>JAZGTN010000202.1:1410857-2821715 GCA_037783415.1 Leptasterias polaris
CCCACTCATACAACACCAGATCGGTCTCACAAGGTAATCTAGTTCCCCCACTGCCAAAAACCAATTCAGGTAAACGTAAATTTGCTGCTCGTGGGTCAATTTATTCAACCAACTCCCCCTTACACTTAAGAATCCCTTGCCACGTACTGTAGCAAATTGTACATGTTCTTGTGGTAACGATTCTATGTTGTTGTCGTTTCTCCGTGGCCTTTATTTAAATTTGTCTGTTTTTATATTTTAATAATGTTCTCAATCATTTAGTAATTTAATTTTAACTTTGATGTTTGTTTGTAGCTGCTGGGCACCTCTGAAAAACAGTGTTTCACTGAGAGGTCTCCCCAGGGTAAAGAAGAAATAAATAAATAATAAATAACTACTTCAAAGGAAGTTTTCCACAATGACCATCTTTATACTGTGTGAGTTATGTGCAAATCTGTGAATAGGCCTATAGTTTTTTCAATCTGTTCTACACACCCTTTTAGGACTACACATGTGTCTCTGTGAATATCTTACACTTTTTGTAATTCTAAATGCATGAACTTCTCGGGACATAGCAATGGGATCCTCCATGGGACATGCACTTTCACTCCATATTCGGTTGAAATGTAGAGAAATCTGCCTCAGTATGTTCCCCAACTACTTTATGCAGATACATGTAGCGCCACAGATACAGTGTAACAAAATAGTCAGGAAAAAAACTCAAGCCACGTAGCTACCTGAAACTAGAGATGTGTCAGTATTTGCTTCCCACTCTACCCTGTCGCTGATGAAATAAATCAAATACATCATAACCAATAGTGACAGCAATGTAGATACTTGCATGTCTGTAGTGTTGTGTTGCTGTTGTTGTTGCTGTTTATTTATCTTATATATATATATATATATATTTTTTTTTTGGGGGGGAATGATAAAATGCTTTGTTAATCCATGCAATACACCGATCCATTAAGCCACGCCCATTTCTCATTGACCAATCACAACCGCGAAATCTGATCACCATTTGAGCCGTTTGGTTTCGCGGCTGTGATTGGCCAACTCGTAAGGAGGCGTGGCTTAATGGATCGATCTATTACAGCAACTTGAAAACGTCAATTTCCATACAATTTTTCATAATTTGTTTTTAGTACTTTAAACGCAAGCATTCAGTTCAGCTACTTTTCAGTCATGTAATATTAATACCACATGGTCCGACATCCCCCACACACGCACAGTTTGCAAATAGTGTGAACCAAGAACATCCCTTTAGTCTCCCATTGTTTGGACTTAGTTTTTGCGACGTTCTAATTGGTTTTGAACACGAAAGCACGGCGAGGTACGTTCACCGGTATGTCATTTTACCAGATCCATTTTTACTCGGTTTGAATGCGGGTTTGTGAGGTCCTGCAATTGTTGTTCTATTGTTTCCCTTTTTAAGGAATTCCTTTGCGCGGTCTAAGTTGAACAAAGAAAGACTTTGGGGTCCATTTGTTTCATTGTGTAAAAGATCCCACAAGCACCCCCCCCCCCCCACCCCAAGCCCACAGCTCTGTGTTACATCACTCTGACGACATCCTTTTGTTCTGTGTAATTAAGGGGAAAAAACAAAACAAAACAAAACCCCAAAACCAAACAATACACATATTCTTCAACACTTTAAAAAACAACTTGTGGACGTGTACGTGTAAGTCCAGTGTTTCAAGTCCCAACATTTTGTGGACCTTTTCGTTCTCAGGACCCCACACTTCACATGTAGATAGGCTTTCCACACGAACGCTACAGCGGGTGTATAGGCCTACACACATATTCCCCTGCGAACTACCGTCGTCGTGTGAAGAAAACAAATAGTTTTTTACTCGGTGTAATATTTTGCATAAATCTTGTTTTTCACCTGACAAAATGCAGTGCCCTTATTTCCAGAGAGGTCATGTCTATTTGTAGCAGTCGTAGGCGATATCCCGGGATCAAGGAAAATGTAAGGCAAATCCCCGGGTAGAAATATGTATCTAGATAATATCTTTATTGCCGCCCCCAAGGAACAACAACGCTCTTGAATATCTTGCGGTTTCATTTTTTATGTATTAAACATTGAACTTTACTTTCAGTCGATGGAGTAGGCCTACTTCAATGATTTAGTTATTTCCCTTGTGCGACGGAACTGCCCCAATCAGCTTGTGCATGACGTCATAACGTTTAGACCGCGCCCAGATTGATCACTAAGCGCGTATCTGGGCAATTAATTACCTTTTTAATAAGGACATTCGGGCAAATTTATGCTTACAATGAATGATGTGACGTTAGCATGAAGTCTTCCACGTCTGCAACACTGATTATCAATCATCCTAATACGACATCATCATCATCAATCATCCTAATGGGGATTCACTTTAACCAAATACTAGGAATTTATGTTTAAGTCGTGTAAAACGCTGACACGTCATGTACGAAGTGTCCGTATATAACCACATTCTCTATTTGGGGTACACCTTAGTCTGGTTCCGTACACAATTATAATTGTTGCATATCATACAACATGAAACCATTATATTTTCTTGTTTTCAACGTGAGGTCTTTTCCAAACGTACAGGCTTGGGCTCGAGATCCAGCTTGGGCTGTGTCTGTCATCAATCTTGGACCAGTGTACATTTTGCACGGTGCTTCAACATCAAACGAAGCCAGGAGCTGCAGACACAGCCGGAGCCTCAGCCATGGTTTGAACGAGGCCCCCCCCCCCCCCCCCCCCCACCTGTTGACTGCATTCATTGCATGAAAGAAATAGCACAACAATTTACGCAAGAAGGAAAAGAGTTTACGAAAAAAAATGTTTAAAAGTATTGCATTGTGTAGGTTTTTAACTAATGTCTTTTTGCAACAATATCATCGTCGTAGAAAACATCCCAATGAAACTAAACTAGACAAAGAAAGTATGAATTAAAACCTCAAAGTTTCAAGAAACATTAAACAAAAAGGAGTTCGAGAAAAACATAGCCAGGAGAGTTAAGTTATAATTTTTAATACAACAATTATTGAAAAGAAAACAGAGTTTTGTCAGGCTGTTATAGTTATGCAAGCGCAAATCCTCTTTAATAACTATTATGAGACCGCCAACATAGGACTAGTATAGCTCAGTAGTAGAGCGCCGGCACGTTAATCCGGAGGTCGTTGGTTCAAATCCCGCTCTAGTCAATTTTTCTTTGTTCAACCCCAAAATCATTTTAAAATTTCCAAGTCAGTTTCCCTTGTGGTTTATTATTTGATATCTGATATAAAAAGTCGCATCCCCTTAAGGTGATCCCCTGGCTGTCGCTTCCCAGGTTGTATCGTATACTTGGGTGTGATCCTTGGCTACACGGCAGTTTACGGTTGAATGGCTTCTGACTGGCACCCCCGAACAAAGACATTGACAAAATAGGGAGACGTCAACATAGGGCCAGATAGCTCAGTTGGTAGAGTGCCGGCACGTCAATCAGGAGGTCGTTGGTTCAAATACCGCTCTAGTCAATGTTTCTTTGTTCAACCGAAAAATCGACTATATATTTCTGGTAATGAAACCAAGGATGCATCAAAAGTGAACTTAATCACTGTAGCTCGTAAAGCCCGAGGAAACCTGTAAACAAGCGCGGTTGCCAAAACTAGACTGTTCCTTGACTCAACGTTGTGCATAAAACACATCGATCCTAAGCCAAGGACAGACTGATGATCGAAAGCTAGCGTCCTTTCTAATTAGTAAACACCAAATGCTTTAATGTTATATGGAAATTAACAAGTGTGTCCACAAACTGAAGACATGCAGTGAAAGCTCCAGCTAATTTTTTCCCTCGATTTTTGAACTGTCTGTTAAAAAATGCATAGTTACACAGAGGCCTACTTAATTTTTAAGCAATAATAGCAATTATAATTCTTCAAAAAGATATCTCGTTGTCAAACATCCTTTGATAATGAGCAAAATGAAAACGCCACAATTCTGTCAAGGTAAGGAGAAATATTTGGGTCGACCCCATCAAGGTTGCACCATTTTGTTCGCTCCCTTGGAATCACCAGTGCCCTTCATGTATAAGCTTGATGGATGATTTTATTATACTGTGACGAGGCTGGCACTGATGAAATGTCAACACTGGAACACGTCTCTGAAATCCTAGCGTACTACGTCCGAAGGACGAACTGATGTTTGAGAGGTTGGATTTTGATTAAAATAACTTGAATACACCAATTTCCCGTCAGTGGGACCGTCTTTTTTCTGTTTTTCTTTGATTCGAAACCATAATAAATCGATCCTTTTGCAGATGAATTGAACTGTGTATAATATTATGATAATCTACTAGAAGAATTACATCAACAACGCACGAGTCTCCCGCACATGGAATGAAATATTTTATGAGCTTAAAGGCAATGGACACCTTTGGTAATTGTCAAAGACCAGTATTCTCACTTGGTGTAGCCCAACATATGCATACAATAACAAATCTGTGAAAATTTGGACTCAATTGGTCATCGAAGTTGCAAGAGAATAATGAAAGAAAAAACACCCTTGTTGCACAAATTTGTGTGCTTTCAGATGCCTATAATAATAAAGGGCTTCACCGAATCTTTTATTATTTGAGTGAGAAATTACCTTTTTTCTCAAAAACTACGTTACTTCAGAGGGAGTCGTTCCCACAATGTGTTATACTATCAACAGCTCTCCATTGCTCGTTACCAAGTAAGTTTTATGCTAACAATTATTTTGAGTAATTACCAATAGTGTCCAGTGCCTTAAAAGGTATTACACAGGATTGTAGAGCTGACAAAATAATCGGAGACGGTGTTCATGTTTTGTATGATCAACCTACATGAAATAACAAACAGGTGAACATTTGGGTTAAACACGTTGTGTGTGTCAGGAGAATATAGTGAAAAACCACGCACAATTTATTTTCAGCATGTAAACGCTTGTCCTTAATTTTGGCTGTAACAACCGAAATCAGCTGTTGCGTTTTTTAAAAGGTTTTCAGATGCAGTTTTCTCGGACATAACTTCATTTCAGAGGGAAATATTTCACATACAAAATGATTCTAGTTAAGTTCATAATTAGTTAGCTTTTGGACTAAAATTAAGCAATGAAGTTTATTATCCTATCACCTTACGGTATAATACCTTTAAAAAATTTAATAAAAGACTATTGTATATGTATGCCTACAATATGTAGGCCTTGTGTTTGCGTTGCAACCATCACTTTATAGCTTTATTCGATGGGTCTTGATTTATTTATGTGTACAGTTCGTTTAATATTTTAGCATAGTGCTTATCTTTTAATGCGAAAATTAAAAACAAAACCAAATGTAACTGGCAATGCGAACATACAAACTGAATAATATATGAAAGGAGGCAAGCGGATTTAAAGGGTGTGTATACATCGGTAATAGTGAAAAATATACATGACTTGTTCACAGATTTGCACATGATGTACATATAGTATAAAGATGGTCATGGTGGGAAACCCCCTTTGAAATATTTTTGCTTGAAATGCAATAGTTTTTGAAAATTAGTTTTTATCTTGCATGTCGAAAACTCAATGTTTGAAAACAGTGAAAACATTTAAGTTTCCCCCCAAATTTTTTCTCGTGACTCCAATGAACGATTGAGCTTAAACTTTCAAAGGTGTGGTAATTGGTCTTTGACTATTACCAATGTTGCTTTAAACAGGGTGAGTAGGTGGCTGTAACTTGGCTATAGGAGCTATTTACCGGTCTGATAATATCATGGGATTATGTGCCTTGCCCTTGCAGACGCTCCTCGAGATGAACATGTGTAATGCACAAGTTTGCGTTGTTTGCCTGAGCAAATATCCTCTTATTGACTACCTATACATCCTCGTATTATTTCCTCTACTACATGCTCGAGCGCAGCTTCCACGCTGACAATAAGAATCGATTAGGTTCATTTTTCGAAAACGACTTCCATATTGCAAGCCGTAAAATAATAAGCAGTGTGGGGCCATGGACGGTAAATTTATGTTACTGGTATAAAGACATGTAAAAATCGATGTCAGGATTTGTTTCAGTTCTTTCTTCACCGAGAACGAGAGAACAACTAAAACATCAACAACAATCAGAACAGAAATAAAACTAAGCTAAAGCAGACAATAAGGAGAAAGAGAGAAGAAAAGGAAAACAAAAAGAGCAAGAACAAAACAACAACAACAGCAGAGGCAGCATCATCAACTTAAGTAGTTGCGTACACGCCACCAATGTCACCTTATCACCTTCAACAGCACACACTCTGTGTTGCACACACTCTGTGGACATTCCATTTTTCTGAGCATTAAGCAAAAAACATCTTCTTCAACACTAAAACAAAAATACTGTGTGGACGTGTGTTCCACATTGTGTGTGCTAATGGTCCAACAAGCAATAGATAAGCCTCATCTGGAAAGGCTTTGCTACGGTCGAAACGTCAGGCGATGCCATAAAACTATCTTTTGCTTTACAAACCAATCTGCTATACTAGACTATGTCACTACCAGCAACAAAATCACTATAGGCCTATATATATATATATATTTTTTTTACCAAAGCAGTAATTAATGTCACTTGACTAGGTTAAGCCAACCTTGGCATTTAAATGACCTAAAAAAATGACATGTGATGTTAATAAATGTTAAGGCTACAACTATATGATATTGACTTGATGGTAACAAACGTACTACCGTTTCTATTATAATGGGGGAAAAAGGCCATTTATAAGCACAATATGAAACGCTCCATTAGGCCCTAACATCACAATTTATCTGATGCAGATTAACATTCTGCCATGGTTATTTCATTCCTGCTATACATAAGGAAACAGTATAGCGACTGCCTCTATGTCGTAGTCAGTGCCTTGTTTCCCTTGGAAAATGTTGAAATTTAGAGAATTTTGTTTAATATGCCTAGGCCTATGCAAGTTTACCCCTAAACAAGGCTAAAGGCCACTCTTGGAAAGGGGCAACAATAAGAAAACATGTAAGACGAAAATAATTCAGGGGAGCTGAAAGTAAGGAATTGATATTCCTCTTAAAACAGTCTCATTGTTGGACAGAGGGGAAGACAGATGTGCCACCCATAAGAGATGCCCTCTTTGAATAAAAAGCCTTGCCTGTACAAGACTGAAGTGGGCTTCAGGGCTTGTTATTTCTTACATGTTTAGGTTGGCAAAATTCACTTGAAAATTCCATACCGTCTTCAGTCTTGAGCATGAACTGAAAATAGTTACCGGGGTGGAAATTCATCTACGGTCAGCCCCGTCAATTTCACGCTCCGTCTGGCAATAGCTTCTCACAAACCGCTCGCTAAATTGAAAGCTTCGCAAGTAAGTCGTGTATTTGCCATTCATGGCACGTTGGAAGCCTTCTGATGGATTGGATTAAGCATACAACTTGTTGAAGATTTGTTTACCCAAGAGGCGTTTTAGGGGATTATGAAAGAACGAAAATCAATTTTGGTTGAAAAATGCCGCGGGGATCACTTCCTACAATCGACTACTCGATTATCCGATTCACTTATCAGTTCGGCGTTACCGAATCGATTCCGGCCCTCGTGTTTACAGATATGCCACAGCATTATTGTACAATGTTTGGAATGAATCTAATTCAAATGGAAATTGTGTGGTGATGGCATCGATCGGAAACGTTTTGCTAGAAATACTGTTTTGAGAAATGGAAATTAATGATTTATCTAGAAAATGGTGCAGCAAATGTTACTTTTATGTGATTGAAACATGCATTCAGTAGGGACCTAATGTTTTAAAAAAAAATACACGCTGTCATTCATTACAATAATAAACAGCCATGTAGAAATTACCACTGATACATTTTGAATGAGATTTAATATAATTATGTATTATTTTGCGACGCAAAATCACCCCTGCACCAGCCACACAACCCATGAGAAGTGGACGGTTGTTGCGTCAACGGGCAGTAAGCCTACGACGTTTGATGATGTATTATTGGCTGAATTTTGTTCCTAGAAACTCGCTAAATTGTCAACATCACATTACTGGAGAAAACCAGTCTAGTATGTGGTTTTGACATAAATTGGTTATTATCACTAAAATCAAATTTAAGGGAGCCATGAAACAAGAAATACACAGGAAATCTCCTTTTTATTGTTCCCTTTAGTGGAAGCAAAAACAAATTGGTGAGTGCATGTGCACATTAATTCGAGGTGTCGGTACATGCTGTAGGACTAATCCTTTCATTTTAATGGACATTTTTCTTTTCAACAATTCCCTCAAACACATCTTGGATCTCACAGTTACTGTTCTAATGCACTGGTCTTGGTTTCTTGTCAGTCAGACCAGGGCTCGATTACACAAAGAGCAAGATTTGTCTTAACTGCGAATCAGTCTCAATAAGCCATTTGCGAGTTACATTTGAATAATGTCTGGTACAATGACTTGTTTAGTCACAAGTTACCGCTTAAATTTGAATTCCTCAGACTATCGAGACAGTTGCTATGTCACATGATTAGGGGCAAGCTTTTGCTTAGTTACGTAAGAGACGGTGAACACCCATACACAATTCTGAATGGATGTGTATGGCACAATGGTACCAGGGTTTGCTCATCTGGAGGTTGCTATACAAAAGCTTGCCCCGAACCATGTGACATAGCAACTGTCTCGATAGTCTGAGGAATTCAAATTTAAGCGGTAACTTGTGACTAAACAAGTCATTGTACCAGACATTATTCAAATTTAACTCGCAAATGGCTTATTGCCAATTCAAAGTGTTATGTAACAATACAATTTACTATGGTAATATTGATAACTCATCTTAAAAATGAGTTTCAATGCCGTGTGAAATCGAGCCCCAAAAACTTGGCATCTTACTGCACTGGAATGTTCACTGGTACTAAAAAGAATCCCCTGTTCATTCAAGTGAATGAATAAATAATGTGCAGGCAATAATTTCAAAGTGTCCACAGTCCTCAACTTTGCAGTTGGCCATGTAAATCATGGAAAGAAATTACTTGTCTAGTCGACGAACACCAAAGTTTTATAAATGACTTAATCGAAAAAAATTGTTGAGAAAATTGTGTTGGCGAACACAAACACTGAATGTAAGACTTAAATTTGGCGGGCAGTAGGCCTACAAAAGTCCGCTTTCAGTCATGTGCGTTTAATACGATGAGGATTGCAGAAAGTAACATTACACTGTACATAACAGTAAGTTAGTAAAATAACACAGCACCATTTGGAAGTATTCGCACTGATTCTATAATATAGTATTATCCATGTTACTATAGAAATATTGGCAGACACTGTTATGAAAGAAAACATCAGTTGTAAGGAGACTTTTCTGAGGAAAAATTATCAAATTGGATTTGTCTCATGTATTTACCCATCAGTTCACATGGTCAGAAGACAATTAAACGTGTTTACGACATTTATTCAATGGTCGCTTGTTTTGTTCTGATTGGAAAAATAGTTTGTACTTTTGGCCCTTCTATCTTTCTCACTTACAATGTCGGAAATTATACCTTGTAACTTAACAGGTGCCACACAACAGTCTGAACAAATTCATGCTAAATTAAACTCAGACGTTCAGGTTTTTACTATTTTTAAAACACATCTTTGTCGTTTGAAATGTTGGGGTCACATATTATTTTTCTGAAAAAGGAAACAAGGAGAAAAAACAAAACATTACAAACTAAAATCCCCCAAATATTGAGCTGAATGAGAAAGCAGAAAATGACCCAACGATAGGCCTACTTTATCATGCTCATGCAGGCTAAGTTTATGACCTTTTTCGGGAGGGAGAGCACGCACGATGTGAGTGGCACGAACGGAACTCCGCTGGACCACCATGGGCACAATTCCCTTTGGGTAAATTGCTTACACTTGGAAAATATTTCTTTATGGTCAGCGTAATTATGATTGGTCAGCACCATTTTTCTCAATAGGGGTGAAATGCTTTTGGCGGGCCATGTCGCATGGTTTTGTACGCCCCAGTTTCAAATCTCTCAAAGTTTTGCCGTTTGGAGTTGGGGATGCTCCAAAACACCTACAGTGTTTTGTTATTAGTGTGTAGTGATTAAACAAAACATAAATGTGCCTCTTGAAATTCAACTAGTGGAACATACAGTCTGCCATTTTGTGCAGTAAACATTTTGGTTCTACAAAATAGTGGACCGTATTCAGTCATGAGGTTACACATAAACAACACAATTTCAAGGAATATTTCAGTGAATCATTCCTACTTTAATTATCTTTCCATCTATGTTCATTTCACAAATACTTTTGTAGTCCAAAGCACCCAATCCAAAGGCAACGTGCACCTAGTATTTTCGCTGGCGCGCAATTGAACCATTCACGATGTAGTATGTGTTCGAATTAGCAGCTGTGCAGCTGTGGCAGCGGCAACGGCTGCAGAGGCTACGGCTACGGCTGTAGCTGTGGCTACGGCTGCAGGTATGGCTGCGGCTGCTGCTGCGGCTACGGCTGAGGCTGCGGCTTCATGGTGCGGCTACGGCTGTAGCTACGGCTACGGCTGCAGCTATGGCTGCGGCTGCTGCTGCGGCTACAGCTGAGGCTGCGGCTTCAGGTGCGGTTACGGCTGTAGCTACGGCCACGGCTGCAGCTATGGCTGCGGCTGCGGCTACGGCTGAGGCTATCCTGCGGCTGCTGCTGCGGATACGGCTGTAGCTACGGCTACGGCTGCAGCTATGGCTGCAGCTGCGGCTACAGCTGAGGCTATCCTTTCGGCTGCTGCTGCGGATACGGCTGCGGCTGCGGCTTCAGGTACGGCTACGGCTACGGCTGCGGTCAAATCAGAGTAATCTAGTTACAGTGTGGTTTCTAGTTACAGTGGGGCTTCTAGTTACAGCCTGGCTTTTTTACAGTGTGGCTTCTAGTTACAGTGGGGCTTCTAGTTACAGCCTGGCTTCTAGTTACAGTGTGGCTTCTAGTTACAGTGGGGCTTCTAGTTACAGTGTGGTTTCTAGTTACAGTGGGGTTTTTGTGATAAAAACACAAATGTACCACAAAATTTAATAAAAAAATCATAATAGGCAAAAGTACCTTTTCTAACTTTGACACTTAATCAAATGGGCATACTCTTTTAATGAAAATCCATTGTACATTTCAATTTGAGATATTCTTTTGCGATATTAATATTAATACCGATGTAAAATTAAGTAGTTTTCTTCTGGTTTTGAAAAACTAAAAGTAATTTGCTGGTTGTGAGCATGTCTACCCGCTGACACCAAGGTCTTTAACATAAGGGATCGGGTTGTTTGACACCCCGGCTTTTGTGTTCAAAACCAATGGAGACGTAACTGAAACAGTAAGTCCAAACTATGGGAATAAAACGAAGTCATTGATTTACCAAGTTGACAGGTGCAAGTGTGTAGGGGGAAGGGGTTCACTAACCATCCAAACCTTGAGTGGTGTAAGTAATTGTAGTTTGTGTTGCAGGGCAGGTGGACAAATACAGACTAATGTTACAAGAAAATACTACACTGCATATAAGATGGGGCTGTTGTAAAAACCGCTGGCTCTGAAGCTGCAATGATTTTTTGACTTGTGCAACGGGGTTTCATTGTCAAAATGTTGGTTTTGATGAGGGATGCACAATCCGTCATTAGGGAATCAGAATTCGTTATTATGGATTCATAATTCGTTATTATGGATTCACAATTCATTATTATGGATTCACCATTCTTTACCAGGAATCTCAATTCCTTATTAGGTATTCAAAATCCCATATCTAGGGATTCACAAACAACTCTATAGTATTACGAACCACAATTCGTTATCAATAAGGGATTCCGTTATCAGAGCTCGATTTCACAAAGAGGATTGATCTGAAAATCACTCTTAATTATCAATCAAAGTGTGATATCACAATTCAAATCGCTATATTAATTCTCAACAACTCATCATAAGATGAATCTTAGGGATGTGTGAAATCAGCCCCATGAAATAGCAATCTGTTTTTTGGGTTCCATGATCCCCTGTTCGTGAATTCGTAATAACTATTTGTGAATCAGTCACAAAAGATTCAACATTTTAAATTGGTGCGAATTGGCTTTCGTAAAATTTAGAAATGTTTTTGCCAGCAATAAACCGAGTTAACCACAGGATGAGTTCGCGTAATTATTTTAAAAAGTGCAATGTATGAACGATTGCAAATGAGAGATAAGCCAACGCTCACTATTTGTTTCAGGAAGGAAAACAATCAATGTTGCCGTAGAAATCTCCATGGCAGTGTTGTAGCTATATAAACTAGCTATATAAACCATCTTTTGATTAAAAACTTTGGATTAAATTGAATGCGTATGTTTGCGGTTGAATCTGATTGATGAGCTCGAAGGCCAACTGAAACTCTCTGTTGATCTTTCATCTGATTGTCTAAGGTTTAATTTCTAGCCTTTTGTCAGTAGGGCTTCACGTTAACCTTTGCCATAGACAAAAATGCTTGTACTTTCCTGTGACGTACAAATTTGATATAGAGACGTTATTAAAACAACGTTCTGGTAGAAAAGTGGAAAGGTAGAGCAACTATTTGGTTTACTTTTCACCTGCGTGTAACTGTAAACGTATAGACCCCTTGCATATGACGTCACACGCTAAAAAAGCGCCCTCACTGAGGCCAAAAAGCGCCCTCACTGAGGTCAAAGGAGGCAGATGATTGGACGATAGGTGTTCTTTGTGCGTAAAATAGTGTGCGTGACCTCAGGGTCCATTTAGCGTTCCGCGTTATGCAAGGGGTCTATAGATAGGTTGCAGTATGACGTAAGTCGGCCATCTTTACGGGCAATTTGGAACACACAGTCCCGCGTTACGCGTGAGAACGGCGTGCAGCACGCGCACATTTCACAAAACTCATTGCATGATTGGTTAGTGAACGGCGCGGCTGCGTTAATAATTTGAGCGCTTGACGCGCCTGCAAGCCAAAATGCGATTTGCCCGTAAAGATGGCGTCTACTGGGAACTATCTATTGTAGTTCAACCATCTTCCACATAATATCGTCTGCTCTGGACAAGGTCATTAGTGCAATTTGTATGGGTTTAATAAAATTGCTTTTGCATATTTTTGAGCTCCTGGTAAATGGAGTTCATTGATCAAGAGTGGTTTTCAAAGTATTTGTTTGGCAAAAAGAAATATTAATTTTCTAAGCAAAACAATCAATTTCCCTTATTTCATTTATTGACCTTTTGATCGTTACAAATTGCAATTAATTACCTTATATCAAACTGAGCAGACGATATTATC
Organism: Leptasterias polaris; assembly: GCA_037783415.1. NCBI lineage: Eukaryota > Metazoa > Echinodermata > Asteroidea > Forcipulatida > Asteriidae > Leptasterias > Leptasterias polaris. The sequence continues at coordinate 1,424,065 of JAZGTN010000202.1, forward strand.
ATCTATGCAACCAAACCGAGGCAGGAGTGGCTGAGATAGTCTGGCCCCTCTTTGGTAAAATGCAAAACAGATGTCAGTATCGGTATAGCGCGTTGGGAACATAACAAAGAGGGTGGAAAATAATGGTAACTGACAGTACACTAAAAAACAACCGGGTCAGAATTGAATTAATCCCGTGTGGCCTGACCTATTTATGGGCTATAGTTTGACACATAATCTGTGCCAAATTAACCCAGAACTGGTTGAAACTGACGCAGAATCCAAGTCAAAATCACATGTTAGTCCAGTTTCCGATTCAGCCTGACTATAAATGGGTCAGCCTGACTATAATTGGGTCAGCCTGACTATAAATGGGTCAGGCCCACGGGACCCGGAATCCGAGTTTTTAGAGTTTAGGAAAACGAAAGCAATTCATAAGAAGATATAACAAAATAACGTAAACACAACACTACCAGATCCAATGTGAGGTCTGGATCAATTTCCGGCTCAACACGACCCATCCCCATCAGGTTTAATTAACTTGGAATTAGCCTCCCATTTACCACGACAAAATTACCTTTCCCACTTAGGCTGTTACTAAACATTTGATTATTTTTTATAAAAGTACAATCGACTCTGTGCTATAATAGTATTACTGAACCTCACATCTCTCTCGAGATTCGACGAGACTATGCACCAAAGTCTTTGAATTGTCCTTTTTTGATTCATCGACATGGGAAAAAATAACCACAATTTTGGCAAATTGAAGGTGTTGGACCGAATTCCGAGGACACCATTTCGACCAAACAGTTCCCAGATTGCCAACGGGCGTAGACAACCTTTTGCCGGGAGAAGTCGTGCAGGAACACGCTCCCGCGACCATTTTCCCGGCATGGTTTAAAGCCATATTTTTTCACCAGAAAGGAAGAAAGGTTTAAAAAAAACTCCTCTGGCGTAAATCCATTATCTCGAAAAGTAGTGTCTTAGGTGTTTTGCCTATTTCTTTAGTTCGGAACGCATTCGTAAGGTGTTATTGAAATTGGTGGGACCGTCATCATTGCAAGCCCTCTTTAGTCCATTGACCAATCAATAAGCGGTATTAACGCAACGTCATCAACACAGCCTCGCTCTGATTGGCTGACTCAACGCACTCTGCCCGAAAGGTTCAGGGGAAAAAAATTCGCACCCTGGCCACCACACCTTCCTCGAATTCCCTTTCAGAAACCTAACTTGAAAACTACAGGATTGATTTCCACTTCCAATACCTGACAATGTTCTATCCCTTTTACGACATGTGTTGCCAAGAAGGCCAACGTAACGACACGCCCTCGAGCATTGAAAACGCGCACGAGTGACTCTAAAGTGTAAAGCCATACAGTCCGTTTTCAGCAAACGTGGCCCGCAGGCATATAGAGGCACTTTACGCCTTGGGTTTCGTGCAATCGATTCATTTGGGGCCCATTAATGCCCCTTTTTGCCCAGGGTATATAAAGAAAATCAGAAAAATACTAAATATACAAAATAGAAGTATAGAGGACATTTCGAGACGGCGTGTCAGCAACCTGAAAATATGAAAATATTGAGAACTTCACATTTATGAAATATGGTTTTTTCTGATGCAGTTTTATTATTAAATGCCTATATTCACAAGTTGTTTTGAAACTTTGTTACACGGTAAGCATTAGTCATGCTACCGCCATCTATATCCTGTTCCCTATGATCAAAATCAATATGGCTTATCGATCCTTGTATTATGATCCTCGTTATACCGAAATGGGGCCAGACTACTTGCCACCTGCTTGCCACCCAGCCTCGGTTTGGTTGCTTGTATTATAAATAAAGCAAATGAAATGAATGCAAGAAGATAACTCTTTATTTGAAAAAATAAATGATTAAATTATCCTTGCCAAATTTAAAGTACTGATCACATACAATGTGATTTACAAATAATCCAATTATGAAATAAGGATCCATCAACTATAAATAAAACAAACCATTAACAAGACCATTAATTTGTTATGCTGGAGCCGATGACTTTCGATACAAGGTTTTCTAAAGCGATTTTTCCCTCGAAAAAGAGTTAGCTTTGGGCTTTATTACGACCTTTTTGTAATGTCCAAATTCCGCAGGAAACCATAACTTATAATTTAGAAAGATGCCGTTATGACATACAGGACGCAACTGTATATATGACAAAAAGCCGATTAAATGAAGTAATAAATGTTTTCATGAAAAGCCCGTTGGAGAAGGTGGGTTGCTCAGCATGGGGCATCGTACATAATTATAATTTTAACATTTATAGAGGGGCTCCGAGGTCAAATTCAGTTTTGTGATCCATTCATTTTCCCAATAGATAGAGTCTTTATAAAAATGGGGAAAACATTAGAAATCTCTAACCTCATGTTCAGCGGTGTAAAATACCACTGTGTTTGATACCCTTCAAGTTTTTGAACGGACAATTTAATGTTTATTCCTGAACTTTGATGATAATCTATGAAAACGGCATTTGGTTTGATACTTTTAGCACAAACATTCCTCTATGTAATGTACAGACCCATTTGTTTTTATGCTCGATGACGTCACGTTTCAAATTTCGCTATAAAAGAGTATAAGATAAAATGGCATTTTACACCGTTTTATCAAAAGCTTAGAGATTTGTACTTTTTTACGTTTTTCATGGGGACTCTTTCTATTGAAAAAAGAGTGTATCACAAAACTGAATTTGACATTGAAGGCTCTCTTTAAAGGGTATGTACAACATTGGTAATTGCCAAAGACCTGTATCCACACTTGATATGACCCAAAATATACATGAAATAACAAACTTGTGAAAGTATAATATAAGCTTAATCCTACTTTGGAGTCATGAGAAAACAGTGACAAACCCCCTTATGTGTTTTAACTTCTTTTCAAACATCGGAATTTATCCTGCAGGATAAAGACTATTATTTTACTCATTTCCTTAAAGCAAAACTATTTCAAGGGAAGTTTTCCACCATGACCATCTTTATACCATGTAAGTTATGTGCAAATCTGTGAACATTTATATTTTCATTCTTACCAATGTTGTACACACCCTTTAAAGTTAACATTTTACGAAGGGTAAAACCGCATTGGTTTTAGCCATTTACCGTGCTTTGTTCCATTTTTATGCGGGTAATTCACATGCTGTGTGGGGTCGTATTTTCATGAAGGGCGGGGCAGAGCGGGGGAGGAGGTGAAAAAAGGAGAGCAGTTTGGGAAGCCGACTTTTATGAACTTAATACAAGTACCATGAGAAAGTACTTTTTTGTACTTGGAGTATTTTATATTTAGAGGGAAGTCTACTGAGAAGAAAAACATATTAAGTAGAAGAAGAAGGGAAAAAAAGAACACAACAATAATTTGAGCGTTTCCGTGCGTTCGACATATTATGTCATGAGGATGTTGTGTAACTTTGCATAATCATTTTGCACACTCGACATAATTTTAAATGCACGAACCAATTAATTGCGAGTGTGAGAAATGATTTCGAGCTCACGAAAAAGTGAATTTCGAGTGCACAAAATAGAGTATTTTGACGATTTCGAGCGCATTGGTATAACTTCTGAGTGCACGGAATGATTTCGTGAGCAAGAAATGATTTCTGAACACGAAATAATATTTCTTTGTTTTTTTCTTCTTCTCATTAATAAAATGTCTCTTTAGGGGCTTTCTACAATTCACAGTTAGTAGTCTTCATAAACAAAAAACCCCACCCCAAAACACAACAAACAAACAAAAAAGGTTTGCGAACCTTGCTGGTATGATGAAGCAAATCTCAAGCTTTGATTATAATAATGACGTGCTTATAGCAAGTCACAACAAACAAGGACATCTGCGGACGTTTTTTGATGAAAAGCTATCACGGCTTGTTGTTTTAGCACACTGTTTCGATCTCAATTCCGAGAAATCCGATCTTGGCACTGTGGCGTTTGGAGAGATTCGTAGAGGACGTGACAGGGTTAAGGCGGCTGATGTATTCGAATCAGTGTCACTGAAGAGTCTTAGGGTACGTGAAATGCTTTTACCAACCAGAGGTCTTTATGCAAAACACCTGAGTTTCTTTATAAAAAAAAGCGTTGTCATAAATAAAAAATGATGAGAAGGGAGTGGCCAAAGGAGATCATTAAAAGCAGCACTACGTTTTTTGACACACTATTTACTAACGTTACTTCAAGAACATACTCATTTGATTTGCAAATAACTTTATTAAAAAACGTACACTATGGAAGTCTTAAAATCCAATTTCAAGTAAAGAAGAAAAAAACCCGAAAAAACCCCACACACATTTTAAAAAAAATACAAAAAAACACAGCACAAAAACAGAATTTACTTGGCATGGACATGAAGCTGACATCACAGGGGTATTGTAGACAACTTGTTCCTCATATTGGCATATTGGTGCCAGACAATACACCCATTATTAACGGTTAACATGTTTTTCAATTATGCAAAGTATACTTGAATCAATCTTGCAATCACTGCTTGTTTGTTGATTTTCTATTTTTTCCGGTTTTTTTGTGTTTCTTTTTTCTACGAAACGGCACGTTTGAGACCTCTATCGAATAATGTGCTTTAAATTTGAAAACGTATAGCCACACATTTTATGGTTGTTTGGTACACAGAAACCCAGGGTAAGCCAACGTGCAATTAAAAATAAAATAAAAATACAATTGGGATAATAACCACATAATGAAGTGGACCTGTCGAATCAATTTTTAACCTCGGTGGAAAACGAGGTTTCTTGTCGCTTTGAGATTGTGTTCCAATTGATTTGTTTTCAATTACAGTTCCGAAGCAAGCTTACGATCAGAGACCCTTGCACGGCGAGTTGTCCCCGTGGAAAGTTGACATACCTTTTAATCGGAACGCAGTCACAAAACACATGCGAAACATTCAATTTGAGTGCAATTGCCGCGGGCATGATGTACAAACAAGAACCTCTGACTGAAAATGTGGGTCGTGTGGCGGGTATTTTTGTTTTGCCGACAGAAGACAAAAATCGCCTCTGTATAATTCAGAAAAAATAATGGCATGTCCGTATCCTATTACGCATGGAGGCCGTAGGCTGGGTTGCATTGTGGGATACAAAATGTCCCCTGGTACTCGGTATAACAAGTTCATCCTCCAGGTAACTTATAAACTTTACACAATTTCAAGCGGCCTGTACCAAAATGCCCATAGTGGCCGCTAACAAGAGTTGACATTTGTCCACATTTCACCTACTTCCACTCACATAAAATAGTCACATAAAAAACAGCTCTGAATTTATCTTTTCCAATCAATGTTTCCCACGTCAACATAGTATCTACATTTCTGAAACAAAACCAAAATTTTAATTTCTAGATTATTCCAAACTATTTTTCCAGACATTTGACTGAAATAAATTATAATATCAAGTCACGTCTGGTCACACGATAACTTACAGAGGAACTACTGGTCTCTGAAGGGTTAAAGTTGTTATCGCAAATGAGAGTAAATTCAAACATAGTGGCATAATATTATCCTACGTGTATAAACCAACATAGTATTTTGTATTGCTAATAGATGAAGCACACAGCACATAAAACACAAGAATGAACAAAAACAACAACGTCTAAATTATATTGCAGTGCTTGCTTTGTAGTATAGACATATGCGTTAAAGAACACCCGAAAGATTAATAATTTTCTTTTTGCACGTTGTATTTGTGTAGATGTACCTGTTGTAAGTAATCAAGGATAGTGTGGTAATCTGGTCATGAAAATTCAGTTTCTTATTGTGATTTCTTAATGATATTTCTCCCCCCTACAAAACACACACAAATTATTACGCCACTTGATGTTGGATCTTGAAAATGACTTGATTGGAATGAATGTAATGTTCCAATACTAAACGCGTTATTATCACTTAAAGGCCCTACTTCTTATTGTTACAACGACAATCAAATGTTTTTTCAAGGACCATTGCAGTCGTTAGTGATGATTAATTCTGCTTGCATTATGGCTTTACATCCAGTCGCAGACGTCTCTAATTGTCCCTTCTAGTCCCTTCTGTAGTTGAACCAGCTTAGTCTCACCCTTTGTTTTTCGCTTCATTAATTATTAATTTAGTGTATTAATTTAGTTGCTGAGCAACATAGAAGGGAACCAATCATTAGCAATGAACATTAAACAACAATTTGCTGAACACCTTCATTAAACCAGGTTCTGGAAATTAACTTCCAAGAGAAGGAAAAATAAGCGGGGAACCAGTCACAAACAGTAAACATTTCTGATGTTCGTTGGTAAACGTTATTACAGTATATTCATCTTGTGTGTCCCCCCCCAACAAAAAATATATATATATATAAAAATAAAAAATAAATAAACCCAAACCCAACAACCCTAATACAAACCAATGTAAACCAAAACGAGGCAAAGGGACAAATTAGTCTGATACCCATTTGGTGACGTTAAGCATCCTTATTCGTTATTCTTTTGCACACAAGGAACATGGAAAACATGGTGGCAGTATGATAGAGTTTTTAGCTAGGCTTTATACACTGCAATTTCACAGTACATCAGTACCCTCCTGACCCTATTTCCTCTTTGCCAAACAGGGATTCAGAAGGACTAAGGGCTGTAGGCCCAAATAGCAATCGCTTCACAGCAGGCTTAATCCAATCTCATCAAAGTCCAAACAATTTGGTGTAGAGTGACATAAAAGAAGAGGATATTTGAGGAATGAGGGCACCTGTAGGCAAAAAGGCATATTGACAAGGGCTAAACTGTCTATACTCTCATTAGCTATTAAAATATAGGTTTTCTCGGTCAATTTCGGCAAATGAGCAGCCAATTTAACCACCACGCTATTCTATTTCGCGCGAAATCGAATGCTACTAAAAAAGGTCATTCGATTTCGTTTTATGACTAGTCAAATGTACTGTTGCGTCATTCGATTTAACAAAATAATCATTCAATTTAACGATTCATCAAAGCAGCATTCAAATTCGCCGGAGCTTTTTGAGGCGTGTGTTTAGTCATTCAAATTCATTTTTTGGGCAGTCATTTCTGTAATTTGTGCAATCTAAAAAACGCTTTGTTAATAAGGCATATACGGTTCACTTATTTGCACTTGAGTCACTTTGTACTTCGAAGACGAGCTTTTTGCTACAGTTTTACACGCATATTTCAATAAGTTTGCAGCTTGTGGTACAACCATACCTAAACATATACGCCAAGATGTGGCACGCCAACAGATTGATGGTTGAGGAAGAAACAACATAAACAACAAAAACCAGGAAAAACATAAAGAAACACCCCATTCAAACACAATACAAAATTAGGCCACAGTTAACCAATAAAGATCCCCAAAAAAAAGAATATAGGCGAAAACAAAGAAGAAAAAACATCATGGGCCCCATGTAAAGTCTCCTGGAACCATAAATAAAGAAAATAAGGTTTGCCTGAATTAAAGTGAAGATACGAAACAGTTGCCTAATACAGATTATCTGTTTATTCGTATTTCTTTAGTCGTACTTATTTGAATTCTCATTTAGCGAAATTGATTGCCTCTTTACGAAATTGAAAAAAATTTAACCAGTGAAATCTCCAGTCGAACCAGCTTTGCTAAATTGAATGATGATTGTGCGTCACGAAAAAGAATGACGATATGCTAAATTGAACACAGTGCAAAAGGAATTTGAATGCCTCAATACGAAATTGAATGCCCGAATTCAGAATTTGAAACGCAGTAACAACTGGAGAGGCAAAATAGCTTTAATTCGAACGCACGAAAATGAAATCGGCTGCTCATTTGCCGAAATTGACCGAGAAAACCTATATTGTCATAATTATATCAATATTTTATGCTGCTCATGCACAACTTGTCATCACAGGGCCCAATTTTAACAGGCTGAGTGCACAAACTTGCTATAACGAAAACAAAGGCACTGCTCAACAGGAACAGAGCACCAGCCAAAATACAACGATAGACTGGTGCCCGGAAGTTGTTGCTATTCAATGCAGCTACTTATTTATTGCTAAAAAGCAGCACGATGACAGTGGGTGTTTTGTTGCCATGATTAAACACGGCTCGTACTACACGCACACAGGCCCTGTTTCTGTGCCAAGGGCACTACCTCAACAGACACTGCCAAGCGTCGTTTTACTATAACGAGTTTATTACCCCGTTACTGTGGTAACCAAAGGTGGCAATGAAAGCCAGCATGCACTAACTGCATACCAGCCAAGCCTCTTGTATTATGTTAATAATGTTTACATGACACTTTTCAGTGGATCCTCAGAATAGTGTCTGTGCGTTATGAACTATTGGCATCAAGATCGCGAATTATAAAATGACTAAAATCTGCAGGTATGGAGAAAAAGGTACATTTGCAAAAGAACAATTGTTTATGAAAAGTAATGTTCTAAAAAATACGCAAAGTTTTCAAGGTAGCCGATGAAGACCCGTAGTATAACCACTTTTTGAGCAGATTGTCTAATATGGTAACAATGTTTTATGGATAACTAATGACATAATAATACACCTGATGCAAATGCCGTCATTTGAGTAGGAAGCCCTCGGCATGAGGTCAAAAGAAAACTCCTAAAAACAGTCCTTCATTTTCACTTAGTAACCACAAGGGATTGTACACAATTTCAGTTTCATTTATGTGTGAACAATTTGTGTGCCTCTTCGTCATGTGAATTAAAAAACAAAACATTCACTTTAGCAATTCCTCAAACAGCATTCAATTTCTGTGCTACTCTGCTAAGTGGAATGCCGATTTCGCTTGCCAATGTTATTGAATAGAATGCTATATATCACATGCCTCAAAGTGAAATTGAATGACGGTTTCAATTGAAGAGGCAAAATCACTTTCAAACAAATGAGTGAAAGTGATATGGGCTGCTTTCCCGGCGAAAATTACCGAGAAAAACCTATGATTTGATCTCCTGGGGTATGTATGTATTTTCCCGGCCTATTTCAAGAGTTTTTCCCCCGATTTAACGCCTATGCTCGATCATTAAGACTGAAATTGAAAGATAACGCAGATCGCAGGTGCAAAAAATAAATTCATATTAATAAGCAAAGATAATTATTGATTTTTTTTTTACAACATGATTTTGAATGCACAAAAAAAGGAAATCGAGTGCCCCAAAAATGAAACTGAATGACTTCCCCCCAAAAATAATATAGGTTTTCTCGGTCAATTTCGGCAAATGAGCAGCCGATTTCATTTTCGTGCGTTCGAATTAAAGCTATTTTGCCTCTCCAGTTGTTACTGCGTTTCAAATTCAAAATTCGGGCATTCAATTTCGTATTGAGGCATTCAAATTCCTTTTGCACTGTGTTCAATTTAGCATATCGTCATTCTTTTTCGTGACGCACAATCATCATTCAATTTAGCAAAGCTGGTTCGACTGGAGATTTTACTGGTTTAATTTTTTTCAATTTCGTAAAGAGGCAATCAATTTCGCTAAATGAGAATTCAAATAAGGGGATCTTTATTGGTTAACTGGCCTAATTTTGTATTGTGTTTGAATGGGGTGTTTCTATATGTTTTTCCTGGTTTTTGTTGTTTATGTTGTTTCTTCCTCAACCATCAATCTGTTGGCGTGCCAGACATCTTGGCGTATATGTTTAGGTATGGTTGTACCGCGGCTGCAAACTTATTGAAATATGCGTGTAAAACTGTAGCAAAAGCTCGTCTTCGAAGTACAAAGTGACTCAAGTGCAAATAAGTGAACCGTATATGCCTTATTAACAAAGCGTTTTTTAGATTGCACAAATTACAGAAATGACTGCCCAAAAATGAATTTGAATGACTAAACACACGCCTCAAAAAGCTCCGGCGAATTTGAATGCTGCTTTGATGAATCGTTAAATTGAATGATTATTTTGTTAAATCGAATGACGCAACAGTACATTTGACTAGTCATAAAACGAAATCGAATGACCCTTTTCAGTAGCATTCGATTTCGCGCGAAATAGAATAGCGTGGTGGTTAAATTGGCTGCTCATTTGCCGAAATTGACCGAGAAAACCTATATTAAAGATTAAAATAAACTAAAATTCAAAACTTCAAATAAATAAATAAATAAACATTCAAAAAAAAAAAAAAAAAAAAGAAAAAGAATGTGTACAAATCTTGCAAAATTGAATGGCTAATGTTGAACAAAGTCAGAAAAATTAGAGTTTCGCTGGGAAAACCCTAGTGATCATGTTACCCTTTCTCTTATATGAAGCGTGTTCTGTAAGGCAACATATGGGCATGTGAGCAGGCGTACAATACATACTAAAAAAAAACATTCGGAATTAAGCTGGATCCGGATCATGTGGGTCCTGACCAATTTCTGGGTCAGTATGACCCGGAGTCTGTGTCAAAATGACCTAGAATCAGGTCAAACTGACCCAGAATCAGGTCAAAATTACCCAGAATCAGGTCAAACTGACGCAGAATCAGGTCAAAATGACCTAGAATCAGGTCAAACTGACCCAAAATCAGGTCAAAATTACCCAGAATTAGGTCAAACTGACTCAGAATCAGGTCAAAATGACCTAGAATCAGGTCAAACTGACCCAAAATCAGGTCAAAATAACCCAGAATCAGGTCAAACTGACGCAGAATCCGAGTTAAAATCCCATTCTTAAACTACTTCCCAAGGTCAGCCAGACCTTGGAATGGGTCCGGCCCCTTGAAATCAGAATCCGGGTCAATTCTGACTGACCTTGGAGGTTTTGGAATAATTTTACAGATGGACAAACGAAATCAAAAGCTGGCCCTCAAGTTGTGACTGTAGATAGCATTTGGTGCTATGTAGTCTGCAGAGTTACAGTTAAATACTTTTAAGCCGGTTTAGCCTGTATCAACGCCCTTGGTCAGGTCTCAGGTCTCTGAATGCTAAATGCAAAGTCTCAAATTTAAAGACAAGACTCGAGTCTGAAGTCCTAAATGGTTAGTCTTAAAGGCTGTAGTGACAAGTCTCAAGGATTAAGTCTTAAGTACAAGTAAATTATCAAAATTCGCAGGTTATAGAGTCCATGTCATGATGAACGGCAATACCAGTTTTAATGCATGGATGTGATTGCCTGCTTTCCAAATATTATTCCAAAGTTTTTAGAATAATTATTTTAACAAGTAGCTAGTTCTGTAGCCGTTGTAACCAGGAGCTAAAATAAAGAAACTCCGATTTGAATCAGACTTCAGCTGGCCATGACACTTGTGTCCTCGATATAGCCATGACTATATATGCTTTTTTTCATCAAGGAGGATTGTTAGACTATAAATACAAATACATATACTTCCCACCGTGTGGAATTTACAAAGGGATCATATCAAATGAGGGTTAGTATTTTGGCACAATATTGTTCTTCGCAGCAAGAGTACAGTCGGTACAAAGATGAATTTTAACTCGACGGTGTCATATCAACAAGTTCAACCACCTTATCAAGAAATCGTATGTTTCGCATTATATAGGGTTGGAAGACTGTTTTAGAGCTTTGGATATGATTCTGTGTTTTTCTTTCTCTTTGGGACTCACGTTTGCCTAAAGTTTTTAAAATTCCTAATCCTAATGCTTTGACTGTAAGATTTGTTACAAATAATCTAATCACAATTTTCAAAACTATTTTGTTTTACTCTGTAGATTACAATGATGGTCGAGCTAATAACCCAGTACAACAACTCAACATTAAACCTGATCATGGTTCGCCTCATGATGGCGCACTCTATCTTCTACCCGGCAGTATACGCAGTACTATGTGGAAACTACAAGCAAGCGTATAAGTGGGCATTGAGTCAACCTCTACATGTATGCGGTGTGGAATGGTACGAGCGCCCTCCACTGGGTCTTACAGGTAAATGGAAGTTCTTTTCATTCAAAACTCAAATGAAGTTCGAGAAATAACGCGAAAAAGGGGGAAACAGGAGAAGAAGAAAACAACTCAAATAATAATGAATAACTGCAGGATTCATAATACAATGTCGCAGTGGCTCATAAAGTATTCTGGGTCATAATGTACATGTAAAAGCACTAGGGGCTCATAATGTTATCTGTATCTTAATGTATTATTATATAAGCCACATGAGAAACCGACTGGGTAAAATTAATTTGAAATAATCTGGGGTTGAACAAAGACACATTGACTACAGCGGGACTTGAACCGACGACCTCTGGCTTAACGTGCCGGATCTTAATACCGGATCTTAATGTAATACCACCATTGGCTAATAATGTTATCTGGATCATAATGTAATACCACCGGGCTCATAATGTTATCTGGATCATAATGTAATATCACCATTGGCTAATAATGTTATCTGGATCATAATGTAATACCACCGGGCTCACAATGTTATCTGGATCATAATGTTAAACCACCAGGCAATAAATACAAAATAATCAATACCGTTTCTTAACATTTCCTTGTTACAACCAACAATGCTTTACGAAGATATCATCCAAAAACAGAATGTTCGATACTCGCATGGATTAGTGCACTGGCCAGAGCCATGCTCCTAACACAATATCGAGACATACCTACAGAATGTGCTCACTCTTTCTTAAAGCTAAATGGAATAGAGAAAGGTACAAAAGTCACGGACATAAACTTTAAGTTTTTACAGTATACGCTTATTATCAGAAAGTTGCATTAGGCCTAAGTAAGACTCAGGGCTTGCATTCACTGCAGTACAATCAAGAATATTGTCCCCAGAGCTGCGAATTACGGAAATACTTTATGTTTCATGCGATAGTTCTTGTTCCTAGAAATTCTATGATGACAAACTATTTTGTACTGTTGGTACCCTGAGCTTAAAAAGACACAAACATTATTTTTCTCTAGAAACTCCGACTCTGGCTAGTTTGGTATTATTTGATATCACAAACAATTTGTAATTTATTAAATTTAATAAGAGCAGAAAGCTTTTACACTCCCTCCGGTGGTATTATATTTTTATTGCAGTTATTAGCAATTTGCTGGAGAAATTTACTTTTCATTTCAAGACGAAAAAGCATCATATTTGTAAACTTCTAAGTTCAAGTTTGCCCTATAGAGGGGCTGCGTGAGTGGTGAAAATGAAGATCGTTTTATTGGAATTTATTGAATGCGTTGGATTGAATAATTTACGAGTCACGGCTTGGTTAGAAATTTCAGCTCAGTTTTGATTATTGATGTTTTTTAATTTTTCAGTGAGTGAAATGCAGCGGATATCTCACCGCATGGCGCTAGAAGAGTGGGAGAGTCCTGGGCTTAACAGGCGGCTCTATAGCAAGCGACCGTTTCTGAAGCGATCGACAACAAACAGCCTGAAGGACGCCATCACCGCTGATGATGAGCCAGGTCAAACCAATCTAGGATTTGACGGGAATGAAAACACAAGCTCGGAACAGAATGCCGATGATGGACAGGTTACAATTGAAATCGTCCCTGAGGGCGCTGCAAGGAAACCTTCCATCGAGAGTACGTCACCATCCACCGCTGGTGTCCAAATAGTTCACATAGAGCGACCGCCATCCCCACTTCAGAGAGTACCACAGGAAGAAAGTAAACAAGGTACCAGTGCTCCCATGAGACGTCCATTGGAGAATCAAACATCGGACAGCGGAGTTGATGTCGACTCGATATACCTCGACAGCGCCCATAGCGGTAATAATAGCCCAGCCATCTTAAGACTACTTACAGTTGATTCCGACTCCTCAACGTCAGTTTCTGACGTAACAGAACATTTAACTCATGTTTATGACGTCAAACAATTTGATCAAGTGTTGAAAACCGAAGACGAGGACATCATAACAGCAACTACAGATGTAGTTATGCTGGATGAGGAAACAATGACTGACTCCTTGACAACCGACGTTTTAGCGAATGATAAAATAAGTTATTTGTTACCAACCAGATTATTAGAAAATGATAAAGTTGTGCCAAATTTGATCGCTCCATCTACAAGAGAAACAGTGACTCAAACTGATAATTTAGGAGATGACAAGGAAGTTCATAATATGTCTTCAGGTGATGGATACAGTATAAGAGAGACAGCACCTGGTAGGAAAAGTGTTCTAAGAATTGAGCCATGTTCGGCGGGAGATCAGTGCAAGGGAATGGTTCGAATCCACGTGGAGGTGGTGGAGCTCCGGCCAGACACGCCACCCCTTCCCCCGGACACGTGCTCTCTTCAAAGTAAAACCACCCACTGCCGTGTAAAACCAGCTAGCCAGAAACCGTCCCTGAAATTCTGCATGAAGAAGAACAGATTTGTTCCCAGTACCTCGAGCTTCGAGGAAATGGATTCGTATTCACTTGATCTCGGTGGGCAAAGTGTAACTGGTGTCGATGCGACTGTGACAAATCCAGGGTTAACTGAACCAACCGATACCATAATTATAACAGATAGTAAACAAGAGGACGAGGTGACAACTATGGGTTCGAAACTATTAAGTGTTGATCAAGATGGCGACCCTCCAGCGAAAGGGTTCAAAACTCGCCAAATGCGTGCAAGCCGAGCTTTACGTGAGAGCACTCGTTACCAAGATGACATTGTCATGTTCAGTCAAATGATCATGCGCAGACAGAACGAAGAGTCAGCTCTCTCATCGTCAGTCAAAGAAGGGGAAAATGAGAACGAGAGCCCAGAACTAATCCCAGAAGGACCTAAGTTGATTGTGACAGATCATATTGAACTTTGAATTTCCGGACTAGGCATTTTGCATGACCACAGGAGACGCAGTGCAATAGCGTGTTTATAGTATAAGATAGTAAAAATAAATTTCCAGAAGAAAAATGCGAAAATCAGAAGATGACCGACATTTTATCGGAAATGAATAATGTCCTGATTTTATTATTTTGTTAATGAGTTCCTAAAATTTTGCTAATTTCCATTATTTCTGTTTACTAAATTGACATCGACAAATCTTTACACTGGAATGGCACCCTTTCGTGGACGTAAATAAAGGGCTATTGTTGTATCAAATTGTATTTTTAAAGGACTTAAGGCAAACTCCGTGTCTGGTGTATGGCAAATCATTGGCATGTAATTTAATTGGTGCGTCTGTCTTTTGTAGTTTTATCATATCCCAACCGAACTGAGGCTGCTAGGGGATTGGTATTTCCTATTTCCGTAAACTAACAACAGAGTCTTATGGCATTTCTACCCAGTGTAATAAGGTATTTTGTTCCCAGGTGTTTGTGTCCCCCATTAAAACTAACATGGGATAACGAAGTTGATCCCAAAGAGGGCGCGATCAGATGAAACTGCTACACAATTTGCCGCATGGGGAAAATAATCTTCGGGGGACAGAATTTCGTTCCACACACCGGATTCCTGAAAAGGCCTTTATAGTCTTCAACTATGTCGCTGTTACTAACGGCCATATAGCCGCAGTCGAAGTCGGTCCAGGCCTAGGGTTATTTTTTTCCGATCCAGGCCTGGGGGTCATGTCACTCAAGCGACCGTTCATTCGACCCTTTATTTGCACATGCACCCTGCGCTAACAGTTTGGACAGGAACGCACTGTTTTCAAAAATTTGTACACAATGTTCGGCTCAATTTGCTGGACCCATCTTTTTGCAAAATCCATAAAAATAGACCGGTTGTGCGACCAATGTTTATGTGTCATCACGTGACTTATAGTGGGTACTACGTCATCTCAGCTGAAGCAAATATGTGCAAAGACTATGCTGCGACAGTAGGCTTTATTTTTGGTAAATAATCAGTTTCTAAGCACTTTTATTAGCAACCATCATGTACTTTACAACAACGGTACTTTCCTATGTAGGACGCCCTGTTTGTCGATGTTTGATACCCACGATTTGTCACGTGACTTGGAGAGCGCAATCAGTTTATTATTCTGTGTGTTGGGCAATGTTCTGTCGCCTTGTCTAAATAATAACAAAAACTATTTTCTTTATACGTTTAGAACATTAATTTTATGTAAACAAGTACAATTTAACATGTAATAGCACTCTATTACAAATAATCTGGTTTGTTTGAGTGAAGTTTACGACCGAAAAGTCAACTTGCAACTGGTTTTTGTCCATGTAAAAAAAAGTTGGCGACCACATGCATACCTCCTGTAGACCGTTTGCCAAACGCCTTTTGTGCAAACGTTTGCGTTGTTCACCAGAGTGGTAAACGCACCCCTAGCTCTGTTTGGCCACAGTGAGTTGTAACAAAGAAAAACAAGAAGGCCACACATCAATGAAAGTCTAAAGTAATCGAACTGGAGTGTTCTAGCTACTGTGAAGAAAAATACGACAAAGAGTGTCTTTTTAGTGATATTTTCTGTTTTACTGTTTGAGATGGATAAGATTTGAGAAAAAAAAAAAAAAAAAAAAGCTTTCACAACAATACAAAACCCAGGATTTTGTGACAAGAGAAAGGACAAAAAACTACAGAAATGAAGGTAAATCATGCTGAAAATAATGGTTGTTTTATAAAGGTGATTTTGATTAGGTTGACCAGATGTGATGTTTCAGTTTTATTTATTCCAATATGCTTACAGGTATTCAATCTTTATTAATGTTAAAAACGACTGTAATGTTTAATAAAGCTGATTTGCAAAAAAGAATAACAACCGACTATTACCAAGACTTATTTCAATTCTAAAGCTTTATTTCAAAGAATAATGTCAATTCTGGGGTTGAACAAAGAGAAATTGACCAGGAGCGGAATTTAAACTTGCAATCTTCAGTTTTACATGCCAGTGCTCTACCAACTGGGCTGGATATATCATGGAGGAAGGAAACTTCCTCCATGGATATATATAGCCCAATGGTGGCGGCGAGACCGCCATTATATGATTTATACTTCAAAAGGAATAATCTCGAGCTCATTAACCTCATACTTTCTACTAATCTCCATTCTTAGGACTGAAAATAAATTTGATAACATAATCATCTTATGAGATAGTTTTTTCTTCAAAACGATACTCTCCCTTAAATTTACCCTTTTAAAAATGTGTTTATGTAGAGACACGAGGAGGAGGCCGGCCCTCTAATTAAAAAGGACGAGCATTCACCAAAATACTAAGAGAGCAAAATCCATATGATGACGTCTTTATATAAAGTGATATCCTGCACTTAAACTGATTTTAATCCTTCAATAGCACACAACATAAATACCAAGTCACAGCATGCACATTCACTTGTGTGAAGGGCAAAAGGTCAACACACGTTTAAAATATCCGATTCAACTAGCTCTAAAATGACAGTATTTCTTTAATAAAAAGATGATTTAATTACAAAACAATACTCACAGAGTTCTTGACACCATCCCTCCCGAATGAATAGTATTTTTGGAGCATGCTCCCTACAAAATAGAGAGAAACATCACTCGAGAATCAGTGTGCTCTCTCTTGCTCAAAGCTGAAATGGAAAATAGAGTGAGTCCAAAGGTAGCAGACTAAAACATAACTGTGTTTAATTGTAAATTTGCTAATGTGGGGACTCAGAAGTTAAGCTTTTATATAGAGTGTTCCTTTAATCTAGTTGCGGGAGTTCATTCACAAATCCACCTAATTGAACTCATACAGCTTAAAGTAGTGCATGTTCATTGTTTTAATCAAAACCTCATAATTATGCTTATTATTGTGTAATTGTTTATTCTGTAATTATAGTGGGTTTACGTCATTAACCACATTAAGTTTCTTTTATGGATATAAAATTATCATTATTCTATTCAATCATCGCACCTGGCGCATTGATATCTCAAGGGGTATGTAAAGTGGTCAGTCCACTATGGGCCATAGCGTGAACTTGAAAGGGACTTGGCCGTAGAAGTTCGAGGATGCCGGTTTATGGTATAATTATGTTAGCGTGTTGTATCGGCGTTGTATCTCCCTCCTTGATAGGGGAATTGTGCCAGGAATCTCGTTGAGTTGTTGATGTGCAGGGTGTCGTGTTGGCCTTAGGGGCGATGTGCCACTACTGATGTGCTAGTTTCGTTTCACTCACTACCTTGGTGTTGGGGATTTGGATAGTTGTATAAAGACACAAATACTATATGGAGATGGAGGAATAAAGAATAAGAGCTCCTTTTATTGAATGAGTGTGTCATCAGAGTTAATTGTCCCCTTGCCGATGGAGTAATCCGTCAACCCAGTGATGACTGCTACCCGTGATCACTACCCAAGGGTTTCGCCCCTCGCGTGAATCCCTACACTAATTACAAGTTTTCATAAATATTGAGGGTGCACTTGGTCTCCCTACATGTGTTTTAAATCTCGATTGCTGTTATCAAAACAAGTAGTGGTATGTTTGGGTTTGGCGTCCTCAAGTGTTTTGTTTCTTAAAATGGACAGTTGTACATCCAACACTCAACCGATTATTGAATACGTTTGTCTGTTTTCTATTGAGTAAAAATGAGAGAAAACATTCTTCCCTGAAGAATTGGTACTGGAAATGATTTTGTTTTAAATTCGTGAACATTCAGATTGAAATAATCGTTTTTCCACGAATGATAACCACTCATGTAGCCCACTACTTTTCCTGTGCACCGAAAGTAGCTGAACAGACCTAACTTAGGTCAACCAGAATAAGGTTACATGCCAACATACCGACGTGTACCATTATGTGACTGGTATCCTGATGGTTAAGCAATAGTCCGCTGGGGTAGCTCTATGGAATTGGGCCAGCTGCATGGTACAGTTTTCATGGAACTTATACATTACTCATGTTTTTATAGTTTAACGACTGCAAGTATGTTTGCTTTGAGTTTTGTTAATGATATAGTTTTTAACACGTAAGCTGCTGAACTAAAGTTTGCAATCTGTGCAGTCAGTAATGCGTGACGGATAGCCCCCGCAATTGGTATTGCGACATGAGAAAAATTCCCTCGTTGCGAAAAGTCAAATTGGCAGTTTTGTGTTCAAGAAAACAGTGACATTTATCTCAGTTTTACTCAATAGTGAGCAGACAAACGTGTTCAATAATCGGTTGAGTGTTGATTTGTTAACTGTCTCCCAGCCACCAAGTTTAACGGTAAGTATTACCAGTATGTGGTCATACGGTAAGTGAGAGTATTGTGACGCAGTTTGAATTAGACCTGGTTTGTTGGGATTATACTTTCACAACACAGCAGACCGACTTAGACAAACTTTCAGACATGTCTACAAACGAACAGTGTTGGAGGTCTCGGCCGAGGTCTCCCCCTCGGTCTCCCCCTCCCCCTCCCCCTGCAAGGTCTCGGTCTCGGTCTCGGTCTCGGACTTTGAGGTCTTGACTCCAACACTGCAAACGAAAAGGTGTTCATGTGCCTATGATCACAATAGAGACACGGTTTGTATTGTTTTCTGTCATTTCATTTCATTGTCTTTTGTGTTTTATAACGAAAGGTAAAAGGCCGATTTGAGGAAAACAATTCATGATGTTAATTAAAGTCTACTTAGGCCTACTAACAAAAAGCTTTACAGTAATAACAAAGGAAAAGTGGACTGGAAATAAATATAAATATAATAAAGTGCATTAAAAAGTGTACACGTGTGCATCAAAGGTACTAATATAATAAGTCACTTAAAATGTATACAATTTGATTTTACTAAAGAAAAACCTCTGAGAGGGATGGGAGAAAGTGGTTAAAGAGACAGACAAAACCTACTGAAATTGATAGTTGTCACTGCCCGATTATTTGTGTAGGAGGGTAGTTAAAAACACAGTGAAATATTTCAATCTCAATTCTTGAACCTTGTTTTCGCTGCTTTAATACCCACAGAATCTGTTACTCCACTGAACGGGATATACCGAGGTGTAATGTTTAAAGGAGTACGAGTCGTCCGGGGACCGGACTGGAAATGGGGCGATCAGGCCGGGGGAGAAGGTTGCGTGGGGACGGTGGTGGAGTCCCAATCTCCGGGTGATCGTGAGTGTACTGTCGGGACGTAGTTAAAGGCGCAAGCTCGTCATCACAATTTTTATTTTATTTTTGTAAAATTTGTATTATAGTGCCCTCTATCATTCGTCCTATGAAGGACCATATAACCCATTTCGTATTTCTCGTTGTTTGTTATTGTTGTTCTGGTACGATATTATATTAACAACATCTTCTGCGTGGACGTCATAACAGGATGGCGATGACGACGAGAAAATGGCTTCCTCTTCGAACAGTACATTAATCCATAGGTTGTTGAATGGTCACAAAATGTGCCCTGTGATTGTTGACGTCCGACTGTGGTATTTTTTACTCTTTTGAAATCTAGACGCGGAAGTATTAGTTTAATTAGTTCTGTGTTGTTGTCATTTGTCTTGGTCTACATCCAGTCATCGATTTTCATACTAAAAAATGCCTGGCTTCCCCTCACAAAGCGAAGATGGATGCTTCCCTGTTTGGGAATTTTTATTTTATTTCGGTTAGGGAGCTATTATAAATAAACCCGTAAATGTCTACATAATTCCTGTGATACTGGTTTATTTTCTGTTTGTGATTGCTGGGCAGCAGTAAGCAGTAAGACAAAATTAACACACACATTTTAGTACACAAACACCTATGTGTATACACTGGAGACAGCCAGATTGAGTGTTGCGGTCATCGTACAACCTAAGTAAGACTTAGTGCGTAGATAAGTTTATAATTATCTTCTTCTTTTTTTAACAAAGAGTTGTGTTAGGCCTAGGCCTAAGTCATGATTGTTATAATTAATGTGCATTTAGGTGCTCTCATATTACTGTGTTATCACCTAGGGAGGGCAACTGATATTCTACCTTTTATCATTAACATCCTCATCATCAAACTATAATGGCCTATATCTTATCAAGCCCCAATATATTTTCACGGGGCACTTAAACCTTTTTACTTGCTAAGGGATCTGACTATGTTGTTGCCCCAATAGCAATGAGTGAACAAATACAAGAATTAAATTGTTATGAAAAAAATTACAAATTATGCCCAAGTGTGACATAAGGGAAAACCCGAGTAGTTTATCTTTGAAAACTGAATCGATGTCCAAACACTTTGCGGTTAAACAAAAATAATTGACTGCTTTTTGTTTTATGTTTCGTTGTATGTTTCGTTGTTAAGAAACTCGATTGTTGGACGACGAAGATGTTCTTCAAGTGTTGCTATATAACGAATATGACGAAGAGAAATCTCAACACTTGGAATATGGCCGCTTCAATCTTGATGTTTGTGAACACCATAGTCCAAATATTTTATTAGAAACTTACAATGTAGCCATAGCAGCCAGACGGACATCCAGCCCCCCCCCCCCCCCCCCCCCCACTTGTTGAAGCAAGTCGCTTGCTCTCCTTAGTTTTCTTCTTTTCCATGTTGGTTGCAGCTGCTGATTCTTTCGGCTCTTTTATTTCCTGAAGGAGTTGTTTCTTTTCTCTGTAAATTCTTCATTCTGTACCTGAACTGAAAGAGTAAATAATGAAGAGATTATAATGAGATAACAAAAAACCCACTATCATTCAAATGTCTGTCTTTATGTACACTTTAACAACACAATCCGAGAATGGCGGCCCTGCTTGTTTAACTGTGTTATTAACGAGAAAATGGTGTATGAATTCAGTTGGTTATTCATTCAACACAAAGTGTAATTCATTTAATACAAGTTTTCAATTGTACTTAATTTTTACATACAGAATAAAATTATTTGAAACTTACCGTTTCAGATTTTTTCGGTCGTCAGCTTCATAATATTTCAGCTGTTTGAGGGTCCTGTCCCTTGCCATCCTGGCACTGATTTCTACTCTCTTCTTTGATGATCTAGCTGTTATCTCCCCGATTTCTTCCCATGTCATCATAGGATCATCTTTTTATAAAAAAGAAATAAAATCACACCTTATATCATCAATATTTTTGAGAATGTGGCCCATGTTATGTACATATAAATACCTTGAAACCTAGTATCACCTTTCTGATTTGGCATAACAAATCAAGCCAAATAGAGTACACAAACATCCTTTGGAGTAGTGACTCAATTAATTCTAATAGCATAGGCACAAGTAATTTTTTTAGTTGAGTAATTCATGAGATAGATATTATTGATTAACTTTGTGAATCGTTTTTTCTCTCCCAATGTTATAGTTTTCCTTTAGTTAACCTTACATACCGTTTACAAATGGGTTCTTCCCAATGACCTCCTTAAACAGGACGATGTCCATGTTCGGACTGAACCGAAGGCTAGACGTGCATTCTTCTTTATTTGCCTGGTCAAATTAAAATATGAACATTAATTCATGTTGATTAAGATTATCATATAGTAATACTGACACGACAGTGACAACACTCGATCTGCTCGACCTTAGTTCATGAATCATGGACTAAATTGGAATGCCAGCAAATCAAACACAGCTATCCAGAATCAGGAAAAACCAATGTTTGCTAATTCAAATATAGTAAAATGTAGTAAGCCTTGGGTACTGTATGACGACAGTCTCCTTTGCACTGCTTTTTGCTACACATATAGTCATCAGACCTCATATTACCGCGGGTCTCGTAAAACCGCGGTACCAGAAATTCCGTTTTTTCGTTGTCAATACGCCCCCAAGCGACGACTTTCAATAAGTGAACCGGTAACTAAGGCCCTGACAACTATTTTGCGGACTTCCTAGAAAAAATGTATCGTCTCCTGGAAAGTTATACAAACAATTATACAAAAATGTACTTTTTACTGACCTAGTGAATTTCCGTTGACCATGTCCGTCAAAACGTACCCCTAATCTTTTCACACTTTATTGCAAAGTTCATTTTGTTGACGCAAATTCAAAGTGCTAGCCCCAATTTTCACTTTTGCAATTTGAATTTTTGTCATTGGACATGTCACACTCTCACAATTGTACCACAGAAGTACGAAGTTGAAACAGGGTTTTTTCCCGTAAAATACCATTTGCTGCCGTGTGAAGTAAGTGCGCCCTCAATATTGGCTACCGTACAATCACAGTGTCAGCATGATGCCGCGATGATATGAGGCTCTCCTCCAGAATCGCACCACGCGCATGCTCACTTTCAGAGACGTTGTTGACGAATTAAATCAGACAAACGATGTATTTTTTTTAGCTCATAGTGGAAAGTAATACTTCAGCAATGATAATAACAGGACACTTTACACATTTTGGTAATATTTTTTTATTTGGTTACAAAAAAGCGATAACCCCCGCGGTGTAGTGTTATCACGTTAAATCAATAAAAGTTTTACTATTGCTTTCATCATTTTTCCAACTTATGTTATCATCATTATAATTCGTCCTATGTGAAACAATAAACATTCGCATGAAGCTATACTTTATTAAAAGTTATTAAATTATCATAATAAGTATGATCATTGTGTGTTTACTGGCTTATTTAAGTACTAAAAACACACGTTTTGTTGAACGTGAACTTACCATTTTTCACGTCAAGTCGTCCGTGCAGCTGAACGTCCGCGAGAGCTGGAATGGGCTAAAAGTGATGACGTCACATGGCAACAGCACAAACTTTTCGCGTTCACGTTCACGTTTTTCCACACGTAATGTGCAGCTAAACCTCCCTAAATAAGAGTCGTGTGCAGCACGTACATGCGTGCACGTTTCCATTGTTTGTCACCAAAGATGGCGGCCAATGCAAGGGGTCTATATTATCATCATTGATTTTATACACACAATTAAAACACATTGAACTTCCTCGCAGTTTCTTCTCGAACCAATCGATGAAGTCTTCATTTTGTTGCTAATTCAAAGTCATGCTCTGTCTAAATAGGTATAGCAGGAACAATTAAAACGAATTGTGTTTTATTAACCACGTCCCCAAATTTAATGTACGTGGACTTAAATCCAGCATGACCTCGGTTTGTGAAGTCAAAAATTTCATTTTTGTTCAAGTCTGCTGTTTTTACGCGTACACATATATATTTTTTCAATACAGGTGTAACACATCCAGAAATTAAATGCTCTTGTTGCTGCCGAGGCATTTCTGGGATGCGTTGGAAATGCTGCGGCTGTACGAAGTACAATTTGTGCCACAATTGCTACCACGAGGGCAAACACAATTTAGAACACCCTTTTAAACGGATCGATGGAGATGGGGTTACCGGGTAAGTTTTCTACATAATAATTTTTATTCTCAACAAATCTACAATAAAATTTACAAATTGGTTGCTTGTTCATCGTCAATGTATATATACATTGCTTTGTTAAAACGTTATTCATTGACAAAAGAATACATAATGTTATTATGCTGTTGTTGTATAGTGTTTTGAGTGAAATACTTATCTATATAAAGATGCCTTTGCATTTGACGTCACAAGCTCAGAACAGCCCCCTCACGAGGTCAATGAAGAATTATTGGCTGCGAGTTGTGCGCATTGCGTATACACGCTTCCATTATTTGACATCAAAATGGCGGCCATTGCAGGGGGTCTATGATATGGCAACCTCGTTCCCAGTGGTGTACGATCTCGCCGCGCCATGTTGTTTTCCGTCCCAGAATGCATCGCTCGATCATATCCCCCTGGAAGTGTGACTTTGAAATATCCAAATATGGGATATTTTAATTAGTTCTGTGGTTGATCCATTCTGTGTTAGCGACTACGCAGAGCGCGCTGTCAAAGGACGCACAAGTCATAGAGAAACTGGCCCCTCTAATTATTTTTTTAATCTTGTGATACATTTAACTGTATGCTGTTTAGGGTGCCCATATAAAAACATGATTCATTTGAAATATATTGCGTCGAAATACGTGCATTTTTACACGCGCGTACTAAGCGCCCGACAAGCGCCTACAAACGATCGAAAGTTTTTAAGGGGCGTACACGCATATCAGTCACTTTTGGTAAGCCAATCAGCGTTGGTTTTTAGTGTTTCCCTTCCAGGGGTTAGAGACGTACGCGGAGTTAACGGGCGTTACGGCGCGCTGCCCATGGTGGTTTCTTTGCTCCTAGATTGGTAGACTTGACCGAAGTCGAACTTTCGTCGAGTCCTTGGTCTTTCTGATTGATCCACTGCATCCATCACACGCAGCTTTATTTCACCTCTTTTTGTTGTGCGCCATCACTCGACAGAAAAGTGCCAATCAACTCTGCTCTCGAAAGTCCGACTTGATGAATCCGCCCGGAGGCACCCCCCCCCCCCGCGTGATATGTAGTTATTCACAATGCATAATGCAACAGTTCGAAATATGCATGACGCGTCTTCTGCTGACCAATGAAATCAGTTCATTTATTTAAGACTCATTCATTTTTAAAATAGGGGCTCACAAATTTTACTCCACAAAGTTTCATACAGCTTATGACTGTAAATAATCCTTATTGATTTAACATCTTGTAATTAAGCTGTTATATAATACGTACAAATTTGATTGAAATATTACAAATAATAATAAGGTGTCAAATGGATTCTTAAAGAATTCATGGATGACTCAAAAATAGAATGGTCAAGTCATAAAGTACATGGGGGACGCTATTGAAGTCATCGAAGATCGGTGCGTGGTGTGAAAGTTTCAATGTCCATTACGTTTTAATACATGTTTGCATACTTCTTATAAACAAAGGAAGGTAATTAGGGCATCAGTTGATTATGGAACATTATTATTGTTTTTCAATTTAAAAAAAGGGCATAGTACATCGAAAACCGGACAGGGGAGGATATAGGTTGATAAACGAGCAATTTTCAAAATGTTCAAAATGGCTACCAATGTCTGTTTTTTTTTCAAGGGACAAAATTAGCGATGTTATAGCCACAAATCTGTCTCGTTTCATACTCTGACTGTGTGCCAAATGCCATGCTTGTACCATCAAAGGCACAATGCCATCAACTACCTGCCGTACTTATGTAAAATATCGTTTATAATTTTTCAAACTTGATTTTGTTTTTAGAGTTGATATTCCTTGTCGGAAGTGGTCTGCCAAGTGCAGGTCGTTTGGAATCTTCAAAGGTGCCCGAGTAATCCGAGGGGTAGATTGGGAAGGGCTAGACCAAGATGGTAATTAACATTTCAGAGTGCATAAGATACATTTTTGTTTGTTTTATAAATCATTCAATTTTATTTCATTTCCACTGAAAAGGTGATAGAAAATTGTACCGTTGAAGTGCTCATAAACCCTCCTAGGAGGGAGCTGGTGTATTGCTATAGACTGTGCAAGTCTCGCGCGTATCCGAACATTTTTATTTCTGAAATCAAATCTTTGTTTTAAATTATATCTTATGACAAAATCTGAACAACAAAAATAAATCATTACAATTTTATGAAATTAGTTTTAGCTTTAAAAAAAAATACGCCAAAGTGTGTTAATTATTATTAAAAACAAATTAAAACTCTGGGACAAGGATGCTTTTTTGATGTTAACTTTTTAGAAACCCCTTACGCAGATTCGTGAAGGTCAAACGGGTTTTAAATTGACTCGTATCGCAGTTTAAAGAGGAATGCCGACGCCTCAACACCATAGACTGCAATGAAAAGGGTTCGCTTTGCAATTACAGCATCTGGCGATTATAATCGCGCATCCAAAACAAGCTTTTACATAAGTTTTATGATCGGAGGTGAGCACAAAATTCTTAATTTTTTGCAATAACCGGAAGCTGAGGTCAAGTTTAATTCTCGGGTTTTCTTTGTTATATTGTTGAATTGGTTTTACTTTCATATTTTGTTATCACTTAGTATTACATTCCCAACAACATGTATAATTTTCTAGGTCATAAACTACGTTAAACTAAAATAGTTGACGAAACAAAATCTCGCCCACGTAAAACTCCATATGGTTGGGACCACTATGGTCCCGGAAGTTCGAATGCGCGCGAGACTTGCACAGTCTATTCTCAGATAGTTGTTGAGTGGCTGCAAGTCAAGAACCCGAATGGTGCGAATTAAATAACTGTGTGTCACACAGTGTGTACAGAATTTTTAACATGCATGTTTCCCTTTGGGAACACACGAAGCTTGTTGGTATTTCAGCTTGAATTTAATCATCATTTCTTGTACCTTTTTTTCACTCAGTATGCTGTTAAACAATAGAAACACACAGTCATTTTAATTAATAACAGTGTGAGTTTAAAGAGAGTTGATTGTTTATTAATGAATCTGCATAGATGGCTGATTTTTTTAAGGGAAACTTTCAAGCGTGTTTATGAACAAATTAGTATATATCACTGGCTTGTGTTAGGGTGAGTGGCTGAATGTACTACAAATAGGCCTAGTTTTTATAGCACCACGTAGGATCGATGCAAGGCAAAGCTAATAAAGAGCTATTCCATTTATGGGAGCTCAGTGTGACCTTCCCTCCTCTTCCTTGGCCTTCCTCCCCAAATTAGAGAGGACTTCTCCTATTGTTTGCACATCATTTATTTCAGCGACGTCCGTGGTTTCGTACAAACAAATTAAACCGAGAACGATCTTGGTTTTTCAAATCACCCATCATTTGCCTTTACAAGTCCTCGTTGTCCTCGGGCAGACACCACGTGATCACTTTGAGAGATTTTCTTCGGTATTTTGCTTATCAAAACAGGCGGAGATGGAAAAATTGGGACCGTGCTTAAACACTGCAGCCGCCCAGACTCTTTTGAGCGCTCTTGGGTAGAAGTTCAGTGGCCAGAAAGCAACACATTTTTCGAATACAGATGTGGCGACAACGGCAAGATGGACTTACGATACACCGACGGTGAAACAGGTGGTGATTTCTACATCGATCACCTCCCAGTGCTTGGTGAGAAGTACATTAAAATTAAAAACAACCCTCTTTTTCGGAAGAGAAAAGAAAAGTTTTTATAAGGAGGCAGAACACATGACTTAATATTGTAAAAAGTACGTTACATGTACAACTGCTATGTGTTCCCCCAACTTTTCGAATTTACTCAATGAGAATATATGAGACTGACGTTATCAAAACAGCAATTGTTACGTTTCTTTTTCCTACTCCATGTAAGTTTCCCCTCCAATTTTGGCATGGACATGTGATAGAAGATTCAAATCGACAAAGTCATTAGGAAACACAAAACAATATGGAAGGGAAGACAGTGGTGGCGTAGGAATTCAATGGTAGCGAGTGCTTCGGATTGAAGTTTATGTAAGATCCGGAAGAAAATGCTAATTTTCAATCATAGCTATTATTAGCCTTTTGTCAAGGCCATCGTGGCTTGGACAGCTTTGTAAACAGTGGAGCGACTGGAGCGATAGACCACGCGCGCAAGCCGAGTGGCGAAGCCACGAGAGGGCCTTTTCCAACTTGTTTGCGGTTTTTTCAATGAATTATTCATGAAGTATGAAACGTGCGTTATGCACTTCTGATTGGTTTGGACTTTTGCTACCGTTTCGGGTAATAATAATAATAATAATAATAATAGTGGCTTCTTATATAGCGCTCATATCCGTCACTCAGTGACGCTCAAGGCGCTTCAACAGTCAGTATTTTCCTGCAAGGTATATATGTGGAGCTACTTTTTGAATTTTGAGACCTATTTCTTTACATAGCACCATGTAATGGTTTAGCAAAAGTCGAGATTATAAAGAAACACATAAGAAACCGCAAACAAGTTGGAAAAGGCCCTCGTGGCTTCGCCACTCGCGTGCGTGGTCTCCCATTTCAGTCGCTTGGGATCGCGGCTCTACAAAGCTGTTCAAGCCACGAAGGCCTTGACAAAAGGCTAAGCTATTATACGAATATGACACCCTTTAGGATGGCTTGCACTGTGACGTGGCAATATAAATACTTATAAATTTGTTTCATTGAAAAGAAATATAAATGCTTGATGGTATAATGTTCCGTTTTATATCTATGAATTGACACATTCACATTTTCAAGTAAGTGGAATCTCCCAAAATACAAATTTCAGGGCTTTTCTGAAAAATTGCACAATGTTTATGATGTTTTCGCTTTTTGTACAAAAGAGCAATAACTTTCATTTATTAAGTGACTAACATAGAAACTGAAATGTGTATATCGTTCCCCCACAATTTTCAGATGGGCTGAATGTCCGTCCCTATGTTGGTCCTGGTGACAGTGTTCGTCTACACGATTTAGAGTTATCCATACTGAAGGAGTTGCAGTCCGCAAGAAACGTATGGGATAACGACATTGCCAAGGTAAACTGAAATAAGAGGTATTATTTTTCGATAAAATGGAAAGCTGTTCAAAAATTAGGGCGCTACTGATTGGCTATCAGTTGTCAGAACAGCTGGGCATTGAATTGACGGAACAAGGCGCTCAAACGGAACTATGTTTTATGAGGAACGTTAGTGCGGCAGGTGATGAAATAAAGCATCCAGCATGGACAACTGCGCTCAGTCCTCGTGAGGAACATACTAGACTATAAATACAGGCCATCGAAAACTTGTCCTTCGAAAAAAAAAAAAATAGTAATGGAAAATTTGAAATATTTTCAGAAAATTCAAATCTGCGATGGCCCCATAGCCAAATATCTGTCTCATGACATACAATGTATGTCAAATTCCATGCTAGTATCATTAAAGGCACAATTCCCCCAAATATTTTACCGATCTGCCCCATTATGTGTCAATTCTATTTCAACAGCGTTTTCGTTTTAGAGGGTGCAATATTTTCCATCAGGTGAATAATATCTCCCCCAATTGAAGATTTCGTCCAATTTGACATAAAAAAACTTGATATTCATTTTACACTCCGTGCTGTCTGTCGGAGGATACTGTTTGTCCACCTAGTGTGGATCCAAATCTTGTTAATAGGGGAACTCGACTTTATTTGGTCAAAATTAAATTACGTATGACTCGCTGAATCATTTTAGTTCAAAGGAAAGGTGGGTGTGGTCATCTTGGTTGATCGTGAAGGAAACGTCAAGGTGAAGTTCGGAGCATCTTTATTCTCCATCCATCCCATTTGCCTCGCACTTGAAGAGAAAAAGAAGAAAGCCAACTTCGAAGGTATGTATAATTACGGTGCGTTTTTGTCATCAAATAGGATCAAGTCCATGAGAAGGTTTACTTTATTTTATCCTGACCTTTCACCTTACTCTGTAAACTTGGATTGAATCCCACATAAGGCAAGAGCATTACACTTAGACCCCGATCACGTGGTTTCCGCACAAAAACTGAACATTAATTCGTCATTGTCTTTATTCACAAGTATCTTCAAGTCCAAATGTTACAGTACAAGGAACATTTTAACTAAAACCAACCACGCGTTCAATGGGGTTTATAAGCAGATTCCTCATACAAACACACCTGTCCGCCCTTTCCTCAGTTTATAGGAAGATTGCATGTTCCTTGGGAAAAATCAAACCCCGGGCAAATATCAAATGTGAGTATTATTGATTATCTTATATTATCCAGTGTACAACCAAGACTACATGCGTGCTAATCTTATGCAATCACAACTGGACAGCCTCATGGAGCCTTTAAGAGGTCATTGTTCCAGCTTCCCGATGGGGCGTGTACTTTTTCTAGCAGCAGCAAGTGGTGACGTCGAGAAAGTGCGAGACATTATCAGACGCAACCCAAATGAGGTGGACACGATTTCGATCCTTTGCCTATTAACAAGACTATTAATTAAGTCTATCTTGCCAACGGGGATGTAGGTTTAAAAATCTGAATACTAATTTTAAACCCCTGTAGGATTGTATTTTTTTGCAGTACCAATTGCTTTTATACGAAAATGGCCTGTCGTAGCCTAGTGGATGTATAACAAATAATCAAAAAACGATTCAGGGTGCAAGTTGTACGCAAGACGCCCGCAGTTTTTTCCTGCGGGAATTCGGAAAGCTAAACGATAACAGCTTCTTTATTTTACATATAGCAAGTACAAATGCCGATTTAAGCTATAGCCTTGTTTATCGTTTTGGTTTGGTATTCGATCTTTTTTATAAAATGTAATGTCTTTTGTTTTTATTTATCACAATGCTTTGCTGTCTAAAATGTCCAGTCTGCAGCTTAACTTTGTTTGAATGATTATGTTTTACACTTCTTTTTAGGTAAAGTTTCAGTACTACCATGGAGAGACTCCATTGCAAGTGGCAGCTCACAAAGGACACATGGATGTGGTCAAAATCTTGATTGATGGCAAAGCTCCGCTTGAGCAGAGAATGGAAAATGGCAAAACCGCTCTAGAAATGGCGGTTTTGGGGTATAATAATAATTAACTGACCGACCATATGGCACATGAAAGTTACTAGCGCGGTCACTGCACTGGGCAACTTAGATAATTTCTTAAACCATCTCAGCTACTTGGGATTTATATGCAGCCTCTTGCTGCCAAGTATAGACTTGTGGACAAGTCGTCAAATGTCTGTCGCGGTGATAGCAGAACGGCTCTATCGCAATATCCCGCGAGAGGGCTGCTCTGCGCGAGACTACTGCTCTCACGACTGGTCGAAGAGTCGGCAGCCAGCAACTTCGCGCGAGAGCAGTGATATCGCGAGGGCAGTCTTTATTACGCTACCACCACGCGCCTCGACAATCACCGCGCAAACATTAACGACTTGTCCGCAAGTCTACCACATCAAGCTAAACCAACTACAATTTACTCCTGGTTAAAGGGAAGTGGTTATAGTTAAGAGTCATGCCCTGATGCCCAATGGCATCGGCGTGTCACCGGTACTGTTGACAGATTTGACAGGATGCTTTCATTTTACACGTGTTATAGTTGTGTGTGATCATCAACTGTCGTGTGATCATCATTAAAAACGTCTTGCACAATGCTGACAGTAAAACAGTTCAGCATCATTTCCAAAGGAAAGCCCAATCTTCAAGAAAATAATAAAAAGAAAAGAAAAAGATGAAGAAGACAAACAAACCAGACGTTACTGGTTCAACTCAAGCATAGTCTGTATACAATTTGCTTACAAAGTCCAACTTTTCGTACACCGTTTTTGAAACCACGGCTTCGGCTTAGGCCCCGGCTTAGGTTCCGTCAACCTGTTTGAAGCTCCGCATAGAAAGTGCACGGTTTCAAAGTAACTGAAGGAGCCTAAGCCTGATCCCAAGCCAAAGCTGAAGCCGTAGTTTCGAAAAGGGCCCAAGAATGAACTACAACAATAGCCCATGGCCGCTAACTCTTGGTGGCGCCCTGTATTTTGAATTGCCAGTAACCCTTGTCTCTTGCACAGCAATCAACCAGACATTGTCGAGGTTCTTCTAGCAAGTGGTCAAGTGGTTGTGATATCAACTGCAGGAATGTTATGGGTTCTACTCCGCTTCACGAAGCTGCGGATGGGAGCTTGCGAAAATGTGTAGAGGTTTTGCTGAACTGCAAACTACAGCAGGTTGATGTAAACTGCAAAGTAAGTTAATACTGAGGTTAGACATAATGTGTAAATTACTGTTAAGTAAAATATTAAAAAGAAGAAGAAATTACCAGATTCTAACCAATACAAAGTTAGTGACGTATAACCTCCTTGAGAAATTGCTATGAAATCTCAATTAAACCCCCCTGTCTGGGCAAACGTTCGTGGAACTAAACTATACGGTTGTACCAGTAGTGGGTGCACATTATAAGATTAACAACTGCAGGCGGTTTCTTCTTCTACTCGGGCCTACGTTTTTTTAATTTCAGGTGGTCTGATATAAAAACAAAATGGGCTCAGAGTAAAACAAATCGATATCTGAGAATAGCAGTACATCTGATGCCTAATTAGCGGACGTTTTTTAAAACTGGCAAGCAGTCGGGCAGAAGCAAATAAGCCACCATTATGAAATAATCTCTCATTCATCTCACATCGTAGAAGTAGACGTGACGGAATTTAGGACCAGTCTTTACCCTTTTGTTGTTGGAGATGATTATAGACTTTAGGGGATTCAACATTTTCCTTTTTAAATCCACCTGTTCTGGTCAGAACATGGAGGGGGATACGCCGTTGTGCTTAGCCATAAGAAAGAGCGACCGAAGTATCATTCAGATGCTAGTGCAACACCCTGGAGCCGATTTGATGCTGCAAAACAGTCGGGGTGTGAACTGTCTTCATGTGGCAGTCGGAGCTAATAATTCATAGTACGTTCTGTGTATTTAGTTTTAACATTCCCTCACGTCATTTATAATGCCCTCCAATTGTAAATACACAAGAAGTATTTTAGAACTACTTAAAACCTTTGTGAGCACCGTCTCCTCATATTGTCCATCTTCTGTTCAGGTACTAACACGAAATATTATGTATACCAAGTTGTTATTTTTTATTAATACTTGAAATACAATTCATTTTTTGAGTAATTATTTCTATACCGTTTCACAAATCGTAGGTATAATTTTTATAATTTTTGTTGACATTATTTATCGATCTCAGCGCAGTAAAACTGATTCTAGAAGTTGCACCATCTATGGCTAACGTTCAGGGCTCTGAAGGTACGACCGCACTTCAAGTTGCTGCAGCCACCAACCATGCTGATATTGTTCAGATACTTATAGAAAAGGTGGTTAGTCATTTGTATTCACATTAACATTATTCTGCTCTAGAATTGGTAAGATTGTTGGTTCAAATCCCATTTGGGGCCTGTGGATTGTTCCCGCCAAGCGTGACAAGCACTGCGTATGAAGTGGTTAAGTTTAGGGCAATCCCAAATCATGATCGTTACACAATAATTAAATGCATGCGATCTTTACTGCTTTGCTTCTTCTGCGGAGTAATTTTGTTCCTTTGAGCGTATGAATGCGGTTTACATTGGTTCCCTGGTCATTGGGCCAATAACATTCCTTTACTCTTTCTCAGCTCCTTGGGGAGTGTCCAGCCCCGGGCTGCCGTAGCGCTCCAAAGTCTTTTTCAAACACAATATCAACTTCTACCCATGCAGGTACCCATTTATACCCCTGGGTGAAGAGAAGCAATTGCTCAAAGGACACAAGTTTCATGACCGGGATTCGAACCCACACTTCGATTACTATCAGAAGTTGAATGAGATGCTCCAAATCGCTCGGCCATTACACACCAACCATGCGTCAAACGTATAAAAGAAATTGCTGCAACCCCGTCTCGTTTACCATGCATACCTTTTATTTTATCAGGGGAGGTGTGATATAGAACAGAGAAATGTCTTAGGATTGACAGCCTTGCACCATACAGTGACAGCCATATGTCAAATGGAGAGTACCAAGGTTCTGGTAAAGAATGGGGCCGATGTCAATGCCCAAAATATGGATGGCAATACAGCCCTTCATATCTTAATGGAAAGAGCTGCAATGAGGGCCAAGTATAGATTCAACGAGGAGGTATTTGAGATTTGTTCCCCCCCGGTAAAACAACATTTTTTAAAGAGTTTATTCAGAACTTGTGTACAAGACAAGTGTAGATCCAGAAGGTCGTAAGAAATTGATAGAATGAGTGTTTCGAAAGTAACTAAGTTGTATGGTTTTATCGCTTTATCAATGTACGGAAATTAATCCTTGCATACAAACGGAAACCAATCTAGTAAGCCCCGCCATTTAAATCGACCCGATCGCAGCAACCAAACTTTGTTATTAACTGATTCATTATGACCATGTATTGAATTTTGACCAATTATAATCCACGAATCTTGATTTCGCCTATTGATATAATTTTTTTTGATTGAGAAATTGTTACATTTTGAATATAATAAGTTTGATAGTTAACTTTATTGTTTTAAATTGTAGTTTATGGAGTATGTTGACATTGAGCAGGATGGAAGAACATTACCAGAGTTGAAAATCGCTTCCACTGCAACCTATCTCATTGAACACGGAGCAGACATCTACGTTAGAAATAAAATTGGGCAATCCGTTTTAGACGTGACCCCCGACCTGGTAGCCCGCTCGATACTAGAAAAAACTTACAAAAGGTAAAATGATCTTAGAAAGAAAAAAAACCCAAAACGTCATTTTGTCGAGAGTTAATTCTTACAAAGGTCCAGACGATCTGATGGCAGTAAAGTTAAAACCTCCCTTTCCCCGGTTCACTGTTGCCATACCTTTACACGTGAATAAGTAACCTGCTCTTGGTTTGTTTTTGGCCCTAATTTTATACACGCGGGTAGTTAGTCATGAACCAGGGTGGGGGGCGGGGGCAGAAGGGGTATAACTGCCAGGGCGCCACCAACGTTCAAAAAGACTCATTTGACTTTCACGACTCGAGCGAGCAGTTCGAAGCTCGTGTCGTGCGGTGTCTGTGTACAAACAGGGTACAAACCTACGGAAGCCCATTAGTGCCACGTTGCGTTTCTCTTTCATGTGGTAGTGTTTCTCTTTCACCTGGTTGCCGCCACTTAATAACTGGCCGCCGCCACTTAATTAACTGGCGGCCGCCACTTAATAATTGGCGGCCGCCACTTAAAGGGACACGTTGCCTTCGGATTGGGCGCTTTGGGCTATAACAAGCGTTTGATGTGAAATGAACACGGTCGGAAAGATGTTTTAAAAGTAGAATATAATGATCCACACAAACATTCCTCAAAACTGTGTGGTTTTCCTTTTATTCGTGAACTAACACGGTCCACCATTTTTATGGGAGTCAAGATTTTGACTCTCATAAATGGCCGACGTGTTCCTACTAGTCTTATTTCCAGTCGTAAAACGATGATCAGAGTGCTGCTGTGATGTGCCGTGTCCAAGTCCTCATCCCTCCTGTCCACAATAAACATTTGGTATAAACAACACCGGTTGTTTCTCTCGGTTAGTCCCATGACAGTTTTCTTACCCTGATTGACGAGGTTTCTTCTTTTTGGACACGTCTTAAATCCGTTTTTTTGTGGCGATCCATTTTGACATATGAACGGTGTAGGTGTTTACATACACGTTCATACAAACCGAGCTACCTGAAGCTACGCCGCGTATTCGCGGAATAACCAGCCACATATTCCGAAAATAGAATACATGCAACACAGGGAGGTGAACAGATGAGCCATATTATACCCACCTCCCTGTACTGCGTGTGTTCTATTTTTCAGAATATGCGGCTGGTTATTCCGCGAATACGCGGCTGGCAATTTCGGGCCCAATACTGTGCTAGCTTCAGAGGTAGAGATTGGTATATTACCCTGTGTTCATCTGATAGGTTTACCAGGCCACTGGCTACGGCAACAGCCTAACTACTGTTCATCGCGCATTTTGCCATTACATTGGTATTTTACGGCTGGAAATACATATACGTTTCGCGGGAAAGATGTCGAGGGGTCAGAGGCCAATGTTTTTCTTTTAATCACCATTCACTAATTATTACACATTAAAGGTGTTTTATTGCAAGAACAACTCTTAATAAGGATAAGGAAC
Source organism: Leptasterias polaris (assembly GCA_037783415.1). Classification (NCBI taxonomy): domain Eukaryota; kingdom Metazoa; phylum Echinodermata; class Asteroidea; order Forcipulatida; family Asteriidae; genus Leptasterias; species Leptasterias polaris. Next base: position 1,460,109 of record JAZGTN010000202.1, read on the forward strand.
ACCTCCAAACAGTAAAATTTCATGAGATTTGAAGGCAACGTGTCCCTTTAATAACTGGCGGCCGACACTTAATTAACTGGTATCATATAGAATTTTAAAAGAAGGACTCGCAAAGAAAATAGTAGGACCGAAACGCAATCAAAGTGTTAAAGAAGCTTAAGGTTTTGTCATTTATGAAAATTCTCCCCCGTTGAAGCAGAATCATGGATGGAAACTAAAGCTTTAAAAAACGTATGAGGCTTCATGTGTATAGTTCTTTAAAGGTATGGGGGGGCTGAGAAAATAAGCCAATCCATGACTGTTTGGATGTTGTTTTTGCTGGAAGACAAATGTATCCGTTTTACCAAAAAGACAAGGCGATGGTTAAAAACAGACCTAATCTTTGATGTTTGCATGCATCCTCACGGAAGAAAGAGTGGGGTGATTAGAGAAGGGGAGGGGGTTTTGGATGGGGAAAGAGATGGTTGAACTCACTAAAAAGAACATTTCTGTGCATTTTACAAGCTGCACTTCATCAGTCACCATATTTAGCTTTTACATCCTTTTTAGTAATGTTTTGCAACGAAGTGTGATCCCCGTATAACTTTTGTAGGCAAAGAGACCACGAGAGATTAGTTTTCAACTTTGAGCCATGCTGTTTTTTTTAACATTGTGTACCCGACTGTTGTTCCTGTATAGTAATTCAAGCAGGATTTGCAAGTTCCGTCCATCCATTTCTTTTAGTTATTTTGGGTTGAATCTTGCAATCTAGCCCGAATTGTTTTGTCCTTTTTACTTTGTTGTGGTATAGGCCAAAAGAGGTGGTCTTCATAGAGCAATCGTTTCCATCAAAGACAATTTGTAGTCAGACAGAGTATTGACAAACTGTTGACTTTAATGGCTTTTTATTTAAGAAAATCCAATCTCTCGGAACTTTTGACATGATGATCGGGAGATGCCACAATTCGATCGTAGATGCTCATCAACTAACTTTAACTACGATAAAGCTGCCCATTAATTTTTCGTCTTTTCTACCAAACGTAAAGCTTTTTTCGAGTGTGAAAAATTCATTTTTTTAAAGACTGAGTTCTCGGGTTACCTTGTATAATTATATGAATGGAATACGAAAAAAATATACATCTCAGGATGGATTTTTGTCTTCTGTTTTCCAGGGTTTCTGGGAGAGTGGCCTCTGCAAGTGAAAAATAAACCACACTGGTTGGAATCGTGATGGAGGCTGAATGCATAGTCGCAAACAACAAGCTATGTATTATGTTTGGTTTTTAACCCCAACTCTCTCCCTTTCTATTCACTTTGATAAACTTGGGGTTTAGGTTTTATAAGATAGTAATAGTGGTCTACTTACAATTAACCCTTCGCTTGAAATATGCTAATTACATTCACGCATTTATGTGCAGACACTTTTGGTGGGCAAACATCCATCATAAAGTTTCGCACTACGCAAACGCACCAACGCGTTAGGATGCGTCACCCGACTCATCGGCCCATTCAAAAGGGCCACGGATGTTCCCTCATTTTGCAAACAGTTGTGTTAGTGCGCACGCGCGATGTGCAATTTACATATTTCATGGGAAAGGGCTATTGTTACACAAAGTTGCTAAACTTACGTGATACAATATGTACGTTTTTAATATTGTATAAGTATTATGCAAACTCCTTCTAGGAAGTTTTTTATTATCTTTGAAAAGGGTTTGGTTGGTTGGTGAACCTTCAAGGACTATGCAAGAAATGTTATCTTAATACTACTGGAATACACGAATTGGGAGCATATAGTAGACTAGTGGGATTTCTGGAAAATGTGAATGTGAGGGGCATTTGGGGGTAAAAGTGGGGAACCAGACTTTTTAACATAATTCAGGTATGCTGAATCCGATAAACCCGGTTCCCAAGCGAAATTTTGAATATTTGACCTAATTTGCATAAGTAAAATGGCCGCTAATTAGCCAATTTTTGACCTTTCTTGAACCATTTTTTGCAATAATTATGTAACCAAGCAAGCGAAAATGACAAGTGATGTGTCTGTAGCTAGATGTCGAATGTCACAGAATAGGATTAGGACATTATGAAGTAATTAGTGGTAATTAATACTCATAATATGCAAATTAGTGGCCGCCATTACAGAAAAATCGTTTTTCTCCCATATCTTCAAAACAAGGTGAGCAAACATGACAACTAGAGTGTCTATACCTATGTTTTGAAGGTCAAATAAAAAGATTAAGACATTACTGAAGTAATTAGTAATGATTAGTACCCCTAAATATGCAAATTAGTGGCCGCCATTACAGACAAATCGTTTTTCTCCCATATCTTTAAAACAAGGTGAGCAAACATGACAATTGGAGTGTCTATACCTATGTTTTGAAGGTCAAAGAAAAAGATTAAGACATTTCTGAAGTAATTAGTGGTGAACAGTACTCTTAAATATGCAAATTAGTGGCCGCCATTACAGACAAATCGTTTTTCTCCCTTATCTTTAAAACAAGGTGAGCAAACATGACAATTGGAGTGTCTATACCTATGTTTTGAAGGTCAAAGAAAAAGATTAAGACATTTCTGAAGTAATTAGTGGTGAACAGTACTCTTAAATATGCAAATTAGTGGCCGCCATTACAGACAAATCGTTTTTCTCCCATATCTTTAAAACAAGGTGAGCAAACATGACAATTGGAGTGTCTATACCTATGTTTTGAAGGTCAAAGAAAAAGATTAAGACATTTCTGAAGTAATTAGTGGTGAACAGTACTCTTAAATATGCAAATTAGTGGCCGCCATTACAGACAAATCGTTTTTCTCCCATATCTTTAAAACAAGGTGAGCAAACATGACAATTGGAGTGTCTATACCTATGTTTTGAAGGTCAAAGAAAAAGATTAAGACATTTCTGAAGTAATTAGTGGTGAACAGTACTCTTAAATATGCAAATTAGTGGCCGCCATTACAGACAAATCGTTTTTCTCCCTTATCTTTAAAACAAGGTGAGCAAACATGACAATTGGAGTGTCTATACCTATGTTTTGAAGGTCAAAGAAAAAGATTAAGACATTTCTGAAGTAATTAGTGGTGAACAGTACTCTTAAATATGCAAATTAGTGGCCGCCATTACAGACAAATCGTTTTTCTCCCATATCTTTAAAACAAGGTGAGCAAACATGACAATTGGAGTGTCTATACCTATGTTTTGAAGGTCAAAGAAAAAGATTAAGACATTTCTGAAGTAATTAGTGGTGAACAGTACTCTTAAATATGCAAATTAGTGGCCGCCATTACAGACAAATCGTTTTTCTCCCATATCTTTAAAACAAGGTGAGCAAACATGACAATTGGAGTGTCTATACCTATGTTTTGAAGGTCAAAGAAAAAGATTAAGACATTTCTGAAGTAATTAGTGGTGAACAGTACTCTTAAATATGCAAATTAGTGGCCGCCATTACAGACAAATCGTTTTTCTCCCTTATCTTTAAAACAAGGTGAGCAAACATGACAATTGGAGTGTCTATACCTATGTTTTGAAGGTCAAAGAAAAAGATTAAGACATTTCTGAAGTAATTAGTGGTGAACAGTACTCTTAAATATGCAAATTAGTGGCCGCCATTACAGACAAATCGTTTTTCTCCCATATCTTTAAAACAAGGTGAGCAAACATGACAATTGGAGTGTTTATACCTATGTTTTGAAGGTCAAAGAAAAAGATTAAGACATTTCTGAAGTAATTAGTGGTGAACAGTACTCTTAAATATGCAAATTAGTGGCCGCCATTACAGACAAATCGTTTTTCTCCCATATCTTTAAAACAAGGTGAGCAAACATGACAATTGGAGTGTCTATACCTATGTTTTGAAGGTCAAAGAAAAAGATTAAGACATTTCTGAAGTAATTAGTGGTGAACAGTACTCTTAAATATGCAAATTAGTGGCCGCCATTACAGACAAAATACTTTTCCCCAATATATTTTTTACTAGGTGGGCAAACGTGACAAATGAAGTGTCTTTACCTATGTTGCGAGGGTCAAGCAATAAGTCAATGATTTGCCAGATGCTTAATTATGCAAACGAGTTGGTTAAGCTACAAATGATTAATTATGCAAATCAGCAAGTATTGCTACCAATGAATTTCATAGCGATTCTTATGTCAATGCTCAATACTACGGTATTTCCCAAATCGGTATGGTGTCCTATCTTTGACAACAAACGAGGGCTATTCTATCAAATTGTATTTTGTAAAATACTTTATGCAACCTCCTTGGCTGGTGTAAAATGGCAAATCATTGGGATGGATTTTTATTGTTGCATCCATCTTTTTGTTTTTTTCTTTCCCTTCATTCAAACCAATGAAACCGAATCAAAACTGGTGGGGAAAACTTGTCTATAGATTCTAACGCTCCGCAAAGAGAGGAAACAAATAGAGAAATTATGGTTTGAATAAAAAGAAGAAAAAACACGCAGAAATAAAACCCACAGAAAATGTCAACAACTGTTTTCTTCAAAACACTGACCTGTGTTTTCATTTTCATCTCAATTAATTTGTATGTAAGTCTATTAGTTTTATCCAATCGCATTCTGCATGAAGTGTGGTATAGAATGGAGTCTAATAGAGATATATGCAATTTCTTTTGTTGACAACACTAAGGCTGTTTTTATTGTCACATCAGCCACCAAGCAAGGGAATGGAAGGTAAGAGAGTTGTTGATCATACCTACGCACACAAATTAGACCCCGTTTACATAATACACATTGTCTGTTGAAAACCAGCAATGTAATTTTTGCTTTACTTAAACAAAAATTCATGTAAAGACACAACAACTTTTAATTTAACCATATTTAGTATAACTCAACACCAATGCCCCAAATTATGTTTCAACTTTGAACAGTTTTGAACTACACATACATCATAACATTATAATTAAATATCTAACTAAGTGTTTAAAATTCAAAAATAAGATTAAGTAACCTACTGTATTAAATGTATGTAATTTTGATTGATTAGCCTTAAAACACAGATAACTTTAATTGTGGTTTTCATTCCGAACAACAATTTGAAGTAATTAGATGAAACACAAAACTTTATTTTAATATCACTTCTTAAATTGAGTGATTTAACATTTTTTATTTTATCTAAGCGAAAAGTGCAGAAAAACATACGTATACATGAAGTGAACGCAAACTACATTCGCCCCCAACACTCCCGGGTCAGAGTTGAAACTGGTTTTAAATAATGGGATTTGGAATCAGGGTCTGCGTCAGTTTGATACCGTTTCGGATAAGTTTCGGGTCATACTTATGAAGAAATCGGTTAGGCCTGACAGGACCCGGAATCCGGGCCAAATCTGTGTGTGACGGAACATGGCGCCTTTTTGTATGGGGCTGATGGTGGCGTGACGCATACTTATGTGGGTAGTGTGCAACTCCATGGTGTTTGCCAACCAATAGTGTCTGTATGCATAACTGAATTAGCATCGCAAAAACTTTCACATCAAATTGAACAGTTCCATTTTCCATTGAATAACCAACATGTCGTAGTGGGATTGCAACAAATGACCCCGTGAGAGAAGGACGTGTTTTCCCGGGGAGCTCCACTTGCTTCACTGAGCACATAAAAATCTTGTATTCTATACGCAATGGGCCCCAAGCGACGAGGAGGCAACCAGGCCGGTAGGGCCTCCCGCCCTGCAGCCTCGGACGATGAAGCCCCGAACCCCGAACCCCCCATTGGAAAAACAGACGGCATAAGCGAAGATTTTGAATCGTTCGTAAGAGCTACACTTAAACAGCTAGTAAAGGGGCAACGGCAGCTAGAGGAACAACTCGGGGCCTCGATTGAATTCAACAGCGGGCGAATAGCGGAACTTGAGCAAGCCAAAGATGCTTTAGAGGAAACTGTAGATCTGCTGAAATCAGATCTCTCCGCTGTCCAGACTCAGCTAGCACAACAGCAGGCTGATATCAACAAGCAAGAACGCTTTTCCAGGCGTAATAACTTTAGATTACTAGGTTAAGAGCACCGAACTCAATCTCTGGTGTTTCTGTTCAGCAGAGTGTGGGTTCGAGTCCCGGTCGTGACACTTGTGTCCCTGAGCAAGACACTTAACTATAATTGCTTCTCTCCACCCAGGGGTAAAATGGGTACCTGTGAGGGCAGAGATGGTTCTTGTGATTGATTTAGCCTAGTAGCGCATATATTGCAGCACAGGCTGTATACTCCCCAGGGAGCTGAGATGGTTTAAGGAATGAAATAAATGGCCCAGTGACCAGGGGTAATAGTATGTTAGGCGCCTTGAGCATCCCTTGGGGTGGATATGTGCGCATTATAAATGTTGTTATTATTATTATTATTATTGGAAGAATCTGCAGATGAGAAATGTATGGAGGTAGTCAGAAACATCCTGATGGAAAAGTTTAATTTTGAAGCTGAGCCTCTGATAGAACGAGCCCACCGAGACGGCAGAGGAATGAACGGAAAACCAGCCCATGTGCTCGTCAAGATGTTATCCTACCAGAGCAAGGTAAAGGTGATGAAATATCACCGCACCGCCTTTGAAGGTTCACCTATGTACATTCTGGATGACCTCACGGCTGCTGATCGCAAGGAAAAGTTCAAGTGGAAGGCCGAGGTGAAAACACTATACGACCAAGGGACCAAGCTAAGGTTCTTCGCTGGGAAATGGAGACGCAGAGACGGTGGACTTTTTGTTTTTCAACGGTAATTATCTGTAGTTCCTGACTTTACTTTTCCTTCGAAAGCAGAAGTCTTATTACCTCTTTTTTTATGTACCAGCTAAATTCTAGTATCTACCCTTACTGGTATAAACTGTGGTTTATTTCTGAGCTTAATTAGATTAATTTAGTATTGAGGACAGTTGTGATTGCATTTACTTCGTTTTTGTTAGAAATTACTTTTAATTTGGTACTTTGCAAGTGGAGCTCCGGCCGAGCACAATCCGAGTGGTGTCTTTTTTGCATTACGAGTATTTAGGTTTTGGGTTTTTTGGCGGGAGTTTGTTTTTGGTGTCTTTTTGGGGAGATTTGTTCATTATTTATTTTTTCTCCCTCCCCAGTATTGGAGGTTGGCTTGGGTTTTTGGGGGGGTTTATCGCGGCAAAACAAAACAAAACGGAGGTTTGTAACATTGTATATAGTTAGATCAACTCATTTTTGTTCTTTATTTCTTGTACAGGAGGTACATATCCCATGGCTTAAAGTGTTCCCTTTGTTACCACGACATTCTTTCTCTTTTTTTCTTTTTCTACATGATTGCTTTAGATTTTCTAGAAGAAGTGTTCCTTGTTCTTACAAAAAATGCTCTGCTTTTTGTTTGGACCAACAAATCGAGATGCCAATCAGGTTCATGTTTTGCATATCAATATGAGTCGTAATGCAGAGCCCGCAATGTTCTAAAGGCTCCCCGCCTCAAAATGTGTCCATAGTCTCCATGAATTGTCGCGGCTTAGCAGATTACAAAAAAAGGAGGGACGTCTTACATTTTTTAAGAACAAAGCGCTACTCCATTTACTGTTTGCAAGACGTCCATTGCACAGACTCGATGGAGAAGATGATTAGAGCCGAATGGGGATTTGATTGTTATTTTAGCTCTTTCAAAAGTAATTCGAGAGGTGTGGCAATTCTTTTTAACAATACTTTTGAATTCAAAGCTCTTTCAAGTAAGACTGACCCGAATGGTAATTTTTTGGCGCTCAGTTTAGATATTTATGGTTGTAATATTACTTTAATTAATTTATATGGTCCTAATAAAGATGATCGTAACTTCTATGAAACTATTAACAATATCATTACTGATTACGATAATCCCCATACAATTATATGTGGAGATTGGAATTTGGTATTGAATGACAGAATAGATTGTTATAATTATGTTAATATTAACAACCCATTGGCTAGACAGAGAGTGTTGGATTTGTGCAACCATTTAAAACTCACCATTAAAACAGTCCAGGCTAGATTTCTTTTTAATTTCTTCAGAGTTGAACACTAAACTAGCTTCCTGTGATATTAAACCAGGCTATCGCACTGATCATTCAATGGTTGATTTACAACTTGATTTCAATCAAGTAGACAGAGGAGTAGGTTATTGGAAATTTAATAACTCTCTTCTTATGGACGCAACTTATGTTGACCAGGTTAAAACCACCATTAGAGAGATTGTCCTTATGTATGCCGCCTCTCCCTATCAACACTCTAATCTGGGTGACATTCATCCTAAGGACATTAATTTTACTATAAATGATCAATTATTTTTTGAAATGTTATTGATGGAGATTAGAACTAAGACTATTTCTTATGCCGCCTGGAAAAACAAAAATTCACGTAAGGTTGAATCAAACCTTGAAAAAGAGATTATACTTCTGTTTGAGAAGGTTGCCGAGGGGGATGTTGCATCAAATGATACGTTAAAATCTAAGCAGGCTGACCTCGTGAATTTTCGTAAGAAAAAAATGGATGGCGTTTTGATACGGTCAAGAACCAGGTGGATGGAACACGGGGAAAAGCCATCCAGGTACTTCCTTAATATGGAGAAGCGTAATTGTGTGAATAGGAGCATAAATTGTGTTGTTACAGAGAATAATACTGAGCTGAAGAGCTCTCGTAGTATCCTTAATGAAGCAAGGCTTTTTTATAAAAAACTGTACTCGTCCTCTGACTCGCTCGAAAGGGCTAACCTGCAACAATTTTTCAGTAATTCAGACTCTCCAGTCCTTTCCAATTTGACACGGGAACGTATTGAGGGTCCGTTGTCACATCAGGAGGTTTTAAACGCCCTGAAAAGGAGCAAAAACGGAAAGTCTCCGGGGTCGGATGGTTTCAGTTTTGAATTTTTTAAATTCTTTTTCTCAGATTTGTCTTGGTTTTTATTGCGGTCTCTGAACTTTGGCTACGAAACAGGAAAATGTTCAGTTACCCAGCAATATGGGATTATCACCCTGCTACCAAAAGGGGATAAACCCCGTCAATTTTTGAAGAACTGGAGACCCATTTCTTTATTGAATATTACTTATAAACTGGCCTCTTCTTGTATAGCAGAGAGAATCAAAACATGCCTTCCTTCTATTATACATGAACAACAAAAAGGCTTTTTACAAGGTCGTTATATAGGGGAAAACATTCGTTTAATGTACGATTTGCTTAACTACACAGATAACAACAAAATTCCTGGTATGTTTCTGTTAGTTGATTTTGAAAAAGCCTTTGATTCGGTCTCCCACGACTTTATTCTTCAGATTCTTGAGCTGTTTAATTTTGGTCCTTCAATACAGAAGTGGTTTCAAGTGCTGTACAACGGTGCAAAAGCCTCTGTGCTGGTAAACGGTTTTTTGTCCGAATCTTTTCAAATTGAGCGCGGTTGCCGGCAAGGCGACGGCTTAAGCCCTTATTTGTTCCTATTATGCGCCGAAATTCTGGGTAAAATGGTTCGCAAGGACAACATTCTGAAAGGAGTTATAGTTGAGGGTTCCGAATACAGGCTTTCTCAATATGCAGACGACACCGTGTTTATTTTAGATGGTTCAGAAAATTCTCTTAGCGGAGCCTTTAAGCTATTGGAGGATTTTGCTCGTATGTCGGGCCTTAAAGTTAACATTGGTAAAACTAATGCTGTGTGGATCGGCGCCAACAAGGGCCGAAAAAAAAAAGATGTTTGCTCGGATATTAATGTTAACTGGGTCAATCCCCATGAAAGTTTTAGAGCTCTCGGCATTGATTTTTCTACTAACCTGGAAAGTATGGTGGATATTAATTATAACAGGGTTTTAACTTCGATTGACAGTTTAATTGGGCAATGGTCTAAACGTAATCTTACGGTGTTGGGTAGAGTTACAGTTGTAAAATCTCTCCTTTTGTCTAAGCTTACCTTTTTAATCCTAACACTCCCTGATCCTTCAAAATTATTTATTAAGAATCTGGATTCTATGTTGTATAAGTTTATTTGGAAAGGGGTTGACAGAGTTACTAGGAATCAAATGATTCAAGATTATAGCCAAGGTGGGGTTAAAATGGTGGATCTCCGTTCTTATTTTAGTGCCCTCAAGTGTACATGGATTCGCAGGTTGCTTACAACCGAGACTTCTGGTTGGACTTCCCTGTTTTTAAAAATATCCAATCTCCAGAATACACTTTTTCTGGAAGGCGGCCATCCAAGCATCGCTCGATTATTACAGAGGGCTGTTCACCCTAACAGTTTTTGGTTAGATGTTCTTACTGCCTGGGGTAATTTTGTACAATGTCATCAGCCGGTTAACCAGATTGACTCCTTAACAAGTGTGATATGGTACAACCGTAAAATTAGAGTTAATCATAACTGTGTTCATTACAAACATTGGATAAATAAGAGTGTTTTTTATGTGTGTGATCTTCTAGATGAAAGGGGAGACTTTCTTACAATGGTTGATTTTAAGGCTAAATTTGGTGTAAAGACTAATTTCCTTGAATATGGAGGTATAATTAAGGCCATAAAAGGGTCGTTTGGTACAGTGATGATGGGCACTGGTAGGGCGAGTATTTGCTTCCCTTTCATTCCATTCAACTTTAGACTGCTCTTGAAGGACAAAAAAGGCTCCAACCGCATTTATAACTGCCTTACATCTGCTAAAAAAGTAGTGTATAATTTTACCGCTAAGTGGGAAACAAAATTGAGTGTTAAATTTACTAATTCCAAGTGGATGGTACTTTGTAATATTCCATTAGGCGTTACAAACGACACTAGACGACGATGGTTTCAATATAGATTAGTTCACAGAATTCTTGGCGTTAATTCATTCTTAGCTAAAATAGGTAAAAAGGACAACGATCTTTGTACATTCTGTCAGTTAGAGAGTGAGACGCTTGTTCATTTATTTTGTGGATGTAAATTTTCAACTATGTTTTGGACCCAATTGGGGGTTTGGATAAGGAATACTCTTAATCTAGACATACGTTTAGACAATGAGGCTATCCTTTTTGGTATAACTAAGAAATCGTGGAGTGCTCTTAATCTGATCCTTGTTTTGTGTCGTTTCCACATTTATAAAATGAAGATGAACGACAACAGACCATCCCTTGCACTATTGAAAATGGACTTAAAACGCTATTATACTTTGGAAAAGTACATCTCTATTATTAATGATTCTACTGTGAAGTTCGAAAAAAAATGGGACTCCTTTAAATTATTGTGTCAAGGTTAACTCTGTATTTTACAAATTGTCTTTTCGGTCAATTTTGCATTTGTTTTTTTGCCATGGCTTTTCAGCAGGTTTGTAAAGTGATGAGTTGTTTTAAGCTTGAATAAATAATTTCCTCCGGGGAAAAAAAACCAAAAAAACAAAAAAAACATGTCGTAGTGATTAATTCAAAATTTCCATCGAGAAATGAGAAAGTAATTAACAATTTAAAACTACATATTTCCCAATTGAAACCATCCACTTACGTCCCACGCGTTAATGTCTGTAACGATCGCCATTTTGGATGTCAATGTGTATGGCGCACATTGACTCTCCAATATGGCACAACCAAGATTATTGGGGTGATGATGTCAGGTGATTTGGGTCAATGGAGTATTCAGTATCTCCCATTTATTCGACACTACAACAAAATAATATCTTTTTAAACAATATAATGATCTGAATTTCTTTTTCAAAATAGGCCTACTCCCCGTATCAACCAAAAATAAGAAAAGAAAAACAAGAAAGACAGCAAAAATTAATAATAAAAATTGTAACAATAATATAGAATAACAAATTTACATAAATAAATAATTAAATGATTGAAAAAAGAATCAAGATCCCAAATCAAATTGTATTCTTGTACTAAATAAACCGAAAAAGTGACGAAATTATTGACCATTTAGGAGAGACAAAAACAGGATATGAAATTCCATGTTAATATTTTGTGTATAATCATTACTGTATGGGACAGCAATTTTGTCGTTCGGACTTTACAAAAGCATGCAACCGAACCAAGACCAGAATGATGAAATGGTCTGATGATATATCCATCACTATTTGTTGATTGGGGGCCAGATAAACAACGAAAACACACCATGAAGGGTCGATGGAGTATCAAAGAGCATACAAGTGTCAAATGTAAATCATATTAAAAGAGATTTGAGATCTCCCACTAAAAATGTTGTCACGCGAGACTGACATTTGAAGGTCTTTATTAGTTCCATTTGTTTGTGTGTCCCTCACTCAATGTGTCTTTTGCCCATTTTTGTTTGTGAAGTGTCTATTGGGGTTTTGTTTGCTGTATTTTGACTTGCAAAAAACAACAACAAAATAAATGATTTAAATTATAATCAAAAATATTTTGTTTGAAAACATATTGAAATAATTAACAAAACTGGTAACTCAGAAAAGTTATAAAAAACAGAGCAATAATACTTCCCTACAGTGCATTTAGTGAGAACTTTTGAAATTGTTGTCAATACAATAAGGCACCGATATTAAAAGGCGATAAGTGCAATAAAGAAAAGTTCACATCACAACTATAATCAAACTCGGTGACGTTTTACCTAAACGATCTAAATAAGTATAAATGATGTAAAACAAGTATACAGTACAAGTATACAGTCGATTACAAACTCTTCTGTAATTTGATCAGTAACACATACACTAACTTCATTCCAGTGACAATGGATAATATAATGTAACAATTTTTGAACTCTCGTAATTTTGGTACCATAATTTTTCCATCAATACTTAACTTATTGTATTAGGTTGAACAGTTATAGATGGTTACAGATTTACACATAAATTACATGGTTTAAAGATGTTCATTGTGGAAAACTTCTCTTGACTTAATATTTTGCCTAAACTGCTACATTTTTTGAAGATTGTGAGTAAAACAATCAGTTTTGACATCGCAAGACTAAAACTCGATTTTTGAAAAACAGAGAAAACATTCATACAATTTGTTCCCACCTTTGTCTCGTAACTCCGATGACCCATTGAGCTTAAATTTATGTTAGTTCATTTATGTGTTGGCTCATAAAAGTGCCGATACTGACTGGTCTTCAAGATGTGCAACACGAGCTTGAACACATATTTTGTATAGGCTAACAGCAAACATGCACTATTAGCTTTGAATGTAACAATTAAAACTGATCTTAAGGTTATAGACACATTTAATTACAAAGTAGGCCTATAAGGTCTTCAAATATCGCAATTTTATTTATATTTTGTCAATACTATAAGCTCCCAAATTGAGAAGTGCATACGACTAACAACCTTCTATGCTCTTACACAAAATTAAACAGTCTGAATTACTGCCAAATGTGGAGAAAATTGCATCTTCTATATCACCATTGCTTGTGATTTTAGAGATCGCAGTATTAAATCACGCGATGGAACATGCACAAAATCCCCTATGTACCGTGTTGTATTTCAATGTTTTTACTTAGAAGTTAACAAACAATTTGTGCAGCTGAGTTTATGGTGTTGAAAGAGTGACGTTGAATTTAATCTTCCGAAACCAATGACGCGATCCACCTTCTAATTGAACTTACAGCTGTAGTTTTTAGTCACAGCGGCTTCGGGCTCAACACGCCTGAAAATTGATGAAAAAACCACAAAATACATATTAATATACATGAGTTATCTATCCTTTTTTTTAATCAGATGAAGCTCACTCTGAACTTCGCGTTTAAAATAATGACAAAATTACCCAAGCCTTTTTTACCTTAGAGGGTCATGTTTAATGCAGAACAGATTCCGGTTCAAATTATACCTATACCGGATACAGTTTGACACAATCAAACAAGTTTTTATAATACACTTGCCCTTTTCAAGAAACACAAGATATGAGATAGTTTGATCAGTGTAAGGCTCATGCTGACCCGAATATGGGTCATACTAGATGGAAAACGAATTGACCCCCATACACCAACATCACAATCAGCTACTGTCAGTGTCAGTCACACTGGCCAGTTTGGGAGTAAAATGATCATTTCAGTGTGTATTAAGGCTGCATCGTCTAAAATACACACTACACTGTAAAACGTACAAGACATTGACTGAAATTGACGCAACCAAAATTATTGTGATGATGACGTCAGGTAAATGGGGTCAACAGCTTTGTTTCTCACATCCTGTGCATTTCCCACAAGCACTATATATGCAGTAATGCAATATGCAGTGCTTTTGCTTTACGTATTTAGGGGGGAAAACATTGATGAAATAAAACTATTGCAAAATCATGGTCAAAAACACATTTTCACTGTTTTAACATTCCTCAAATGTTACCTTTTCTCTTCAAAGCCTTCCTTGAGCAACGAGCGAATGCTTGGATTTTGTGTCACATCCAAAACAACCTGCCCTCTGTTGTTCCTGAGGAAGATGTCAGCCTTGTTTTTGACGAGATACATCGCTATGGAAATGAGTTTTGTTTCCTTATCGGACGATTCGCCTTCGTTTTCAGCTTTTTGAATGAGCTCTTTCAACTGTTGACAAAAATACGAAACAAAAATCAAACATAAACAATCAAATTTGCCAAGAACTTGACGTTTCGATAAATATTTTTCACCTCCACCCAAAATTGCAAGGCATTTTGGCTGACGACATATATGCTTTTATCGTTGCTATCAAAATAAACAATTTACGATCCTGCACAAACCCCTGAGAGAACCATTTTTCAATCAAAACCTGAACCCTTTAGATTTCACTTTCACAAGTTGGTAGTTTAGTGTCTTTAATGAATATTACTTTTTCTCCCTCTTCCAACCCTTGATTTTGTACTTTGTGTTCCTTTCCGCCAACCCCACCATCATCCTTTGTCTCCCTTTTCATTGTTTACCCCTTGCATTTTGTGCTTCTCTTTCCCTCTATTCATGTATTTCCACTTGACTGCTTCTGTTGCACTTGTGTCGTGTTGTCATTTAGCCTTCGAGAAAGACTCTGCTAGGGTTGAAACCTATCAACTATTTTTTAAATATTACTCTGTCAGATACTCACTTTGCCATATACTATTTGGAACTGTGGTGAAACAACTCAACGTTTGTTTTTTTATGTATTATTTTTTCTAATAAAAAACCAAAAAGATCCCTAAAAGCTTGTCAAAAAAACCACACAAAATTATTGGCTTACCCACTAATCAGTAAATGCTCTACGCTTAGGTTATTGTAAAGAGTTGGGGCTACGTTTAGGTAAGGATAAAGGTTTTGGGCTACGTTAAGATCAGGGTACAGGGTTGGGGTTGCGTTTAGGTCATGGTACAGGGGTTGGGCTATTTTAATGTCAGGGTAAAGGGTTCGGGCTACGTTTAGGTCAGGGTACAGGGCACGGGATACGTTTAGGTCATGGCTTCAGTTATTTAACAGGTTTGGGCTACGTTTTTTGGCAGGGCTGCCTTGAGGTACAGGATTGGGGCTACGTTAAGGGCAGGGCAACAACTTGGTTGATGGTTTAATATTACTTTTAGTTCAAGGCTACAGCTAGGTACAAGGTTGGGTACATTTAAGGCAGGGCTACTGTTGGGCACAATATTGGTAAATGGTTAGAGATACGTTTATCTCAGGCTAGAGTCAGGTTCAGAGTTTGTGATACGTTTAGATCAGGGCTGTACTTGGGCACAGGTTTTGGGCTACGTTGAGGTACAGGGTAGGGGCTTCATTTAGGTCACGATTACTTTGTGTCTTGGGGTCCGTTACTGGCCTAAAGTCGGGGTATAAGGTAAAACTGATGAAACACGTGAACAATACCTTTTCAACAGACACGGAATCAAATGCGTCATTCATCTCATCTTTGAGCATAACACGGTGAAGTGCAGTGTTGCCGTTCAGGTCTTGAGCGTTGACGTTGGCGCCGTTATTCACCAAAGCCTCAGCACACTTGTAGTAAGACTGCTCTATTGCAAGGTGGAGCGGTGTTTCTCCACCGATTGTTTTTAGGTTTATGTCACATGACCCCTGGTAAACACAGAATATTTATTTTCTTGTTAATGTGTATTGGGTGGGCCAACCTGCGTTCTGATTATGCAATGGGGTCTTGGAGTGCAAGCATGTCAAATAGGACACACCCACGCTATTGTGGAATAGTATAAACTTTACATGGTATTTTACAGCATCAAACGAAGCCCAGAGCCGGTAAAAAGCCTCAGCAGAGGTTTGGGAAAAGCCCTCCAGACATTACAAAGAGAAGATTAACAAAGCCCTCACCTGTTTGATCAGCGTCAAGACGATATCTGTGTGGTTGTTTATGGCAGCAATGTGTAGTGCAGTAAATCCATCATTCTTCTGGATGTTGACCATGTGTGGTGCGGCTTTAAGAATCCTCTCAATAGCACTGTAGTGATCAAAACATATTTATTAGTACTTTGTAACACCACAATTTTCTGAACATAATTTTCGATGTTGGTTTCATAAGTTAATTTTTTTCAAAAATGAAAATTTACAAACAAAATCAACAGAACGGACAGTATACGTACTACGAATTGTGAACGCCGGCAGCGAAGTGTAAGCAGTTGAACCCCATTCCGTTCAGCAGTTTCAGATCGATCCTTGGATGTTCAATAAGCATATGTAAGATTCGTCGGTCATTCTGGAGGATTGCTATGAACAATGGCGTGTTTCCTTTGATATCCTGAAAAACAAAAGACAAACAAAGTTGAGTACTTGTCACTTCATACGAAGGAACTGGTGCAAATCCGTATCGAGAACCAGGGAAATGATCCTGAAAGTTTCAACTTGTGGACGAAATGCTTTCGACAGTGATGAAAATTTCATCCAGCGACAAGGCAAAGTCATGCAGAACAATTTTTATTATAACTTGGTGTATACATATTTCAACATGCTGGATTCAGGAAGATTGGGGTATGTTAGGTACTCAGATGAATCATCAGTGCTGCTTTAATGCATCCGATCTTTTGAGCCACCCCTTCCCTGTCCTAAATGTTGTGTGGGGGTGTTCTACATTTCACGAGATTTACACAATTTTGTGCACGTGTTTAACACATTCGATATGCAGTAAACGATTAATTGTTCGAAGCCTAAAATACTCTTTAAGTTCTATCATTTTCAATCTATTTCAATCTGATTGACTAATAGTTTGACGAATTCAAGGCGGCAATGGTAAGAGCTTTATAGCGACAACTTATGTAAGGACGTTTGCAGTGATTTAGCCATAACCAGAGCTGGAATAAGAAAATAATTCTTCTTACTTTGTAGTTCACATCGACAGGCTTCTTCTCATGTTTAAGCAAGATTTCTGCACACTTTCTATGACCTTTAGCAGCAGCTAAATGAAGTGGAGTCATGCCCATCTTGTTTGCATTATTGACGTCACAACCACGCTTCAGAAGATACTCAACGATTTCTGGCTCTTTTCTAAAAAGGGTGAAAAAGTGAGAAATTATTTGTTGATCTTTGTTTAATTCCCACAATGAGTTGCAAACGTGCAACAGGTGTTGACGAAATAAAAATGAAAAACAATTGTTCAGAACAATTTTATTAAAAACCAACTAACCCCCAAACTGCAATTATAAGTGCAGTGTCCCCGTCTTCGTCCTTTTGTTCTGGTGGAGCGTTGCCGTCAATCAAGGCTTTGACCACTTCCAAGTGTCCTCGATGAGCCGCTACGTGCAAAGGAGTCTGCCCTTTACTGTTGTGGAACTTAACCTATGAGTCAGAGTATTCAACAAAGAATACAAAAACTAAAAATAACAAGAAAAAAGATAACAAACAAGAAAAGAAAAAAACAGACAACCAGGCAGTATATAATTATTTCTGCTTACCTGGAAAAGATTTTCAGCAAATTTAACATTTCCAAAATAACATGTCAATATTTTCAGAAAGCAGACGCTCGAAAACAAAACAGCCGACAAACAAATACAAAGAAAGGACAAACGGAAAAAGCAGATGTCTTACCACTAGACCACAAAAACCAACACAAAACAAAAAACAAAAAACAAAAAACAAAAAACAAAAAACAAAAAACAAAAAACAAAAAACAAAAAGCAGAGCAGAGCAACAACAACAACTTCAACTTCAACTTCAACTTCAACATCAGCAGCAGCAGCAGCAGCAGCAGCAGCAACAACGACAACAACAACGACAACAACAACAACGACAACAACAATAGCAATAATGAGAAGAAGAAGAAGAAGAGGAAATATTTTTGTCTTTTCATTGACAACTTTATTTCAAAACAATTGAGGTCACTCATAATAATTGAATACGAAATTTCAGGATATTACCGTTCAGAAAACAGCAAACTGTGGGAGCAGTAAGACAAAAAACAAAACTAAACATGTAACACAAATAGGGAGTATACCTCGCCAGAAAGACAGAACCCACGCCCACCCCCTCCAATTAGGCAATGTCGAAGTCGGCAGCTTGTCGATTCCTTCCCATTGTATGGTTTGGGAAAGATCCAAGCAGTCCAAATTTGTGCCAGTATTCTATAGTTTGATTGAGGGTTCGAATTGACTCTGTCATCATTGAAGAAGAAGAATACAAAGAAGAGGTTACCTCATCGGGATTGCTTTTGATGACTTCCCGAACTTTCTCGATATCGCCATTTGCTGCTGCCTTAAAAAAGGCGTTTTCAGTCGTTGATTCATCTGCTCCAACCAAAGTCTCCAGTTGAAGTTTGACCAACTCGGCAAGCAAACCGTCCTGGTCTTTAACTAGATAACCGAAAAATACCTGTGGTAAGTAACATTATTATCTCCATGGTGTTACAGATGCTCAAAGTGTAACGATAATTTTGTTGTTCTTGGATGTTGGAGGCTGTACTACTTAAAGAAACTTTTGATTAGAGATCACACGTTACCTTCGACACGAACTTTCTTCTTTTTCTCTTCAATTGCGAGGCAAATGGGATTGATGAAAAACGAAGTTCCCCCAAACTTCACCTTAACGTCTCCTTCTTTGTCAACCATGATGATCTCTCCAACCTTTCCTTTGAACTTCAAAAATATTCAGTTCACGATCAGTTGTATTTATTCGTTACAATATATAGCTGAACCAATTCATTGCATTTGTTGCAATATTAAAATAGGGAACGAGTTCCAAATAATATTGACCATGATATTAAGTTTTGAATGGCAACCTTTTCAGATCCAAATTTTCCCTTTTTCTATAAGAAATAAGATATATAAGAAATCGTAACAGTGACAGTATTTGTACCGGTACTAACAATACTGTACCTTATATTAATTCAAGTATTCATCATAGCATAGTGTTATACCAATGCGTCATCTGATGAAACAATGCAATCACCAGAAGTTGTCACAGTCTCATAAGTGAACTTCCTAGTAGTGGGGCGGCTTAGCTCCAAAAAACAGGTCGATTGTGCACTTTCCCTTAAAAGCATGAAACTTGGCACATGGTTAAAGTAACACAATACAAACATTTTTAGTCCAGGGGCCACCAGAAATTACACCTCGTATGGCGGCCATTTTGGATTTCAAAATGGCCGCCATTTAGGATCTGTTTTGTTAAATATCTCCTTAACTAGTACAGATATCGAGACAGTTGAAATGCCTATACCTACACTTTAGGGGTGTAGGAATCTAGTGGTGACATAAATGTTTCAAAAATATGTGGCGGCCATCTTGAAATCCAAGATGGCCGCGACCAGCAGACTATTTTGCTCAATATATATCAACACAGTTATAACTCATACTCAGATTTTAGGAATCAAATGGTAACATCAAATATTTGAAAATGTGTTTCTCAAACTTTGATAACCCTATAAAAAACTTACCGGGATTCCACCGGGATTCCGGCGGGAAAAACTTGCACGAAAATTTGGTGTAATTTTGCGGGATCCCGGTGGAATCCCCGATGGCGGGAATGCCGGCGGGAATGCCGGCGGGATTTTGATGGGATTCTGCCAGGATTTTGAAGACTACATTGCATGAGGACTACATTGCACGAGGACTACATTGCACGAGGACTACATTGTTGCCGCCTTACCCAGCTCCTTGCGTGTATGCGGGAGATTTCAACTGCCAACACACGTTTGGGGGTACCAGCACAGTTAAACAGTGATGGAGACTGCCTTGCCGAATGGGCTTCCAGCAACAACCTGACGCTCCTTTTCAATCCCAAAGAACCAGACAGTTTCCACTCTGCACGGTGGAATACAGGCACCAACCCAAATCTGGCTTTTGCTGTCTCCTGCCAAGGGAAACAAACTCCTGTGCGATACATCCTTGACAAGTTTCCCAGATCACAACACCGCCCATCCCTCCATCCAGCTCTTGTGGCGCCAACCCAAAGCAAACTAGTGAAACGTTGGAATTTCCGGAAAGCAGACTGGGAAAAATTTCACCATGAAGCAAATCGTCGCGTCCCGGATCTACCACCCCCCTGAGAGCGATGATGTCAACTCTTCCTACTCTGCTTACTGTAGCATGTTGATAGAGGCAGCCAAGGAATCCATCCCAAGAGCTACCATAAGCGCTACATCCCCTGCTGGGATGAAGAATGCCAAGAACTGTATGAGGACTTTACTTCATCTACATCTAAGGAAGATCAATCTGACGCAAGTGCTACTGTATTACTGTCAAGGCTGGACAAAAAAACGCGAGGAACGATAGATTGAGACTGTGGAATCAATTGACTTCACCCACTCAAGCAAAAGGGCATGGCAAGCTGTCAACTGCCTCACTGGCAGAACTACATCAAGTGCTAAAAAGTGTCCTGTCACCGCAAACTCCATCGCCAGTGTGCTCGTAAACAATTGTCGTTTTGACAAGCCAGACCGTGATCACACCAGGCAGGTCAGGAAGGAAGTGGCTGCACTCTGGAAGACAAAAAGCACCATCCATCTTTTTGATACCTTTTCCATGGAGTAAATGGTAGCAGGCTTGAAACTCCCCAAGCCTGGTAAGGCTCCAGGGCCAGATAGTATCCACCCAGAATTCCTCCGCCATGCTGGAACTGCGGCAACAAACTGGCTTCGTGAATTCCTGTCATCCTGTATGGAGCGTGGAAAGATTCCAAATATCTGGCGAAAGGCAACAGTGATAGCACTGCCTAAACCAGGCGAAGGATGATACCAAAAGCTACCGTCCCAATTCCCCACTTTGTATACCATTCAAGCTACTTGAATGCCAGATACACAGCCGTATCAACCAAATCATCGACTCCCAGCTACCTCAAGAACAGGCTGGCTTTCGCTGTGGCAGATCGACAGCAGACCAGGTGACCCTCCTCACTCAGGACAGTTTCGAAGGAAATCAGAAGGCAGGTGCTGTGTTTGTTGACCTAACAGCAGTCTATGACACCGTGTGGCACAGAGGTCTTTCCTATAAGCTCCTGAAGCTCCTCCCAGACAGGCACTTGGTTTCCTTCATCTTCCAGCTCATTTCCAACCATAGCTTTGTCCTAAAGACAAGTGATGGACAACAAAGCAGACCACGTCATCTGGGAAATGGTGTTCCCCAGGGTTCTGTCTTAGCACCTCTACTCTTCAACATCTATATCCATAACCTGCCAGATACCATCTCAAAGAAGTATGGATATGCAGATGACCTGGCTATTCTGACATCTGACGAAACATGGGTCTCACAATCGAGAGCACATTAAGTCAAGACATGGACACCCGAGCTACCTACCTTCGGCACTGGAGGCTCAAGCTAAGCGTGAACAAGACCGTCTCTGCTGCTTTTCATATATGCAACCAGGAGGCAAAGAGAGAACTGAATGTCACCATCAAGGCTGATCAGCTCAGATTTGACACGTGCCCAACATACCTCGGAGTGAAACTTGACAAAGCACTCAAGTACATACAACACCTTGCAAGCTTGTGAGGTCACTGCAATAGGTGCCCTAATCCTCCATGCGCACAATAACAGGCTGTGTAAGGCCAACACCCGTTGAGTTACCTGTCCTGGCAGGAATTCCTCCACTGGACATCCAACAGAAGGCAGCTACCTTGGCTATAACCAAGGCCAACATGTTCAGATGGGGCTTGGCCCAAAGTCCAGCTTGTGAGTGTGGTGCAGCGGAGCAAACAGCAGATCATATAATCACAAGCTGCCCCCTGTTTAAACCACCAAATGACATCCCTGCGCTGATGGAATTGGATGAGGCTACTAGAGAGTGGCTGTTTCACAGTACTCTGGAAATCTAAAAAGTTTTGTTCTTGACATACGCCAGAAGAAGAAGCTTGCAAGTGATATGAAATAATACATTTTGTTGTGAAAAACCAACACACCAGCACCTCTATTCCAACACAAGCAGCTTGCAGTAGCCATCTTTCAATAACGGAGTGCCAGTTAGAATTCATTATGCAATGGACAGTAACAAGTTACACTTCTTGATCCTGAAGGATTTTTTGTACATATACACAAGTCCAGTGCACCAAGCATACAATGTATACATATGTTGGTCTCAAGTACCTGTAGTGACATTAATACAGCACCGAAATAAACTGTTTGCAAAGAAAGGCAGACCTCTGGAATTCATTCCGCCTACACACCATGCTCTGATGCAGCATGTTAGACGTGCAGTCAATGAGCATTATGCTGGGGCCAGGCATTACATGCACAACCTGAACTCCCATGCCCAAGTGAGTGGGGTTGGGAAAAAACATCTGACGGTCAGTTTAAACCAATTTGGACAACACTTCCGGAAGCTGCCATGATCTGCAATGAACTTATCTGGTGCGGATGCACAAAAGGATGCACTGGTCGGTGCAGGTGTAAGAAGTCTGCACTTCCATGTACGTCACTCTGTTCTTGTGATGGGGAATGCATCAGCTAGAGACTAGAAAAGTCTAGTGAAGGTAATGGCTTTTTTGGCCAACTGCTTCAGATGTTTGTTGATGATTGTTCCTTCACATATTGTGTGCAGACCTGTTAACTGATGATATGCTATGTTAATATGTCTGTTACATAATAAGGAATTAACAAAATGGCCTTAAGATGGTGGCTATTCTGGAATATAGATAACCACCACAAATTTAATGTCACAATTGCATTCCTACACAACTAGAATGTTTATCTCTTTTACCTAATCTCCTTTATACAAATATTGAGCAAAATAGTATCTGGATGGCGGCCATCTTGGATTTCAAGATGGTAGCCACACTTTTCAAATAATTATTTGACGTCACCATTGGATTCCTAAAATAATTATGAGTAAAGGTGTTAAAACTGTATTGATACCTTTACTACTAATTGAGATATTGAGCAAAACAGTCTGCCAGTGGCGGCCATTTTGGATTTCAAGATGGCCGCCACATATTTTGGACACATTTATGTCACCACTGGATTCCTACACCCCTAAAATGTAGGTATAGGCATTTCAACTGTCTCGAAATCTGTACTAGTTAAGGAGATCTTTAACAAAACAGGTCCAAAATGGCGGCCATTTTGAAATCCAAGATGGCTGCCATACGAGGTGCAATTTCTGGTGGCCCCTGGACTAAAAATGTTTGTATTGTGTTACTTTAACCATGTGCCAAGTGTCATGCTTTTAAGGGAAAGTGCACAATTTATCAGCTAAGCCGCCCCACTATAGGTAGGTAAGGTGTTGTTGATTAACAAAGATTTTTATTTTTTTACTTTACCTTAGCCATATCATCTTTCCATCCACATCTCTCGGTCTGCAACTCTTTCAGTATTGAGATGGTCAAATCCAAAAAACGAACCTTGTCCCCAGGCCCCGCATATGGGCGAACATTGCCTCCATCTGACAGATTCAAACCATTTCAATAAAATATATGTCAAATGGTATTTTGGGTTGGCATAACCAATTGCTGCAAGGTAAAATCTATTTTTGCAGCCCTCAAACCTTGATAATTCGAAGCATCAGAGTATGATAGCCCTTTAGTCAAGGCGTATCACTATATAGATAGAAACCTATGCGCGGATCCTCATTAATAAAATCAAAGATTTGAAGGTTATTGTTTTTTGTGCCGCTTGGGTTGTTGGCTTTCAAACTGGAGCATTTGGGTGTACAGTGGCCATTTAAAAAATGCCCTGCTTTGCTAAAAAGTGTAAAGTCATTTTTGCAAGATGGAGTCTGGCCAGTTTATAGTCACTCGGGTGTTTTTTATTTTGGATGAGCCTACCCAAAATTCCAAAATTTTAGAAAGAAAATATTAAGTTTGATTTTAGAACATGTTAAGTTTGTTTTCAAGACGCTGAGAATTTTTTTATTATTTGTTGAGTTTTTGGAATACTATAGCTTACTTGGTGTGGTGTACCCGGATGGTATACAACACAAACAGCGCCACCACTGCCAGCACCTTTACCCGTTCGTTTATCCAATCATTTCTTTATGTACTAAAAACAATGCGATCGTTACTTCATGATTCACAATGTTCTTATTCAATCACCGATATCAATATTTTTTTTTTGAAAGGTAAACGCAGTAGGCAAATTGTATAAGTTTTAATTTAAAAACGGCAAAATAAATAGGAAAAATTGACATTGACATGAGACATTTGCGGTGACACCATTAAGTTTAATCTCTCTTTTGAGTAATTGTGGTTCAAACTGTGATGTAGTATAAAACTATAATGTGACACAACGTCAATGTGGTGTTTAAAATTCCAGGTACATCTAAAAACTGTGGGTAAGGTATTATATTATAATATGTTTTCTTTGTATGAGAAAATTGTCCTCAAAAGATTTGAGAAAAAGAAAACAAAGGAAACTAGAGATTTAAAGTTTGTAAAACAAACTCTAGGTGTTCGGGTTTCCTTGGGGTCAGCCATGTGTTTAATGCGTTTATTGCGTGAACTATTCCTTTGAATCGATGAAAAGATTGTTGATAGCTTTTGAATTGTCAAAGAAAGTAAAATGTAAGTCTCTTGCGTTTGTACCACAGTTCACACGGGAAACAAGTGCTAACATTACAACTTAAGACAGCATAGAGCTCTAGATAGAACGTGTATTATTTAAACGTCTGTCAAGTTTTTCAGGGCATAGGAGCCCATTGTTTAAGTTTATTTTGTTGTTCACACAGTACTTTATTGAAGTATTCATAAAGATCTTAAAGTTGGATTCTGGTAATCAGAGTCAAACTAATGTCGATCTCTCGCCGATTGCATTTTATCATTTATCAGAAGTCATACAATCAGCCAAAACAGGCCAGTTACCGCCAAGCCAACAAAAGACTAACACGAAGGTTATGCACTGAGCTATCAATGGACTATTTAGTACCGTAACATCCCCCCGGATATTTCTTAGTCCCCCGGTTATATCTCTGTTCCGTTTTCTGCCACTCAATAATTCCCTGTGACGGGTTAGTTCTTATTCCCTTAATATTTCCCCGTCCCAGGTTATTTTCCCCTTCCAGGTTTATTTCCCCTTCCCAGTTTTTTTTTCTCAGTCCCGTAATATTTCCCCGTCCCCGGTTATTTCCCCGTCCCCGGTTTATTTCCCCTTCCCAGTTTTTTTCTTAGTCCCGTAATGTTTCCCCGTCCCAGGTTATTTATTAGTCCCGTAGGCCTAACATATTTCCCGTTGTATTTTATTATAGTTCCATTGTATTAAAAACAATTTCAAACAATAAGTTATGATGACATAATTACTTCTCTCTAAAGCTCTACAGCTTTGTTTATTCTTAGTCCCGTTCCTGGGTAATTTCTCAGTCCCCTAATATCCCCCCCCCCCCGGGATATTTCCCCGTCCCGGGTTATTTCCCCCTCCCGGTTTGATCCCCCAAAATCAGAAAGCAAAACCCCAAATCACCTTGCCTTTTCAAACTTTACAGAAACTTAGCCATGATATCAGATGATGACTACAATTAACTTCTCAAAATTTCAACCTCTTAGGTGAAATCAAACCCAAACTATGAAGAAAATTGTATCCAAATATTTAGTCAAAGTATAACACGCCGAGAATCCAGTTGTTTAATAAACACAATTTGAAAGGACATGCAGTTGGACAGTGTACTCATATTTGATCACCAACATTCAACAAAATGCTTTTGTTTGTTATCAAACTCTTTCTATTTTGTATTGACGCACATCTATTAACATTTTACAAAACATCTGTGATACAAGGACAAAAACTTTGTTTAAAAATGATTTTCACACGTTTCCCGGTCAAAAAAGGCCAAGAGGGCGCACTTTAGCATGGCCCCTTAAAGACTATTACGCGCGCAAAGGTATCAACATGTCAGGGGACATGACCTGTGCTAGCGCTGTTGTGCGTGGAACCTTTCCAAAATAATTTAATCATCTTTATACAGAAAATACGAAAGCCACGGATTGCGAATCCGTAATAACGGATTGCGAATCCGTAATAACGGATTGCTAATCCGTAATAACGGATTGCTAATCCGTAATAACGGATTGCGAATCCGTAATAACGGATTGCGAATCCGTAATAACGGATTGCGAATCCGTAATAACGGATTGCGAATCCGTTATAACGGATTCGAATCCGTAATAACGGATTTTATTTTTATTCTTTTGTGGCGCTAATGGGCTTTCGTAAGAAAACAAGCATGAAGCAATGTAAGAGTACAAGAGTGAAGGACAAAGAGCCATTGAAAAAGAACAAACTTGACCGGCGGCTTGTTATGTCCCTTTTAGACCTAGCGGAGTTGGAATATCCTGGTCATATTATTGATCGGAAGTCGTTCACCAAAATATGGGCCTTAATTGTCGCCACAGCTGAACAGTATTTGCAAACATCTCCCCGGGCCAACTTTGTAAATATTTTGATAAAGTTTTCGATGTATTTTTGTTTTGAACTTTTAGAGTAATGATGTAATAAAAATCATATCATGGCAATCGAAAAATGTTTAGGCAGTGTATGTTTGTTTATATATATACACATATTTATACACATTATTATTACTTATTTTCAGTCCCGATACTATTGATTAACAATAATTCCCCGTCCCGGGATTTTCACAGTCCCACCCGTAATACTTCGATCTCCCGGGTTTCTTATCATTTTCCGTTTCCTGTCCCATAATTATTTCCTAGCCAGCAATTTCTCAGTCCAGTAATTATTTCCCACCCGGTTATGTCTCAGCCCCGTCAAAATTCCCCGTCCTGGGTTAGTCATCAGTCCTGTATCTTTGTTTGTTTGTTTTTGTTTTGTATTTTTAAATATGATTTTTTTTGTGTGGGGGGGATGAGGTTTTTAGACAGATTTGTTTATGTTTGACATAATTTCCCCAAAGGCTAAACGAAAATTATAATTATGAGGTTATGAGGTTCTCGCGTCCAACAACATCAATTGTGTGGTTTAGGCCATGTTTAAAATTGTAGGCCTATTTCTCAAAAACTAGACTATCGTGTCTTTTTAACATCACTGAATGGTTAGCCATCAAAGTTTTGTGCCAAGAATAAAGAGCTTAGTTTAATTAAAATGTATAGGCTAGTCATTGAACAACAAGGATGGAATGATGAGTCGCTCCAATTATTGTCAACAAAATTAAGGAACTGACAATTTTTTGTCTTATTCTTTTGACCTTTGATTTCTAATTAATAGGATACTTTCCCCCTAAAACACCTATCTCTGTTGTTGCAAAAAAAATATCATAAGGCCTAAGGTAAACTATAAAAAAAAATGGGGAAACTGTTTGTTTTATTAAGTTAAAACATTCCCCTTTACCACTTATAACCCCCTTTTCTGTGAGGGTGCATGCAAACATCAAAGAAAAAGTATGTTTAACTATCGCCTTTTGACTTTTCGAGAGAGACCATTGTCTCCCACTGAAAACATCCATAGG
This sequence comes from Leptasterias polaris, assembly GCA_037783415.1. Lineage (NCBI taxonomy): Eukaryota > Metazoa > Echinodermata > Asteroidea > Forcipulatida > Asteriidae > Leptasterias > Leptasterias polaris. The sequence goes on from JAZGTN010000202.1 coordinate 1,487,736, forward strand.
ATGGTTTTCAACGCTTTTCTGATAATTGTTCTGTCGATGTCTCTCGCCGGAACACAGTACACTCGCTAATTCGTTAAAGATTAATGGGCAGGAAAGTGCCTATAGGCACACCGTCTCCTTTTTTCTCATGATCCTCCCTCCTTATCGCCGCCCCCTCCCACACACACCCCTTTCTTGTGGATTTTCCCTTACCAGGCCCGTAACTAGGGGGTGAGCCGCTCATAGTATAATTTTCTTTGTTCATCCCAAAATCATTTAACATTTACCCAGTCAAATTCCCTTGTGGTGAATTCAATATCTGGCTGCGGCTTCCCAGGTTGTATCGTACTTGGATGTGATCCCTGGCTACACTTTTTGAATAGCTTCTGACTGGTAACCCCCCAACATGGATGACAAAAATAGGGAGACGGCCAACATAGGTCTAGATAGGTCTAGCTAGTACATTTGTTTTGTTCAACCCAAACTCGTTTAAAATTTACCCAGTCAGTTTCCCTTATGGTTTATCATTTGATAAAAAAATTTATAAATAAAAAAGCATCAATAAAAAGGCATAAATAAATAATTTAAAAACCCACCAAGATCAAAAAAAGGTAGAAAAGTCCACACAAAATGTAAAAAAATGGTCCCCTCAAAAAACCCAAACAGAAACTAACAAATTTACAAAATTGGCTGGAATTGGGCCTTCCATGGGCCTTCAATGGGCCTTCATTATCAAAAAAGTAAAATTCCAGCGCCCCCACCCTAGCCCTCCCTCGTCACTGAGCGACGGGCGCCGCTAATTTATAAGGTGCCGATGTCCTTTTCTTTCATATTCGCCCCCCAAAAAAATAATAATAAATAAAGATAACAATAAAATAAAATAGATAATAAAAATAAATAGCCCCCCCCCCCCCAAAAGGGTTAGAATAATAATTCCTTTTACAGGCCTGCCCAACAATTATTTTTGTATCCCCCACCCTCTTTAGAACTGTATATAGGCCCTATGATGACGCCTCATTTCTTCAAGCTTGCCTTAATACATGATTCTCACTCGACACGGGGAGAAGCTACATTTTTAATAATTTACAAACATTTATTTGTTTAACATTTATTTACATTGAACATTGTTCTCTAATAAAATTTAGCGCAAGAGGTCCTTATGCACTGTATGCTGTATAGGCCTATATCGAGTACGGGGCCTACTATCAAAAGATGCTGTGTTTTTCGTGATCTCACACACATGATCTCATCTCATGACGACACGCTTGAACACGGCCTCATGCATGATTTTACTCTTCCCTGAAAATATATTGTGCTTTCTCAGCTTTGACAGATTTTAAGTGAACAAAACACTTCGGATTTATCACGGAGTCTTTCTCACCCGAGCGAGGCATGGGCGCCGCCATGTTTGTTTTGGGGTGTCACATGACGTGTGACCTAGGATGTGATTGGCGAATTTAGATCACATGGTGTCTGTGCGCAGGTATTTCAAATAAAATGTAACGAGCCGACGTATCACAACCGTAAACAGTGTTCGATCGCTGTCGATTATCTAGCGCAATGTTTGGTCGATAATTTCTCAAATTTGACTGGCGTTTTTATGGAGAACTTTCGGAATCGTAATCTCCAGCAATTACTCTGTTAAAAACTGTAGATTTATCTTAGACCCACAGAGGTCGGAACGGGACGACAAGATACAGTTTACCCCGTATGGCTTAATACGGGCCAGATAGTTCTTCTGGTATGATTTTTGAATTTTTAAACTTCCGTTTTGAAGCGTAAGTCGAGGTAAAATGAGGTCACACTCTGTGTAACGTTTGTTAGGTTTTAAAAAACCTCTCCGATGATGTGTCGATTGTACAAATCCATTGTGTATTCAACGAGTTATGAATTTTTTAATTATTAAACTTTAGAGTTATACTCTAACTACATGCAAAGTTTCAAGTTGATTCGAGGTTTTTTATTATGCTTTTGCTTGCGGACAAACGACTTTCAGAAGAAGACGAAAAACTAAAAAAACAAAACGAACAATAACAAAGAGTTGTTCGGGCTTCTAAGCCCGAACACCTAATAATAGTTCACTGTCGGCTAATAGGCCGTACACCTAAAACCTTTACAGTGGTGCAAGAACACATTAACAAACTTGTATTGGTTCTACTCTGCACAATAGTCCAGAGTAGGGTAATTCTAAACCTTATAATCTCGTGTTCTTTTACTCACCAAGAACAGGTAGATGGTCGATGTAAAAGTCCCCCTCGGTATCTCTTTCGGTGCATTTCAGGTCCATCTTGCCGTTGTCTCCACATCGGTATTGGCATCTAATACCACTCGGCCAGTCCACCTTTACCCAGGTGCGCTCAAAAACCAGTTTGTTTTTGTATTCATGTCCACGCACAGTACCAACACTTCCATCTCCTCCTGTTTAAGAAAACAACAATTTTGTGCATTTAGCTGGAGCAAAAAGGTTCCGAAAATCAACTTGAGGTCAAAATGAAAGTGTGGCTTCTTGTCGTAGGTCTGCTCTTTGGACACAGGCGTGTTTTGGTACTCAAGATTGCCCAGAATGGTCTTCAGTGCACTGTGCCAGAGATTCTAAACTGAACATTTTACCCCCCTAGAACAAAAAAACTGGAACAATGGAGAACGACATAATAGTCAACGACTGCCGTAAAACGCTTCCGTTAAAGCCCTCTAATAGGTTGTTGGACCTGCTGTAGCTTAACTCACAAAATCACTCCTTAATTATAAACAAAAACTAGGAAATGTACATACCATCTTGATTGTCCCACATCCAATCTGCCCCTCTCACCACTCGGGCACCTTGGAAGATCCCCATTGACCGGCACTTGGCGGACCATCTCCGACTTGGAACGTCAACACTGGAAACAATATCATTTGAAACATAATTACGAGACAAAACATGTGATTAAAGGAACGACAAAGACAACATAAGCAATAAGACAACGTCACAACAAAATAATGAAACAGGACAAATATGAATAGGAATGACACAAAGGAACAACAATAAAATCAAACAATGGAAGAATGGAACGGAAAAAAAGGAAATAAATAAACTGAAAATAAAAAAAGCACAAATATCTGCCCTATATAATTAATTAAGAATTTGAAACTGACATTGTTATTTTTTGTTTCAGAAATGACCACTGCTGACCGATAGGTGAGTTCTGGCCAAAATCCGTGTAGGGGGGCCCTACACCTCGAAATGGGGCTTGTCAGAACCAAAACCTGTCCAATTACAGGATTCAGCGAACACAACCACAAATTATCCACTCTGACAAATAAGTCTTCTTTTCAGAGGTTTATTCTCCACAATGTCTCACATCAAAACTATCATTTACAAGAGTATTATACACTACATCAAAACTATCATTTACAAGAGTATTATACACTGGTCATAAAAACATAAGTACAATCACTTCCATTTGGGCACGCGTCAATGTGCTCCGCACAATGAAGTGTCAAATCTAAAGGCAAAATACCATGTCACTCAGACATCTACCAATTACATTCTCCTAAAAGGAAAATAGCCACTAAGGCAACATATCACTTAGAACACTGATCACTAAGATAAAAATGGAAGGTCACTAAGACCAAATGTCACAAAGACATAAATATAGGTCACTTAGACCAAATGTCACAAAGACATAACTACAGGTCACTAAGACCAAATGTCACAAAGACATAAATTGTTCCCACTAAGGGACTACAGCCACTCGGGCACATTAGCAAAAGCCTTGAAGCAAAATTACACAATATCACAGTCTAGTGAATATCTCTATTACAAATTAATGCTTTTAATTAATTTACAGTGAAACAGTCCAAGTTCAAACCTAACACCTTTCCACTGTCTAAAAGCAACACTCAACAATAAAGTTAACGTAAAATTGCAACTACACGGAGGTGAACCCCCTAAAGTTTTAAACGCTCAGATCATCAGCCTTCACTCTCAAGTAAGGCAGTTAAAAAATACAGCAGTAATAAATGAAATAAATGATATTTGTCGCTCTTTGTCCCGACAAATTCATAATTAAATGTTCAAAGTTTACTTGCTGCTACTCCATCCATCCAGGTAAAAGAAAGGCTACTTGCAGAAGCACAGTTTCAAACTTGGGCAGTCCCAATGTACAGCAATGATGCGGTGTACCACCCCCCTGCTGATTCACTATAAAAATGGTGTTCCAACGTAAAGTTGTGACCCAGAACCAAAGCCATCTGCAGTTTCATAAGTAAACCAAAACACTTGCCGTAATTCTCGAGTTTAAACGTACAAACATGAAAAGCACACGAAATTCTTCACTTAGAATTAAAGTAGAAACATCCCTGTCTCTAATCACATAACTTGAGTCAGATTAAATATCATAAAGGTTAGTTTTTTTAACCTCACAAAATATGTAGTAGTTTTAAAAGAAATTACTTCACTGAACAGAATATACACAAAAGTTACAACTTACGGTTGATGATCATTCTCCGGGCTTGTCTCCTCTCTCGCCAAAAGTTAAATATGTTAGGGGAAAAATCACCCTAATAACACTCGCATTTAAATGGATATAGCAACAGCAAACACAATCCTGGATGTTTGGTTTCAATTAATACTAAGAGCCTGAATACTCTTAATAAATGTCGCTGCAGCAGAGCTGAGTGTAAAGCAGTCCTCACAGACCGAGATCTTGGAGACAACGCCCTGACTTTCACTTCACTATACCTAGAACTAAATATTTGCATCCTATTTACATCATCAGAATCATTCTTCAATCTTGCACTCAACTTTCACCTCAACTCCTTTTCTAATTCAAAACTGACGTGATGAATATTCAACTCAAAATACTGTAGACCTCAACTAAAGCATTCCTCAAACACTGCTACCTATTGTTATTACCTGTTCAGCTTCAATCAACCACGGCATTGTTGGATTGGGTGTTGGTCTAATGATATGCATTATTCGTACTTTGGGCTACAAGTCATCAATATTCAGGACAGCTAATAAATATGCATTAAATACAAAACATGAGGGTTTCTCTGTGACAGGGCTTGATCCATTGAAGCATCTTCGTTTTTAAACCGACCACTACTGACCACTAGATGACCATTGGCAACATTTTATGAACATCTTCAGTATAGATGAAATACATTTAAAATACAAAGTTAACATGTTTTTATTTTCCATGAAAGACCACTGCTAACCAACAGGTGACCATGCACTGGTCAATAAGAAAAAAAATCTTTTACCTCGCCCTACTATACTGATGGGGGAGGGGGCATTTTTCGTCCGTTGTCTCTTTTTGTTATTAACAATTGTACTTAGTCGTTTACTGCTATTGGTGATTTTAGAATTATGGTTCCGTTTTAATGTGAGTATTGGTTAGCCTGCAATTTGCCGTTTTTGACGGTTACTGACTTCCGTTTTGAGCTTGTTTTGAAGTTATCTTTGCTTTATATACATGCCTCTTTTTAATGAATTATTAACTGTTATGCGATGGTGTAATCCTTTGTGATTGCTTATAGACTTTTTAAATTATTTGATTCATGTTTTAATTTTCATGTACCCTGCTTTGGACAAGTGTTTAACATTTTTGTGTCTTTTTTCGTTTTACCTGTAAGATTTTTGATTTTGTTTTACACTTGTTTTTGTCTTTATTCATGGATTTTCTTAGTGCTCTGTATTTTTCTATTTCCTTTATTTTAATTTTATTGCTTGTACACAGGGCCCTTAAGGATAGCAGTTGTATTACTGATAAGGCTACCCTGTCTAAATAAATCAATAAATAAAATAAAACATTGAACCAAGTTAGGCTGCAATTGGCTGAAGAGTGCGAGAGATGAAGTATTTTTTTAATAATCATAAAATGACCCCTACTGACCACTAGATGACAATTGGCAAAATGTTAAGAAAATTCGTAGATAAGGGAAATACAATTAAAATGTAAAATAACATTTTCGTTACAAAACTGAGCACTACTGACCGATAGGTGACCACTTGATACAAAACCGTCTTCATCAGAAACGGGGTTCGAGTCATCGAAGCTTAGTCAAAGTTAGGTAGCAGGAGAAGCATTTTGTGATTTTTTTTTTTAAACGACCACTACATGAATATTTGCTAAATTTTATGAACATCCTTGGGTAAATGAAACACATTTAAAATGCAAAACAACATGTTTAAATTTTTTTTTGAAATGACCATTGTGACCAATAGGTGACCACCGGCAAAAATAATGACCACCGGCAAAAATAATTCCCTCGTCCAATAAATGGAAGTGAAGCATTTTGCAAACATTGAAAAATGACCACCACTGACCATCAGATGACCACTGGCAATAAACAATTTATAAACAAAAATTTGTTCAAAATAAAAATAAATGAAAAACAATAAAACATGACAACTGCTTACCGATAGGTGTGCTCTGGCAAAAATATGTGTACAACCCTAATGAAGCATTGGACCAGGTTAGCCTGCAATCGGCTAAAGAATGTGGGTGAAGAACATTTTGTAAATATTCACTAAATGACCACTATTGACGACCAGATGACCATTGGCCAAGTTCTACGACAATCCCTAGGCAATTATCATGGTCTAATTTGATCAAGTGTGGTTAAAATCAGCCAGTTAGGAGTTATGGCCTATTTCGTTTTTATCACGTAACAGTTTGACCAAGGAAAGAAAGAAAGAAAAGAAGAACAACAGCTATTAAAAAAGTACCACACAGAGCAAAAGTATAAGTCCTGTGAAATACATTTATCAAGGGGAAGTGGCTGGGTACATGTTAAATGTTTTGGGGGGTTGAACAAAAAAATACAAAATACTACTGCAGGTTTGAACCAACGACCTCCGGATTAACGTCCGGCGCGCGTATTTGTTTTCCCCCAGGAGAGATGAGGCCACTATTTAGCATAAATTTTCTACCAAAATCAGTCTTTTTTAAATTTATTACAAAAATTATTATAACACGCAAATTTATGCTAAGTGTATGGTGGCCCTGAAGGGACATCGCACATCGCAAATATCTTTGCAAATATTTGCGATGTCGCAAATATTATCGCAAATATTATCGATAATATTTGCGACGTCGCAATTGCGACGTCGCAAATATTATTGCAAATATCTTTGCAAATATTTGCGACGTCGCAAATATTATCGATAATATTATCGATAATATTTGCGACGTCATCGCAAATATTATCGATAATATTATCGATAATATTTGCGACGTCGCAAATATTATTGCATACTTTATCGCATACTTCGTCGCATAGTTTGCATATTTGTGGTGGATATTTTTTCAAGAGCCTAGATGGTCTTAAGGTTGTTTGGGTTCCAGCCTTCATTCCTTTAACGTGTACACGCGGGTGGATAGTCGGATACAGTCTGCTCTGTGCGCGCGTGTGTTTTTTTAGCTTGCACTATAGCCTATAGGTACACATGAGATGAGACGAAGAGAGGTTGACATCCGTGGTCTGTCCAGCAAAGGCATGCAAGTCAACATTATGCCGCCTTCAAAAGGATCAGTGGTGAGGATTGTTAATTTTGTGTAGTTACGATAATCGGTTGTCCAGAGCAGAGGGCTAGTTTAGGAACATTAAATACTAGTTTAGGCCTACTACTACTGGAGTAAAAACTAGTATTTAATGTATAACTCCTGAACTTGATTGATATTTGATAAATTATAATTTAAAAGGCCACCACCAGGACTTGGGTCAATCGGGTGAATACATAACATATGGCTCTTTTGCTGTTACCTATAAATTAGTTAGGTAGTTGTTGCGATAATCGTAACGGAAACCAGTCAAGTCGCCCTTCCATCAAAGTCGCCCACTAGTACTACAAAGGTCGCTCCTCACATACAAAGTGGCCCCCTCTCTCAAGTCGAAGTCGCCCCTCACAAAGTCGCCCCCTGTCACCCGGTGTATAAAAGGTTGAGCCATTTCACAGAGTGAGGGCGCTGTTGAGAATTTTGAAACAACTTATTCAGGCAGAAGGAGATCCACTCTGTATGTTGGCGTAACAATGTGAGAGGGGCGACTTTGCCAGGGGGGAGACTTTGTAGTGGGCGACTTTGTAGTGGGCGACTTAGCTGGGGGGAAACTTGACTGGCATTCATCGTAACCCACCATCCTTCCGACGGTCAGAGAGGATGGTGGTGGGTTACGATTATTGAAACTAAACGCTGTACCAAGTAATTAAGCCTCATGATTATGATTAGGCCTACTTAGGGCCCATTTATTATTATTTTTGTTTTTATTAGGCCTACTATAATTACTGATCATACAGCAGCCTGTGCTGACATAAAACTGCTTTATTTTTCCTACATTACATTGTACTGGTGGTAGTCCTTTTTAACTATTAAGTTGTTTTGGATAGATGAAACATCAGAATTTTTTTGTCAAAATGTTTGCACTGTATGAGACAGTTAAGTTACACTGCGCCGTGGGTGTTTGACCTTGGGAGAACCAATGGCGGCACTGCACATAGTCAGTAGCACTAACTTAGAAGTACAGTGCGTAAGTCTTCATACCATGAAGAAGTACTTTATTGATGAATTAAAATGCCACACAGATGCCGAACCTGTATCATGACTGTAATTCTTATATTCAAATATCTGCTGTAATGTTAAATAAAATTAGAAAAAATAATTTGTTCTTGCATCTATTTTTTTTCTATTAATTTCTTCCTTTTAATTCACTGTTTAGTTGCTATGGGTTGTTGCGTGTCAACTTGTGTGTACGCATCGTGTTGCTGCCGTTCTTCCGGACTACACTCCATCTCTTCAAGGATTGATTCCTGAAGGAGCAGTTGATCGTATCCTTTTGAAAATTGTCATGTCATGTACATTTATGCAATCTGTATACAGATTTTGCTCTTTATTAATGGTTTATTCACATGAAAAAAATAACCTGTACCATGTACTAAACCAATGGAATAAGTTGCTGTCAAATACATAATTGTATTGTGCTTCCAACTAAAATACAATTCTTTTCAGCATGCATGGTTAAAATAAGCATTATTTATTTTAGTCTTTGTGTGGAACGTAGGATGTCCCATAGCGCTCATAATGCTTTTATGTAGTTTTCAATTTTACTTCCCTTTACATTTTCTACAAACTTTGTGTCTGTTCTAATAATTGCTAAAATGTAAAATTCTTCCTGTTTATTATGTCCATAGTTATTTTCCTTGCTACTTAAATATTCAGTTCTGTACCTGTTAGTTATGTACTTCAATGCAGGCAACACCATTCCAGCAATATGTTCGCTTTTGTTCTTCCAACACGGGGTAACACGTAGGTCAGTATTGTAGATTACTAATAATTCCCCCCCAAAAATAAAAAATAAAATAAATAAATAAATAATTGAAAACATAACTTCTGACATGTTTCAGAATACTTAAAACACTTCAAATTTATAGTAAATTCCCAGTTAAGTGAAAAAAAAAATCAATAATTATTTCCTGTGATAATGATCAGTTTTATGACAGGAGCACCATGTCCTAATCCTTTTAATCCCCATACAATTAGAACAACACTGTCTTAGCCCTGTATGGTGGTTATTGTCTGAGAACCTCAAGCCATTGAAGCTATGTTCCTTTGAGCAGCCACAAGGTTTTAATGAGCAAAGAATGACCTATAATGAATATTGGTTATTCAGGTTTACAAGAATCTATTCAATGAGAAATATTTCATAATTGATGTTACTTCATATTCTGAATAATTTCAGATTATGCAAAGAGAGTCATCAAGGCGACAGTGCTCCTTTATCAGCAAGGTGAGAAAACATAAAGTCCAATTTTCTTCAGCGTTTGCAATCCTGGCCCCCTATCATTCAAGCACGGTAACAAGACCAGACAAGGACACTGCTGGGGAAAGTTTTGTGTCAAGGTTTAATTTAATAACTGAACCTGTTGGCAGACCTCAACCTAAACCTGGCATTGAAGATGTCCAAGAAACACAGAGCAGGCTGGGAAGAGCGAGACAACATCTGAAGAGAAGAAAAGTATTAACTGAAGAAGGTGATGATTCTTCAATAAGAAGGAAGAGCACAACTGGGAAGAAGTCTAATAAAAGAACAAAGGCCGATGATGGTTGTTCAAAGAAGGGACAAGGGTCAACAATTCAGGAGGAGTCTGGGGAGAAGGCGGTGATTGGTGATGAAGGCAAGCGGGACAGAAAGTGACCCCAAATCAGTACTGCCCCAAATTGTGGTAAAGAGAAAATAGGAAAACAATGCGATAATGAAAATTAAACTATCCCCCGTTTCAATGAGGTGGTTGGGTTGGTGTAGAGGTATCTTTCCTCACCTTTCACCTGTAGGACTCAGGTTCGAATCCTGCTGGGGGCACTATGTGGATTGGGTTTTCAGTCCCTACCCGACTGCATGGGTTTTCCTCCCGCATCTAAAATTGAAACTTCCTTGTCTTTTTTTCCATTTGGTTATTTGCTAGTACATTGATTTCGTTCGCTTTTCTGAGAGTCCTTGGCTTCACAACCAGAATAAATTAAATGAAAACAAAGTCTCTTTTGTCATCCTAATACATGTATTGAGGAGATACATTTGAGATAGTTTGCTTAAATACCTTATTGTACATGCAGAGGAATATTTCTGATGGTCACTATGATTAATTCAGCAAGCCATTTTGGATTGTTTACCTTGTTGATCACATTGTACATATTTCTGTACACCTTTATTATCTTATGAGACGTTTATGTAACTTTTATTTGACCACAACCACATCAGGTAATTTAAATGTAGGGTTTTATTGAGTACATGTATAATTATTTGTTATTATTATTATTGTTTTAAATATTAATTTTGTTTGCTGTGTAAAATTAATGAGCAGCCCTAGTTTGTGCTTATTGCATGGTGAAGTACAGGAGTTGTTTGGGGAGGGAAACAGAGGAGTTGGAGTATTCACAGTGAGAAAACATTTCATGTGTAATGTGTTTTCATCCAGGGCAAACACAAAACATCAATTACACGTCTTTGTTTACAAGTTGCCAGAAAACCTAACTTGCTAGTGTTGACTGTAATTTGTACTTTTTGTTTACATTTTCTTAATTGAGCTGATCATTTTTGATAAGGTGGTCTTTTAATGCAAGACGAGTAAGCAACGCAAAGAATTAGTTTGGCAATATTTCCTTTTTAATGCCTCAAATTTGAAACTACAAAGGGGAGGTCAACTATTCTAATACATGGGTAGTGTTATTTAAATTAATTCTTGACATTAAATAATACTTTTAATTTATAAAATACTGCTTTGTGTATGTAAGGTGGTTGTTTAGAATGTCTTTAATTATTCAAAAAGGGTTAGCAACATTCTCTTTTAAATAAGCTGCTTTCAATTGAAACTGAAGAGGGGTACTTTGAAATAAAATAATACTCATAAAGACTGATGTGTGTACATTAAAAGTGTTTATTGTCATTTACTCGTTGATCATCTAAAAATTTATAGTAAATGGAGGCCACCATGTTTGTATCCTCAATCCTGAAAACTATGCACCAGACTAGCTGAACATATTCTAGAATTTAAGTATAATTTAAACTTTGCATGGTGGAAGTGCAATCAGGTGAGGTTTGCAGTGACATGTGTAAAATTTCTTTTGAGCAGTGGTGGTTTGACAACTTCATGAAGACGAACAGTGCATACTGATCAAAACATCAAGTTGTGAAACCACCATTTCTTTTCAGGACCACCACAAAGAGATCATTCACATGGTGTGTTGGTGTTACCACAAACCTCACCGGATTATAGCGATGTTCTTGTAATGACATCCATCCCATCTCAGTGAACCAAATGTTTACAGATTTTTATCCAAGATTGTGGTTCTCAAAAAAGTTCCCCTTTTGAAGCCTCTTTACCGTAAAACTTCCATGTATGTAATATGTAGTGTGAATACAAACCAGGCATTTTTCATTTTGAACAGGTGACCGTTTGACCAAAGAAAGAAGGGAAGAACGAACGGGGAAAAGGGTTTGAAGGGGATAAGGGAGAAAGAATGAGAGCTGATACAAAGAAAGAAATAGGGATTTAATTATATAGCAATCACAATGTATCAGCCTGCTTTGCAGGGATGATATAATATAATGGTAAAGTTCTTGCATGGATTGAATCTTACTTGGCTGATAGAAAACAGACAGTTGAAATTGATGATATTGAATCAGATGTGTTCAAGGTACCCTTCGGTGTCCCTCAAGGGTCACGTTTAGGCCCCCTATTGTTTACAATGTACACAAGCAGACTCCTCACAAATATTGAAAAGAAGTTCCCTATTATTACTTGTCATTGCTACGCAGATGACACACAAGTATATTTGTCATTCTGTCCTAACACACCAAATGAAGAATACTGTATCAGTGTATTAGAAAAATGCATTGAGTACATTAGAACCTGGATGTTACAAAACAAACTGATGTTGAATGATAGGAAAACGGAACTGTTAGTTATTGGCACTACACGTCAGGTATCTAAGTTCAAGTCAAACGGTATATCAGTAGGTGACACTGCTATAATACCATCCCATAACGTAAGAAACTTAGGAGTGTTATTTGATACTCAGTTGAACATGGAATCACAAATTATTAGTGTATGTAAATCTGCATATTACATGATTTATAATCTGAGGCGCATTCGTAAATACTTTGATCAAGATAGCATGAAAACTGTCGTCCACGCATGCATTACGAGTAAATTAGACTATTGTAATAGTCTATTGTATGGATTACCAAACTTACAGATAGCAAAGTTGCAACGGGTTCAAAATACATGTGCAAGATTGATTTGTAATCTCCCTAAATTTGCTCATGTAACACCACTGTTAAGAGAATTACATTGGTTGCCTATACGTCAAAGAATTGAATTTAAGATATTAATGATAGTTTATAAAGCGCTTAATGGTCAAGCTCCTAGTTATATTACTGAATTATTGGAGTTTAAATCTCAAACCCATGGTCATAATCTTCGTAGTACACAAGACACATTGGCATTGAAGATCCCCCAAATTAGAACAAAAGTAACCTTAGGTGATCGATCATTTCTTTGTGCAGCTCCTAGATTATGGAATAAGCTACCTGTGGACATTAGAAAGTCTCAATCATTAGATGGCTTTAAATTTAAAGTAAAAACCTATTTGTTTTAAACATAGATTTAATTATATTATGTTCATGCTTTGAATTGTATAGCATTGTGTAGTGGTATAGCATCTAAGAGCTCTTGAAGCGCAGTAGAATATATAAACATAGTTTCTGCGCTCTACAAATGATTTATTATTATTTATTATTATTATTATAAAGAAAGTGTTCAAGCATCACAATATCAGCCAGTTTCGCAAGGTTGATATAAATACAGTGAAGGAACGAAATTGCAACCCTATTCTCAAGTCAAAAGACAATTAATAACAAAAAGCGAATTAACAACACGTAATTGACGAAGTAAATTTCTACATGATTTTTGATACCAAATTGTGTCTACGGAAAGCTTACCTCATAATACCATCTGCATCGATTCGTTTAAAAGGATGATCCAGGTTGTGTTTACCTCTGTGGTAACATTTGTTGCACATATCGTAATCATTGCACGTGCAGCATTTCCAACGCATCCCAGCTATGTCATCTCTTCCGCAACAGTTGCATTGGATATGCTTATGCGTCACTCCTATTACCAAAATTGAAGGAAGACTAGTCAAGAAATTGCTAACTTTGTTCTTTGTCCCCCATGAGCCTTGGGGGAGCCTCAGTGTCGTGTAGTATCACTGCACTTGCCAATAATCGAGCTCGGATTAATTTGAACGCAATAATACGGACAAACTAAGAACTCTGCTGCCTACGTCTCTAGTAGAAGAATGGGGAACGGCTAGCCTGTGTGGGCAGCAGACTCGGAAATAATGTGCGCATACGTCATCCACAAGGATAGTCATGAAAAAAGGTATTTTTGGAGTACATCGCGTCTGAAGTTGTACTATTTTTCAAACTCCTTTATTCGTAAAGGACTGTGTATATATTTGTAATACTGCAATCTTTTTCAGCGATTAATACCTAAACATAAACGTCACTTCGTAAAAACGGAAAAATTACTAATAACAATTCCGCGGAGTGTTATGTACAAACCAATGCATATATTTTATACGTCAACTTCGTGAAAACACAAGAGACTTTCCATGCAAGTTTGGCACCGAGCCAGCATTATTTATAGCATGAGTGAAGCGACGCATAATATAATTCGCTACTTGCACGGATCCGCCATGTGCGTGTAGAGCCTCGACTTGATGCACCTTGCTTCATTTGTATTGTATGTCAACGGCGCACCCAGGATTATGTTTTAGGGGGGGGGGGGGGGGGCTCGAACCAATGTATTGGGTGGGGTCCAGGGTCCCTGGAGCTCTGAGCTTTTGACGTTTTTGGGGTGAAAAATCAAGCCTCTTTATGCATAAAATTAGATAAATATACAAACTTTTTAAGCACTTCTGATTCATATAAATCTTTTAATTTTATTTAAAACTTTTCCGTAACACCAATGGGCTCAAAGAAAATTTAACTAGGCCGAGTATGCATGTACGTGACCTTGGTTACCTCCAGGAAGGGTTACTTATAAACGCCAAGCTTGCGAGAGCCAATCTCGTGTTGAAACATGAATGTAGCGTCTGTAATTACGAACTGCACAAATCAGTCACTTATTGCCACTCATCTTGGTTAAGCTGATAATGTCCGCTTACACTAGGACTCGGAGGGAAGGACAATAGAGACATTCAAATTGTTTTTCGCCACAGTTTTTTATTAACCTGTTTCGCCAGATACCGATATTTTTTGGCAAGCTGGCATAATTAAAACCTTACATAAAACTGTCGATCATTATCAACTTTAAACACTATAACCAATGGACGCCCAGGTCCCAACAAATTTCCAACAGAATTGGACTCCCAGGTCCAGAGGACTCCCAGTTCCATAGACTCCCAGGTCCAAGTTTTTATCTTCAATGGACTCCCAGGTCCGAAACTACCAATGGACTCCCAGGTCCAAAATTATACCGTCATTGGACGCCGAGGTCCTAATTCAATGGACTCCCAGGTCCAACCTATATACATGTACCTCTTTAAACTGGCCCCCAATCCAACCCTGACTACATGTTGCTTAAAGGGAATGATTGAGACAGTTAGCAATACATACAAATTATATGTTGAGGTCAACCGGAGTTGTGCTATGGAAATACAGCACAAGAACCCCCAATAGGTACATAAAGGGGGAGTGGTTGACCCCTTACAAATGATAATTATGTTGTATTATAAACCAAAGACAATTAAGCAACAATAATCAAGAATACTTCAAAAGGTTATTGTGTGTACATTTTGGGTTGTTTTCCTTGACATCCTGTAAAAACGCCACACGTGCGCAGCACGCCCCAACAGGAACGACAGAAGCAACCCAAATACCAATTTTTAATCACTGAACGTAAGAAGCAATACAAGCCACAACGTCCGATAGCAGCCGGTTAGTACCCTCAACACTAAGGTGCACACATCATATAAAAACAGAGCATGATTTTGCCTCTGAAAACCATTGTGAGGGAGAAAGATTGCCTCAGATTGCCTGCAGCAAGACCGCGCCCACCGATTGATGGAGCGTCGGATATGTTCAATTGCGCCTTGTTGCCTTGCCCCAAAGTAGAATAGACGTGGCAAAATTGCAGACCACACTAAAATAGTGTCTGGATAGGTCTGCTTACAGTATTGCAGGAAATATGCAATACGCTGTCTAATCTGAAACATGTTTGAGTTCACAAGATCATTGGTGCCAATATGGATAATCAAAATATTCGGAGGTCGCGACCTCATGGAACTTAAAAGGTCTGGAATGTGTATTAGCCCTGCCCCACCCTTGCCCTTCCAAAGTATCCGGGCTGGAACATTAAGCGGCTGTTGGGCTCGCCGAACAATGGAGTCCCCAACTATCCACACGGTAGGGGTACCTAGTTATAGAAATAACATCACAAGAAAACATGAGCCATGAGTAGTAATTAAGCACAACCACTTTAGGTTTCTATAGGCGATGTGGACGAATATAGCGCACCACTGCCTCTGACCGCCAACGGCCCAGGTTCTGAATGTCAGATATGGGGATCCCTAACTCAAATGCCGTTGTAGCAGCACCAATCCGAAATGAGTGTGATTTGAAATTAAGTCCCTCCAACCCTAAATGGCCTAATGCCTTCTGTAACACTGACCCAAACTGAAACCTGGTGAGGGGACCCCCGTCAAAGTGACAAAAAAGAATACCTTGGCATTTTGGGCGTCCCGTGAGAAATGTGTGCAGTGCTGCGACTGGACAAAACGCAAGATCTTGAGCTTGTGCTAGGCGAATGATTTGGGGGGGCCCCAATTGATTCGATTTACTACAATGGGAACTAATTTCCACAGAATGCCCATGCTGCTGTGAATGACAGAAACGCACTTCCCCAACCCGAAGGGCGGATGGCTGTATAGTAAGTTTGGAATTAGCAGTGAATTCTCCCACCCGCATAAAACCAAAGAAAGCACACAGGAATGCAGCTCTGAACATTGTAACCTCATACTGTGTTGTACAGACTAAAGGAAGGGCACCCAGAATATCCCGCAAAATTGGAAGAGAAATTGGTAACCGGGTGTCAGACTTAGGAGCAGCACGACGTGTGCCCTCAAGCAGTTTCGATATTATGAAATCTTTAGTTGGATCCTGGAAACCATTAATTTTGTGAAAATGACTAACCCCGGCGACATATGTTGATATTGTTGCCGATGTTAATTGGCGCAGTGACAGCCAGGCCACAAATTCCCGAACCACATGTACTGTAACTGGAAAATTAAGGGCATGCCCACCATGCTGCAAAAATTGGGAAAATGCTTGCCAACCAGTGGCGTAAGTTTTCAAAGTGTTTGGCGACCAAGCCATGGCTAGTAAGCGATTCACCTCAGATCCTACCATACTTGGGGAAGAAATGGTAAAGGGGTCATGTGACATGCCGCCTGTGGTGCTGCTGCATGAAAACGTTCTACCTGGAAACGTGACAGAGAGTCAGCAATGTTATTAAGCACACCTGGTACATGAACAGCCTTGAAAGAAATATTAAATCTGAGACATGTGAGCACAAAAATTCTCAGCAATTGCATGATCTTGGGGCAATGTGACGTTTGACCATTAATAATATGCACTACTGCCATATTATCTGAATGAAACAAAACCTTCCTATTGACTAATTGTTCAGCCCAGCATTTAACTGCAACCACAACAGGATAAAATTCCAACAAGGCGATTGAAGGTGGGTTTGAAAGAACTGACGCCTGCCATCTCCCCTGGACCCACTGCCCTCGAAAATATGCCCCAAAACCAATGGTCGCTGCTGAGTCCGTATAAAGGTCAAGGGTATGATTGGATTCCCAACCACAGTTAGAAAAAGCAGAAACCCCATTGAAATTAGATACAAATTCCAACCACATAGATAAATCCTGCTTTGCACCCTTGGAAAGACGCACTTTATGATATGATTTGGTCAAACCATGTGTCAGCGATATTAAGCGCCTAAGAAATGCCCTCCCTGGCGCCACCGCCCGGCATACGAAATTCAGAGTGCCCACCATTGATTGAACTTCTACTAGTGTAACTTTGTGCTTAGCAAGTACCCTGTGGAGCTTATTTTTTAGCGCAATGACTTTATCAAGAGGCACACGCACCTGCATCATTTGTGAGTCTATTTCCAAGCCTAGATAAGTCAATGCTTGGTGTGGGCCAACTGTTTTCTCTATGGCAAGGGGAACACCTAGTGATTCACACATTTTGGAAAACTCCTCCATGATGACTTTACAACCCTCATGTGATTCATGAGCAAAGAAAAAATCATCCAAATAGTGGGTAATGGCGGAAGAATCTGTAACTTTCCGAATTTGGAATTCCAGAAATGTACTGAACTTTTCAAATAGTGCACAGGAAATTGAACATCCCATCGGCAAACATTTGTCATAGTAATATTTTCCTTGAAAGGTAAACCCCAATAACTCATAGTCAGATGGGGCAACAGGGAGAAGCCTGAAAGCTGACTTTATATCAGACTTTGCCAACCATGCACCATGTCCCATGTTACGCACAATGTTAACTGCTTCATCAAAGGATGCATAATGCACAATACATTCATCCCGATTAATGAAATCGTTAACAGATTCTCCAGCAGGGAATGAAAGGTGGTGAATCATACGATAGGAATTAGGCTCATGTTTAGGCACCAGCCCAATAGGTGAACATTGGAGGTTAGCAAATGGGGGTGCGTCAAAAGGGCCCTCAATTCTACCCAAACTTCTTTCTTTAGAAATTTTGTCCATAACAATATTTGGAAGTGCTTTGGCTGATTTCAGACAATCGGAAAACCGGCTAATTCGAGGGCCATTAAAGCCAAGTGAAAACCCAAAAGTAAACCCATGCTGAAGTGAACCTGCCGCAGTAGCATTAGGATACTCTTTAAGCATTGCCACCAACACATCGACTTTGATTGGGGTAGGGGGCACAAACTGCTATTTCATGGATGGTGTCTTCACATCCTTAACTGCCTTAGCCCCAGCAGCCACTTGGCGGGACATGTTTCTGTTGTCAAAACGTTGAGTGTAACCACGGCAAAAATGTCCCCCATGGCCCTCACGCAAGCATTTGTCGCACCTGTGCTGAAAGCGACATGACTTAAAATGGCAACCTTTGACACTGTTAAATGCAAAACAGTGACCTTGCTTTACGCCTGATGGGGGCCCCTGGGGCAGTGCTGCACGAGTGGCAAAGGAGGAATGACTTACCGCAGCCGCAGCAACAGTAAGCCACAACTCAGGATCAACAACACCCCAAGAACGTGATGGATAAGCTTCTTGACGCAAGCGGAACTGCTCATCATAAGCTTTCCAACCCCATCCGGGAAACTGAAAAGATGCAGTACGGATGGTTTCTGCATATTTTAGCAATTCGGCCCAGCGGTTTGGATGTTTCATTAGAAACACGGACATAAATGTGTGGAATGCAGACTGCCATTTGTCAAGTGAATCTATTTTCTTACGAATTTTTGATGTTTGTTTGAGTACCATCCTATCCCCGACCAGCTTGAATTCCAAATCGGAACTTTTTTCTGACAGCGCAACAACAGTGGATGCATTCTCTTGATAAAGAAGAGAAAAATCAACATAGGCACCCTGCCAAATCTTTTCTTTTACAGAATTGGGGAGAAAAAACCCCAATGCTGGAATATTGGATGTTGGCAAAGGTAGAGGATTAAATGCATTTACCGGTAAACTCAAACCGTCGCCTATCCCAGCCATACTCCCTGCACTATTTTCCAACAAATTTCCTTGACCACTGGCACCATTACTAATACTACTAGTATTAACAGAATTAATCATACCACTGGCGCCACCAGACGCCACAGGCGAAGACATTGTTGGCCCTGCAACGCTGCCACTCTGCTGACTTCCATCGTAGTTAACGCCAGGCATCATCCAAACTTGACTCGGTGCTGCAGGCTGCATGACAGCTGATCTCCCCGGCTGAACCACTGGCTGTGCTGCATATGATGGAAGCGGCATCCCAGCTCCGGCAGGCACCACTTGAGGCATCCCCGCTATGATGGGCATCGATGGGGGTGGCATACTCCCTATTCCCAGGGGCATCCCCTCTGTAGGCGGCATTGTTGGGTTTGGCACGCTCCCGGTTCCAGCAGACAATCCATTGATGGTAGTGCCACTACTAGTACTACTAGGGATGACCTGAGCTGAAGCTGCAGTCGTGCCCCTCACCAAACTAGACCTTTCAGTGCTGCTTAACGGAGGCGTTATAGCCCCTGCTTGAGCCAAGTTCAACATCGCAGTTGAAGATCTAGACGAGCGTCTTGGCCGTCTTTGTGCTGCTATCCTGGGCTGAGGAGCCGATTTCTCTTTACTCTGCTGCCGACGTGGCATATTGGGTCTTGCACAATCAAAGAAACCCAGTGCCGCCAAAGAAAAAATTGCTTCAAAACTCTCAAAACTTCTTGAAAAGTTGGAGCACAAAACAATTCGAACCAGCTTGCTTGATAAACTGTGACAGAGTGACATAATGTGCTCTAAAGCCATGCCAAGCTCAATGTTGCCTCCCCTGATTGGTTGACTAACTATGTTTTCCATTGGTATGAAACACTGCTATTGATTGGTCTAACATTCTAACAAAACTTCGCCAAAACACCAAGCTGTAATTGGTCGAACAAACCAACTGTGATTGGCCAGAGTTATGAATAATTAGTGCCTGAAACCTTGACTGAAAACCTTATTTGCATAAAACTGTTATGTACACATACCAATGGTGAAATGGGCAAAATGAATGTGTAATATAATGTTACATAGAGTTTAGGAGAAAAGAACACTGAGCTTGATTAAGTGCAATAGTATTGTACCTTGCCAAGTATAAAGGACTGTATCAAATTAATTTGATAAAATCTCATAGAGTCCCCAGAATATTTTGTACATATACATTGTCGCAAAAGTTTTGTTTTAAATAATAATACTGCGGACGTTGTTGGTAAGAACATTATGGGCGGTGCTACTACTTTTCATCACTGGGCGGCAAATTCCATGAATAAGTGGGCGGCAAACCCAGATCCTACAGATCAACCTTTGTTTTGCAAAAGTGGTGTCACATAATAATTTATATTAGATTAGGCCTACTGTTAAAAAATGAAATCATAAGTTTAACCAGGGCATAAAATGTGATGTGTAATTTGGAAAGGGTAGGATTGCAGACCTTTTTAATCCCTAAACATAGCCGACTAAAATGAAAAATGTGGAAAAGAAGCAACGCGTGATGATATTCATTTTGGATCTGGTCGGTATCTGGTTTCATGCATATTCATTAAAAACATCGCCATCACCATCCGGCGTTTCTCAAATTTAAGTGTAGTACTACAGGCAATCCTAGGGGGAAAACCATTGAATGCCGGAACGACGTGAGATATATTTTATCCTGGACAATTAGCCCGTTGGTTTCAAATGCTTAAATGTTATTGATGCAAATTTAAACAATTACAAGTGAGTTTTCATAAAAGTATGTCACCTCACACCTCGGGCATTTCGCGTTATCGAATCTCCCGTATAAAAGAGTAAATTTGGCAGGAAAAAAAAATTGCGAATGGCAAAGGAAGAAAAGGAAATACTGCCACCGGAAATAAAAACCAAAAACTACACACACATTTGCGACTTTTCTCCCTCGGCTCCTTTTTCCTTCCCCCTTCCTCCCCTCCCCCATTTTGTTTTTCTTTTTTCTTTCCTTCCCCCTTCCTCCCCCGTTTTTGGGCCCCCCCGAGCCTCCCCCTGGGTGCGCCGTTGCTGTATGTATGTATCATTACCGTGGCAATACAGAGTTATTTAATGCTTCTAGGCACTGCTGTCCCCAATTTGAGGCTCTACATGCAAAGGGAACGTTTACAATTGTTTTTTGGAACAGTTTTATTGTTTTAATCCAATGTAATTGTAGAAATATACAAGAAAACTAACCCGTGAAAATTGTATTTTATTGTGGTGGCGTTTTTGAGATATCACAAAAAATACAGAGCGAATATGTCCACGCAGGAAGAATAATCCGTAAATGAAAAACACTATCTGAGAAGCGTTTCTGACAGAAACGTTTCTCAGATTCAAATTTTTGGGCATACAAACTGATATATTTTGACATAACCACAAAACTATGAAGAGAAATGTTTCTCAAAATGCTTTTCATTGTCGAAAGATGCTGTACGGATCTATCCAATAGGTTTTTATTTCCATTTTTTTGAGTGCGATGATTACCTTCACTTTAATTAGTGTAATTACGAAACTATTACGTATTATGCACTTAAAGGGACACACCGGCTTCGTTGGGCTATTTTGGCTACAAAATAGACTAAAACATGACTCAAAAGGTCTTCCAGGAATGGAGAAGAACGGTTCCTAAAAGAAACCATCAATTTTGGTCGTGTTTGAGCATTTTTCAAAAAACGAAGGTCATGTGGGTTATCCAAACCACATTTTTGGTTCGGATAACCCTCGTGATCTTCGGAGTTAGTTTTACTTCCAGCCGTATAAAAATTAATTACTGCACCGAATTCCACTCTGTTTTTTAACAAGAATTCATGAGTATTTGACACACAAAATAAGTATTCAAATTATGGATACAAGTTGTAAATGATACAAGTTGTAAATAATACAAAAAAATCGAACGTAAGATTTTATTTCAGAGAGTCCGAGTAACGGAAGCGTGCCTTACAGTGCACAGCGTGGTCTAGCTACACGTAACACAGGGGCAGTCGTGTATCTGGCGAGCAGAGTATCTCGTCGGTAGTAGCACGACAGAAACCCACTAGCCAAGAGATAGCTGTACCTAGAAACTCATGAACATGTGGGAGGGATAGGTAGCCAGACCACCAACTACGTTGTTGTTATTGTGGGTTTGCTAGTCGGTACACCTCGCCGATCGAATCCGTTGTTTCAAAATCGCAACTTTTCAATGCTCTGTGTACGTTCCTTGACCCGAGTTGTACCGAATTTCTTGGTAATTTAATAAGATTTATGTCAATACATAGGAATACCACTTTTATATTGACGGTGCGATTAGTTTAAACAATATTTGTGACAAACAATTCCAAAAAAAGAGCCCCCCAAAAAAACCAAAAACCAAAACGGAGCCCCTGAATGGACAAGCGAAAAGGAAATTAAAAGTTAAAAGGTGGAAAAACAACACCTAACTCGAAATTTCTATTGCATCCCTCGACACACAAAATTCCAACAAAATCATTTTGTTTTCTCAAAATATTATTTAATTCGATGAAAATATAATTTTGTCTCACAAAATATTATTTTTCATTTTGTGAACGCAGTGTGTTTTTCTAGGTAACAAAATAGATTATTTCTAGAAAATAGGTTCTCGTTCCCTTGAACACGCTTTTTTCCCCCCGAAATACGATTAAGTTCGCCAGAATTACGCTTTCGTTCCCTCAGTATAAGCATTCGTTTACTCGAAATATCATTTCGTTCACTCGAAATATGCTTTCTTTCCCTCGAAAGGAGATTTCGTTTCCTAAAAAAAAGCTTTCGTTTCCTCGAAATTTGACTTTGAATTTTTTGCCCGAAACATGCTTTCATTCACCCGAAAAATGCTTTCGCTCCCTAAAAATATGCTTTCGTTCTCTCGCAATGAGATTTGTTCCCCAGTATTCCTCTTTCGTTCCCTCAAGTTAGCTTTTGTTCCCTCAAGATAGCTTTCGTTCCCCTGAAGTCCAATCACACCAATTTGTTAAATTCCTCGTGAGGGGCGACTTTGAGAGGAGACGAGTTTGTTTGTGAGAGGGGCGACTTTACTGGGGGTGACTTTGTAGTTGGCGACTTTGTAATTAGCACTTTGCGGGAGGACGGGTTGACTGGTTTCCGTGTTCGTCGTTTATACACACTTTCAGATGAATAACGTGGACTGGATCCTCATGCCTTATCGTAGTAAAACAAATACATTAAAGGGACACGTTGTCTTGGATCGGACGAGTTGGTCTATAAAAAGCGTTTGTAACCGTTTGTTATAAAATGCATATGGTTAGAAAGATGTAAAAGTAGAATACAATGATCTACACAAATATGCCTCGAAATTGCGTGGCTTTCCTTTTACATCGTCAACTAACACGGTCGGCCATTTATGGGAGTCATATTTAATTACGTGATATTTACAAAAAATATATATCAAAACCATCTAGAAACTAGAAATTAGGTGTTTGTGAACAAACACAAAGCTGTTCCGTGTATTATTGTTTTGCTTCGATTAAGTGCTTCAAATCTTTAAAGTTGGTCTGATTTCAAGATAGAAGACTCTTGACCTTTGACAGGCCCCTTTTCATTTAAGTGTGCCTAAAAACCTAAACCTGGTCTTCATTCTGATAATGAATCGAAAGGAGCTTTTTAAGCAGAAATAAAGGTCAACATGGGGTCATGGTAACCATTGTCTAACATTCAATGCTCAAAGGGTTTATAACTGAAAAGAAATTGAAAATCGGGTGTGTAGTTCTAGATATATGGTCCCACTTCCGGTCGACCCAGAAGTAAAGGTCAACATGGGGTCACTGTTACCAAGGCTTATCTCCAATGCCCAAGGAGTCTATAACTGAAAAAAAGTTTGAAAATCCGTTGTGAAGTTCTTGAGATATGGTCCCACTTCCGGTTGACCCGGAAGTAAAGGTCAACATGGGGTCACGGTTACCCAAGGCTAATTTCCAATGCCCAAGGAGTCTATAACTGAAAAAGGTTTGAAAATCGGTTGTGTAGTTCTTGAGATATGGTTCCACTTCCGGTTGACCTGGAAGTAAAGGTCAACATGGGGTCATGGTTACCCAAGGCTAATCTCCCATGCCCAATGAGTCTATAACTGGAAAAAGTTTGAAAATTGGTTGTGTAGTTCTTGAGATATGGTCCCATTTCCGGTTGACCTGGAAGTAAAGGTCAACATGGTCATGGTTACCCAAGGCTAATCTCCCTTGCACAATGAGTATATAACCGAAAAAAGTTTGAACTTCGGTTGTGTAGTTCTTGAGATAGGGTCCCACTTCCGGTTGACCTTGAAGTAGAAGTCAACATGGGGTCACGGTTACCCAAGGCTAATCTCCAATGCTCAAGGACTCTATACAACTGAAAAAAGTTTGAAAATCGGCTGTGTAATTCTTGAGATATGGTCCCACTAATTAAATATTCACCTCGCTGTAAATGGACTAATTAATTAAGAATAAAAAAAAAAATTACATTGAGAGTTAAGTTCATGTACTAAGATTCAATTTGATATAGGATCTAACTCTTTCATATTTGTACGCTTTAGGATATTAGGTCACATGCACGGTTGTGTAAACAGGTTTTTTTACTTGAAATTTTGTTTATGAAACTGCTGTTACACCGGTCACCAACTGTTTCAGAAACAGTATGTTGACCAAAAATAACCGTGAATGCTCAGGCTTATAGGCCTACATAAGCCCGTGACTGTAACACGGTTAAGTGACAGATCTTAAGGTTAAACGGTTACATTTGTACAAATTCACTTAAAAAGTGCCGTGTAATACTGACCATAACAACTGTGATCACGGTTTTCACAGCACAATATCCCATAAAACACACACACATATCATTCAAATTTACAGACTCGTAGTCTTTGTTATTTCAATACAACTGTGCGTGCAGCAATATTTGTGAGAAACATTGCACGCTAGGGGGCGTTCCACAACAATTCGATTGCGCATGCTCGTTTTTGCAGGGTGAATGCGCAAAGTCAAATTTTTGCAATGAAGAATGAAGACACAATGTTTTTGATCACATGCCGGTTGTGTAAACAGTTTTTTAAAACTTGAAATGTTGTTCATGAAACTGCTGTTACACGGGTCACCAACTTTTCAGAAACGGTTACACATTTACAAAAAAATAACTGTGAATGCGCAGGCTTATACGTAAGCCTGTGACGGTTACACAGTTAAGTGACAGATCTTACGGTTAAACGTTCACATTTGTACGGTTCGGATAAACGTGCTGCAAAATACTGACCATAATAATTGCCACACACACCCATATCGTTTCTAATTTACAGGCTTAAGTCTTTGTTATTTCATTACTTTGTGTGCGGCATTAGTTGCAAGAAAAATTGAACGCTAGAGGGCGATCCACAACAAATCGATTGCACGGTTACCCGGTTAACCAAACGATAATCCTGTTAATCATTCAAATGTTAACGATTGGGATCAGCGTAAACAAATTCACTTGAAAAGTGCTGCGAAAATTGTGACCATTACTTTGCGTGCGGCATTAGTTGCAAGAAACATTGAACGCTAGGGGGCGTTCCACAACAATTCGATTGCGCATGCTCGCTTTTGCAGGGTGATTGCGCAAAGTCAAAGAACTGCTATGAAGTATGAAGACACAATGTTTTTAATCACATACCCAGTTGTGTAAACAAGTTTTTTTACTTGAAATTTTGTTTAGTGAAACTGCTGTTACATGGGTCAACAACTGTTTCAGAAATGGTTACACGTTTACCAAAACAAAATGTGAGTGTGCGGGCTTATACGTAAGCCTGTGACAGTTACACGGTTAAGTGACAGATCATCCGGTTAATCGTTTACATTTGTACGGTTCGGATAAACGTTGAAATTTGTTAGTATATTATGGTCCCTAGAAAAAAAAAAACTTGAATAGTAACAATTCTATGGCACATCATTTCAGGGCCAAAATTTATGGCCCGCTTAATGCTGAATTCTGCGCTTAGGGGTCACCATTCTCTGCTTAACGAGCAAGCACAGAATTTCTGCGCTAGCTGTGTAAGCGTAGAATACCTAGTAACGAAAATGCCATGCTAACCCGTGTAATACGCTTGACATAAGCACAGAATAACCTGCTTCGTCAGTAAGCGCCGATCCTAAGCTTACGGTAAGCAGAGCCATACAATTGGGCCCTGATGTATTTAGATTGATGTAAAAAAAAATGGAAATGTAAATGTTGGTTGTTTCAGAAAGTGTTTACCTTGTTTGCAGTTTAATATATTAAAAACACTATTGTTGTGTCTTTGTAACGATTAGTATGTTCTTGCTGGGCTAAAGTAGTAAATATGGGGTAAGGGTTTATTGTTAATTTTTGTTCTTAACCCCCAAATCTAGCACTGACCGTTTAGCAAGGTAATTTCTCTTTTGTACACCTTTCCTCAATCAGCTCTTTTTATTGCTTTATTGCAACCGCCATCAAGTTTTGTAACTGATACATCGGGGTTTCCTGAAGTAATGCCTTTGCACAAGAAACTTTAAGCATATCATTTTCCGGCGAACGGGACCCATGCGCAGACAAGTCTGCCAGGCCGGAAACATCGCCAAGAACGCGGCGCTCTATTCTTTACGTCCACGCTGAAATCTGAATAACTATCTGATTACACGACGCTGCGCTGATAGCAAGACAAATTATTTTCGATTCTTGTGAATGAACGTAGACTTGTGTCAGTCGGCGACAGGAATGATGACTCTATGTATATTCTACAAAAACGTCAACAACATACGAGTTTAACGGTGCATTTTTGACCTTTTATGAAAAAGGAAAAAAATTGTTGTGGATCGCCCTCTAGCGTTCAATGTTTCTTGCAACTAATGCCGCACGCAAAGTAATGAAATAACAAAGACTTAAAGGGACACGTTGCCTTCAAATCTCATGAAATTTTACTGTTTAGAGGTGTTCCTTATCCTTATTAAGAGTTGTTCATGCAATAAAACACCTTTAATGTTTAATAATTAGTGAATGGTGATTAAAAAAACAACATCGCCCTCTGACCCCTCGACATCTGTCCCGCGAAAAGTATATGTATTTCCAGCCGTAAATACCATCGTCCATGTAATGGCAAAATGCACGATGACCAGTAGTTAGGCTGTTGCCGTAGCCAGTTGCCTGGTAAACCTATCAGATGAACACTGGGTAATATACCATTCTGTGGCTGGTTATTCGCTGCGAATACGAGGCGTGTATGTAAACACCTACACCATTCACATGTCAAAATGGATCGCCACAAAAAAACCAAAACAGATTGAAGACGCGTCCAAAAAGAAGAAACCTCGTCAATCAAGGTAAAAAACTTACATGGGACTAACCGAGAGAAACGAACCGTGTTGTTTATACCATGTTTATTGTGGACAGGAGGAAAGAACTTAAACACGGCACACCACAGCAGCACTCTGATCAGCAAAATAATAGTTTAGCATGTGGTTGTGAGCACGTACTACGACTGGAAATAAGACTAGTGGGAACATGTCGGCCATTTATGGGAGTCAAAATCTTGACTCCCATAAATGGCGGACCGTGTTAGTTCACGGACAAAAGGAAAACCACACAATTTTGAGGAGTTTTTGTGCGGATCATTATATTCTACTTTTAAAATATCTTTCCAACCATGTTCATTTTACATCAAACGCTTTTTATAGCCCAAAGCGCCCAATCCGAAGGCAACGTGTTCCTTTAAGCCTGTAAATTGGAAACGATATGGGTGTGTGTGGCAATTATTATGGTCAGCATTTCGCAGCACTTTTCAAGTGAATTTTTCAACGTTTATCCGAACCGTACAAATGTAAACGTTTAACCGTAAGATCTGTCACTTAACCGTGTAACCGTCACAGGCTAACATATAAGCCTGAGCATTCACGGTTATTTTTTGTTAACATACCATTTCTGAAACAGTTGGTGACCTGTGTAATAACAGCAGTTTCATAAACAAAATTTCAAGTAAAAAAACCTGTTTACACAACCGTTTATGTGACCTAATATCATAAAGCGTAAAAATATGAAAGAGTTAGATCCTATATCAAAGTGAAGTTTAGAACATGAACTTAACTCTCAATGTATTTTTTTAAAAATTCTTAATTAATTAGCCCATTTACAGCGAGGTGAACATTTAATTAGCCAGTCTTGAGACCACTGTATCTCGAAAAGTATACAACCGATTGTCAAACTTTTTACAGTTATAGACTCCTTGGGCATTAGAGATTAGCCTTGGGTAACCGTGACCCAATGTTGACCTTTACTTCCGGGTCAACCGGAAGTGGGACCTATCTCAAGAACTACACAACCGATTTTCAAACTTTTTTTAGTTAGACTCCTTGGGCATTGGAGATTAGCCTTAGGGTAACCTTGACCCCATGTTGACCTTTACCTATGGGTCAACCGGAAGTGGGACCATATCTCAAGAACTACACAACCGATTTTCAAACTTTTTTCAGTTATAGACTCCTTGGGCATTGGAGATTAGCCTTAGGGTAACCTTGACCCCATGTTGACCTTTACCTATGGGTCAACCGGAAGTGGGACCATATCTCAAGAACTACACAACCGATTTTCAAACTTTTTTCAGTTATAGACTTCTTGGGCATGGGAGATTAGCCCTGGGTAACCGTGACCCCAAGTTGACCTTTACCTATGGGTCTACCGGAAGTGGGACCATATCTCAAGAACTACACAACCGTTTTTCAAAACTTTTTCAGTTACAGACTCCTTGGGCATTGGAGATTAGCCTTAGGGTAACCTTGACCCCATGTTGACCTTTACCTATGAGTCAACCGGAAGTGGGACCATATCTCAAGAACTACACAACCGATTTTCAAACTTTTTTCAGTTATAGACTTCTTGGGCATGGGAGATTAGCCCTGGGTAACCGTGACCCCAAGTTGACCTTTACCTATGGGTCTACCGGAAGTGGGACCATATCTCAAGAACTACACAACCGTTTTTCAAACTTTTTTCAGTTATAGACTTCTTGGGCATGGGAGATTAGCCCTGGGTAACCGTGACCCCAAGTTGACCTTTACCTATGGGTCTACCGGAAGTGGGACCATATCTCAAGAACTACACAACCGTTTTTCAAACTTTTTTCAGTTACAGACTCCTTGGGCATTGGAGATTAGCCTTAGGGTAACCTTGACCCCATGTTGACCTTTACCTATGGGTCAACCGGAAGTGGGACCATATCTCAAGAACTACACAACCGATTTTCAAACTTTTTTCAGTTATAGACTTCTTGGGCATGGGAGATTAGCCCTGGGTAACCGTGACCCCAAGTTGACCTTTACCTATGGGTCTACCGGAAGTGGGACCATATCTCAAGAACTACACAACCGTTTTTCAAACTTTTTCAGTTACAGACTCCTTGGGCATTGGAGATTAGCCGTAGGGTAACCTTGACCCCATGTTGACCTTTACCTATGGGTCAACCGGAAGTGGGACCATATCTCAAGAACTACACAACCGATTTTCAAACTTTTTTCAGTTATAGACTTCTTGGGCATGGGAGATTAGCCCTGGGTAACCGTGACCCCAAGTTGACCTTTACCTATGGGTCTACCGGAAGTGGGACCATATCTCAAGAACTACACAACCGTTTTTCAAACTTTTTTCAGTTACAGACTTCTTGGGCATGGGGAATTAGCCCTGGGTAACCGTGACCCCAAGTTGACCTTTACCTATGGGTCAACCGGAAGTGGGACCATATCTCAAGAACTACACAACCGTTTGTCAAACTTTTTTCAGTTACAGACTCCTTGGGCATTGGAGATTAGCCTTGGAGATTAGCCTTGGGTAACCGTGACCCCATGTTGACCTTTACCTATGGGTCAACCGGAAGTGGGACCATAGACTCCTTTGGCATTTGAAATTAGCCTTGGGTAACCGTGACCCCATGTTGACCTTTACCTATGGGTCTACCGGAAGTGAGACCATATCTCAAGAACTACACAACTGATTTTCAAACTTTGTTCAGCTATAGACTTCTTGGGCATGGGAGATTAGCCTTGGGTAACCGTGACCCCATGTTGACCTTCACTTCCAGGTCAACCGAAAGTGGGACCATATCTCAAGAACTACACAACCTTTTTCAAACTTTTTTCAGTTATAGACTTCTTGGGCATGGGAGATTAGCCTTGGTAACCGTGACCCCAAGTTGACCTTTACCTATGGGTCAACCGGAAGTGGGACCATAGACTCCTTTGGCATTTGAAATTAGCCTTAGGTAACCGTGACCCCATGTTGACCTTTAATTCCGGTCAACCGGAAGTGAGACCATATCTCAAGAACTACACAACTGATTTTCAAACTTTGTTCAGCTATAGACTTCTTGGGCATGGGAGATTAGCCTTGGGTAACCGTGACCCCATGTTGACCTTCACTTCCAGGTCAACCGAAAGTGGGACCATATCTCAAGAACTACACAACCATTTTCCAAACTTTTTTCAGTTATAGACTCCTTGGGCATGGGAGATTAGCCTTGGGTCACCGTGACCCCATGTTGACCTTTACTTCCGGGTCAACCGGAAGTGGGACTATATCTCAAGAACTACACATCCGATTTTCAATTTCTTTTCAGTTATAAACCCTTTGAGCATTAAATAATAGACAAGAGTTACCATGACCCTTATTTCTGGTTTAAAAGCTCCTTTCGATTCAGTATCAGAATGAAGACCAGGTTTAGGTTTTTAGGCACACTTAAGTGAAAAAGGGTCCTGTCAAAGGTCAAGAGTCTTCTATCTTGAAATCAGACCATCTTTAAAGCTTTGAAGCACTTAATCGAAGCAAAACAATAATACACGGAACAGCTTTGTGTTTGTTCACAAACACCTAATGTCTAGTTATTAGCTGTTCCGATGCAGTCGGAACAGCTATTGTTTTCGTCGAGATTTTTATTATTAGCTGTTCCGACCTAGCTGTCGGAACAGCTATTGTTTTCGTCGAGATTATTATTATTTTTATTAGCTGTTCCGATGCAGTCGGAACAGCTATTGTTTTCGTCGAGATTTTTATTATTTTTAGCTGTTCCGATGCAGTCGGAACAGCTATTGTTTTCGTCGAGATTTTTATTATTTTTATTATTATTATTATTATTATTATTCTTTGTTTCCACTCAAATCCCATAGCATTTGCACACGTTTTTTCTTTATTAAGCCTAATATCCTAGAGCGCAAATACGAAAGAGTTAAATCATATATCAAATTGAAGCTTAGAACATAAACTTAACTCTAAATGTAAAAAAATTTAAAATTCTTAATTAATTAGCCACTTAACAGTGAGGTGAATATTTAATTAGCCAGACTTTAGACCACTCTATCTCAAAAAGTAGACGACCGATCGTCAAACTTTTTTCAGTTTTAGACTTCTTGGGTACTGTAGATGTGCTTTTCAGCCTAAAATGTGGAACGACGTCACAATGACGTCATTTATTGCGCATTTTCGCCCGTGTACAAAACACACGGAGATAGTGAAAACAAATCCGACTTCTAGAAACACAGTTTTTTCAATTAAGCTCAAATTTAACGTCCTAGATTACACAAATGTTCCTTAAAACAAGAAAGGTATTATAGACAATCAGTTTAAAAGCATCAAAACCTATTAAAACATTGTCAGTAGAGAACAAAACCCAAATTCTCAGGCAAATTGAACGCCATGGGTACTCTGACTAGAATTTGATATGTGTTTATAAACGACAAGGAGTAAATTTTTTAACTTTTTTAAAAAGTTAAAAATGCACCGTTAAACTCGTATAGCGCCCTCAATCTATATGAGTTTAACGGTGCTCTTTCTAGGGTTTCCTAGACTCGTTGAAGTCCTAAACCCATTTATGACCTGTGTTGTTGACGTTTTTGTAGAATATACATAGAGTCATCATTCCTGTCGCCGACTGACACAAGTTTACGTTCATTCACAAGAATCGAAAATAATTTGTCTTGCTATCAGCGCAGCGTCGTGTAATCAGATAGTTATTCAGATTTCAGCGTGGACGTAAAGAATCGGAGCGCCGCGTTCTTGGCGATGTCTACGGCCTTGCAGACTTGTCTGCGCTTGGGTCCCGTTCGCCGGAAAACGATATGTTTAAAATTTCTTGTGGAAAGGCATTACTTCAGGAAACCGCGATGTATCAGTTACAAAACTTGATGGCGCTTGCAATAAAGCAATAAAAAGAGCTGATTGAGGAAAGGTGTGGTAAAGAGAAATTAGTTTTTTCCATGGCTTAACGGTCAGTGTTGGATTTGGGGGTGTGAAGAGACAAAATTACAATACAATCGTATCCATATGAATTTACTGTTTTAGCCTAAACAAATATAACATACTCGATTGGCATTTCAGGGTAGAAAAATTGTTACGATTACGAATTAAATACAACATCATTTTGTTTACATGCATTTACAGTTATTTTTTAGTAAACTCGTAATCATTTCTGAAACGGTCAGTTACATGTGTAACTGTTCACATTTATTATGGTCAAAATTTCGCGACACTTTTGAGGATGATTTTTCAACATTTATCCGAACCGTAATAATGTAGATGTTCAACCGGTTGATCGGATGGTTAACCGTGTGACCGTCACAGGCAGGCTTACAAAGCCTCAGCATTTAAATGTAAACGTAAACATTTAAACGTTTAACAGGATTATCATTTGGTCAACCGGGTAACCGTGCAATCGATTTGTTGTGGAACGCCCTCTAGCGTTCAATGTTTCTTTCAACTAATGCCGCACGCAAAGTAATGAAATAACAAAGAATTAAGCCTGTAAATTGGAAACGATATAGGTGTGTTTGGCAATTATTATGGTCAGCATTTCGCAGCACTTTTCAAGTGAATTTTTCAACGTTTATACGAACCGTACAAATGTGAACGTTTAACCGTAAGATCTGTCACTTAACCGTGTAACCGTCACAGGCTTACGTATAAGCCTGCGCATTCACGAATTGTTGTGGAACGCCCCCTAGCGTGCAATGTTTCTCACAAATATTGCTACACGCACAGATGTAATGAAATAACAAAGACTATGAGTCTGGAAATTGGGAATGATGTGTATGTGTTTTATGGGATATTGTGCTGTGAAAATCGTAATCACAGTTATTATGGTCAGCATTACGCGGCACTTTTTAAGTGATTTTTTCAACGTTTATCCGAACCGTACAAATAAATGTAAACGTTTAACCGTAAGATCTGTCACTTAACCGTGTAACCGTCACAGGCTTATGTATAAGCCTGAGCATTCACGGTTATTTTTGGTCAACATACCGTTTCTGAAACAGTTGGTGACCCGTGTAACAGCAGTTTCATAAACAAAATTTCAAGTAAAAAAAACCTGTTTACACAACCTTGCATGTGACCTAATATCCTAAAGCGTACAGATATGAAAGAGTTAGGTCCTATATCAAATTGAAGCTTAGTACATGAACTTAACTCTCAATGTAATTTTTTTTTTATTAGCTGTTTCGCAGCGAAGCGCAGCGAAACAGCTATTGTTTTTGTGTTAGTTTTTTTTTTCAGACTTCCGGAAGTCATTGAAATAACGCACAATTCGTTCCAAGCACCTTTTTTCATAGTTCCCGATAAGCAATTGCAATGAAACTTTCAGTGATGAAAGGCATTGGTGCAAGGAAGGTCCTAAAACAAATTCGTCATGATGACGTCATCACCTGTCACGTGACGTCATCTTATTGAAAATCTATATCAAATCAGCCACAAGAGACCGTAGATTTCTGTTTGTGGGATTGGGTAGGGATAAATTATTCAGTGTGCGTGACCTCACGCGACCTCTACTTCCGGTCGAAACCGGAAGTGCCTTCGTAATTCAAAAGTGCTAAATGTTATGAAAATGCTTTCAACGATGTTAGTGTCCGGCAATAGTGTGCAGTTAAAAAAAAATACCGATGACGTCACGATACACAAGAGCGCCCTCTAGCGGCAGTTGGAAAACTGTTCAAAATGCACTTTTAGAAGATGTGTGTGGCAAAGTTTTTTGTAATCGCTTCAAAATTGATACACATGATGACCGTCAGGCAGCCAACATATGTATGAAGTTTTAGATTGATTACGTCATCAGGGGTCACGTGACGTGACATTAAAGGTGCACTTTTTGAAGTCGTATATCTCCAAAAGTATAGGTCTGATCACGTTGAAACTTGGCAAGTCGTTAGATAATGGCAAGTTCCTGTCAAACTTGTAATGACGTCATGATGACGTCATCACACGATTTGTTATGATTTTTTCATTTTTTGCCCCTTTAAGTCAGAAATTGCTAACGGAACATGCTTTAATCCAAATTCTTTTTTAAACAGGCTTGATACGTCATAACTGCTTCGAAAAAAAATTGACGTCATCATGACGACATCATTTGACCTCATACGACCTCTACTTCCGGTCGAAACCGGAAGTGCCTTGTAATTCAAAAGTGCTAAATGTTATGAAAATGCTTTCAACGATGTTAGTGTCCGGCATGGGTGTGCAGTTAAAAAAAAATACCGATGACGTCACGATACACAAGAGCGCCCTCTAGCGGCAGTTGGAAAACTGTTCAAAATGCACTTTGAGAAGATGTGTGTCGCGAAGTTTTCTGTAATCGCTTCGAAAATGATACACATGATAAACGTCAGGCAGCCAACATACATATGAAGTTTTAGATTGATTACGTCATCAGGGGTCACGTGACGTGACATTAAAGGTGCACTTTTTGAAGTCGTATATCTCAAAAAATATAGGTCTGATCACGTTCAAACTTGGCAAGTCGTTAGATAATGGCAAGTTCCTGTCAAACCTGTAATGACGTCATGATGACGTCATCACACGATTTGTTATGATTTTTTTCTTTTTTCCCCTTGCTAACGGAGCATGCTATAATCAAAATTCTTTTTTAAACAGGCTTGATACATTACAACTGCTTAGAATACAAAAAGACTTTCATATTCACTTGAGTAATTTGAAAATATTATTAGCGAAACAGCTCTGCATTTGTGCACAAATGCAATTAAGCTCTAGTTCTGAATTAATTTGCCCATTTACAGTGAGGTGAATATTTAATTAGCCAATCTTGAGATCACTGTATCTCGAAAAGCCTTGGGTAACCGTGAACCCATGTTGACCTTTACTTCCGGGTCAACCGGAAGTGGGACCATATCTCAAGAACTACACAACCGTTTTTCAAACTGTTTTTAGTTATAGACTCCTTGGGCATTGAAGATTAGCCTTGGGTAACCGTGACCCCATGTTGACCTTTACCTATGGGTCAATCGGAAGTGGGACCATATCTCAAGAATTACACAGCCGATTTTCAAACTTTGTTCAGTTATAGACTCCTTGGGCATTGGAAATTAGCCTTGGGTAACCGTGACCCCATGTTGACCTTTACTTCCGGGTCAACCTGAAGTGGGACCATATCTCAAGAACTACACAACCGATTTTCAAACTTTGTTCACTTATAGACTCCTTGGGCATTGCAGATAAGCCTTGGATAACCGTGACCCCATGTTGACCTTTACTTCCGGGTCAACCGGAAGTGGGACCATATCTCAAGAACTACACAGCCGATTTTAAAACTTTTTTCAGTTCTAGACTCCTTGGGCATGGGATATTAGCCTTGGGTAACCATGACCCCATGTTGACCTTTACTTCCAGGTCAACCGGAAATGGGACCATATCTCAAGAATTACACAACCGATTTTCAAACTTTTTTCAGTTATAAACTCCTCGGGCATTGTAGATCAAACTTGGATAACCGTGACCGCATGTTGACCTTTACTTCCAGGTCAACCGGAAGTGGGACCATATCTCAAGAATTACACAACCGATTTTCAAACTTTTTTCAGTTATAGACTCCTTGGGCATTGAAGATTAGCCTTGGGTAACCGTGACCCCATGTTGACCTTTACCTATGGGTCAACCGGAAGTGGGACCATATCTCAAGAACTACACAACCGTTTTTCAAACTTTTTCAGTTATAGACTTCTTGTGCATTGGAAATTAGCCTTGGAAAACCGTGACCCATGTTGACCTTTACTTCCAGGTCAACCGGAAGTGGGACCCTATCAAGAACTACACAACCGATTTTCAAACTTTTTTAGTTATAGACCTCTTGGGCAAGGGAGATTAGCCTTGGGTAACCGTGACCCCATGTTGACTTTGACCTATGGGTCAACCGGAAGTGGGACCATATCTCAAGAACTACACAACCGATTTTCAAACTTGTTTAAGTTATAGACTCCTTGGGGATTGGAGATTAGCCTTGGGTAACCGTGACCCCATGTTGACCTTTACATATAGGTCAACCGGAAGTGGGACCATATCTCAGGAACTACACAACTGATTTTCAAACTTTTTCAGTTATAGACTCCTTGGGCTTTGGAGATTAGCCTTGGCTAACCGTGACCCCATGTTGACCTTTAATTCCGGGTCAACCGGAAGTGAGACCATATCTCAAGAACTACACAACTGATGTTCAAACTTTGTTCAGCTATAGACTTCTTGGGCATGGGAGATTAGCCTTGGGTAACCGTGACCTCATGTTTAACTTTACTTCTGGGTCAACCGGAAGTGGGACCATATCTCAGAAACCACACACCCGATTTTCAATTTCTTTTCAGTTATAAACCTTTTGAGCATTAAATGTTAGACAAGGGTTACCATGACCCCATGTTGACATTTATTTCTGGTTTAGAAGCTCGTTTTGAGCACATGGTTAAGTTAGAATGAAGGTGGAAGTTAGGATTAGGTTGAGGGTCAGGTTTAAAGACAGTTTGAGAGTCAGTATCAGAATGAAGATTTGGGTTTTTAGGCACACTTAAAGTCAAAATAAAGGCCTGTCAAAGATCAAGGGTCTTCAATCTCAAAGTCAGGCTAACTATAGAGGTTTTGAGCGTTTCATCAAAGTAAAAAAAAACGGAACAG
The DNA here is from genome assembly GCA_037783415.1 of Leptasterias polaris. Classification (NCBI taxonomy): domain Eukaryota; kingdom Metazoa; phylum Echinodermata; class Asteroidea; order Forcipulatida; family Asteriidae; genus Leptasterias; species Leptasterias polaris. The sequence goes on from JAZGTN010000202.1 coordinate 1,524,932, forward strand.
CTTTGTGTTTGTCCACAAACACATAATGTCTAGTTTTCTTTGAATCTACATAACTAAATTACGTAAACAGGTAACCGGTGTGTCCCTTTAAACTCGCAGAAAATGTCAACAGCATTGAGTATATTAATGAATTTTGCAAAAACTGATTTGCCTAATTGTGTGATAATTATTATAATAGGTCACCTCAATTGGGTCAGAACACACCGAGTATCATTGTCAAAATGTGAAACTGTGATTCTCACCTACTGTTGCGTTGTCATATACTCGCAGTTCGAACTTGTCACTCCTACCACCAATGTGGTAGTTTGCTACGTTACCCGAGTCCCATCGCACCCATGCAGTGTTCGCTACAATGAAAACAAATAAATAAATATTTTAATAAAATAATATGACAAAACAAATCGTCATACCAGACATAAAGTTACTGTCCATGCAGAAAATATTTTTTATTAATTTTGCTCATACCCGGAAATACCAAGAGATAGAGCAAAACATAATTGTGGGTCCTCTTATTTAGTCCAACAGTTTGCGTGTTTGAATTATTGCTGTTTAGTATAATGTAACAACATTGACGAAGAAAGAGAGAAACAGATGGGGGACTGACATCATAGACTTAGTCGAGCCTGGAATTGAAAGTGTCTGTGAGTACACTTTAGTCGTGATGTTTTTGCGCAAGTAACGTTATAACTGAATAAGTCATTATCAATCGAATTTAACAATCAGAAAACGGTCGCTTCCTTTGAGACAGTTCAGATCATGTACTTACGATTTTGCGGAGATTGTGATTCAATCACCGTCCCCACACAACCTTCACCGCCGTCCTGGTCACCCTGTGTCCAGTCCGGGCCACGTACGACTCGCAGCCCCTTGAACATCTTACGTAGATTTCTCTTTCAGTGAAACTGCAGTAAGGCTTTAAAAGGTACCAAAATAACCTTCAATTAGTTTAAGAGAAGGGTAATGCGGGGAAAAACGAAGTGTATTAATGTCCAACTGCAGCGGCATTGGGTTGCCGCCACCCTAGATAACGCTACCTTACGCATTTTTTCTGACCAAAGACCAACTGTAAAAATTGGTTTTACACTTCATTCTAAGAATGGCGCATAAACTTTGCAGTGCGTGAAAGTGATAGAAATTTTTTCTTTTCATCCCAACATTTCGGCTGATAATAAGACGTACCTATACTCATGCAACTGTTGTGAGTTAATGGAGGAAGGAATCCAATGATTCGAGTTGATTGAAGAACTGCCTTCAGGGTGCGCGCCAACCTGTACCTTTATATAGCTCAATTCTGGCAGAAATTTGATGATGGACAGGGAACATAAAACAACGATTGGACACGAAGAAACACGTGATGCATTATGTCATAAAAATACGCAAAAGGAGACCCGCCCATGGGTGTGGCTATTATGGGATATTTTCGTCCGCGGTGTTTTTCGGCGTTTCGCAATCAGGGGAATTCCGAACCTAACATTAGGAAAATGTTTTCCATTTGTCTCCTTTCCCCAAAGCTTATTTTTTCTTTGCCTGTGTCTCATAGTAAAAGTGCACCACTTTACTTCAACAATAAACTGTTATTTGATGTTTGTTGTCTGTAGGCTCTACTCCCGGTATAAAGTCACGCGCTTAACATGAGACTCAGCGCAAAACAATGTTTGTTGCACTCGTGGAAGTAATAATAATTATTCCACTTAATGTTCCTAACACCTGCATGGTCTGTTTTCATTACACGCAAGAAATAGAAAATAAACGTCGAATAAATAATTTGAAAATCAAATGAATAATAGTAATAGTAATAATGGACGTGCTTTTTCCAGCCAGCCTCGTTTTAGAAGTACCTGTTTATGGAAAGAGAAGAAGGTGGCAGCTCCATCTGGAAGGGGGTGGGTGGGGGGGGGGGGGGTTAGGTTCTACCAACACACCAATATTTACCCCGTTGGTTGCAACTCAATTGCAGGGTCTGCAAAACCAAAGGAGTGTTTGGCTTTTTGATCAAGGCAGTAATAAACATTAAAACGGCAGTTGGTTTGTATTTGTTGTACCCTAGCTCCATGGTTACCGCGCACATGAAGTTTTACATGGACACAATGACTTGTTTTATTTACGTCATCGAGGGTAAAGTCCGATCAGCGGCCAGCACTGCTTTCCATAGAGGCCCTCAGTACAAATGCCGTTTTATTAAAAAAAATAAAAATATTACACCATCAAAATTGTTAAAAGAGAAGGACACCATTATTTAGAAAGATTAAAACGACACATATAAAATAGACGTGAAAAAGGAGCCAAAAACAAAAAAATATAATAATAATAATACAAATGTAAATTACTAATTTGAACTTAAAATGTGCGTCCTGACATGTTTTTTTAAACTCGTAATAGTTGGCAAGCTTTTAATGGCAAGTGGAAGATCATTCTATGTCCTGGCTCCAGAGAACTTGAAGGAACGTTTGTCCATTTCAGTTCTTATGTCTGAGTGACTGAAATTATTTAGTATTTGATCTAGTATTATAAGAGTGGTATTCATCTGGGATTGTATACCAGTCGACAAACACTCGGACGCCATGGAAAAAATTACTTGTTGCCATGGAAACAATTATAATTTCTGGGAATCGCCGCCATGTTGTTTATCAAGCAAGGTAACCATAAACATAACATTTGCTTTACAGTTTAGGTACAAAAGGTGAAAAAGAGGTACATCAGTATACTAATAGTATTTTGTGTAGGTAACTGTTTCTGTTATGCCACAAATCTATGGTCTATGAAATTACCCTGTATATTGACCCATATCGGGGCACCAGGGGGTTAGACGCATTTCCAGGTCAGTACGACTCGATTTCTGGTCACACTGCCCAGGAATCCAGATATATAGTATACGTGACTATTAACAGTATAGACGGAGTATTTTGATGCTAGAAAACTGGTCTTAGAAACCCCCAAATTGGTCTGGCGTTTTGTGTCCAAGTTGGACATGGATTTAAAGCACCGTGCTCGGGTGAAATTTGCCCGTTTGTACAAACCCTATTCATAGTCTATGTTTGTATTAAATCTCTCAATCGTTCAAGCTTTGAATTTAAGGAGGTTTGTCTTTAACTTATAACGAGGATCATTGATACAATCATAAAACCCGAAATAACTCTATTGCAAAAATGAAAGTTTCACTCGTAAAGAGTATGAGCCATTGGTAACGAGCGATACAACATGCCAGTCGGTTTGTATTTGTTGAACGCATATATGTCATTTTACATGGACACTTTAATGCGTTGCCATGGTAAAATTAATAACTTCTGGGAACCGCCACCATGTTGTTTAATAAACAGTGGAATGTGTGTGTATGAAGAATAAAGACATCATTTGAATTAAACACCATGAGGTGGGCTAATGCTACATCCTGGGTAAAGTTAGTAAACACATTGGTAACAATTGAACACGAAAACCATCTTAGACTACAGGTGGCAAAGGTAATAAAGGGTTTACATAATTGTGATTAGAAATATAGGGCAATGTATAGTCACATTAATATAGAAAAGAAATCGTAAAAAAATATGCATGGTTTTTCTACGTTAGTGCTTAAAGGCACTGTACACGTTTGGTAATTACTCAAAATATATATTAGCATAAAAACTTACTTGGTAACGAGCAACGGAGAGCTGTTGATAGTATAAAACATTGTGAGAAACGACTCCCTCTGAAGTAACGTCGTTTTTGAGAAAGAGGTAATTTCTCACTAAAATAATAAAAGACTTCTGGCCAGAAGCCTTTTATTCCTATCTGAAAGCACACTAATTTGTACAACAAGGGTGTTTTTTCTTTCATCATTTTCTTGCAACTTCAATGACCAATTGAGCCCAAATTTTCACAGGCTTGTTATTTTATGCATATGTTGGGATACACCAAGTGAAAATACTGGTCTTTGACAAATACAAAACGTGTTCAGTGCCTTTAATTCCAACTCGAAAGGTAACATAAATTATTTTGTCCTTTTAAAGCTCACGACTGACGTCACAGTTGGAACCGCTGCCGTTAATGCCGCTAGAGTATTGTCAGACACGTCAAATATTATACAATTTGCTTTATAAATTATATACAAGTGTGAAAAAGAAGAACTAAAAGGAACAGTCAATATGAACTTACATTGTTAACAATATTTTGGTTGGTAGCTGTTTCTGTTATTCCACGAATCTATAGTTTTGAAAATTGACCCCGTATTGACCCATATCTGGGCACCAGGGGGTTAGACACATTTCCAGGTCAGTACGACTCGATTTCTGGTCATATTGCCCATGAATCCCTGTGCCCCCCCCCCCCCCCCCCCACCCTAGTTACGCCACCAGTCTCCTGTGTAAATTACTTCTCAAATTAACACGTAGCCTCCTTTGCTTGCTAAAGAATGCATTGTAAACATGTATGCAAAGTATTTAAAGTATGCCTAAATAAAAAAGAACTTGAAATGAAAAGGCTGATGCAAACTTGAGCGAATGTCCATTCCATTGCTTGGTCTTACTTCGTGCTTGTTAATACAAAAGTTGTTGGCAAAGTTAAAACTCAAGTCGATAAAAACGTATATTTTTTGTATTTTTGTCTTATGTAGGTTAATTTGGTTATTTGGGCAAAATTATAAAAAAACCTAAACAATAAATAATTGTTTCTATTGTTATTGTAATTATTTATTATAATTCGGTAATGAAATCAAGGACGACTCTCATGATCACTGTAGTTGGCAAGCCTGAGGCAAACAATGTGTACCTCAAATGCATCATCAGGAACACCGGGTCTAACCCCCACACGATCAGTGTTCTGGGTTCGTTCACATTCTTTTCTAATGGTGGCGATACGTTGCTCAATGCACGCAGCACAGCATTACATTATAGCTTTAATATGTTAGTTTCGTGAGATGTATTATATTTAACTGGTTATTTCACAGCAAAGGGGATTTTTTTTTGCTGTCGTAATAATTATGGCTCAACATGGATCTCCTTGGTAACAACCAAGACAACATTAACAATACACCATTTGACCCTTTTTATATGTTAATGTGCTTTTGGAAACGTTCCAACTACAGCAGATACGATGCATTATGGACTTTGATAATATGCATCTGGAGCTTGAATCCCATGGTTACATCGCGTTATACACGCTTCCCATAGATATTTATAAAAATCGAAGCTATTAACAAATATTTTAAATCTCTCAGCCTTTTGCAAAATATATTTGATGAGAAGTAAATGTATATATACATTTTTTTAGTAGGTTAGCCTTTGATTTTTCAGCTATGCCTATCCTAAAAGGAAAACGACCATGAACGAGTAAGCTGTGAGACTCCGTGTTGTACAAGGGGGAAGGGCTATATACCTTTCTATTGCAAAGTCAATACCCGAATTTTTGCCAACCGAGGCATTAGGAAAATGACGAAGGGTTTTCCATTTGTCTCCTTTCCCCAAAGCTTAATTTTTATTTGCTATTTGCCTGTGTCTCAAAGTGAAAGTGCACCACTTTACTTCAACAATCAATTTTTCTTTAGATTGAGCCCTCGGGTTACCTTGTATATGAATAGAACTGGTTGGAATCGTGGATGAGGCTCAAACAACATACTATGTATTATGTTTGGTTTTTAACCCCGGCTCTCTCCCTTTCTATACACTTTGATAACAGTTTTTAGGTGTTTAGGTTTTATAAGATAGTAGGCCTAATAGTGGTCTACTTACAGTTAGCCTTTCGCATGAAATATGCTAATTACATTCACGCATTCGTGTGCAGACACTTTTGGTGGGCAAACATCCATAATACAGTTTCTCATACGCAGACGCACCAACGCGTTTGGATGCGTCACGTGACTCATCGGCCCCATTAAAAAAGGCCACGGATGTTCCCTCATTTTGCAAACCAGTTGTGTTTAGTGCGCACGCGCGATGTGCATTTTAAATATTTCATGGGAATGGTCTATTGTTACACAAAGTTGCTAAAGTTACGTGATACAAAATGTACGTTTTTAATATTGTGAGAAAATAGAATTAGCTGTTGCAGTGCAAACTGCTTACCAACCAAAAGGACCTGTGGTATAAATGCAAAAAATAAGTTAGCGGCCTGACGTTTCGACCCTAGCAAGTAGCAGAGCCTTTCTCGAAGGCTAAATGACAACACAAAAAAAAAAAAAAAAACCACCGACCGACCTCTTCAAATATTTTCACTGGATGGCAACTCAACATTCTTTTTACCTTAAATTATACGGCATAAAGTTGTATAGTAAAGTAAATGTCAACAACTGTTTTCTTCAAAACACTGACCTGTGTTTTCATTCCATCTCAATTTGTATATAAGTCTATTAGTTTTATCCAATCGCATTCAGCACGATGTGTGATATAGAATGGAGTCAAATAGAGAAGTAGATTCTTTTGTTGACAAACACAAAGGCTGCTGGTATTGTCACATCAGCCACGAAGCAAGAGCATGCACGGAAGTTAAAGGCAAATATGCAATTGGGCGTCAAGCTTTACATTTTCCAACTGAACAATCGACCTTTCCCACGAAATATGCTAATTGCAAATCGTGTGTGAGGGAACATGGCGCATTTTTGTATGGGGCTGATGGTGGCGTGACGCATACTCATGTGCGTCTGCCTAGTGTGCAACTCCATGGTGTTTGCCAACCAATAGTGTCTGTACGCGTAACTGAATCAGCATCGCAAAAACTTTCATACCAAATTGAACAGTTACATTTTCCACTGAATAACCAACATGTCGTACTGAAGGGACATACCGGCTTCGTTAGGCTATTTTGGCTACAAAATAGACTAAAGCATGACTCCAAAGGTCTTCCAGGAATGGAGAAGAACGGTTTCTAAAAGAAACCATCAATTTTGGTCGTTTTTGAGCATTTTTCAAAAAACGAAGGTCACGTGGGTTATCCGAACCACATTTTTGGTTCGGATAACCCTCGTGATCTTCGGAGTTAGTTTTACTTCCAGCCGTATAAAAATTAGTTACTGCACCGAATTCAACTCTGTTTTTTAACAAGAATTCATGAGTATTTGACCACAAACAAATACGTATTCAAATTATGGATGCAAGTTGTAAATAATACAACAAAATCGAATGTAAGATTTTATTTCAGAGACTCCGAGCAACGGAAGCGTGTCTTACAGTGCACAGCGTGGGGCCACCACACGTAACGCAGGGGCAGTCGTGTAGCTGGCGAGCAATATCGGCGGTAGTAGCGCGACGGAAACCCACTAGCCAAGAGATAGCTCTACCTGGAAGCTCATGAACATGTGGGAGGGAAAGGGGGCCAGACCACCAACTACGTTGTTGTTATTGCGGGTTTGCTAGTCGGTACACTTCGCTGATCGAATCCGTTGTTTCAAAATCGCAACTTTTCAATGCTCTGTGTACGTTCCTTGACCCGATTTGTACCGAATTGCTTGGTAATTAAATAAGATTTATGTCAATACATAGGAATACCACTTTTATATTGACGGTGCAATTAGTTTAACCAATATTTGTGACAAACAATTCCAAAAAACGAGCCCCCCCCAAAAAAAAAACCACCCCAAAAACCGGAGCCCCTGAAGGGACAAGTGAAAAAGAAATTAAAAATTAAAAGGTGGAAAAAAAATACCTCACTCGAAATTTCTATTGCATCCCTCTCGACACACAAAATGCCAACAAAATCATTTTGTTTCCTCAAAATATTATTCAATTCGATGAAAATATAATATTGTCTCACAAAATATGATTTTTCATTTTGTGAACGCAGTGTGTTTTTCAAGGTAATGAAATAGATTATTTCTAGAAAATAGGTTCTCGTTCCCTTAAACACGCTTTTTCCCCCCGAAATACGATTAAGTTCCCCAAAAATACGCTTTCGTTCCCTGAAGATACGCATTCGTTTCCTCGAAATATGATTTTGTTCGCAAGAAATATACTTTCGTTCGCTCGAAGTATGCTTTCCTTCCCTAAAATACGCTTTCTTTCCCTCGAAAGGAGATTTCGCTCCCTAAAAATACGCTTTCGTTCTCTCGCAGTGAGATTTTGTTCCCCAGAATTCCTATTTTGTTCCCTCAACTTAGCTGTTGTTCCCTCAAGATAGCTTTCGTTCCCCTGAAGTCCAATCACACCAATTTGTTACATTCCTTTGTGAGGGGCAACTTTGAGAGTGGACGAGTTTGTATGTGAGTTGGGGGCGAGCTGACTGGTTTCCGTGTCCGTTGTTTATACACACTTTCAGATGGATAACGTGGACTGGATCCTCATGCCTTGTCGTAGTAAAACACTTACATAAACAGAGCACCAATCTACTTGCAACATTGCACAGCATGTATCCCGTAAATTTGACATGTGCAACGGCTGTTAAAGCGTATCCGATGACCTTTGACCGCTTTTGGTTTTTTCGGTCATTTCTATTTAATTACGTGATATTTGTGTATAAAAAAATATAAAAACCATCTAGAAATAATTGTCTTTGATTCTACATGACTAAATTACGTAAACAGGTAACCGGTGTGTTCCTTTAATTCAAAATTTTCATCGAGAAATGAGAATGTAAAAAATCGAAAACTTTTTTTTCCCCAATTAAACCCATCCACCAACGTCACACGTGCTAATGTCTGTAACGATCGCCATTTTGGGAGTCAATGGTAAGCGTGTAAACAGCACACACTGTATAAAACATTGACTCCCCAAAATGGCACAACCAAGATTATTGGTACAATGACGTCAGGAGATTTGGGTCAATAGAGTATTCAGTATCTCCCATTTATTCGATACAACAACAAATATTATAAAATAACCGGAATGATCTGAATTTCTTTTTCGGAATTTCTTTTTTCGGAACAGGCCTACTCCCCATATCAATACAAAATCTGAATACAAAAATATAATAAAAAATAAACTAGAAGTAAAAATCAATAATAAAAATGGTAACAACAATATATAATTAAAAATGTACATATAAAATAAATACTAAAATTATTGACAAAAGAAAAAAGATCCCACACACAATTTTATTCGAGTAAAATGAACCGAAAAAGTGAAAACATTATTGAATATTTAATTTAGGGAATTCCATGTAAATATTATGTGTATAATCATAACTTCCTTTTATCATGGGGCAGCCATATTGTCGTTCGGACTCAACAAAAACATGCAACCGAACCAAGACCAGAAAGATTGATCAGGTGTTATTTATCCAATGGAAGATACTCTCTTTGTTGACTGTGAGCCAGAACAACATATAAATCACATGATAAAGGGTCAATGGAGTACAGTGGCGGCGCTACGGGGGGGGGGGGGGGGGGGGGGGGAGGGGGGGGCAAATTCCCCCAGTTATTTTTTTTGCCCCACCCCCAGTTTGCCCCCCCCCCCCCAGTTTTTTCCCCGATGGCGGAAATTGAGTTTAATCCCAAACCATTGCACCCAATTTGTTACAATGTTGTTTGCGCTGTAAATAATAAACTCAATTTCATCCATCATAATTAGCTGGCACCATCAAAAAAGCCCAATACACTTTCCATCTCCGGCAATGTTAATAAAATGTGGATTTATTTATCTGTACAAGCTTGGAAACTTGCTATAAATAGAAATGCATTGTCTGCCCAAAACCGCAAGCAGCCATTGTAAACGCAGTTCGCACAACACGTCAAATTCACACAGTGCAAAATCTTATTTCTGGAGTGAATTGTAGGCTTATACAGTACACAGGACATAAACTTGATGTTCACGTGGAGTGCTGTATTATGCCTACTGCTAGTTGTTGCACTTAAACACGTTGGTAAAACAGTTAGTTAAAATGGATATTAGAAAGTTTTGCAAGAAATCCAAACAACCTCCATCCCATGATGATAGGCACAGATCTGATTCTGAATCTAGCGATGAGAATCCTGAACCCAAACACAAACACCCCAGGATTGAAGTTAATATTGACGTAAATGTCCCAGATGGTGTAAGTCCCAGATGGTGTAAGTCCGTCAAAGTGGTAAGTCAATGCTTTTCTGCAGTACAAAATTACACTATAGATTTTTGTTTGCCCCCCTAAATTTAAGTTTTCCCCCCTCTTGCCCTCCCAGATTAACGGGTCTGGTGCCGCCGCTGATGGAGTATTATAGAGCATAACTGCAAAATGCAAATCATACTAAAGGAGATTTGAGATCTCGTTCCACTTTGGACTGGCATTTGAAGGAAAAGAAAAAGCAAAACAGAATTTGGTCTTCAGTTCCAATTGCTTGTGTGTCCTTCACTCAGTGTCTTTTGCCCATTTCGTTTGTGTAGTGTATTTTCGGGTTTTTGTTTGCTGTATTTTGACTTGCAAATCACAACAACAAAATAAATGAAAAACTAAATAATATTTTGTTTGAAAACATATCGAAAGATTTAGAAAAACTGGTGACTCAGAAGAGTTACAAAAAATATAGCAATAATACTTCTCTACAGTGCATTATAAATAAGTGAGAATTTTTGAAATTGTTGTCAATCCAATAAGGCACTGGTATTAAAAGGCGATCTGTGCAATAAAGAAAAGTCAACTTTTTCAAACTCCGTGTGACTGCTTACCTAAACGATCTAAATAAGTTTTTGTGTAAAACAACGAGTATACATGTACAGTCGATTACAAATTCCTACAGTAATGCATACACTTTCTACATTCCATCTATGAAGTGGAAAATAATACGTAATCAATTTTTAACTCTCGTAAATTTTTACCATAATTTTACCATTCAATACTTTACTTTGATTGAAAGAAAACCTCCACTAAATTCTAAAACCACACATTCAAATTTAAAGGGCGTGAATAACATTGGTAAGGTTGAACAATTGATATATTATGTTTACAGATTTAAACATAAATTACATGGTATAAAGATGTTCATTGTGGAAAAATCTCCTCTTGACTTTATATTTTGCCGAAACTGTTACAGTTTTTGAAAAAGTTAGATAAACAATCAGATTTAAACTAAATTTGTGAAAACAGTGAAAACACATATTTTCCCCCCAATTTTTAGTCGTAGCTCCGATGACCTATTGAGCTATAATTCCCACATACTTGTTATATCATGTATATTTTGGGTCACATAAAGTGCGGATGCTGGTGGTACCAAATTTATCCATGTGCTTTTACGCTTACAGCATGAGCTAGTTTTTAACACATTTTTGAGGAAGAAGTAAAATGTTATGAACACTTAACGTTGAATGTACAATTAAAACGGGTCCTACGGCGCGGTGAACATTGAAATTATTTTTTAAAACTGTGACACGCTACAAAGTACAAGATCTGCATTGATTCGTTTCAGTATTAAAGTTCACTAATTGAGACCGCTAACATAGGGCTAGTTAGCACAGTTGGTACAGCGCTGGCATGTTAATCAGGAGGTCGTTGGTTCAAATTCCGCTTTAGTCAATTTTTCTTTATTCAAACCCAAATCATTTAAAATTTACCCAGTAAAATTCTCATGTGGTTTATTATTTAATTGTAAAGTTTATACGACTAACATTCCTTCTAGGAGCAGAAGTGCTCTGGAAAATTAATACCGTCTGAATTACTGCCAATTTGGTATGGCTGAATGGGTGGTGTGTTAAATGAAAGTGACGGTGAAATCAATCTTCAGAAACTAATGATTTCGATACACTCTCTAACTAACCTTACAGCTTTCGTTTTTGCTTACAGCGGTCACGGTCTCAACAAACCTGGGGAAATAAAAATAAAATTAATCTTATTCTTGAGTAAATGTTTTTTTTAGTCAGAGGAAGCTCTCTTTAAAGTTCGCGTAGAAATGCTTTTGACCAAATTATCCCCAAGCACTTTTGAACTGAAAAGGGTCGTATTGCAAACCAGATTCCGGTCAAATTATAACTCTATCGAATTAAATTGGACTCCATTATTAGTGTATTTTCAAGAAGCAGAAGAATATGAGACAGTTTGATCAGTCTAAGGGTCATGCTGATCCGAATATGGGTCACACTAAATGGAAATCGAATTGACCCCCATACACCAACATCACAAGCAGCTACTGTCTGTCACAATGGCCATTTTGGGAGTAACAATGCACGTATTATGGTGTATTAGGCTGCGTTGCCTAAAATGCGCACTACATTGTTTAACGCACGAGGGCATTGACTCCCAAAATGGCGCAACCAAGATTATTGTGATGATGACGTCAGGTGAATTAGGCCAACAGCTTTGTTTCTCAAAAGCACCGGGTAGTAGTATGCAGTGCTATTATGTAATCATGGGAAAAAACCAATGATGATATAGAATATTGCAAATTGTTTGTCAAAAACACGTTCTCAAACATTACCTTCTCCTGTCGTACGCTTCCTTGAGCAACGAGCGAATGTTTGGATTCTGCGTCAAATCCAAAACAACCTGCCCTCTGTTGTTCCTGAGGAAGATGTCAGCCTTGTTGTTGACGAGAAACATCGCTATGGAAATGAGTTTCGTTTCCTTATCGGACGACTCTCCATCGTTTTCAGCTTTCTGAAAGAGCTCCCTCAACTGATGACGGCAACATGAAACAATTTCAAACGTTAATATTCCAATTTTGAACGTAGCCCAAAACGTGTTTTTAAAAGTAGGTTGGACCTTAATTGGGCTACAAAATTAGGTACAAGATTAGAGCTACGTTGAGGTCATGGATATATTTCACACGGTTCTGTGATAAATTTAACCCACCGGGGAAGGGATCAATCAAAATCCTTAGAAGAAAGCAACGTACTTCAGCTGCAGTAAGAGTTACTTTAAAAATAATGTAATATACAAATTTGTGAAATTGACCTTTAGTGGGCTTTCAATACAATAATGTCCTTGTAGAGTATTCCAGTACGCATGTCTAAAATTGTTTAGTTTAATTAAATATTGTCAAACTAATTTCTATAATTGTTGGCGTTCGACTTATTAGACGTATTTTAAAAGATAACATATGGAAACAACCATTTGATATGGTGGCTAAACAACATTTGGGAGTAGTATTTTCTAAGCTGTTGCTTTGAAATGATGTAAATTGCAGTGGAATAGGATTATCTGGAAGGATGTGGTAATTAATAACAAGTTGAGAGTTCTGCACTAATTAGTGTTTTGCTGAGACAGCTGCAGTACACTTCCCCCGAACGGGTTGAAACTGGTCCACATTTATGTACAGTGGTTAAGGCTACATTTAATGCCGAGTTACATTTAGGTACATGATGTACATGTAAGCCTTTACTTCGGATCGGGCTACATTCCTCAGGTCTAGGATCAAATTTAGGGGGCCCACAAGCGTCACATAATAAGTATATAACAGGTATATAATTTAAACATTAATAAAATAGACGCGGACAAACCTGTTCAATTGGTGTGGATTCAAATGCGTCTTTCATCTCATCTTTGAGCATAACACGATGGAGTGCAGTGTTTCCTTCAAGGTCTTGAGCGTTGACATTGGCGCCGTTATTCACCAAAGCCTCAATACACTTGTAGTAAGACAGCTCTGTTGCAAGATGCAAAGCCGTTTGTCCAATAATCGTTTTGAGATTTATGTCGCATAACCCCTGATGAACACAGAATAGTTGGTAGTTTTAATGTGCCCAAAATGATTCGAGCAAAGCAGGAACACTATCATGCTGAGGATCTCACACTGAGTTCAATAATTTTGCATGAACAACAACACTTTCTGGTACGCGCTGAGTTTGGGAGATATAGGCCTATGATATTAACAATTCGGTGTGCACATAAATGTTACGCACACAGTAGTATCATGTATCCACGCATATTTTGGAAAAATAATCAATGAAGGCTCCAGTATTTTACCAGCTGTTTTTAAAACCAATGTTACTAAAAAGTAGAGCTGATTGAAAGAGTTGCGACAACTTGAGATTAAAAGCCATTTCCAGTCCAAAACAACGCATGTACGCACAAGGGTACCAAATCAGACTGCACTTTTGGCTGTGCTGCATTTGGAACGAAAATGGCGTCCAGCAACCACGTGGCCAAAGAAAACTGGTCCATCCATGTCAAAAATCTTTTAATAGCTCTTCTAAAAGGTGGTATTTTGCGCCCTCACCTGTTTGATCAGCGTCAAGACTATATCTGCATGGTTGTTTATGGCAGCAATGTGTAGTGCAGTACATCCATCATTCTTCTGGATGTTGACCATGTGTGGTGCGGCTTTAAGAATCCTCTCAATAGCACTGTAGTGACCAGGAATAGTTTCAATTACATATCCATAATCATAACAAGAATTTTCGAAAGGTTTTTCTTTCAACCCTTTTTAATTGGTAATAAAGCAAAATTACTAACAATAATAAAATCTTAATGATAAATATAATAATAAATAAACAATTTATAAATGTTTCAAACGTTTGTGGGAAAACAGTGTAAGATTACTTTATTTGAGCTCCTTTTTCCAGATCTTTCCATTTCGTAATTTTTTGGTCTGAATAAATAATGTAAAAAGGTAAAGAAAGTAAATAAGGAGTCCAAAAGTAGTTTACACACGTACTAGGAATTGTCAACGCCGGCAGCAAAATGCAAGCAGTTGAACCCCTTTCCATTCAGCAGTTTCAGATCAATCCTTGGATGTTCAATAAGCATATGTAAGATCCGTCGGTCATTCTGGAGGATTGCCATGAACAACGGCGAGTTTCCTTTGATGTCCTGAAAATGTATTGTAAAATTGTATTAAAGTGTAAAACCGTGTCGACAACGAAGCAACATAATGCGTTTTATTTTGTGTCAAGTCAATCACTTCCTTCTCATTTTTGCTTTTTTGATTGTTATGAATTAGCAATAATTTATGCCAATATTGTTTCACCGCATAGGAGTTTTGTTTTGTTCTGGTTGCGTTGGGGGAGGTTGATGTGGGAACCATTGGCTAACCCTTATGTGCAATTTTCCCCGTTTTTAAAGAGGGATCCCTGGAATAATTCCCTTGGCCACCTTGGTAAAGAAATTCTTCAACTCGAGATATTACCTTGCAGTTCACATCGACAGGCTTCTTCTCATGTTTAAGCAAGATTTCTGCACATTTTCGATGACCTGTAGCTGCAGCTAAATGAAGTGGAGTCATGCCCATCTTGTTCGCATTATTGACGTCACAGCCACGCTTCAGAAGATACTGGACGATTTCTGGCTCTTTTCTGAAAAGAGGGAAAATAAATAAATATAAATAACACTTGAAAGGCAAACAGGGAGCAAATATGTATTGTTAATCTGTGTTAATCTTGACAATGAGTTACACATGTGATAGTAGATTATATAATGACCAGTAAATGAAATACAAATTTCCAGAATAATTTGATAATAATGATTATAAAATCTGACTAACCCCATAACTGCAATTATAAGCGCAGTGTCTCCGTCTTCGTCCTTGTGTTCCAGTGGAGCTTTGCCGTCAATCAAGGCTTCGACCACTTCCAAGTGCCCTTTGTGAGCCGCTACGTGCAATGAAGTCTGCCCTTTACTGTTGTGATACTTTACCTATAAGTGAGAACATTCAACGGAGCAAAGTAAATCTAAAGACAACAACAGCAACAGACGACGACGACGACGACGACGACGACGACGACGACGACGACGACAACAACAACAACAACAACAACAACAACAACAACAACAAACAACAACAGCAACAACAGCAACAACAGCAACAACAGCAACAACAGCAGCGGCGGTATCGAGAGTTTACCACAGCAACATAAACATAGCTATAGCGTTCAATAAACAACGTTATCCCCTCAACGGAATTGTTAGTGCATGGTTACCTCATCGGGATTGCTTCTGATAATTTCCCGAACTTTCTCGATATCGCCAATGGCTGCTGCTTTAAAAAGGGCACTTATAGTCGTAAGTTCATCTGCTCCAACCAAAGTCCCCACATGAAGTTTGACCAACTCGGCGAGCAAACCGTCCTGGTCTTTAACTGGATAACAAAAAAATACACTTTTCAAGTTACAGTGATATAGATGCTCAAAGTGATATCATATGTTGCTCTTAGATTTCTCGTGATCATTATACTTCACCAACTTGGGAGACATTACACGTTACCTTCGACACTGACTTTCATCTTTTTCTCTTCAAGTGCGAGGCAAATGGGATTGATGAAAAACGAAGATCCCCCAAACTTCACCTTAACGTCTCCTTCTTTGTCAACCATGATGACCTCTCCCACCTTTCCTTTGAACTTCAAACACATTCAGTTAACAATTAATTTTTTTTAAAAGTTTAATGAAGGAACTGCCATGTCCCGATTGAAAGAAAGTGCCAGTTTTGGGTAATTGCAATAGCAGCTGAGCCAGTCCATTGCAATTAGTGCAATATTAAAACATGGAACAATTTCCTAATATTATTGATCACTACATTGTGAATGGCAACCTGTTTCTGGTCTGTGCTAAGCACACAATTTGTCTTAATAGTTTTACAGCCCTAATATTGCTATTCTTTATCTAAACAAATAACAGTGACAGCATCTGCACCGGCACTACCAATGCTGCACACTATCTTTAATCAAATAGAGTAATCATAGCATAATATTATGGAATTTATAAAATCAATACGTACTTGGCATTTCTGATGAAACAATTTAATCACCAAGTTTTCACACTCTCACAAGTAAACTTGCTAGTAACGTTTATAATGTTTTAGGTTACCTTGTCCATTCCATCTTTCCATCCACATCTCTCAGTCTGCAGCTGTTTCAATTTCGAGAGCGTCAACTCCAACAAACGAACCTTGTCCCCGGGCTCCACGTACGGGCGAACATTACCTTCATCTGACCATTCATATTAAAACAATTTCAGTGTTATAAAAATCACATGGTATTCTGAGTGGTATAACCCGTTCCCGATCATTTAAACCTTGATATCGTCGCAATCAAAGGATGTAATCGGGTGAGAATTTTGATGGAATTTAGTACTAATGAAAAACCGAAACAAAGTAATCACAATGTGAAAGAAATGCCAGTAATTTTACAATTTACATGGAAGCAAGTGTACCAACAATTACCGGTAACACTTTATGCGTACCGTTAAAGAAAATTTGAAGGGTATAAGATCTGTAACTGGATTTAAAACGGTAAGTGTACAGCATTTAAAGAAGTGACTCGCATTAAATGTTGAAGACACAAAAATATAAAAAAGAAGTATCACTGTGCATAAACGATACATGTAAACTTTACGGGGTTGTTTGACACAGGCGTTCCGAGAAAAACACTGCGAAATGTTTAAAACTAAATAATCAGTCACTCTTGCCCTCCCGTGTGAGCTACGCCTCCCTTGCGCTTCCAATATCTAAAAGTGATTGCCCACCTCCCCCTTGAAAAAAAGAAGCTCACAGAACAAAACACATATGTTGCCAATGTGGTAGTTTAGTCTAGGATGGTAAAGCATTACGTTCTGCTACTCACCAATAACAGGTAGATGGTCGATGTAAATATCACCCTCGGTATCTCTTTTGGTGTACTTCAAGTCCATTTTGCCATTATCCCCACATCGGTAATTGCCCGCCATACCACTCGGCCATTCCACCTGTATCCAGGTACGCGCACATGGCAGTTTGATTTTGTAGTGGTATCCTCGCACAGTACCAATGGTCCCATTTCCCCCTGTAATGAGAAACGAGCAGGTTCTTTTAAGTTGGAGTAACAAGGTGTCGAATGACGAATACGAACTTGCAGTCAAAATAGCTCTGGGGCTTGCTGACAGAATACTATTATTTAGGCTCAAATGACAGAGGCGTGTAGATTGACGCTCAAACAAAAAACTATGTATAGGGCGTAAAATTGCGGCTATAAACCAACAAAACTAACTAAATATATTTGAATTTTACGTCGAATTGTCATTTTTAGCTATGGTTTAAATTCAGTTCACAAGGGTTGACTCTTTTTTTAGAATTGGCCACTTTCAGATTTTCCGAAAAGTAGCACGAACTCGAAGAACTCAGCTTGCGAAAACGCTAAAACAAATAATAACAAAAAGGATTACTACTGCGGAAACGCTTCTGTTTGGGTGTTTTGCTTGGTACCATGTCAATAAATGTATAAGTAGTAGTTCGGCCACAAGTCACAATTTTTATTGAACCAACCTCAGAGAAAACATTTATTCCTGCACACAAACATCGATTAGGAAATGTACACACCATCTTGATCTCCCCACCTCCAATCTGCCCCTCTCACCACTCGGGCACCTTGGAAGATCCCCATTGACCGGCACTTGGCGGACCACCTCCGACTTTGAACGTCAACACTGGAAAGATAATCATTTGAAACTTAAATGATGAGACAAAACAGAAGTTCCACAAAATAATTAGATAAAGAATTCGATTAAAGGAGAGAACAAGACAACACAAGCCATGAGACAACGAGACAGAAAAAGAATGAAAAAAAAATATTAGGACAAAGAAAGATTGAGCAAACAGAGATATGAAACAAAGAAAAATGAAACATCAAAAGAATTAGACAAAGAAAGAAATGTTTAAAAAGGTTTTAAAAAAACCCAAAAAACCTATTTAGATAATAAAAGAATTATAGAAAAAAATGAGACAACAATGAGAGGGAGTTAATTGCACAGAGAATATAACTTAGTTTTTACCCTTACACCAATGTGTGTTAAGCACTGTACACTCAGTACTTGGCAGCGGGTACTGCAACGATTTAATATATGTAAAAAGATACAGAACTCGGGTAAGTATACTGAGTATACAGTACTTAACACACATCGGTGCAAGGGTAAAAACCAAATTAGAAATGAGAGGGAGGTGAACAAGTAAAGAAATAAATATAAATAAATAAAAACTAAACACTCCCCCCCAAAAAAATCAAAATAAATTTAAAGAGTGAAAAACACAATATTTTTTAAATTTAAATGACCACTGCTGACCGAAAGGTGACCACTGGCCACAATCCGTGTACACCTCAAATGGGGCTCGAGCTATTGAAGCATTTGACCAGGTTGGGTAGCCAAAGTAGAAGCATTCTGTAAAATTAATTTAACGACCACTTCTAACCACCAGATGCCATTGGCCTAAATTTATGAACATTCTTAGATAAACGATAGGTGACCACTGGCCAAAATCGTTTCTCAAGACAATACAGCACTGAACCAAGTTAGGCTGCAATCGGCTGAAGAATGTGGGAGATAAATGACCACTACTGGCCACTAGATTACCATTGCAAAATTTTTTATGAAGATCCTACAAAAGATAAATAAATACATCTAAAATGCGAAACAGCGTGCTTTTGCTTGACATGACCACTGCTGACCAATAGGTTATCACTGGTCACATTCTTTCCATATTCCAATAAAGCATCAAACCAAGTTAGGCTGTGGACGGCTGAACAATGTGGAAGACGAAGCATTTAAAAACAAATCCATGAAATGACCATTGCTGACCACTAGATGACCATTGTCTAAATGTTATGAACATTCCTACATGAAATGAAAAATTTATTTTGTTAAACAAAATGACCACTTCTAACCGATATGTGACCACTAGCCAAAATCCGTGTACACCCGAAATGGGGCTCGAGCCATTAAAGCAATTGACCAGGTTGGGTTCCAAAAGAAGGATTCTGTTAAATTTCGCTAAATGAACACTACTGACCACTAGATGACCATTGGTCGAAGTTTATGAACATCCTTAGATAAACGAAATACATTTAAAATGGAAAAAAAAACCACCCAAAACCCCCAAAACCCAAACATCTTTATATTTGTTCATGAAATTACCACTGTTGACCAAAAGGTGACCACTGGTGACTACTGGCCAATATCGTTTCTCTAGTCAATACAACACTGAACCAAGTTAGGCTACAATCGTCTGAAGAATGTGGGAGATAAAGCATTTATATAAATATTCATAAAATGACCACTACTGGCCACTAGATGACCATTGGCTAAATTTCATGAAAGTCCTACGAAAGATAAATTAAATACATTTAAAATGCAAAAACAGAAATGACCACTGCTGACCAATAGGTGAGCACTGGTCACATTCTTTCCATGTTCCAATAAAGCATCAAACCAAGTTAGGCTGCGGTCGGCTGAACAATTTTGAAGACGAAGCATTTAAAAAAAATAAATCATGACATGTTTACCAAAAGATGACCGATAGGTGACCAGTGGCCAAAATCGTTTTTCTGGTCAATACAGCAATGAACCAAGTTAGGCTGCATCGGCTGAAGATTGTGGGGGAAAAAGCATTTTAGAAATATTCATGAAATGACCACTACCGGCCACAAGATGATCAATAGCAAAATTCTAGCATCACAATATTATTAGCCTGCTTACAACTCGTGTATCGAGTCAAAAGACAATTAAAAACAAAAGCAAATCAGCGGAAACGTAATTGACGAAGTAAATTTCGACATGAATTTGATACCCTATTGTCTGTACCGAAAGCTTACCCCTTAATACCATCTGCATCGATTCGTTGGAAAGGATGATCCAGGTCATGTTTACCTCTGTGGTAGCATTTGTGGCACAAATCGTAATCATTGCAAGTGCGGCATTTCCAACGTATCCCAGCTATGTCATCGTTTCCGCAACAGTTGCATTGGATATGCTTATGTGTCACTCCTGTTACCAAAATTGAAGGAATACAGTTCAAGAAATTTCACTTTTTTTCTTTTCTTTTTCTTTTCGCTCATGAGCCTTGGGGAGGGGGAGCCTCAGCATTCCGTAGTGTTTTGCCTGATGTTTGGGCTAGGTGGTGGGCGGGAAATCCCCACTAGATGACCACAGCAATTTAAACGCAATGAGGGAAACCTAAGAATATACGGGAGAATTTAGGAAATGATTGGTGGCAGCAGACTCGGAAATAATGTTCACACGCGTCATCCGCAAGGACAATGACCAAAACAGCCATACGGAAAACAAAATGTCATATTTGCACCTTTTAAGTGAAGCTCAATTTGTAATTAATTTGCTGCTGACACCACGAAATAGTCATTATTATTATCACTAGCTAAAAAATGGACAATGACTTTTTGGAGCAGATCGCGGGTTGAAGTTGTACTATTTTTCAGACTACCTCTTTCGGAGTCTGCACACTATTTTCAGATTTATCTTTTGAGACAAAAATAAAGCTGACTCCTTTATTCGTACAGAACTGTGTCTATACTTTCATTACTGCAATTTTTTTAACGATTAATTAATTCCTATGAAATTATTGGAAAAAACAAACACCCCCAACCCCACCCCCAAACCCCCCCTAGATTTTCCTGCAGAGTGTTATGTTCAAACCAATTTGCATAATAGGTCACCTTCCTGACAACGTAAAAGTATTTCCATGCAAGTTTGGCACCAAGCCAGCGTTATGTATAGCATGAGTAAAGTCTTGGCGTATATCGTGATATATCAACTCCGTCGAAAATACAAATGGCAAATATAACAGTAAACCGTTCGTACTCATTTGTGTAATTACGAAACTATTACGTATTAGGTACTACAGTATTGAGTTTATGAATAAATTTGTGCAAAAACAGATTTGCCAAATTAAGTTGGTTTTAACATAATAAGTCATTTCATTTGAAAGACCAATTTGGTCTGATCACATCGAGTAACATTGTCAAAATATGAAACCGTGATTCTCACCTAGTGTTGCGTTGTCATATACTCTGAGCTGGAACTTGTCACTCCTACCACCAATGTGGTAGTTTGCTACATTACCCGAGTCCCATCGCACCCAAGCAGTGTTCGCTATAATGAAAACAAAAAACTAATAAATAAAATAAAAAAGACAAACAAATCGTCATACCAGACATAAAGTTACTGTCCACGCAGAAAAGAGAAGAAAATTTTTAAAAACAAGATTGTTAGTAATTTTACGTCTACTTATTGAGAAGATGTACAACTTATTTTGCTCATACGCAGAAATATCAAGGGAGGGAGCACTAATTTTTGGTCCCCTCATTCAGTCGAACAATTTGCGTGTTTTAATGCTTGCCGTTTAGTAATAAATATTGTATAGTGTAACAATATTGACAAAGAACGAGAGAAACAGATGGGGACTGACAAAAGACTGAGTCCATACAGCCTGGAATTGAAAGTGTCTTTGAGTACACTTCAGTCTTGATGTTTTGCGCTATTAACGCTATAACTGAATAAATCATTACCAATCGAATTAAACAATGAGAAAACAGTCGTTTCCTTTGAGACAGTTAAGATCATGTACTTACGATTTTGCGGAGATTGGGATTCAATAACCGTCCCCACACAACCTTCACCGCCGTCCTGGTCACCCTGTGTCCAGTCCGGGCCACGTACGACTCGCAGCCCCTTGAACATCTTACGTAGATTTCTCTTTCAGTGAAACTGCAGTAAGGCTTTAAAAGGTACCAAAATAACCTTCAATTAGTTTAAGAGAAGGGTAATGCGGGGAAAAACGAAGTGTATTAATGTCCAACTGCAGCGGCATTGGGTTGCCGCCACCCTAGATAACGCTACCGTACGCATTTTTTCTGACCAAAGACCAACTGTAAAAATTGGTTTTACACTTCATTCTAAGAATGGCGCATAAACTTTGCAGTGCGTGAAAGTGATAGAAAATTTTCTTTTCATCCCAACATTTCGGCTGATAATAACACGTACCTATACTCATGCAACTGTTGTGAGTTAATGGAGGAAAGAATCCAATGATTCGAGTTGATTGAAGAACTGCCTTCAGGATGCGCCAACCTGTACCTTTATATAGCTCAATTCTGGCAGAAATTTGATGATGGACAGGGAACATAAAACAACGATTGGACACGAAGAAACATGTGATGCATTATGTCATTAAAATATGCAAAAGGAGACCCGCCCATGGGTGTAGCTAATTGGATAATTTCGTCAACGGTGTTTTTCGGCGTTTCGCAATCGAGGGGAATTCCGAACCTATAACATTAGGAAAATGGCGAAGTGTTTTCCATTTGTCTCCTTTCCCCAAAGCTTAATTTTTCTTTGCCTGTGTCTCATAGTAAAAGTGCACCACTTTACTTCAACAATAAACTGTTATTTTATGTTTGTTGTCTGTAGGCCCTACTCCCGGTATAAAGTCACGCGCTTAACATAAGACTCAGCGCATAATAATGTTTGTTGCACTCGTGGAAGTAATAATAATTATTCCACTTAATGTTCCTAACACCTGCATGGTCTGTTTTCATTACACGCAAGAAATAGAAAATAAACGTCGAATAAATAATTTGAAAATCAAATGAATAATAGTAATAGTAATAATGGACGTGCTTTTTCCAGCCAGCCTCGTTTTAGAAGTACCTGTTTATGGAAAGAGAAGAAGGTGGCAGCTCCATCTGGAAAGGGGGGGGGGGGGGTTAGTATCTACCAACACACCAATATTTACCCCGTTGGTTGCAACTCAATTGCAGATTCTGCAAAACCAAAGGAGTGTTTGGCTTTTTGATCAAGGCAGTAATAAACATTAAAACGGCAGTTGGTTTGTATTTGTTGTACCCTAGCTCCATGGTTACCGCGCACATGAAGTTTTACATGGACACAATGACTTGTTTTATTTTTGTTTACGTCATCGAGGGTAAAGTCACTGAACATAGAGGCCCTCAGTACAAATGCCGTTTTATAAAAATAAAAATAAATATTACACCATCAAAATTGTTAAAAGAGAAGGACACCATAATACACAATTTAGAAAGATTAAAACGACACATATAAAATAGACGTGAAAAAGGAGCCACAATTTTTTTTTTTTTTTAATAATAATACAAATGTAAATTACTAATTTGAACTTAAAATGTGCGTCCTGACATGTTTTTTTAAACTCGTAATAGTTGGCAAGCTTTTAATGGCAAGTGGAAAATCATTCTATGTCCTGGCTCCAGAGAACTTGAAGGAACGTTTGTCCATTTCAGTTCTTATGTCTGAGTGACTGAAATTATTTAGTATTTGATCTAGTATTTTAACCCTTTCATTACCAGCAAATATTTCACAGTAGGACCTTGCATACCAGCAGTGTGTTACCCCTCACAATGCTTCTGCACCAACGAATTTGTGTGGATTTTAATGAAGAGCGCCACCAATGTGCAGTGAGTGATTTTTCATGTGTATTGTATGCACTGTACAGGCATACAGTCTAATCCTCCATGGTGTAAGTAAATCAAATAGCATTATAGCATACCACCAAATCTAAATCATTTTATGTCACTGAACTATTTATTGAAGGACATTAAATCCAAATGAACCACAAAAAAGTGTTGACAAACGACCAAATCTAAATCATTTTATGTCACTGAACTATTTATTGAAGGACATTAAATACAAATGAACCACAAAAAAGTGTTGACAAGCTTGCTGTAGTTACAAACGCTCTATTTTTTCAAACTACTTGAGTAGTAACGTAAGTTTCTTTCTCCCCCCTTTTTTCTTTTTAGTGTAGAATCGTTCAATGAGCTTTGATGATACAAATAACTTGTCACAACTTAGTCCGTATACACACATGACTAATACTGTATGTTTAGAAATGTGTTTCTTTAATTCAACTGTTACTAAATTGTCCGGAAACCCATGGTAACGTAAGTTACACATATGCACAAGGCTGGATTGTATACGGAGAGTTATTTATATGTGAATGTTAACACCCATTTTATGTTGCTCTACATTCAAACTTGTTCCATTTGTACTTGTTCCAGTTCGTTTGCTGTGGTTCTCAAAGTGTGAAAAACAAGGGCAGAAATACAAGCTGCTTATCGGGAAAGAAAACGAAATAAACTGGGAGAAAAGGTCTAGAGGCTGAAAGTAAACGTGTCAAGAAATACTACATGCATGTGGAGAGGCTATATAAAAAAGAACATAAAGGTCCGAAAACATCGATCACGTGTGAAAGAAACACTGGCAAAAATAAGGCAACAGGGTGAAAATCTCATCGATGATACCACTGAGGAGGTATTGATGAATGAGAGCGCCAATGATTCTGCAGTATCGGATATTTCCTGGTCTGGGCCAACTACACGATCAGCTCCTCGTGATTGTGCCCCACTATACTGTAAAAATGCCATTCATAAAGCAAAAAACAAGAAGGGAAAGCGTTGTTGTTATACTTTTCGTTTATAACTTGTTCGAGTTGTTGTAGTTTTACAAAATCTGTAGCTTTTAAAACTGATATAAGCACAGTTTAAGTTTGCTTGTCAGAAGATTGAATCAAGAAGCAAGGACTTCTTCATTTAGTACCTTTGGTAATTGCCTTTACTGTCCGTTTTGCATGTTTGAACGCAGGTCATTTTCAAATCAGCAAAAAGTCTAGCAAACTTTCATTGCCAAAAAGATACCAGATCAATCAAAGTCAAAATGTCCTGAGAGGAAACATACGTTATCATTGTTGAAACTTACGTTACCAAAGTTTGAGCCAATTTTGCGATGAACTGTTCTCACGAGAAGGTCTTTTTAATGTTTAAAACGAAATGTTTATAACCAAAGGCATCAGATAAAGAGTTTTAAGAAAATTAATTGTTTTAGTTTTGTAAAAACTTACGATGTTTTTCTTTGGGACAACACTTGTGTGGGTATACTTTACCTGCGCTATATATGATTTTTTTCAACATAGAAGTCATGAATTTTTCGATAATAGTCTTTGCTCTCATTGTAGGTCGTGTACACACCCGAAAATAAGATTACATTGGCGGGAAGAACTGTGTGGCAATTTTAAGCAGATTAAAACGAAATAAACTAACGGTAACGTAAGTTACTTTAGAGAAACTGTCACCATGAACACATGTGTTTGCAAAACCTGAACGGCATTGTATAAAATGTTAATACTTCACGAAAATATTTCTAAAGATGTTAGATTTTGTTTGAAATTAAAATGCAATCTGTTATGAGAACTTGAAATTTCAGATTTTCTTGTTTTCATTTGAACCGATGTACTGGGAATGGCCCGCCAGTCGGTTTGTATTTGTTGAACGCATATATGTCATTTTACATGGACACTTTGATGCGTTGCCATCAATAGCTTCTGGGAACCGCCACCATGTTGTTTAATAAACAGTGGAATGTGTGTGTATGAAGAATAAAGACATCATTTGAATTAAACACCATGAGGTGGGCTAATGCTACATCCTGGGTAAAGTTAGTAAACACATTGGTAACAATTGAACACGAAAACCATCTTAGACTACAGGTGGCAAAGGTAATAAAGGGTTTACATAATTGTGATTAGAAATATAGGGCAATGTATAGTCACATTAATAAAGAAAAGAAATCGTAAAAAAATATGCATGGTTTTTCTACGTTAGTGCTTAAAGGCACTGTACACGTTTGGTAATTACTCAAAATATATATTAGCATAAAAGCTTACTTGGTAACGAGCAACGGAGAGCTGTTGATAGTATAAAACATTGTGAGAAACGACTCCCTCTGAAGTAACGTCGTTTTTGAGAAAGAGGTAATTTCTCACTAAAATAATAAAAGACTTCTGGCAGAAGCCTTTTATTCCTATCTGAAAGCACACTAATTTGTACAACAAGGGTGTTTTTTCTTTCATCATTTTCTTGCAACTTCAATGACCAATTGAGCCCAAATTTTCACAGGCTTGTTATTTTATGCATAATGTTGGGATACACCAAGTGAGAATACTGGTCTTTGACAAATACAAAACGTGTTCAGTGCCTTTAATTCCAACTCGAAAGGTAACATAAATTATTTTGTCCTTTTAAAGCTCACGACTGACGTCACAGTTGGAACCGCTGCCGTTAATGCCGCTAGAGTCTTGTCAGACACGTCAAATATTATACAATTTGCTTTATAAATTATATACAAGGGTGAAAAAGAAGAACTAAAAGGAACAGTCAATATGAACTTACATTGTTAACAATATTTTGGTTGGTAGCTGTTTCTGTTATTCCACGAATCTATAGTTTTTAAAATTGACCCCGTATTGACCCATATCTGGGCACCAGGGGGTTAGACACATTTCCAGGTCAGTGCGACTCGATTTCTGGTCACATTGCCCATGAATCCCTGTGCCCCCCCCCCCCCCCCCCCCATAGTTACGCCACCAGTCTCCTGTGTAAATTACTTCTCAAATTAACACGTAGCCTCCTTTGCTTGCTAAAGAATGCATTGTAAACATGTATGCAAAGTATTTAAAGTATGCCTAAATAAAAAAGAACTTGAAATGAAAAGGCTGATGCAAACTTGAGCGAATGTCCATTCCATTGCTTGGTCTTACTTCGTGCTTGTTAATACAAAAGTTTTTGGCAAAGTTAAAACTCAAGTCGATAAAAACGTATATTTTTTGTATTTTTGTCTTATGTAGGTTAATTTGGTCTTTTGGGCCAAATTATAAAAAAACCTAAACAATAAATAATTGTTTCTATTGTTCTATTATTATAATTCGGTAATGAAATCAAGGACGACTCTCATGATCACTGTAGTTGGCAAGCCTGAGGCAAACAATGTGTACCTCACATGCATCATCAGGAACACCGGGTCTAACCCCCACACGATCAGTGTTCTGGGTTCGTTCACATTCTTTTCTAATGGTGGCGATACGTTGCTCAATGCACGCAGCACAGCATTACATTATAGCTTTAATATGTTAGTTTCGTGAGATGTATTATATTTAACTGGTTATTTCACAGCAAAGGGGATTTTTTTTGCTGTCGTAATAATTATGGCTCAACATGGATCTCCTTGGTAACAACCAAGACAACATTAACAATACACCATTTGACCCTTTTTATATGTTAATGTGCTTTTGGAAACGTTCCAACTACAGCAGATACGATGCATTATGGACTTTGATAATATCCATCTGGAGCTTGACTCCCATGGTTACATCGCGTTATAAACGCTTCCCATAGATATTTATAAAAATCGAAGCTATTAACAAATATTTTAAATCTCTCAGCCTTTTGCAAAATATATTTGATGAGAAGTAAATGTATATATACATTTTTTTAGTAGGTTAGCCTTTGATTTTTCAGCTATGCCTATCCTAAAAGGAAAACGACCATGAACGAGTAAGCTGTGAGACTCCGTGTTGTACAAGGGGGAAGGGCTATATACCTTTCTATTGCAAAGTCAATACCCGAATTTTTGCCAACCGAGGCATTAGGAAAATGACGAAGGGTTTTCCATTTGTCTCCTTTCCCCAAAGCTTAATTTTTATTTGCTATTTGCCTGTGTCTCAAAGTAAAAGTGCACCACTTTACTTCAACAATCAATTTTTCTTTAGATTGAGCCCTCGGGTTACCTTGTATATGAATAGAACTGGTTGGAATCGTGGATGAGGCTCAAACAACATAATATGTATTATGTTTGGTTTTTAACCCCGGCTCTCTCCCTTTCTATACACTTTGATAACAGTTTTTAGGTGTTTAGGTTTTATAAGATAGTAATAGTGGTCTACTTACAGTTAGTTAGCCTTTCGCATGAAATATGCTAATTACATTCACGCATTCGTGTGCAGACACTTTTGGTGGGCAAACATCCATAATACAGTTTCTCATACGCAGACGCACCAACGCGTTTGGATGCGTCGCGTGACTCATTGGCCCCATTCAAAAAGGCCACGGATGTTCCCTCATTTTGCAAACCAGTTGTGTTTAGTGCGCACGCGCGATATGCAATTTAAATATTTCATGGGAATGGTCTATTGTTACACAAAGTTGCTAAAGTTACGTGATACAAAATGTACGTTTTTAATATTGTGAGAAAATAGAATTAGCTGTTGCAAACTGCTTACCAACCAAAAGGACCTGTGGTATAAATGCAAAAAATAAGTTAGTGGCCTGACGTTTCGACCCTAGCAGAGTCTTTCTCGAAGGCTAAATGACAACACACAACAAACATACAAGCAGACAAGAGTTGCAAGAGTAGTCAAGTGGAAATACATGAATAGAGAGAGTGGCGGGAGAAAAGCAGAACGCATTCAGAGAAGGCAGGGGGTAAGCAGGGATTATGAAGACAAAGGGGGGGGGGGGGTGTTATGAAGGGAAGGGGATAGCTTGACCACAAGAAGTTGGGAACACAAAGGACAAAATGGAAGGTTAGAAGAGAGGTAAATAATTAGTTAATACAAAGAAGGGCAGACTAATAAAGTGGATAACTGTGTGGGAAAAGGAGAAGGCAAAAACAAAAGGTTATTAGTCATTTCCTTCTTGGATATTCAAACCATGGGGCTGAGTGGTCTTTATGCGCCTTATCCAAAGTTTTTCCCTACTCAGACGGACAGTCTCTCTGCAGTTACCTAGTGCCTCAATGCCCTGTAAATTCATGTCAGAAATGGAGTGGTTAGGAAGGTTGAAGTGGTGTCCTACAGGTGTATCCAGCTTTTGGGTGTTGACTGTGGATCTGTGGCCATAGAAACGCCTCTTGAGTGTAGTTCTTGTTTCACCTATATATTGAACACCACAGGCTCTGCAAGATATTAGATAGATTAGATTAGTGGTTTTTAATATTGTATAAGTATTATGCAAACTCCTTCTAGGAAGTTTTGTATTATCTTTGAAAAGGGTTTGGTTGGTTGGTGAACCTCCAGGGACTTTATTTATGCAAGAAATGTTATCTTAATAATACTGGAATACACGGATTGGGAGCATATAGTACCCCTTTTGAGAGAAATTTTGAAACTGTTTTGACATGATTTATTATCATTTTAAAGTTTAATTTCTAACAATAGTCTCACGACACCGTGTTAGACATACTAATTGATTTATTTCCATTCTCACAACAGTATTAGGCCAAACAAAAAAAGTTGCCCTCCACTGATCCGACCAAAAAGTGTTGAAATCTTGGGTCGGCTTTTATTATTCATTGATATATTTTTTCCCTGTCATTCATACAAATTTTCTCTGAAATCCAAACAATTCAAAAATTCAATTATACTTAAACATCCGCAAAATATAGATTCTAGAGTATACAGGATTTCGACTTGTTGGGTAGGCCCTACGTGTGCCGCTCCGCTAAGGTGTATACGCAGCAAGGCCTACGAGCTCTACGTTTGTGTACAAGTACATAGGATCGATTCCATGCAAAATGCGCACGTGGTTGAGTGCGTGGTAAAGATCATCTGCAACCAAGGAACATGCAGCCCAAATTCGGACGGATTCACTGGTACCCAACACCAGCTTTGAGCATGATTACCATACAACTCCAACTGCCGTCAGCAAACGGTCGTTTTTAGAACTTGGCCAGATGCTTTGGTATACAGATAATATTTTTCTAGAGAAAAAAAATCACCGATACAACTCATTTACACGATTTACAAAATAAAAATTAACTTCAAAAAAGGGGGAAAAAAGTCACATGAAAACGTTGAATTTCCAGCTTGTTAGCCATGACTCAATCTACACGATTTTAAATCAAACACCTTTCACATGCTGTGCTTTGGCTTTGCTGTGCATTGTCTTTTCATTCTTTAGGGACTTGTGCAAACTAATACATCATATTTCTATTAAAAACATGGTGTGTGTTATCAGCAGTTCAAAGCATTTCAATTTTGAAATTGTAGTTAAGGATTAAAAAAAACAAAAAAACAAAAACAAAACAAAAACCAAACAACAACAACTACAAGAAAGACAAAAAAAACAAAAAAAAAAACACCGACCGACCTCTTCAAATATTTTCACTGGCAACTCAACATTCTTTTTACCTTAAATTATACGGCATAAAGTTGTATAGTAAAGTAAATGTCAACAACTGTTTTCTTCAAAACACTGACCTGTGTTTTCATTCCATCTCAATTTGTATATAAGTCTATTAGTTTTATCCAATCGCATTCAGCACGATGTGTGATATAGAATGGAGTCAAATAGAGAAGTAGATTCTTTTGTTGACAAACACTAAGGCTGCTGGTATTGTCACATCAGCCACGAAGCAAGAGCATGCACGGAAGTTAAAGGCAAATTTGCAATTGGGCGTCAAGCTTTACATTTTCCAACTGAACAATCGACCTTTCCCACGAAATATGCTAATTGCAAATCGTGTGTGAGGGAACATGGCGCATTTTTGTATGGGGCTGATGGTGGCGTGACGCATACTCATGTGCGTCTGCCTAGTGTGCAACTCCATGGTGTTTGCCAACCAATAGTGTCTGTACGCGTAACTGAATCAGCATCGCAAAAACTTTCATACCAAATTGAACAGTTACATTTCCACTGAATATATAACCAACATGTAGTACTGATTAAAGGGACACACCGGCTTCGTTAGGCTATTTTGGCTACATTTTCCAAAAACGAAGGTCACGTGGGTTATCCGAACCACGTTTTTGGTTCGGATAACCCTCGTGATCTGCGGAGTTAGTTTTACTTCCGTCCGTATAAAAATTAATTACTGCACCGAATTCAACTCTGTTTTTTAACAAGAATTCATAAGTATTTGACCACAAAAAAATACGTATTCAAATTATGGATGCAAGTTGTAAATAATACAACAAAATCGAATGTAAGATTTTATTTCAGAGAGTCCGAGCAACGGAAGCGTGTCTTACAGTGCACAGCGTGGGGCCACCACACGTAACGCAGGGGCAGTCGTGTAGCTGGCGAGCAATATCGGCGGTAGTAGCGCGACGGAAACCCACTAGCCAAGAGATAGCTCTACCTGGAAGCTCATGAACATGTGGGAGGGAAAGGGGGCCAGACCACCAACTACGTTGTTGTTATTGCGGGTTTGCTAGTCGGTACACTTCGCTGATCGAATCCGTTGTTTCAAAATCGCAACTTTTCAATGCTCTGTGTACGTTCCTTGACCCGATTTGTACCGAATTGCTTGGTAATTAAATAAGATTTATGTCAATACATAGGAATACCACTTTTATATTGACGGTGCAATTAGTTTAACCAATATTTGTGACAAACAATTCCAAAAAACGAGCCCCCCCAAAAAAAAAAAACACCCCAAAAACCGGAGCCCCTGAAGGGACAAGTGAAAAAGAAATTAAAAATTAAAAGGTGAAACAAAAATACCTCACTCGAAATTTCTATTGCATCCCTCTCGACACACAAAATGCCAACAAAATCATTTTGTTTCCTCAAAATATTATTCAATTCGATGAAAATATAATATTGTCTCACAAAATATGATTTTTCATTTTGTGAACGCAGTGTGTTTTTCAAGGTAATGAAATAGATTATTTCTAGAAAATAGGTTCTCGTTCCCTTAAACACGCTTTTTCCCCCCGAAATACGATTAAGTTCCCCAAAAATACGCTTTCGTTCCCTGAAGATACGCATTCGTTTCCTCGAAATATGATTTTGTTCGCAAGAAATATACTTTCGTTCGCTCGAAGTATGCTTTCCTTCCCTAAAATACGCTTTCTTTCCCTCGAAAGGAGATTTCGCTCCCTAAAAATACGCTTTCGTTCTCTCGCAGTGAGATTTTGTTCCCCAGAATTCCTATTTTGTTCCCTCAACTTAGCTGTTGTTCCCTCAAGATAGCTTTCGTTCCCCTGAAGTCCAATCACACCAATTTGTTACATTCCTTTGTGAGGGGCAACTTTGAGAGTGGACGAGTTTGTATGTGAGTTGGGGGCGAGCTGACTGGTTTCCGTGTCCGTTGTTTATACACACTTTCAGATGGATAACGTGGACTGGATCCTCATGCCTTGTCGTAACTTACATAAACAGAGCACCAATCTACTTGCAACATTGCACAGCATGTATCCCGTAAATTTGACATGTGCAACGGCTGTTAAAGCGTATCCGATGACCTTTGACCGCTTTTGTTTTTTTCGGTCATTTCTATTTAATTACGTGATATTTGTGTATAAAAAAATATAAAAACCATCTAGAAATAATTGTCTTTGATTCTACATGACTAAATTACGTAAACAGGTAACCGGTGTGTTCCTTTAATTCAAAATTTTCATCGAGAAATGAGAATGTAAAAAATCGAAAACTATTTTTTCCCCAATTAAACCCATCCACCAACGTCACACGTGCTAATGTCTGTAACGATCGCCATTTTGGGAGTCAATGGTAAGCGTGTAAACAGCACACACTGTATAAAACATTGACTCCCCAAAATGGCACAACCAAGATTATTGGTACAATGACGTCAGGAGATTTGGGTCAATAGAGTATTCAGTATCTCCCATTTATTCGATACAACAACAAATATTATAAAATAACCGGAATGATCTGAATTTCTTTTTCGGAATTTCTTTTTTCGGAACAGGCCTACTCCCCATATCAATACAAAATCTGAATACAAAAATATAATAAAAAATAAACTAGAAGTAAAAATCAATAATAAAAATGGTAACAACAATATATAATTAAAAATGTACATATAAAATAAATACTAAAATTATTGACAAAAGAAAAAAGATCCCACACACAATTTTATTCGAGTAAAATGAACCGAAAAAGTGAAAACATTATTGAATATTTAATTTAGGGAATTCCATGTAAATATTATGTGTATAATCATAACTTCCTTTTATCATGGGGCAGCCATATTGTCGTTCGGACTCAACAAAAACATGCAACCGAACCAAGACCAGAAAGATTGATCAGGTGTTATTTATCCAATGGAAGATACTCTCTTTGTTGACTGTGAGCCAGAACAACATATAAATCACATGATAAAGGGTCAATGGAGTACAGTGGCGGCGCTACGGGGGGGGGGGGGGGGGGGGGAAGGGGGGGGGGGGGGGGCAAATGCCCCCAGTTATTTTTTTTGCCCCACCCCCAGTTTGCCCCCCCCCCCCAGTTTTTTCCCCGATGGCGGAAATTGAGTTTAATCCCAAACCATTGCACCCAATTTGTTACAATGTTGTTTGCGCTGTAAATAATAAACTCAATTTCATCCATCATAATTAGCTGGCACCATCAAAAAAGCCCAATACACTTTCCATCTCCGGCAATGTTAATAAAATGTGGATTTATTTATCTGTACAAGCTTGGAAACTTGCTATAAATAGAAATGCATTGTCTGCCCAAAACCGCAAGCAGCCATTGTAAACGCAGTTCGCACAACACGTCAAATTCACACAGTGCAAAATCTTATTTCTGGAGTGAATTGTAGGCTTATACAGTACACAGGACATAAACTTGATGTTCACGTGGAGTGCTGTATTATGCCTACTGCTAGTTGTTGCACTTAAACACGTTGGTAAAACAGTTAGTTAAAATGGATATTAGAAAGTTTTGCAAGAAATCCAAACAACCTCCATCCCATGATGATAGGCACAGATCTGATTCTGAATCTAGCGATGAGAATCCTGAACCCAAACACAAACACCCCAGGATTGAAGTTAATATTGACGTAAATGTCCCAGATGGTGTAAGTCCCAGATGGTGTAAGTCCGTCAAAGTGGTAAGTCAATGCTTTTCTGCAGTACAAAATTACACTATAGATTTTTGTTTGCCCCCCCTAAATTTAATTTTTCCCCCCTCTTGCCCTCCCAGATTAACGGGTCTGGTGCCGCCGCTGATGGAGTATTATAGAGCATAACTGCAAAATGCAAATCATACTAAAGGAGATTTGAGATCTCGTTCCACTTTGGACTGGCATTTGAAGGAAAAGAAAAAGCAAAACAGAATTTGGTCTTCAGTTCCAATTGCTTGTGTGTCCTTCACTCAGTGTCTTTTGCCCATTTCGTTTGTGTAGTGTATTTTCGGGTTTTTGTTTGCTGTATTTTGACTTGCAAATCACAACAACAAAATAAATGAAAAACTAAATAATATTTTGTTTGAAAACATATCGAAAGATTTAGAAAAACTGGTGACTCAGAAGAGTTACAAAAAATATAGCAATAATACTTCTCTACAGTGCATTATAAATAAGTGAGAATTTTTGAAATTGTTGTCAATCCAATAAGGCACTGGTATTAAAAGGCGATCTGTGCAATAAAGAAAAGTCAACTTTTTCAAACTCCGTGTGACTGCTTACCTAAACGATCTAAATAAGTTTTTGTGTAAAACAACGAGTATACATGTACAGTCGATTACAAATTCCTACAGTAATGCATACACTTTCTACATTCCATCTATGAAGTGGAAAATAATACGTAATCAATTTTTAACTCTCGTAAATTTTTACCATAATTTTACCATTCAATACTTTACTTTGATTGAAAGAAAACCTCCACTAAATTCTAAAACCACACATTCAAATTTAAAGGGCGTGAATAACATTGGTAAGGTTGAACAATTGATATATTATGTTTACAGATTTAAACATAAATTACATGGTATAAAGATGTTCATTGTGGAAAAATCTCCTCTTGACTTTATATTTTGCCGAAACTGTTACAGTTTTTGAAAAAGTTAGATAAACAATCAGATTTAAACTAAATTTGTGAAAACAGTGAAAACACATATTTTCCCCCCAATTTTTAGTCGTAGCTCCGATGACCTATTGAGCTATAATTCCCACATACTTGTTATATCATGTATATTTTGGGTCACATAAAGTGCGGATACTGGTGATACCAAATTTATCCATGTGCTTTTACGCTTACAGCATGAGCTAGTTTTTAACACATTATTTTGAGGAAGAAGTAAAATGTTATGAACACTTAACGTTGAATGTACAATTAAAACGGGTCCTACGGCGCGGTGAACATTGAAATTATTTTTTAAAACTGTGACACGCTACAAAGTACAAGATCTGCATTGATTCGTTTCAGTATTAAAGTTCACTAATTGAGACCGCTAACATAGGGCTAGTTAGCACAGTTGGTACAGCGCTGGCATGTTAATCAGGAGGTCGTTGGTTCAAATTCCGCTTTAGTCAATTTTTCTTTATTCAAACCCAAATCATTTAAAATTTACCCAGTAAAATTCTCATGTGGTTTATTATTTAATTGTAAAGTTTATACGACTAACATTCCTTCTAGGAGCAGAAGTGCTCTGGAAAATTAATACCGTCTGAATTACTGCCAATTTGGTATGGCTGAATGGGTGGTGTGTTAAATGAAAGTGACGGTGAAATCAATCTTCGGAAACTAATGATTTCGATACACTCTCTAACTAACCTTACAGCTTTCGTTTTTGCTTACAGCGGTCACGGTCTCAACAAACCTGGGGAAATAAAAATAAAATTAATCTTATTCTTGAGTAAATGTTTTTTTTAGTCAGAGGAAGCTCTCTTTAAAGTTCGCGTAGAAATGCTTTTGACCAAATTATCCCCAAGCACTTTTGAACTGAAAAGGGTCGTATTGCAAACCAGATTCCGGTCAAATTATAACTCTATCGAATTAAATTGGACTCCATTATTAGTGTATTTTCAAGAAGCAGAAGAATATGAGACAGTTTGATCAGTCTAAGGGTCATGCTGATCCGAATATGGGTCACACTAAATGGAAATCGAATTGACCCCCATACACCAACATCACAAGCAGCTACTGTCTGTCACAATGGCCATTTTGGGAGTAACAATGCACGTATTATGGTGTATTAGGCTGCGTTGCCTAAAATGCGCACTACATTGTTTAACGCACGAGGGCATTGACTCCCAAAATGGCGCAACCAAGATTATTGTGATGATGACGTCAGGTGAATTAGGCCAACAGCTTTGTTTCTCAAAAGCACCGGGTAGTAGTATGCAGTGCTATTATGTAATCATGGGAAAAAACCAATGATGATATAGAATATTGCAAATTTTTTGTCAAAAACACGTTCTCAAACATTACCTTCTCCTGTCGTACGCTTCCTTGAGCAACGAGCGAATGTTTGGATTCTGCGTCAAATCCAAAACAACCTGCCCTCTGTTGTTCCTGAGGAAGATGTCAGCCTTGTTGTTGACGAGAAACATCGCTATGGAAATGAGTTTCGTTTCCTTATCGGACGACTCTCCATCGTTTTCAGCTTTCTGAAAGAGCTCCCTCAACTGATGACGGCAACATGAAACAATTTCAAACGTTAATATTCCAATTTTGAACGTAGCCCAAAACGTGTTTTTAAAAGTAGGTTGGACCTTAATTGGGCTACAAAATTAGGTACAAGATTAGAGCTACGTTGAGGTCATGGATATATTTCACACGGTTCTGTGATAAATTTAACCCACCGGGGAAGGGATCAATCAAAATCCTTAGAAGAAAGCAACGTACTTCAGCTGCAGTAAGAGTTACTTTAAAAATAATGTAATATACAAATTTGTGAAATTGACCTTTAGTGGGCTTTCAATACAATAATGTCCTTGTAGAGTATTCCAGTACGCATGTCTAAAATTGTTTAGTTTAATTAAATATTGTCAAACTAATTTCTATAATTGTTGGCGTTCGACTTATTAGACGTATTTTAAAAGATAACATATGGAAACAACCATTTGATATGGTGGCTAAACAATATTTGGGAGTAGTATTTTCTAAGTTGTTGCTTTGAAATGATGTAAATTGCAGTGGAATAGGATTATCTGGAAGGATGTGGTAATTAATAACAAGTTGAGAGTTCTGCACTAATTAGTGTTTTGCTGAGACAGCTGCAGTACACTTGCTTCCCCCGAACGGGTTGAAACTGGTCCACATTTATGTACAGTGGTTAAGGCTACATTTAATGCCGAGTTACATTTAGGTACATGATGTACATGTAAGCCTTTACTTCGGATCGGGCTACATTCCTCAGGTCTAGGATCAAATTTAGGGGGCCCACAAGCGTCACATAATAAGTATATAACAGGTATATAATTTAAACATTAATAAAATAGACGCGGACAAACCTGTTCAATTGGTGTGGATTCAAATGCGTCTTTCATCTCATCTTTGAGCATAACACGATGGAGTGCAGTGTTTCCTTCAAGGTCTTGAGCGTTGACATTGGCGCCGTTATTCACCAAAGCCTCAATACACTTGTAGTAAGACAGCTCTGTTGCAAGATGCAAAGCCGTTTGTCCAATAATCGTTTTGAGATTTATGTCGCATAACCCCTGATGAACACAGAATAGTTGGTAGTTTTAATGTGCCCAAAATGATTCGAGCAAAGCAGGAACACTATCATGCTGAGGATCTCACACTGAGTTCAATAATTTTGCATGAACAACAACACTTTCTGGTACGCGCTGAGTTTGGGAGATATAGGCCTATGATATTAACAATTCGGTGTGCACATAAATGTTACGCACACAGTAGTATCATGTATCCACGCATATTTTGGAAAAATAATCAATGAAGGCTCCAGTATTTTACCAGCTGTTTTTAAAACCAATGTTACTAAAAAGTAGAGCTGATTGAAAGAGTTGCGACAACTTGAGATTAAAAGCCATTTCCAGTCCAAAACAACGCATGTACGCACAAGGGTACCAAATCAGACTGCACTTTTGGCTGTGCTGCATTTGGAACGAAAATGGCGTCCAGCAACCACGTGGCCAAAGAAAACTGGTCCATCCATGTCAAAAATCTTTTAATAGCTCTTCTAAAAGGTGGTATTTTGCGCCCTCACCTGTTTGATCAGCGTCAAGACTATATCTGCATGGTTGTTTATGGCAGCAATGTGTAGTGCAGTACATCCATCATTCTTCTGGATGTTGACCATGTGTGGTGCGGCTTTAAGAATCCTCTCAATAGCACTGTAGTGACCAGGAATAGTTTCAATTACATATCCATAATCATAACAAGAATTTTCGAAAGGTTTTTCTTTCAACCCTTTTTAATTGGTAATAAAGCAAAATTACTAACAATAATAAAATCTTAATGATAAATATAATAATAAATAAACAATTTATAAATGTTTCAAACGTTTGTGGGAAAACAGTGTAAGATTACTTTATTTGAGCTCCTTTTTCCAGATCTTTCCATTTCGTAATTTTTTGGTCTGAATAAATAATGTAAAAAGGTAAAGAAAGTAAATAAGGAGTCCAAAAGTAGTTTACACACGTACTAGGAATTGTCAACGCCGGCAGCAAAATGCAAGCAGTTGAACCCCTTTCCATTCAGCAGTTTCAGATCAATCCTTGGATGTTCAATAAGCATATGTAAGATCCGTCGGTCATTCTGGAGGATTGCCATGAACAACGGCGAGTTTCCTTTGATGTCCTGAAAATGTATTGTAAAATTGTATTAAAGTGTAAAACCGTGTCGACAACGAAGCAACATAATGCGTTTTATTTTGTGTCAAGTCAATCACTTCCTTCTCATTTTTGCTTTTTTGATTGTTATGAATTAGCAATAATTTATGCCAATATTGTTTCACCGCATAGGAGTTTTGTTTTGTTCTGGTTGCGTTGGGGGAGGTTGATGTGGGAACCATTGGCTAACCCTTATGTGCAATTTTCCCCGTTTTTAAAGAGGGATCCCTGGAATAATTCCCTTGGCCACCTTGGTAAAGAAATTCTTCAACTCGAGATATTACCTTGCAGTTCACATCGACAGGCTTCTTCTCATGTTTAAGCAAGATTTCTGCACATTTTCGATGACCTGTAGCTGCAGCTAAATGAAGTGGAGTCATGCCCATCTTGTTCGCATTATTGACGTCACAGCCACGCTTCAGAAGATACTGGACGATTTCTGGCTCTTTTCTGAAAAGAGGGAAAATAAATAAATATAAATAACACTTGAAAGGCAAACAGGGAGCAAATATGTATTGTTAATCTGTGTTAATCTTGACAATGAGTTACACATGTGATAGTAGATTATATAATGACCAGTAAATGAAATACAAATTTCCAGAATAATTTGATAATAATGATTATAAAATCTGACTAACCCCATAACTGCAATTATAAGCGCAGTGTCTCCGTCTTCGTCCTTGTGTTCCAGTGGAGCTTTGCCGTCAATCAAGGCTTCGACCACTTCCAAGTGCCCTTTGTGAGCCGCTACGTGCAATGAAGTCTGCCCTTTACTGTTGTGATACTTTACCTATAAGTGAGAACATTCAACGGAGCAAAGTAAATCTAAAGACAACAACAGCAACAGACGACGACGACGACGACGACGACGACGACGACGACGACGACGACGACGACGACGACGACGACGACGACGACGACGACGACGACGACGACAACAACAACAACAACAACAACAACAACAACAAACAACAACAGCAACAACAGCAACAACAGCAACAACAGCAGCGGCGGTATCGAGAGTTTACCACAGCAACATAAACATAGCTATAGCGTTCAATAAACAACGTTATCCCCTCAACGGAATTGTTAGTGCATGGTTACCTCATCGGGATTGCTTCTGATAATTTCCCGAACTTTCTCGATATCGCCAATGGCTGCTGCTTTAAAAAGGGCACTTATAGTCGTAAGTTCATCTGCTCCAACCAAAGTCCCCACATGAAGTTTGACCAACTCGGCGAGCAAACCGTCCTGGTCTTTAACTGGATAACAAAAAAATACACTTTTCAAGTTACAGTGATATAGATGCTCAAAGTGATATCATATGTTGCTCTTAGATTTCTCGTGATCATTATACTTCACCAACTTGGGAGACATTACACGTTACCTTCGACACTGACTTTCATCTTTTTCTCTTCAAGTGCGAGGCAAATGGGATTGATGAAAAACGAAGATCCCCCAAACTTCACCTTAACGTCTCCTTCTTTGTCAACCATGATGACCTCTCCCACCTTTCCTTTGAACTTCAAACACATTCAGTTAACAATTAATTTTTTTTTAAAGTTTAATGAAGGAACTGCCATGTCCCGATTGAAAGAAAGTGCCAGTTTTGGGTAATTGCAATAGCAGCTGAGCCAGTCCATTGCAATTAGTGCAATATTAAAACATGGAACAATTTCCTAATATTATTGATCACTACATTGTGAATGGCAACCTGTTTCTGGTCTGTGCTAAGCACACAATTTGTCTTAATAGTTTTACAGCCCTAATATTGCTATTCTTTATCTAAACAAATAACAGTGACAGCATCTGCACCGGCACTACCAATGCTGCACACTATCTTTAATCAAATAGAGTAATCATAGCATAATATTATGGAATTTATAAAATCAATACGTACTTGGCATTTCTGATGAAACAATTTAATCACCAAGTTTTCACACTCTCACAAGTAAACTTGCTAGTAACGTTTATAATGTTTTAGGTTACCTTGTCCATTCCATCTTTTCATCCACATCTCTCAGTCTGCAGCTGTTTCAATTTCGAGAGCGTCAACTCCAACAAACGAACCTTGTCCCCGGGCTCCACGTACGGGCGAACATTACCTTCATCTGACCATTCATATTAAAACAATTTCAGTGTTATAAAAATCACATGGTATTCTGAGTGGTATAACCCGTTCCCGATCATTTAAACCTTGATAGTGTCGCAATCAAAGGATGTAATCGGGTGAGAATTTTGATGGAATTTAGTACTAATGAAAAACCGAAACAAAGTAATCACAATGTGAAAGAAATGCCAGTAATTTCTGCGTACCGTTAAAGAAAATTTGAAAGTCACCTGGAAATAGATTTTTTTTTTTTTTAAATATAAGACTATATGTATATTAACAATAAAACAATTTTTTGAGTAATTGTTTGTCAGTATTTATATGTTAAAAAAATAGATAAAGTTGTTTGGGGGCGACTCCGCCCATCCCTTTTTGTGACGTCAATCGAGGAAGACTTCGCCTCGATTGAACATCGACCCCACTCGAACTGCCTGCATTTACGTTGTATATACACGTGCAAGTAGTGAGATTGTACGTTTCGTTTGGTTATCCAAAAGGGGGTTTTTTCTTGCATTTTTCCAGCGAAAATTGCTGCTGGATGCAGCAAAACGACTAAAGATGGGTCAGCCAGCATTTTTTTCCTGCAGATCCCAAATATAGGCAGTTACGGGCATCGAAAGTTAGGCTAACGAGGGCAAAGTGGTCCGGTCCGACGTCGTTTTCAGAGCTATGCAGCGAACACTTGGATAGCCCGGGGCTTTTTTCGTTGGTAGTAGTGTGCAAGGGAAGTTGCAGTGAAGCTTAGGTTACCAGCGAAATGTTTCTGGTGGAAAACAATACCTCGTATTATCCGTGTTCTCGTTATGACCATGCTCGTATCATCCGTTTTTAAGACATAGAAACGCGCATGGGACAGTTCGGGACCGGTGAAAAACCTCGTATAAACTGGCGTCTCGTATTAGTCGACTGTACACTGTTCTAGGATTGCATTGGGTGGTGACGTCCGAATACGAAAACGCATCATACTGATCAGGTACCCAGACGTAATGTACGGGGCCAGACTACACATTTTCTCCTGCCTCGATTGACGTCACGAACAGCGCCATGTAAAGGGGGGCCTATTTTTTAATTTGTAATTAAAAGAAAAATACCATTTTTTAACCTTAGTAAATTGTTTATTCACATTCCACTCATAAAAATGTATATATTAATGACAAAAGCTTTATTTTGAAAAAATACCACTGCCAGGTGCCTTTGAAGGGTATAAGATCTGTAACTGGATTTAAAACGGTAAGTGTACAGCATTTAAAGAAGTGACTCGCATTAAATGTTGAAGACACAAAAATATAAAAAAGAAGT
Organism: Leptasterias polaris; assembly: GCA_037783415.1. NCBI lineage: Eukaryota > Metazoa > Echinodermata > Asteroidea > Forcipulatida > Asteriidae > Leptasterias > Leptasterias polaris. The sequence goes on from JAZGTN010000202.1 coordinate 1,567,253, forward strand.
ATCACTGTGCATAAACGATACATGTAAACTTTACGGGGTTGTTTGACACAGGCGTTCCGAGAAAAACACTGCGAAATGTTTAAAACTAAATAATCAGTCACTCTTGCCCTCCCGTGTGAGCTACGCCTCCCTTGCGCTTCCAATATCTAAAAGTGATTGCCCACCTCCCCCTTGAAAAAAAGAAGCTCACAGAACAAAACACATATGTTGCCAATGTGGAACAAAACACATATGTTGCCAATGTGGTAGTTTAGTCTAGGATGGTAAAGCATCACGTTCTGCTACTCACCAATAACAGGTAGATGGTCGATGTAAATATCACCCTCGGTATCTCTTTTGGTGTACTTCAAGTCCATTTTGCCATTATCCCCACATCGGTAATTGCCCGCCATACCACTCGGCCATTCCACCTGTATCCAGGTACGCGCACATGGCAGTTTGATTTTGTAGTGGTATCCTCGCACAGTACCAATGGTCCCATTTCCCCCTGTAATGAGAAACGAGCAGGTTCTTTTAAGTTGGAGTAACAAGGTGTCGAATGACGAATACGAACTTGCAGTCAAAATAGCTCTGGGGCTTGCTGACAGAATACTATTATTTAGGCTCAAATGACAGAGGCGTGTAGATTGACGCTCAAACAAAAAACTATGTATAGGGCGTACAATTGCGGCTATAAACCAACAAAACTAACTAAATATATTTGAATTTTACGTCGAATTGTCATTTTTAGCTATGGTTTAAATTCAGTTCACAAGGGTTGACTCTTTTTTTAGAATTGGCCACTTTCAGATCTTCCGAAAAGTAGCACGAACTCGAAGAACTCAGCTTGCGAAAACGCTAAAACAAATAATAACAAAAAGGATTACTACTGCGGAAACGCTTCTGTTTGGGTGTTTTGCTTGGTACCATGCCAATAAATGTATAAGTAGTAGTTCGGCCACAAGTCACAATTTTTATTGAACCAACCTCAGAGAAAACATTTATTCCTGCACACAAACATCGATTAGGAAATGTACACACCATCTTGATCTCCCCACCTCCAATCTGCCCCTCTCACCACTCGGGCACCTTGGAAGATCCCCATTGACCGGCACTTGGCGGACCACCTCCGACTTTGAACGTCAACACTGAAAAGATAATCATTTGAAACTTAAATGATGAGACAAAACAGAAGTTCCACAAAATAATTAGATAAAGAATTCGATTAAAGGAGAGAACAAGACAACACAAGCCATGAGACAACGAGACAGAAAAAGAATGAAACAAAAATATTTGGACAAAGAAAGATTGAGCGAACAGAGATATGAAACAAAGAAAAATTAATCATCAAAAGAATTAGACAAAGAAAGAAATTTTTAACAAGATAAAAAAAAAAAAAAAAAAACCTATTTAGATAATAAAAGAATTATAGAAAAAAATGAGACAACAATGAGAGGGAGTTAATTGCACAGAGAATATAACTTAGTTTTTACCCTTACACCAATGTGTGTTAAGCACTGTACACTCAGTACTTGGCAGCGGGTACTGCAACGATTTAATATATGTAAAAAGATACAGAACTCGGGTAAGTATACTGAGTATACAGTACTTAACACACATCGGTGCAAGGGTAAAAACCAAATTAGAAATGAGAGGGAGGTGAACAAGTAAAGAAATAAATAAAAATAAATAAAAACTAAACACTCCCCCCCCAAAAAATCAAAATAAATTTAAAGAGTGAAAAACACAATATTTTTTAAATTTAAATGACCACTGCTGACCGAAACACTGGCCACAATCCGTGTACACCTCAAATGGGGCTCGAGCTATTGAAGCATTTGACCAGGTTGGGTAGCCAAAGTAGAAGCATTCTGTAAAATTAATTTAACGACCACTTCTAACCACCAGATGCCATTGGCCTAAATTTATGAACATCCTTAGATAAAGGAAATACATTTAAAATGAAAAAAATATGTTATATTTGTTCATGAAATGACCACTGTTGACCAATAGGTGACCAATAGGTGACCAATAGGTGACCACTGGCCAAAATCGTTTCTCAAGACAATACAGCACTGAACCAAGTTAGGCTGCAATCGGCTGAAGAATGTGGGAGATAAAACATTTTAGAAATATTCATGAAATGACCACTACTGGCCACTAGATGACCATTGCCAAATATTTATGAAGATCCTACAAAAGATAAATAAATACATCTAAAATGCGAAACAGCGTGCTTTTGCTTGAAATGACCACTGCTGACCAATAGGTTATCACTGGTCACATTCTTTCCATATTCCAATGAAGCATCAAACCAAGTTAGGCTGTGGACGGCTGAACAATGTGGAAGACGAAGCATTTTTTAAAAAAATCCATGAAATGACCATTGCTGACCACTAGATGACCATTGTCTAAATGTTATGAACATTCCTACATGAAATGAAAAATTTATTTTGTTAAACAAAATGACCACTTCTAACCGATATGTGACTACTAGCCAAAATCCGTGTACACCCGAAATGGGGCTCGAGCCATTAAAGCAATTGACCATCAGGTTGGGTTCCAAAAGAAGAAGGATTCTGTTAAATTTCGCTAAATGAACACTACTGACCACTAGATGACCATTGGTCGAAGTTTATGAACATCCTTAGATAAACGAAATACATTTAAAATGGACAAAAATCAACCCCAAAACCCCCAAAACCCAAACATGTTTATATTTGTTCATGAAATTACCACTGTTGACCAAAAGGTGACCACTGGTGACCACTGGCCAATATCGTTTCTCTAGTCAATACAACACTGAACCAAGTTAGGCTGCAATCGGCTGAAGAATGTGGGAGATAAAGCATTTATATAAATATTCATAAAAATAATGACCACTACTGGCCACTAGATGACCATTGGCTAAATTTCATGAAAGTCCTACGAAAGATAAATTAAATACATTTAAAATGCAAAAACAGAAATGACCACTGCTGACCAATAGGTGAGCACTGGTCACATTCTTTCCATGTTCCAATAAAGCATCAAACCAAGTTAGGCTGCGGTCGGCTGAACAATTTTGAAGACGAAGCATTTAAAAAAAAACTTCATGAAATGTTTACCAAAAGATGACCGATAGGTGACCACAGGCCAAAATCGTTTTTCTGGTCAATACAGCACTGAACCAAGTTAGGCTGCATCGGCTGAAGATTGTGGGGGAAAAAGCATTTTAGAAATATTCATGAAATGACCACTACCGGCCACAAGATGATCAATAGCAAAATTCTAGCATCACAATATTATTAGCCTGCTTACAACTCGTGTATCGAGTCAAAAGACAATTAAAAACAAAAGCAAATCAGCGGAAACGTAATTGACGAAGTAAATTTCGACATGAATTTGATACCCCATTGTCTGTACCGAAAGCTTACCCCTTAATACCATCTGCATCGATTCGTTGGAAAGGATGATCCAGGTCATGTTTGCCCCTGTGGTAGCATTTGTGGCACAAATCGTAATCATTGCAAGTGCGGCATTTCCAACGCATCCCAGCTATGTCATCGTTTCCGCAACAGTTGCATTGGATATGCTTATGTGTCACTCCTGTTACCAAAATTGAAGGAATACAGTTCAAGAAATTTCACTTTTTTCTTTTCTTTTTCTTTTCGCTCATGAGCCTTGGGGAGGGGGAGCCTCAGCATTCCGTAGTGTTTTGCCTGATGTTTGGGCTAGGTGGTGGGCGGGAAATCCCCACTAGATGACCACAGCAATTTAAACGCAATGAGGGAAACCTAAGAATATACGGGAGAATTTAGGAAATGATTGGTGGCAGCAGACTCGGAAATAATGTTCACACGCGTCATCCGCAAGGACAATGACCAAAACAGCCATACGGAAAACAAAATGTTATATTTGCACCTTTTAAGTGAAGCTCAATTTGTAATTAATTTGCTGCTGACACCACGAAATAGTCATTATTATTATCACTAGCTAACAAATGGACAATGACTTTTTGGAGCAGATCGCGGTTTGAAGTTGTACTATTTTTCAGACTACTGATTCGGAGTCTGCACACTATTTTCAGATTTATCTTTTGAGACAAAAATAAAGCTGACTCCTTTATTCGTACAGAACTGTGTCTATACTTTCATTACTGCAATTTTTTTAACGATTAATTAATTCCTATGAAATTATTGGAAAAAACAAACACCCCCAACCCCCCCCCCCCCCCCAAAAAAAACCCATAGATTTTCCTGCAGAGTGTTATGTTCAAACCAATTTGCATAATAGGTCACCTTCCTGACAACGTAAAAGTCTTTCCATGCAAGTTTGGCACCAAGCCAGCGTTATGTATAGCATGAGTAAAGTCTTGGCGTATATCGTGATATATCAACTCCGTCGAAAATACAAATGGCAAATATAACAGTAAACCGTTCGTACTCATTTGTGTAATTACGAAACTATTACGTATTAGGTACTACAGTATTGAGTTTATGAATAAATTTGTGCAAAAACAGATTTGCCAAATTAAGTTGGTTTTAACATAATAAGTCATTTCATTTGAAAGACCAATTTGGTCTGATCACATCGAGTAACATTGTCAAAATATGAAACCGTGATTCTCACCTAGTGTTGCGTTGTCATATACTCTGAGCTGGAACTTGTCACTCCTACCACCAATGTGGTAGTTTGCTACATTACCCCAGTCCCATCGCACCCAAGCAGTGTTCGCTATAATGAAAACAAAAAACTAATAAATAAAATAAAAAGGACAAACAAATCGTCACACCAGACACAAAGTTACTGTCCACGCAGAAAAGAGAAGAACATTTTTTTTAATAAGATTTTTAGTCATTTTACGTCTACTTATTGAGAAGATGTACAACTTATTTTGCTCATACGCAGAAATATCAAGGGAGGGAGCACTAATTTTTGGTCCCCTCATTCAGTCGAACAATTTGCGTGTTTTAATGCTTGCCGTTTAGTAATAAATATTGTATAGTGTAACAATATTGACAAAGAACGAGAGAAACAGATGGGGACTGACAAAAGACTGAGTCCATACAGCCTGGAATTGAAAGTGTCTTTGAGTACACTTCAGTCTTGATGTTTTGCGCTATTAACGCTATAACTGAATAAATCATTACCAATCGAATTAAACAATGAGAAAACAGTCGTTTCCTTTGAGACAGTTAAGATCATGTACTTACGATTTTGCGGAGATTGGGATTCAATAACCGTCCCCACACAACCTTCACCGCCGTCCTGGTCACCCTGTGTCCAGTCCGGGCCACGTACGACTCGCAGCCCCTTGAACATCTTACGTAGATTTCTCTTTCAGTGAAAATGCAGTAAGGCTTTAAAAGGTACCAAAATAACCTTCAATTAGTTTAAGAGAAGGGTAATGCGGGGAAAAACGAAGTGTATTAATTTCCAACTGCAGCGGCATTGGGTTGCCGCCACCCTAGATAACGCTACCGTACGCATTTTTTCTGACCAAAGACCAACTGTAAAAATTGGTTTTACACTTCATTCTAAGAAAGGCGCATAAACTTTGCAGTGCGTGAAAGTGATAGAAAATTTTCTTTTCATCCCAACATTTCGGCTGATAATAACACGTACCTATACTCATGCAACTGTTGTGAGTTAATGGAGGAAAGAATCCAATGATTCGAGTTGATTGAAGAACTGCCTTCAGGATGCGCCAACCTGTACCTTTATATAGCTCAATTCTGGCAGAAATTTGATGATGGACAGGGAACATAAAACAACGATTGGACACGAAGAAACATGTGATGCATTATGTCATTAAAATATGCAAAAGGAGACCCGCCCATGGGTGTAGCTAATTGGATAATTTCGTCAACGGTGTTTTTCGGCGTTTCGCAATCGAGGGGAATTCCGAACCTATAACATTAGGGAAATGGCGAAGTGTTTTCCATTTGTCTCCTTTCCCCAAAGCTTAATTTTTCTTTGCCTGTGTCTCATAGTAAAAGTGCACCACTTTACTTCAACAATAAACTGTTATTTTATGTTTGTTGTCTGTAGGCCCTACTCCCGGTATAAAGTCACGCGCTTAACATAAGACTCAGCGCATAATAATGTTTGTTGCACTCGTGGAAGTAATAATAATTATTCCACTTAATGTTCCTAACACCTGCATGGTCTGTTTTCATTACACGCAAGAAATAGAAAATAAACGTCGAATAAATAATTTGAAAATCAAATGAATAATAGTAATAGTAATAATGGACGTGCTTTTTCCAGCCAGCCTCGTTTTAGAAGTACCTGTTTATGGAAAGAGAAGAAGGTGGCAGCTCCATCTGGAAAGGGGGGGGGGGGGGGGGTTAGTATACCAACACACCAATATTTACCCCGTTGGTTGCAACTCAATTGCAGATTCTGCAAAACCAAAGGAGTGTTTGGCTTTTTGATCAAGGCAGTAATAAACATTAAAACGGCAGTTGGTTTGTATTTGTTGTACCCTAGCTCCATGGTTACCGCGCACATGAAGTTTTACATGGACACAATGACTTGTTTTATTTTTGTTTACGTCATCGAGGGTAAAGTCCGATCAGCGGCCAGCACTGCTTTCCATAGAGGCCCTCAGTACAAATGCCGTTTTATTAAAAAAAATAAAAATATTACACCATCAAAATTGTTAAAAGAGAAGGACACCATAATACACAATTTAGAAAGATTAAAACGACACATATAAAATAGACGTGAAAAAGGAGCAAAAAAAATAATTTAATAAAAATAATAATACAAATGTAAATTACTAATTTGAACTTAAAATGTGCGTCCTGACATGTTTTTTTAAACTCGTAATAGTTGGCAAGCTTTTAATGGCAAGTGGAAGATCATTCTATGTCCTGGCTCCAAAGAACTTGAAGGAACGTTTGTCCATTTCAGTTCTTATGTCTGAGTGACTGAAATTATTTAGTATTTGATCTAGTATTATAAGAGTGGTAATCATCTGGGATTGTATACCAGTCGACAAACACTCGGACGCCATGGAAAAAATTACTTGTTGCCATGGAAACAATTATAATCTCTGGGAATCGCCGCCATGTTGTTTATCAAGCAAGGTAACCATTCCTTGACCCAAACACAAACAAATAATGTCATTAAACACGTTAAACATAACATTTGCTTTACAGTTTAGGTACAAAAGGTGAAAAAGAGGTACATCAGTAGATACTAATAGTATTTTGTGCAGGTAACTGTTTCTGTTATGCCACAAATCTATGGTCTATGAAATTACCCCGTATATTGACCCATATCGGGGCACCAGGGGGTTAGACGCATTTCCAGGTCAGTACGACTCGATTTCTGGTCACACTGCCCAGGAATCCAGATATATAGTATACGTGACTATTAACAGTATAGACGGAGTATTTTGATGCTAGAAAACTGGTCTTAGAAACCCCCAAATTGGTCTGGCGTTTTGTGTCCAAGTTGGACATGGATTTAAAGCACCGTGCTCGGGTGAAATTTGCCCCGTTTGTACAAACCCTATTCATAGTCTATGTTTGTATTACATCTCTCAATCGTTCAAGCTTTGAATTTAAGGAGGTTTGTCTTTAACTTATAACGAGGATCATTGATACAATCATAAAACCCGAAATAACTCTGTGGCAAAAATGAAAGTTTCACTCGTAAAGAGTATGAGCCATTGGTAACGAGCGACACAACATGCTGGCAGGGCCATTCCCAGTACATCGCCGCAAACACATGATTTTCATGTCGCATATGTTTGAGCAAGTGTATGAAAACATCTGGACATGATATGTTGGAAATGTAGTGCCATGTTATAAAGCAACTCATCATAGACACATTTTTGAAAACAAAAGCTGTCGCCAATCCATTATTTTTTCAACCAGCTCTAGTCTTTGAAGGTTGTTTTCATCGAATCAATGATAAAAGCATATGTCGCAAAAAATAACAACGGTGGTTCCAAGGTTGCATGCAGTTCACATTTGATGTAACTTTCTACTGATTTTGATTTTAATGTATGGGGAAATGTCGTGTCAACGTGATGACTGAACTTGATTTTTACTATCCTACCTCTGGAACTTCTATTTTGAACATCAAAGTGTGTCGCAAGTTCAACTGTAACTTACGTTACCGACGAAGTCATGTCAATTCAGAATAATTTGAATAAACGTAATAAAGCTGTATTCGCATGTATCAACAGATTAATATATGTATTATTCATTCTTCATAATCGTGAAACCATGAATGACAGTTTTTTCCCCGTACCATGGCCTTCTCGTCTGCTTTAAAATATGTGTTTTTATGGCATGAAACATACGTTACCATGTTTTAGTTACCCGCATGAGCTGGGAACCTCTACAATGCAGCCCAAATGTAAGCCCTGTATTCCTACTTGGGATTTACAGCACGTTCCCGGTAAATTTTGTTTGGGGTATCGGGCAGTTACTCGCCAAAAGTACTTCTTGAAATTTACGTTACGAAACATACGTTACCATGATTTATTATTTGTTTCCATTTCCACGATTAATGATCGCGGGAGTCTAAAATTACTTAACCAAAAGCGCCACCAGGTGTCAGAGACACAATAGCAACCAGTTTCGTTGATAAAAAGGAGTTTAAGTACGTGATGCACGTGGCTTGAAGAAGAAATGTACTTATACTTTTGTAAGTTCTTAGAATATTTTTCATAATATTATTTAAATATCCATTTATATCTTGGCAGAGGATGTCAGAGGTTTTCCTCTCTGGAGTTAGTATGAACTATTCACTTAATTGTTACATTTGTTGTTGAAATACCAGTGGTTTTAAGACCATTGAAAAGTAATGTAAGTTTCATATAAAATACTAAAATATGTAATTGTTCATCTCGTTATGGAAGACCGTTCAAGTAAACATTCCGTTCTGTTTTGGCACAGTCATAACTCCTTCTTTAAAATAAAGATTCTTGCTTTAATTTAAACGTTGTTGCTTACAAGCTTGCTGTAGTTACAAACGCTCTATTTTTTCAAACTACTTGAGTAGTAACGTAAGTTTCTTTCTCCCCCCTTTTTTCTTTTTAGTGTAGAATCGTTCAATGAGCTTTGATGATACAAATAACTTGTCACAACTTAGTCCGTATACACACATGACTAATACTGTATGTTTAGAAATGTGTTTCTTTAATTCAACTGTTACTAAATTGTCCGGAAACCCATGGTAACGTAAGTTACACATATGCACAAGGCTGGATTGTATACGGAGAGTTATTTATATGTGAATGTTAACACCCATTTTATGTTGCTCTACATTCTAACTTGTTCCATTTGTACTTGTTCCAGTTCGTTTGCTGTGGTTCTCAAAGTGTGAAAAACAAGGGCAGAAATACAAGCTGCTTATCGGGAAAGAAAACGAAATAAACTGGGAGAAAAGGTCTAGAGGCTGAAAGTAAACGTGTCAAGAAATACTACATGCATGTGGAGAGGCTATATAAAAAAGAACATAAAGGTCCGAAAACATCGATCACGTGTGAAAGAAACACTGACAAAAATAAGGCAACAGGGTGAAAATCTCATCGATGATACCACTGAGGAGGTATTGATGAATGAGAGCGCCAATGATTCTGCAGTATCGGATATTTCCTGGTCTGGGCCAACTACACGATCAGCTCCTCGTGATTGTGCCCCACTATACTGTAAAAATGCCATTCATAAAGCAAAAAACAAGAAGGGAAAGCGTTGTTGTTATACTTTTCGTTTATAACTTGTTCGAGTTGTTGTAGTTTTACAAAATCTGTAGCTTTTAAAACTGATATAAGCACAGTTTAAGTTTGCTTGTCAGAAGATTGAATCAAGAAGCAAGGACTTCTTCATTTAGTACCTTTGGTAATTGCCTTTACTGTCCGTTTTGCATGTTTGAACGCAGGTCATTTTCAAATCAGCAAAAAGTCTAGCAAACTTTCATTGCCAAAAAGATACCAGATCAATCAAAGTCAAAATGTCCTGAGAGGAAACATACGTTATCATTGTTGAAACTTACGTTACCAAAGTTTGAGCCAATTTTGCGATGAACTGTTCTCACGAGAAGGTCTTTTTAATGTTTAAAACGAAATGTTTATAACCAAAGGCATCAGATAAAGAGTTTTAAGAAAATTAATTGTTTTAGTTTTGTAAAAACTTACGATGTTTTTCTTTGGGACAACACTTGTGTGGGTATACTTTACCTGCGCTATATATGATTTTTTTTCAACATAGAAGTCATGAATTTTTCGATAATAGTCTTTGCTCTCATTGTAGGTCGTGTACACACCCGAAAATAAGATTACATTGGCGGGAAGAACTGTGTGGCAATTTTAAGCAGATTAAAACGAAATAAACTAACGGTAACGTAAGTTACTTTAGAGAAACTGTCACCATGAACACATGTGTTTGCAAAACCTGAACGGCATTGTATAAAATGTTAATACTTCACGAAAATATTTCTAAAGATGTTAGATTTTGTTTGAAATTAAAATGCAATCTGTTATGAGAACTTGAAATTTCAGATTTTCTTGTTTTCATTTGAACCGATGTACTGGGAATGGCCCGCCAGTCGGTTTGTATTTGTTGAACGCATATATGTCATTTTACATGGACACTTTGATGCGTTGCCATCAATAGCTTCTGGGAACCGCCACCATGTTGTTTAATAAACAGTGGAATGTGTGTGTATGAAGAATAAAGACATCATTTGAATTAAACACCATGAGGTGGGCTAATGCTACATCCTGGGTAAAGTTAGTAAACACATTGGTAACAATTGAACACGAAAACCATCTTAGACTACAGGTGGCAAAGGTAATAAAGGGTTTACATAATTGTGATTAGAAATATAGGGCAATGTATAGTCACATTAATAAAGAAAAGAAATCGTAAAAAAATATGCATGGTTTTTCTACGTTAGTGCTTAAAGGCACTGTACACGTTTGGTAATTACTCAAAATATATATTAGCATAAAAGCTTACTTGGTAACGAGCAACGGAGAGCTGTTGATAGTATAAAACATTGTGAGAAACGACTCCCTCTGAAGTAACGTCGTTTTTGAGAAAGAGGTAATTTCTCACTAAAATAATAAAAGACTTCTGGCAGAAGCCTTTTATTCCTATCTGAAAGCACACTAATTTGTACAACAAGGGTGTTTTTTCTTTCATCATTTTCTTGCAACTTCAATGACCAATTGAGCCCAAATTTTCACAGGCTTGTTATTTTATGCATAATGTTGGGATACACCAAGTGAGAATACTGGTCTTTGACAAATACAAAACGTGTTCAGTGCCTTTAATTCCAACTCGAAAGGTAACATAAATTATTTTGTCCTTTTAAAGCTCACGACTGACGTCACAGTTGGAACCGCTGCCGTTAATGCCGCTAGAGTCTTGTCAGACACGTCAAATATTATACAATTTGCTTTATAAATTATATACAAGGGTGAAAAAGAAGAACTAAAAGGAACAGTCAATATGAACTTACATTGTTAACAATATTTTGGTTGGTAGCTGTTTCTGTTATTCCACGAATCTATAGTTTTTAAAATTGACCCCGTATTGACCCATATCTGGGCACCAGGGGGTTAGACACATTTCCAGGTCAGTACGACTCGATTTCTGGTCACATTGCCCATGAATCCCTGTCCCCCCCCCCCCCCCCCCCCCTAGTTACGCCACCAGTCTCCTGTGTAAATTACTTCTCAAATTAACACGTAGCCTCCTTTGCTTGCTAAAGAATGCATTGTAAACATGTATGCAAAGTATTTAAAGTATGCCTAAATAAAAAAGAACTTGAAATGAAAAGGCTGATGCAAACTTGAGCGAATGTCCATTCCATTGCTTGGTCTTACTTCGTGCTTGTTAATACAAAAGTTTTTGGCAAAGTTAAAACTCAAGTCGATAAAAACGTATATTTTTTGTATTTTTGTCTTATGTAGGTTAATTTGGTCTTTTGGGCCAAATTATAAAAAAACCTAAACAATAAATAATTGTTTCTATTGTTCTATTATTATAATTCGGTAATGAAATCAAGGACGACTCTCATGATCACTGTAGTTGGCAAGCCTGAGGCAAACAATGTGTACCTCACATGCATCATCAGGAACACCGGGTCTAACCCCCACACGATCAGTGTTCTGGGTTCGTTCACATTCTTTTCTAATGGTGGCGATACGTTGCTCAATGCACGCAGCACAGCATTACATTATAGCTTTAATATGTTAGTTTCGTGAGATGTATTATATTTAACTGGTTATTTCACAGCAAAGGGGATTTTTTTTGCTGTCGTAATAATTATGGCTCAACATGGATCTCCTTGGTAACAACCAAGACAACATTAACAATACACCATTTGACCCTTTTTATATGTTAATGTGCTTTTGGAAACGTTCCAACTACAGCAGATACGATGCATTATGGACTTTGATAATATCCATCTGGAGCTTGACTCCCATGGTTACATCGCGTTATAAACGCTTCCCATAAATATTTATAAAAATCGAAGCTATTAACAAATATTTTAAATCTCTCAGCCTTTTGCAAAATATATTTGATGAGAAGTAAATGTATATATACATTTTTTTAGTAGGTTAGCCTTTGATTTTTCAGCTATGCCTATCCTAAAAGGAAAACGACCATGAACGAGTAAGCTGTGAGACTCCGTGTTGTACAAGGGGGAAGGGCTATATTGCAAAGTCAATACCCGAATTTTTGCCAACCGAGGCATTAGGAAAATGACGAAGGGTTTTCCATTTGTCTCCTTTCCCCAAAGCTTAATTTTTATTTGCTATTTGCCTGTGTCTCAAAGTAAAAGTGCACCACTTTACTTCAACAATCAATTTTTCTTTAGATTGAGCCCTCGGGTTACCTTGTATATGAATAGAACTGGTTGGAATCGTGGATGAGGCTCAAACAACATACTATGTATTATGTTTGGTTTTTAACCCCGGCTCTCTCCCTTTCTATACACTTTGATAACAGTTTTTAGGTGTTTAGGTTTTATAAGATAGTAATAGTAATCTACTTACAGTTAGCCTTTCGCATGAAATATGCTAATTACATTCACGCATTCGTGTGCAGACACTTTTGGTGGGCAAACATCCATAATACAGTTTCTCATACGCAGACGCACCAACGCGTTTGGATGCGTCACGTGACTCATCGGCCCCATTCAAAAAGGCCACGGATGTTCCCTCATTTTGCAAACCAGATGTGTTTAGTGCGCTCGCGCGATGTGCACTTTAAATATTTCATGGGAATGGTCTATTGTTACACAAAGTTGCTAAAGTTACGTGATACAAAATGTACGTTTTTAATATTGTGAGAAAATAGAATTAGCTGTTGCAAACTGCTTATACCAACCAAAAGGACCTGTGGTATAAATGCAAAAAATAAGTTAGTGGCATGACGTTTCGACCCTAGCAGAGTCTTTCTCGAAGGCTAAATGACAACACACAACAAACATACAAGCAGACAAGAGTAGTCAAGTGGAAATACATGAATAGAGAGAGTGGAGGGAGAAAAGCAGAAAGCATTCAGAGAAGGCAGGGGGGTAAGCAGGGATTATGAAGACAAAGGGGGGGGGGGGGGTTATGAAGGGAACCTTCTTGACCACAAGAAGTTGGGAACACAAAGGACAAAATGGAAGGTTAGAAGAGAGGTAAATAATTAGTTAATACAATGAAGGGCAGACTAATAATTTAAAAGTGGATAACTGTGTGGGAAAAGGAGAAGGCAAAAACAAAAGGTTATTAGTCATTTCCTTCTTGGATATTCAAACCATGGGGCTGAGTGGTCTTTATGCGCCTTATCCAAAGTTTTTCCCTACTCAGACGGACAGTCTCTCTGCAGTTACCTAGTGCCTCAATGCCCTGTAAATTCATGTCAGAAATGGAGTGGTTAGGAAGGTTGAAGTGGTGTCCTACAGGTGTATCCAGCTTTTGGGTGTTGACTGTGGATCTGTGGCCATAGAAACGCCTCTTGAGTGTAGTTCTTGTTTCACCTATATATTGAACACCACAGGCTCTGCAAGATATTAGATAGATTAGATTAGTGGTTTTTAATATTGTATAAGTATTATGCAAACTCCTTCTAGGAAGTTTTGTATTATCTTTGAAAAGTGTTTGGTTGGTTGGTGAACCTCCAGGGACTTTATTTATGCAAGAAATGTTATCTTAATAATACTGGAATACACGGATTGGGAGCATAAAGTACCCCTTTTGAGAGAAATGTTGTTTACGTTAATATTATTGTGTTAAACTAATAATATAACTAACTGTTTTGACATGATTTATTATCATTTTAAAGTTTAATTTCTAACAATAGTCTCACGACACCGTGTTAGACATACTAATTGATTTATTTCCATTCTCACAACAGTATTAGGCCAAACAAAAAAAGTTGCCCTCCACTGATCCGACCAAAAAGTGTTGAAATCTTGGGTCGGCTTTTATTATTCATTGATATATTTTTTTCCTGTCATTCATACACATTTTCTCTGAAATCCAAACAATTCAAAAATTCAATTATACTTAAACATCCGCAAAATATAGATTCTAGAGTATACAGGATTTCGACTTGTTGGGTAGGCTAAGGTGTATACGCAGCAAGGCCTACGAGCTCTACGTTTGTGTACAATTACATAGGATCGATTCCATGCAATGCACATGAACTGCAGCATGGCCCGTGGTTGAGTGCGTGGTAAAGATCATCTGCAACCAAGGAACATGCAGCCCAAATTCGGACGGATTCACTGGTACCCAACACCAGCTTTGAGCATGATTACCATACAACTCCAACTGCCGTCAGCAAACGGTCGTTTTTAGAACTTGGCCAGATGCTTTGGTATACAGATATTACACTAGGACTCGGAGGGAAGGACAATAGAGACATTCAAATTGTTTTTCGCCACAGTTTTTTATTAACCTGTTTCGCCAGATACCGATATTTTTTGGCAAGCTGGCATAATTAAAACCTTACATAAAACTGTCGATCATTATCAACTTTAAACACTATAACCAATGGACGCCCAGGTCCCAACAAATTTCCAACAGAATTGGACTCCCAGGTCCAGAGGACTCCCAGGTCCATGGACTCCCAGGTCCAAGTTTTTATCTTCAATGGACTCCCAGGTCCGAAACTACCAATGGACTCCCAGGTCCAAAATTATACCGTCATTGGACGCCGAGGTCCTAATTCAATGGACTCCCAGGTCCAACCTATATACATGTACCTCTTTAAACTGGCCCCCAATCCAACCCTGACTACATGTTGCTTAAAGGGAATGATTGAGACAGTTAGCAATACATACAAATTATATGTTGAGGTCAACCGGAGTTGTGCTATGGAAATACAGCACAAGAACCCCCAATAGGTACATAAAGGGGGAGTGGTTGACCCCTTACAAATGATAATTATGTTGTATTATAAACCAAAGACAATTAAGCAACAATAATCAAGAATACTTCAAAAGGTTATTGTGTGTACATTTTGGGTTGTTTTCCTTGACATCCTGTAAAAACGCCCAAACATTCTGTAAAACACTCCAATAAACCAAGGCGGATGTAGGGGTGGAGGTGGGATTCGAACCAGCTTGCTTGATAAACTGTGACAGAGTGACATAATGTGCTCTAAAGCCATGCCAAGCTCAATGTTGCCTCCCCTGATTGGTTGACTAACTATGTTTTCCATTGGTATGAAACACTGCTATTGATTGGTCTAACATTCTAACAAAACTTCGCCAAAACACCAAGCTGTAATTGGTCGAACAAACCAACTGTGATTGGCCAGAGTTATGAATAATTAGTGCCTGAAACCTTGACTGAAAACCTTATTTGCATAAAACTGTTATGTACACATACCAATGGTGAAATGGGCAAAATGAATGTGTAATATAATGTTACATAGAGTTTAGGAGAAAAGAACACTGAGCTTGATTAAGTGCAATAGTATTGTACCTTGCCAAGTATAAAGGACTGTATCAAATTAATTTGATAAAATCTCATATTTTTCTAGAGAAAACAAATCACCGATACAACTCATTTACACGATTTACAAAATAAAAATTAACTTCAAAAAAAGGGGGGAAAAAGTCACATGAAAACGTTGAATTTCCAGCTTGTTAGCCATGACTCAATCTACACGATTTTAAATCAAACACCCTTCACATGCTGTGCTTTGGCTTTGCTGTGCATTGTCTTTTCATTCTTTAGGGACTTGTGCAAACTAATACATCATATTTCTATTAAAAACATGGTGTGTGTTATCAGCAGTTCAAAGCATTTCAATTTTGAAATTGTAGTTAAGGTTTAAAAAAAAACAAAAAAAAAAAACAACAACAACAACTACAAGAAAGACAACAACAAAAAACACCGACCGACCTCTTCAAATATTTTCACTGGAGGGCAACTCAACATTCTTTTTACCTTAAATTATACGGCATAAAGTTGTATAGTAAAGTAAATGTCAACAACTGTTTTCTTCAAAACACTGACCTGTGTTTTCATTCCATCTCAATTTGTATATAAGTCTATTAGTTTTATCCAATCGCATTCAGCACGATGTGTGATATAGAATGGAGTCAAATAGAGAAGTAGATTCTTTTGTTGACAAACACTGAGGCTGCTGGTATTGTCACATCAGCCACGAAGCAAGAGCATGCACGGAAGTTAAAGGCAAATTTGCAATTGGGCGTCAAGCTTTACATTTTCCAACTGAACAATCGACCTTTCCCACGAAATATGCTAATTGCAAATCGTGTGTGAGGGAACATGGCGCATTTTTGTATGGGGCTGATGGTGGCGTGACGCATACTCATGTGCGTCTGCCTAGTGTGCAACTCCATGGTGTTTGCCAACCAATAGTGTCTGTACGCGTAACTGAATCAGCATCGCAAAAACTTTCATACCAAATTGAACAGTTACATTTTCCACTGAATAACCAACATGTCGTACTGATTAAAGGGACATACCGGCTTCGTTAGGCTATTTTGGCTACAAAATAGACTAAAACATGACTCTCCAAAGGTCTTCCAGGAATGGAGAAGAATGGTTCCTAAAAGAAACCATCAATTTTGGTCGTTTTTTGAGCATTTTTCAAAAAACGAAGGTCACGTGGGTTATCCGAACCACATTTTTGGTTCACGTAACGCAGGGGCAGTCGTGTGGCTGGCGAGCAATATCGCCGATAGTAGCGCGACGGAAACCCACTAGCCAAGAGATAGCTCTACCTGGAAGCTCATGAACATGTGGGAGGGAAAGGGGGCCAGACCACCAACTACGTTGTTGTTATTGCGGGTTTGCTAGTCGGTACACTTCGCTGATCGAATCCGTTGTTTCAAAATCGCAACTTTTCAATGCTCTGTGTACGTTCCTTGACCCGATTTGTACCGAATTGCTTGGTAATTAAATAAGATTTATGTCAATACATAGGAATACCACTTTTATATTGACGGTGCAATTAGTTTAACCAATATTTGTGACAAACAATTCCAAAAAACGAGCCCCCCCCAAAAAAAAACAAAAAAAAAACGGACCCCCTGAAGGGACAAGTGAAAAAGAAATTAAAAATTAAAAGGTGGAAAAAAATACCTCACTCGAAATTTCTATTGCATCCCTCTCGACACACAAAATTCCAACAAAATCATTTTGTTTCCTCAAAATATTATTCAATTCGATGAAAATATAATATTGTCTCACAAAATATGATTTTTCATTTTGTGAACGCAGTGTGTTTTTCAAGGTAATGAAATAGATTATTTCTAGAAAATAGGTTCTCGTTCCCTTAAACACGCTTTTTCCCCCCGAAATACGATTAAGTTCCCCAGAAATACGCTTTCGTTCCCTGAAGATACGCATTCGTTTCCTCGAAATATGATTTTGTTCGCAAGAAATATACTTTCGTTCGCTCGAAGTATGCTTTCCTTCCCCAAAATACGCTTTCTTTCCCTCGAAAGGAGATTTCGCTCCCTAAAAATACGCTTTCGTTCTCTCGCAGTGAGATTTTGTTCCCCAGAATTCCTCTTTTGTTCCCTCAACTTAGCTTTTGTTCCCTCAAGATAGCTTTCGTTCCCCTGAAGTCCAATCACACCAATTTGTTACATTCCTTTGTGAGGGGCAACTTTGAGAGTGGACGAGTTTGTATGTGAGTTGGGGGCGAGCTGACTGGTTTCCGTGTCGGTTGTTTATACACACTTTCAGATGGATAACGTGGACTGGATCCTCATGCCTTGTCGTAGTAAAATACATAAACAGAGCACCAATCTACTTGCAACATTGCACAGCATGTATCCCGTAAATTTGACATGTGCAACGGCTGTTAAAGCGTATCCGATGACCTTTGACCGCTTTTGTTTTTTCGGTCATTTCTATTTAATTACGTGATATTTGTGTATAAAAAAATATAAAAACCATCTAGAAATAATTGTCTTTGATTCTACATGACTAAATTACGTAAACAGGTAACCGGTGTGTTCCTTTAATTCAAAATTTTCATCGAGAAATGAGAATGTAAAAAATCGAAAACTATTTTTCCCCCAATTAAACCCATCCACCAACGTCACACGTGCTAATGTCTGTAACGATCGCCATTTTGGGAGTCAATGGTAAGCGTGTAAACAGCGCACACTGTATACAACATTGACTCCCCAAAATGGCACAACCAAGATTATTGGTACAATGACGTCAGGAGATTTGGGTCAATAGAGTATTCAGTATCTCCCATTTATTCGATACAACAACAAATATTATAAAATAACCGGAATGATCTGAATTTCTTTTTCGGAATTTCTTTTTCGGAACAGACCTACTCCCCATATCAATACAAAATCTGAATACAAAAATATAATAAAAATAAACTAGAAGTAAAAATCAATAATAAAAATGGTAACAACAATATATAATTAAAAATGTACATATAAAATAAATACTAAAATTATTGACAAAAGAAAAAAGATCCCACACACAATTTTATTCGAGTAAAATGAACCGAAAAAGTGAAAACATTATTGAATATTTAATTTAGGGAATTCCATGTAAATATTATGTGTATAATCATAACTTCCTTTTATCATGGGGCAGCCATATTGTCGTTCGGACTCAACAAAAACATGCAACCGAACCAAGACCAGAAAGATTGATCAGGTGTTATTTATCCAATGGAAGATACTCTCTTTGTTGACTGTGAGCCAGACAGGGGCGTCGATCGCTACTGAAAAGTAGGGGGGACGGGCGAGCAAGTCTTGAAAAAATACATCGTACATTGCACTCCACACCATTACTTGTACATTTAATTTCTGTGTTACACTTGTTCCCTATTTTTTGTTTGACCAGGAGGCGAGTTACAGGGGGTGATAAAATCATCCGAAATGGGGTTTGGGCCTGGGTTTCCCTTATGTAAAACCGAGATTCTACCAAATACAAACATCATATTCACAATCCTTTTTAATTGTAACAACATAGCGACAATTTATTCAGTAAAATTGAGAGAGTTTTTGATGTTTTTGTTTCTTCTTTCGTTTTTCTTTTATTTTAATTTATACCTTGTTTTTAGAATACAAAATAATAACACTGAACAAACTGCTCCTATTTATTTTAATGGATTTTACTACATTTTGTGCGTTGTGCGATTGTAACAAAATGTAACACATTTGCATTTGCACGCACACACATACTTCCTTTGTGGAGGGATCGTGTACCGTACATTATAGCACACACAAACGACGCATAACTTGAATGCTAACAAGGTATGTAAGCGGGATTTTGGCGTTCATGTCTTGGACGAAACTTGTCGTCTATTGTCTGTATTATAGAAACGGAAATTGGCCCAAAATACCATTCTGCGCGTAGTCCATCAGAAAAAAGATGAAAATGAAGAAAACATTTCAACGTTTGTTCGCTATTCTGTTATTTGAACAAAAATTGTAATGAAATATAAAATCAAGAAAATGGTGTATATTTTTATATTTTTGTGCATATTTCTAATGAACAGTCAATCAAAAAGTGGGGGGGGGGGGACATCTGATATGCTGTCCCCCCAGCCTAAAAAGTGGGGGGGGGGGGGGGACATGTTCCCCCGTCCCCCACCCATCGACGCCCTTGGGTCAGCCAGAACAACATATAAATCACATGATAAAGGGTCAATGGAGTATTATAGACCATAACTGCAAAATGCAAATCATACTAAAGGAGATTTGAGATCTCGTTCCACTTTGGACTGGCATTTGAAGGAAAAGAAAAAGCAAAACAGAATTTGGTCTTCAGTTCCAATTGCTTGTGTGTCCTTCACTCAGTGTGTCTTTTGCCCATTTCGTTTGTGTAGTGTATTTCGGGTTTTTGTTTGCTGTATTTTGACTTGCAAATCACAACAACAAAATAAATGAAAAACTAAATAATATTTTGTTTGAAAACATATCGAAAGAATTAGAAAAACTGGTAACTCAGAAGAGTTACAAAAAATATAGCAATAATACTTCTCTACAGTGCATTATAAATAAGTGAGAATTTTTGAAATTGTTGTCAATCCAATAAGGCACTGGTATTAAAAGGCGATCTGTGCAATAAAGAAAAGTCAACTTTTTCAAACTCCGTGTGACTGCTTACCTAAACGATCTAAATAAGTTTTTGTGTAAAACAACGAGTATACATGTACAGTCGATTACAAATTCCTACAGTAATGCATACACTTTCTACATTCCATCTATGAAGTGGAAAATAATACGTAATCAATTTTTAACTCTCGTAATTTTTTACCATAATTTTACCATTCAATACTTTACTTTGATTGAAAGAAAACCTCCACTAAATTCTAAAACCACGCATTCAAATTTAAAGGGCGTGAATAACATTGGTAAGGTTGAACAATTGATATATTATGTTTACAGATTTAAACATAAATTACATGGTATAAAGATGTTCATTGTGGAAAAATCTCCTCTTGACTTTATATTTTGCCGAAACTGTTACAGTTTTTGAAAAAGTTAGATAAACAATCAGACTTAAACTAAATTTGTGAAAACAGTGAAAACACATATTTTCCCCCAATTTTTAGTCGTAGCTCCGATGACCTATTGAGCTATAATTCCCACATACTTGTTATATCATGTATATTTTGGGTCACATAAAGTGCGGATACTGGTGATACCAAATTTATCCATGTGCTTTTACGCTTACAGCATGAGCTAGTTTTTAACACATTTTTGAGGAAGAAGTAAAATGTTATGAACACTTAACGTTGAATGTACAATTAAAACGGGTCCTAAGGCGCGGTGAACATTGAAATTATTTTTTTAAACTGTGACACGCTACAAAGTACAAGATCTGCATTGATTCGTTTCAGTATTAAAGTTCACTAATTGAGACTGCCAACATAGGGCTAGGTAGCTCAGTTGGTAGAGCGCTGGCACGTTAATCCGGAGGTCGTTGTTTCAAATCCCGCTCTAGTCAATTTTTCTTTGTTCAACCCCAAATCAATTAAAATTTACCCAGTAAGTTTCTCTTGTGATTTGTCACCATTGTTTATTGTTTGTAAAGTTCATAATGACTAATAACCTTCTAGGAGCAGAAGTGCTCTGGACAATATTAATACCGTCTGAATTACTGCCAATTTGGTGTAGCTGAGTGTTTGGTGTGTTAAATGAGAATGACGGTGAAATCAATCTTCCGAAATCAATGATGACGATACACTCTCTAACTAACCTTACAGCTTTCGTTTTTGCTTACAGCGGTCACGGTCTCAACAAACCTGCACATTGGGAAAATAATAATAATATTATTCTTGAGTAAATGTTTTTTTTTTAGTCAGATGAAGCTCTCCCTAAACTTCGAGTTAAAAATATTGACAAAGTTATCCAATGCCTTTTTGACCTGAAAAGGGTCGTGTTTATTGCAAAACAGATTCCGGGTCAAATTCTACCCCGACCGAATAAAATGTAGTCCATCAAAAGTGTATTTTCAAGAAGCACAAGAATATGAGACAGTTTGATCAGTCTAAGGGTCATGCTGACCTGAATATGGGTCACACTAAATGGAAATCGAATTGACCCCCATACACCAACATCACAAGCAGCTACTGTCTGTCACAATGGCCATTTTGGGAGTAACAATGCACGTATTATGGTGTATTAGGCTGCGTCGCCTAAAATGCGCACTACATTGTTTAACGCACGAGGGCATTGACTCCCAAATTGGCGCAACCAAGATTATTGTGATGATGACGTCAGGTGAATAGGGTCAACAGCTTTGTTTCTCACATCTCGTAAATTTCCACCAAAGCACTATGCAGTTATGCAGTATGCAGTGCTATGTGATGAGAGGAAAAACAAAGATGACATACAAATATTGCAAAATCATTGTCAAAAACACGTTCTCAAAATACCTTCTCCTGTCGTACGCTTCCTTGAGCAACGAGCGAATGTTTGGATTCTGTGTCACATCCAAAACAATCTGCCCTCTGTTGTTCTTGATGAAGATGTCGGCCTTGTTGTTGACGAGAAACATCGCCATGGAAATGAGCTTAGTTTCCTTATCAGACGATTCGCCTTCATTTTCAGCTTTCTGAAAGAGTTCTCTCAACTGTTAACGAAAATATGAAACAAAGGTCAAAAATAAATAATCAAGATTGTGCCAATAATAACTCGACGATTTGAAGAATGGTCATCTCTACCGATATGCAGAGCATTAGATGTCTATCTCGTTGCTATCAAAATAATTCACTACGAACCTGCCCACGTCCCTAATAGAACCTAGTGGGTTTTCCATCAAAACCAGAACCCATTGGATTTCATTTTCACATGTTGGTTGTTTTGTGTTTTGTTTTGTGTTTAATGAATATTACTCTCTGACTGTCAGATACTCGTTATGCCATATCTATTCTGGAATTGTGGAGAAACATCTCAACGTTTGGTTATAAATATTATTTTTCTTAGTAAAGAAACCAAATGATCCCCTAAAAGCTAAGCAAGAAACCACTAAGCTATTGACCTGCCCGCCAATTTGTATGCTCTGATTTATTTGTCATATTATTTACAGCATAGGAACACAAAAAGTGATTTCTGTTTGGCTCCTAAACGTAGCCTTAAACTGAATTGAGCCCAAATGGTGTACATAGGGAGCTACACTTAGGTACAGGTTGGGGCTAACGTCAGGTCAGGACTATATTTAGGTACATGGGGCTATATTTAGGGCAGGGCTTCATTTGGATAGATTGTTTGATATATTGAGGTCAGGGTTTGGGCTACATTAAGGGCAGGGCTTCATTTGGATAGATTGTTTGATATATTGAGGTCAGGGTTTGGGCTACATTAAGGGCAGGGCTTCATTTGGATAGATTGTTTGATATATTGAGGTCAGGGTTTGGGCTACATTAAGGGCAGGGCTTCATTTGGATAGATTGTTTTATATATTGAGGTCAGGGTTTGGGCTACATTAAGGGCAGGGCTTCATTTGGATAGATTGTTTGATATATTGAGGTCAGGGTTTGGGCTACATTAAGGGCAGGGCTACATTTGGGACTACATTTAAGCCAGGGCTGTTTTTAGTTTGGGGCTACGTTAGGACTACAATTGGGTAGATGTTTGGGGCAACATTTAGTTCAGAGTTACATTTGTGTCTTGGGGTCCATTAATGGGCCTCACAAGAGTCTTAAACAGGGACAGAGGTAAACATTGATGAAACACGTGAGATATACCTTTTCAACTAACATGGATTCAAATGCGTCTTTCATCTCATCTTTGAGCATAACACGATGAAGTGCAGTGTTGCCGTTCAGGTCTTGAGCGTCGACGTTGGCGCCGTTATTCACCAAAGCCTCAACACACTTGTTGAAAGAGCGCTCTGTCGCAAGATGCAGTGGTGTTTCTCCACCGATTGTTTTTAAGTTTATGTCACATGACCCCTGGTGAACACAAAATATTTTTGGTTTTGTTAATGTGTATTGGGTGGGCCAACCTGAGTTCTGATTATGCAATGGGGTCTTGGAGTGCAGCCATTTCACATAAAACACAACACACTCACGTCAAAGTGTGGAATAGTGTACATTTTGCACGGTATTATACCGCATCAAACGGAGCTAGGAGCCGATGACGGAGCCTAAGCAGAGGTTTGGAAAAAGCCATCCAGGCTTTACAAAGAGAATGATTAACATGCGCCCTCACCTGTTTGATCAGCGTCAAGACTATATCTGCGTGGTTGTTAACGGCAGCAATGTGTAGTGCAGTAAATCCATCATTCTTCTGGATGTTGACCATGTGTGGTGCGGCTTTAAGAATCCTCTCAATAGCACTGTAGTGATTCGAAATTGTTAAACTTTTAAACATTATCGGTTGTTAGTTTCATATGTTATTTTGTTCTCAAATTTTCTGTCGGTATTTGTTCAAGTTTCGTTTGCAAAATACAAAAAAATATTACATTTTTAAGGTAGTAGGGTGATTGTTTGGTATTGACCCCGAAAAGAAATTATGTAATTTCTATCTGAAAGCTTACTCGTTACAAAGATGGTAACGGTAGTAAGCATCCTGGGAAATTATTTCGTCTCAAATGCCTGGCCCCGTTAATTAGGAATGAATGAAAACATTTGAACTTGAGAAACGATTCGTTTCGCAGATTTATGAGGATTGGTGTCCGTTCGCGACTGCTGCGGCAGAGATGTGGCTGGTACCCGCTGTCACCTTGCTAAATGTGGATGAATTCGACATTGTGAAAATACCGTAACAGTTTTTTCTGTTTTCTAAGCAAGTAGACACAGTATTTAGCTGAAACTTTTACAGGAGACTTTAATTGTACCTTTCTTTATAATTCTGCCTATATAAGCATTACGTTGACAAAAGCCAAACGATGACCCTACTTAAACTGTTTATCAGAGTAGTATATCTAAAATAAAAGTCTCGTCATTCACATTTTTGGTCCGAGTAAAAAAATGAAATTTACAATCAAAGTAAACAAAACGGAAAAGTAATTTACACGTACTACGAATTGTCAACGAAGGCAGCGAAGTGTAAGCAGTTGAACCCCATTCCATTCAGCAGTTTCAAATCGATCCTTGGATGTTCAATAATCATAGGTAAGATTCGTCGGTCATTCTGGAGGATTGCCATGAACAACGGCGAGTTTCCGTTGACGTCCTGTTGTAGAAAACAAGCAAAACCGAATATTTATTACTTCATACGAAAGAAGTGGTGTAAATCCGGGTCGGAAACTAGGGGTAATAATCCTGAAATTGTCAACTTGTGTATACGAGAATGCGTTTGACAGTGTTGTTAAATGAAAATTTCATCCAGCGTGACATGGCGAGCAAAATCATGAATAACAACTTCCATTATACATGGTGTATGGAGGCTTGAATATGCTGGATTCAGGAAGATTGGAGTAATATACTTTGTGTGGTACCGTACTCTGACGAATCATCAGTGCTGCTTTGAATACTCACATCATTTTCATTGCATCTGATACT
Organism: Leptasterias polaris; assembly: GCA_037783415.1. NCBI lineage: Eukaryota > Metazoa > Echinodermata > Asteroidea > Forcipulatida > Asteriidae > Leptasterias > Leptasterias polaris. The sequence goes on from JAZGTN010000202.1 coordinate 1,592,659, forward strand.
TTGGCCACCTCCTCTCTCCCGTCCTAAAAGTGATGTTGAATATTCTACATTTCACGGGATTTACGCCAGTGTTCGAATGCATTTGACACATTTGATGTGCAGTAAACGAATAATTGTTCAAAGTCTACAATATCTTGAGGCTGAATGGCAGTATCACTGGGCAACCTTTAAGTATGGACATTTGTAGTGATGTAGCCATAGTCACAGCTGGAATAAGAAAATAAATTCTTCTTACTTTGTAGTTCACATCGACAGGCTTCTTTTCATGATTAACCAAGATCTCTGCACACTTTCGATGACCTTTAGCTGCAGCTGAATGAAGTGGAGTCATGCCCTGCTTGTTGGGATTATTGACGTCACAGCCACGGGTCAGAAGATATTCAACGACTTCTGGCTCTTTTCTGAAAAGGGAAGAAAACATGTTGATCGCTGTAATATGGACAACGAGCTTAGGAATGTGTACTTGGAGACAAATAATGATAATAACTGACTTAACTTTTTGTTGTATAACAAAAAGAAGGTGTTCGGAATGACGTTCAATTTTTGGTCGTAACACATCCCAGTTTGAATATATGTATTAGCTACATTTCAGCTTGACCAAGCATTTACTACTCAGTATATAGATCTTGAACCTGCACCTTTAGGGTGACGCCATGTCACACTTGATGACGTCATCGTGGTGTGAATTTTTTTTTGGGATGTAACATATCCCAACTTGGATACATGCAAAGTTTCAGCTTGATTACCGAAGTCGTTCTGTACTTATAGATCTTGTACGAACTAGCAGTGGCTCGTTAGAGACTAACAAAGCATATTGTCAAAAGCAGGCTGCGCGAACCTTGAACAGAGACTAGACCACAAGCATGTTTGATGGACTTTGAACCTTGCGGTTGATTTGCTCACCGTTTAACTGGTTTAGCTCGCGTAGTGTGTGTGTATCCCTTGGTTTGACAGCGGGTCAATAAATACCCGTAATAATTGGTCAAACTATCAAATATATGTTTTTTTTAAAGGAATGACGTCATCATGTTGTTTCTTTAGATTTACGTAGTCATTATCATTGTCTATCTATATGCCAAGTTTCAACTCAGTCAAACCTTTGGTTTTTGAGATGCAAGGCTTCAAAAAGTAAAACTGAAAGGTATTACCACGTGACACACGATGACGTCATCAATCTGAAACTCCACACATAATGTTGTCTGCATAAAGGTCATTATGTATACCAATTTTGAAACGATTGTCATAAACTTCGCAACAGAAACCTAGTAAAAGTGTATTTTGATATGTTTTTAACCTGCCGCTAGAGGCGCTTTCAGATGTTATGATGTCACCGGTCCGCGTTTTGTAAACCAGATCCTTGCTGGATTATAACAACTTGAAAAAATTCGCCACTTTCAAATTACTAGGCACTTCCGGTTTCGACCGGAAGTAGAGGTCATGACATGTCACGCACACAATAAAAAATGAAGACCTATAATACCTCTATATCAAGCCGCAAAAAGTAACCGACGGTCTCCTCGTCTTGATTTGATATAGGTTTTTAAAGATTAAAATTGTTAATGTTTAAAAACCTTGTAATTTGACACCTGATGACGTCATCATGACGTCATTACTACATAAGGGAGGTTTCATCAAGTTCCTAACATGGTGTAAATTTGAATTTGATCAGATATACAGAAGTTAAGATTTTTGCCGGTAATTGTTTTTTTGAAGAATTACACAAAGGCAAACTTTGACCTTCCGGTACGACCGGAAGTGAAGGTTATGTGAATTTGGCGTTAACTTTTCAAATGTTGCGCGTATCCTGATATATCATATGCCTAAATATGAATACTGTAGCTGTAATATTCAGAGACATACAAGCATTGGCATGAGGTCACTTTTTGAACTTAAATGGCTTGTAATTTGACACCTGATGACGTCATCATGACGTAACTGAAACGGTTTCATCTCCTAATGGTTATCTAACTACATGTAAAGTTTAAAGTTTATACGTGTGCTTTTGTTAGCGGACAATCGACGGCCAGAAGAAGAAGAAGTAAAACTAGGCTTAACTTTTTGTTGTATAACAAAAAGAAGGTGTTCGGAATGACGTTCAATTTGGTAGTAACACATCCCAGTTTGAATACATGTAAGCTACATTTCAGCTTGACCAAGCATACTACTCAGTATATAGCTCTTGAACCTGCACCTTTAAGGTGACGTCATGTCACACTCGATGACGTCATCGTGGTGTGAACAAATTTGTTGGATGTAACATATCCCAACTTGGATACATGCAAAGTTTCAGCTTGATTACCCAAGTCGTTCTGTACTTATAAATCTTGTAAGAACTAGCAGTGGCTCAAATTTAATTGAAAAAATTGGTAAACATGACTCTGTTAGAAATTTGTACGATAAGTTTTTATCAAAAGTTAGTGAATGAGTCTATTTAGAAACAAATTATTCCACAACTACTTTCACAAGAGTTTCTTCCTTCCATTGTTTAAACCCAATAAAGTTATAACTTTTTCCGTGCAATTTGGACTTTATGTATTACATACTGAAGTACCTACTCATATCACGCATAGAACTGAAGCAGCACAGTGACCTAACTATGTCCCGAGTTTACATTAATCCACTAATCCCAAAATGTTTGTAGCGCCCGCTAGAGTTGACTTTTGAATTGCGAGTTTATTTACTTAATTGGTGTTTGGACGGCCATTGGATGGAAGTATAATGTTTCTTGATATGATCGGCTGGTTCCCTTTACTTGTTTTTATAATGATCACATAACAATTATGAAATAATCGTGTACGATTTTTTTCACAACAATGCTTACATGTTTAGAATGATAGAACATAAGAATGATAGAACATAAGAATCAAGTGTTTGACGGGCGCGGGCATCGATCTGCATGCTAGTTTCCATGGTAGTCGCTTTGGAATCAAAACCCATTATTTTTGAATGATTATCCACTTGATTACAATCCTAAAGATGTTATTCAAAATATTAAATAAAGCTGCCACACTTCCTGTGTATACGAATGCAACAATTAAAAAGTCGTTATTTATCGAAAAAATTGGACCTGAGTATTTCCCTTCTTTTCTCAGTCTTATTTGCACGGGAGAGAACAATATTAATCGGTCAAAAACTGAAGTATAACAAGGCACTTCCTGTTTCGACCGGAAGTAGAGGTAACGTAATGTCTTACAAAAATAAGACCTAAATTAATTTGGTATAATCCCGCAAAAAGCAACCTACGGTCTCATGTCCGTGATTTGATATGGAAGTTCAAACATTACAAAATTTATATTTAAAAACCTTGTAATTTGACATCCGATGAAGTCATGATGATATCACTGCAGCGGTGTCATCTACCTATGCATATCTAACTATGTGTGAAGATTAAAGTTTATGCGAGCTTAGGAAGTGTCTTTTTTTATTGGACAATCTTGAGGGAAAAGAAGACGACGAGATATGAATTCATGAAATGTTCAACTTTTGGTTAAAAAGCACACGATCAAAAGCCTAGCATTTGTTTGTTAACGAGGTTTGCATGGACGGCTGTTTTAGAGACTAACAAAGCGTATTGTCAAAAGCAGGTTGCGCGAACCTTGAACAGAGACTAGACCACAAGCATGTTTGATGGACTTTGAACCTTGCGGATGATTTGCTCAACGTATACACACACACTACGTGATAAAAAACAGTAAACTGGTTTAGTTCGCGTAGTGTGTGTGTAGCCCGTGGTTTGACAGCGGGTCAATAAATACACGTAATAATTGGTCAATATTTCAAATATTTGTATAAAAAAAAGGAATGACGTCATCATGTTGTTTCTTTAGATTTACATTGTCACGATCACTGTCTTTCAACATGCCAAGTTTCAACTCAGTCGAACTTGTGGTTTTGTAGATACACGGCTTCAAAAAGTAAACCTTTAAGGCGATACCACGTGACACATGATGACGTCATCAATATAAAACTTCACACATATGTTGTCTGCATGAAGGTCATTATATATACCAATTTTGAAACGATTATCATAAACTTCGCCACAGACATCTAGTAAAAGTGTATTTTTAAAAGTTTTCAACCTGCCGCTAGAGGGCGCTCTTGACTTTTATGACGTCACTTGTCTTATTTTGTTAAACCAGACTCTTGCTCGACTATAACACCGTTAAAAAAAACTTCAAAAAGTGTGCCACTTTTAAATTACAAGGCACTTCCTGTTTCTTCCTGTTTCGACCGGAAGTAGAGGTCAAGTCAGGTCACGCACACAATAAAAAATGAAGACCCATATTACCTCTATATAATCCCGCAAAAAGTAACCGACGGTCTCTTCATCTTGATTTGATATGGATTTTCAAAGATTAAATTTTTTAATTTTAAAAACCTTGTAACTTGACACCTGATGACGTCATCATGACGTAAATGAAACGGTTTCGTCTCCTAATGGTTATCTAACTATGGTAGAAATTTCAAGTTTATATGAGCTTGGGAAGTGTGCTTTTGTTACCGGACAATCGACGGCCAGAAGAAGAAGACGAAGTAAAAAACTAGACTTAACTTTTTGTTGTATAACAAAAAGAAGGTGTTCGGAATGACGTTCAATTTGGTAGTAACACATCCCAGTTTGAATACATGTAAGCTACATTTCAGCTTGACCAAGCATACTACTCAGTATATAGATCTTGAACCTGCACCTTTAAGGTGACGTTTTGGATGTAACATATCCCAACTTGGATACATGCAAAGTTTCAGCTTGATTACCAAAGTCGTTCTGTACTTATAAATCTTGTAAGAACTAGCAGTGGCTCAAATTTAATTGAAAAAATTGGTAAACATGACTCTGTTAGAAATTTGTACGATAAGTTTTTATCAAAAGTTAGTGAATGAGTCTATTTAGAAACAAATTATTCCACAACTACTTTCACAAGAGTTACTTCCTTCCATAGTTTGAACCCAATAAAGTTAACCTTTTCCCGTGCAATTTGGACTTTATGTATTACATACTGAAGTACCTACTCATATCACGCATAGAACAGAAGCACCACAATGACCTAACTATGTCCCGAGTTTACGTGTTCCGTGCTATGCTCCGAACACCTAACAACCAATGTGTGACCAATAATTGATATACTGCCACCATCCATCAACAAACTTGGGACTAAACAGATGCTTGTTGAGATCAATGGAGCGAAACAGCCAGCCACAGCGCTTTTGCAGTGTATACGTTACAGTGCTGGTCAACACATACGTCCGATTTCGACCAGAAGTCTCTCTGTAAATAAGTTTGAGCAGGCTCAAGGACCTACATCCTGTGTTGAAATGATGAGTACTTCTCGAGATATGAATTTTTGAAAATATCAACTTCCGGTTTGAACCGGCAGTCAAGGTCAAATTGGGTCACATTTTGTGTATCGCGTGATTAGTTTATGAAGACCTTGGATGGATTAAAACAATCCAATGTATGGTTCAGAAGTTATGATTTTTTCAAATTTAATATTTCATGTTCCTGTTTGAACCGGAAGTAAGGTCAAATGGGGTCGATTTTTGTGTAGCGTTTGTCGAACTTTAAATTACCTATCCGATGATAGATTGTAAAAATCAAATAAATGGTTCATGAATTATGACTTTTACAAAATATTAAACTTTGATTTATTGAAATTCGATACCCGTTGACGTCATCATGACGTCATTAAGTATGTGTCGTCTTGATACTGAGGTTCAACTATCTTATGAGTTTAATGTTCAATTCAATTTCAATCTTGAGTTATTCAGTATAAGCCCCAAAAAACGATTTTATTATCAGCGCTGTTTATTAAATATCCAACGAAAGAGGGCGCTGTTGAGATTGTGTTTCCCGCCAGACGACAGTGCACGCATACAGTCAGCGCGTGAACTGCAGCTTGCATCAGTTTCAACGTTATGTGTACATAATGTTTTGTCAATCAAAGTGTGTGTGGGGGGGGGGGGGGGTACGAGTGGGTAGGTGCGCTTCATTGTCCGGTTTTGACCATACATTAAGGTCAAATTGTTGTCATGTCTGTGTTCAAAAGTTGGAGCAGCACTAACGTTCTACACCCTGACAAAAATTAAGCTGAAACGATCAGTAGTTTTAAAGATATGAATAAGATAAGATATTATGAAATTTTCAAGTTCCGATTTGAACCGGAAGTAAGGTCAAATGTTGGAGGGGTCCTGTGTAGCGTTTGTCGAACTTTAAATGAGCTATCCGATGATGTGTAGATTGTAAGAAACAAACAAACATGGTTTATGAGATATGATATTTACAAATATTAAACTTTGATTTCTTATAATTCAATGCCCGATGACGTCATCATGACGTAATTGAGTTTGTGTCGTCTTAATATTGAGGTTCAACTATCTGTTGAGTTTCATTGTTCAATTCAATCTCAATCTCGAGTTATTCCGTAGATAAGTTCGAAAGTGGTTTTTTGAAGGAAAAAACGATTCAATTCAATTCAAATTTATTCAATCACGTTGATAAAAACATGAAAATTATCTTCCCAGTGTATGAAATAACATTAAAAAGAAGCCTTAAGACAATCAAAAACATGGTCTCTAAGAATTAAAATACAAAGATAAACTATATACATGTAAATAGAATATATAATATGTATATAATATACAAACGAAAACCCCTTTAAAAATCACTAAAAAAGGAGGGGAATGGCAAAACAAGAGTTTGGGAAAGGAATAGCAAAACAAGGGTTGGACGGCAGTGTGGATGGAGGCAAGGTTTGGAGCAGGGAAGGGGAGCGGGGAAGGGGGGGGGGAAGGGTTGGATAGTGGACAGGGGTGGTAGAGGTAGGGGTAGAGAAGGAGAGGGAAAATACAAACCAAATTTACCTTGAGAAACTAAGATTAAAAATTTGAATAGCCCATGGTAAAAATGAAGATTTTAATCTGTTTGTTTTGAGAGCAAGTTGGCGTACCCTACCAGATCGGTTCTGAATAATGAATGGGTTGAGAGGATGGGTTGAGTCTGACAATATTTCATTAAATTTGTTTGTGACACGATTCTGTGAGATTTCTTTGATACCCTGAAAATCAGCACCAATGGCGAACTTCGACCTAGGGTAACGACCCGGAAGTTAAGGTCGTACGATTTTGGCGATAACTTTTCAAATGTTGCCCGTGTCTTGTCATATGCCTAAATATGAATACTGTAGCTTTAATATTTAGAGACATACAGGCATTGGGCATGAGGTCACTTTTGAACTTAAATGGCTTGTAATTTGACACCCGATGACGTCATCATGACGAAACTCAAACGGTTTCATCTACTAATGAATATCTAACTATGTGTGAAGTTTCAAGTTTATGTGAGATTAGGAAGTGTGTTTTTGTTAGCGGACAATCGGGCCGGAGAAGAATCTGAAGAAGTAAAAAAAAAAAAAAAAACCCGAACAATAACAAGAGGTGTTCGGAGCTATGCTCCGCTCCGAACACGAGCATTGCTCCGAACACCTAAAAAAACCCAAAAGAAACCCCGAACAATAACAAGAGGTGTTCGGAGCTAAGCTCCGCTCCGAACACCTACTAGTTCTTATAAGGCGCATTTTACAATAACGTATCAGTGCGCTTTACATTAGTGCCCTGGTCATTGGGCAAATATAAACATTCCTTTAATCTTTTTCAAGCACAATATCAACCTCTACCCTCGCAGGTACCCATTTATACCCCTGGCTGGGTGAAGAGAAGCAATTATAGCAAAGTGTCTTGCTCAAGGACACAAGCGTCATGACCGGGACTCGAACCCACACCCCGATGACTAAACCACCATAACTTGAATCCGATGCTCTAAACCACTCGGCCATGACCTTACAATCAATCAATTACATACAAACGTCCCATGAAATAAATATGAAAACTGACTAACCCCAAAACTGCAAATATAAGCGCAGTGTTTCCGTCTTCGTCCTTTTGTTCCAGTGGAACTTTGGCGTCAATCAAGGCTTTGACCACTTCCAAGTGTCCTCGGTGAGCACCAACGTGAAGAGGAGTCTGACCTTTAATGTTTTTGAAGTTGAGCTATTTGAGAGGGGAGGAGGGGAGGAGGATAACAATTACCGTAGCGGCCATCTTTGTGTGTCTTGTGCGTCTTGTATTTTGTCTCGTTTTTGTCAATTTGTCGTTCATTGTTTTTGACTTATTAATGGGTACGAAGCTGAGTTATTGTTTCAAGCGCCATGTTTTCACAGATTTGTATTTTTGGTTTTAGTTCTGAAAGATAGCAAACAATTTAAGACCTTGAATTAAAATCGCCAGACTCTTTGAAACCCATTCTAGGATTTTTTAATATTGTCAATTGGATTCAGTCCTTCAACACTACCATCATTTATTTATGTGAGCACTCCTTTGAGGGGTGTAAGTCACACGATAAATGCTATATGGCATGCGGATAGCTATAAAGCCTATAAGAGGGCAGGACTTGGAGCGTCTGACCACGATATGGTAAATACAAGAGGACAAATTTGGTCTGAATGACCCCCAAAAAGCTAGGCAGAGTCGATTTCGGAAATGAGCTGAATGTTTCATTAGGTCGCTTTGAAATTTGCGGAACCCTGGAGTGCCGCATGGTTGTGTCCCGTCACCAGTCCTCTTTACAGCAACATCAACAGCAACGGCAACGGCAACGGCAACGGCAACGGCAACGGCAACGGCAACGGCAACGGCAACGGCAACAGCAACAGCAACAGCAACAGCAACAGCAACAGCAACAGCAACAGCAGCAGCAGCAGCAGCAGCAGCAGCAACAACAACAACAACAACAACAACATTAAAGGGACACACCGGTTACCTGTTTAGGTAATTTAGTCATGTAGAATCAAAGACAATTATTTCTAGATGGTTTTTATTTTTTTTTTTTAAACAAATATCACGTAATTAACGAGAAATGATCGAAAAAAACAAAAGCGGTCAAAGGTCATCGTATACGCTTTACCAGCCGTTGCAAGTGTTACGGGATACATGCTGTGCAATGTTGCAAGTAGACTGGTGATCTGTTAATGTAAGTGTTTTACTACGACAAGGCATGAGGATCCAGTCCACGTTATCCATCTGAAAGTGTGCATAAACAACGGACACGGAAACCAGTCAACTCGCCCCCTAGCAAAGTCGCCAATTACAAAGTCGCAAACTACAAAGTCGCCCCCTAGCAAAGTCGCCCCTTCACATACAAACTCGTCCCCTCTCAAAGTCGCCCCTCACAAAGGAATGTAACAAATTGGTGTGATTGGACTTCAGGGGAACGAAAGCTATCTTGAGGGAACAAAAGCTATCTTGAGAGAACGAAAGAGGAATTCTGGGGAACAAAATCTCATTGCGAGAGAACGAAAGCGTATTTTTAGGGAGCGAAAGCATATTTCGGGTGAATGAAAGTATATTTCGGGCAAAAAATTCAAAGTCGTATTTCGAGGAAACAAAAGCTTTCTTTTAGGGAACGAAATTCCTTTCGAGGGAAAGAAAGCATATTTCGAGCGAACGAAAGTATATTTCTGGGGAATAAAATCATATTTCGAGGAAACGAATGCGTATCTTCAGGGAACGAAAGCGTATTTCTTGGGAACTTAATCATATTTCGGGGGAAAGAAAGCGTGACCTTCGTTTTTGGAAAAATGCTCAACGAAGCCGGTGTGTCCCTTTAACTTAAAATATTAGTCAGCCTTGCAGTCAACTCCACATGTAACGGAATTATTTTAAGTTCTTAACAGCATAGCTAGTTACCTATTCGGGATTGCTTTTGATCATTTTCCGAACTTTGTCGATATCGCCAGTTGCTGCTGCTCTAAAAAGAGTCATTCCAGTTGATTTATCATCCGCTCCAACTGCATGTTCAAGATGAAGCTTCAGCAACTCAGCAAGCAAACCGCCTTGATCTTTAACTAGATAACCGAAAAATACATATCTAAGTTTGATATCGCAATGACGATACAAAGTTTGAATTGATAACATGTTGTTCTTAGATTTCGACTCTACTTAAACATCTTCTGTTTAGAGATCACACGTTACCTTCGACACGGACTTTCATCTTTTTCTCTTCAAGTGCGAGGCAAATGGGATTGATGAAAAACGAAGATCCCCCAAACGTCACCTTAACGTCTCCTTCTTTGTCAACCATGATGACCGTGCCAACTTTTCCTTTGAACTTCAAGAATATTTTGTTCACAATCAATTGCTTTGATAAGTTTAATGAAGGCCCCACTTATAAGCACCCATCATACCATGATCGGAGGTACGCATCAGTCTGGGCAATTGCAATAAAAACAGTACGGAGACCCCAGTTTTGAGAGAAAACAATTATTGAGTTTAAAACAATTTGACGGCTTCAGGGAAAACAACAATTTGGAGAGGAAAAGCAGAAATTTGAGTGGACAAAAAATTGTAGAGTTGTGGATTCAGTACCAGGTAGGCCTATAACGATAAAACGACATAGGACGATACACCCTCCCACATGCCCACCCTCACGCACTGAGTCGAAGCACACAGTGCTGAGTTGGTGTACTGCATGTGCGTAGACGGTTCGTGGACGGACTGTGACATTGGCGTAAATTCCCCAAGAATAGTCACCACTCTAATTGTTTAGTTTTCACCACTCCTAATTTTATTTCACCATAAATTGTTTTTTCTCCTTTCTAAAGTTGTTTCCCTCTCCAATGTTTTGCTTCCCCTTATGAGGTCCCTTGAGGTACAAAGTCGTAATTCTAATAATGTGCCAATTTGTTTTTATCTCGAAATGTTGCACCTGTCAGGGCTCCTTAAAGCAGGGAACTAGTTCCAATTAATATTTACCGTATTACATTGTTACTGGCAACTTGTTTCTGGTCTGCGATAAGCTTGGCAAACAAATTGTCTTTACACTGTTACATCCCGAAAATCCCAAGAAAGAAATCAAGTGATGAGTGATATTGTGCAGATACTACTACCAATGATATACCTTATCTTATTTCAAATAATAAACCACAAGGGAAACTGACTGGGTAAATGTTTAAATGATTTTGGGTTGAACAAAGAAAAATTGACTAGAGCGGGATTTGAACCAACGACCTCCGGTTTAACGTGCCGGCGCTCTACCAACTGAGCTATCTAGCCCTATGTTGGCGGTCTCCCTATTTTGTCAATATCTTTGTTCGGGGGGTGCCAGTCAGAAGCCATTCAACCGCAAACTGCCGTGTAGCCAGGGATCACAGCCAAGTATACGATACAACCTGGGAAGCGGCAGCCAGGGTATCACCTTAAGGGGATGCGACTTTTTATATCAGATATCAAATAATCTTATTTCCTAAGAATAATCGTAGCATAGTATTAAGCATTGAAAACATCAATGCGTACTTTAAGGAAAAACAAAAAAGTTTTCACAATTTTACGAGTAAATTTCCTAGTAAGAAATGTAACGTTTTTGATAAGCAAATTATCACTTTTATTTTACCTTGGCCATTTCGTCTTTCCATCCACATCTCTCGGTCTGGAGCTCTTTCAATTTCGAGAGGGCCAGCAAACAAACCTTGTCCCCGGGCTCCACATACGGGCGAATATTGCCTTCATCTAATAACAGATTCAAACCATTTCAATATTAACCCGTTTCTTCTAGGTAAAATATATAGTTTGAACCCTCAAACCTTGATAGGTCAAGAATCAGAGGATGATATCGTGAAATCAAGCAAGCATGAACATAGCCTTTAGGCAACAAGTTTAGTCACCACTGCTGACACAAAAAGGTGCCCTTTCCAGTTCGTTCATCAAATCAATTATTCATATACTCAACAATGCGATCATTACTTTATTAATATTATTTAAGGCTCTTAACCAATCGCCATTACCAATATTTTATAAAAGGTAAACGCAGCAGACAATTTTATCAGTTTTATTTTGAAAACAGACGACATGAATAGGTCGGTTTGACATTGTTTAGTTTTCATTCTTACGTTGCAAGAAAACCTTCTAAAATAAAAACGTAAAGAAAATGACAACAACAAATAAGTGAAAACTACGAAATTGCAGTGCAAGCAAAAGTACATGGATAGAGGACGAAGAAAACATTAAGAAAACAATTATTATTCGGCTGACAGGCCGTACACTAAAAAAACTTTAACATTCAAAGAGGAGTTCGGCTGATGCCCGAGCACCTAAAAAAAAACCCCAAAATCAGAACATATACACCAATCCGACGAAAAAAAATTGGTAGCGCCCTCTATTGACAACATTTTACAACTGCGGTGTCGCAAGCTGGAAGCACTGATCTCATTATACTGTGCTTCCAGCTTGCGACACCGTAGCCTTTTGTCAAGGCCTTCGTGGCTTGAACAGCTTTGTAGAGCCGCGATCCCAAGCGACTGAAATGGGAGACCACGCACGCGAGTGGCGAAGCCACGAGGGCCTTTTCCAACTTGTTTGCGGTTTCTTATGTGTTTCTTTATAATCTCGACTTTTGCTACCCGAAACGGTAGCAAAAGTCCACAGAAGTGCATAACGCATGTTTCATACTTCATGAATAATTCGAAAACTGGTAGAAATCTAATTTTTTGGAAAGGCTATCATAGTTTATGGTAAGTTATGGATTATTTGCAACAAGAAAAGTGATATTAGAATTAGTCCCTTGAGTTGGTACCGGCAAGTGGGGCTGGCTCATGGACTACCTCGTGGCATCGCCACTCGGCTCGCGCGCGTGGTCTCTCGTTCCAGTCGCTCCACTGTTTACAAAGCTGTCCAAGCCACGATGGCCTTGACAAAAGGCTAGCGACACCGTAGCCCGAACATCTGACAGCGGACCAGTCTAGCGACACCGCAGTTGTTAAATTTTGTCAATAGAGGGCGCTGCCAATTTTTGTTCGTCGGATTGGTGTATAAGTAGAGGTGCTCACGCCGATGCAAGAACACCTTAAAAACCTCATAGTGATTCTACTGTGCATAATAGTCTAGTCTGGATTAAAACAGGCTTAATCTTATAATCTCGTGTTCTTGTACTCACCAATAACAGGTAGATGGTCGATGTAAAAGTCTCCCTCGGTATCTCTTTCGGTGTATTTCAGGTCCATCTTGCCGTTGTTTCCACATCGGTAATTGCATCTAATACCACTCGGCCAGACCACCATCACACAGGAGCGCTCAAAAGCCAGTTTGTTTTGGTAATCATATCCACGCACAGTACCAACATTTTCATCTCCTCCTATATTACAAAACAACACATTTCATTTCATTTAGCTGGAGCAAAACGGTACCGAAAATCAACTTGTAGTCCAAATGAAACTGTGGCTAATTTAATGTCATACTCTCTGAACAGTAGCGTGTTTTGGCGCTCAAATTTTCACAGAATGTCCTTCAGTGGGCTCTGCGAAAGAGGGTCAGTGAACTTTGAATACAAAAAGGAGCTGGAGATTTGAAAAAGTCACCCAGAAATCGCCGTATTGAGTTCAATCCAAATTAAACCATTACCCCCTAAGAAAACACTCGAACAATGACGAACAATAACAAAAATCTACGACTGTGGGAAAAAGCTCCGTTAACTACGTAGGTTGCTAGCCCTGCTGTAGCTGAACCCCCAAAATCACTTCTTACACAACGATAATCATACCATCTTGATTTTCCCACCTCCAATCTGCCCCTCTCACTACCTGGGCACCTTGGAAGATCCCCAAAGTCCGGCACTTGGCGGACCACCTCCGACTTTGAACGTCAACGCTGGAAAGAATATCAATTGAAACTAAATGATGAGACAAACACAAATCAACAAAAGAATGAGACAAATAATTTGAATAAAGGAGCGAATAAGACAACACAAGCTCTGAGACGAGACAACAAAAGATTTACACTGGAAAGAATGGGACAAAGACAGAATGAGCAGACATTGGAATGGAAGAATGGAAGAATGGGACACCGAAAGAAATGTTTTAAGAGTCTAGAAACAAACAAAAGACGGAGACCTAAACAAAAAAACTGACATAAGTTTTGGTTTAAAGAAAAATAAGGTGTTCAGCGCGACACGTCTAAATTAGCAGAGCTGGTGAAAAGTAAAGAGAAAGTTTGATAAACATGTCTTTGTAGGAAATGTCTGCTTTACTTGAAGTTATTATTATTTTTTACCTGAAGAAAAGGTCACACCGGGTCACTCTTCGTGTAATATTTGTACGTTATTTCAAGACATTACATAATGTTACATGGTAAGTTTCAAGTCTGAACCTTTTTTGTTATCAACGTATTCATTTTGAACAATGAAATTTCAACTTCTGTGAGTCAAGGTCAAAATGAGTCACACTCTTCGAAGCGTTTGTGTAATATTTAAAGACCTTTCCAATGATGTTGTTCTGAAGATAACATGTTTTCAAATATAAAACTTTGATACCTGATGATGTCATCATGACGTCATAAAGTTTTTGTTGTTTTGATGTTGAGGTTCAATTGTCAGGTGAGTTCCAATGTTCAATGCAAAGTTTCATCTCGATTATATATTTTTTTTCTGTGTACAAAGATCTTGCAAAATTGCGCCTTTAAGGTGACGTCACGAGACACTTAATGACGTCATTAGAACGTGACAAATTTTGGATGTTACACATCCCGGTTTAAATAATTATATGCAAAGTTTCAGCTTTATCGCGCAATTTTTTCGGTAAATATAAATCTTTAAAAAGTGTACCTTTAAGCTGATCGAGGAGCTTGAGCCCACCCCCTCAAAGGTTGTCAATTTGTTTGTTTGGTTTTTGGGTCATATTTTTACAATCCTCTAAAGAAATTTGAAGAACAAAAATTGAGCCCCCCCCCCCCCCCCCCCCCCCCCCCACAAAAAAAGAAGAAGCCAAATCCTGGGTACGTCACTGCTGATAATTTAAAGTATGATTCTGGTTAGACCACATCAGCCCTCAACATGAGAAATTCCCCAACCAAGAATAATTTTAGTAACAATTGAAACAGAACAGTAAGTTGTGTTAGTGAATTTCTAATGTTAAGTCTATAAATTGACTAATTTGTAACCTACCAACTGTACAAAAATAGTCGTAAAGTTGTAAATTTTGAAGAGCCCAAATTTTTCTTAGTGGATTCTGATAGAGGAAGACATGTTCTAACAAGTAATTCTAATTTCGTTGTTTTTCGGAATGATACATTATTACAAAAATTGGGTCAAAGGTCACGATAACATATTAAAGGTCACGTTGACCTACTTTTCACAAAATTTATTTTTGACAAAAGAATTGATTTGAGCATGCAATTCTCGTTATTTTAATACCAAATTTGCATATATTTGATGAAAATTAACATGGTTATGACATATTTGTACTAAAAGGGTGGTACTTTACTCTTAAAATGTAAATTTTTTGTGGTTTCTGCCCTGACCACATGGTAGGTCGGATCGGGCTAAAAATTAGTGTGCATTCATTGCTCATTAGGTCATACAAGCACAGCAATTTTTATCAAAATCGGAAGACATGAGGTAAAAAAGTGCGTTGGTCTGACATGGAATGACCCACATCCTGGCTTGAATACATGCAAAGTTTGAACTTGATTGCGCTTTTTTTCTTTTATGTATAAATCTTTGAAAAGTGCTCTTTTAAGTTGACGTCACTTGAATATTGATGACGTCATGATGATGCAATTGTAAAGAATAATGTCTCATCAAGGTCTTATGATGGTGTAGATTTGAAGTGGATCCAGAAGTTTAGATATGGGCCGGGAACTCACCTGACAATCGAACCTCAACATCAAAACAACACAAACTTTATGACGTCATGATGACATCATCAGGTATCAAAGTTTTGTATTTGAAAACATGTTATCTCCAGAGCAACATCATAAAATTTGACTTTCCGGTACAACAGGAAGTAAAGAAAATACGATTGTGTCGTTTCTTTTCAAATGTTGCCCCACGTTCTTACTCTATCAGATGCCAAATTATGAACATCGTAGCTTTAAAGTTACATGAAATACAGCCAATAACAAATGGTCACTTTTTCAATCATATCGTCATTGTTCAAGTGCCGTATTATGATAACAATAAAAAGAATAGTAAATAAATAAAACAAAAAACAAAGACAAAGCACAAGTATCAGCCATATGAAATACATTTAGAATGTGAAATTGACATTGTATATTTTTTCATAATATGACCACTGCTGACCGATAGGTGACCACTGGGCAAAATCCGTGTACACCTCGAAATGGCGCTCGAGCAATCGAAGCATTTGACCAAGTAAGATAGAAAAGGAGGAGCATTCTAAAAAAATTGTTTAACTACCGGTACTGACCACTCGATGACCATTGGCCAAATTTGATGATCATCCCTAGATAGGGCAGGTCTCAAGGTTTAGTTAAAATCGGCAAAATAGCTTAGGAGTTATGGCATATTTTATTTTGATCTGGTGACCGTTTGACCAAAGAAAGAAAGAAAGAAAACAAAAGAAAGAAGGGGAAGAAGCCTTCACAAGGAGGCTGATGTAGATAAATATATAGCATCACAATAGGCCTAATAGCCTGCTTCGCAAGGCTGATATAGAGAAATAATTCTAGCATCACAATAGAGAAATAATTCTAGCATCACAATAAAATAGCCTGCTACGCAATGCTGGTATAGAGAAATAATTCTAGCATCACACTAATAGCCTGCTTCGCAAGGCTGATACAGAGAAATAATTCTAGCATCACAATATAATAGCCTGCTACGCAATGCTGATATAGAGAAATAATTCTAGCATCACAATGCTGATATAAAAAAAGAAACAATTCTAGCTTCACAATATATTGGCCTGTTTCGCAAGTTTGATATAAACAAAACGTGACTGCAAAAACAATTACAACATGAATTTTGATACTTCATTGTTTGTACAGAAAGCTTACCCCTCAATACCGTCTGCATCGATTCGTTTAAATGGATGATTCAGGTTATGTTTGCCCCTGTGGTAGCATTTGTGGCACAAATCGTAATCATAGCACGAACAGCATTTCCAACGCATCCCAGCTATGTCATCTTTTCCGCAACAGTTGCATTGGACATGTTTATGTGTCACTCCTGTTACCAAAATTGAAGGGAGACTGGTCAAGAACATGCTGACTTTGCTCTTTTTCGCATGAGCCTGGGGGAGGGAGGGGAGACTCGGCACTGTGTAGTGTAACCCTAATTAGGCGTGTCGTGCTCCGAATGCGAAAGCGATACGAATTTTGACGTCACAAATTCGCAACGAACAATTGCAGCAAAACAGCACCGTGACGTCAAAATTCGCTTCGCATTCACATTCACAGGAAGTATGAACCGGACTTTAAGCAAGACACTTCGTTTAACCATTATTGCTGCGTCATTCGGATAGAACAAAAAGCCGTATGTCTCATGTGATATGTAATGCACGTAAAAGAACCCAGTGCACTTATCGAAAAGTAAAGGGGTTCGCCCCGGTGTTCCTGGTTTGATCGAGCCACTACCCATTTCTAATGGGGCCAAGACCAAAGTCCGGGTTAGCACGAACGGTTTGGGGTCCCATGCAAATGCCATTGAATCAGGGTCAAATTTACCAGGGGTCAATTTCACAAAGCACTAAAGATTCATCTCAAGATGAGTTGTCAGTATTGCCTTAGTGAGTTGTATTGTGACATCACACTCTTCTTAGCAATTAAGATTGATTTGATGTTAAGATCAATCTTTAAGCTATTTGTGAAATCGAATCCGGACTCCAGGTCAGTCAATTATTTTTCTTCCCCTTCTTTAGATTTTTAAAATCAGTTTTCATTTTATAAGACCAATTGTGTCAGAACACATCGAGTTACATCGACAAAATGTGAAACTGTGATTCTCACCTAGTGTTGCGTTGTCATATACTCGCAGTTCGAACTTGTCACTCCTACCACCAATGTGGTAGTTTGCTACGTTACCCGAGTCCCATCGCACCCATGCAGTGTTCGCTGCAATGAAAAATAATAATAGTAACAACATTAGGTTTTCCCGGCCAATGTCAACAAAAATCCAATCATTTTAACAACCGCCTCATTCAATTTCGTTTTAAAATGAATGCTCCATTGAATCTGCATTCAACAGTCAAAAGGAGCAATTCAATTTCACCAGTTTAGCATTCACTGTTCAAATAAGATCATTTAGTTCTATTTGGCCGCAAGACTCTTCAATTTCTTAAAAATCGGCAGCAAAGAGCTGGTCAGTTATTCAATTTCATCAATGAGCAAATATTAAAAGGGTTTGCATTCAAATTCAAATTCCTGAAATATCTAGAAAGTGTCTGTGAGTACACTTCAGTCATGATGTTTTGCGCTAATAAAGCTATAACCGAATAATCATTATATCAACCAAATTTAACGATGAGAAAAACGGTCGTTTCATTTGGGATAGTTCAGATCATGTACTTACGATTTTCCAGAGATTGGGATTCAATCACCGTCCCCACACAACCTTCACCGCCGTCCTGGTCACCCTGTGTCCAGTCCGGGCCACGTACGACTCGCAGCCCCTTGAACATCTTACGTAGATTTATCTTTCAGTGAAACTGCAGTAAGGCTTTAAAAGGTACCAAAATAACCTTCAATTAGTTTAAGAGAAGGGTAATGCGGGGAAAAACGAAGTGTATTAATTTCCAACTGCAGCGGCATTGGGTTGCCGCCACCCTAGATAACGCTACCGTACGCATTTTTTCTCACCAAAGACCAACTGTAAAAATTGGTTTTACACTTCATTCTAAGAATGGCGCATAAACTTTGCAGTGCGTGAAAGTGATAGAAAATTTTCTTTTTATCCCAACATTTCGGCTGATAATAACACGTACCTATACTCATGCAACTGTTGTGAGTTCATGGAGGAAAGAATCCAATGATTCGAGTTGATTGAAGAACTGCCTTCAGGGTGCGCCAACCTGTACCTTTATATAGCTCAATTCTGGCAGAAATTTGATGATGGACAGGGAACATAAAACAACGATTGGACACGAAGAAACACGTGATGCATTATGTCATAAAAATACGCAAAAGGAGACCCGCCCATGGGTGTGGCTATTATGGGATATTTTCGTCCGCGGTGTTTTTCGGCGTTTCGCAATCAGGGGAATTCCGAACCTAACATTTAATAGGAAAATGTTTTCCATTTGTCTCCTTTCCCCAAAGCTTATTTTTTCTTTGCCTGTGTCTCATAGTAAAAGTGCACCACTTTACTTCAACAATAAACTGTTATTTGATGTTTGTTGTCTGTAGGCCCTACTCCCGGTATAAAGTCACGCGCTTAACATGAGACTCAGCGCAAAACAATGTTTGTTGCACTCGTGGAAGTAATAATAATTATTCCACTTAATGTTCCTAACGTGTGGCGTGTCGTGGCCGAGCGGTCTAGGTCACCGGACCTAAGCTCTGGTGTTTTCAGCAGCAGAGTGTGAGTTCGATACCCGGTCATGACACTTGTGCCCCTGAGCAAGGCACTTAACCATAATTGCTTCGAAAAAGTTGGGAAGGTAGTGCATTCTGCTCTACCAGACAGTCTCCTAGTGGATGATACCCATGCCTACATCCTTAAGGACTGTGAAGGGGGTAACCCTGTTTCAGCCCCAGGAGTAGGAGGCAACGTGCCCCTGGTGTCAATTGATTTGGGTCGATAGCCCAAAATCAGTTATGTGTAGCCCTCACCTTGAGTGGCCGTCCGTGGCCTTGTGAGTTGGGCGATATCTCATAAAAAAATTTAAAAAACCTGCATGGTCTGTTTTCATTACACGCAAGAAATAGAAAATAAACGTCGAATAAATAATTTGAAAATCAAATGAATAATAGTAATAGTAATAATGGACGTGCTTTTTCCAGCCAGCCTCGTTTTAGAAGTACCTGTTTATGGAAAGAGAAGAAGGTGGCAGCTCCATCTGGAAAGGGGGGGGGGGGGGGTTAGTATCTACCAACACACCAATATTTACCCCGTTGGTTGCAACTCAATTGCAGATTCTGCAAAACCCAAACGTAATTGTTTTGTATTTTTTTCTTATGTAGGTTAATTTGGTCTTTGGGGCAAACAGGATGTACTTCACATGCATCAGGAACACCCGGTCTAACCCCCACTCTTCCACGATCAGTGTTCTGGGTTCGTTCACGTTCTTTTCTAATGGTGGCAATACGTTGCTCAATGCACGCAGCACAGCATTACATTATAGCTTTAATATGTTTAGTTTCATGAGAGGTATTTATCAAACTGGTTATTTCACAACAAGGGGATTTTTTTGCTGTCGCAATAATATGGCTCAACATGGATCTCCTTGGTAACAACCAAGACAACATTAACAATACACCATTTGACCCTTTTTATATGTTAATGTGCTTTTGGAAACGTTCCAACTACAGCAGATACGATGCATTATGGACTTTGATAATATCCATCTGGAGCTTGACTCCCATGGTTGCATCGCATTATAAACGCTTCCCAAAGCAACCAATTCTAAAATGTTTAATAATCGAAGCTACTAAAAAATTATTTTAAATCTCTCAGCCTCTTGCAATAAAATCAATTATATTTGCTGAGAACTAAGCGTATTTTTTATTTTTATGTTTTAGTAGGTTAGCCTTTGATTTTTTAGCCATGCTTATCCAAAAATGAAAACGACCATGATAGAGTACGCTGCGAGACTCCATGTTGTACAATGGGACAGGGCTAAAGACCTTTCTATTGCAAAGTCAATGCCCGAATTTTTGCCAACCGAGGTTGAAAAACTTTGGAAAGCTATAACTGCAAATCAACAGTTTGAAGCAATTTCACAGAAATATTTAGAAATAGTGTTGAATTTGTTGGAAACAAAGCAACCATTCTTGGAAGGTATTGTAGTTAATTGAAACTTTGCAGAATGTTGAATTTGGACACAACATCTTTTAACACGATTAAATGTTTTACTAACATTCGGCCGTCCATGCCAACCGGCGCTGTTTGTTTATCAACAATGGAAATGTCTATACGCTTTTCAGCAACATAACGGCGTTAAGGGTTTTTACCCCCAAATGCTTCATGTTGAAAGTCAATCGCCCCAGGGGCATAGTATTGGATCAATTTCAACAATCCATAAAAGACATGGCCTTTCAAATATTCAACGGATTTAAAGAAAGGGATTATGGGTTTACAATCGTGAGGCTGGTGCATCTCATCTCGATTTTTGACTCCCGTTGAAAATCAAGTGAAAATGATGCGCCCTCTGCCGGTGAGTTGTTTTTTCGATTGTGTACGTTAAGAGTAAGTTGGTCGTTGCATTAATAGAAAACATGTTTAAAAATAACACGCCCCTTCCCTCCAACCCCCATGTTGTCTCCTTAATCATTGTTTACCCCCTGCTTTTTCTGTGTGCTTTCTGTTTCTCTCTATCTCTTTCTCTCTATTCATGTATTTCCACTTGACTGCTTCTGTTACACTTGTCAGGGGCGGATCCAGGATTTTTTTAAACCGGGGGGCACAACGGCGCAACCAGGATTTTGTATTAGAGGGTAAACCAAAAATGGGTGGGGTCCAGGGGCCGGCCTCACGGCCCCTGGTGGGGTCCAGGGGCAAAGCCCCGGTGGTGGTCAAGGGGCGAAGCCCCCTGAAGCTTTGAGCTTTTGGCGTTTTGAGGGGTGAAAAATCAAGTCTTCATGTGCCTAAAACAGAGAAATAGACACACTCTTATTGGAAATCAGATCCATATAAATCTTTTAAATTTACTGGAAACATTTCTGTAACATCGATGGTGGAGGTTCAGGGGCGAAGCCCTGGTGGGGGTCCGGGGGCGAAGCACCCGGAAGCTCTTAGCTTTGGGCATTTTGAGGGGTGAAAAACCAAGCCTCCATGTGCCTAAAACAGAGAAATAGACACACTCTTTTTGGAAATCAGATCTATATAAATCTTCTTAGTTTACTGGAACAATTTCTGTAACATTGATTGTGGGGTCCAGGGGTGAGGTCCCGGTGGGGGTCCAGGAGGCGAAGCCCCCGGAAGCTCTGAGCTTTTGGCAATTTGAGGGGTAAAAAATCAAGCCTCTGTGTGCCAATCTTCTAATTTTACTCAAAGAAAATGTTAATCCCACAAATCTCGCGTTTGGATCTGGTCGCTGCAATATCTGGTTTCATGCATATTCATTCAAAAAATATAGTTCAAACTTAGTGTAGTCTTTACTTGAATGCCAGAACGACATGAAATATATTTTATCCAGGACAAATTGGCACGTCAGGTTTCAAACGCTTATGTTATCGTGCAAATCTAAGTAATTATATTACAAGTGACATATCATGAAAGATTCATTTTGGCAGAAAGAAACAAATTTTGATAGGCATAGGATTAAAAAGAAATCCATCCTGCCGCTGGGGGAAAAGACACCACACACACTTGTGGCTAATTTTTAAGCAGGCAGATAGTGAAAAAAAAAAATTAATAAAAAATATTTATATTTATATATATATTTCTTGTCAAATTTTACCCGGGGGGCACGTGCCCCCTGCCCCCCCCCCCCGGATCCGCGCCTGCTTGTATACCTGTTTATGTGTGTTGTGATGTCATTTAGCCTTCGAGAAAGACTCTGCTAGGGTTGAAATGTCAGGCCATTAATTGTTGTTTTGCATTTATAACATAGGACCTTTTGATTGGTAAGAAGTTTGCATTAACATTGCTTACAAAATAATTTTAAATGAAACTTTGAGTGAAACCAGACACAATAATTATACATAACATTGCACAGTCCTGGCTTTTAGACACAGGTATACTTAGTATTTGTGTCAAAACGTGTTATTGAATGCAAGGGTATACGAGAGAAGACTGATTTTGTGCATACCGAAAAAAAATTATAAACAAAAGCAAATAATGGGAAAAGAAGAGGGCGCTCTTTTAATCACTAATAGATTAAGAAGCAAACTCTAGTCAAACCACTCATATGGAGGAAAAATCCGTAAAAACGAACACAAAAATTAATTAAACATTTTATTAATGGGTCAGTGAAGGAGGAAGGACATTCCAGATTGGGGGGGGGGGGTTACCAAACTCAGCATCTGAAGTACTTTCTGAAAACTATTTATAATAAATTTCAGATTTATCTCAAAATGTGTACTTATCTTAATTGCTAAAGCAAAGTGCAATGTGACAACACACATCAATATAGCAATAGTGACAACTCATCTTAAGATGAGTGACAACTCATCTTAAGATGAGTGACAACTCATCTTAAGATGACTCTTACAACAAACTCCCGAAGTCGGAACTGACGTACACGAGTCCCGTGAGGCCTGACCCATTTCTTGTTTAGGCTGACCCGGAATCTGTGTTAAAGTTACCAATAAGGGGTCAAACTGACGCAGAATCCTAGTTGAAATGCAATTTTTAAACCAGCCTTGAGGTCAGCATGACTCAGAAATGGGTCAGGCCCCTGGGACCCAGAGTCCGGGCCAATCTTGATCCATGAATACTTAAAGTAAGTTGTGTTTCGTGAAATTGAGCCTAGCTTGTTGGCTATTAAATTTGCAAACCAAACACATTGTTATAGACCGTACACGTCTTGCCTGTCTATGAACGTTGGGCTCCGTTTATAAGTGAGGTTTTCTTATGCAGGTGGTTCCCCAAAACACGCGCTCTAAACATGTTATATTCTAACTATGACTATCGCGACATTGTTTATTACCCGTACTATTTCTTGTTAAAAAGCAGTTAGTGGTTTACAAAATAACGATTGAAACATCAAGTTATAAGATTCAGACACCAAATTTGCAACAAAAAAGTTGCGAACTTCTGATTACAAATTATTTATAACCATCCTCGAAAGTGTCTAACTTCGATGACGAACGTTTATCGATTGCGTCTTTGGTGCATAGTTTCCTCTCGTATCCATCACCGTAACAGAATCTTCATCTTGGGCTGAAAATAACAGACAGCTTTGGACAGTGTAGCGCCCTCATTCGACAAGGTCTACTTCAGTTTTTGCACGTTAAATCTGAATACATCATGTTACTGACTTATTTGGTAAAAGGTTAATGTTAATTTGAATAATCCTTGAGTTAAATGTAGTGTTGTTATGCCACACAGTTAGGGCTTCTGCATGTACTTATGAATACTCGGATATAACCATGACTTATCTCATGAATATTATAATTTGCATCAGCTATTTATATGACTTGTGCCAATTAGGTCTTATTTTATGACATATAAAAGTCATGTTTATGAGCACATCTCATAATTAAAAGTATATTCATAAATACCTTGAATAAAAGGGAATAAAAGGGTAGCGACTCGTTCTTAAACGGCCGTTTAAAACCTTGCAGGGTCGTGGTCGTGGCTCGGGCCTTTATCGCACGGCCACGACCCTGCCGGTTTTAAACGGCCGTTTAAGAACTCGCCGCTACCCTTTTATTCCCTTATTATAAGTCATGGGATTTAACACATGATTATGACTGATACTAAGTCACTAAGTTTTCTTTCTTTTCTTCTCTCTCAATGTCCCCTCAACGCTTCCGTACAAAGAGCTCCAAGTTACGCCTAAAACAAGGAAAACACTTTGATGAAAACAAAGGATATATCAATTTTCAATAATTAAGGCAATGTGCTTTATTTCAACAAATACAGATGCAATGCAAACGTTTACAAGCTCCAGTTACGATGTTCAGTACATACAGTTCATTCTTAAAAATAGTCAAACCAGCTTGTGATAATAAAATGCTTTAAAAGCTTAAAAGGGAATTAGTATACTGTGCTTTGGAAATATCATCAGTATAAAAGACGCGCATTTGAATCATTGGAGTTTTATAATTAAACTTTGCAAATTGAATACAATTTCTTACCCTACGCTAAAAGTTAAGTGCTGAAAATATGAATTTACATATGTTCTAAAATTTACAAGTTTCAATAAATGTTTTGAACAGTTTTATACAGTTGACATTTCAAATATTAGGCCCTATGTGTTTATTTACATAAGATGTGCATGACAAATAATGAAGTGCGGTCAATACCATGTGCTGATCTTTCCAAGATGAAAAACTTAGACTATTATAAATTTACGGCCACATGAATGAAAAAAGAATTGCTGGCTCGATTGGTTCCTATACTTATACACCATACCCTATCTGCAAAGCTTGGGTCAAAGGATTATAGAAACTGAAAAGAGAACAAAGGTAATAAAAGTATCGTGTTTATTTTTGTTTACCACTGAGTTTTAGTTTTCGAGAAAAAGGGCAAACATCTGCAGAGTTCAAACTTAAAAATAATTTTAAAAAACTAGGACGGAAAACCATTACTTAAAAAGCAATTTTTGTTTTCTTTGGGGGTTTTTTAGAGAGAAAAAAACCACATGGCTAGATAGCTTAAGGTGCTATCTCGCGCAACGTTCAATATTGAAACAATTCTGGGCTCACATTTGAAGTAGATTTTTGTCTAAGTTTGAGGCATTTTACCTGTTAGCCATCACTGGACCGACCAGCCACCCAAAGCGATACACTGTAAAGAGTGATAGGAGGTAATGCTCACCAGCTTCTTGTGTATGGCGAGAAACAAAAAAGTAACATCAACATTAAACTAGCTTTTCCGTGATACACGTTGGTCAAGTCAGTGGCAATCGTTTATAATTTCTAATTTCCCCCCTTCACAGATGACTTGTAAACATGTTAACGCTAATGATGATGACATTTTGTAGCTTTCACCAACACCACGCTTATTTGTAACAACTTTTTTTAAATTTGTAATCCTCATGATGATGCTATCAAAAACTATTGACTCGGCAATTAATCAGTATGAACATTTCAAAAACTATTCGCCGTAAAAATTACCGGTAGCCGGAACGAGAGGCACTTATTGTTCCCTAGGACTTATTGCCTTCGAACTTGAAATAATTATGTCATTCTATGACACAGTATTTACGAAAAAGATGAAAACTGTTCAAAGATACTATAATAAGTAGCCTTGAATGTCTTTTGAAATTTGGATCACATTCCAGTAATTTACTGCAAGAGTCTTGAAAACTGAACATCGTTTCAGCAAAATCTGGTGGTACAAGGACTAGAGGGCTATTTCGCCCTGAAAACTAAAGAGAATTTGTGTTGATGCACTTCCCCAAACCAATGGTGTACCATCCCTTTGCAATAACTTCGTTAAAAACTAAACGGTTAGAATAAATGCGCTCTTCACAAAAACACAATCCCTGTCTTTTATGGCAACAATTGGTGACCCTTGCTCCAAGCTTTGGTATGAACTGTCAAATCTTGGCAGGCACATTTTTCAAATATTTTCACAGTGCACACTCATCGAATCTTTAGTAGGTTCAAAGAAGTGAAAGCAAAATTAAAACGTAACAGCTAATAATAGTACATACAGTTCTTCAGAGAGATACTTTATGCCGATATCAAATATCAGTAACTGAAGAAGGAGACACCCCGTGTATTGATGTAGGGCCTACTTGTCAAACCAACTACTGCATTATCATGAATATTTATAAAGGACGATCGGTATCTCATTTCTATAGTATGCACGTTGCGGAAACGAGGGGGACAGGTTACATTCGTTTGTACAATAACCAGAATATAAAGTTATGAAAGCTCTTAAATTCCATACCCCACTTGCCGAATCAAAAGCATAAATTTCATCCACGTCCTAATCGAGACATAATTAAAGGTATGATAAATGATTGATAGCAAAAACAAACAAAAACAAAACACACAACAACTAGGAATACTACCCCCAAAAAATAAAAAGTTCTCTTTTTAAAGTTTACTCAAGGTTATAAACATAATATTCAAAATGATTGTTCGAAAAAAGTTCAAGGCTTTTTGACAAACCTAAACAAGCTCATGACACGGCAAATATCTGCCCCTAAAACCCATTCGTTGTATTATCATAATATTATGTGACCCCATAATGTGGTTGCTACGTTCGGTTTGATGAGAACTGGAGAGTAGAATGAAGCGTAACTCTTTCAAAAACTAAGTACATTAAAGGAATATATACTAATGACTTATGCAAAATCCAAACAATTTTGCAAAATTATTTGTACAATTTAACCAATTCCCTGACAGAATCCCCCTTTATGTTGCCCCGACCTCGTTGAATTATCTATAGGCTCTGGTGAGGGTGATTATACAATAGAATATTGGTGAGTAATTATTCATACATCAAGATGGTATTTCAGTTTATAAGTGCTTCGAGACCGATACAGATACAAAATGGTTGATATGATTTTACAATTGTTTTCGATTTATTCAAAAGACATGATACGTGTTTGGTATGATCAGGGTAAAAATGTATATTTTTTTAATCTAATAGTAGTACTCGGCACCAGGGCATACATTTCATATGAAAAATGTACGCTAACTGTAAAAGAAAAATTAACGCTTATTGTAAGCATGTCTAACAGGTGTGTGTGTGTGTGTAGATATGATTTAATGTTACTAACACTTAGCTCACCGAGCACAGAAACTCAGTGGTAACCAATGTAAATGGAAAATGGGTGACCGTTCATAAGCAGAAATCCACGGTAAACAGAGCAATGAAATAGGAAATAGGGCCAAGTACCCCAAAATGTACCCAGGTCTTATTCGTTTCGTCGGAAATACTGCCAGGTTCGAGGAAGATGTCTGCCTACACCCAGTTGCCAAATCAATACAAGCACACACCGTCTTTTGCACTTAGAGTTGTGAGGATTTCTATTGTTGTTCTATTATTCCCTTTTCTGAAGAATTCCCCTGTGGGGACCAAAATGAACAAAGAAAAACGTTGTGGGAACCTTTGTTCTATCGTGTATAAGTCCCCACAGCGCTGCTGTATGTATACCTACCCATCCAAACATAGACCACCATTTGGTTTGACAGCATTTACCGTATGTCAGGTTGTTGGCATGGTGTGTTAAATGAACATTAAAAGACTGGAATGAGTATAATTATTTCAAAAGCCAATGACGTAACATACCTTAAACTGTTTACAAGTTAACAAACTGTCAACAAATTAACCGAGTATGTAGTGAATTCTGAAACACATACAGGCCAATGCGTACTTATTTATTTCAACGCTCGGTTTGATAATACCAAATAAGGAGTTCAAAACTTTGATGAAATTTAGTATGCCCCTTTTTGGGGAGGTCAAGAATTTCTCAAAAACATTGCCACTTGAAAGTGACATTCTTCTTCAATGATTTGAGATTATCATTCGAAGGGTCAAATTTGCATTAATATATAGATTTTATTTTTTAAATTGTTTGTTTATAGCAGTTGTACGACTACAACAAACCTCACACCTTAAATTAGGTGTTTTTTGTATACTACATATTTTAATTAGGCAGGCTTTTGGCATGGCGTTTTACGCGTTAGAAACGATAGTTCACACACAACCACTTGTCGATGTACTTTAGGCTAAAGTGATAAGTCAAAATGAAATACATAATTATAATCTCCATCTTGATACGAGGAATGAATGAAGTCCACACTCTACGTTTGCAATAAAACATGTGATATTTTAAAATCGTGTTTAGTGCTTTTCAGTGCAGGGTGAACTTGAGATTCAATACGCATGCATATATTTTTGAGAATATAACTTGCTTACCAAGGTAAGTTCACTGTTTAGCGCCCTCAAGAGTATTGCATGCATTTGGACAGTAATAATCGAATAGAAACGAATCAGAAAAATATAAATCATAAAAACAAAACTTCCTGCGACGAGTCCGAGGCGAGGGGCTCCATCATAATCCTCTCCGACCGTGATCTTTTGTACCTTTCCCGCATGTCTTTGGCTGATGTCCTGCCCGCCCCGGCCGAGTTAGCCCGGGGTCGCCGTGCTTGACTCACCCAACTGCTGCCCTCACCGTTCACTTTGTTCGATAAGGCTTCTTTCACCTTTGCCATATCTGTCATCTCTACACTGCTGTGGTCATCATCAGTCTGATCTCTCGAGTTTTCTCGCGATTTTGCATCTGAGTCATCACTACACGCGAATTCACGCACAAAGTCTCGAGTCTCTGATAGATCCCTCTGGTCGCCATTTTTTACAGATTCCTTGTGTTGTGGATCTTGTGAGACTTTATCATCAACGCCATTTTGAATAGCGTCGTGTTGCTCGAGAGCCTTCGAGAGTGCATCACGTGATTCAACAACTGATAATTTAGGATCAAGAACGGAGTCTGGCATTTCCGGGTTATCCTTTCCATTTATGGTCGCTTGGGGTGCTGGTCGCGTATTGACTTGTTCAATGACGATCATGTCCATGTCATACTCAATTGATGCATCAATGGACGGAAAAGCATCAATTTTCGACACTATGCTACTTTCCCGTGATGTTATATACCCACTGTGTTCTGACATGGCACCGTCGTCAGTATCAGTATCACTCAAAATACTGTTAAACGCAGAGAAACCAGAGGATTCCTCCTTCAGAATCTCGTTTTTAAGCCACTGATCTTCCCGTGAGAGGGCGTTTCCGTCTACATCGCCGTCTAAGTGTTTTACTGGGCTCTTCTTTGATCGTTTCTTGTCTTTAGATTTTCTTTTTTGTTTCTTCCCTTGTTTCGTTGTTGTGCTTGGCGAAGCATAGTTTTGTTCAAAAGGCTTGTCCGGAATGAACTCTTCCTCATTTTGGTCACTCATAATACTATTGTAAAGATAATTATGGATTGATTTGTGTGTCGAGCCGCCGTCTGGTATTTCCTCAGCATCCTCTTCCGGAATATCGTATAAGTCTCCGGATCCTTGCTTACCAGAAAGTTCCCGCAATACATCAAACCGACTTGACCTTGCACCGTGACCCTCCGCAGTGTTTTGACCTTTGACCGGTGATATCTGCACACTATACACGGTGCCCTCCTTCTCTAAAGGAACGGAACTCCTTCGTTTTTTCTTCGTATGTTGATCGTGGGACGACATCATTGCGTCACAGCTCTGAGAAGTGACAAGGTTACCGTTCCGCATGAGGTTGTCCCGCTCCTCAGTGCCTCTTACACCATGCTTAGGTTTGCTCCGTTGCGTTTTCAATCCGCCGTTTTCAATATCAACTTTGACCGTATGAATGGTCTGCTCATTCTGTTCGTCGCTCGGATTGCCTTTCCTTCCGGACCCATGATCTCGTGGTCGAGCATTCCGTTGCAGTTTTCGGTGATGGTTCCGGAGACTATCCGCTCTGTCAACAGACAGGAACTGATCACTGATACTATCCCTGGATGACATGTTGTCAACACTTCCCTGCGATGGATTCCCCCTCGGTCCCTTATGAGCTAGCCACTGAGCTCGCCTCTCTTTCGAGGACATTGATTTGCTCTTACTCTTGCCGCCATCTTCCTCGATAATATAAGCCTCGTTGTCAAAATCTAAGGATTCTTGTTCCCGATCAAAACTTCTCATATCACGTTCCATTGATGACGTGATGCCGTATTCCAAGGCGTGTTCGTCGTCCATATCAATTGAGAACGAGAGGTCGCTGAAGTTCGGGTAATTGCTCCCATATTCATTCCCATCGTCTGAGAAGTTATCCAAAGAATCAATGGTTTCCTGCCGCTGAATACCTCCTGTCAAGTGCAAACATACGGAACCAGTTAATGGTTGCCACGTTATTTAATTCTTCACTACAGTTGTCATGGATTGAGTTCGCGGGGTATTGAATTTAAAAAGCGCCACCAAGAGTTTGTCATTAGCGAAGATTGTAAGTGTACGCTTGAATTCGAGTATACTGCACAAACTGGGGTGTTAAAATTGACACCATGGGTTTTGTTGCATATAGATACCGAGAGATAATCAAAATGAATCACTTAGTGTGTTAACACCGGTGTAATTGTTTTTGCAGAAATAAGTATTCGTATAACACCCTATTGTGAATTGTGATTCTTTTTTGGTAATTGTTTTTGCAGAAATAAGTATTAGTATAACACCCTATTGTGAATTGTGATTCTTTTTTGGTATCTATATTCGACAACACCCGAAGGTGTCAATGTCAACACACTTGTTTTTGCAGTGTAAAGTGTGTGAAATCGTTGTTTTTTGGAAGTAGGTATATTTCTTTAAATTTCCTAGATATAATCAAAATGAGAAACGCAATGTATTACTTGCAGATGGCATTTATACAGATATGAAAAAACGTATCTCTTGACAATTGATATCGTTCAATAAAAACATTTCATACTATTTTAAATACAATGGTAAATCTGTTTTCCCGATCACCAGTTTTAATATAAGTTTCTAGCTTGAAAGAGCTTTTTGAAAGCCCTTACAAGTTCTTGAATATGTCATTACAATCCATTTCAATGTGCCACAGTTCAAGTGGAATGTGAACATATTTTTTCTCTCACTTTATAATGTTTGTGTATTTTCCTCTTAGCCCTCGCCCCTGAGTGGCCGTTTAGCCTTGCGTTTGGCATGTTGTCATTAAAAAGGGTAATATATGGGAACACATAAATTCTAAGTCACGTTTTAAACGAATAATTTATTTGCACTTCATTATAAACTTTGAGCTACTTGAGACTAAAAACATTGTATCCAGTTTGCAAAAGGCACAGCGAGCCTTCAATAAAGGTGCAGTGCACACGGTTGCCCACACATTAATATACAAAAGAGTCGAGGCCAGGTAAAGACGCTAAGCACACGAAGTTCCTTAGCAGAGTAAACGTTAGCAGCGTTTAATATCATACAATGTACATTTCCCTTGACAAGTCCCCTGGTCCCAAATTTGCCTAGCACAATATGTGTTACTATTAAAGCAGATGAGGTCAGAGGTCAATACATGAATCGTCAATGGGAGACTTTAGACTTTCAGCTAATCACCAAGAGAGGGCGCTCGTCACCAGGTAAAGTCAACATTTTAGGAATAGGAAAAGCATGGGAGTGACGGTCACCGACAGCACTCGTCAACAAAATACGTTTTGCGTGTTGTTTTTTTGTTTTAAGTTATTTTAGATTCAACCCTACTGTATTTTTGATTTGATAACACAATACCAAACACGTCGTGTTCAGTACCAAACTGTTCTGGAACAAAAAGTGGTGTGCTGAGTGTGGCGAGTAGCATTGTAGCATTGCAATCCGTATATAGTCACAAACGACAAGGGCCGATCTAGGAGGCCAATCTGCATGTGACATGATTTACTCTAAGCATTTTTAGAGACGGAACATACACTGACAACACTGCCAGACAGTGGGATCACAGACAGACGACATAGTTGTTTATTTTCTTTTCTCCCGCCATCCGAAAGCCTAACACTGTGTAGTACTAGTGTAACAGCCAAACAACTTTGGGTGCGTTCGATTAGCTTCCCCGGGTCGACCCAGGTCGACCCAGGTCTTCCCCCGGTGCGTTCGAATAGCTTTGACGTCATTCGCGGGGTCACCCGGGTCAGCCCCAAGTGCCCTGCTTGTGGAGCGGGTCACTTGGGGCTGCCCCTGGTTCATGACGTCACGGCGAAAAACTTTCTCAATGGCCACCATTTTGTTTGTAATTCAGCGGGACATTTTAGGAAGTTTGACACACATTTTCGCCATTACAACAGCGTTTTTGTGAGCAATAAGTATTTTTTATTCGAAGCCGGGTACCTTTGTATCACTGTGGGGTTGTACAAATTGTTTAATGTTGCAGTTTTACCTTGAGAATAATTATTTTACGATGTTTTCGTGAATCCACGGAAAGTATCGGACATACGGCACAAAATGGAAGTAGTTCCGGTCGGCTGTCCCAAGATGCATCGGTGTGAATGCTGGGGGAAGTTGGCGTTCGATTAGCTCATGGTTAGGGGCTCACCTAGACTTGACTCAAGTCCCAATCCCGTGCAAGGCCCTTCCTTGCCTCATCGTCAGAAAACTATTATTTTGCGCTCTGCATTCCCCAACCTGTTCCGCGCGCGGGACAGGGACTTGACGAACCCGCAGTTGCCTGATATGTAAATTTATTCACTTACGAATATGCAAAGTTATGGCGCATTACTTGTTGTCCAATCAAACGCGTTCAAAAAGAAGACTCGTTGATTTTTTTATTTGCGGGGGTGGTAAAGTACTTTGTCGAGGATCGAAATGCATGAATATATATAAAAACTACAAATTTATTTGAATTCAAGTTAATATTACGTATACATTGGGATTGGTATTGTTTGCAAATGCATACTTTGAATTGTTGACAAATGCAATTCAGCGACTTAAAACACCCACCCCCCTCTTCCGCCCGGCAGCCATTCTGGAGATGCCTACGTCCATAGATACATGATACAAACGTCACAAAGCAAGATGAATACTAAATAAAAGGGGCGGCACTTCCACGCTCCCATTGGATTTGTACATCTCCCCATTTGGGGAGATTTTTCTATTCAAATGCGTGGAGTAGGAAACGACCCCGTCAAGTCCCTTGATCGCCACCGCATAAATAACTACATTTTGTCGGTGAGGGCGCACTGGTATTCTGTGGCTGCATGCGCATGCTGGCGCGTTACGTTAGGAACCTCGCACGAGAAAGGGA
This sequence comes from Leptasterias polaris, assembly GCA_037783415.1. Taxonomy (NCBI): domain Eukaryota; kingdom Metazoa; phylum Echinodermata; class Asteroidea; order Forcipulatida; family Asteriidae; genus Leptasterias; species Leptasterias polaris. The sequence goes on from JAZGTN010000202.1 coordinate 1,626,014, forward strand.
CTTGAATCAAGTCTAGGGCTCACCCGGATGAGCAGACCGGGGTCGACCCAGGGAAGCTAATCGAACGCACCCTTTACGTGGTAGGTCTGCTGCCCTCATGTGGCAGAGATTTCCAAAAGTCTCCCATTGAAAGCGCACAGCACCTTTAACCGAACTGTTCCATCTATAATGAATGAGATATTACTAACCTATGGCGATACACGAGATCCAGCCACTCTGAACTACTCTATTCAATGACAAATCAAACAATAACCAGGATACAGAATAGAGCTATGATTGATGCACTTGTCATTAATATAATTTTTTTTATTCTGAAGCGTGTATGTAGCCGGTCTGATTGTTCAAAGCATGCGCAGACTGTAGTCTAAGGTGCACTGTATCATTTAATTTATTTCTTACACTAGGTACTTGAAATCCAAGCGGTGGTGTCTAGAAAATTACAAACAAATTGAAGTGGCTGTCGACCACAGCTGATGAAATAAAATCCAATCAATGATTAACATCGAGCCATAACAGGAAAAAATATTCGAGAAAGAAAACCTAAAACCGTACAGATTTAATTATTTTTAAGGAATTAAACAATTAGAGAAATTTAGGTAAAATAATACTATTCTTTGGTAATAACCAAATATAAGTAACACAGTGACTTATGTTTTCATTAGAACAAGATGGATGAAATGAACGTGTACTTAAAGTTAAACCAACATTTTAAGATATTTCTTGGAAATATATCCACCAGAAAAGAATGAACTGCTTTCAAAAGCGATGACGTGTCATTTCTTGAAATATGCTAGGTTTGAATTTTAGCCGATTAGACGAAACAGCCAATGGTGTCGGAATCATGACGTTGTGTCATATCCATCAGCCTTACACAAACAATTTAGCATGGTAGATGTATTTTGTGTATTGTCCATGGCATAATATGCACAAGTTTGTATAAATTTTTCGTTTTGAAACAGCATCAATCTGTCAACATTAATTTTGTTTAGGGAGAAAAACCAATTCTTTCGGCGATAATCGGGCTCTGCAACTTGAAGTACATTAAACTTGGACGCACTGTTTCCAAAATTCAATGATTCATCAACACCTTGTGACGTTTCTCGATAACTTGATATTTGGAATGATTGTTCTCCTCTCTTCATTTGGTTCTCGATAATATGGCATAGTGTAACCCCCCCCCCCCCCCCTTCCCTTTCCGGAACTTCATTGTGTTCTGGGAATCTCGTGAGTTTTGGGGGGATTTTAGGGGGTAGGCCTACTTTTGTATAAAAGGAAATTAGTGTGTTAAGGTATGGGAACATTTGTGGGTACCCTCTCTGCAGCATATCGGGCATGGTATTATTCTCTTTCATGAGGAGGCTACTAGACCTCCCTAATTCCCGCCCTCCCTCGCCAGTCTTACCTACTGTAGTGTCTGTCACGCTGCTGTCCGAGCATCCACACGCCTCCGCTAGACACAGCCCGAGCTTAGTGTAGCTCTTACGGTACCTCTGGCAAATGAGGCATAGCAAGATTGGGTTTAGAAGAGTGACACTTATAGCGCACCACATGATGCTCGCTGGCATCCAGTCCTTCTGGGGCTCATCCTTAGTCAATGCAACGATGCTGATTACCTGCGAATAACGACAAGAAAATGTTGAACTAAAATGGACTATGGTATTAGAATGTGAACTTTTATTGGTCGAGAACCAATCACGCAATGTGCTATACAAATACGCATGTCTTAGGGGAACATGAGTATCGTACCCCACAGGGTACATTCCTCGATCGTACCCGGCGTTGGTCATTTCTAACACCTTGTACAATAAAAGAAACAGCACCTGGATCGAGGTTGTAAATACGCTGGTCTAGTTACATTGATACACATTCCTGTGCGATGTGCCGTAGGCAACAGTTAAGCAATATTTCTGTCAACGACCGCCATTTTTGTTTACAATTAGTTTGCCACTGTTCGTCTGCTTTTTAAACTGTGCCAATTTCTTCGTTATAATGTTGAAAGATGACAACAAATCGCCTCCAATGAAAAGGTATATATGACCATACATTGGTTACCTCAGGGGCAAATGGCACCTTGACCCTCGGGCGTACAAAAACACCAAGGACCCCATCACGGCGTGCAAAAATAATATTATGTATGTAACGCAATATTTTTGTCAATGACCGCCATTGTTGCGCACGCGTCGCCTCACACTGTTCACTACACATGTATTAAATGGAGTATATATTGCGGTAATAAAGTCAGGTGAATTTGGTCAATACGACCTTGTCCTATATTGATGGCTTCGGCTGGTAACTATAGACCACTAAAACGGGCTACTCTCCGATGATGTTGCCGAAGCCAACAGTCATAGCCGTTGATTCAGGCATGGCCTTAATTAGGCTTAAGCATCATTTAGCCATATTACAGGCACTGCTTAGACTGTGCATGCACATCTAGTGTATATTATAATTGTATGAGCTGGTAGTAGAATGCACGTTTGATTTCTTTCACGATTTAAAGCAATGTGGGAACACGATATCTTCAAAAGTGCTTGAAGACACGCGAAACATGCTTGCTCTATTGAGGCCCCTATACTAAGATGACAGCTCTTTCTAATAATATGAAAAACTAAGGCCGTGTCTGAATTAACTGCTTCGACCAGAACGCTGAAAGGTCCTATTCCTCAACGTTACTGATGCAGCCAACGGCCATAGCCCTCCCAAAGTCGCTTGCTTGCGACGCAGCCTACGATAGATCGGTAAGACCTTTTTTACCAACTGGCAGCCATTTTGAATTTATTCAGAGGGGCTTTTGTTCCCCAATAGGATTGAAAACTATAGATGAAAATGAATCCCTATAATTTATGTCAAAAGCCAATCATGTACTATTCCTTCAAGAATATATTTTATCAACATATATTGTGTATTCAAGTCACCTTGAATCCGGTTTGAAGTAATTTCCAATTTAAAGTCATCAGATCCACGAGGGGAAAGTATATATCGCATTATGTGGCTGGTGTTTTTTGTATCAGACAGAATTGGTTGAGTTCATTAGTGCTAGCTAACGTTGTTAAATCCGAGTATTAAAGCCAATGCTTGACGAGACTTTTTCTGGCATTGTAGCTTGTATTGAATTAGGTTGTCTAAAGGTTGTTTGCTGGCACAAACTAGCTGATAAAGCTGAATGATATCTTTGCTTTCTGCATGACCCTTCAGGGGATCCCAAATTGAAACCAGGAAGGATTTAAGGAAGTAAATAATCCAGTAACCTGAGAAATCTGTTGACCTGAGAAACGTAAGGAAGGAATTGTGTTCCTTTGAAACGAATCTTCTTCCGTCGAAATAATCTATTTCGTTCGTTCCAAGGAACGAAAAAAGTATTTTTTATAGGGAGCGAATCATTATTTCGAGGTAAAGAATATCTTGAAGGAGTAGAATGCAATTTGCTAAAGAAAATAATTTACAAGTTTTTGTACTACTTCAATGTTTCCTCCATTATTATAATTATTTTTACATGTCCCATTAGGAGCTCCGTTCCATTGATCTTTACACTTTCATTTCATTTCATTTCATTTATACTGGTTGTGAAGCCATGGACTCTCAGAAAAGCGAACATAATCACTGTACTAGCCAAGAACCCAATGGAGAGAAGACAATGAAGGAAGTTTCAGTTTTAGATGTGGAAGAAAAAAACCATAGAGAATTATTCCAGGGATAACCCACGCAGTCAGGTAGGGACTAAAAACCCAATCCATATGGTGCCCACCTGGGTCTTAGAGGTGGAAGGCGAGGAAAAATACTACTACGCCAACCCGACCATCACAATGGTTACAGCAAATCAAGAATCTAACCAAAAAACTTTGATGTCAGTGTTGACATTTGAAACCAACATGGCAACCATTTAAACAAAAATATTTTAAAGAATCATAGAAATATAAATTGCAAACAAAATAAAGGCCAACAAAACGGAAATGGTGTTGCTCCCTCTGTTGACTATAATCCTGCCGTCTTCATTTTTATAAGTGTTCACATTGAATTCATGGTTCTTACAGTTGCAATTATAAAACAGGTGTTAACCGTGATGTGGCGTCTGTACATCGATAAAGAAGAGGTTCGTGTACTTTAGAACGTGCTGTTTCTAAAGACTTAGCCACTTACAGGAAAAATAGAAAGCTACACCATGATATGAATTATTGAATTAATTTCGTTTGAAACACTGTCTAGTTATGCGTCAAGGTCCTTGAAGTATCACAGCTCGGTAGTTTATATGTATCTTACATATATATAATTGTTTCTTACTTGTTGATGAAGAAAATTACTCGGTGCTAAACTGAGAGATTGTTATTAAACAGCCGTGTGCTTTGTCTCCGTCTTTGAAGATCTTACATTTTTAATTTCTTTTTTTGTAAACTGTGGGTAGAAATTGATGTGCATCCTCTCTCTCTCCCTCTCTCTCTCACACACACAGATGCATTCTGAATTCTAAGGCAACTACTATCTAAGAACTCCCTCGTCAGAATTGACCCGCTTTCCGGGCCCAATTTCAGGCCTATTTCAGGCTGACTCGGAAACGCGGTAAAAAACTCCAAAAACAATGGATTTAACGCAAGTTCTGCTTCAGTTTGACATTCTGGGTCACTTTGACACGGATTCAAGGTCATACTGACTCACAAAATAATCCGGCACCACGGGATCCGGACTCCGGCTCAATTTTGACCCTGGGTTTGTTTTATTTGTCAAATGTTTTGTGTGTATACATGGCCTCTGCTCGAACTATTTCATCTCAACTCATTGTACCCTTCATCAAGTCAGCCTCCACTCTTCAGGTTTCAATCAACACACCCTACAATCCACCCACAAATACGATGGTCATCTGTTTTTCTTTCGTTTTATACTTATTTCGATTATTGCAATCGAAACAAGCAAAATTCACTGACCCCCACCCTGATTTATTTAGACCTTAAAAAGAACATCACCGATAGTGTAAAATATGGTTTGTTCAAGAAAACTAAAGTATTGGAATTTAAATCAGCCCCACAACAAAAATATAAAATAATAAAAGTCATATTTTCAAATTTAGTAATGATATTCAATTTCTATCACGTCAGTCGTTCACGCTGTTGCTACACAATTACGACCACAATCAAGTGGTATACTGCAAGCGGTTAATGTGAAATCCCATTAATTTAGAGGCTATTCTGTTACATCCTGCTAATCGAATTCCGCCGACGTTCCAGTAGTAATCTACTCTCTGATAATTGATCTGTTTTTTTGTAAATGTCTTTTCCCACTTGTTATGCTGTAAGGTTTGTCAAGTGTTCATGCTGCTGTTAAAGATTATGAACGGATAACATTGAAGATTTCAGACAATCTAGTTTTCGCTTCCCAACGTGTTTTAGTGTTGTTTGTAACTATGTGTTGTCTATTGATACTTCCCGACCTGTTCTATTTATGTCAGTAGCATTTGTTTTTTTATATTTCAAGTGTTTTCCATCGTTTTGTAAATTGTTTCCAAATTTCAATTCCTGAGATACCAATTTATATGGCTACAATTGAGATCTCAAAAACAACTCTATCAAGCGAAAACAAATAATTTGGGAAACAAACTGGGTTGTTCCATTGAGGGATTTGAAACCCTCCGCACCATCTGGTTTGGGGGGGGGGGGGCACTATTTTATTGTTTTTAAAATATTGACGCAAAGGAAATTGTGGTTCAGGAATCGGTTCTCGTTTTTCATTACAACTTAAATGAAAAGAGAAGAATGAACAAATGAGTCTACGCTTACAACTCGAAATAAAATACTTTCAAAACGTGTGTCAAAACTTATGGAAAAGGACGTCGACCTTTAGGGACATTGACACACATCTAGCGTTTTCGAAACCCAGTGTGCAGCTCTGGGTTTGACTCCCTCTACGGATACAGCCTCACATCGTTGAAGCCACGTGAATCAATATCGAGGTTCAAAATGGCTGACGCTAAAGTTAACAATGAGCCTCAGTTTCAGAAAACACCTGCGTCATATTCAAATAAGTTTACAGCCAAAACAAATCTATGCTTGTTATAAATGAATGTGTTTAAAGTTGTAAATAATCTTTTCAAATGCATTTGAAGAAAATATTGTAATGAATATTCCAATTCTGGAGGATCACTAAGTCTTGTTGTGTCATGATACCGGTCCTTTCACAGCATTGTGCCCCTAGGTTTGAATCCTGCCGCTATTGAGCCTGCAACGATCTAGTGGACCTATAATAGGATACTTTTGGAGATGCTATAACAGGTGGCAGCAGAACAGGTAAATCCATTGTTTTGCATCATATGTGTGCCATCTCAGAACTGCATGAACAAAGTAACTGCTGCCACCTAGCGTTCCAAAGTCTTTAAGTGATGGGGGTGAGTTTACTTCTCATACACTTACTTCTCAAACCTCCTAGGTCAGAATTGATCTGGATTCCAGGTCAAGGGGCCCAATCCTTATATGGATTAGTTTGACCAGGCATCTCTGCCAACGTGATCCGTAATTTGGTTAAAACCTGGACATTTGAGTCGGATTCCGGGTTACTTTGACAAGAACTCCGGGTTAAACTGACCCAGGAATGGATCAGGCCCAGGGACCCGAAACCCCTAACTCCGGTTTTGTTTTTGTTTTTTCTTAAGAGAGTGTTTTCTCGTTATATTATTACCATGGAATACAATGCTTTAGGTCTATAGGAACCTACAAGTATTCAGAATTGCATTATTTCGGAAAACCTCCAAATAAGAAGGAAGATATTCCCTAGATTGGGGAGGGGTGATGAGTTTTCCTGCTTAAGAGCCATTTCCAGCTTCTCTATCGATCAAACGATAATGGGACGAGGTCGGCCAGAATTATTTATCGATTGGATATTAAACATTTTGAACACAAAATACAAAACGACAAGATGCTCGTTGCCGTGAAAGTAATTACACAGTAAGTCTCTTTCCTTACGGGCGTTTACTAGTTACGAGAAGAGAATTTCACCAATGGTGGATCATTTTATCCAATACTTTTTTTGCAAACAATGTTTCTATAGAAGTATGATGTACTTCTAATGTACACTCTAAAAGGTCTCGGGTCCCTGATTACAAGCCCCATTTTTCCTAGGTCAGCATGACGCGTTTGGGATTTTGTTGAGCTCAACATGACCAGTGAACTCGGTTCTGTTACTTGTTTCTGATCTCGATTCTGACTACTTTGACCCCTCAAAACAATGAGTCGTGGTGACCGGAAACGGCCCTGGCCCCAAACTCATAGTCAGATTATTGTAAATTATGGCAGCTCTCAATTATGCATGTATTGCTTACTACTACAGGGACTGGTATACATATTTTATAAATTGTCCATAATCATGCAGACATGCTAGGGTGTTGAGCCAACGAAGACAATACACGGTTTAAAAACTAAACGAAAGTCATACAAATAATATGAATTTTCTTTAAAGACCTACTTGAACGAAAACGGCAACAAGTGATCTTTGCTGAAATTCATTTAAATTGTTTTCAATCAATAAGGAAGTTGAGTTCAAATGAAACTAAACAAATGTTAATTGTGTAAAAAACAATCATTGTGAATACCCTTCTTAGGTGCTTTTCAGAAAGATTCGGGAAAAGCACTGTCATACCTCGTGTTACGTCATATCAAAAAATGTGGGAGCTCCGTTTTGTATAGTCGCTTTGTTGCAACATGGAGGTATAACAAAGCAACACCCCAACCATGACTTCAAAGTATTGTCATTTTGACGCAAGCTGTCAACAGCAGAAGTTTTTCTAGTTTTACAAAACCTTGAGGTTGGGCCTAAATTTGTGAACGATAGTTTTCGCTAAAGTAGCTGTTTAGGTAATTAAAAGCAAAAACAACAAGAAACAGAAACAATTCCATTTTGTTGAAGTTCTTGGTTTCAACGAGTGGATATGCTCGGACACAACTGCAAACAAAAAATATAGGCCTATATATATAGCAAACAAACAAACGGAGAAAAACATTGGTCGGTCCGGGGCCTCCTTAGGCTGCTCCCGCGGGGCACGTGCCCCCTGTACCCCCAGCTATGTTTTGAACTCAAATCTTTTTTCCTGGAGTATTCAACATAAAAAAAAACACCCCAGCATTCTCACTTTTCTGATTACAATCCAACCCTGAATGCAACTCTTCGCTCAATATTTTACCACGGGGGGCTTTTACCACTTTGGAATTTTTCCAAGCAGTGTAAAATGTCATACAACTGTCAACACAAAATCCAGTACTTTATTATTGCCATTGCTTAGACGAGGTTAGCGGAAGACCAGTTGTTTTTTTCTAGCAATATCAGTTTAAGCTGATAACAATTTATCTTGCACTATGATTCAGTGCTAAGCAAAATGCCTTTGAATATGACGTCAGATCTGGGACATAGGTGAGCAATCCATCATTGAGCAGAAATACACGTGAAAAATGATGGAGTATAACTTTCACCGGCCGGTTTTTAATCATGTACTTAAGGCCTCGCCGATCGTTATCAGTCATGGATACAGAGAAACATAATTACCTCCACAATAGCTGGCAATGATTTATATTATGTGGCGGCTCATAAAAATACAAATTATGATCGCATGACTTCACCGCTTCGTTGTATAGCCAGAGCTGTGGATTGAGAGAGTTGCGACAGAGGGACTAGTTGTCTTAGTTCACGTGGTTGCAGAACGCCCATTTCGGTCCAAGTGCAGCACAACCCAATGGGCAGGCAAATAATAGTCTGGCAACCGGTATTTGCACATGCATGTTTTTTGGACCGAAAATTACTTGTAATCGCAGGTTGTCACAACTCTCTCAATGATACGGCTCTGGTTGTAGCTCTGGCTGGTTGTAGCCCATTTAAAACTTTAAGGCGATGTGAATAAAAGAAAAAACAATACTAACAATTACTTCCTTTTCAAAAGATTGTAAGCCTAGGCCTACTCATGGGAGATACCTCTATTGTAAATGGATTTTCCCCCATCTTTTTCAGAATTGAATGTTCAGAATGTACGCATGTTTTTCAATTCTTGTATAAAGAAATGGATGCAGATAGCAATTAAACAAAGAGCTTTGACCTTAGAAATCGAGGCTGCCTCTGCATTTTGAAAATTGAAATATAGTCTGGTTACCGTAAAGAAAATTGTACGTAATAGAAACATACGTTATCAGGGAATGAGCCAAAATGGCAGACCCACTTACTAACTTACCACAAATGGTATGCCGTTAACAAAAAACTCCACTGTCACCATAATTGATACCAATATGCAAATTTGCCGGTTCTGTGTCTCACGTGACCCCTGTACGGCTGACGTCCTTTCACCCGTTTCACTCTCTATGACGATCTCCGGGATTGACTGTTTGAATTCCGGCGCCTGCGCGCCCTCTATCGGCATCTGCCTGAAGAATAAATCGATGATAATAGACGTGACGGAAGCCGTTCCTACGGCGAAGCTCCCGAGGATAATCACAACGATGCACACCGAGTAAACGTAACCATCAATGTTTGGGATGACGCTACATCTTAAGGTAATTTTGGAGTCGTTTACCGGCCACACTAACAGAGGTATGGTCCCGATTGAAAGTCCGAATAGCCATATAAACGAAACCGTCCGCATGCTCTGTTTAGCAGTGTTATGGATCCGGTATGAGCTCGGCCACTTCAAGGTCCACACACGATCCATGGAAAGAAAACAAATTTGCAAAGAGTTTACAATTTTGAAACTTATCACGCACCACACGAGGAATTTACACGCGCTCTCCTCCCATGGTTCCTTACCAATGATAACCGCCGCGTAGAGCAATAAAGGCAAGACCAGCGTGAAAAAATGCGCCAAAATGAGGGAAAACAGTAGAACATCTGGGCTCTTCCAACGCTTACGAGTTGATATGGCAAGCAGGCAGACGATATTTTCCAAAGCGATGGCGGGAATGACAATAATCCAGATGATAGAGTTGCTGTACAATATATCCGTGACCTCCATTATCCTTCACAGCGATTCAGGTGGGGGGAAACAAGACGTGGTTTACCGTACGTCCTCGTGCATTGTGTGCAGTGACGGGATCAATCTGTTAATAAATAAATAAATAAATACAAGATGACTTAATCTTCATACATAGTAATGACTATAATGGCCCGATTCAAAAATCTGATAAGCTACAAAAACTACCTTTCTACTGAAAATTAGTGCAAGGATTAAGAAACAAATCATGTACTGCGCAGAGTATTCCGGAAACCTTCTTCAGCCGTGTCAGAATTAGCGGCTACGGCTACGCCTGCCACTTGTCACGTGGTTATGCATTGGGACGTAGGAGACCCATCGCAGTACTTTACCCTTAGCAACAGCCGTAGCCGAAGGTGCAAAGTCAGACGTGACCTATAAGTTGTGACGGAAACCAAATCGCGCCATAAGAGCTCGAATTACACACTGTTTTATTCGAATGGCACTTTGGCTTTCTGTTTCCGCTACGCATTATTTACAAAACTGTTTTGTGCTTTGTGAACAACAACGGAGGGCATTATAATATATATTATTATTATTTATTATTATGCATTTAGATACGCTATTCATAGTATACAGGGCATTATAATATAATTATAGAGGGCATTATATACAGGGCATTATAATACAGGGCATTATAACATAATTATAGAGGGCATTATAGGGGCAAATTATTTTACAGTTTCCCGTTTCTCCTATATATGAAAAAGCAAATGTTACTATCGCACACTGCCTTAATGATTCCAAGGGACAAACAAACCCATTTGAAAAGGGGTTTGTTAGGAAATGGAGTAGGGTAGGTTTTGGGTGACGGTTTGGTTTGGGTAAATTATGGGAACTCCTCCAAAGTGTACAAATCTCCGACCAAGCATCATTGCATGTTATTCTTTAGTTTTGTATCCCAAGACAGTTTGTTTATTCGACCAATATGATATCACTGTTTGTCTTTAAGAATTTCTTTTCCATACTAAATCTGACTTTGGACTCGAGTCGAGAAAACCCAACAAATAAATTTGACAAGACTCACGAGGGAGTGGGGAAAATAGTCAAAATGTATAGAAAACACACAAACACAACATGCAGTGCCCAAGAACAGTATCAACATTTTGAACGGATCAATGTAAACATAAACATTTTGACCTTCTCACTAAAAACAAATGTGAAGAAATATATTTTCCAATAGCCATCCTCAAAATGCAGCTATGAAGCTGGAATCAATGAAAAGCTAATATGTTTTATAAAAATAATCAATATATTAAACATTTTTCAGTACAGAAGGGTACTTAACAAACACAGTCGAGAGTGAGTATCAACAATCACCTCCTAGGTTTCTTGTTGTGACTAAAATGCGAATAACCACCGTGAATGAGGAAGAACGCACTCGCTGCCTCCTTTGTGATGTGCAGCAGAGAAAACCGTGGCGCCCGTTTTCTCTCCGGTAAAGAGAGAATGACAGTACATAGAGGTAGAGGAAAAGGGCATTTGTAGAAGTTGCCATAGCAACGTGGTATGACGTCACACAGGGAAAAGTGTATTTGCGGGTCACCGTGCAGCGGTTCTGCATTGTGTTACAGAAGACGAACCTTGAACCCATCTTGCGACATTTCCATCGCAAGATGAGTTGTGTGTGTGTATTGCACAATACGCATTGGTTTATTTCTGGAGAGCGAGACCGGCGGCGGTGCCGCATTGTAATGCCCAACAAAACAGGCTTTGGAATAATTCAAAGGGGGAAAACATATTACTCCGTTATTTTATTGGGAAGATATTTAATTCGCAGCCGGATAGGTTTCAAGACAATTACTCCTTTCGAAAGTCAGGAGATCACGATCTTGCAAGATTATCGTGTGATCATAACTTGTTTTTCTGATGTTTTTCTCCTAATTTGCCAAGGGCCCCTTTTATTGTAGCTCTGATTTGTACTGTGATAGACAAATTAATGTTGACAACCGGTTTTTTGTCTCTCTCTCGACAGACATTATTATAAAATTGTAAAAATATTTTATTACATAGACCGGATAAGAACCTGAGCTAAAGGCTGAATTGCAAGGACCGTAATAGAGGGTGTACAAACAGCTCGAAACAGACAATCGTTGCTTATTAGGTACAGAAGTCAAACAAAAGACTATTGTTTATATTTACACATGCAGACAATAATTATTATAACCTTCAAAAGGGATTGGTCAGTGACATGGATAAATGAAATATTTGATAGTTAAAAAATTGGGTTGTTTCGAAAAGTCAGGTCGTGGAGAAAGTAATTTTGTTGTTCTACAATTTTGAATTAATTTCAGAGGCTCGATGGGCAAAATAGCCTGGTTTGCCTTCAATGTGAAGAGAATCAGTATCCGTTATTGTTATTGCACACAGGAAACAAGACGAAGCTATGTGGTACAGTGTAAACTCAAGGTCGATGTTGTTGAGAGGTTCCGTCAAATTAGTATGCAACCAATGCGTGAATACGGTGTACCGCCATTGTCCTCGACCTGTCTGCTCAGTTGCTAATATGATTGTCTTTAGCTAGGCATATTGTCAGTGTAATAGACTTTGCACACAATTCATTATTCGTAGGGATAAATAATTAAAAAAATACAAGAAATTGTATGGAATGCTCATTATTAATTATTTCGAATTCCTCACCTCTTAAAGACAACGTAGAGTACTTATGGTATAATTATCGATTAAATAATTGGGTTGCTTTTAATCTGGATGTCTATAAAGCAGTGGTGTTATCGAGTACAGTCAGTCGGGTATCAACTACTGCCGAGTATTAAAATTGAGAAAATAAAACAAGTGAAGAGTCACCCAAACTCACCATTGCTTATTTCGATTGCTGCAATCAAAATAAGAACGTGTTTAAACGTCAACATTAATTCTTGACAAAATATATATTTGTTTTCGTTATTTCGAAAAGGGACCACCTTTGAATTGATTAAAAATTCCATTTAAAAGTTTTAAATGGAATTTGTATAGGTTGGATGGATTCTGTGTATTTGAAAACTAGAGAACCCAAATAGTCGTACTCTACTTAAACCAATAAAGTGTTATTTTTTTCTTGACAAACTAGATCATTACCATAGTTGGAAACAAATCAACGCAATAATGAAAACGCCGCCTGTGCAGAAGTCGAACAGTTCCCCACTTATTTGCACCTTAAAGGGACACGTTGCCTTGGAGTTGGTCTATAAAAAGCGTTTGTAACCGTTTGTTATGAAATGCATATGGTTAGAAAGATGTTTTAAAAGTAGAATACAATGATCCACACAAATATGCCTCGAAATTGCGTGGTTTTCCTTTTACATCGTGAACTAACACGGTCGGCCATTTATGGGAGTCAAATTTTTGACACCCATAAATGGCCGGACCGTGTTAGTTCACGGTTACAAACGCTTTTTATTAGACCAACTCGCCCTATCCAAGGCAACGTGTCCCTTTAAGCATTAGTTTAGGATACTAATGTTACATCAGTCACTATAAGAGATTCAGTCTTACTGCCGTTATGTGGCAACTGCTGTCTTGATCGATTCTTTGAACACAATCAAACCAAACTGATCGAAACGTTGAGTTGCTTCTTACACTACCGGTGTTACGGCATACTACTATCAGATATTGACTATAGTTCTTGGAGAAATCGTGTTGATCTTTCGAATTGTATATGATCTTTCCGGATCTTGTAAAGAAAAATCATGATTGTAGATGAACCTAATACTGCGTAATCTGCGCCATTATGTAGTGCAACACTTACCCTACTGTAATCCGTTACTTTCTAACGGCGAACTATATAGATTTTCTTTTTGGCGGTTTTCTTTTCAATATCTTACACGTGTGTTTCGAGCACGGAGCAACCAAACCAGGCAGCATTTATAACACTTCTTTATGAAATGAACTGCTGTATGGAACGAAAGAACAGCCACGGTCACCTCCCGGCGTAAAATGCTATCAAACTGCATTTTCCTCGTGTAGCTCGTATGAATTCGGTCATGGCATAATTTTACTGGTATGCACTGTGTTCCTTTATTCACAGTTGCTGGTATAATAATCTACAATAATCATACTTTCAGTATCGTCTATATTATTCATGTACTCATTTGACCACATCGGCTAAGACGCTATATAATAACTGTGATTTTTAAAAGTTAGGTACTCGTGTTTGCATCGTGTTCGAGATCACTCAGAATAATCGTTTTGTGTTGGGTTTTGGGCACGCTCTCTTCATTATGCTTAATTGTGATTGTGTGAAAGGCAGTTTTGCCCAAATAGGGCAGTTATTTCCGACTGAACCATTTCTCAGAACAATTCGTACTTGTATCAAGTTTATCATGTAATCTTTCAGATTGACATTATGATGTGTAACGGTGCGTACTTTAGGCAATGAGCACGCTGTGGCGAGACCAGCATTATTATCTTGCCAACATGGCAGACCATGGGGCAGACAGCATAGGCGTACGACCCGGGGTGGCAACTGCTCCCACCTGTACATAATTCGGACACAACAGTGGGGATAATGTTGGTTCAGCAAGAAAGAAAAAATAATGTGGACATAAGCAGAAAAAACAAAAAAAGAAAAAGAAAAAAAGACTAACACTAGTTGTTGGTAATTGTGTTTTTATCTGTGTAATATTTCGGACAAACCAATCCCTCTGCCCCATGAACAAAGAAACCTCCATTAAATCGCCCATGACAGACAGTAGTCGCGTGTGACGTCAATGCACGCAGCATGCCATGGAGGTCAACATGACTATAAAGCACCAGACTATGATATAGTCAAGTCATCCAAGTGCAGGTTTGAATCCCGGTTGTAACACCTGTGTCATTGGGCAAAATCACTTAACTATAATTGCTTCTCATCACCCAGGAGTACACGGGCACCTGAGAATAGAGATTGTTAATGTGAACCAATAACTAGTACGACTAGTTTGTTATGGTTTCGCATACTCCTATCAAAAGGAAATGGTTTACCTGAAGCTGATGAACATGGATACTATTAAGACAGCGCTTTGAGTTTTGGTTCAAAAACTTACAAACACCTACCGGTCTTATTATTATTATTGTTACCCCCTTTTTCGGTGAGTTATTTGTCTCTGAATACAGTCGACCTGTCCTCTTCACTCAAATGAAGGATGTATCTTCAATGCACTTTGAAAGCAGTTGCAGCTTTTATTTCCCATGTGATTATTATTCCTTTCTGGGAAAAGCCAGGATATTTATGTAGTGCGCTATACAATTAATTTTTTTTCGCATGGCAGTTCTCCGAAAGATTACTGACCGTAAATGAGTACGGAGCAAGGCGGGGGCGAGTAAGCTTGTTTACCCCTTGTTTCAAGCTCGTGATCCCGTTGGATTTTTCAGCTCAGAGACTCACAATGGGAGAAAGGGCAAACCTTGTAGTATTAATTGCAGGAGACAGCTGACACGCTGATATTTTGCATCTACGTCTGTTCACTCCCCTGCCACAGGCAGCACTCTTCCGATCAAATAAAATGACCATTAGAGTGATGCGGCCAAGCATCTGATAAAATTGCCGGATGCAGAGTTGGACGAGGGAAGTGGAACAATTCTTACCACGAACGATGACTGATTGGGATTGACTTAATTGGGTTCTGAAATGGGACGGATTGCTAAGTTGGATGTTGGTGAGTTGCTGGGGGAAATGGGTTGGTTACCAATACCATCATGGTAGACGTTCCGAAATTGGACAGATTCTCAGATCGGATGTTGGGGAAGTTTGGTGGTGGTGATGGTGGTGGTGGGGGGTGGGGGTGTTACCATGCTTATTGTATTGTAATATATTTCCAGTTTGGATACCGGGGGAGTTATCATATTAACTACATTTGATGATTTTATCAAGTCTTGATTGACTCAGGGTTCTTGAAAGGGACAGATTTCGATTTCGGATGGGGGGTGGGGGTGTCCGTCCATTGACGATGATTGACCAATCTAGTTTGAAAAAAAACACGCGCACATCAGAGGGTAATATAATACTAGGGGCAGGGAAAAGGGTCTTTTCCCCGGTCTAAATCAATGGAGATCACGGAGGATATAAAGCTGACAACGTGTGACCGACAATTGACGTCAACGAAGTTCCGTTCTTGATTGGTCAATATTAGCACAAGATGAAGCATGATTCAACTCAATGATAAAACGATCTCTGATTATGCACAGTCCGTGTGCCATTATAAAACGCCTCGTCCTAAATTGTTATTCCTGTTCGTTGAGTGGCGGCTCTGAAAGGCACAAACAGTACTCATTTTCCAGTAACAAAAGGCTGGTTTTTTTTGTATGCAGTAAAACAACACTTGTGCTGCTAGATTGACCCCAACGAGATGTATTCCCATTCTCATGCAGAATTTTACTTTCCTGTAAATGATTTAATAACGGCCGAAAAACGATCAAACTTTTGCACACTTTTAATAATTGCTTACGCATTTTCTCCGCTAACTTTTCGCTAGGTCCTTCCGGGCACACGACGAAGTGTTCAATGAAGTTGAACTTTTGAGCTGGTGGTGAACTGAAATCCACGTTTTTAGTCTGCCAATCATGGTGACATTTCAAGAGCAATTTCTTCTCAGGGCGATCGGTAAATTAAACTGTGAGTAATTATTGATTGATTAAAAGTGTGTCTGACGATTTGCGTGATTGATGAGCTAAACATTATTAGTTTATGATCCGGGATTGTCCGGATCTAGATTTCCTTATTTGACCCATGCACATGATGTCATCATCACAAACATTTTGGTTGCGCCATTTTTGAGAGTCAGTGTCCTTGCGTGAAGTACAGTGCATTGCAAATTGTATATGCGACGTGGCCTACCCGCTTTATTGGTACGTGCAGTTTGACTCAGCTCCCAAAATGACGATTGTGGCAGACAGTACTCGGGTGTATATGGTTGTTGCAAGGGATCAATAAGAAAACCACTATTTCCCCGATGAACCAAAGGTCCAAATACTGTGCCCATTCATATTAACTACAAAATATAGGTGCATTAACTATTAATATCTTAAGTGTCTCAATGTATTATTTACAAAACTCTGTCCTGTGGTTGACCTCAGAACGCAAGTCACCTCGGTCCGACCTAAGGTTAAGGTTTCTTAGGTACAGGGACGGTGCGATAATATATTAGTTTTTGGAAGAGATCATTTCTTCCAACTCTCGAGTTTTCAATAGATTCAACCTGCAACCGACCACTGAAAATGCCTACAACAAGGTGGTCGAGTGTCAGATTGAAAACTAATAATAACCTGTCGGATCAGAGATTTTATGTACGTCTTGGATCATTGCGAATTGGCAAATTGCAGGTAGGCCTACTGCAGACAAGTTGATGTATTTTATGAACGGATATATTTCTCATTAAAACTACATGTATGTAGTGTAATGTTTTCGATTATTACAAATGATATAACATTCATATTACTGGTAATGAAACCAAGGATGCCTCAAAAGCAAAGTTAATCACTGTGACTCGGAAGCCATAGGGAACCTGTGTAAACAAAGGTGTTTGCAATGAATCAGAACCACCAACGAAGTAAACACCAAGGTAAACCGCTGCTCTTTCACTCACTTGAATGTTCCCGTGCAAAAATGTCTGTGTCTATAAAGTGTTCATTGTGACTGGACCAATGATTTGGAACAACCTTCCTCTGGTCATTAGGGAATCTGTTAGTTAATTTCTACTCGTAAAGCTCATCTCTTTAAGCCATTTGAGGTAAATTTTGACACATTGTTAGGGCACTATTTGGTTTGGGTACATCTGTTTGAATGTATACACCCAAACCAAACAGTGCACTGTAGTGTCCGCCATATCCCAAAAAGGCTTATCCGTGTTAAAGGGACACGTTGCCTTGGATCAGGCGAGTTGGTCTGTGAAACGCGTTTGTAACCGTTTGTTATAAAATGCATATGGTTAGAAAGATGTTTTAAAAGTAGAATACAATGGTCCACACAAATATGCCTCGAAATTGCGTGGTTTTCCTTCTACTTTGCGAACTAACACGGTCTGCCATTTTGTGGAGTCAAAAATTTGACTCCACAAAATGGCGTACTTTTTTAGTTTTTTTGTTTTGTTTGTTTGACAATAAATTAAATAACATTACAATAAATTGTACTATAGTAACGGAAGATATTTTCTTGTCAAATTCGTATTTTCTTTAAATGTCAAAATGTGAAGCCATACATGATTTAAAGAGAGACGGCAAACACACATGTGGCAGCGGAGGTGTTATAATTGATGAGAACAGTAACCTTTCATGAATTTCCCAAAAGACCTCCAGAAATACAAGCAACAATTCCTTGTGGAGCAGCAACAATGAAATAGTATACCCATCTTCGATTCACTATTGATGTTAATACAATAAAAAACCTTTCAGAGAAATCGAAAAAGAACAAGCCCAAACTCATCATGCGAGTCAAAACAGTCTCTCAAATCTAAAAAAGTTCTGACACACAATAAACCCCATCTTATCGATAAATAAACTTGACAGGATGGAGTAGTAGAAATGAATGAATTATAAACCAAATCCCTCCACGACCACGTTTGACCCCATCCATTCTATTGTGTTTGCGAAGGGAGCACGTGATGAGACATATCAAATTGCAATGCTATGGACCATCCCAGCATCTAAATTGAAAAGTGACAGCATTGAGTCGAGGGCAATAATCCACCAGGATACGGTGTGACTGACCGATGCAAGCTCCTTAAAGGTATTATACAGGATTGTCAGAGCTGAAAAAATAATCACAGAAAGTGTTCATGTTTTGTGTAATCAACCACATACATGAAATAACAAACCTGTGAAAATTTGAGCTCAATTGGTCATCGAGGTCACGAGAAAATAGTGAAAAGAGACCTTATGTGTTTTCTGTTTTTCAAACATCGAGTTTATTATCGCGCGCGATAAAAACTATTGTTTTCCTCATTTCTCAGAAACGATAGCATTTTAGGCAGAAATATTTTAAGGAACCCTTTCTACCATTACTTACTTTAAATCATGTAAGTTATGTGTGAATCTGTGAACATTTGTGTATTTCGATCTTACGAATAGTGTATCATGATTTATCGGTGGTTTATGGGAGAGTAATAATACGGCAGGTAAGGGATTGTACCTTTGGTTGAACAAGCCTGGAATTTTGCGCATTATAGTCAGGTACGTCATGAGAAAGATATTTGGCTATAGAGCCATCGCAGATTTATCATTAAAAAAAATAAAGGTAGATTTACAAGCAATGGCAGCCATTCTAATTTTTGAAAACCTAAATTATCTTGTTATTCTACGTATGGTATTTTCAATGGACAAATCTGCGATGGCTCTACAGCCAAATATGTTTTTCTTGACATGTACTCTGACTAATTGCCATTCTATGCGTGTAAATATTATCAGAGGCATAATTCCCCCCAATATTTCCCCCATCTGCCCCACTCTTAAGTTTCCAATAAAAAATAACATACAACCAACCTGTGAAAATTTCATCAAATTTAGGCTGTCATGCTCCGTGAAAACAACGAAAAACTAATTGAACTTACCATATGCTCGTTCGTAATTGAAACAAGCAAGATTAATGCTTATGGGTCTTCAATGATCTCGACTGGGACAGTTATTCAGAAAATTATGTGTCCCTGGAGGATGGTAATGACGTTTATAATCATTGAGCTTTCAGATTGGAACTGATTGCTAGCAATGTTCAACCTTCTCTTTGAAGTTATTATACAGGGTTGGTTCACACTAAAAAACAAGTGTTAAAAATCTACGCTTTAAAGTGTGTGAGTGCATGAAACTCTTTATATAGTTAACTGTATCTGATTAAAAGTAGTTACGACATTTAATTTAATTATGTTTGATGTAACTTTGCTAATGTTAATTTAACTTTTCCACGTTGTTAAAACTAACTATTTTAGAGTTATCACTGACCGCACTCTTGTAAAAACCAACGTGAACACTTCTGCGATAATAATTGTCTGCTATAGAGCTGGCAAATTAGTAACACACAGTGTTCATGTTTTGTGTGATTGAGCTTATTCCATTGTGTGAGTCAGGAGAGGATAAAATAATGAAAAACTATGCACATTTTCAGCATGTAAACACATTGTCCTTAACTTTGAATGTAACAGCCGAAATTAGCTTTTTGCAGTTTTTAAAAATAGGTTTTCAGCTAGTTTTAGGGAATATGACTTCACTTCAGAGGGAAAAATTTCCGAAAAATGAACTCTATCTTTACCAATATTGTCTAATACCTTTAAAAGGACAATCAAATCATTGTAATAAAAAATATATATATATACAAAATACAATCACATCCTCTATATGTTTAAGAACCTGTGAAAATTTCAACCAAAAGACAGTGAATATCTCGCGCGTATCGAACTTCCGGAACTTCCGGAACTTCCGGAACTAAGTGGGTTCCAACCAATACTGAGTTTTACGCGTGCGCGATTTTGTTTCTTCAAATGTTGTTTGTGGCCAACAATTAAATCATATATTGTCGGGAAAATAACATTCAGCAATTAAATGTATAAAAATATTAATTTTTTTACAAATCAACAAAGAACAGCTTAGAATAAGACTCGACCCCCGTTTCAGGTCATTTGTAAACAACTAATATATTTGCCCAACTGACAATTACTTTATCATAAATTGTTGAACAAATTTGGGCGTAATTGGCACATGGGATTAACAAAAAAATTAGCAACCTCGTCACAAGTTTCAACTTTCTTTTAATAGCAATTTCAACAAAGTGTTTGTATAATATAAATATTGAAATTGTATTTGTAACAAATATCTGTTTGTGTTTTACCTTGCAAAATAACTTAAACAGTTAGTGTCCTAATTTTTCGACCCTAGCTGAGTCTTTCTGTGTTTACAAGCACCTGGGTTTACCAGTGCCTGTGTTTACCAGTGCCTGCCTCACATGTGTTTACCAGTGACTGTTTCTACCAGTGCTTTTGCTTACCAGTGCCTGTGTTTACCAGTACCTGTGTTTACAAACGCCTGGGTTTACCAGTGGGTGTGTTACCAGTTCCTGTGTCTACCAGTGCCTGTGTTTACCAGTGCCTGTGTTTACAAATGAGCATGGGTTTACCAGTGGGTGTGTTACCAGTTCCTGTGTCTATACAGTGCCTGTGTTTACCAGTGCCGGTTTTTGTTTACCAGTGCCTGTGTTTACCAGTGCCTGTGTTCACTAGGGTGGTCGGGTTGGCGTAGTGGTATTTATCCTCGTCTTCTACCTCTAGGACCCCGGGTCGAATCACGCGGGGGCACTACGTGGATTGGGTTTTCAGTCTCTACCTGACTGCGTGTGTTTTCCCTGGAATCATTATCTGGGGGTTTCTTCCCACATCAGAGACTGAATCTTCCTTCCATTGGGTTTGTGGCTAGTCCAGTGATTAAGTTCGCTTTTCTGAGAGTCTTTGGCTTCACAAACATAATAAATGAAATGTAACCAGTGCCTGTGTTTGCTATTGTTGTATTGATCAGTGCTAGTACTTGTCAACACACCCTTTAATCAACAAGACATATTCGATGAGGTCAAATGTACATTGTTTTCTCTAGGCCGAGTGACCTCGCCTCGCTCGGCATCACACCTAGAAGCATTTCTGACTGATAATTTCTTAAATTAATGAAGTGTGGACCTGAAGCTGTGAGGGAAACGATAACTCTTTAATGGCTCCAACGTCCCTGAGTTTAAGTATAGCACACAGTGACACGAGAATCTGCACAAACAAGTATCTGTCAAGCATTTTCCATCAATTCGATTGTACATTAATTTAAATGCTATCAAGAATTTCATGGGGTACCAAAATAATTAGATAAACTGTTTTTTATTTAATTGTGTCCGACTCTTTAGAAAATACTTTTCCTTCTTGCAATATTTTAGTCAGTTGTCTTATGGTCTTGTTCCCTGTTACTAATTAAGGTGTTTAACTGCAATGCTCAGTATGGTATAACAAGACTATTGAACTATTATACAACCAAAGATTGTTTTAAAGTAAAATGTCAAATTGCAATATAAATATATTTAAATACAAGAAAAAAATTAAGTAAAGGTTACAAAAAGAGGGGAGAAGTTACGCACACCAGAGTTCCGGGGATTGAAGTTTAGCGATTCTGCCTCAGCGGATTTGAAGAGCTAGGTGTACAGACTAAATGACACAATATTGTACTCGGCGGTCTGGCTCCCTACCCCTCCCACATGTTCATAACCTCCTAGCTAGCTAGCTAGTTCTTGTCATGGGGTTTACGGCACCGCCTGTGTGGGATATTACCTTTGGGTTTGTGTCTGTGCATCGTGGACTCTCTGAATTGAAATAATTATTTATAACTTTTATCCATAATGTGAATACTCTGTTTTTGTAAAAATACCCATGAATATTAATTTTAAAAAGAGTTGAATTTGGTACAGGAATGAACGTTTATACGGTAGGAAGAAACTAACTCTAAATATATGATCAGATGATTTACCCGAACCAAAATATACTTCGGATAAGTTACGGGACTACAATTTTTGTAACGCTCAAAAACGTCAAATTTTACAAATTTTGATGGTTTCTTTAGAGACCATTGTTTCTTCTATTACTGGAAGACCTTCTAGTCATGTGTTTTTAACCAAAATAACCCCAACAAAGCCGGTGTGTCTTGTTAAATTCTAATATCCGGCCAACTGTGCAAGACAACTTCGTCTATATGAAGACGCTCGGCACTGGCATTTTGATTTTTGTTTTGTAAAATAATAAATTACTTTAATTTCCCATTCCTGTTTTGAGAAGCGAACGCTGAATGGAAAATTAATCATCGATGCAATAACTTTTGTATCGCCAACGAACGAAAAAAAAATAAAGACACACAACTTTGAATGTGATTTTTGAATGACCGGGGGCATTATGTCAATGTTGTTGAACGGTCTATATACATCCTCATACAAGGGAAACAAACCTGTCAAGTCATTTAAAACTGCAATGTGTAGATTATACCAAAAACATCAATGACAATTATTTTCAAGGGCCAAATTTATCTAAAATGGACGTCTAGTTTTCAATGATAAAATTAATCAAAAGCTTGCTATTTTCAAGAACAAATTTACCAAAAAGGATTGATTTTATCAACCGTAAGGAGACAGGGAAAAAATACAGACACGAAAACAAAGAACATGGGTTTTTTTTAACTGAGAAATGCAGCTTAGAAATGTTGTAATTTGTGATGAATACCTTGTCCATACCGTCAGACACGCGAGACACGTTGGTATGGTCTACTTAAATAACATGTGGTTTCAAACTTAATTTTCTACTGCCACCTTTCTACTGTACTTTGTAAAGCCACACGAAGAAAACAAAATTTCAATTAGTCTGAAACGTCACCGAGGCAACGGAGGCAATTGCCTTTCGGTCATTGCCTTGTGCCCCTAGAAATGACTGGAATAGAACATTAAAATTTCACTCACAGAAGTGCCTTTTACTGAGAGGAGAAAAAGTCCCTTGCCCCTATATACCTGGGACGAAGTACCATAAATGCCCGACATTTTTGTTGAGTATCACACAATGCTTTAAAGAAATCAAACAGATTGAGACCAAAACTTTGCTCAATATCAACGTGAACCAAAACTAATCACAGCTTATATGAAATTTTGCCGGAAAACAATTTTTGTTTGACTGATTGTCAGCGTCGTTTGACTCAGTACTCGTCGTTTGACTCGGTGTTTGTTTTGCCTTCTACCTTTGCAGGATTTGTGTCACAAGGCCTTATGCCCACTTAATAATGTGGCTATTATTATACAAGGATATAACGAAACAAAAGGTGTTAATGGGATAGAAAGAATCAGCCAAGGTTGTGGGATCATTCATGGGCTTCCATGACGAATTTAAAGAAGAAACCGAAGAAAAAACTGACAGAACAAAAACAAGAGGTGTTCGTGCACGTATTGCACGATCACCTAAAAATACACAATAAAACAAAAACGTGATGTTACACTTATTCCCGTAAGCAGCGGGGGAAATAGGATGAGGTGTTAACCTCCCATCACTAGTACAGTCGTAGAGACCATCATGTAACCTTTGTTTTCACAAAGAGTGATATTGTACCTTCCAGGGCCTTTCTGGCAGGCAAGATGTCACACTGGTCATGGGAAATTTTGTTTTTATGTCATGATTTCCACATGAATTCAAGAGTAAATGAAAATATCAGCTGATGTACCTCCTTTCCTCATTATCTGAAAAGTTGGTATAAAACAGACGGTGCAATCAGAATTGATGTGTTCTTCCATTGAGCTGTGTACACATTGTGCATGCAGCAACTCCAAGCTGTGTGGATCTTTGTAAAAATGTGAGTTCACTGATTGCATGGTCTATACTCAAAATAAATGCAATCTTATGTCTAAACGTCCGTACGATGTGAATACTAATTTTCTTTCAGGAAGGTATGTCCCTGCTCAGTCGGCTTCATCAGAAGTGCAAGAGGGCACGGTATAATCGCTGTGGATGTTGTTGGCCTGGTGCCCATGTTGACTTCTCAATCCGTCAGTGATTTTAGTACTGTTATTGGGGATATGGCAGTTGCCTTAATGAGCAAAATGTCAAAGTATTTAGTTGTGTGATTAAATTATACAGCCAAGGCTTAAACTTTTCAACATAATTAATTGTTCAAGTTGTCTGTGCTTGATGAACAATTATGTTATATCTGTTGGGCGTGATCGTTCGCCATATTTATGCAACATACATATTCTGTGTACATTCATTTGCAAATTTTCTTGTGGCAATTAAAATAAGCAATGGTGATAATGGGTAGGGGGGCCAATATATTTTTCAACTTTTACAACAGTTCAGTGGAATTATTTCTCTGGAGGATTGGTACTGATATAAGCTACATGTTCAGAAAAATAAAATCTTCAGAATGTAATGACAGTAATATTTGTCTCCTTGTTCTTAATGTTCAAAACAACTGCTTTATGCACTTTGTCTGGTTTTGTTTGAAAAATAATCAACTTTCTATTTATCTGTTCGTGAGTGCCGTCTGTACAAATAAAGTAGGGTAAATAACCAATGAATGCATTTAGAAACTAATGAGGACTGCTGTCGTGGAAACAGATACATGAATTATACAAGAAATGTCGAAGGCAGTTATTGGATTTGTATTATTTGGAAACGAAGAGAATGAGTAAGAGGTTTTGTTTAATGGGTGTTTACTGAAAGAGTGGGACGTAGCTCAAAGCCATGAGAGAGAAGTACAAGTGTTGTTTTCTTTTAAGGGGTCATTCAACCTGAAGGAGCGGTGGAAGATTTTTCAAGGCGGAAAAAAATACTCAGAGTTTTAAAGGTATACAATTAATCAAAAAGCTTTCACCGAATCCAATAGGAAGACATTAAGCGGAAACTAGCTTTGAAAAGATCTGAACAAAAACGCATATATATATATATATATTTTTTTATTTATTTTTTTATTTTATTGAAACGTATATGGGTTGAAAGAACAGTAAGATGGCCTTCTGAGACAGATAAGTCAACGATTGCAGTAGTGTATGTGTGAGGGACTTGCAGTATGGCAGTTATTTGGCTTCAATTTGCGCAGTCTTGCATAAAGTAGTGAGCGGAAACTATTGCTTAGCAAAATTGCCCAGCTAAGCAAAAATGATGCCATGTGGAATTGGCGGTTGCGGCTTCGGCTGTTACTGTGGTATAATTAGGGTGTTGCTAGGGCAGCCTAGTCAACTCATGATCATGTGATCCATCCGTAGCAACAGCTCGGAAACGAGTCCAAACACTGTAAACGTTAAGATCTCTTTTAAGACATTTTCCCCTCTTTTTACAAATGTTTTTTTTATTCTTTTCTATGAATTGACAGATGATGCTATTTTGAGAACGGGAAAAAAAAAACCTTTTTCATTTACAACGGACAATGCACAAAGTGCATGTATTAACATGGACAGTATTTTGTTTGCACACGGCAGATGGACGTGTGATAATAGTCGGGACCCCGAAAATAATTCATTTTGTAGTTTTTAATTAACTACCGCTTATCATTGGCAGACATTTTGTTAGGTGCGACACCTTAAACGAAAGCTTAGTATACCTTCTAGAGTCTATGAAAATAGCCTTTTACAATTCGGATACAAAATTGGACCAAGTATCTATAAGCTATGCCTCCATTTAAAACAAAATCATGTATCCAGCCGGTGCCTCACTTAAACTTAAACATTGTTTAATGTTCATAAAAACCGCACATTCTACAATTCCATCAGGTGTTTTCTTGGTGAGGCTTTTGGAAACTCAGATTCAAAGTACACAATCATACAGAATTGTTCATAGACAGGGCAGTGATTCGCTACGTTTTAATGGATGAGCGAAAAAAAACAACCCAACAACAACAACATGGCGGCCACGTGCCGCCAAGTCCAATTTACGAATTGTTACATAGCGATGTTTTCAATAGTAAGGAACTGACTTCAACTTTCTTCATACCGTACACTCTATCCAATTTACTCACAAAATAAAAACTTTACTGTGTAATGTCCATAGCGTCCTTGCATCAGAACCACATCAATACATCATCATGTTTTATTAATCATGATTGTTGTGTCATAGCAAAATCGGCCTCACCGGTCCCCTCAATTCATTTTGGATAATCAAGAAGTGGAATATAAGATAAAATATGAATTCCCTTCAAAACTGATTCATCCTAATATGATTTGTCTCCTTTTTCAATTAGCCTACAAGAATGCAAAGAGACTATAGTAAAATAGCAGCAACAGTGCCTTCAGTTCACACCTGTCTCTAAAGCCTAAGACAGAGCAATATGCAACGACTTCAGCAGCACACACAAGACCTTTACGCCATATTATTTCAGCATCATAGAGAAAAAACAAAATAACCCACTCTGGAATTTTTTCTTTAACTGGGAAAAACATCTCCACAGTGAAAACGATCCTTGTGGTGTTTATACAACGCCTCAGATTTCCTTCTCGTTTTTCAGAAAAAAAACCCCAAATAACACAGTTTTTCATTTTTCTTCATTTTTTTCCCCCCCTTGACTGACCTTTCTTGATAGAAGGATAGAAAAAGCATCAGTAAGAGTTATATTTAAACAAGGTGAACCAACTATTATACGCACATACATTGCTATGACGGTTACCGGTTGCTGCCCACTCACTCTGGAGCGCCCCATACCGTTCATGATCAGAAACTCACACTCAATTAGTGTTTTTAAACGTCAAAATGAATCTTTTTTGGCAATATTGTACGTATTAATCAAATTTGTATTGTATAGCCGGTAAAGTTTTTCTTAATGTTTTTAAAACTCAACTCTAATAAAATTTCGTTTTTCTTAATTTGCTTTACAATTTTACGGTTGCTGTTATTATTCGCTTTTTCCTGTAGAACACGTGTTTTGTATGGCGTTTGTAGCGCCGTAATAATGCGTTGAACGCCGAACAATGCGTTGCTAGCGCAAAATACGGCAATATAACGCATTAGTACGGCGATATAATGCGACACTACGGTGATATCACGCAATACGGCAATACATAGTTCCCACATGACGTCACAGCAACCACAGAAACGGCCCGCCGCCATCTTTACGGGCAAATCGTCCGTGTGTATGCGTACACGTGTGATTGTGTGATCGACGCGTGGGACACACACACACAGGAGGCCGTCGCATGCAGCTGTATTATCAAGATTGACCCCAAACGTCAACAAGTTTAACCTCTGACACATCAACCCTCACAAACGTAAACATGGTAAACACTTGCTGCATTAAAGGTTGTCAGAACCGATCGAATCGTGTAAAAAAATCATTTTATTCAATACCGGCCATAACTACGAATCAAGGGGATGGAACGAGGGAACTTTCACGGAAAAGACGTGAGCTCTGGCTGACCAGAATTCACCGAAGAGGCGATCTAGTTCCGTCCCGCAGTTCAAGTGTTTGCTCAGATCATTTTCACTCAGGTAAGTTAAAGTACGTTTTCGATGTACAAAATAACTGAATATTGAGGCTCTACATACTGAACTTTAGGAATACACTGTAGGCCTATCAGAATTATTTTCGATTATCGTGCGCATTGTTGTGCGATAAGTAAACATTAATGTTGGACTCGGCCGGTTGTTTGTGAACTTGTGGCTATCATGTGTATAACGTTTTTAAAATAAACACCTCACTGACACTATAAAGTCATACTAGTTAGTGAGTGGAGTGCTAGTATGTGTTGTGTAGGTAGAATAGAGCAAGGTAACTTTGACAGGGGTAAATGTTGGCTTTGTTTAATAAATTAAATGGCCACCACCATGACCTTGCTTTAAAAAAATTGCTGAAAAGAGCAGGAGCATCAATTTAAAACATTTATAATATTATATTAATTTTAAATGAATTACAAATCCAAAGTTGTTGATACTTTAATGTATATTACCCCATATTAGGAAGCTAAATTTCCATTGGAAGTTCATCTCATTCTAGGTTTAAATAACTCTAATTGAAAAATAATGTTTTAAAACTTGAACTTACTTGGGGGTGGGGGCTGGCCCCATTTTGGGTGGTTATCTTTTTAAAATTATTATTATTATTAATCTAAACCAAATTATTATTATTATTGAAAACAAATGTAAACGTTTTTTGGGGGGAAGGATTTCTGTGTAGGTGAAATTTGGTGAGTTTGTGGTGGGAAGTGGCCTGTCCAGTACGCAACCTGACCCGTAGTATTTTGTTGAAAATGGGCGACTACTTCCCCCACCCTTTTCACTCGCCGGATTAAAATAAATCCGCCAGCATATACATGTAGGGCTACATGAAGATAGGTCAGTTGGTAAAGCACTGGCATGTTAATCCGGAGGTCATTGTTTCAAATCCCACTCCAGTCACTTTTTCTTTGTTCAACCCCAAATCATCGGATTAAAAATACATACTTTTTTTCCTCCAACAGGCAAGCCATCTTATCTCCATGATTCAACAAGTCCTGATTGGGCACCTTGTATTAAACTCGGCTATGAAACTTCACTTGCGAGTCCAACAAGACACCAACGTGCCGTAAGTCGCCGTAAGAAGAAGATCGATGCAGAACAGAAATCATCCAAAGAAGATAAAACTGAACCTGCAGCTAGCCATCGTGTCTGCAGTTTTCTTCTCTCAGGCAGTCTACAATCCTCCATATCTACTACAGAGCATAGTGAATTATCACCTGAGATGCCTGATGAAGCCAAGATGAGAAAGCTAATGACAGATGAAATAAATAGACTAACCACTGATAATCAACTCTTGAGACAGCAAAACCTGGACAGTCAAATTACACCCGAATCTTTCAATGATGACCACAAGGTCAAACATTACACTGGACTGGCCTCATTTACTGTTTTAATGGCAGTTTTCCATTTTTTGGAGCCTCACATAAATGAAAACGGAAGGTCTGTTTTAACAAAGTTCCAGAAGGTTATTTTAGTATTAATGAAATTAAGGCTTAATTTGTCTGTGCAAGATCTTGCCTACAGGTTCTCTGTTTCTAAATCAACTGTTTCTAGAATATTTTTAAATACAATAGAGATGATGCATATCAGGATGAAAAATTTAATTTTTTGGCCTGAAAGAGAGGATCTTAGAAAGACAATGCCAATAGAATTTCGGAAATACTTTGGGTTCAAGGTTGCAATTATTATTGATTGTTTTGAAGTGTTTATTGAAAGGCCATCTAATCTTAAAGCTCGTGCTTCCACATGGTCTTCTTACAAGCATCATAACACCATCAAGTTTCTTATAGGCATCACACCACAAGGTGTTATATCATTTTTGTCAAAGGCATGGGGGGGAAGAGCAAGTGATAAATATATCACTGAAAGGTGCAACATTTTGGACAAATTGCTTCCTGGAGACTTGGTTTTAGCTGATCGGGGATTTGATATTCAGGACAGTGTTGGTTTGATGTGTGCAAGTGTAAAAATACCTGACTTTACAAGAGGGAAGGCACAACTAAATTCTATTGAAGTTGAAAGAACCCGGAAAATAGCACACTTGCGAATACACGTGGAACGAGTTATTGGGCTTCTCAGAAACAAATACACTATATTGCAAGGTACATTGCCAGTTGTTTATCTATTTTGTAGCAGTGACGGTATTGCAATGGTGGACAAAATTGCAACAGTTTGTTGTGCCTTGACTAATTTATGCGAGTCTGTTATACCGTTTGACTAAGCTATATTCCAGTAAACAATAGCAGGGCTCGAATTTGACACTGGACCTCAGCCCCTGTGCCTGTGGTTTTAGTATTGGGCCAGTAAACTCCAGACCTGACAAGTCCTGGGGTCTTGTGTTTTTCAATAACAAATACATGTACATGTACCTCATGGTGTAATATCTTGAACAGAAACAAATTGTGTTCAAATGTTGACTTTGAGTCTGATAAATACCTTTCAATTATATTGAGTAATGAAGTATACTTAATATGCAAAAAGACAGATGAGATAAATCTTCTTTTACATGTCTTAGTGCTCCATTGTTCAAATTAAAGTGCATGTTGCCAGGACCTCGGAAGTTTTTTTCTCATTCTGATTCTGGTCTTGTTCAAACATTTCTCGTCCAGTAAACATTTTGAACTACATGTACATGTCAAGCCTGCTGTCTTGTGGATTTTTCGCCCGAATTCAAGCCCTGAAAAGGTAGTTTATTGGTCGAGAGTGAATGTATTATCTCCTTTAACCATATAATAAAATAAATTTATGATTGGATGTATATAGGCCTATTTAATTTGTTGTCAATGCCTAACATCATCATCATTCCACTGCAGTTAATATTGGTATGGAGTCAACAAAATTAAGACACTAACAGCATACTTCCTCTTCTCTTTGGATCCTGGGTTTAATCATCAAATAAACACCATACATCTAAATATTTTCAAATATTAGGTTTTGGCAACGAAAAGTTTATCTCTTCATTCTCTTGTAAATTTCTCTTTGACAGGGTCATATCACAAAAGGCTATTTATACAGATAACCAACTGCACTGTGTGCAAAGGATTACTCAAAAAAAAAATTGGAAATTGAAATGTAAACATGTTTTCTTTGAGATTACCTGGAAATCTTGAGGTTGCCTGTAAATTGCCTCATGTGACATGGCCCTTAGGCTAATACCCCTTCATTGTATCAACCCATGATCTAACTTTACCAAGACCATAATTTATCAGATATTTATTATTTTGTGCACATTTTACCGGGATTGGTACAAGTATCAACTTTTGAAGTTTAGTAAGCTTTCAGATTGAATTTTATCAAAATTATTTTGATCATCACCAAAGCTTCATCATATATTTACTTATATGAATAAATTAAGTCAACATATTTTAATAAAACAACATAGTATCTCCAAAAATGTAAAGTAATTTTTTTTTGGTCACCACCTAAGCTGTATCATACTTTTAAAGGCACTGAACATGTTTGGTAATTGTCAAAGACCAGTATTCTCACTTGGTGTATCCTAACATGTGCATAAAATAACAAGCCTGTGAAAATTTGGGCTCAATTGGTCATTGAAGTTGCAAGAAAATGATGAAAGAAAAAACACCTTTGTTGTACAAATTAGTGTGCTGGCCAGAAGTCTTTTATTATTTTAGTGAGAAATTACCTCTTTCTCAAAAACTGCGTTACTTCAGAGGGAGTCGTTTCTCACAATGTTTTATACTATCAACAGCTCTCCGTTGCTCGTTACCAAGTAAGTTTTTATGCTAATATATATTTTTAGTAATTACCAAATGTGTACAGTGCCTTTAATATATTTATTTATTTGAATAAATTAAGTAGATATATTTTAATAAAACAACACACTATCTCCAAAAATGTACAGTCAAATTATTTTTATCATCACCACCACCAAAGCTTCATCATACCTTATATTTACTTATTTGAATATATTAAGTAGACATTTTAATTGAAAAACATATAATCTCAAAAATTGTTAAATTTAATTATTTTGATCATCACCAAAGCTGTATCATACCTTTAATATATTTATTTATTTGAATAAATTAAGTAGACATATTTTAATAGACCCTTCCCATGAAATATGCTAATTACATTCACGCATGCGTACAGACCTTGCTGGTTGGCAAACGCCATAGAGTTGTGCACTAAGTAGACGCACAAGCGCGTCTGCGTCACGCCACCATCAGCCCCACACAAAAAGGGGCAATGTTCCATCATTTTGCCAACCAGCAGTGTAAGTGCGCACGCGTGATGTGCAATTTAAATATTTCATGGGAAGGGTCCATTGAAAAACATATAATCTCCAAAAATGTAAAATTAAATGCAATTTGCATGCAACTTAATAAAACTAGTCCTGAAAATCTCCAAGAAGAAAAAACATTTCAATTTTCTCACAAATTGTGTGTTTTGTGTGAATATCAAGTACTCTTTCAAAATGTCTGTTGTGCTACAAAAGTATTCCTTGCATGCACATCAGATTCAGTAGCTGTTAATTGCTTCCAAGTTGCTTGTAAGAATTGTCCTAGTTGCAACAAGGCCCTTGTAGAATAAATTCAAAATAACTATGTGTAGTCATGGTAGTGTTGCAAAAATTTGCATTGTCCAATTCTGCATTATTATAGGCAACAAATATATTTACAAACTGTTCATATGTACATGTAGGTGAGATCAAGTAGGCCAAGTATCAGTGACAACTGACAACATGGGAAGTGCATACTTACTATCAATTCAATTGGAATGCTCTGATCAAGTCTTTATCTTATTGACGATCAAAGAAAACTATTCTATAGATCAAAACTACATGTTTGAAACACCTTTATTTTCAGAACCATCACAACCTAAATTAACACATTGCTCATATGGTGACACCAGTTATTTAAAAAATGACATGTCACAATATTATTCCTCTGCTAATTTCCTTTTCTTGGCTGGTTTTTGGAATTTGGGAAGTAAACGACACTGATGACAATACCATTTACCCTTCGGGATTCGCTTCCAGGTTAAATCTACGCACTCATAGTGCAGCCAGACATATGGACAATCTACATTGTCACATCTTATCACAGAGTCATCAGTTGGATCATAGCGCTTATTACAAATACAAATAACTGGTCTTGTATCAGCGCTATGAATATTGTTCGGGTTCATTTCTGTTGTACAGTGTGTAGTGCTTGTTCCAGGTTGATCTTCATGTGATGGCTGACAGTCAGTTATACAGTTATCATTGGTTGACCGAGGAGCTTGTGATGGGCGAGAAAAGTACTGACCAACTAACTCTAACAATATAACATTGTTAAAGAACATTTCGGCCTTACTGCTCACATCAATCCAAAAGTCATGGTCAGGCTCTATTCTCTCTATATGGAAATCTTGTTCTGTCCAAATTACAAAATCGCAGAATTCTTTCTGGCATACATGCACTTGGCACTGTACTTGATAGTAGTAATGATGAGACCTTTTCAGCTGCAGTTTACCACCAACTCTTTCTAGGCAGTGTTTCTTGTCTAAAGTCCCCTGAAATGATTGAAATTTCTCGCAATAAGGGCATTTGACCTCAAGACATCCATCACCGCAACAATCACAATGTGTGATGCCATCTGGTGAAGCACCAAGGAAAGGCATGGCTGGACTAATCACCAGCCCACTACTTCTAAGATTGAAGTTGTCGTGGTGCTGAACCATCTCACTTTCATACATGTGCCGTCCATCTTGTTCATGCTGGCATCCCCATTTTGTTGCAGCTGAAGTAAACTTGGTGGACTGGGGGTAACAAATTTGGTTAATGAGACTCAGTGAAGGCTTGCTTATTGATGTTTTGCAAACTGCTTTAAAACGAGAGGCTGTTACTCGCCCTGTTCTGAACTGGTGCCACTGCTTACATTCTGCCTGCTTTACTGTTGCTTGCTCCAAATGTTGGGATTCTTCCCTTGTTACTGCAAGTGTAGGTGCAATTGTTTTACAATGTTGAAGTAGTTCCTCTTTAGGCAATGTTAGGCAAGCATCATTTTGTAATTCAGTCAATAGCACTGGATATTTGTCAGTCAGGGATTTGGGTACATATTGATCAGCATATGGTGGTATAAGAGATAAAATTGCTGGTTTACTACCCAATGAGTGGAGTGATTCAAATAATGTTTGAAATTCGGTTGATACTGATTGATGCTGACTCTTAATTGCTGGAAATGTTGCAGTGACTGCTGCTCTACTGGGAGCTTGTGAAATTATACCATGGCACGCTTCATCAATTTTTTTGTCAGTGTTCTGTTTCTTTGTTTTGGAGCTTGTAAAGTCAATCTCTCTGACTTCCTTATACTCAGCTTTGTGAAGTGCAGTTGGTAGAACCCAGTAGGCCTTCTCTTGTGTTACAGTTCCTAAGTTTCACTGTGGCTTCAATGGCAAAGAGAAGAGCTCCGATGTGACTGCAGGCTTCACCAAGTCCTGCCATGCAAGTGCAATGGGCTGCCAAGACTTCACCATCTTTTCGAGAGATTAACCAAGGCAACAATGGGCTCTCTCGTAATCTCTGTGAATGTTGAACCTGCAAGCATTAAAAGGAAAAACAAAAGACTAATTTGTCAATTCACAGTAATAGCCTATAGAAAGAAAGAAAATGTTAAGAAGAGTAAATTAAGGACTAGCACAGAGCCCAATTTCATGGCGTTGCTTACTGGTAAGTTCTTTGCTTACGGATACCATTCCCCTTTTATTACTGGGTTAGCGATGAATTTCTACCCTGGCAGAGTGTGTGTAAGCAAGGTATGCTTAGTTGTGAAGTATGCAAATGCACGTACGTGCACAAGAAAAAAAACTCAACAAAATGTGGAACTTTATGTACGCTAATTTAAGTGAGCACTAATTTTTTGCTTGCGGTAAGCATGCAGCGCCATAAAATTAGTTGGTCTCCAAGGTTTAAAAATACTTTTTGTACCATGACATTTATGAAATTTTTAGTAAATCAGATTCCCAGTAACCACGCAAAACATAACATTCAAATTTTATGCGCATGAGCCATGCAAAACAACAATTTTGTGATGGAGGACTGCGCATACATGTTCATGCATCCACAGCACATGCATACACTTTTAAGTGGCCATGGTTTTACTAGTACTATGATGTTGCTAAATATGTTTTTGATATCATTAATGGCCTACGTTAGACAGCCATTCATGATTATACCCATCATCCATTGAAAATGTTGACAAGGTTTATTATTACATTAAAAACAAAATGAAATAAATGTAATTGTAAACAATTATAAAAAATATCTAACCTTTGCCTTTACCACGATGAAATCATTCGCAGCAACCTTGAAGTTTCTAACATCCCTCACAAATCCAGAAATAAAGTAGTTGTACGATTCCAGTGATTTATATGCTTTCAGTTTCTGCAGTGTGTATGAGCTTTGTTTGTTTACCAGATAGTTGACAATGTCTGGATAGGAGATGTCTGGCAATCTAACAACGTCGGAGGACCAGTCCACTTCCTTAATTTCGTATGGGTCAACTCCATGAATCAATTTCTTTTTTATTTCATAACGTTCTCTTGTTGGACGGTCAAACGTCGAGCTCAAACTCAATACAATATCCTTGAGCTTGCTTGCAGCCTGCTTCTTCTTAACCGGATTATCTTCTTTTTGCATATTTCAGAAAAGATTTGTTTAAAAACGCCGGTCCTTCCTCTACTTCCTGTGTAACGTTGTCGTCAGTCATGTCAGTGTGTTTACATCCGTACGTTTTGGGGAATACCCGGCCGGAAAAAACCAGAGAAAGGTCACCAGAAGAGGGGGGCAAACAGAAACTACACACTGTTCGCGTGCTGCATGCTAGTAGTAGCTAGCGATCGATGTTTGCCCGTAAAGATGGCGGACGCTGGGTTACCGTGACGTCATTGCAACCCATCTATATAACGCAATAACACGGCGTTAAACGCAATAGTACGGCGAGATAACATAATATTATTACGGCAATATAATGCCGTACAAATTAGAGTTCTCTAGATATAATAATTATGAGCCACTATAGTATACGTTTACTGCGTTTTGAGGTGGCTGACAAACCACGCTGTATTATTTAGCCATTTGGTCATTTCAACTTGACAAATCGAAATAGGAAATGGAGTTCCTTGAAAGGACAACTCTTTTTTAGCATCTCGGAAGGAACTATTTTGACCTTTATTTATGCACATGCATGACGTCTCTTGAGAAAGGAGGCTGATCATTGGCCCATCCTGTGCGCCGCGCGCTTAAATCTTCACGTTTGCTGTTTCTTGTCGGTTTACCTCTAAAGATGGCGGTTCGTCGACGTCAATACATGATGTATAATTGTGCCGTTATCAAATTTGTGAAAAGTTAACTTTGAAATTGAGGTTTGACTATCAGTTTTACAAACCATTACCAATGTAGGTTTACGTACCTATGGTTAAGTTTAATAATTGGGAAAGCCTGTTTTATACAGAACACAACCGAAACCTCTCTCGACGTTGTTGTAAAAGCATCAGCCCACAACCCCGAGTGATATCTCCACAATGCGCTCTCACCTGGGAATAGCATCCAAGTTAGCCATTGTTTCCCAGTATAGCAGAGTGTGGGTTCGAATCCCGGTCATGACACTTGTGCCATTGATCAAGAAAAAACATGGTTGCTTCGTAAAAAGTCGGGAGTAGTACATTCTGCTCTAACAGCCAGGCTCCTAGTGGATGATATTCAAGCCTATCCTTCTGTGAAGGGGGTAACCCTGTTTCAGCCCAGGAGTAGGTGGCAATGTGCCCCACTGGTGACAGTTGATTTGGGACGAGAACCCAAATCAGTTAAGTGTAGCCCTCACCTTGAAGTGGCTGTCCGGCCTTGTGGTGTTAGGCGATATCCAATTAAAATAAATAAATAAATAAACAGGAATAAAATAATTATGGTCTGACAATTTTGAGACAGAGCAATAAAGATTGGGTAATTGGAGGAACAACTTGTCAATTTCATTCCGAAAGTTCACCGATTACATGTATTGAGTTTAGACCCGTCTACAAATCCCTAAGAGAAATAATGTCCATCTGATAATATACTGTCAAAGCCAAGACATGGGGTGTCATGGCCGAGTGGTTAAGAGCATCGGCGGGATTCAAGTTCTGGTGGTTTAGTCATCGGGGTGTGGGTTCGAGTCCCGGTCATGACGCTTGTGTCCTTGAGCAAGACACTTTGCTATAATTGCTTCTCTTCACCCAGGGGTATAAATGGGTACCTGCAAGGGTAGAGGTTGATATTGTGTTTGAAAAAGCCTTCGGAGCGCCATCACGGCAGCCCGGGCTGTATACTCCCCAGGGAGCTGAGAAAGATTAAAGGAATGTTATTGGCCCAATGACCAGGGCACTAATGTAAAGCACATTGATACCGTTATTGTGAAATGCGCTATATAAGAACTAGTTATATTTTATTTTATTTTTTTAATTTTTTTTTATTTTTCGATTGCACAATTAAATTTAACTGTACGTTGAAACGTGTACGACAACATGAGGTAACGTGTTTCTTATTTATAATGTAGGCCCTCTACTGGTGGCTGGCCATACTTTGCTAACCACCGCTGGGGCGCAAAACCACTGCCATAAAAAGAAAAGCACTGGCCACATGACGTACTGGTATCATAGAAACGCCTGGATGAAACAAGATGACCTAAAAAACAATTGCCCCAGCTTCAACCCTCCATCTCTCACAACTCAACTGTTCTTCCAGTAGAAACCCATAAATTATAATTAACCATGTTTACAATCTCCATTTACTGCATTGATCGGTAAACCATGTAGACTTCTGAGTTGTTTAACAGAAAATAATATGTTTATGAACTTTGCAATCATAAAACACAAGTTGGCAGAGAACCAGTCGCACTTAACAATGTGCAAAGTGCACAGGCTGGAAACCCGTTGTTTAATAATCCATGCTTTTCGTGCGCTGCAAGTTATTAATATTGCTATTTTTGTGTGTCATTTTCCGCTTTATGAAAGTTGACCTTGATCGCGCACAAAAAAGCAGTAGAATGAAGGAAATTTAACTTCCTCCAGGTGACGGGGGGAGGGGTTAACTTCCTCCAGGTGACGGGGGGAGGGGTTAACTTCCTCCAGGTGACGGGGGGAGGGGGTTATAATTTCCATCAGCCTCTATTTAATCACATCGATTTATTATACGAGAGAAACAAGATGGCTGTGGTTTTTTAAAAGTAGTTTACTACTTTACAATAGTCCTATGAACCCTACTGTCTGGCCAGTCAATATCATGCACAACCCTACTGTCTGGCCAGTCAATATCATGCACAACCCTACTGTCTGGCCAGTCAATATCATGCACAACCCTACTGTCTGGCCAGTCAATATCATGCACAACCCTACTGTCTGGCCAGTCAATATCATGCACAACCCTACTGTCTGGTCAGTCAATATCATGCACAACCCTACTGTCTGGCCAGTCAATATCATGCACAAACCCTACTGTCTGGTCAGTCAATATCATGCACAACCCTACTGTCTGGCCAGTCAATATCATGCACAACCCTACTGTCTGGCCAGTCAATATCATGCACAACCCTACTGTCTGGCCAGTCAATATCATGCACAACCCTACTGTCTGGCCAGTCAATATCATGCACAACCCCTGTCTGGCCAGTCAATATCATGCACGTTGTCTTGAATGGTACAGTGTGCTGGCCTATTTATTATATCATGCTGGCTAGGCCATGATCAACACAGGTTTAAGTCTTTAAATCGTAAAATTTCCACAGCATTTTATGATACGAAATAATTATAGATGTGTCTTTTTCCTTTTAATATTATCAAAATATGTGCCGTTTTTCTTCGTCGTTGCTGTTGCTGTAGTTTTTTGTTTGTTTATCTGTTTAATTGTTTATTTTTATTTGGAGTGTGGTGTCTGTTTGTGTGCTTGCTTGTTGGTTTGTTTGTTTGTTGGTGTTTATTTGTTGTTTGTTGGGTTGTTGAGGTGTCTGTTGTGGTTTGTCTTTGTTGTTGGTGGTGATGGTCGTGTTGATGTTGGTTTTCGTGTTGTTGTTTGTTTTTGTTGTTATTGTTGCTGCTGCTGCTGTTGTTATTGTCGTTTTCGTTATTTATGTGATCGAGTTTATAAGGACCACAGATGTTTGTTAAAACTAATTAAGTTGAGGCTCGAAGCCAATGTATTATTCAAACTAACCGACTCGTGGTTATAAAATGGCTCGTCTTGAAACGTGTGTATTGTTGCACGGTCCAGCGAGAGAACCTTGTCACAATGCCCGGACAATTGTTCACTTTAATGTACGTTTATTATAATTGTTCCGTAACACAGCATTAATACTGCTGTGCTGTGAACAACGAACAGGTCTAATGATGCCCTATTGCACTGTTTGTACACAATGCAATGGTGGCGTCAAGTTGCCTGGTTCCCTGACGTCATATTATAATGAAATTTGGCAGCTTTGAATGAGTGTGCACGGACTGTTAGTGATGACAGAATTCGGTTGTCTTCTAATATCACGCTATTTATTTATTTAAAGAAATGAAAAGACACACGCAATAAACAGTTTAATTATTCAGACGCCATTTGTATGCACCATGTCGTAAAGGCCTACATATATTTAGTATAGACCTTATGCATTGACGTCACCAAGCCGCCATCTTAGAGGTAAACTGATGACGAAACAATGGAAACGCGCTGATTTGTACGCGCGGCGCACAGGACTGGCCAATGAGCATCTTCCTTTTGACCTCTAGGTGAGGGCGCCCTACTCAAATGACGTCATATGCATAAGGTCTATTATACTAAGGAACAGCAAACAGCGATATTTAGAAACAAGTATCACTGAGGAACGCGATTTTGTTTTAAACTCTTACGTATGAATATAAACACTTTGTATTAATACCCAGGAACTGTAACAAATATAACCATCTCACATTTCCGTAATCAAACTGAATTAAACAAAACGTGCACTTTGGTTTAGATATAGAGATGGAACGATTAAGGTTTTAAAGTCTGTCGAAGGAGAGAATCCCGGAAGTTCCTCTTGCCGTCAGTTCGTTTCCCGTAAAGTTTTAGATAGTTCCCAAATGACGTCACACAAGTCGGCAATCTCTACGCGTACGGTCAATGGTAAATCTTTATTTGTGTAACTTGCTTTTATATTCATTTCATTGTTTTATGTTTTGTGTTGCGCATAGAGGCTCCTGCATTATGCGCTAATATAAATATCTCGTATTATTTTGAACGTACAACCTTGCGTTATTCAAAATACCGCGGGAGGCACGTGGTTTTGTTATTAACTTGCATAATTGGTTGGTGGACCATTAAATTTGGCTGCTTGGCGGGGCTCACATCCCAAGCATTGTAACCAGTAAAGATGGCATACAAAGGAAACTATCCTTACAGGGCCTAGAGTGACAGTCCTATAGAGGTTTTGTTTTTCCCAGCTAGCCAGAGACAAGCCCAGTCCACAAGGTGCAGTTTATGCATCCTTCATAACCGTAATTAAACGGCGAAGAACTCCTGTAAAGTCGTGTTTCGTGAGCCATGTAATGCAATTATTCGTGTTGCTATCACCGCTTTACCCGTAAATTACATTAACGTTACAGCTGCGTGGATCATGACTACTTGTAAATGGAAATTATCAAGCATTTTACAAATTCTTTTGCAAAAGCCATCGAGGTTCAAGTTCAAGCAACTGACTCCTATTGCTGAGTACATGCGCACCGATCGGGTGCGTAAAGTTGGACAAATTCAATTGTCGACTGCGCTATTCAGAAAATAGTGTTAAACAATTTCGTTGTGTAATGCGAAAAGTAGCAGGGATCCAGTCACAAACAATGAACAACAAGATGTTTGAGCTGGAAAACTGTTTCTGATAAAGAAGATTTGATT
The DNA here is from genome assembly GCA_037783415.1 of Leptasterias polaris. Taxonomy (NCBI): domain Eukaryota; kingdom Metazoa; phylum Echinodermata; class Asteroidea; order Forcipulatida; family Asteriidae; genus Leptasterias; species Leptasterias polaris. Next base: position 1,666,812 of record JAZGTN010000202.1, read on the forward strand.
GTGCTTAGCATTCTGTGCGTTTAATAGCTTGATAAGGGAGCGTCTCAAAAGTCGGATCGCTTGGAACGTCCAAATGAGAACACATCACCATCCCGCCGGGCATACTCCGTGTCCCCGCTGGATCGCGGGCATATCCCCATTTGGACGTTCCACCGCGGGCGCTGTTCCCGCATGTTCCCAGGCAAGAAACCTACGTATTCCCATTGGGACGGTTGCACGGTTTTACCCATTTGGGAACTCGGCCTGTATGCGAACGTGTAATTTCTAACAAAATGGCGTCTCGATCCCGTAGGACGTCGCTGGTGAATCCCAGTAAGAGATGTTTTCCCTTTGATACAGTTAACACTATGAATACACAACAATCTTTTTGAAGAGGGATTGGGATTTACGTTTGTAGTTGGATGCAAAACATGAGGTTTATTTTGATTTTAAGGGTAGTCTTTGGAGGAAAGGTTTAAGTCGGACACTACGACGATAGTCTATAAAAACTGCACGCACTGTACTGTCATGGACTGCAGTACTGCAGTGTGGAGGCCTGAGTGTGCATGCCACGGTCGGTCCAGACTTAAAATAAATGATTATCCAGACTTATGAACAAATTTAAAACAATCTCAGTCATTGGTCACCACTTAACTGCAGTTTAAAATGACACTACATCTATGAAGTGTGGAAATTATGTAAAGTATAATTATCCTCCTATTGTACTATGAAATATTAAACGTTTATTAGGCCCCTAAAGGTCTAGATTTGAGGAAATAGCGGCGAGCTTGAATCACGTAACGGAACATTATCGACTTTATTATTCTAACAAAATTGACAACATATTTAAAAGTAGTCGAATTGTTTCAGACTGCTTAAAACATTTTATGAACCTACCTTGCCTTCTGTTGTTTGTTTACTCTTTGAAGTCAACGCAACTCCGGCAATGGAGCGCAAACACAAACATGCACGCAATCGGGCACAAGCAGACAATGTGCGAATGTTTCCAATTGAACGTCCAGGCAGATCGTTCCCGTGGGAACGTTCCCACGGGAATGGTCAAAATATCAAGCCGCCGTGTCCCAACGGGCATGCGGACGCGGTCCACCAAAAAAGGAACGTTCAAATGGGAACGTTCCGTTTTGACGGGAACGTTCCCGACTTTTGAGACGCTCCCTAAGGACCAGGGTATCGGGACTCTAGTTCACAGAGCTGCTTAAGCATAAAACGTAGGCTTACCGAAAGCACGACAGACTATGCTTACTAGAATAAGGATAGCTAGCTTTCCAGCCCAAATACATGTCACATAATTATGTAGCATCTGTGACTGGTACCCTGCGTAGTTTTGCTAAGCAGTCAAATTCCAGTACTATTATCTGCTAAAGCATCTATGGAAGGTCTTAATTACGTGGTATGCTTAGTATTCTATACTGGTAGCCGTTGTATACATCCCGGTCATTGTATTCTCGTACAGACAGATTTGACTAAGGAAATTGTATATTTTCTTGATTTTTCTTTCGATTTGGGAAATAACAATCGAAACCCATCCGCTATATACAGTTCCCCTATTATGTGTGAAACAGTACTTTTTTAATATTACCTCCCTGTCCTCAACATAATTTATGATGAACAAATAATTCTCTACAGCAACCTTGTATCTATGTCCATGGATTATTAACGACAATGCCCCCAAGCAACTGTTTAAAGGGGAGGTGTGAGCTAGTTTCCGTCTAATGAAGACAAAGTTGATAACCAATCATCGTTGGGATTTTTGAATGGTAAATTCATTCACATCCTCTCATTTTCAATAGAAAAGTACAACAAAACTTTGAAAAGGGTTAATGTTTTGTTGAGTATATTCGTGTATGTTCAAATCGGGTTTAGTTCGATTGAGACAATCGCAATAAACTACGGTTTTCTTTTTTATCCTTTCTTTTGGGGCAGTATTTGTTCGGACGTAAATGTTTGTCTGCATAGTAGATGAATGTTTAGTGGTATAAACTGTGGTAAACAACAACGACGACGACGACGACGACGACGACGACGACGACGACGACGACGACGACGACGACGACAACATTAGCAGCAGCAACAGCGACAATAACAACAACAACAACAACAACAACAACAACAACAATAGCAGCAGCAGTAGCAACCACGACAACAGCAGCAGCAACAACAACAATAACAACAACAACGGAGCAATATTATGCCATCTCCCTTGAAGGTTTGAATCAATGTTCTTCCTTCTCCAAATGATGCACCACTCCATTATAATGACGTCTTGTAAATTATGGATATGGAAAGAATGAACTCTTACCCCCAAAAATGCGTTACCGTAACTTTATGATGCAGCATGCTACTTGAAAACAATTAAGGGTTTGAATATATTCTTCCAAAAACTTGAGAAGTGTCGTTTCCTTATGGTGTAAAAAACTGGTGGCGAACCACCCCCTTTATGATGTGTTTCTTGAAAATTGGAGGATTGAAATGAGTATATACTCTTCCCCAAAACCCAATGATTTATAATCCCTTTCTTAAACACAACAATTGGTCTAATGTACTTGAGCTTGTTTAAGAGACAATTTGCACTCTTTGTGATGATATTTGAATGCTATACCAAGTATGAATGTACTCCTCCCCAAACAAGTTAGATGATTCCTTTAACACGTATCAGTAAAATCGATCATTTTTTCTGTTTGGCTGATAGGATCTTGACATGAGAGAATCTTTTGGTTAACGTGCCCTGGGAAATTTTACCGGTTGAGCGGGCATTTGTTAACCGTCGAATCGCTCCTCGGATCGGTCAAATAAATCGGTCGAGGTTGCGTCTGTCTGCTCCACGCCGATGTAATATATGTTTTTAATTTTATGACTCAACTGCAGTTAGATACGTATCTGTAGATGTCTGCAATAAAGGTAATCGTATATAAGGCATGTACAAGAAGCTATTTAGAGTGCGTAAGGCATATACAACCCTGGTCGGTGTATACTTTCATACCTATTCCACCATGAAACAGCTTATAAGTTTACCACAAATGAGTCCCGTCTATAGGCCTTGAAATTGAAAAAAATTACCAGCCAGCGAAAAATCATTAATACTATGATTGATACTTTTCAGTATTGTCTTCAAGTCTGACTTTTCAGCCTGTATCAAGTACTGTCGAGTGCTTGGGTGGCCGGGTAGAGTACTAGTGGTTGGACACAGCCGAGTACCAAGTACTTGGATATTTGAGTGTGATTACATGTACGAGTAAGCCTACGAGTATTTTGTAAAAAAATGAAAACAACTAGGTACAAAAACGTTTGTTTTGTTTTTACAATTTCTAGACGACAATGTGTTTGTTATGACATCATATACCTTTTTACACATGAACACATCATAGACAACTTCAATACAAAAATTCTGGAGCTTAATTCCTCTATTCCTTGCATGAACGCACGTGTGGCGGGAATGAAAGTGGCATTTTGATGCGGGCCACATAAAATCGAAGTCTGAGTACATTTCCAGCCCAGTATCGAATAATATTGACTTGGAGGGGGAGTATTTGCTAGCCGGGTAAGAATACGAGTACTGGTACCATGAAAATGGTACTCTAGTAGAACTCGAGTATGAGCACCAAGATCGAGTACTACATCGTTGATCAATTTACATTCATTAAGGTTTCTCAGAACTATTCCGGTAAAACTTTTAATCGACCTGTACCCAGGTTTGATGAAATGTGCGCTCTTTTTCTATATCTGATACTCTCTCTTTTTATATCAATTATTTTCCTCCTTTAGCGTCAATTTATTATATTCTTGTGTGTAGATTTGTGGACAAAATAAAGCGCGTATAATTATTTGCGCAATGTATTCTAGGTAGATGCTGAAGTCCTAACCCTAAATTATCGTCTCTGAAAAATAAAAATACACATTACTGTTTGTTCCCCCGGTAGCTTTAGTTGCACTAAATGTATGAAAGACAAAACTGCGGCTGCATCAATGCGATGGTTAGACTTACTTTGACGGAAACAGTAAGAAACACCGGACTAAAAATGTACCACTCAACGATGGTGGCTTTAATAATTAGCCCGATGTAGTAAGTTACAACCTCCGAATACAGCTACATGCAAATTGACATTCGGCGACGTAGACCGTGTTGATCAAAGATACATTTCACGTGTGTTAAAGGTACACGTTTCCTTCGGATTGGGCGCTTTGGGATATAAAAAGCGTTTGATATGAAATTAACACGATTGGAAAGATGTTTTAAAAGTAGAATATAATGATCCACACAACTATGCCTTAGAAATATTTGGCTTTTGTTAAATTTTCGTGACCCAAAACGCTCCGCCATTTTGTGGAGTCAAATGTTTGACTCCACTAAATTGCCGACGTGTTCCGCGAGTCTTATTTCAAGTCGTAAAACGTACTCGCAATCACATGCTAAACTATTTGCCAATCAGAGTGCTGCTGTGATGTGCCGTGTTTTAGTCCTCTCCTCCTGTCCAAAATAAACATTGGGTATAAACAACACCGGTCATTTCTTTCGGTAAGTCCCATGACAGTTTTCATACCCTGCGGATTGACGATCAGGTTTCTTCTTTTTGGACGCGTCTTCATCTGTTTTTTTGTGGCGATCCATTTTGACATGTGAAAGGTGTGGGTGTTTACATACATGTATATACATGTACATGTTGCGAGAGGTAGAGAATGGTATATTATCCGGTGTTCATCGGATAGGTTTACCAGGCCACTGGCTACGGCACCAGCCTACTGTTCATCGCGCATTTTGCCCATTGGACGATGGTATTTACGGCTGGAAATGTGTATACGTTTCGCGGGACAAATGTCGGGGGGTCAGAGGGCAAAGTGTTTTTTGTAAATCATCCATCACTAATTATGACACATTAAAGGTGTTTTATTGCATGAACAACTCTTAATAAGGATAAGGAACACCTCCAAACAGTAAAATTTCGTGAGATTTGAAGGCAACGTGTTCCTTTAAGTATATGAATAATGTAGGTAGCATATAAACGCAGCGGGCATAAACGCATAATGTATGCGGACCTGTTCAGAGTGCAACATCGAAATTCAATAAAAATAATTTTAATCGAAGACAAAAAGAAGGCCGTCTATGTTACTATATGTAATTGTATGGCAGCTTTACTAACTTAAAATTAATTTCCACAATCGTATGAATTTAAAAAGTTTAGTTTTGTTTTGTTTTTCGCACGAAGATGTTTTTTCTATAGACTAGGCTATATCTTGAAATTCAGGTAGGAACTACTGTTTTATTTATTTATTTATTGTTTTATTTTATTTTACTGATATATGTATTTACTGTGTGTCTTTTTTTATTTGTTAAATAGTTGTTTTCAATACCCTCTGTTTATATATTATTCTTGCCGATTGTTCTTTTTATTCTGTTTTTTTAATCCATTATGTAAGTTGATCAATCCATATATTATGACGTTCTAAGTTGGTGTTTTAATGACCGTCAATGTTGTAAATTTATGTTACAGATGATAATGGGGTTTGTCAATGTTACTTTCTTTCGTGTTCATGGTGTTTTGGTCGGATAAAACAACAATGATAATGTAATTATTTGCTTATACAAATAAACTCAACAGTTCACTCCACTCTAAAACCTTCCGATTCATAATTGACCACGATTCTATGTACTGGGGACCTGACCCATTTCTGGGTTCACCCGGAAAGTGGTTTCACTACTATTTTTTTTAAAACTCAGATTCTGCGTCAGTTTGACCCATTATGCATCATTTTAAAACACGGGGTCATATTGATCCAGAAATGGGTCAAATCCCTAGGACCCGGATATTGATCAATACTGACCAGGAAGTGTTTAGACTGTATGGCAATGAAAATGTTGATTGGAAGAGACAGTTAAACAACAGTGTCCCGAAAACGTCACCTCGTGACTATTCATGACAACACCGAGTCGTGTGAAAACAGCGTTGCTCTTTCAGAGTGTTCTCACATAGGTTCAACATGGAGTGGAGGAAATTATTACCCATTATTAAGATGAATGTCTCCATGATAATCGTCGGCACGCACAATAATATGCAAACACCTGCACTGTAGAACAATTAAAAACCACAACCAGCTGCAGTTAGTTACCCTAAATAGAACGAAGTCCTTCTGCCTACTACTTTTACTCAGGTTTACAAGTACTCTTCCATATACATTTACTATTACTAATTTAGTTACCTGTTTTATCAACAAAAGCTTTATTAGATGAAAGTACGGTTCTGTAAAGAGAGTCGGCCACTACTCGCTACAAATCAAACATCTTATTTTGTAAACACAATTCTGATGTTGAAATGGTTTTATGAATCGTAGTAGTCAAATAGATCGACACTCAACAACACACGGTTGATAGCTAAATGCAATTATGTGAAGCTTACCGTTCGAAGATGCGGTGCTGTTGCCGTTGCGAACTCAAGTTGACACGCGTGCTCCGCAATAAATGATGGCGGTGCTTTTTTTATCATCCGAGCAAGGCTCCTGTTTGTCACACTGATGCCTGGCCTGCCCGTATCCCTTGTTACTATGACGACGGGAGGCAGTTGATTGGTGAGTTTTCACTCTCCCCGTGGTCTCGCGGTGAGTGGGGGCACAATGCTGAAGTCATCGTGAAACCCATCAGCGACGGTTTGGTAATCGAATGCGTACATCGCCGCTGCGGGTAAACTCGCTTGCTCCCGTGATCCGTCTGACAACGATGTCCCAATCAGTATTATACTTTGATACGCGCACCTTTCACCCACCTTAAAAGATATGAAGCGAAAATGCACAGACTGGATGTTAGCGGATTTTAATTCGGTCTCACCACTAGAAGCGAAAAAGGTGATTCATTATAAACAGATGACATTTTGCACTTAACTGAAGTTTTAAAGGTGCGGTACACGATGCATCTAAGAATAAAAAACAAACCCTAAATTTGTGTTAAGTTTACTTGATATTATTTCAAACTGGCTTTAGAAATATTAAGATACCATTTCAGAGTGGCTTTAGAAATACTTCCAATTGAAACACTGCCCTTTGCCAGTAAAATTACCTCAAGTGCTAATATGTTATTTTGATTGCCCTAGTCGAAATAAACACGTTAATTTATGAAGGTAGCAACACGTAATAGGATATATTTTCTTTTAAAGTGACTAGAATTTTGAAATTACCACTGACAAACATACTTAATCCGTGGACATAACAAAAAGGACAACAGGGCCACGATTGCTGCCACAAAGGACAAAATGTGAGTCCACGTTTGTCAGGACAACAAATTGAACAAATGCAGGTGCACGATTGGGGGCAATTGCACACTTTTGTGTGTGTGTTGAAGGAAAAAATTGAATGGATTTTGTTTCTCCAATGCCATTGGTGTATCATACTGTAGCGTTGACCGTGGATTGCCTAACACACAACTTGGAATGAAACTAGGGAGACGAGAATCTACTTTCCTGACTTCTGAGAGAGAGCTCTTTTTGCTTGATGTCTTTATTCAACGGTTTCAAAGTACAGAAGAACGATAGGAGCTGCCTCCCTGGCGAGCGGGTTTCCCCGATCGGCCCGCAGGGGCGGCCAGCAGTGCTCCGACGGGGAGTCGTGCTGGCGCCCCCTTCCGGTCGATCTCAGCCGTTACAGTAGCAACGTGCCCCTGGTGGGAGTTGATTTGGGTCGACAGCCTAAATTAGTTAAATGTTGCCCTCACCTTGAAGTGGCAATATCTCTTTTAATTCAACAACAAACACACTATATCTACATGCATGGTGGGCAGCCCCTATACTCAATTAAACCTGCCTATCATGCCTGTTTAGCAGGGGATACTGTTCCCACTGCTTGCAATTTACAATTCTAGAGGTTAACAAAAGGCCATCATTTCAAATAACCTGCTTAAATTTGAACTCCATTTTCATACCTTTTTGTAAGCAATGACACTAAGTAATCCCTGAAACTGAGAAGAGGATTGTAGTCTTTGCTATCATTAGGTAGAGAGCTATTGGGTGCATTGGTTTGTGAAAGAGGCATTGGTTCAATTGGGCATGGAAATATTTCTGACAATTAACTGATGTATTCTCCAAACTGATTGACACCAACAAGACAAACATTGAGGGTTGTCGATGTTCTTATAAACTGAAGCTAGGATTTGCGAAAAGTTTGCTTTGTATTGAGAAAGTAAACGTGCATGTTTGATATGATTTTTGTAAGGCTTGGTGGTCTAAAAAGGGCATCTTTTTTCAAGTGCACTACCTTGCAACCTCTTTCCCATTTGATGCACGCCTTTCCGTTCCCCGATTGAACACGTCATGACGGGATGGGTGCTTGGAGAGACGGCACACACAAGGGGACGCCTTCAATCCGCCGTTTTTAAACTCTGTCACAAATAACAGATGACTGCAGAATTTCAGCACTAAACAAGGACTGCCAACAAGAAGCCACTTCTGTCCAGGATTTACGGGAAAGTGTCCCCGGTAAGTACAAAACAAGGTGCAATTTTATAAGCTGCTTGCTTAGCAGGAAATGTAATGTACTTTTTCCTAAGATTTTATTATAATGAACATGTTGGAAATGCAACGAAGCTGTCCACTACACTAACATTACCTGTACCTGAGGCATCCGTACACAATGTGCAGCAATCTGATTTCAAACACGATGTGCCATTCAACTTCTGTACATTCTTATACCAGAACTCTAATTCCATTTCTGCTGAGCCTGACACGATCACTGGGGCATTCCAGCTGGCTTTGCTATTAATGCACTTAAACATTTCTTTTGTCCTCAATTGTACAATCATACCCACTGCAGATTGCATTGATATCACTTGGCCTGCTACCCCGGCTAATTCCCTTAACCGGAACTAATTTGTTTCTCTTATTCAAACGGATCAACAGAGCCTCTGCTGACTTCTTTAGCTTTTGAATTCTCTGATCGGTTATACGCACCTCCCCCTTATGGAAATTCCAATCTAATCCCAACCACGTGACCTGCCCACTCGGATCCCAATTACATTTCTCATCCGCCAAAATGAAACCCAATTTCGTCAGATCTTCTTTGACAGTACAACTTAATTTGTTGGCTTTATCTGACCCCGTGCATCCCGAAATACCATCATCCAAAAACATGACAACCTTCTTGCCTTGTGCCCTCCAGTAAGAAATTGGGGCCCTTGTAATCTTAGTAAAAACGTAGCCCGCCGTAGATATGCCAAAGGGCATTACGTTAAACCTAAAATACTTTTTCTTCCCCTCGAAAAACCAACCAAAACCCAAGTACTGCCTATGCTGTTCAAAAATCTCCACATGGTGGTAAGCTGATTTGAGATCGAATGTAAACACCAAAATCGCCCACTTCAAAAATGTCCCTCGCCACTGAGGCATCTTCGTATTTGAATTTATACTTGAATAAGTAAGGATTAATATGTCTGCAGTCCAAAACCATCCTACATTTGCCTTTGTTCTCTGAAACCGTCAATGGATTCACCACTGTAGGCTTTAGATTCATCTCGGTCACACAACCTTTTCTTAATAACTTTTCGATTTCCACTTCTACGAAATCAGAATGATCAAGAGCGGATCTATTATTCCGCAGTTCTACTTCATCTGGCAAAGTGTGCAAAGGTAACTTGTATCCGTTTTCTATAATGCTTAAAATGTCTGCGTTTGCCCCAATCTCAGCCCATTGGCCGATGTTTGCCTTCAACTTCCCAACTGTAGTAACGATACATTTGCTCTTCGTCATATTATGTTCTGTGTGTTCGTTTTCTTTTCTTACATTCCCACCATTCGTTAACTGAGCTATAATTTTATCAATCTCTCTCTCTCTCTCTCCCGCATAAACTGAATTTGACTTATCTGAGGCTCGACTCTGTCCCGTCTGAATTCTCTGCATTCAGCTCTCCAGTGCCCGGGCTTGCCGCATGCGAAGCAGAGCCCCGGTTTCTTCCTGTCCCCGCATGATGTGGTTGCCATCTGCTGGTTCCTAACTTCTGTGGAAGGTTGATGAGCTCTAAACTCTGGCTTACGCTCATACGGTTGGAAACGTCTGAACCCATGCTGCCTCTTGCTTTGCTTTGACTTCCTCTCGGCCCTTGATTCTGCTTTCACCATGCGTTTCTCATCGTCTGAATTGTCAGCTAGAGAATTCTTTTCGTACTCCGCCACATCTTCCAGCCGTGTACGGAACTGTCGGCCAATTTGATTAGTTTTTGTCTTTGCTCGATAATGTTAATACCTTCTGATATTTTCCCTTGTGCTTCTGTTACGGCATTCACGATGTCTTGTTTATCCTGCAACTTCAATGCAAGCTCAGCTTCCCTAAGCTTTCTGTGTAGCTTGACGTTAACTTTGTGTTGCTCTTCGTTTCCTTTCCGTTGAAATTTATAAGTATCTGTGTTCATCTCTTCTATTTTTGCTACTTGTTCGTCACTTAAAGCTTTTTGGCTGTCATTGATGTTTTTCTGAAAAGAAGTCGGACGCGTGGATATCAGGCTATCCAAATTTGTTAAAAGCCTGTTCTGGCTTTGGTTCACTTTAGCGTCTATCAGCTCTGCAATGTTTGCCGGCTCCATGTTCAAAGACGTGCAAGTCGCATGCAGTGCAAGGCTAGAATGAACTCCTTGTTCAGTACACGCCCTTTTGGCACCATTGCCCCTTTTCATATTCAAATATACCGCCACCTGGCGGAACTCTGTGGAATGCATTCTGATTCCCCTCCGTTACATAAGAACAATGTGTTCCCACATGTCAAACGCATAAACAATGTTTACCTGCTATACTCTGTAACGCAGGTAAAAGCATTTACTCAGAGCGTCTTTGTAACATAGGACGCGCTCTCTGTTGTCACAGTAAGTTACGTAAGGACATCGGCCATGGCTATTGTCCAAATTTAAATATGTTTTTGTTGTTGTTTAGTCGATCGTTTAGTTAGCATGTTTCAATTGTTAGTTCTTGGGGCGTTTGGTAAATTTAATGTAATTGAGTGTATGGGTTTGCGAGTGAAATCGAATGTTTGAAAGTGGATCAGAACGATCTTGATTGGTGATCGCTAAACAACTTTGAGAGAGAGCGAGAGTGTGTATGACCGTACCAACAGACAAGAAGCCCCTGAAGCAGCAGGAGTGGCGATCGGCCGGAGAAACTCAGTCCCGGTACGAGCGGATTGGTATTTTGACAAAACAGAGTCGAAACCAATCTTTCTTCATCGGTCCATACCCGCAACACTGAGCCTCGACAAACCTAAGCTTTCACCCAGAGCAATAACCATGGCCATACTCTTGGGCTTGACTTAACCCCGTTCCGGTAGACGTCAACCGAGCCTGCCCATTGTGTGAAGCTGCACGAAAGCTCCTTGAGCCGGAGACTATTCAGCAGGCCAATCATTGTGCGAAGTACGCACCATACGGGCTAGTCTTGGTGCAAGACGTCCCTGTTCTGTATTTCCACGATCCGCCCCATTACAAATTGCCGCCAATAGAGGGCGCTATCATTCCACGAACCGCTATCACCCACGAACCGCTATCACAGGAACGTCTTGGGAATCTCGTCGAGTATCACGTGATACAATCGCTGTGACCTATATCTGCATATTCACATTGAGGTCACAACGGCAATACGCAAGCGTACGAACACAAATTTTAAGCCGCATAACGACCACAACAGACTGGTCACGTCATGTTCAGCTGCTGTAAAATGTAGCAGACGAAATTGTATGGTCTACTATACTGACTGACACACTGTGTGCTGTTCTGTGTAGCTAGGACGGTCGGCCTCTTTCGTGATTTTTTGCAATTATGACGGCTAACTTTGCTGGCGAATAATGGCCTCGCGATACTCATCACACCGTACGAAAAAGGGCGGATGGTGTATAGTTTGTAACCGGCAGCTAGTAACCTGTAAGAGTTACGCCACCTTACTAACGAAAGCCAAGAAAAGGGCTTCATCAAAGATTTAAGTTAGATTGTCGGCGAGGTGATCGAACCATCTGTTTCACAATATTGGTACTGTCTGCCTCAAATAATCAAAATTCACATTTCCCTTAAGTACACACTCAATATGTTGGAGTATGATGGGTTGAGGAAGCTGTCAAGTAGAAATGCTTAGGGGTTCGTATGGTGTTCCATATGTGCCACTCCTTTCCGTCGCCTTTTCAATTTTGTCCGTCGCCTTTTCAATTTTGTCCGTCGCCTTTTCAATTTTTTCTGTCGCCTTTTCAATTTTTTCCGTCGCCTTTTCAATTTTTTCCTTCGCCTTTTCAATTTTGTCCGTCGCCTTTTCAATTTTGTCCGTCGCCTTTTCAATTTTGTCCGTCGCCTTTTCAATTTTGTCCGTCGCCTTTTCAATTTTGTCCGTCGCCTTTTCAATTTTGTCCGTCGCCTTTTCAATTTTGTCCGTCGCCTTTTCAATTTTTTCCTTCGCCTTTTCAATTTTGTCCGTCTGTAACAAGCTAGGGAAAATTACTCCTATTCTTCCTATATCATTTATGTGAATTTCTTTTGTAGTCCAAACATACGAGGCACCATTGATTGAACCCCTGGGTGGTATGTAAGGTGAGGTATTTGGGTTAATGGGTGTTCTCGGTTTTGTGTAGCGCCGTATAAAACCAAAGGAATGTTGTTCTGAGGTTGAGATTTGCGTTGTGGGTGCTGATGAGAGTACTGTTTCTGGTGGGTGTGGACCGCCGGACGGATAAGCCAGTGTGGAGGCTGTCGAGTCAACCCGTAGCTCGGGTAGTAGTCCGGCGGGTGTTTGAGGCCCTCCAGCAACGCAAATCCTCCCGGGAATCTCGGACCTGAGGATAAGCGGTGTCGAAGCCAAAGGCATTGTGAGTAAACTTTAAAGTATTAATGCGATTTATGGATTGCTCATCAAATGCCCATTGCTCTAATAAATGCAACCAGTGTTTAATTGTTGATTAAGTTCATCCAGAATCTTTCGTTGTAAAGGCCTATGCTGTGGATAACTGAATATTTAGCGTGCGACTTTTAGTAGCTTTCCAGTTATTAAACGAAACTATAGTGTGGTAGTAAATGGTTTAATGGTAACATTTGCAGGAGTTCCCGTGACGTTACCTTACTGTGGGTCGAACCGTCCTGGGGTGTGGTCGGGGTCACCGCAACGTCCAGTGGGCAGACTCGGGTGGGTCTACCTCTATGGTGACGGTGGGATGCCGGTTTACTTTTCTACTGGGTTTTCCGCAAGTTGACAGAGTCTACGCAACGAGCTGCTACACACAAGTTTATGTCAGCTCGTTGATGATCGTTAACTATTTATTTATTTATTTATTACATTTCTTTACCCAGGGTATGCCCAAACAGTTAAAACTGGTTTCCATTGGGGCCCTGCATACATTACAACATACAGCATAATTACAAATACGGTAAATTAAAAGCACATCGAAATATTACATTATAAAACTTGTACACGTATAACTATTACTCAGGTAAAATGAACTCAGAAAAAGTGTATAGGGTGAATATACAATTTTGAAATCTAAAATTCGCTGATTATGGGAGGGGCAAAAACCCGCAAAAACTCTTTTAGAGAAACACGGGGAAATTCCCCTCCGGTTCCTAATATTTATGCCAACCAAGTTTGTCTACTCCGTAGATCAGCACAGATTAGAATACTTGTTTTATATTAAAGATTTGATTGTATACTTATTTGTATTAAATCAAGGTGTTGGACTTTGAGAAGAAATCGGAGCTTGTGAAACTATATAAGATTGTTTGGAGCAATACGAATGGGTATTTCTATTAAATTATTTATATCTTTGGATTTCTATATATGTTGTCTTTGCTTTCCTCTCTTTTGTTTGAGCTGTCTGTCGGTATGGGTCAGAGTGGAGTGGCGCAAGGGTCTGCTCCGCGACACCATCGCCTTTTCAATTTTTTCTGTCGCCTTTTCAATTTTGTCCGTGGGTTTTTCCACGTGACTACCAGGTGACTATCACATGATTCTGAAATTGAAAAGGCGACGGAAAAATTTAAAAGGCGAGGGAAAAAATTGAAAAGGCGACGGACAAAATTGAAAAGGCGACGGACAAAATTGAAAAGGCGACAGAAAAAATTGAAAAGGCGACAGAAAAAATTGAAAAGTCAAAAGGCGACAGACAAAATTGAAAAGGCGACGGACAAAATGGAAAAGGCGACAGAAAGGAGTGGCACATATGGAACACCATAGGTTCGGGTTAATGTTTACAATTTTGCAATGACAGGTAACTACTCAATGAATGAAATGCACAGTTGTTTTTATTTATTTATTTTATTAATACAGATCCAAACACAAAAAACCTGTTCACACTTAGTCATTTTGTAGTTTTAAAATCATCACCACCCAAGTATACACAAATACAGTTAAAAATAAGAACGATATTTCATGTAAGGTTATACTATCAAGAATATTACTATACTATAACTTTCTATTACTTTAACTGTCAACTTTTACGGCACGCTCCGCCATTACGCAAACGACAGCAAAATACTAGTTACTACCATAAAATAATAGCTCTATGGTTACTACGTACACACGCGGGTGTCGATTGACGGCGACAAGTTCAATTCATTTTCCCCACACACGATTCCATGTGCAGCCACAGTACAATAATAGAGATCAGTGGTTCACAAACGCGGCAGGTACTAGACTGATCACGTGATTTCTTTCTTGCAAAGAATTATGCAAATTGCTACGTCACAGCGGAATGTCCCTGGAATTTTCCAGGCAGTTTGACGAGATTCCCAAGACGTTCCTGTGATAGCGGTTCGTGGAATGATAGCGCCCTCTATTGGCGGCAATTTGTAATGGGGCGGATCGTGGAAATACAGAACAGGGACGTCTTGCACCAAGACTACATACGGGCACGAGACAGAAGGGTCCAGACGGGGTTCCCGAAAGAGTATTAATACGAACGTCAAGTATTATATATAATTATTATCTTTAAATTTTCCGCATTCTAGTTTAGTTTAAGCAGAAATGTTAGCAGCAAAACGTTTGTGGATCTTATTCGGAAAGATTAGATAATCATGGAAAGATTAGATAATCACGATTGCATAATTATGCAAAAGTGTCCGGAGCGGACAGTATTGCATGGCGGACACAATTGCATCTGACACCGGCAATCATTCATCACTATCACTGTGGATGATTTGTTGTCCTTCGAGGGAGCAGAGGACAAGGGAGAGGTTTTATCCAAAGAGATTTTATGGGGGTCTCGGGGACTGTCAGGCTCGGCTGGACGTGGAGAAATGTCCGTAGGGCCAGGCCAGGACGAGAAACATTTCCTTAAGAGCAGCCCACGCTGCGTACACGTCTACGTCGGAGGCACGGGTCTGCTCGGGGTCGTCCCGTCCGACACGCATTCACACACAATACACATATTTCACTTCATAGCAGCCCCGTACACTTCTACGTCGGAGGCACGGGTCTGATCGGGGTCGTCCCGTCCGACACGCATTCACACACAATACACATATTTCACTTCATAGCAGCCCCGTACACTTCTACGTCGGACGCACGGGTCCACTCGGAGCCGTCCCGTTCGACACGCATTCACACACACAAGACACATATTTCACTTCAGAGCAGCCCCACGCTGCGTGCACGTCTTCGTCGGACGGACGGATCCCCTCGGAGCCGTCCCGCCCGACACGCACCCACGCACCAGACACCTTTCATTTGGAGCAGCCCGAAGCTGCGTGCACACCTACGTCATACGCATGGATCCCCTCGGAGCAGTCCCGTCCGACACGCACCCACGCTAGAAACATTCTTCATTGTGAGCAGCCCCACTGCACCCACTCATGCTCGCCGGACGCACGGATCCACTCAGAGCCGTCTCGGAGTTGGGGTGACAGGAGCGGCGGAGTAGACGCGCCCGCCATCAACCCGGCGCTGGAGAAGGAGCTGATGGAGTGGGGGAGGTTCGCGACCACTCGGAGCGTCCTCCAACCATTCCATCGAAACCAGCGCGAGATATTGCTGTCTGGAAAGGTGTATTTTGACAGCCCGGAACGATCCCCGTCTCCCTCCCCACCACGTCTACAGAGACGACCGTCGCCGGACAAACAACACCGGCAGGAGGCCGGAAGCAATTGTTACGTTCGACGACCTGCGACACCACCTCCATCTGACCCAACGCTACTGGACCGTCGGGAGAGGTGGATCTCGACCACTCGGAATGATCCCCGTCTCCCTCCCCACCACGTCTACTGAGACAACCGTCGCCGGACAAACAACACCGGCAGGAGGCCGGAAGCAACGTTCGACGACTTGCGACACCACCTCAACTGGAGCTGAGCGACCCCTTCACCCCGGGGTTGGACTTGACGAGGAGAGGGCCAACTCCACTCGGACCGGCCGCTGACGCCATCTTCCCCAGCGGCGGAGGGTAGCTATGAAGAGGGCCGCTTCCGGTGGAACCTGGGGCGCGGCCGCCACGGGCGTTCTACCCGAGGAGGCGCCGCCCCCGCTTCACAACATCACCCAGCCGGGCGGACAACTGCACCAAGACGGAGAGCGCCGTGCCACGACCGACTCCCCAATAGTTCCCCGTCACATGACTTCTCTCTGTGTTTTTATTGCCATTGTGAAGGGGTTGCTTCGCTGGCGAGCGCTGGCGCTCGCTGCCTGCTTCTGGGACAAGCAGGGTCCTAGGACGGGGCAGTGTAACGGCTGCGATCGACCGGTAGGGGGCGCCAGCACGACTCCCCGTCGGAGCACTGCTGGCTGCCCCTGCAGGCCGATCGTGGAAACCTGCTCGCTAGTGAGGCAGCTCCGATCCTATCATTATTCTTGTACTTTGGGTTTTGATAAATAAAGACGTAAGCAAAAGAGCTCTCCCTCAGAAGCCAAGAAACACATATATTAGTCTATCTACCTTGTGTCATTCCAAGTTGTGTGTACGAAAACCCCCGGGTCAACGCTACACTACTATACTCCTGGGGCTGAAACAGTAGGGATGTAGGTATTGGTATCATCCACTATGAGCCTGGCTGGTGGAGCAGAATGCATTACCTTCCCAACATTTCAAAGAAGCAACAGGGCACAAGTGTCATGACTGGGATTCTAACCCACACTTTGCAGACAACACCAGAGCTTGGGTCCGGGGAACTAGACCACCCACTCGGCCACGACACGCCACAGGCTTAGACTTTTCAGGCTACAAATGTATTTAATAACAATTTTGCTGATTTTTCTGTAGGCCCCAAAAAATCGAAAATCAGAATTTAAATAAGAAGAATATCATGTCTGCCTAAAGAAGTTGATCAAAGGCAAGATTTTTTCATTTCTGAAGAACATTGTTCAGCTATTTTGTTCACCCTGAAGACAAGAAAGGGTCTGAATTCAGATAAAATCCACATCCCTGCAATCTATTGATGCCGAAATTACAACATTGCTTTGATAGTCAGTAGCATATTCTGCCATGCTATCTTTTCTTCTGCAGAGACATTTGGAAACAATAAACAACAATACAAAATATAAATGGTTATTCTAAAGCTCATTTTTATTTTAAATGACATTAATCTACATATGTACAAGTTTTTGTTAAGAAATGTTTCACAGAAGTTGCAAAGTAAATATCATTTTAAAGAAAGCAGAACATTTGGGTGCACCAAATTCTTACACTTGACCCTTCAAAACAACAAACGATATGAGCCCTTAGGGCTCGATTTCACAAAGCACTAAGATTCATCTTAAGACAGTGAGTTGCCAGCATTACCATAGTGATTTGTTTTGTGACATCACACTTTGTTTAGCAATTATGTTTGATACAAAGCTTAAGATCAATCTCAGCTCTTTGTACATCAGGCACTGCTGCTTCATTTGAGCCTCCATCGCCCTGCCACAACTATCCCATGGTTCATGCACCACCCACCAGCCCCCCCCCCCTACACATTTTGGATATTAGTATGAATTGAATGTAATTTGGATGGAAAATGACATGATTTGCAACACTATAATAATAACAATATAAACATGGCTTTTCATCTAAAAATAGGAAGAGCATCAAATTCAACTCTCTTTACTTGGTGGCAAAAGAAAATGCTAAATTTAAATTTGTAACTCTTCACTTCTTCAATCAGAATTGGAATGAGAGGAGTATCAGATCATATGTATTGTGAGGTCATTGTTCCCCGACCTACTTTAGCCAATCAAACCCCCTTCAGCAACTCTCTATCTGAACATCTCAGAGCCACGCACGATATCTCACACTTCCAACTCATCTCAGAGCCACGCACGATATCTCACACTTCCAACTCATCTCAGAGCCACGCACGATATCTCACACTTCCAACTCATCTCAGAGCCACGCACGATATCTCACACTTCCAACTCATCTCAGAGCCACGCACGATATCTCACACTTCCAACTCATCTCAGAGCCACGCACGATATCTCACACTTCCAACTCATCTCAGAGCCACGCACGATATCTCACACTTCCAACTCATCTCAGAGCCACGCACGATATCTCACACTTCCAACTCATCTCAGAGCCACGCACGATATCTCACACTTCCAACTCATCTCAGAGCCACGCACGATATCTCACACTTCCAACTCATCTCAGAGCCACGCACGATATCTCACACTTCCAACTCATCTCAGAGCCACGCACGATATCTCACACTTCCAACTCATCTCAGAGCCACACACGATATCTCACACTTCCAACTCATCTCAGAGCCACACACGATATCTCACACTTCCAACTCATCTCAGAGCCACGCACGATATCTCACACTTCCAACTCATCTCAGAGCCACGCACGATATCTCACACTTCCAACTCATCTCAGAGCCACACACGATATCTCACACTTCCAACTCATCTCTTCAGGTCCCAATTGCATAGAGCTGCTTTAAAAGCACAAGTAGATGAGCACAATCACATTATGCTTACCAGAATAAGGTTACCAGCCGAAATACCATTTCACATGTATCATCTGTGACTGGTATCATGCTCATATTTACTACGCAGAAAATTGTTAAGCACCATCTGCTGCTTATTAAAGCAGCTCTATGAATTTTGGCCCTGATTAACCAATGAAAAGCACTTTTCACATTGCAAAGCCAATTCCCAGGATACAAACCCCCAGGAAATTCCTGAACCCCATCGCCATCCCTCGCTCGTTTCACACAAGAACAAATCCTCAGTATGCTAACCCTGTGGTTATCTCGCTTAACCCTACTCCAAAGCACAGGGAGGTATTTCCGGGGAACTGGCTATTTCCCATAAGTTTGACAGGGTTAGCAATTCAAGTGTAAAAAGGTAACAAAGTTTTCCTGGGAATTTTGTCTCGAGTGAGTTTGTGAGAAAGGGGCTAAAGTATATGAGAATTATCTTCCTTGGTTGTTGCATGTTTCTTGACTAAAGCATGCCTAAAACAAGTGCTGTTTTATAGTTATTATTAATGCTATTATTATATGAATAATCTTGGATTGATATCTTTGGTAACAGATTGTCTGAAACGGACAACAATCAACATGGTAATTCGAACTGACCCTGATTAACCTTTGACTTAATGACCCAGCTCTTAAATAATACAAATGTCTCATAAATATTTGTCTAGAGTTGGTAAATTAGGGAGTGCTTTCCCGAAGCTGGCTGCAGGCTTCCTCTTCTTGGTTCCTTTGCCAACAGTGGATGGTTTTATGAACGAACTCTGTGTTTACTAGATAAGGAGAACAAACAAGTTTCTTTTCTCAAGAGTGTGTGGTGAAAACAACAGAAAGGAAAAAACCCAAAGAAGGCAACAATAAACCAGATATGATTGTACAATTTTCTGCGGAAGAGAGAATTGTAAATCATGCCTGATATAACAAATGAAAAATCTTGGTCAGGATGTTTTATAAAGGCATAACATTTGGCCCTTGGTGACCATTTTCATGAATACGTAATATTAATAATAATAATAATATGGATTTATATCGCGCTTTATCACACCCAAGGGCGTCTCAAAGCGCTCATTATTACCCCTGGTCACTGGGCCATTTATTTCATTCCTTAAACCATCTCAGCTCCCTGGGGAGTATACAGCCTGTGCTGCAATATATGCGCTACTAGGCTAAATCAATCACAAAGAACCATCTCTGCCCTCACAGGTACCCATTTTACCCCTGGGTGGAGAGAAGCAATTATAGTTAAGTGTCTTGCTCAGGGACACAAGTGTCACGATCCCGGGACTCGAACCCACACTCTGCTGAACAGAAACACAAGAGCTCGAGTTCGGTGCTCTTAACCACTCGGCCACGACACTCCACAGGCTGACTTACATGACTTACGTAGGCTGACTTAATGGCCATAATGGTATAGGCTTTCATACACTTTCCCGACTATTCAATAACAAAATTGCTGATTTTTCTGAGTGCAAAAAAACTGGATAACCGATTAAACTTTAAAGTAGGAAGACTATTTCGCTTGTTTAAATAATATTGAATAAAACAAAAGGATACACGTTCAGTTTTCTGGAATACAGTGTTATGGCCTCCCATGCCATTGTAGCCCTTACGAAAGTTACTCCTGGAGTCTGATAGAGGGCGCCGGTTACTGAATAGACCAGAGTTTGCAATGCTGGCTGTGACGAGGGCGTCGGATTCCTCTTCACTCTGAGTCTTGAACTGGAGTAAAGTGGTGAGATTATCAATATGTATTTGCCTTGCCGTAAAACCATGTGATTATATCTACTGACCTGTGTAAATTGTTCTTGTAAGAGCTTGTCTGTTATTCTACTACCCTGGAGTAGATTTTGGAAATGGGAGGGGGGGGGACCTATAAGTTCTGAAAAAATATCCTACTTTCACCTGGGCCCAATTTCATAGAGCTGCTTAAGCACAAACAAGTACTAAGCATAAAACAATTTCGTTTACCAGAATAAGATTACCAGCCAATATACTATGTCACAAATAAATTATTTATCAAAAATGTCTGCTTAAGCAGCTGCATGACTACTACCGTTAGCTCAGTGGATCGAGGGGACTACTCATGATTAACTTTACTGCCAAGGAGCAAGTCATTACTGGTCTGAATGTTTCAACTAGCCTGCTCCAGTCATCGTCAGGAGACTGAAGAGTGTTAGAACAACAGCAAGATAAGTTGTTAAAAGAATAAGTATATACAATCATTTAGCGTTAACTAAATATGGGGTAAAGTTGGAACAATATAAACACCCCAATAATAACTATGGTGACTGTGTTTATCAAAGAGCAAAACACAGACGGGATCCTGTCCTTATTCCACAACCCTGTAGGTCCAATGGCTCAGTAGTTTAACAACTTTAAATGAGTCCATTAATCCAACTGGCAAAATGGTTCTAGCGGCCCAATAAACTGACAACCCACTTGTCTGATTGTGTGTTAGTCCCATAGTTCTAGCGGCCCAATAAACTGACAACCCACTTGTCTGATTGTGTGTTAGTCCCATAGTTCTAGCGGCCCAATAAACTGACAACCCACTTGTCTGATTGTGTGTTAGTC
The DNA here is from genome assembly GCA_037783415.1 of Leptasterias polaris. NCBI lineage: Eukaryota > Metazoa > Echinodermata > Asteroidea > Forcipulatida > Asteriidae > Leptasterias > Leptasterias polaris. The sequence goes on from JAZGTN010000202.1 coordinate 1,688,263, forward strand.
CCATAGTTCTAGCGGCCCAATAAACTGACAACCCACTTGTCTGATTGTGTGTTAGTCCCATAGTTCTAGCGGCCCAATAAACTGACAACCCACTTGTCTGATTGTGTGTTAGTCCCATAGTTCTAGCGGCCCAATAAACTGACAACCCACTTGTCTGATTGTGTGTTAGTCCCATAGTTCTAGCGGCCCAATAAACTGACAACCCACTTGTCTGATTGTGTGTTAGTCCCATAGTTCTAGCGGCCCAATAAACTGACAACCCACTTGTCTGATTGTGTGTTAGTCCCATAGTTTGATGTTCCCACATCGGACAACTGAGCAGCCAGACAAATGGGCAGTCAAATGAATGTAACGATACCCCATTTTGTTTAACCCAAAAATTATTTAAAATTTACCTAGTCAGTTTTCCCTTGTGGTTTATTTATTTGAAATAAAAAGTAGCATCCCCTTAAGGTGATCCCCTGGCTGCCACTTCCCAGGTTGTATCGCATACTTGGGTGTGATCCCTGGCTACACGTAGGTTAACGGTTGAATGGCTTCAGACTGGCACCCCCCCCCAAAAAGATATTGACAAACTAGGGAGACCGCCAACAAAGGGCTAGATAGCTCAGTTGGTAGAGCGCCGACATGTTAATCCGCAGGTCGTTGGTTCAAATCCCGTTCTTGTCAGTTTTTCTTTGTTCAACCCCAAAATCATTTAAAATTTACACAGTCAGTTTCCCTTGTGGTTTATTTATTTGATAGCCCATTTGTCTGACTTATGAATAAATGGGCCGTCAGACTGATGGAACTTTGGAATAATATTGATACAGCCCCAACGTAGATGACAGTCAGTTATCACATACCTTCTTATTTTTGTGAGCCAGAGAAGTCGTCTTGACAAATGGCAAGTCAAACTCCTGGCAGGCCCTCTTTGCCTGTGTGCTTGGGCTTGGGCCTTCATCGAATCGGGGTGTGCATGGGTTACCAGGGAACAGGAAACCGGTATCATCCAGGTCAATGATTCCTCCATTCTCTGGGGTGCTTAGTTCAGGTCGCTTAAACTGACAGGGTGCAGGACTGGGGAACATGATACAAAAGTGTAACATTTTAAAGTTGAATCACTCTTCTTTCCAAAAAAAACCATTAAACATTATAAAATATATAAATATATTTATACAACAGGGCTTGAGTTTCATCTTTGAAAGGGCAAGGCCATTTTCGTTTTGCTAAGGGCACCATTGAAAAATCTATAAGCCTATGGGAAACTGTTGAAGGGGCACCAACGCCAATACCAGGGGCAACAGAGGCCATGACCTTTGTGACCTCAGTGTAATTCCAGGCCTTTACAATATTGAAGTATTAGTTGCTTGTTTACCTGAAGTAATAAGTCATATGCTTTTTTTGTCAAAGAGCTTATATTATTATGACATCAATACGGATTCATGACATCAAACATAGAATGACATCAAACATTGATAGGTGGGGTGGATAGGGTTACCTCTCCATGATGAGCCTCGTGAGGGCAGCCTTGCTCGCTCCACTGGGTGATTCCATTGTCTTCTGTAGGAGTGTTACTCTGTCCTTCAGATTTCTTTTGTCCTCCTGTGCACAGCGAAGATCTTCCTCGGTACTCTTCAGTTGGTTCTGGACTCGTTCTAACTCAAGGGCTTTAGCCATTACCTAAATACAAATAAAAGATTAAATAGAAATGTCAGTTCAAAAATGATCTCTTTGGAAATTGGAATGCTCTTCCACTGAACCTCAGACTAGTAGACACTCTCTCCAGCTTCAAAACTAACTTGAAAACTCACTTGTTTCAGTCTTAGCTTCAAGTACCGTCATTAGCAGAGTTCTTTTTCTATGTGCCAGGAATGTCTTTCTGACAGATATGAGATATGGCGCACTACAAATGTCCATTATTATATTATTTATTATAAGAAGATTGTCGCCCAGGCTTGGATGAAAAGGTAATAACAATACTAGTATTACTAGTACATTAATGTACACTATTACTAGTAGTAATAGTGTACATTAATGTGCCATGGCTGTCATAAATGACACTCATAAATGACACTCATAAATGATCAGATCTGTCATAAATGATCAGATCTGGTGGATATTGTAACATTATGATTTTATGTGACAAAGCATCCATAATACAACACCTTAGCAAGCATGCTATTTGGTCCTTAAAAAAAAGTATAACATTTTGTTTTAGCACAAGAGCTGACCTACTTGTTCGTATGGTGTAGGCTTTACTAGACTGTTCATGCTATTTAGTGATAGCTTTTCTGTTTTTTTCAAGGGCAAACCAGACTAGGGTAGGAGAATAACATGCCTGATTGAAAGGAATTCAAGGTCAGGTGACATATGTTGCTGTCACACTAAGATGTGCCCACTCAACCATGACACGCCGGGTAATATCCTTTACTTTTGCAAACCCACAAATAATTCTCAAAATTGTGCGTTCATGATGTTCTGGAAAATAATAATAATAAATCATTTGTAGAGCGCAGAAACTATGTTTATATATTCTACTGCGCTTCAAGAGCTCTTAGATGCTATACCACTACACAATGCTATACAATTCAAAGCATGAACATAATATAATTAAATCTATGTTTAAAACAAATAGGTTTTTACTTTAAATTTAAAGCCATCTAATGATTGAGACTTTCTAATGTCCACAGGTAGCTTATTCCATAATCTAGGAGCTGCACAAAGAAATGATCGATCACCTAAGGTTACTTTTGTTCTAATTTGGGGGATCTTCAATGCCAATGTGTCTTGTGTACTACGAAGATTATGACCATGGGTTTGAGATTTAAAATCCAATAATTCAGTAATATAACTAGGAGCTTGACCATTAAGCGCTTTATAAACTATCATTAACATCTTAAATTCAATTCTTTGACGTATAGGCAACCAATGTAATTCTCTTAAAAGATACTACCTCACTGCTCCCAGGGGGAAAAAACAAATTCACTGACCTTGTACCATGTTATATGCTTTATTTGTCAGTGGAGTGTGGGTTCCAGTCCTTGTACCATGTTATATGCTTTATTTGTCAGTGGAGTGTGGGTTCCAGTCCTTGTACCATGTTATATGCTTTATTTGTCAGTGGAGTGTGGGTTCCAGTCCTTGTACCATGTTATATGCTTTATTTGTCAGTGGAGTGTGGGTTCCAGTCCTTGTACCATGTTATATGCTTTATTTGTCAGTGGAGTGTGGGTTCCAGTCCTTGTACCATGTTATATGCTTTATTTGTCAGTGGAGTGTGGGTTCCAGTCCTTGTACCATGTTATATGATTTATTTGTCAGTGGAGTGTGGGTTCCAGTCCTTGTACCATGTTATATGCTTTATTTGTCAGTGGAGTGTGGGTTCCAGTCCTTGTACCATGTTATATGCTTTATTTGTCAGTGGAGTGTGGGTTCCAGTCCTTGTACCATGTTATATGCTTTATTTGTCAGTGGAGTGTGGGTTCCAGTCCTTGTACCATGTTATATGCTTTATTTGTCAGTGGAGTGTGGGTTCCAGTCCTTGTACCATGTTATATGCTTTATTTGTCAGTGGAGTGTGGGTTCCAGTCCTTGTACCATGTTATATGCTTTATTTGTCAGTGGAGTGTGGGTTCCAGTCCTTGTACCATGTTATATGTTTTATTTGTCAGTGGAGTGTGGGTTCCAGTCCTTGTACCATGTTATATGCTTTATTTGTCAGTGGAGTGTGGGTTCCAGTCCTTGTACCATGTTATATGCTTTATTTGTCAGTGGAGTGTGGGTTCCAGTCCTTGTACCATGTTATATGCTTTATTTGTCAGTGGAGTGTGGGTTCCAGTCCCCGGTCTTCTGACCTTGTACCATGTTATATGCTTTATTTGTCAGTGGAGTGTGGGTTCCAGTCCCCGGTCTTCTGACCTTGTACCATGTTATATGCTTTATTTGTCAGTGGAGTGTGGGTTCCAGTCCCCGGTCTTCTGACCTTGTACCATGTTATATGCTTTATTTGTCAGTGGAGTGTGGGTTCCAGTCCTTGTACCATGTTATATGCTTTATTTGTCAGTGGAGTGTGGGTTCCAGTCCTTGTACCATGTTATATGCTTTATTTGTCAGTGGAGTGTGGGTTCCAGTCCTTGTACCATGTTATATGCTTTATTTGTCAGTGGAGTGTGGGTTCCAGTCCTTGTACCATGTTATATGCTTTATTTGTCAGTGGAGTGTGGGTTCCAGTCCTTGTACCATGTTATATGCTTTATTTGTCAGTGGAGTGTGGGTTCCAGTCCTTGTACCATGTTATATGCTTTATTTGTCAGTGGAGTGTGGGTTCCAGTCCTTGTACCATGTTATATGCTTTATTTGTCAGTGGAGTGTGGGTTCCAGTCCTTGTACCATGTTATATGCTTTATTTGTCAGTGGAGTGTGGGTTCCAGTCCTTGTACCATGTTATATGCTTTATTTGTCAGTGGAGTGTGGGTTCCAGTCCTTGTACCATGTTATATGCTTTATTTGTCAGTGGAGTGTGGGTTCCAGTCCTTGTACCATGTTATATGCTTTATTTGTCAGTGGAGTGTGGGTTCCAGTCCTTGTACCATGTTATATGCTTTATTTGTCAGTGGAGTGTGGGTTCCAGTCCTTGTACCATGTTATATGCTTTATTTGTCAGTGGAGTGTGGGTTCCAGTCCTTGTACCATGTTATATGCTTTATTTGTCAGTGGAGTGTGGGTTCCAGTCCTTGTACCATGTTATATGCTTTATTTGTCAGTGGAGTGTGGGTTCCAGTCCTTGTACCATGTTATATGCTTTATTTGTCAGTGGAGTGTGGGTTCCAGTCCTTGTACCATGTTATATGCTTTATTTGTCAGTGGAGTGTGGGTTCCAGTCCTTGTACCATGTTATATGCTTTATTTGTCAGTGGAGTGTGGGTTCCAGTCCTTGTACCATGTTATATGCTTTATTTGTCAGTGGAGTGTGGGTTCCAGTCCTTGTACCATGTTATATGCTTTATTTGTCAGTGGAGTGTGGGTTCCAGTCCTTGTACCATGTTATATGCTTTATTTGTCAGTGGAGTGTGGGTTCCAGTCCTTGTACCATGTTATATGCTTTATTTGTCAGTGGAGTGTGGGTTCCAGTCCTTGTACCATGTTATATGCTTTATTTGTCAGTGGAGTGTGGGTTCCAGTCCTTGTACCATGTTATATGCTTTATTTGTCAGTGGAGTGTGGGTTCCAGTCCTTGTACCATGTTATATGCTTTATTTGTCAGTGGAGTGTGGGTTCCAGTCCTTGTACCATGTTATATGCTTTATTTGTCAGTGGAGTGTGGGTTCCAGTCCTTGTACCATGTTATATGCTTTATTTGTCAGTGGAGTGTGGGTTCCAGTCCTTGTACCATGTTATATGCTTTATTTGTCAGTGGAGTGTGGGTTCCAGTCCTTGTACCATGTTATATGCTTTATTTGTCAGTGGAGTGTGGGTTCCAGTCCTTGTACCATGTTATATGCTTTATTTGTCAGTGGAGTGTGGGTTCCAGTCCTTGTACCATGTTATATGCTTTATTTGTCAGTGGAGTGTGGGTTCCAGTCCTTGTACCATGTTATATGCTTTATTTGTCAGTGGAGTGTGGGTTCCAGTCCTTGTACCATGTTATATGCTTTATTTGTCAGTGGAGTGTGGGTTCCAGTCCTTGTACCATGTTATATGCTTTATTTGTCAGTGGAGTGTGGGTTCCAGTCCTTGTACCATGTTATATGCTTTATTTGTCAGTGGAGTGTGGGTTCCAGTCCTTGTACCATGTTATATGCTTTATTTGTCAGTGGAGTGTGGGTTCCAGTCCTTGTACCATGTTATATGCTTTATTTGTCAGTGGAGTGTGGGTTCCAGTCCTTGTACCATGTTATATGCTTTATTTGTCAGTGGAGTGTGGGTTCCAGTCCTTGTACCATGTTATATGCTTTATTTGTCAGTGGAGTGTGGGTTCCAGTCCTTGTACCATGTTATATGCTTTATTTGTCAGTGGAGTGTGGGTTCCAGTCCTTGTACCATGTTATATGCTTTATTTGTCAGTGGAGTGTGGGTTCCAGTCCTTGTACCATGTTATATGCTTTATTTGTCAGTGGAGTGTGGGTTCCAGTCCTTGTACCATGTTATATGCTTTATTTGTCAGTGGAGTGTGGGTTCCAGTCCTTGTACCATGTTATATGCTTTATTTGTCAGTGGAGTGTGGGTTCCAGTCCTTAAAGGTAGGGTCATAGATTGGTAAATACTCCCAAAATTAATGACCATAAAAACTTACTTGGTAAGAAGCACTGCAGCTGTTGATAGTATAAACTAATTTGAGAAAGGATTCCCTTTGAAGTCACAATTTTGCACCCCAAAACATTTGAATCTAAGAAATTACTCATACATGAGGGCTAGAATTACTCATACATGAGGGCTAGAATTACTCATACATGAGGGCTAGAATTACTCATACATGAGGGCTAGAATTACTCATACATGAGGGCTAGAATTACTCATACATGAGGGCTAGAATTACTCATACATGAGGGCTAGAATTACTCATACATGAGGGCTAGAATTACTCATACATGAGGGCTAGAATTTCATTTTGAGAGGGCAAGGCCATTTTCGTTTTGCAAAGGGTACTTCCGTTGGAAAATCTTGAAGTCTATGAGAAACCTTTAAAGGCACTGTTTGGTAATTATCAAAGACCAGTATTGTCACTCGGTGTATCCCAACATATGCATAAAATAACAAACCTGTGAAAATTTGGGCTGAATCGGTCATCGAAGTTGCAAGAAAATAAAGAAAGAAAAAACACCCTTGTTGCACAATTTTGTGTGCTTTCAGATGCTAATAAAAGGCTTCATGCATGAAGTCTTTTTTCAGTGAGAAGTTACCTCTTTCTCAAAAACTACGTTACTTCAGAGGGAGTCGTTTCTCACAATGTTTTATACTATCAACAGCTCTCCGTTGCTGGTTACCAAGTAAGTTTTTATGCTAATATATATTTTGAGTAATTACCAAACGTGTTCAGTGCCTTTAAAGGGTACCAAGGCCAAGACGTTTGGTTGGCACAGTGGTTTCAATCCTTGCCTTCCACCTCCACCCGTTTTGAATCCCACCAGGGGCACTATACGGATTAGGTTTTCAATCCCTACATGATTGCGTGTTTTTCCCCCTGGAATAAATCTCTGGGGTTTTCCTCCCACATCTAAAACTGAAACTTCCTTCCTTTGTCTTCTCTCCATGGGTTTCTTGTCCAGTGTATTGATTAAGTTAGCTTTTCTGAGAATCCTTGGCTTTACAACCAGAATAAATTTATGAAGACCAGGAAAACATAGACCATGGCCTCTGTGTAAGTTGCCCTAGTTCTCAAACCTACTTACATTTTTGGAACAATTTGAAAACTTTTTCTTAGCACTGTCAAGCTCTTCCTTCAGCTTCTTCCGGTTTATTTTGTTGGCTTGGAACTCTCTGTGAAAGACAAAACGGAATGACAATGTATTTTTTAGAAACCAACCACAAAGGAAAAAAATACATTAATGGCTGGTTCACGTAGCGTGCCATGGCCGAGTGGTTAAGAGCATCGGATTCAAGTTCTGGTGGTTTAGTCATCGGGGTGTGGGTTCGAGTCCCAGTCATGACGCTTGTGTCCTTGAGCAAGACACTTTGCTATAATTGCTTCTCTTTACCCAGGGGTATAAATGGGTACCTGCAAGGGTAGAGGTTGAAATTGTGTTTGAAAAAGCCTTCTGAGCGCCATCACGGCAGCCCGGGCTGTATACTCCCCAGGGAGCTGAGAAAGATTAAAGGAATGTTATTGGTCCAATGACCAGGGGTCGATTTCACCAAACTCTTCCTAACTTAGGACTAGTCCTAGGCAATGCTAAGAGATAGGACTAGTCTTAAGTTACTCTTCCTAACTTAGGACTAGTCCTATCTCTTAGCATTGCCTGGGATTAATCCTAAGTTAGGAAGAGTTTGGTGAAATCGACCCCAGGGCACTTATATAAAGCGCATTGAGACGTTATTGTGAAATGCGCTATATAAGAACTAGTTATTATTATTATTATTATTATTATTTCACATGAAGAAAATAATAACACAAAGAAAACCACAAGATATTTACATTATTTACTTTAGAACTCGGATCACAAGTTTAAATCCAGTTTGCGTCTGTGGGTTGTTGTTTGCAAGACTTTGGGCGTGTACATTGCACTTAATAACCATATAGTGAAGGGCAAAACTATTCTTTTTTAATAACGTAAATTGAAAACATTCTTAGGGTGGTTTTATCCATTGTCCTGCACATTTCTTCAAATGTGAGTAAGATGGTATTTTCACCAAAACCTCCCTATAAAGCATTATCTACAGCTCAAAGAATTTGCTAAGATTCTTATGCCTGACCTTTGGTTTCACAACCCAGCAAAATCAGGTGAAACTATGGGGTGGACTTGGTTTTGCATTTTCGTGTGTCCCCCCCCCCCCCCCCCCCCCCCCCCACCTCTCCTGTTGTGTCATCATTGTGTTTTGGGAATTTCAGAAATTCTTCGGCGAATTTTAAGGTAAGGGATACCTCTGCATGAGAGGGAAGAGTGTGTTAGAGTATGGGAACATTTGGGGGGTGGGGGGGGGGGGGGGGGTGTGACGACTCCCTCAACCACTTATTACGCCATGGTATATGTATTTAGGTAAGATTAAAGTTATTATGGAACCTTTTGAGTGTCACACAGTACGTAGCTAGCTCTCTGGCAGCTCTAGGGCCATCCCCGTATTCTCTCAGTAAAGATTCTGTAGCCTCAGCACTGCTAGTCAAGACCATTTCCAGCCTGTTTAGAATAGCAATAATAATAACACAGGGTGTTTATTTAGTGCCAATTTCATACATTACAACATACCCTCAGGCTCAATTTCACAAAACATTGAAATTTATCTTAAAATGAGTACAATACTGCCATAGTGATTTGTAAGGTGACATCACACTTTGCTTTAAGCAATTACTAGGCCGCATCTGAACTGGCGGCTATGGCTACAACTGTTGCTATGAGTGTCAATAAGGAACATCCTATACTTGATCCAGCCGTAGCCGCAGCCACTAATTCAGACACTGCCTTACATCGGTACACATCCCAAGAGCTGTCTCCAAGAGCTATCTTATCTCTTTGTGAAATTGAGTCATTGAGCAGTGAATTGGGGGTTTTAAATATCGAATCCCCGACTTTGATAATATTTCAGATGGAAATACATTATATCTCTGGGGCAATTGGTACTAAAAGCATTTCTGCTGTCTGAGCAAAAGTAAGCTGGAAACCAGTGCATGGTATTCTGGCTGGTGACCTTACTCTGGTAAGCGAAATAAATGTGTGTTTAGCTGCTTTTTGTGCTTATTAAGCAGCCCATGAAATCAGTCCCTGTGTTTCATCTTTAAGCATCTTTAAGCAGATATTTTTTTGCTAAGCACAATTTTTCTTCTAAGCATTTCTCTGAAGTTGATATTCCTTCCTCCATGATATAACCTTTCCAGATGATGTAGTTTCTCTCGGAGTCTCTTTGCTTCCTTCTTAGCTTGTTTAGCTTCATCTATCTGGTACGAAAGTAGGGATAGCTGCTTCTGAAATGGTGAACAAAAGAAATAAAACTGTAAAGAAAACCGACATGGTTAAACTCAATGGCAGTGAGGCATGGTGTGAATTACATGATGGGGCATGTCGTGGCCAAGTGCTCAAGCGCTTTGGACTCAAGCTCTGGCCACTTGTTTTCAACCATCAGAGTGTGGGTTTGCATCCCAGCCTCTGCACATGTGACCTTAAGCAAGACACTTAACCAATATTGCTTGGTCCTTCGGATGGGGGCATTAAGCCATTGATCCCATGTGTTGTGGAAGTAAAAGAACTCAGTACCCTTATCATGTTTTCTGGTATAGTTGGCTGTAGATTATGCAATCAGCACCTTATATTATGTTACATGGTAATATATAAATAAATGGGTCTTAGGATCATAGCTGTGCATTATTATTCTACAACTAGAATAGTTGCAAGTGTGTGGTCTGGAGCCTGCCTAGTGCCCTGGAAGTGTAAGGGCTACTGTACAATGTATACTTTTTAGGTTCAACCTGAGCATTTCATGCTGAAGTTTTGTTTTTTTATGGTAGCAACAAAGTAGCTGGCACACAAGTCAGTAGTAGTAGGTCAACTTCATCAGCTACCGGCTTGTTTTGCAAAACTGCATCCATCCTGTCTTTTATCTCTGTGGGCACCGGGTCTAAACCCACTACAGACCTGAGCCCAATCTCATGGCTCTGCTTACTGCCGAATTCTACGCTTTTGATCACCATTCTCTACTTACTGTGCAAGCGCCAAAATATCTGTGCTAGCTGTGTTTTCAAGCTAAGAAATCCTAGTAACATGTGGAGTATGCTTGCGCACGAGCAAAAATTCCCTGCTAACCCTTGAATATGCTTGACGTAAGAGCAGAATTCCCTGCTTCTGTAACCGTAAGCAGAGCCATGAAATTGGGCCCAGATGTACTGACCTGATTTGAGCCTTGATTTCCAGGCTGTCTTCAGGGCTCGAATTTTACACTGGACCACAGGCCCGAGGCCAGTAATTTTGGTGTTGGGCCAGTAAACTTATGACCTAACAAGTCCGATGGTCTTGTGTTTTTCAATTGAATAACAGAAACAAATTAGGTTCAAATGTTGACTTTGGGTCTGATAAATTAACTTTCAATTCTATGAGTAATCAAGTAAACTCTTCTCTAATACTTGTCTCAGTTCTGGTTCATATAAAAGCAATCAAATGCATGTTAAACTGTGGCAACAAGTTTTTTTTTCTTTTCACATTTTGAATCAGGTCTTGTAAAAAAATGTCTGGTCCAGTAAAGATTTTGAGCTACAAGCCCTGTAGTCTTGTGGATTTTCTCCCCAAATTCGAGCCCTGGTCTTGTGCTATCCCTAAACCTGAGTCCACGCACAGAGTCCGTAGGACAAAACACCAGCACATCCAGTGAGTCTATGCGTGCACTCAATGGACTCCATGCATGGTGTGGACTCCGTGTGTGGACCCAGTGCATATGGGTGAGTACCAATGTCATGTTGTCCTGAATTTACATTTTCTAATACTTCCAAAGTTAACATATCTACATACCTAAATAAAACCAAATTACCAGTTTTTTGTTTTGTTTTCCACATGTTTAAAATGAACAATATCACTCATCCGGAGATGATAATACAAAATGAAAGGTCTCTGAAGTCAATCAGAAACATCATTGCATAATACATGTATGACCGTCTGCTGGGAATATTTTGTGGTAAACTTGTAGGCAGAAGGGTTTAAAGCTTTTAAACTCGCAAAACTGCAAACAAGGGTGTTTACTATGTGAACAACAAATACCGGGGCTATCCTCTACTCGTCAACAATAAGTCTTCTGGGTTCTTTTACGTTCACTAGAAATCCTAGTAGACTGGACCTATAGCTTAATGTCCCAACCGGAAGAAAAAGCAATTGTTGTTAAAGTAACTTGCTCAAGGACACAAGTGTCACGACCGGAACTCGAACCCTCACTTTGCTGATCAGGAATACCAGAGCTTGGGTTTAGTGTTCTTTACAGTCCTCTGTCAAGACACGCCACACACATTCAACTACCTGCAATTTTGATGATAGGGTTACATACCTTGAGTGCATCGCACGTCGTCTGCTCAGCCTGAAGATCGCGGGTAAGATCCTTATTTCTCTTGTCCAGCGTTTTGTTCAAGTTGAGAGTTCTCTGGTTCTCCTCAGTAAGGGCAGACTTGACAGTGTCTCGCTTCTTCAGCTCAGCTTGCAAAGTGTGTAACTCATTCTTAATACAAAATATTGAACAAAGATCTTTTAACAACATTAAAGATGAAGTAACATTTGTATTTTAAACAATGAGTGCCTTACTACCTTGCCCATATGCCATGTAAAAGTTTGCAATTGATAAGACACAAATCAGCTGATATTAATGTACCTGTTGCAACAACCTTTTTATATTTTTCCAAAATTTATTTCATTTAAAATAATGCTTCCCAGAAATACCCCCAAATCAAGCCTGGACCGCTCCTTATGCACTAGATGTGACCTCACTGGTGGAAGGAAAATAAGTAATGCGTGTGCTACCACAACAGGGCATGCCTCATGCCTGTGTGGTAGCAATTGCACTAGTGAAGTCATATCATGAGCATGGCCTGTTTGGGGGGCGTTCTTGTCCTGGATAGAAAACCTAAAAAGAAACGGGTATATTTGCTGGTGATTCATAACAAACTTTAACATGGCATATGTACAAGGTAGTACAGCACACATCCTTCATTTCCTGGGCCCATTCTCATAGAGTCGCTTCAGCAGGATAGCTTAAACATCTTAAGCTAAGCAAACTTTAGCAGGAAACCAGTCACAAATGGTATGAATGACATGTTTTTTTGGCTGGTAACATTTTAGTGGTAAGCAAATTTGTTTTGTTTTAGCTTTGTTTTGTGCTAATGCAGCTCTAGAGACATTAGAGGTACCAGCACAAACAACATTTAATACAGCAAATTAAAATCTTGCCCAGCAGAAACTGTTCACCAGTCAAAACACTATGTAATGTGTTTTCTAATCGACTTGTTTCCTGCAAATTAGTGTCTAGCAGATAAGTCAGACATGCAACTTTGTTTCTGCAAAAACAGGAGGAAATTGCCTAGAACACAAAACTTTGCACACTAATTTTCAATTTTCTTATGGCACTAAAAAAAAGAAGAAAAAAAAAGAATCAGCCGATCAGCTGAAAAGCGGCATGCCTGGAAGTTTGTGAAACACTGTTTCAGTTGGGTACTTTTATGAAAATCAGAAGTTTCAACTCACCTTGAGTTTGCTTGGGTCGATATCGCCTGAATCTGAACCCACTTCGAAGAACAGCCTAATGATAGAGCGCCGAGTTGCCCTGGCACGACACTGAGGACAGGTTGCCGAGTTGGCCAGCCACGTAAGGAGACTAAAAAACAGCATCAAATAAAAGCAATTCATTAAGTCAGTCAGGCCTGGAACTTAAATTTTTGTGAGGGAAGAACCACTCAGAAAAAAAGGTATGCTTGGGTTGAAGAAAAACATTATCCGTGGCGTTTTTTTTTTAAAGTAAGGTCTGGACCCATTTTCCTGAGCTAGTAAAAGCTTTTAAGTTTGAGTTAAAGAAAGGGTCATCATTTGGTTTTTGTCAACGTAATGCTTATTTAGAAGCAAAATTATAAAGAAAGATATAATAAAAGTCACTTGTGAAAGTTTCAGCTGAATACTGTGACGACTTGCTGAGAAAACAGACAAAATTTGTCACGGTATTTTCACACGAATGGCAAATCCATCCACCTTTAGCGGGGTGACAGCAGGCGGGTACCAATCACATTTCAGGTCGCAGCATTTTCACACGAACACAAACCCTCAGGAATCTGAGAAATGATTCATACATGAATAGTTTCTCAGATTCAAGTGTTTTTATTGATTTCTAATCAAAAGGGGCATTTCGGACAAGGGGCATTTCAGGATGCTTACTAGCATTACCATCTTTATAAAACAAGAAAGCTTTCAGATGTTTGATCGAACATTAGGGTTATTAGGGCCTAAATTATTCTAGCTGTGTAAGCGAAGAATGATTAGTATCATCAAGTATGCATGAATTGCATGAGCACTTGTAGGTAAACATTCCTTTTGATCTGTTAAATACGCTGACTAAGGTATTGTCTTCTATAGTTGGTGGATCAGGTTGGCCCAGTGGTTCCTTTCCCTGCCTTTCACCTCTGTGGACCCCTGGTTCGAATCCCACCCCAGACTGGAGCCTTGCATGTTGGGTGGGATTCAGTCCCAACCCGACTGTCTGGGTTTTCCCCCATTGGGGTTTTCCTCCCATATCTAAAAATCTGAACGTTTGTTTTTGTTTCCTATTTACCCTGTTAGTGTTAGTGGTGCAGATTGTGCCATCAGCTGTGTAAAATTAGTAAATAAATAAATGAAGTTAAACTTATTTTTCACTTATTAAAGAGAATTAGAGCCATGAAATTGGACCCAAATTGTGTCTGGTTCCCCAAGCATTATTGTCCATTCAACAACTGTTCCCAGAGACATTTCTATGTGATGTTTAGAACAAAAAACTTTCAATGATTACCGAATACATTTATTCAACAAAGAGTTAGTTAACTGGTTAGGGGTAACCTTTCTTACCATTCCTCGTGGAAAGTGTGTCCACAAGGGCAAGCCATGACGACTGTGTCTCCTTCAAAGTAGTCATGGCAGATGATACAGCAAGCATTTATCATCGTGGTGATTCTTTTATAAACCTCACATTAATATTACCACCTGCAATACAAGACAATGTATTTTAGAATGTGCGCTTTAAATTATAAATCTATTAATACCTATTGTGATCACCTTATTGTATCTACATGTATCATCAGTTCATGGAAATGATTGGTATAACAAACCTCATAGCTCTAGGAGTACGTCTATACCATCATGGATTACTCGTCCTAACTTAAGACTAGTCCTACAATGTATCTCTTAGCATTGCCTAGCACTAGTCCTAAGTTAGGAAGAGTTTTGTGAAATCGACCCCAGGTCATTTACCGAGCGGTCTAGATCACCGGACCTAAGCTCTGGTGTTTTCAGCAGCAGAGTGTGGGTTCGATACCCGGTCATGACACTTGTGGCCCTGAGCAAGGCACTTAACCATAATTGCTTCGAAAAAGTTGGGAAGGTAGTGCATTCTGCTCTATCAGCCAGGCTCCTAGTGGATGATACCCATGCCTACATCCTTATGGACTGTGAAGGGGGCAACCCTGTTTCAGCCCCAGGAGTAGGAGGCAACGTGCCCCTAGTGTCAATTGATTTGGGTCGATAGCCCAAATTAGATATGTGTAGCCCTCACCTTGAAGTGGCCGTCCGTGGCCTTGTGAGTAAGGCGATATCTCATTAAAAAAAAAAAAAAATAAAAAATAAATAGACCCAGTAACTGGGGAGCTGTACTAATTTTTTCGAAATTTGTACATCTGCGGTCGTAACCAGTGGCAGTGCTTTCTTAAAAGTTCAACAGTCGTTGACCACATGATCTCCTGATCTACTGCTGCACTGCGACGACGCGGTATGCAGGGCACCTGCTTAATTTTGATAGTGTTCTTAATCTTAGTTTAGAAGTTGATTGCAATGGTGCATGTTCTGTCATTCTGGTTTTTTCTGGGGAATTTTTATGTAGCTGGGTGTTTAAAAAATCATTCATAGCAAACTGAGGTTTCCCATCGTACATGTATCTAAAAAGTTTAAACTGGGGCGCTAAAGAATACGACCGCAAATGTCAAAATTTCGAAAAAAGCAAGTACAGCGCCCCAGTTATTGGGTCTACCCCTTGCCGTATATAGGACTCTTTCTCTGTGCTGTACACAGATAAAGAGTCCGAGATATAAGGGCCCGTTTCTGGGGCAAAAACATTTCAAAGCTTCATAACTCAAATCTTACTTGCAAGAAGCTTCTAATTTCACCGGATTCTCATTCCATGGCAGCTTACATTTTTCTGCGGTGGGTTTTGAACATCATATATTCCTCACTTGTTCGTCATTTTCATGAAATAATGCAGCTCTCAAAGTTCAAAAATTCTGCAAACTTTAAACACAGTTTATTAAGAAAAACCAAGATGCGGGTGTTTGCGTGTGTTCGCGTATTGTCTGCATTGGCACTGATACGCATGCCGCAAAACGCGCCAAATTTGTATCGCACTTTTTGGTCACAGTACTTGACTTCAACTGCACAGCGTTAACATGCAAACGCAATCCAAGATATGTGCATTATGCATCATGCATCTTACACGCGAATGTATGCGTACGCACGACAGACAACTGTGTCTGTGAGAAGACGAACACAACCATGACAACGGGTATTTTTTAATGTTGTGAGCTGCATTGTTTCACGAAAATGACAGATTTATGAGAAATACATGACGTCCAAAACCCACCGCAGAAAAATGTTTGCTACCACCATGGAATGTGAATCTGGTGAAATTAGTGGCTTCGACCTTCGTGGTGAGGCCGAGGGTAAGATTTGACTCTGTGTCCGAGTTATGATTTTGAAGCTTTGAAAATGTTCGTCCCAGAAAAATGGACCCTGATCTTATCCAGACTTGATCTTGATCTTGATTTTATAATTGATAAGCTCCAACTGGAGCAACACTCAATGCGAGACTAGAGATTGAGATGGGGATTAGTCGTGTGTTTTGGGCGCAGCGGATATAAAGACTTCATGGAATTTACCGGAGTCTGGGATACTGGTGATGGAGTAAGGTAGCTGGTTCCAGTCTCTTGCCGTGTTTGGGAAAAACGACTTCTGGTGGCTGTTGGTCTTGGATGATGGTATTTGGAGTGAGAGTGGATTGTGCTTTCTAGTAGCTGATGCTGATAAACCCCTTATGTTGAATTCAAGGTGCTCGTCCAACTGGAGGTCTATATTGTTATGAATAATTTTGTGCAATATGACTAGCCGCTGAGTTTGGCGTCTCTCTTGAAGTGTTTGAAGTTGGAGTTCACCCAACATGGCGGTTACTGAGCTTACTCTCCCATAGTCGTGCATAATGAATCGCGCAGCTCGGCGTTGGACAGCTTCGATTTTCCTGATGTTACGAATTGTGTGAGGATCCCAGACTGGACTGCAATATTCAATAGTTGGGCGAACTAAACTTTTGTAGGCCTGGATTTTTACTTTGCGGGGGGCGTTGCTAAGGTTGCGGCGAATGAATCCGAGCATCCCGTTAGCTTTGGAGACGGCCTTGTCTATGTGGATGTTCCACTTCATATCCCCTGATAGAGTGACCCCCAAGTACTGTCACTGTAGTCAAAAGTGAAAGGCCGTAACGTTTTTATGATTAAGATTTCAGCTTCACTGACGTGCGCAAAAAGAGGTGAACCCGGCTTCTGATGACTAGCTAGCATAGCTTGTGCAACCACTAGAACCAGTGCAGTAGTCTAGTTCGTTGGTTCATTGGCGGGTGGTACTCCTAGAACTATGAGGTTCATTCCGCTATCGTCTCCATTACCCTCATAGAGTGACATGTACAAAATCCTATTCGAAACCTTTTTCCCTTCACGTTTCTGCACCTACAGTTAATTTCCCAAACCGGATCTCGCCAGAATTAGGCTCTATGTGTTCCTTATACTCTCATCGAGGTCGGGTTGGGTCCAGAAAATCCACTCCGCAAAACAAAAGTTGCAAAAAGTGATAAATTCTCACCGTTTTCAGAATCCTCGCCTTCCGTTAACAAAATGGCCGCCGTTGAAATTTTGAGCTGGTAATGCTGCGTGCTACGCTGGTAACAAATCAAATGGTTCACGTATACAATCTTAGGCGCAATGCTGGTCCACAACAACCAATGTTCTGTATACGTGAATCGTTGATAATCGTTACCAGCGTAGCGCGCAGCATTACCAGCTCAAAAATTTCAACGGCGGCCATTTTGTTAACGGAAGGCGAGGATTCTGAAAACGGTGAGAATTTATCACTTTTTGCAACTTTTGTTTTGCGGAGTGGATTTTCTGGACCCAACCCGACCTCGATGAGAGTATAAGAAACACATAGAGCCTAATTTTGGCGAGATCCGGTTTGGGAAATTAACTGTAGGTGCAGAAACGTGAAGGGAAAAAAGTTTCGAATAGGATTTTGTACATGTCACTCTATGAGGGTAAATGGAGACGATAGCGGAATGAACCTCATAATTATACTATAGTTCTAGGAGTAGGCGGGTGGTGGATACGACTCGAGTACGTTTCCCTTTTTACTATTTACCTTACTTTATCTGACCTTTTGTACACAAGTCAAATACCACCTTGTTCTAAGAGGCTGTTTAAATCAAGATTCCTTGAAATCCTTGCAATAAATCATTAGAAAACCAGAGAGGAAGAAAACAACTTACGATTTCCAGACTTTCAAACATGGCGCTGTATATACTTCTCTGCTGTAGCTAATCCACTGATCACTAGAGGGCGCAATGTTTATAAGGACTAGCGAAATGCCGCGCTTCGCGCGGCCTTCGCTAGGTGGGCGCGATTATTGCGTATAAAATGTTGCAAAGTGGGGTGTGGGGGGGGGGGGGGTAAATGGAGAGGGTATTATTATGTTATCATTTTTAGAATGGGTTTGGTAAAGATATTTAAAATACGCAATGTAGTTATGTCTTATGATAAAATGTTAAGCATGCAAAAGGTGTCGAGTGTGGTCGAAACGTCGCCTTCCTCGCCCCTTTTCTCGACTACGAAGCATAGGTTGGGGGGGGGGGGGGGGGGGGTTAATATTTAGGAAGGATCTACTAAGGCAATGATGCATGCTTGGCACTGATATGTAGGTTTTTTTGATATGTCAGGACTTTTATTTATGAATATCAAACAAAGGCCTGAGTAATCCATGGAATATATGCTTCTGTGCTCTGGCAAAACCCACAATTCATGTTTTGAATATGCAGACCCCAACCACCCCACGCAGAGGTGCGCTTTCGCGGTCGTAACAATAACTGTTTCGGTTGAATTGGCCATTGGTTATTTACTGGCAAAAGACCGAAACAGCTTTGGTTACAGCCGCGAAAACGCACCCAATAATGGCCGACCAATGCGGGTATCCGGCTGCCGTTGACACAATAATTGCGGCTAGACGTCGGAACACCAACGCAGACCCCAACCGCACGGGTACCCCGACATTTACCCCAGGGCCCAATTTCATAGAGATGCTTAACGGTAAGCAAATTTAGAGCTGCTTAACGGTAAGCAAATTTTCGTGCTAATGTAGCAGAAAAATGTGCTTAAGCATAGGCGTAATTCACAGGTTAGCAAGAAAATAAGGCGGCCATCTCGCGCGTTCACAATGGTCTTGCATTGTTACGTCATTCATTTTCGTGCAGTAAGCACCGGAAGGCTGTTGTGACGTAACACGCTATTGGGTGCGTTCGATTAGCTTCCCTGGGTCGACCCATGTCTTCCCCCGGTGCGTTCGAATAGCTCTGACGTCAGTCGCGGGGCTCGCGATCACCCGGGTCAGCCCCACTGTGCCCTGCTTGTGGAGCAGGTCACTTGGGGCTGACCCTGGTTCATGACGTCACGGCGAAAAACTTTCTCAATGGACACCATTTTGTTTGTAATTCAGCGGGACATTTTTAGGAAGTTTGACACACATTTTCTCCATTAAAACAGCGTTTTTGTGAGCAACTAGTATTTTTTTATTTGAAGCCGGTTACCTTTGTATCACTGTGGGTTTGTAAAATTATTTAACGTTGCATATTTACCTTGAGAATAATCATTTTACGATCTTTTTGTGAATCCACGAAAATTTCAGACGTAATGCACACAAAGGAAGTAGTTCCGGGTCGGCTGTCCCAAGATGCATCGGTGTGAATGCTTGGGGAAGTTGGCGTTCGATTAGCTCAAGTCAGGGGCTCACCCGGATGAGCACACTGGGGTCGACCTGGGGAAGCTAATCGAACGCACCCATAGTGACGTAACAGTGACGCGCTTCTAATCCAAGATGGCGCGCTTCTAATTCCAAGATGGCGCGCTTCTAATCCAAGATGGCGATTTAACGATCATTATAGTATAGATTTCACTGATATCACATTAGAAGTTTTAGAGTGACTTTTTATACTGACCATATTAACAGCAGACGTATCCAAATCATTCCCATTTTCCCCACCATTTCTTACACACACAAAAAAGGTTATTTTTTAACTATAGTACTACAATCGACACAATTCTTTTGGTCTCAACAGCTATTTTATAGTGTTAATTAAAAAAGGAATTAGTAGGCCTATACAAACGTGTAAAGAGACCACGGTTTGACAATATTGTTTTATTATTCAACTTATCACTCTAAGATAGTATTCATAATAATTATTAATAATGTATTGAGTGTCTCACGTTCATCCAACCCCCGAGGCGCTTTACAACATTTTAAAATCCTAAAAAAATATAACAGATAATGTTAAATGCATTCAAAAAAAATATGTAGCTTTCATAAAATTTTTTAAATACATAATCTTTCAAAATAATACTAAAAAAGTAAAAGTGTAGTAAATTTTTCAGAGTGAAAATGGATCGCACCCCTGTAAAAAAACGACAAAAACGTTTTTTAAGTAAAAAAAAACCAAATTATAGTTTATTTAAATATATTGATGAACTGCTTTGTTCCTCGTGATAATAATGATAAACTGAGCTCCCTTTGTTCTTTGTATTTGCGTTGACAACACAAGATTCTGTCAGGTAGCCTACATGGCGAGGGTATAACTTTGCGTGTAGGGCCTACATAGTGGAGCGTCAATTGATTCTGCTCAATGATGATAACTACCAGTAGGGCCTACCACGTAGGCCTACGAGATCTAGCTGTTGTGAACCGAAAAACTTAAAAGGATAGAAAATAACTTTGTAAAAGGCCCACTGATTGCGATTATATGAGTATTAATGATTGTCACCCACACTCTAAAAAATTCCGGGTCCGAACTAACCAGGATTTCGGGTCCGACTTAACTCAGATTCCGGGGGTTCCTTAATTAGTGGCCTGATTGGTCCGTGACCCGGGAACTGTGTAAAACGTACGCAGAATATGAGTCAAATCAAATTGTTTACCACTTTACGGGTACGGGTCAGCCTGGGCCAGAAACTGGTCAGATTCCCCTGGAACCCGGCAGGTCAAGTAACCCGGGAGTTTTAAGAGTGCATGAAATCCCTGCTAGGGTTGTTTCATTTGTAACGTGGGACCGGTTCCAGCTATAGTTGGGATGATTCTAGGACGGAGGCTAATTTATTCATGCAGATAGCAAAGTAGCCTATTAGCGACATGTAAATTGGGAGAAAAAATCCACAACTTAAAATACTGAAACTATAAGTTATTTTCATTCTTTCAGAGCGTTTTGGGTCAGATTACATCTGGAGTTAATCCCGCGACATCATTGATGACCATTATGTTTTTAGTCACTGTGAGACGCGTTTAAAGGGGTTAGTAATGACCCGACTCGAATTCACTTTGACCTTCAACGTTGACTACCAATGTATTGGCCCGGTCCAGGCCAATTTTATTGTGTCCCGAATTTCGGGTCAACAATGATGTGTTAATGACCGGAGTCAGGGTAATTTTAACATGGAATGCAAGTCAAACTGACCAAAACCATTATGGTCCAGTCATAATTGACTCAGATTTAAGCAACAAGTTTGACCCTGGACTCATTCACTTGCTTTACGTCTGCATCTTCCTGAAAAAAATGGTAGTTCTTAAAAGAACCGTTTGGTGTTCAAGAACCCTGTTCAAAACCAACAAACATCTTTGGAGAGATAGTAGCTATTATATGAATGCTTTCGCTACAAGCTTGATGTTTTCACACCATGAAAATCTAACATCTTATATACCTGAAAGCAAAACGTTTAAGTAAAAATATACTTGAAATAAAAAGGAATAGGATGATACTGAATTATAGCTTTGTTAAGCTGGCATTGTAATGCTTTGTAAAGAACTATACTGATACTGCACACGAGTTTTCACACCGAGTGGAGTATTATTCTCTTTTCGTTGCGTGGGATTTGATACTGCTGTGTCCTCTCTCTCTCCTTAAAGTCGATCCCTGGTTCAAGTTTGCGTACCAGAGGAAGCAAGGTTGTGAGAAGGAAGCAGAAGAAGAAGGCCCCTGCGATGATGTAATACATAACCTCATAGTTCTCGGTGGCATCAAACAACGCCCCTGGCAAAAATAATGGAATAACCAATCATGCATACAGGTTATTCATTACAGAATAATTAAAGACGGTGACTTTGAGATGCCAAGTTGTGAAAAAAAAAATCACTATCAGTGTACACAGTTTTATGAGCACAATCATTCCTTTCAAGAACACTGGATTTATCTTGTAGTACGCTGATGCCATCTATCAATAATACTTAATAGTGTCTCAAAATATGCAATTCTTTATCGCTGTGCAAAGGAGCAACTTATTATTGCTAATAGAAATTAGTTAAGCAAAACTTGTCCGATATTATTTAGTGGGAAATCCCTGAATGTTTTTTTCACTTTTCCCAACGTTTTCTCTAAAATATGACAAGTGAATTTAATGCCCGGGAAATTTCAGGCTGTTTTCATAGTGTGATGTTCAATGAGAACGTACTGCTGGAGGACGGGAGTTAATTTACTTTAAAAAACAATTCAATGATAGATTTTCCCTTTTAATTATAGTTTTCTGCCACCTATTATTATTGTTGTTGATGGTTTTGGGTTGGGTTTTTTTACCTGCAAAAATTGGTCCTAACAGATCTCCAACACCTCCAAGCACTTGATGATACAAGCCAATGGCAGATCCCATGTTTTCGATACCTACAAGACGTTTCATTATCACCATGGAAGTTATGCTCAATGTTCCGATGCAGATCGCCAGCGTGCTGATAGACAAGACGAAAATGGCGTAGCTGTTAAACTGTCCCATACAGGAGGACTGCACAACTGGCGAGGAACATTGCGAACGAGTAGACCAAGCTAGGGGAAACCTTGTAGACAATGATACTGGAAAGCAGACGCCCAACTATACTGGCAATTCCAAAGACTGATAACAAAAATGAAGCACTACTCTCGTCTACATCTATGCTTACAGCACGTGGTATTATGAACAACATGTACAAAGAAAACGGTGAAATGTAGATCATGTGAATGAAAGCGAGCAAAATGAAACGATAACTTCTAGTCAACATTTTTAGTCGAAATAATGAGAGAACACGGGCAGGAAGTGTCCAAATACGTTTGCAATCAAATTGCACAGGCGATGGTTCTACCTGAGAAGCAACTGTTGACTCTTTGGTCGCTTCATCAGGCAGCTGTTCATTTTATGTTTTCATTTTACGCCAGCAAGCGAACTTTTTTTCTGAATTGAGATCGTTGGTTATGTAGACTGGGACGGAGAAGTGCAGCACAAACGCACATTATTGGCAATGATTGCACTTGTTACAAGAAGGGTCCCTCGCCATCCATAGGCGGAAAGCAACCATTGCATGATGGACGGGACGGAGAGGAATCCTACTCCGTAACCGAGGCTGACTAGTCCATTTGCTAAGGAATATTATGCTTCGTGAAGTAATGGGTGACGGCAACTGTTGCTCCAGACCACGCCCATGACGATCCTAAACCCACAGATTAAAAATAAAGTGTAATTAATGACAGGCACTTTTACCAAGTATCAAAACGAATAATAGCTATGATCATTCCGAGAGCATTCGTGAAATCTTCGGAGAAGGCCTACCGGTATGCAGCACTAGTCCCCAGCAAAAGGGATCATTATTGTATTAAATAGGGATAATTATTGTATAATAGTTGCTAAATCAGTCACGTCAACCTATCACCACCATAGCAGGTATTACTCCTGCGTGATTAGAAGCAACGATGGTTACGCTTTTTTTCCCTCTCTTATTTAGTTTTTGTTTGTTAGTACCAAAGATCACAAAGACCATGAACGTGGGATTCAAACGTATACAGTTATACACCACGACCACTCAGCGGTATGAGCTCATCAGTCCGATGCCATTTAATTAAGTGACCACTAAAACGCCAAAAACAGTTTATATTCTAGCAGAAAAGCCCAATTGGGTGTGGATATTAACTTGACGATGAATACATTTTACCCTTCCTAAAGCCTAAGTCGTACCATATTGAGTCAAGAGTATTAAAATTTAACTATCAAACTCATTTGATATAGGCAGGCCCGTAGCTGGTCGGAGAGGGGGGAAAAAAAAGTCACCCCAAAAAGAAGAAAAAGTGCACACACAATAAAAATAAAAAATGGTGCGCACACACAAAAAAGCGCGCAAAAATAGAACAAAATGGGAGTTCATCACCTTAAACAACCCCCCCCCCCGCGTCGCTGCGCGATGGGCGGCGATATTGAAATAATAAAAATAAATAATAATAGTAATAATTCCTGAATACGGGCCTGGATTTGTTATTTATTTATTTATTTTAAATCTTCGGACAAAAGTACATATATACATTTAAAAAATTGTCCGGGTCAAGACAAAAGTAAAAAAAACCGGTAATCATAGATGTGTCAGACCCATGGATATAGGTCACGAGGTCGGTGTTTTATTGTGGGGGAAAAAATACAAATAGCACTAATAGTAAAAGAGTTGCAAGGTTACAAAATGTAATTTCAGACTGTTTGGTGTTTATATGAGAATCATTAAAGTTTCTAAAATAATGTACAAACATTACCAATGAAGAAACTTGCGATGTACATTTGATAGATTGTCTGACAGAAGGAGCTTGCAACCAACCCTGCAAGTTGCATGACTGCACCGAGCATAGCTGTGGAGCGACAGCCATAATTATTGATTACACAAGATACCGCCAATTGCACCTACAATTTAAAATTGACACAAATCAAAAAAGTTATTCACAATAAGAAGTTCATAGGCCCTAAGCCTTGTAGTTTCAATCCTATCGGGATCTAATGTGATGCGGATTCGAGACTACGGTTGTGTTCGACAGGAAAAGGAAACGGAATACTTATATTTCTTGCGCCAATGGCCACGGGGGAAGAAAGGGCTGTCCGTTGGAGGTTTGAAGTTTCAATCAAAGATCTTTGAAGATGGTGGGGTGGTCTTCTTTAAATAGTCTCATTTACAAGACGTCGTCAAAAATAAAACTCTTTATTTCAGGATGATGGCGTACGATTCTACCGTCGCATGCATGAAAACGGAAAGTGGGAAAGGAATACAGACTATGACTTACATCCGAAGTAGGCTGAAGATGTCATGCTTATCAAGGGCGTCGATGGGTGGGGGAAGGGGGGGACATTATCCCCCCCCCCCCACTTTTTAGACTGAGGGGACAGCATATCAGATGTCCCCCCACACTTTTTGATTGATTGTTCATTAGAAATATGCAACAAAATATAAAAATATACACCATTTTCTTGATTTAATATTTCATTACAATTTTTTTTTTAATAAAAGAATAGCGAACAAACGGTGAAATGTTTTCTTCATTTTCATATTTTTTTCTGATGGACCACGTGCAGAATGGTATTTTGGGCCTATTTCCGTTTCTATAATACAGACAATATACGACAAGTTTCGTCCAAGACATGAACGCCAATTTTAAGGTAAGTTCAGTGTTATTATTTTTTATTCTAAAAACAAAATATAAATTAAAATAAAAGAAAAACGAAAGAAGAAACAAAAACATCAAAAACTCTCTCAATTTTACTGAAGAAATTGTCGCAATGTGGTTACATTTAAAAAAGTATTGTGAATATGATGTTTGTATTTGGTAGAATCTCGGTTTTACATAAGGGAAACCCAGGCCCAAACCCCATTTCGGATGAAGTTATTGTTAAATATCACCCCCTGTAACTCGCCTCCTGGTCAAGAAAATTTCAAGACAGCGCAGTGCGCTGGAAGCTAGGCAAAAGCTCCGCGCACACCGCGCTGTCTTTGCGCAATGCGTGAACGCCGCCTGCATGCGCATTAGCAAACATCATGGATGCCGGGCAGTCAAATCGGTGGCAGTAACGCCTCAGAATTTCTTCAAAATTACACCAAAACGAGCGCGCACAAGTGCGTTTTAATGTGCTTGTCCACAAATCGGATACAATGAGTGACAACTGGGGAAAAAATCTCGGCATAAAAACGTGAGTTTATATTCGAAAAATTATCCCACCTCCTGGAGGTACATGGGCGTAGGGCCAATGATCGGAGGAAGTCCAGAGTATTGGCACTAGTAATAGTATTAATGTAGACTTGATTCAAGTCCCTTTCTCGTGCGAGGTTCCTAACGTAACGCGCAGCCACAGAATACCAGTGCGCCCTCACCGACAAAATGTAGTTATTTATGCGGTGGCGATCAAGGGACTTGACGGGGTCGTTTCCTACTCCACGCATTTGAATAGAAAAATCTCCCCAAATGGGGAGATGTACAAATCCAATGGGAGCGTGGAAGTGCCGCCCCTTTCATTTAGTATTCATCTTGCTCTGTGACGTTTGTATCGTGTATCTATGGACGTAAGCATCTCCAGAATGGCTGCCGGGCGGAAGAGGGGGGTGGGTGTTTTAAGTCGCTGAATTGCATTTGTCAACAATTCAAAGTATGCATTTGCAAACAATACCAATCCCAATGTATACGTAATATTAACTTGAATTCAAATAAATTTGTAGTTTTTATATATATTCATGCATTTCGATCCTCGACAAAGTACTTTACCACCCCCGCAAATAAAAAATCAACGAGTCTTCTTTTTGAACGCGTTTGATTGGACAACAAGTAATGCGCCATAACTTTGCATATTCGTAAGTGAATAAATTTACATATCAGGCAACTGCGGGTTCGTCAAGTCCCTGTCCCGCGCGCGGAACAGGGAGGTTGGGGAATGCAGAGCGCAAAATAATAGTTTTCTGACGATGAGGCAAGGAAGGGCCTTGCACGGGATTGGGACTTGAGTCAAGTCTAGTATTAATGGGGCTAATTTGCACCGTGCTTGCATGCTGTGCGGAAACTATCAAATCTGTTTCTTTGCGCGTATTGTTTTTGGTTATTTTTACGAGGACAGGATGTGCCGCGTGTATGCGCATACCACGCGTGTACGCGCATACCACGCGTATGCATAAACGCGCAGACAATGTATCATTTTAAGGTAGCTGGTACGTGCATGAAGCCAAGGTATCAAAGCATAAAGCCGTACACCAACCAAAGTGTTTCTATTTATAGTACGGTTTAGTGTTACTTTAAAAGTCTGGTTCTTCAAAATATGCACATAATAGATAGTTCCCAGTAGACGCCATCTTTACGGGCAAATCGCATTTTGGCTTGCAGGCGCGTCAAGCGCTCAAATTATTAACGCAGCCGCGTCGTTCACTAACCAATCATGCAATGAGTTTGGTGAAATGTGCGCGTGCTGCACGCCGTTCTCACGCGTAACGCATGACTGTGTGTTCCAAATTGCCCGTAAAGATGGCCGACTTACGTCATACTGCAACCTATCTATAGTCATTTCTCTCCATTTCTGATATAGTTAATACACCGATCCATTAAGCCACGCCCATTTCTCATTGACCAATCACAACCGCGAAATCTGATCACCATTTGAGCCGTTTGGTGATCTTTGCACTAATGGTGATCGGGTTTCGCGGCTGTGATTGGTCAACTCGTAAGGAGGCGGGGCTTAATGGATCGGTCTATTAAGTGCAGGTGACTAGGAGCCACGCAAAAGTTGAACAGCCAAAAGAATGGCCCTTGAACATGAGTGGATTATTTCCAAAATTAACGGCGAAAGAAAAATCACAAATTCTGATGATTACTACCCTTTTTCTTCGTTAATTAAAGGTATTTATTATTGGCAATAACAGTGTGGGGAGCCGGTCTTCACTGCGTGGTAATGACCTTGGTTGGTGGCTGGCCGCTGTTAATGGACCTTCGGCTCGGTCCATTAACAGCGGCCAGCCACCAACCCGGTCATTACCACGCAGTTCGGCGAGGTCCATTAACAGCGGCCAGCCACCAACCAAGGTCATTACCATGCAGTGAAGACCGGCTACCCACACTGTTATTCCCTCACGGAGGTCCAATTAAAGTGAAGTAACTGTTGTTCCTTGGCACCCCCTTAAGGAGAGAGCAGAGGTCCGGTAATTTAAGTTAAAGGGACATTTTAGACACATCATTTTGATTTGTGGAATGATTTACCAATGCTTGTAAACAGTTGTGAGATTTTAATGTGGAGTGCAAGTACTGCCCTGGCTGTGCTTGATTGTTAATTGAATAAACCTGTTCTTTTAATTGTTCCAGAATTGATACATGTTTCCCTTGTCGCCATTTCTAGCCAGTCCTCCGCCTTTAAATTAGGATATATTTTCCTAAAACGAATGTCCCCACAATCATTTATTCAGCCGCTCGAATATTGTTTGTTTTAGTAAACTAGCGATTTACGGTTCTTACCAAAGTTCTGGGCTGAGACCGTTTTCCCTCGAATTATATTCAGAAGGAAATTAAACAAGAAGTATTTCGCCACAGCAGTCGTGAAACAAATCGCGAATATGTGCGCACACGTATGCAATGTCGTGAAACAATTCGCGAATCCAGTGATGAAAGGGACCACAGTACGCGATTGAAGAGAAAAAAATACTACCACAAGCAAAGGGAAACTCTACCATGCGAAAGAGAAACACTAAAAGAGAAAAACGCAACGTGGATATGGTTTTACCCAATGTACACCGAAAAGCACTGTAGGCCAATACTCAATACTTTCAGAGTCCTGTGAAAACAACTACAGGCATATTAGCCGACTTGGGTGGGATTCGAACCCATGACTTTTGCCATTCAAGAGCAAGTCACCACTAGACCTATACCATCGAGATTGCACGGAGAGGGGTAGACCATGACCATCCTCCATTTCCTTCAAGAGTTCGGGGGGGGGGGGGGGGGGGTGGAGTACTTCGGTTTTTCCACTGCAGAGATTATACTTTGTGTCAGGCATACCGTACAATAAGTTTCATGGCGTTGTTCCCATTAGTTGTTCCCATCATCATGACCGGTAACTTTTATGTGGTTTCAATGTTTCTTTTGGGACTCCTCCCTGAGTCTTGGATATGTGCCTGCATTGTAATTTATTTTCACTTTTGATTTGTTTTAATTCAATGGAGGAATATCAAAGTCTTTTTCAAACTCTAAAAAGAAATTGACTTCAACTCAGAAAGTAGAGTTCAGATGTTTTATTGAACTTTCTCACCAAATTTATACTCAAAATATTATGGAATGAAATAAATAACCAATGATAAAATACATTAACAGTCTTCAAAATGTAAATTATTTTCTTTATTACTATTATAATGTTATTGTCTTAATGAAACCAAGAAATCCTCCTTGCACTGTGACCTGTAGGCCTGAAGATAGTTGTAGTGTGAAGAGAAGATGAGTTGAAGAAAACCTAATCTACGTGCCAGACTCCAATCCGAAGTGGGATTCAAATCTGGGTTCACAGAGGTGAAAGGCAGGGATGAAATCACTAAGTCAACCTGAATGCCCAAAGAATAATCTTCACTATCGAATTACTCTGCTTGATATAAGTGTATTTTTCTTACTACACCACAGGGCACTAGAGCACTAGAGCACCAATTGCATAATGAACCCAATCTAGAGACAATCAAGACATGTCTGTTTTATGTGGGAAAACCCACACCATCAGTGCCCAATTTCATAAAGATGCTTGTGCGCAAAACTATTGCTTAACTGTTTTCTGCTCAGCAGAATAACAGCCAAAGAGAGTGGTGTTGCATGTTAATTTGGCAGGTAACTTTTCTCGGGTAAGCAACAATTCTGTGTGCTTAGCTACTTGTAGTGCTTGAAACCGGGCCCTGGTAGCCAGCGACTGTCCAAGGTGGGACTACAACCAAGGTCTACAGACAAAACAAACTTGATTCCTGATTGTTTTTCAATCCAACGGCCAACGTAATTTTTATCCCCAGACTATCCTGTGAAAATTGTCTCCCTACTGATCAGTAATACATCCATTGTTGGGGAGTGGGCAGGAGAGGAGGGGGCGGCCCTGAAAGCACCAAGAAACTACATAACAAACACTGGATGTAGAGTTAAATAAAGATATGGTTAAATCAAAAGCCGTCTTCTTGAATCCAATTTAAGGTGGTACTTTTGGCACAATTCCAATTTTAAACCAATGGGAGACTACTAGGGCTGCTGTATAGCAGCATCCATATCAGGTAAATCCCTTCTTTGAAGTGTACAGAATTTCAGAGTTACGTACACACATGAAAACTACCTGGTATACTGCCACCTAGAGTTCCTATAAGTCTCCCAGTACACTTTTTACTATATATTAACAAATTGCTAATTTAACAGCTAATGGCAAACCCTGTACTCTTCATATTTGTGTGTGTGTGAAAACTTGAAATAACTTAAAAAACACACCCAAAACCAGGAGTTAATGAAGTTCTTTGCATAAATAGCAAAAACAGCAGTAGCCCCCAAATTGCAGCATTTTATAATGTACCTTGTCTTGATACAAAGATGAATGTGTACACCCACGGCAGTAGTTTAACTTTTGCCCAACTTGTATCTTATCTTGATTCATGGTTAGTAAATCACAATCTGAAGTTTTACTAACATCAACTTGGCTGTATTGGTCCCTAGAGCAGCGGTCCGCAAACATTCAGGCTGTCAACCCGATGACAATTTCAGGCACTTGACCACAACCCACCTGTCGATTGCCAGCCAATAGATCGATCCATTAAGCCCCGCCTCCTTACGAGTTGACCAATCACAGCCGCGAAACCCGATCACCATTAGTGCAAAGATCACCAAACGGCTCAAATGGTGATCAGATTTCGCGGTTGGGATTGGTCAATGAGAAATAGGCGTGGCTTAATGGATCGGTGTATTGAACCTGTGCTACAGAAATAATCCTAAAATCAGGCTTATCTTAACCAAGCCCCACCCCCCAATAATAAAAATAAATAAATACTATTCAGTGGTGTCCATTTGAATGGTGCTCTCAATACAGCCAGAGATGTAGTTGGTGCCCACTGTCACATTGCTAAACGTGGATGGATTCAACATTCTTGATGAAATTACTGTGACATAAAATGTAAAAAATCCAACCCCTTTACTGTATTTTTCTTCATCAGCTGCTACTCTACATAATACCATCAATAATACACTGTTTAACCATGGTGGTTTATGTAGCTGCTACTCCAATGTTTCACTGAAAACTTCACAGTAATGTAATAAGAAGTTTTGCATTGTGAAGGCACACCGAGGTGTAGGTTTGTACATGATATTTGACGAACAGTTTGAAACGTCCAGAAGCCCAAACATTCCACTCTTCTCACATACATGTAAGTGATAATACATACACGGTGTCACCACAAACCTACATCTCATGATAATGAAATTGCTTTCTTTGGTTCCAGCTGACGTCTCCACTTTGTTACCCTGTCCACGCTCAATCTAGCTTTTCACCATTTTGTTGTGATGTCTTTTTATTGTCTTCATCAGCTTCGGTTTCCAATATCTGAGAAAATGACAAGTCAAGCAGAAAACACATGAAATATCACAGTTGCAGAACATAGCACATTCTTTGAAGACTATACAAATCATAACCACTTGACAACAGGTGATGCAAGCAAACAAATCAACCAACCCAGAAACAGAGGTATGGTCAACTCTATTTAAAATGTCCATGGGATGTTTAAACATTGATTGAGCCTACTCTGAGTGGCTCCAAGAGTAAAGCATCCGCCTCACCTTGGAAAGTGGCCATAATGAGTAGATACTTCCCATAGTCCTCAAATACATAATCTCAATAGAAAAGACACTGGGCTCGATTTCACAAAGAGTTAAGATTGATCTTAAGTGCAAATCAATCTTAGTTGCTAAGCAAAGTGTGATGTCCCAATACAAATTACTATGGCAATAGTAGTATACTTGCAACTCATCTTGAGATGAATCTTAGTGCTTTGTGAAATCGACCCCTGGTCTCACAATCCCTTGAAACAGTTATGGTTTATTTCTACACACTTCAACAACACCTGCATGGTTCTAGATGTGAACGGATTAGAGAAAAAGAAGAAAAAGAGGAGAAAGGGGGAGAGACGGGGAAAAAAACCCAAACAAACAAACAAACAAACCCACAAATCATTATAATTATTATCATTATAATGTATTTTATAGGCTGCATGATCTGACACACAATAGGGAAGAATGCAGGCGAATATTGGGAGGTTTTAAAATAAGAAGCGACCCTTGATGGGTGAGGGTGACGAAGCTACACCCAGTTGCAGTAAACGTCAAGCATTTGAGAGTGAAATACTTGAAGTAGATGAGTGGGATAATGATCCCTACACAACCAGTTTATCTTCTTCAAATGACAGTGACAATGGTAGTGGCACTGCCATCTCTCCTCAGACAACAGATTCATCAACAGTCTTATTGAAACATAAGCCCCGTCAAGCTCCCAGACCTTCTGACATAAGCAGTGGATGGGCAGAAATGTCTACTCAACCCAACATGATATATCCGTCTTATAATGCCATTCATTCAGGTCAACCTGGTTTGAATTCCACTCTTGGCTTGAATAATCTGTGAGTAAGGATGCTGCTTTCTGTTTCTGTTGCAGACATTTCATAGACACAATTAAGGCCTAGCCAGAGAAGTCCATCACTGATATAGGGTTTAGACAGTGGAAGAAAGCAACAGAGAAAGATGCCACATTTAAACAGCTTGAAAAATGTTACTGCCCGGTGAATTCCCAGTCCTCAAATACATAAATCTCAACAGAAAAGACACCAGTCTGGCAATACATTGTTAACAGTTATGACTTATTTCTACACACTCAAAACAATAACTGCATGGTTCTAGATGGGAACGGATTAGAGAAAAAGAAAAAAGAGAGAAAAACAAAAACCAACTAAAAACAAACAAACAAAGAGTCGAACCCCAACTCAAGAGTTTTCAAAGAAACAAACAAAGAGTCAAACAAACAAATCAGGGTGTACCTTGTCTGGAAAGAGTTTTGTTAAACATTAAAGCTATCAAATAACAAACCACAAGGGAAACTGACTGGGTAAATTTTAAAATGATTTTGGGTTGAACAAGGAAAAATTGACTATAGCGGGATTTGAACCAACGACCTCCGGATTGACGTGCCGGCGCTCTACCAACTGAGCTATCTAGCCCGGTTGAATGGCTTCTGACTGGCACCCATCGAACAAGGATATTGAAAAAATAGGGAGACCGCCATCATAGGGCTAGATAGCTCAGTTGGTAGAGCGCCGGCACGTCAATTCGGAGGTCGTTGGTTCAAATCCCGCTATAGTCAATTTTTCCTTGTTCAACCCAAAATAAAACATTAAAGCTGGTACAACCATAAGTATCGCTCTGGTTTCTGCCCATCAGAAGCACATTTCAGAAAACACACATTATATTTAGCAGATTGCCTATGTACTTTTACTACCTGCAACTCAAAAGATAGGACAGCGTGGACACAAAGAGCATTCAATATGTTCCAACAGTAATAACTTTGTTGAAATTCTTGTGCTACTTGGTGAAAA
Source organism: Leptasterias polaris (assembly GCA_037783415.1). Lineage (NCBI taxonomy): Eukaryota > Metazoa > Echinodermata > Asteroidea > Forcipulatida > Asteriidae > Leptasterias > Leptasterias polaris. The sequence continues at coordinate 1,721,325 of JAZGTN010000202.1, forward strand.
GACAAAGTGATAAGAAACCACATTGAAGGTACATGTACCTCAGCCACCAAAACCAAAATGAGATTTTAGAACTGATGGCCAGAATGGTTTGGGAAGAAATAAGCCATGTGATTGCACAGTCAAGACAGTACTCCATTACAAATGACGAATCAAAGGAAATAAGCAACAAAGAACAGCTCTGGGTGGTGGTGAGATGTTCGAGAACTGTATCCATGAGGAGTTTCTTGCATTCGCACGGCTGCATGAATTGAATGCCAGATATTTGAAAGACAAGATGAAAGGAGTGCCCATGGAATGTGCGATAAACCCAAGTGATTGCACTGGGCAGACTTCTGATCGTGCATCAGTCATAAGCAGCGTCAACCAGGGTGCACAGAAACTGCTTTGAGATTAACTTACTCCACAGGCAATATATATCCACAAACTTAATTTAGTCATAGTGGATAGTGTGAAGTGTTTAAGGATCACTGATTCTTTCTTCTGTAGCCTGGAAACGATGTGTGTTTTCATGTCTTCCCATTTATCTCATGAGATATTCATCAAGAAACGGGAGGAGTAGGGAGCAGTTACATGTAGCTCCATTTAAGACCTTGTTGCCACTCTTTTATTCCCTTATTAACGTTTACAAATTTTCCTTTTCAACAGGATCAATTTTTAAACATCCAATGTAATGGTAAAACCAAAATTATATTTTAATACCCGTAAATCATTTAAAGTGTTTAATGTACCCTAATTACAGGATTGAAACTGACCTCTTGTCACTGTACATGCTTGGTGATCAAGAGGGTTCAGATATCTGCTCTACAATACAATGCAGGGGTCAAGGGTTTGAATCCCACCGAGTTGCTGGTGTTTTTTCTCTGCTGGAATCCAAAAGCACTGAGTACATGTGTATATAGTGCTTATCACACAACGGTGCAATGGTAAAACTGCAATTATTTCTGTATCCCTGTATGCATTTTGTACATAACTACAGTGTTTGCACTGCCATCTTGTCACTGGTCATGCTCAGTGGTCTAGTGGCTAGAGTATCTACATTGGCAGGGGGGTGGCTGTTGAATCCCACATGAGTAGCTTGAAAATCACTGAGTATACATCAGACTCAAATTCTGATAGATAAATCATCATAGTAGTTGCTTGAATTCCGGTAATGACACTTGTACCCATGGGTCTAGAAACTTAGATATTGCTTCTCATTTGGTGCTCGATACGGGGCATGATGGTACCCCTCCCCTCCCACCCCCCCCCCCCCCCCCCCCATTGTGTCTTCTGTGTGTGCTTGGAACTTCAGGAATTCTCTAGAGGATTTTAGGAGGATTATACAAGAAGAAAACAGTATTGCTTTTCATCAAACAGTTGTAAATGGTTGGATCCTTGAAGAGTAACTTGAAAAGTGCTGAGTATACGTTGCTTATTAAACATTTTTACTAGGTTACATGTAAACGAAATAAATATTCCTTAACCCTGATGCAATTATTAGATCAACTAAATTATTTTCTTCTTACCTGTCTGGCAAATTCTGGGAGGACAAATGCTGCTTGGTGAATGTCGCTATTGTAGTATTTCAAATTCAAGGTCTTCTTGACATCATTTGTCCAGTTGCGTACTGGTTTCCTGAAGTTTGTTTCCTGCACATTGGAAATTTAAAATATCTTTACACATGAAAGTGAAGATAATTTTTTTTTTAATGTCAGAGATTCAAAGAGTTTTTATTTTTTATTTTTTTTTTAATCTAACAAAAAAATCCATGTTTGGATTTTGGGCACATTTCGGAATTTTGCAAGGTGACCCAGGCACCAACGCTGCACACGGTATGTGAACCCAGCTGGTGGCAGCGGGACCAGGGGACTGAGTAAATGGGGGGGAAATTACCCAATGAAAAAATTATGAATTTATAAGAATGCTAGATGGATCCTGAGTAATCGGACAATGCATCACTTTATAAATGTTGACGTTTTCCCTAACCTATGTGATAAGTGATCATGTTGAGAGTTGCCATCCAAGATTTTCTTGACAGTGTACAAACCGTAACATTGTTGAAAAATAAACAAAACCATTATCTGAGATTTATCGGTTTGTAAGCATCGACCACTCTCCACACATGTGCGTTGGACACGCATTGTCCAAAAGTTTCCAACGGGTCGTAGTTCAATGGGTTAATTCATTTCCAGCCATAAATAGTGCTTTTATCAGAGAAAATGCATACTGATAACTGGGGAGGTATACAATATGCACACATCAATACAGACAGGGTATTTTTTGGGGAAAAAAGCATTTTCCCCAAACAAATTTGCATTTTAAACACATCACATTTTGGGATAGACACCCAGATTTTTGGTGGGTAATTTTAGGGTAAAAAATAAAAAAATTGGATTTCCGATTTAAGACACATACAAAATAATTATATAAAGAAATTGCCATCCTGTTAGTCCGTGAATAGCGGGTTAACTGAAATGCAATCAGTGCCACTAAAACATCTGTGTTACATGTACAAGCTCAGCTGGCTATCATGAAAATCTACTTAATGTCGACCAATGTCAATGAATGTAGCTTGACATGGCAAATGCTCTAGCACATCAGACTCAAATTCTAATGGCTAATTCATCATCGTGTGGGTTTGAATCCCAGTTATGACGCTTGTACCCATGGACACTTAAATATTGCTTCTCATCAACCAGGAGTAAATGGATACCAGTGAGTGTACATTACAATGTGTTATACTGATGAGAAACGATTAGCAACCTGTGTACTCATGTGGCTGCCAGAGCTACATATATGTACTCCTAAGGAATGCCTAAAGTCAGTCAAAGTGCAACCCTCCCCCCCCAAACAATTTTTTTAAATAATAATCAAAATTATAAATACTTATAAATGCCTATTATTACAACAGTCAGGAAACCAGACCAATGTATTAACACTTTGATACATACCGGATTTAGACTGCACAATGTGAACCCAATTTGACCACTTGGATATGTAGGAATGGTACAATAACCGTAGTCAACGACTGGGTACAAAGACTTGCAGAAGTCTTGCATCTCCTTTATTAGTTCCAGATGCAACCATAAACATTCTCCTGAAGAAAAAGAAAAACATGACATCCAAGTGTTATAGCTCATCAATTGATAACCAGGACCAAATTTTATAGAGCTGTTTTAAAGCATATTTAAGCAATTTAGCAGAAAACCATTCACAAGTGGTACATATGGAATAGTGTTTTGGCTGGTAACCTTATTCTGGTAAGCATAACTTGTTTTGTACTTAGCTACTTTTTAAGCTTAAGCAGCTCTATGAATTTGGGCCCAGTTCCAAAGCCCATCTTTTTAGCATTTCGTTGAACTTAGACTGTTACAAAATCATATGTTGAAACTCACAAATTGTGGTTTGCTGTTTCAATTATTGTTTTTGACACCTAGTAGATCCTAGTCATTTGATTGAAGGTTGTGGAAACATGACATTCATTAATCAAACCATATCATTGCTTATGTCATAAACAGTGCAATTTTGCTGCATCCTTTATAACTATTGCATGTTAAACCACACTGTGTGTTTATACACAGGAGTTTTACAAAACACTGTTGAAGTGAATGCCATATTACCATCTTGTACGGTTTGTTCTTACAGATTTATCCTCCCATTTGCTACAAGATTATGGAATGTTCTAGGTTTGCCTGTTTGAATTGAACATTCCATCTTTCTACTCATTAAAAAAGTCTTACCATTGCACTCATAAACATATATTACTTGTACACAAAAGAGAGAGACCACCAACTTAGGCCTAGCCGGCTAGATAGCTCAGTTGGTAGAATACAGGCACGTGAATCCTGTTGGTCTCTGATCATGGTGGTATGTCTGATCCCATGTAAAGAATAATTTAGTTTACTAGTGAAGTCCTCAGTCCAACACCATTCAGTAACTCAACACCCAAACTGATGGTTTCTGATGATGGTGGTATATATGCCTGATCCCAGTTTACTATTACAGTCCTCAGTCTAACAGCATCAAACAAACAAGCATTTTGATGGGTTTTGGATGGTAAGGAATAATGAATCAGTTGCTCCACAATCACATACATCGTTTACCTTGAGTGCAAATGAGTCCATCAGGTCTTAAAGCCTTTTTCATCAGTGCATAGTAGGGTTTCTCAAACAGTGCTGATGCAGGACCTGACCATACAATTAAATGAATATACTTTAGTAAACAAATGTATAAACTTTTAAAACAAAACTTCCTCATTAACCATCCAGTTGACAACAATCATATTGTTCTTTGGTACATTAACTCTCTGGTCCCTGCAATGCCCAAAGCCGCTGAAAAGTTTGTGGTACAAGACACTTAATAAATTAACCCTCCTACAATTATTTCAAAAACCAATTTATTCTACAGAATTCCCTAAAGTTGTAATTGGGTGCAAACTTAAACTTAAAACATAAATTCTGAAATAAAATAATGCACCATTTTTGCATTGTTGAAGAAGTTTCTTTCAAGTATGCTGTATTGTTTGTATTTACAAATACATAAATCATAAAATGTTTAATTGCTGCATTCTAATCATAAAGGAATCAAGGTGAAAATATTAAATATCAAATTCCACATTGAACCAATCAAAACAGTTGTATCTTAACCCATTGATTTATAGGCCTAAAATTATCAATAAATAGACAATAAAAGTCAACTGTGATTGTTTCAGATGAATAGAGTATCTACTTTTTGAGAAAACCACAAAAACTGTCATGGTATTTCCATCAAAAACGTGAAATCCGACCATGTTTAGCACAGTAAGAGCATGTACATGTACCAACCATAACTCTGGCTACAGCAATCACAAACGAACACCACAAACAAACAGAAATTTGTATCTCCAAAAGTCCCCTTCAGGCAATCTTTAGAGATACAAATTTAGTTGACACACTTTTATTTAATACTAATCAACGGGGGTACTTCAGACAAAATAATTGTGAAGGATGCTTACCACCATTACCAACCATCTTCATAACAAGTGCTTTCAGAGAAAAATTACAATTTTTTTAAGGTCCTTTACCAAAGTATGGCCCTACATTGTACCTACATTATAAGGCAGGCATTTTCATAATTCTGGACAAACCACCACAAATTTACAAAAATGATTTCCTAGCAAGTTGAATACAAGTAGTAGTTCAGAACTGACTGATGGTCTGATTGATGTATTTATACCTAGTTGACAGTTTGTACTTTACCTATTGGATCTGATGAGTCTGTAATGATAACGTCAAACTCGTTGAGATGCTGTTTCATAAACGCAAACCCATCTCCTATATGCTGCGTTAGTTTGGGACTTTCAAATCCACTGGACATGAATGGGAGGTACTTCTTGCTGACTTCTATAACTTTCTAAAGAAGAAAAAAACCAAAACAAAAACAGTGAACATGGTGAAAGTTGTAATAATGAAATCCATGTGTTATTGGAAATAGGTCATTTAAGAACTAGATTTGAATAATGTCTGATGAAATGACTTGTTTACTCCCAAATGAATGCTTAAATTTGAAATCCTCTGGCAAGGGACAGATGCTTTGTCACATGGTTTGGGCAAGCTTTTGCATAATTACGTAAGGACAAAGAAAACTAACACACAATTTTGAATGAATGCGTATGGCAAAATGGTACCAGGCTTTGCCCGTTTGGAGGTTGCTGTACAAAAGCTTACCCTGAACCATGTGACGAACAACACCGTCTTTAGTCTGGGAAATTCAATTTTAGTCAGAGTGTTTACTTGTGACCGATCAAATGGCTTGTGTGAAAAAAAATCTGATCATGTAACATCAATCAAAAAGAACCTGCACTGGCTACTAAAAGAATAATAAATTAATTGTCAAAAAACTACACCAAAAGCTCACCTCATTGCCAACAGAGGGCACTATCATCCAGCAATCCCCTATCAAAGGAGCTCCCGTAAAAGAAGTAGTGAAATGATAGCCCCCTGGCGCAGCAAGCTAATTCAACCACAAGTACAAACTCTACCCTTACAAGTACCCATTTACCTCTGGGTGAAGAGAAGCAATTATGGTTGAATGTTTTGCTCAAGGACACAAGTGTCATGACCAGGATTTGAACCCAGACCTAGATAACTTGGCCACAACAACCCAACAACCCAAGTCCAAAGTTATCACGCCATGAAATTGGGCCCAATAGAAGTTAAAGTTTACCTCATCTATTTCACACTGAGTGACACTCTCCACCTGTGGGTGTTTCACAACCTCTCGTATGACTCCACCATCACCGCCCCCAATCACCAAAACCTAACGGGTCAAACAAAACAAATTATATTTCACTTTGAAAGAGATTTGAAAACAGATTTACAAGGTTTACATGATCGATTCAATGCAAGCCTTGTTATGCAAAAAATAGTTTAAATTTAAATATCTCTAAGAAATGTAAAATGTTATGTTTCATCAGGAATAACATTGTTTGGTGAAAAAACAAATAAATGGAAGGCACTAAGTACTAAATGTTAACCCCTGTAGCGGTTTAGGCATTCTCAAAAGCGCTCACGCTAGTGTTATTATGTTCCATAAAGAGGGCTCTAGATAGATCATGTTAGCTTATACCGGAACCGAGAACTTGAAAAGTTCTGAGTGCCCTCAAGAATGTCCGAACCGCTGCAATCAATACTAGGTTCTTATACATTTGGATAGCGCTCTATCACACCCCTCTATCACACCCCTAGGGGTGTATCAAAGCGCTCAGTATTTTTCTTGATGGCTTGTGGAGTTACATTTCTTAAGTATGAGACCCTTTTTTCCTTTATACAGGGATGTGATAGGCTGTTGAAAAAAAAGACTGAACTCTGAGCGAAAGCTTGGGAGCTCGAAACCTTGCAAGCACAAAGCCCACTAATAACATTTATATTTGGTTTGAATAGCCCTACTCTGTAATCTGGGGCGTTATATATGGTTTTATCTTCACTTTTTCACGAATTTGATTTTAAGTTTTAACAAACAAAAAATTGAGAGGGGGCAAAACAAAAAAACATTTCTTTTTTGGAGGGCAAAAAAACAGGATTTCCTGTTAAAAACTGAAGAATCACATCCCTGTTTATATCACCTTCTAATGGTTTGACAAGGTGCTGTGGCGCAATATGCTGCTGATCAGACCAGGAACACAGGGCGAACCCCTTCTCTTTACGATAAGTGCACTGGGTTCTTCAACATGCATACACGACACACAGGACCTACATACGGCTTTACGGCCATCTGAAGCACGAAGCAAAAACAGAAATTGTCTTGCTTAATTAACCCTTAAGAGACCATAGTGGCAACAAGCGACTTACCAAAACACCCATAGCTGCCGCAAAGTTTAACCTACTTCTATTCACATAAAGAGGTCAAAGTAAAGGTCATGGCCACATATGAAATTAGTATGTTGACATAGTATCCCAATTTATAAAACAAGAACCTAAATTTTCTCTTTCATTTTATTTATGTTGAGATTTTTACTGAACAAATTTCAATAAAGAAACTAACAATAATTAGCAACGTCTCCATAATTAAACGGAAATGAATGGTCTCTAAAGGGTTAAGGACACAATTGTCACGATCGGGACATGAAACCACACCCTGCTGATTAGAAACACAAGAGCTTGAGTCCGGTGGTTATATCCGGCCCTGAAGCACAACATGTGTTATTATTTAGCGCCTTTCCAACATGCCCTAAGAGTTAATGCAGTTGGAACACACATAAATGCGTACTGTCCCGACCCAATCATCCCTAAGTACAGACATGGCGTTCTCTGGTTTTGCCAACCAATGGTGTTTCTTCGCAGGGGGGAAATGCTAGTTGTACATAATAGTCTAGTCAATCTATGGTTTGACCTAGACAAAATTGCAACAGAAATGATTTTTTTTTTGCAAGTGTCTCTTGAAGCCCTCCCAAACGACATGATCAAAAAAGTAGAAAAAAGTAAGTAGGGGAAATATGCCTAATTTGCATAAATTAAAAACTGCCGCTTTTGCCTCTATTTTCAGTAATATTATAATATGAACGCACACCCTCTAATGCTTGTAGAAATCTGATTTTTTTCTACACAATATTTTAACGGGTATAGTCACTGCATATTCTCCAATTATATATGAGCAAGAAAAAAATCAAAGATGGCTGCCATTTTTCCGCCAAAATCAAATTATCACTAGTTAGTAAGATGATAATCTCTTTTGAATGACCGCTGTGCCAATACTATACCAGGTAGCGTTCCACTTTGGGGCTCATATGGGTCCAACATGGGCCAACATATGGGCCCCTGCTTATCCTACACCCGGGATTCATATGGGGCCCATAATATGGGTAGGCCCAGTAGCCCATACATGTACAGTACATGTATATGGTGTAACCCATATGGGCCCCACTGGATCCTGCACCCAAGTTTTCAGTTCCTGGACTATATAAATAATACATGGCATGTAGGCTAGGAAGAGGTATTATAACTGACTAGTATAGTTTGGATTTAGCTAATGTGGTATTGTAGATTAGTATACATTGTACATGTATAATATGTTTATATGGGTTGGCCCAGATAACCCATAATGGGATACATCTGGGAAAAATCAACCTGGGTTATCCCATTATGGGCATTACCTGGAACTCGTATGGGCAATCTGGGTGGCGTACATACATGTATGGGGCCAAATGGGCCAGCCCGGACAGCCTTACAATTAAATCAAGTAACTACATGTATTTAATGTTAATGAGTAATTAGTCTAATTATATGAACATATTATACATGTATACTAATCTACAATACCACATTAGCTAATTACAAACTATACTAGTCAGTTATGGCGTATACACATGTACATGGCATGTATTATATATATATATAGTCCAGGAACTGAAGACTTACAGTCATGGTTCAGTTTTTCAATCAAAAATGTTAATACTTTAATGTACATGGCATGTATTATATAGTCCAGGAACTGAAGACTTACAGTCATGGTTCAGTTTTTCAATAATTTTTTTTAATACTTTAATAAAGCTTTTAATTGTACAGTTTATGTATGTATTTTTCTTACAGAAGAATATGTTACAAACAAGTACAAAAACAACTTTACAGAGCTACATTTCACTAAATTATTATAATAATTATCATTGAAAACACAATGCCCTGTCCCACAAATTTGCGTATTACCAATATGGGTTTGCCCAGGTCTTACCCATATCGTACACATAAATGCGTCTTTGCATACCCGCAAAGCTTGCTTAGGTCCTTCCCATAGGATAACCAAATGAACATTTTCATATCACTGCCCACAAGGGATTGCTTAATAAGCGCATCTCCTATATTCTGGCTTTTTCATTGTCGATTCACCCAGGTTTGTCCAGAGGAAATAACAAAACCCATGGGAAGGACCATAAACCCTTGGGCTTTCTAAGCTAAACAAATCTATGCTAAACTAGAATATTAACTCTGTAATGGCTGAGGTCTACCATGGCTGAGGTCTTTCTCTGAATTATCTTTGCCTAGGTATTTCCAATACGACTCCCGTATATGAGCCTTCCTGCCCGTATGGGATTGTCCATAGTTTCCTATACCTTTTGGTCTTAAGCATATTCAGCCAATATATATGAATGCCCACATTTTCAAAACAAGATACAGATACGGGCCTTTGCATTAGCCTGCTTATAAAATGGGATTGCCCTTGTTTTCCCCATATGACACCCATATGGGCCCTTGCATATTTTGCCCATATTTGATTGCCCACATTTTCCCCATAATTATGATACCCATTATGGGCCCTTGCATATTCTGCCCAAATGGAATTGCCCATGTTTTCCCAAAATGATACCCATATGGGCCCTTGCATATTTTGCCCATATGGGATTGCACATCTTTTCCCCATGATACCCATATGGGCCACATGGTGAGAAATAACTTTATGCAAATTACTTTTCTGTTTCAACTTGGATTTGTATGCTGATGAAGTATGACATTAGTTTGACCCTGCTGCTGTTTCGTGATTAACATACTTAAGGTCTATAGTGGCAAGGATTATGTTTATAGATAGAGGATGAAATCAGGATGTGTATTGCATACAGTCATGAGCAGTGCTATAAGATTATTTGTTTCAAAGGGTTTATACATGTACACCCCTTACATTAACTAGCTGTCTGGGCTGGCCCATGGGCCCCATGTACGCCACCCACATGGACCCCCACTGTTGGCACAGATTGCCCATACAAATCCCAAGTAATGCCCATATGGGATAACCCAGGTTGATTTTCCCCAGATGTATCCCAGACGTATCCCATAGGGGTTATCTGGGCCAGAACCCAGGGCCCATATGAATCTTGGGTGCAGGATCCAGTGGGGCCCATATGGGTTACCCCATATGAGGCCCATAATGGGTTACCGCATATAGGCCCATATGTTGGCCCATATGGGACCCATATGTTGGCCCATGTGGGACCCATTGGGTAATATCTGGGCCTACCCATATGGGCCCCATATGAATCCCGGGTGCAGGATCAGCAGGGGCCATACGGGTTAACCCAAATGGGGCCCATATGGGACCCATATGGGAATCCTACTTGGGATAATATAAGCGCAGCGGTCATTCAAATGAGATGTTGTTGATTTTGGCAGGAAATGGGCGCCATCTTAAAAAATGGCAGCCATCTTGGATATTTTTTGCTCATATGTGCTTGGAGAATATGCAGTGACTATGCCCGTTAAAATATTGTGTAGAAAAAATAAGATTTCTACTTGCATTAGAGGGTGTGCGCACATATATAACTGAAAATAGAGGCAAAGCGGCAATTTTTAATTTATGCAAATTAGGCATATTTCGCCTACTTCCTTTTTTCTACTTTTTTGATATGTTGTTTGGGAGGGTTTCAAGAGACACTTGCAAAAAAAATTAATTCTGTTGCAATTTTGTCTAGGTCAAGCCATTTTTTGGCACAGATTGACTAGACTATAAGTGGTCTACCTGAATACTATGTCAACATTTGACAGCAACCAACCAGTAACTACATGTAATTTCAAAACAGAGTCTGCAACAATGTTGTAACATTTCCAAAGCCTTTGTATTGGTACACCACCTCCCAGGCCCGAGAGAGCGGGGGGTGCTGTGGGTGCTGCAGCACCCACATCATTTTGTATGGGGGTGCTGGAATATACTATAGCACCCCCTATTTTTGAACATAATGCTGACTGTAACATAAAACTATTCTTAAGCCCCCAAATTCCTGAAATTTTAAAACATAATAACGAATCATTGTTTAACTCTGACTATTTCGCCGGCGCAGCGCTCAGATCATAGAGCAAGGCTCAGCTACGCCATACATGACTGTCCCGAGTCCGTGGATTAACTTTCGTAGTCTGCTGTCGGACCCTCGCTGCTGGTATATGTGTACAGGCGAATCATTGTGCCATGCGTTGTGTGGTACAAACAGCCAGGATGGCCATCATTTCAACCTCGTGCCACTGGTGCCTCCCCATATCGCTGCCAAAATAAGCACGTTCGATTGTGCGGCATCAACGGGAAAGAGGATGAGCAAACATGCGTTTGAAAATTGCAGCGGGTTTCACTCACTTCACATTAAGATCTACGACTTCAGAAGATTACCCAAAGTAGTATTACAGGTGAGAACTGAGATTTTGTTTAATTTTTGTCGATGTGCTAAAAGGGTAACAATTTCTCTTCTGGGTAACAATTTAACCATGTCATTTGAAGTGCAGACAAAGAACTTAAGAAGGTTTTATTCAGAGTCACGAAGGAAAGTTTCAGATTTGCGTGCACTTACAAGATCATGAAACTTTCCGATCGAATGCTGGTTGAAGATAGCCCTACTGCTGATTTTTGTTGTTTAAGACGTCACATTTTCTTAGGGAAAATTTATTGCTTTTCGAGTCGCAAAGTGAATTTTTGCTCACCTTGCGCGAAAAACAGTGTTTCATCAGGTTCCCTCAACAACTCCATTACAGTTATACGATCGACTGCCGCAATCCAATGGGGACCAGACTGATGTTATCAGCGCGCGATCAAGGGTTTGTGAAAGAGATATTGTGCTCAGCACGATAAGTAAATCAGACCATGATGTCTTTATAAAAAAATAATTACAACTTACAAGCCAATCCACTTCAAGTTTTATTGAGTATTGGCGCTAAATTATGGGGCATGGCAACAGTCAGAAAGTGTTGAGACTTTTCTTCAAGGGACCCCCAATCCATATCATAATAATGATATCTCTGGCAACAATCTCATAACTTTATTGAACCTACAAATTTAAGTTAATTTATTTTATTCCCAAACATTACACATTATAGTACCCTGTATTAATTTTTGTGTGCATGTAATGTTCATGTTGTTTGCTTCTTTTGTTTACAGGATGGGGCCTACTAAGAAGAAGCATGGTGGTTGAAGAACTCTCTGAAAATGTGGCATCATCAGAAAAATTAGTAAAACATACAACTCATTGGGAGGCGAAACTTCCAACTGGTAGAAACAAATTCCAACTAAATCCAATTCAATTAAATCAAGCCATCTGAGTCTAATTGGTTTTTCAACTGGACTGAGTTAGTCCAAGATTTTATTCTAAATGGAAATTTAGTATTCCAATATAAACCAACTCAAATCAACTCAATACCAACTCAATCCAATTCTTTCCAACTGGGTATCCAATTGGAATGAATTGGACATTTTTGTAAGGGTGACTTCAGAACAACACAATTAGTAGAATGGTACCTCTTATATGGGTGTTAAGATTTAAGTGCCATAAAGCGAATGTGACTTAAGATGAATGTAGGTAATACAGGTATTATTGGGGCAGTATCCTCCCTGAGCCTGGGATTAGATCTGGAGTGAAATGTTAGTGTCAGACCCTATTGGGCTGGATTTTTGACCAGGTTTGGTATTCAGTGTTTAACATTTATCACCAGTGTGTAATACGTTAGGTCGGCCCCTACGCTTTTCGTCTGAATGAGAAGGCATCTGTTACATTGGAGGACAAATCTTTGGATTAGGGACTTTTTATTTACTCATTGGGATTACAAACTAGATATAAAAGTATACTGCAATTGGGATGTTGTTAAAGGGATACGGTGAATCAAATTATTGATAAATGGAAGCATTGCTTTAAAAATAGTTTTTCACTTTATTTTATTTCCACTTGTTTAAATATACTTAATATTGTAACATCTGAACGACTTGTAAGAACCGAGAATATTAAAATTCAACTTAAAACAGTTCACATGATTTGACAACTTAGGCCTACCAGTGTCATGTCGGTTTATTTTTAGTTGGGGGTCTTTAAGAAAGCATCGTAAAGAAAATGAATCTACCAACATTTGTCGGAACTAAGCTGTCGATGATGTATTCAGAAAGAACAGCTATAGTGAAATATACACTGCTGTATTTCCTTTGTATTTTTTAAGTTGATAAAGTCTTTGTGGGGCCCCGTCATTAAAATAATTACACTGATAATATCCCACTCCAAAAAGGCACATTTAAGTGCCAAATAGTGGCTCAAATTGCACGACAGAGCATCTAGGACCCAAAATTTGGGCCCCAGACCCCACGCCGTAATGGCTATTGTCTTTGGGAAAAAAAATCCAGCACCCCCTTGCAAAACTGTGCTCTCGTGGGCCTGCCACCTCCTGCTGTTCATGACATTTTCTAGCATGTTGATCATCAACCATTAAACACCATTCAAAAGCATAGGTTGTGAACAGTGGCACAACTGTGTACAGAACTGTGTGCATTTGTGTACTGAGTAGAGCATTCACCACTTCATATCATATTGCACAGAGTGACAGGCTGCACAGTTTTATGTAATCATTCAAAACCAATAGTCAGACAGTAGGATGGCAGACTGTGATGCACCAGATGATATTAAATTGCTGGCTGGCAGTTTTTCTTTCATTCAAAACCACAGCGGATGATATTGAATGGTCAGACAGTACAAGGATTTACAATAGTGTAAAGATGCATAGTGTAGATTCTTTAGAAGTTTACATCCAGACTGAATTCATAGTTACCTTTCTAGGTTTGGGATGAGAATTAAGAGGTAGATGAGTTATCATTTCTTGGTAGCTGAACTCGTCTCTTTCTGTGCACTGAATAACTCCATCCAGTACAAGGACATTGCCATAGTTTTCACTGAAATTTTACACAAACATATCAATCAGTTATTATCCCGTGTCATTCCCCTTGAGACTGACATTATATTACAACTTCGAGTTAGGCAAAAAAAGCCAGTCATACTACTTGGGCCCATGCATTCTAGAGCAGTCACCTCACCTACTACTCTAGACCATTGAGCATACCCAGTGACTGGAGGACAGTTTGAATTCTGTAATTAGCAGTGGGTACTGCAAACAATTTGAACGATGATTTGCATTGGGGATAAAGATAGTTGCGATAATCATAACCCTCCATCCTCCAGACAGTCGGTCGCAGGTCACATCTATAAAAAAGATTAATATATTGGTTTAAGATACAATAATGGAACAGTGTAAGCAAATGAACAGCTACCACCTGTTGCGAATGCAAGCTCAGCAAAGTGGAAATGCCTCAACCACATGTACCGCTAATGCCAAACTTTTCCAATCTGGTTTATGGCAGATGTCACACGGAACAACTTCAGAACGCTCTTAATTCTTTGGACGTTTATATTTACCTGGACATGCCACTGTAGTGTCAATCATGCACAGGCAAGCACCTACTGGGCTATGGCTACGCTTCATTTCCCCCTGTACACTGTCACTGACAAAGTTGACACCTGATTTGGGTTTCTTCAAAGCATAGAGAAGTGGTCCTTTCTCTATTCTATGTTCAAAGTAATAAGAACTCCACAAACATTCAATGATGTCGCTTGTGAATTCTCACTTCAGAACGGCAATGACTTGTACTTTTTGTTGTAGTACTAATAATACTGATTAAGGCTAGAGTATTAAAATATTTCTTTTCCTATTTAACTTTTAGACAAAATATGAACTTTCGAAGTGTATCTTGGCACTATCAAATCAGGCCGGGGCTAGGTTAGCCCACCTTACATGTACTTGTTATCATCTTAAATACATTTGTCTTATCAATCATATTGTCACCATTACTCAATTTACTTGCGACTGTCACTTAAGATTGATAAGACCATACAGAAAGGACACAGACAAAGACCGATGATTGTTAAAACTAAGAGAGCCATAACTACATGTATGTAGGTGTTAGCACTACACCCAAACAAGGTCACAGGTGGGCTAGTACTATTATTTTTAGTAAAAGTAATAGTACATATCTATACTATAACGATCGTTAAATCGCCATCTTGGATTAGAAGCGCGCCATCTTGGATTAGAAGTGCGCCATCTTTTTTCCCATGGTTTCAGGAGGGCGCCTTTGCACATCAACTGGTGCCCGCACCCTGCTGAATTGATGCGTTCTGGGGTCAATTTCGGAGTACCCGTGGGTTGGGGTCTGCGTTGGTGTTCCGACGTCTCCCCGCGAAAGTGTGCAACGGTAGCTGGACACCCGCATTGGTCGGCCCTTGCGTGTTTCATACCCGTCGTCAGGCATGTTGTTTTTTTTGCAGCGGGGTTAGTCTGTAACGGAGCTTGCGTGAGGGTCAGATGATTTGTGGGTGTTGATTTTGGGATAAATTTGGTATATTCAAAACATAAATTGGGGGTTTTGCCAGTCTTTAAATTGTTCTGTTCGCTGTTTTGCATTTTTGGGCATTCTGGGAAATTTCGAGTGCAGGTCACCGCTTACTGGGGTCGGCACTGGTGTTCCAACGTCTCCCCGCGATTATGTGCAACGGCATACTAATATAGCGAGATGATTGATTTAAAATGCAGCTCAAAGGGGGGGGGGGGGAGATAATCCTAATTTATATGGATACTGCATATTTTCTGTTAACGATGCTTTGTCTTCTTCCAGCTCATTTTATTTTTATTGACGTGACCTCCTATGTCCCTTTATAATTTTTTCCTTTTTTTATTTCTTTCATAAATTGATTGCTTACGTTACTCATTCACAATGACACAATGACAAGAATTCACAATGACAAGAATTATCGAATATTAGTCGTTACCTGCAGTTAATGGTACATGTATGTAGGCCTAAATACAACCAATAATTTCTGAGCAATAAAGAAATAAAGAAACAAGGCATAAAGAAAGCAAGAAATAACGACACAATGAAATAAAGGGAAAAGCCTCCTCCAAACAAGCATATCAATCAAGAAATCAAAGACAGACAAAAAGGAACAAATAAAGGAAAACGAAAATACACAAATCATTATTTTATTTTCGTTTTTTATAATCTTTAGATGTTCATGTACGAGGGGCGAGGAATAAAATTTGAACAACAGGGTCCGTCAAGACAAATAAACAAGTTCACAAAACTGTCATCAACAAAATGTGACACAATCACACTCCTGTAACACTTAACATTATTATTGTATTATCAACCATTTACAAAATCTAGATTAGAAGAACGAAATAAGGAAACAAACGCATCCACACCCGAAATAATAAAAAAAACATAGAAATAGTGACATAGAAGCATCGAAATCAACTGTAACATAGTGACATAAAAACATTAAAAAATAAACGTCAACGTATAGATATCAAGAAACATCACAGATAAATTATAGGCCCCCCCCCCATGCAACTACTGTAAGACATAAACCAAATAAACAAATAAAAAGACAAACAGACAAGTCAGAAAAACACAATTACAGAAACACCGAAATATACTAAGCAAATACAAAGTTCACCACGGGCAATACAGAGAGAGAAAGTATAGAAACAAAGACGCATTAGAAATAAAGAAATACATGTAGAGACACAAAGAAATCAAGAAATAAAGAAAAAAGGACTACATCAAGTATCATAAATTCAAACATTTTACAAATTTTAGGAGCACAGAAGCATTATTCCATGGATTACTCAGACCGGCCTTTATTAGATATTCAAAAAGTCCTGATATATCAAAAAACCTACATATCATGCCAAGCATGCATCATTGCCTTCCTTCCCAAATATTAAAACACACCCCCAACTTATGCTTCGTAGTCGAGAAAAGGGGCGAGAAGGGTCAGGGAAGGCGACGTTTCAACCACACTCAACACCTTTTGCATGCTCAACATTTTATCATAAGACATAACTACATTGCGTACTGATTTTAAATACATGTATCTTTACCAAACCCATTCTGAAAATGATAACCTCTGATGATACCCTCTCCAATTATCCCCCCCCCCCTTACCCCACTTTGCAACATTTTATACGCTCGTAGTATGTATAAATTTGGCTGAACAACACAGAGCCTAGCCCCATTAATATTGCCAATACTCTGGACTTCCTCCGATCCTTGGCCCTACGCCCATGTACCTCCAGGAGGTGAAATAATTTTTCGAATAGAAACTCATGTTTTTATGCCAAGATTTTTTCCCCAGTTGTCACTTATTGTAGCTCATTTGTGGACAGCACATTAAGACGAAAATGAGCGCGCTCGTTTTGGTGTAATTTATGAAGAATAAATATCTGAGGCGTTACTGACACGATTTGACTGCCCGGCATCCATGATGTTTGCTAATGCGCATGCGCGCTGACATACAACGCTGTGTGTGTATCCTGTCTGTACTACTAGCTACATGTAGACGCTGCTTCAGCAGTTTTGTTGCGATGTGGTTACTTGGAAGTGATTACGTCAGGCTTCCAAACAGCGCATGCGCTATACGTGCTGAAAACACAAGCTGTACAAACGACATACACTGTACATTTACGTGGGTAGGAAATGTTTACGCTTACATGTACCGCACCGAGTGATGAAGAATTGACTAGTGACGTAGCTAGTTCTGTTATGTGCAACTGGGGCCAGCCGCGGCGGATGATCGCGACGAACGACACGAAAAAGACTACACAGGTCATAGCACTGTATGTCAGCGAGCATGCGCATTAGCAAACATCATGGATGCCGGGCAGTCAAATTGGTCCTCAAATCGTGTCAGTAACGCCTCAGATATTCTTCATAAATTACACCAAGTCGAGCGCGCTCATTTTCGTCTTAATGTGCTGTCCACAAATGAGCTACAATAAGTGACAACTGGGGGAAAAATCTCGGCATACAAATGTGATTTTCTATTCAAAAAATGTCCAGAGTTTTGGCACTATTAATGGGGCTACACATAGCCTTGACCAAGGCGTTGGAGTTTTACTTTCGTTTATTAATTGTCTTTTTAGATTAGTTGGTTTCCCTTTGCGCTATTGCGCCATTGCGATACCCATGCACCCGAGCTATAATATGTGCAGTCTCTGGATGTGTGCCAAGCATGTGTAACGCAGTGCTTGCGTGGTGTGAGATGTGTACACGTAGACTATCTGAATCAACGCCTTGATGGTTCTGTTTTGAGCTAGCCAGGGTCATTACTATAATGCGTGCATCAGACAAGACCCCATTGGTCAGTGGCGGAAGTCATGTTTACTAATAGGATGGAGGGGGGGGGGGCGCATTGCGCAATCATTTGCAATCGCAGTTTGAGTACAGAGTCCATTTTTTAAAAGAGATGCTTACCGTTAACAAAGAAAAAGAAAATCGTATCGTTGAAATTCTTTCTCTATCAGCACTAACATCATAACAGTAGGGCCTGTAGTTTTTTATTCAAATTACTAAAGCAGTTAACAACGTGAAAATAATCATTTTCGAATGTTCTCGTAGTGTAAAGATTACGTATTTACAACATTTGAAGATTTCATCACCCTCAGATAAAATGGACTCGTCCAACCAGTCTCCCAGTCTCAACGGCCACGGTGTTCGAATCGTGTGCATGTGTGGAAGCATGGTACAAAGGTCATAATGAGGGAAGCTTGTGATTGGACCGTCGAAAATGAATCATTCATTTGCCTCCCATTCTGCGCTGTTTGCAGTCGGCCGTACGAAAGATTTAAATATTCATGATCTGCATACCAGCATATCCGCTAGCCCCCCCATTTTCGTCCAATAGTGGACGAAAATGGGGGGGCTAGCGGAAATAAAAACAGGAAACACATTAAACCCGGACGATACAGACGCATCAAGGCTGTCGGCCTTACGGCCTCCGCATGCGGATAGTAATACGAGTGCGGATGACCTGCGCACAGTAGTAGTAGTACGGGCGTCGTGCGATGTGATACAAACATTACGCACAGTGCTTGTGTATAGGCTAGTGGTGGATTTTACGGCGTCTTTTCGGAGTGAAACTGCGACCGCCTTGAGCAAGGCTAGGCTACACAGAGCCAGTCATCTCGCTAGTTGTAGTCGTTTGACCAGTTCTGGATCACTTTTTGAATTCACATTGTTTTTTGTTGCAATGTCTTTGACATCTTAAACAAAAAAGTTGATCAGTTTACCTAAACATGTCATAAAACTCACCAAGTAGTCACTGACAAAAAAAGATTAGTACTTTTGAAGAGGCTTTGAGAAAAGTATCGTCACCTGTTTGACCAGTTCAGGATCAGTTGAATCTACATGTATTCTGGATCAGTAGCGTGCCCTTTATCAGGCCTGGAATTACAATTTTTTTAGGGCAAGGCCACTTTGGCCTTGGAGTTTTCAAAATTTTGGAGGGCACCAAGGCCAGTAGAAAGGGCACCAAGGCCAAAATGTGAAAATAAAAAAGGCACAAAGGCCACTAAGTTTATGAAAGTTATACGAACTACATGTACTTTATTGAATAAGTGTCCAAGATTATATTTCTTTATCGGGAGAAAAAAATAACGTCATATCAATTAGCCTCTGGCTAGATTAGTAGCAGCTAAATAAGTTGAAAGTTTCCCCACCAGAAAAAAAACCTAAAAAGAAAAGAAAACAAATAATTACCATACATGTAGGTTCCCCTATGGGTACTAAACGCGATAAAACAGTTTACATGAAAATGGATAAATCATATATTCATAAGTAAACTGTACATGATTTGTAAAAAACAAATTTTTTAAGTAATTTAAAAATAAGTAATAAATAATATAAAAGTTACCCCAAGTTACCTGCATTTGGCAGCAGAGTGTTCGAGTTTACCTTAAACAGTCCGCTTCAAATGCTCTTTTCGCAGCATTATTAAATTGTGTAGTTTAACCAGAAAAGTTTTGGACGCGATTTATTCACTAAACAGATTTTATGTCACGCAGTGCAACAATTCCACCAGAAGAGGGCGGTAGAAACAACAGAGCGCCCTCTGTTGGTCAATGGCTTTGTTATAGACTGGTCCCTTGTTTAAAGACGTCGGATGTTCGTGTACAATGTGTGGGTGCGTGTTTTGCAACCATTTGAGGGTCGTGATAGCGTGCGTCCTCCGTGAACGTAAACAATTTACGCTACAACTTCTCTCTTGAGCGGATTGTGCTGGATATACCTTGCTCTATGCATTAAACAAGATACATTGTTGGCTGAAAACTAAAACAAGCAAATATTTAACTTTCATTAAAAGTTGCCGACGGCCAACTGGGAAAAGGGCACGACGGCCAATGGGGGAAAAGGGCACGGCATTATGGCCATGAAAAGGGTATTTTTTCAAGGGGAACCACGGCCAGTTACAAGGGCATCGACGGCACTGGCCGTCGTGTAATTCGAGGCCTGCTTTATTGCAAACCCATACTCCCATTCATAAAACTGTCTCTCAAGGACATGAAACTTCAGAAGTGTGTTGGCATGGACTTGGACTTCCTTTCTTTAGTGAATGTCATGCAAGTGTCTTCAACAGCAGCGCAAAAACCCAGCGACAAAAACACAAAACAACAGCAAAGGCAATTGAAAAAGTGAAGCGCACCTAAAAGTAACATTGACCCCTCCAAGTTTCATTTTCTTACACAAAAAAAACAATCTACAAGAATTTGTTGAAGTAATGTATCTCAAAAGCAATAAATAAACTTTCTACTGCAGCAGTATGATTTCGATGTCGGTCACTTCGTACCCAAGTCACTTCAGTCCTTCTGATTTGGAGGCGTGCGATCGCACCCGCACGCCATCGCACGCCTAAAAGCTTTCCGAGGAGTGCGAATAATCACACGCCTGGATCCCTCTAAAATGCACGCCTTGGCATTCATTTTTGGTGTAATTATACTTGTTATCCAACTGCCGTCGGTGCCTTAATAGTAAAAATGTAAGGTGCATACTAAATATCCGGTTATTAGTTTACATTTTTACCGTTCCGATAAGCTTCGAAAAATTAACTCTAAAACTCAAAACACGGACCGCATTGCGATCACAATTTTTTACACAACGCACGCAGTCACGTCGTTTCCAATTTTCAGGTTCGTAGTCTTTGATATCATCCTCTGGGTGCAACAACAAAGGTATGAAACATTGAACGCTAGAGGGTGTTTCAAAACAATTTGATACTATTGAAGGAAAAGCACTCTATTGGTAACAACAGCGAAAGATAACAACACCTGCTTGAAACGCCTTGACCCATAACTGTACATGTACGTGTCTGTGCATGCAAATGTTTTTCCCCCAAATTGACATCCGAATTGCAATAATCACCATCGCTGGTGCGCGATCTAAAACCGTGCATGGAGCACTGCAGAGCCACTGGTATGCACGCAAAAGCCGTCGACAGCATGGTCTTCAAAGCACAGTTCCTCAGAAATGTTAGCTTGTTTACGAAAAACTGCACAACGTGTAGGCTTTATTTTACAAAAATGACACCATTTAGGACATTTTGGATCAACAGAAAGATTATTAAACTGTAAAACGTAAGATTTTGTTCTTCTTAAATGTGTTTGTTTGCTGTTTTGAGAAAATTGTTTGCGGGGTGTTTGTGCAAAGTCAAAATGCTGTGGGTGACTGTGAAGACGCATTTTTTTTTATCATCCGTGGTTGTGTTTTTTTGTTAACGTTTTTCAACCATAGTTTTTTCACCCGTCTTTTAAAATTTAGTAAAATTTAGTTTTTGCCCTAAATTCGACAAAAATGCTGTGGTGCCCTTTTTACACTTACGAAATTGCTGCGATGTCCTTCAAACTTTAGAAAAAACATGGCAATCATTGCCGTGCCTTTTGAGCACAAACTTCGAGGCTTGCTGTACATGTTGTCTACATTAGTACAAAACGTATACAAAACGTGTTTCTGTACGAACCTGAGCCTGTACCACAAATTTGCCGCTCTGCAAAATTGCACCCCTCGAAAAATCCAGGTGTGCTCTTTTCCACACGCCTGTGATTTTCAAATCAGAAGGACTGTCACTTCGTACTCAAGTCATTTCGCCCTGGCGTTCAAATTCTAAGGTGAGAAGTTTTAACAGCGTTTTTCAACCAACATTTTAAAACAAAATAATGATCAGTATCGCCATGGAGGTAGGAAAAGTCCTACCTCCATGGTATCGCACACAAACTTCAGGAAAATGGCAATAATTTATTTGCCGAGGATGTTTGGCACCTTATTTTGGGTTTGTTGGTTTAATAATGTATGTTATTCTTCACATATCAACAGAAATTGGTAAAAAGTAATGTGAGAAGTAATATAATTATTTGGTTATTGCAAATAAAAGTTGAAGTGATCCCGAACTGGTCAATAATGATCCCGAACTGGTCAAACGACTGTACTTGTGAGTGCTACTAGTAGTAGTACTTTTTACTAGACTAGTGTAGTGTAGTACTAGTAGTATGAGCAAAGTCGCACTCCATGCACACATCAAGCTCACCACCTTTACAATTATACAAAGTCGTCCCTCCCCGGTTACTCGACAAAAACCAATGCTAGAGACAGAGTTACACGGTCAAGAAGACCACATGAGTCTGTTGCGCAATGCAATGATTCACCCTCCTACCTACGCACACACGTGTACCTTAGTTAACACATTGTAGGTGACAACACATCATGATCATCATGGATAAACCATAAAAACTCACCTTTTAAAAACAAGAACATCTTGAAATTTAGATTTCTCGTGATACAGCACTTCCTTCACTTTCAGCGACATGCACTGACCAGGCCAAAGTGTACTAAACTCACTGAACCAACCTTCTCGCAAACAATCCATTTTCACAGTAACTATCTTTTGTGGTCAGCTCAGCTCCGATGACACAACAACCAGCAGAGCGCGCCTCCCTGTGTTGACGTTACGTTTTTTCCACGTGTGAAAGAGTAGTCTAGGTTTAAGACCTTCTTGTTCACTCTACCACCCACAAACTATCACCATTGAGGGCGCTATCTCAACAGACGGGCAAGCAAGAGCTCTGTTGTGTTGGGTGCAGTTTTGGGTGCACCACACAATAAAACAAAAATTGGGGTCATAATTAATAGATTATGTAATTATAACAATTTATCAACACCTGAGGCCTCTCTGCTTCAGCTTTTTAGGAGATTTGACAAATTTATGTAATTGACAAATTTGACAAATTTGTGTAATTGATTATTGTATCATTAAGTACAAATGGTGACAGATAGTTGTCACTTCAGTATTGTCATAGGTTTGATTCCCAACACTATAAATCCAAATGGTGGAGGGTTATCAAATTGTCCTTTTAACATTTTCAAAGGGTAAAAATTCCAACACTTTCACAGCACGTACTGTCCAATATTGGCAAAAGGGATATGAAATATCTGTAAAGTGTTGGAACCAAGCACCTTTGTAACACGATTTTTACCAGAGTCTCATTTTATCTAGAAAATGTTATTAATTGTTAATAAAGTTTTCTCTACTACTTTTCTTGGGGCCTTATTACTGATAAGAATATGCTCTGGAAGGAGCAAATTAACCTTTGTATGTAATAAGATTTCTAAATTAATGTAATTACATTATTAATAGAACTAAGAATACTTTGAGAGTGAAAGACATTTTGGCCGTTGTTAATCCCTATTTAAACTATGGCCACCTGGCTTGGGGTGGCATGATAAAGGTGTACCCCTCCTTGTTCATATAACTTATATATAACTCTTCATAAAAAAATGTATTCGTAATGCGTGTCATATTGCACATACAACCCCTCTTTGTTTCAAATATAAACTTCTGAAGCTGGAAGATATCTTAATGTCCAAATTGACATTCATAACTGTGATTATACAATTTGCTCCCGGTTAAATTAAGTCCATCTTCGTATTTTCTTTAAATCGTGATTGTCATCCTTTTGCTACAAGACAAGATATTTTCTTATCCGTATTTCTGATATATTTTGTAGAATGGATGTGATTTCTTCTAACTATCGTAAACTACCTAAAATTGTTAACTCTCTTCCTGTTTGCCTGAGAAATGATTTTCCCGGTATATCTTAGCCTTTTGTCAAGGCCATCGTGGCTTGGACAGCTTTGTAAACAGTGGAGCGACTGGAACGAGAGACCACGCGCGCGAGCCGAGTGGCGAAGCCACGAGGGCCTTTTCCAACTTGTTTGTGTTTTTTTTAATGAATTATTCATGAAGTATGAAACGTGCGTTATGCACTTCTGATTGATTTGGACTTTTGCTACCGTTTCGGGTATAAGCAAAAGTCGAGATTATAAAGAAACACATAAGAAACCGCAAACAAGTTGGAAAAGGCCCTCGTGGCTTCGCCACTCGCGTGCGTGGTCTCCCATTTCAGTCGCTTGGGATCGCGGCTCTACAAAGCTGTTCAAGCCACGAAGGCCTTGATAAAAGGCCAGGTATATCTCGATCTAAAGGAGGCTTTTCCTTACCCGTCATAAAGAGTTTTATTTGGACAAAATAAACGTTTTCTTTGCACTAACTTTTCATGTCATTCATGTTCAAAATCAGCAGGGCATTAATATTTCATTTTTTTCCTTTATCATATTTTACGTCTTGTTGACCTCGGGATGTATAGTATATTATCTATATAAAAAAATGCATTTTCGCATGCTGCAATTAGTATATTTTTGAACCAAGCAGTCTGGGTACTCCACTACAGGAGGGTTATACCTCCTCTGGATGTTACCTCCATTTGTACCTTAATTATTACGTTTTTAATTACTAGCTATTATAGAACTGTTGTTATTTAATATTTTTTCAAGTTGTGCAAATGGAAATAAACCAACCAAACAAACAAACACCCCAACACCCCAACACCCCAACAAACAAACAAACAAACAAACACCCCAACAAACAAACAAACAACCCAACAAACAACCCCAACAAACAAACAAACAAACAAACAATTACAAACAATGCATAATCGTTCAAGTTCAAACAGGATGTTAACGTCTCGAAGGGTATAGTGATTGAAACAAAAGCTCCAGGGGAGAGTTTTTCCGGGCTGACTTGATGAACTTTTTTTTTTCTTTCTTTTTTTGCTTTATTCTTCCCAGTAATTAAATGCCACTCAAAATGGGTCATCAATCTTTTCATCAACAATCAATAAGTGCCAGCATCAATAATGACAATACTGTACTATTTTTTTCTCAAGTAACAACACACCAGGGCCCAATTTCATGGCTCTGCTTGATACCGCCTAAGCACTCCAAAAATTCCATGCTAAACCCGTAAAATACGCTTGACGTAAACGCGGAAGCGCCGATTCTTTGCTTACGGTAAGCAGAGCCTTGAAATTGGGCCCAGTACGGTATAGTCCATAATTAATGATACAACAACATTCTGTTTCCAATAGCCTATTGAATTTTACAATTAGAAGCAAAGTTAAATATGTTTGTGGTTTTACTAAATGTGTCACCAATCCTCGAGTTATCTATCTTCGAGTGAATTCGGCTGCAGTGTAGGATGGAGCGCGCCACATTGGTCGTGTTCCCTTTAAAAGCCATTTCCAACTCTACAATGACGTGCAGCTTCGGGAATTCGACTTTTACAGAAGAAAAACGACCGTGCAAGTCACAAGCCTGCCCAAGCTTCTGCGAGAGGTTGTTTTGATTCCACCGAGCAAAAATGTAAACAGTCCTTGCCAGGCCGGTTGAGTTTATAGTCAAGCTAATCGATTTACGACGTCATAGGTCTAGCTCATGGTCAAGCGGAAGTTCTGGGAATTTCTGCTACGCATCCACATACCACACCTGAACACGAGTGTCGCAAGAAGTTATAAAGGCTGTGAGGTGGTTCTAGGCTCGTCGTACGATCAGTGGTTCTTTATTGGGAACTGTGTTTTAGGTAAGTTTTGTCTGGTATGATTGTGGTGTTATTAAACTTCTTTGACGAGAAGGAGATTAAACTATTATAGTTTTGATTCTGTCTCAGATAATAATATTATGTATGTTCGCAAAGAGTTAACATTCTTGTTTTGAAACAAGAAACGGAGGCCTACAATACCATCATGGTGACTTTGAATCGCATAATCAAGCAGCTATAAATAAGATTTCAGAATTATTTTCGTTTGTGTTGGGAAAAATACAATTAAATTTGTTTTTGTGGGGGAGTGGGGCTGTGTGGTAGATAGGCTAAAAAACTTTCTTACGGTCCATGCATCATAAGCTTTGAGGAGGAATGCCTTTTAATCCTCTGACGCACTTGATTACAAGTCATTCAACCATGAGCTCTTGAAACAAAACAAAAAATATGAAAAGGGAATAATAATCTTAACAATTCAATGCACGATGTCAAGACACAATTATTAGTTTTTGTTTTATGAGGGACTTATACTTTGATGTCGTGCATGCATCATGATTATTCCAATTGTTGCAATCGAAATAAAAGCATAAATAATGTGGATTTGGGTCTGCAAACTCCTTTTTTCTCTCTCGATCTGACACATTTTTCAGACGATCAAGGTTTCTCCATAACCATGTTCAGTGAGTTGAATAGACATCAATAATATCTTCACGGTACGTCATTGTTAAATCCTGTATGTATTTTCTGTGTGTGGTAAATCCTAATTGTATTTTGGGGTTGGGGTTAATTATTAGGCCTAATT
Organism: Leptasterias polaris; assembly: GCA_037783415.1. Lineage (NCBI taxonomy): Eukaryota > Metazoa > Echinodermata > Asteroidea > Forcipulatida > Asteriidae > Leptasterias > Leptasterias polaris. The sequence goes on from JAZGTN010000202.1 coordinate 1,748,120, forward strand.
ACAGTTTACAGGCATGTATTGCTTGAAATCTGACATTATCTATTGTTTTAAGACGTTTTTAGTCTTTCTTCTTTTCATTTAAACCTCCCTGGATGCCAATTATAGGCAGCTTAATGAAAAAATCAAGTGATGCAGAGCTAGAACTGATCATAATCATCTTGTGAAACTATTAACTCATGACGCGTGACGTTCACCAAACCGTGACTTATTGGCGCAGGCAAATTTCAAAACACAAAAACCATGAGCAAGGCAACTAAGGTATAATACAGGCTGTGATTAATGCAAAATCGTATGATCCACTTGAACACTAATCAACCCAACTTCATTTGCAACCATTGGACCGTGGAACTGTTGAGGGGTCCTGTCGACGAATGGTTTACGCGGTATGTAGAGTATAGGCCTAGTAACTGATGCCATGGGAACAAAAACACAACATATTTTACCCTTTGTGGGGGTAATCTGGCGGAAACCACTTTTGTTACATTCGTGAAACCTTGTTTACAGAAAGAGTAAACAGCCCAGCCCGTGCATTTTATGTTTGTGTGCGGAAATTTCCACATAACAAAATGTGTATAATTGTTATGGGGGAATACTACGCTTTCAAATCGTGGCCTTTTTTTTCTAAGTTGATAATTAAAAACTTCAAACATTATTTAGCACACTACTCAAAATGTTGATATCTTTTCGTATCATAAATCCAAACACCTCTGCTTGTTGAACCACTAATCCCTTGATGCTACATAAGTCTTATTTTCGTGTTCCAATTGAAGAAAGTTGTAAACTATTAATTTTTAAGACCCTTTGATTTTGCATTTGTTCAACTGTAATATTCGGAGCACGCTGTCTGTAATTTTTAACAACATATTTTGTTTTATCAAATAATAAACCACAAGGGAAATATTTTTTACATATTTTTTTATAAAGTTCACTAAATCACCAACAAGGTGCATGGGCGCTAATTTATCGGGCCCTATTCTGAAACTTTGATCGATGCTGAATCCACTACATTAGGTTGCGACCACAGATTGCTAATAATACACCGACAATCTCTAACCTGCACAGGAACCCATTTACTCCTGGGTGATGAGAAGCAAGTCTAGCAAGTTGATTGTTTCGCTCAAGGACATGTCACGACCAGGATTGCAAACCACATTCAATGATCAAGCCCTCCGAACTTCAAAACCTTATCACAAATTATTCAAACTTGAATAACTTCACAAAAGTGGAACCGATTGAGATGATTCAAAACATAATTCAAGGAAATCAGAAACACGTTATGTTTCTTGTTGGATAGATAAATCGGTTACAGTAAATACTAAGCCTACATGATACAGGATTGTCGTAGGAAAACAAGATTTGAAAGTCTCATGGCTACTTACACCGATCGCAAAGCACAAACTGATTGTTCGTCGTTTTGACACAAACACGACCAGCTAATTTTGACAATAATATTATGCTTTAGGCGTTGGTTGAGTGTGTGTTTATTCGAGAATAAGGCGAGAATGAATTTGGTCTTCCAAAAAACATCTGCCTAGAAGTGAAATTTCCCTACCTAAAATTCTGATCTGCCTGCAGTGGTCTACTGTTGAGCTTTGAAAACAAACTCTATACACGAGGCTGTCTGCTTTCTCACGGTCTTGCGTTAACCTTTAATCTGGGGTCTAAAGTCACTTAATACAAAGGCGAATCCCATGTAGGGTGTAGGGGCATGGGTTAAATCATTTAAAGGTGATCATCGTCCCTTGGGACAAGTTCGCGAAATAAATCCTAGAAACACAATCAATTATCATCTGAAACTGACATAAAAAAATGTTTGGCATTATTAGTTTGAGAGATAGAGAAAAAACAATAACAAACAGTTGTTAATGTGTGATTACAACGAAAGTTTATGAAAATAATTACAAGTGTTTTGTATTTTCACTTGGTTTAAAGTTTATCGAACAAAGTATGCTCAATACCAGACCACAGTTCAAATTGTAAAAAATTATCTTAGTTTCCATGTATGTTATTTTACAATAGAAGAAGAACAAATTGAGAATAAGGCCGATAAATATTAAAATTTTGCATTTTATTTGCGAAGAAAATCACTAACAATGTCATTTGGTAAATAGTTTAATGGTTTTTAAGAAAACATGGACATCGCCTTTTGGGAAGTGTCAAGAAATGTTAATGTTTATTTCATACAAGTCTTTCCCCGGATGGCCGGTGACTGAGCGAGATGGTGAGTATTTTTATTATATGATTAAGCAGCGCTCACACGAAGTACTCCAACGATTATTCAATTCATTCTACACACATCCAAATGGGCGAGTTCTTGATACTAGAGGTCAGGAAAATTCTCACAAATCATCGAATATATAACTTTTGTATTACGGACATTGTTTATTTCCTTTATGGCAAATATTCAAAGCAAGGTCACGGTGGTGATATTGGCAAATATGAGCGAAGTGGTGACTGAAAGTAGCAAGGTCGGCCACCTCGCGTTTAAATGTGCAGGTGGACCAAAACATACGCTAAGGTATTTTCCAGTAACAGTCCATTATTTATTTTGTAAAATTGTTTCAGTGGCCAGCTCAGTATGAGTATACCAGTAGGTATCCTGGCTTTATGGATGTTTCTCGGCGTGACGTCATCAACCGACAGTAACTACCACAACACCTGTTTGTTAAATCCAGGGGTGGGCGTGCTGAACAGGCGTCAAGGTAATTCACTTAAAGGCACTGGACACGTTTGGTAATTGTCGAAGACCAGTATTCTCACTTGGTGTATCCCAACATATGCATAAAATAACAAACCTGTGAAAATTTGGGCTCAATTGGTCATCGAATTTGCAAGAGAATAATGAAAGAAAAAACACCCTTGTTGCATTACTTTGTGTGCTTTCAGATGCATAATAAAAGACTTCAGCAAGAAGTCTTTTATTATTTGAGTGAGAAATTACCTCTTTCTCAAAAACTACGTTACTTCAGAGGGAGCCGTTTCTCACATGTTTATACTATCAACAGCTCCCCATTGCTCGTTATACCAATTAAGTACGTTTTTATGCTAACAATTATTTTGAGTAATTACCAAAAGTGTCCAGTGCCTTTAAGACATAGTATACAGATAGGAATTTATGAAACAATATTTTCTGGGAATACATTATATAGACATGAGATCGTTCTTATTCACCTGTAGACTTGGTTCAAAACTTTACTGTTGCGCTTTGCCCGATTAATTATCACTCGATTACCATCTAATTGAAAGCACATCATCATAGTGGTGTGATAACGTTTAACACTGATCCGCTTTGCAGCCTCATTGATCGAGGATGCGAAATCGAGTGCGCCATCTTACAGGTAGGGTTGTTCTTTGGTAATGACTCAAAAAATAGTTTTAAAAAAAAATTCCCGAAAGACTACACTGCGAAAACTAGGGTGTTAAAATTGACGCCATGTGGGTTGTCACGTGTACCCGTTGAATCACAATTAACGCCGTAAAAGGTGTTAAAATAACATCAGTATAATTGTATTGGCAGAAATTAGTTTTATTTTAACACCCTGTGGTGTAAGATTAGATTCTTTTTCGGTATCTATAATGTTATCTACCCATGGTGTAAATTTTAACACCACCAGTCTTTGCAGTGAAGGCATAACTTGTTATAAAGATGGTAATAGTATAGTAAGCATTCTGCAAAATTATTTTGTCTAAAGTTATCCGGTTGATTAGAAAAGAAAAAAAGGATGTCGAAGAATGTGGATCTTCAAAGATCGCATGACGCAAACACCCATAGAAATAGAACCCGGAGAACGCTGAATGCGTCATTGTGCGTGCGATTTCGTTGTGAGACCATTTTTATGGACGCGCGTACGCAATTTTTTTACGCGAGTATGGCAAAATTAGCATATTACGTGACTGTTCCATGCATGCATCAAATCAACTACAAGTGTGAAAACAGTCGTACATATAGTATGTATAATGGGTACGTACGTTATAGGCGGACACGTTGTGAACATGTGTTTCTTGTGTGTGGTGATGATAGGTGGTCTGGTGGTAGTTACTGGTGCAGAAACAAAACTAACTTTGTCAGTTCATGGCGCCTGGAAGCCACGTTTTTCTGCGCCACTCTGAGCGAATATGTTTTGCCGTAGTGATAGAAGCGGAGGTTTGCAAAACATCGGGCCGTTTTTCTGATGAGCTGGTATATGTGGTTGCTTCCGAAGCTATTGCTCACATTCACAACATGGTCCGATAATTCACTGAAGATTTCCCGTTTGCTGTGCACCCGTTTGAATGTTTCGGCTACAAGTTTTTTCATTGTTGCTGCTGATTTAGTTATGTGCAACCCAGTCGAGACTTCCCCGGTCACATATTGCCTGGTTGGAAAAATGGTAAGTACAACATGATGACTACCTTGCTTGTCTAAAAATTATAGGCTAGCCTTAGTCTTATGGACTCCGGAGGAAAGATTCCAAGTGTCATTGAATGCTCTTTTATCAGTTTTGTGGTCACACACGGGCCCGCCTGCCAATTTTTCACTCATGACAGTGTCATGCCTGTTGAGTTGAAATTGTGACTAGTTATAAAGACACAGTGGAAGAGTGGTGGACTGGTGGTTGGCTACTGTACTATTTCCCAAAGTCATTCAATTAAATTATTAATCAATCATATTCATAGGCTTGCGCTGGCACCTTATTTTTTAAACAAATCTTTTCATAAGTCATCTTTTTATATTGTTCGTTGTATACCTACTTGTTCATTGAAGCATGGACATACATGGAGCCTACTTGTTTTTTGTTTGTAATTTGCATGCATTCCTAATTGTTTGCAATACATTTTGACAGACAATCTGACAATGAGGCATGTTTGTTCAAAGACACTATAATCTGTATGCACTAAGCTTAAATGGATTAGTCTGTTGTCCAATTGCCAAATAATTACTGAACACAGTTAAAGAGGACAAGTATTATGGGAATTACAATATTTGACATACCGAAACACTTGGTCTGTTACTGCCACAATTCTGTAGACACTTGTTGAAGTAGCCCTCCTTTGTTCTTTCTTTTTAACAGTTTGTCATATTGTGGGGCATCCTCAGCGTTCTCCGGGTTCTATTTCTATGCAAACACCCAAACAGCGCCCTCACTTGGGTCAATGAAGACGTATCATTGGCTGAAAGTTGTTCGCCGCGCGCACACGCTTGCACGTTTCTAATGTTTAACCTCATGCAAGGGGTCAATGGTTTTCAGCAATTTATCTATATTTTTTATTAATTAATAATTAGGTTTATTTTTAGATTATCTCTGTTACCATATTTTTTTTCTGTCTTGATCCAACCTGTCTTTCCGTGGTTTCACCATGTCCCTATTCCTGTTCTGAGTTTGTCTGTCCATCAGTTCATCTCATCACAAGCCTTGGCTTCGCATTATACTTTGTAAAGGTTTAATTCCTTGTAGTTTGTTCTTATAAACATAATTACCATGGACAGTTTTAATTATCCAATCTGATTGGTCGAGGGATCACGTGGCCATGTTTAAAGGTTCGATGTAAACACGATGAGGAGTGTTAAATATAGCCGGAGAAAAATGAGTCAAAAGAGGGCGCTAACCATTTACACATGGTTTCCCCGAATGACAAAAAGTAGAAATCAATACAGAGAAAACACACCCAACAAACACCCCAACCAACAAAACTTCCCAACATCCCAACAAACAAACACCCTAACAACAACAAAGTACACAAATACTTTCAGCAACACGCATACATTTGAAATCTTCCTTCAGTTTATAACAAGACCCACCGCATTGACGTCACACGTGGATATTATCTACACAATGGAGCAAGTTCGGGTGTTAAAGGCACTGAACACGTTTGGTAATTACTCAAAATATATATTAGCATAAAAACTTACTTGGTAACCAGCAACGAAGAGCTGTTGATAGTATAAAACATTGTGAGAAACCACTCCCTCTGAAGTAACGTAGTTTTTGAGAAAGAGGTAACTTCTCACTAAAATAATAAAAGACTTCATGCATGAAGCCTTTTATTAGCATCTGAAAGCACACCAAATATTGTGCAATAAGGGTGTTTTTTCTTTCTTTATTTTCTAGCAACTTCGATGACCGATTCAGCCCAAATTTTCACAGGTTTGTTATTTTATGCATTATGTTGGGATACACCGAGTGACAATACTGGTCTTTGATAATTACCAAACATGTTCAGTGCCTTTAACCTTAAGTCGATTTGCCGTTTAATCCACGCATGCGTGGTCAGTGTTTCACTCGAACGCGTTCAGTCGATTGATTCGGCAAATATGGCGTGGACCTATCGGAGAGAAAAAAAAAGGTGTATTGTTCCAAAACACCGTCTTAACAAAATGACTTTCGTTAGTTGACTAGAGAAACAGCGCTCCAGAGCTAGGTTGGTCCAGTTGGACTAGCTGGTTCAACCATGCAACGTTCGAGTGACTCTGGTTAAGTCTAGTCGACTCTAGTCAGCCAACCGAACTTGCTCTAGGTCTGCCATTTTGGGAGTCAAATAGGTATGATCATAGAGAAAGCTTTCTCTATGGTAGATACACTCTCAAACAGCGCCCTCATTATTAATATTAGGCAGCTGCTCTTGTGCGTAAAAACTTGCGCGTGACCTACCTCATCTCGTGGGCCCACGAGATGAGGTAGGCCATGGGCATACCAGCAGCGTTGTACATTGGGCGTCAATGGGAGACTTTAGACTTTCAGCTAATCACCGAGAGAGGGCGCTCGTCACCAGGTAAAGTCAAAATTATAGGGCGCACCACACCAAATAAGCCAGAATTAATGCGCCAAGCTACTTATCATAATTTGTAAACCCACAACTTATTTTTAATTACAACGTTTTGAGGGTCATGCAATTAATAGATTGTGTAAATATAATAATCTATCACAACCTGGGGGTTCTGTGCTTCAACTTTTGAGGAGACTTGATAAATTTAGGCGTTAAAGTTGGCCCTATTTGACCGGGTAAGTAGAGAAGTGCTTCACGAAAACTGGCAGCAAGTCGGTTTTGGAAAAATACAAATTTTCGCGTTTTTTTCTTCTGGGGTAGTTAGCAAAAATTCCAAACGGCTGACCTGGCAAAAATTGAAAAGAATTCTGAAGTTCAGTCGTCCGAAAATATGTTTGATTGGTTTTCAAGAGGCTGAGAGACTTTCACGATTTTTTGAGTATTTTTGAATATTTATCATTTAGCATTGGTTCCTATGGGAGTTTATTTAGTGTGGTGCGCCCTATATATACAACATGGCGGCGCCCGTGCAGCCATGTTTGTGTTCTGTTTACATTTATGTAGGCTTGAAACAACGACAGTAATGAGTTGTGTGGGGGCATTGTTTGTCACTTTGTTGCTGTTTTTACATTGGAAACATCATTTCTTTGACTGTAAACTGTTAGTATAGCAATAATGTTTCTATTTCCTCAAATTACAATACATTTATTAACCGAGAATAATTCAACGTTTCACACTCAAAGAGGGGTTTGCTTTCTAAACCTGCATGGTTAAACTATGAAAAGTAATAAGTATGAGACTGACGGTTTTAGTCACATTCAAAGAATCATGAGCCAACGTGGCTGGTTGAATATGAAAAAGGAGAGAAAAACCACCAACAGACTATTTGAAGAGGAATAGGGGAGGTGGTGGATATGTCATCATATATGTCAAGTTTCCGGAAAGTGAATACACTCTGATGCGTGATGTGTAAACCCTAGGCCTAGCCCCCAACCAGCAGCCTAAACCCTACACTATACTGTACAACCCTCGGCAAAAACCGTAGCCGTCAGCCCAAACCCCAGCCCCCAGCCCAAACCCTACACCCAAGCCGAATCATATCCCCCAGCCCTAACCCTAGCCCCTAGCCGAAATCATAGCCCCAGCCCAAACCCTAACCCCCAGCCGAGCCTACCCCCAAAGCCCAAAACCCTAGCCGTCAGCCCGGACCCTATCCCCCAGCCCAAACACCTTATTAGCTTACAGTCTTAACTCTTAACTCTTAACTATAGTCCAATTGTTCCCGTTCACCCACAATTTATTAACCGTAAAGTGTCTGGAAGGGCATTTTGCAACAAGCCCCGCCCACGCCCCGCCCACCCATTCACCCCCTTATTCCTTAAAGCTAGGTAAAATGAAACTTGGAATGACAATTAAACGTGGTAAAATGACCTATGTATATTCTTTTTTGTTATAAAGTTCACCATTTTAAACTCAATATGATTACATGGTTAAAAATGTTGGCGGGTAAGCAAAATCTACCCCCCCCCCCCTTCTCAGGCCCTCCCTCTTCAATCCCCTTTCCCTTTTACAGCTTCCACTGTCAATTATTAAAAATAATTGTAAGGCGTTTAGAATCGTATAACTAAAAAAAAGAGATAAGTTTATAACTTGTTGAGTGACTAGGATTTGGATATAACAACTGACTTGTCATTAGAGTGTACACAGCGTGTAATGCAGGTTTTTCTTATCGCATTGCTTAGAGTACATGTAAATGCTCAAACATGTTTGACCTTGTTGTAGACGAACGCAATAACATTTTCAATTCATTTTTTCAGATATCAAGTCAGTGACTTATTTTCAACAATTTAAGCATAATTTTTTAACCATAAAGAATAATTAAGTGCCCTTATATATACAACATGGCGGCGCCCGTGCAGCCATGTTTGTGTTCTGTTTACATTTATGTAGGCTTGAAACAACGACAGTAATGAGTTGTGTGGGGGCATTGTTTGTCACTTTGTTGCTGTTTTTACATTGGAAACATCATTTCTTTGACTGTAAACTGTTAGTATAGCAATAATGTTTCTATTTCCTCAAATTACAATACATTTATTAACCGAGAATAATTCAACGTTTCACACTCAAAGAGGGGTTTGCTTTCTAAACCTGCATGGTTAAACTATGAAAAGTAATAAGTATGAGACTGACGGTTTTAGTCACATTCAAAGAATCATGAGCCAACGTGGCTGGTTGAATATGAAAAAGGAGAGAAAAACCACCAACAGACTATTTGAAGAGGAATAGGGGAGGTGGTGGATATGTCATCATATATGTCAAGTTTCCGGAAAGTGAATACACTCTGATGCGTGATGTGTAAACCCTAGGCCTAGCCCCCAACCAGCAGCCTAAACCCTACACTATACTGTACAACCCTCGGCAAAAACCGTAGCCGTCAGCCCAAACCCCAGCCCCCAGCCCAAACCCTACACCCAAGCCGAATCATATCCCCCAGCCCTAACCCTAGCCCCTAGCCGAAATCATAGCCCCAGCCCAAACCCTAACCCCCAGCCGAGCCTACCCCCAAAGCCCAAAACCCTAGCCGTCAGCCCGGACCCTATCCCCCAGCCCAAACACCTTATTAGCTTACAGTCTTAACTCTTAACTCTTAACTATAGTCCAATTGTTCCCGTTCACCCACAATTTATTAACCGTAAAGTGTCTGGAAGGGCATTTTGCAACAAGCCCCGCCCACGCCCCGCCCACCCATTCACCCCCTTATTCCTTAAAGCTAGGTAAAATGAAACTTGGAATGACAATTAAACGTGGTAAAATGACCTATGTATATTCTTTTTTGTTATAAAGTTCACCATTTTAAACTCAATATGATTACATGGTTAAAAATGTTGGCGGGTAAGCAAAATCTACCCCCCCCCCTTCTCAGGCCCTCCCTCTTCAATCCCCTTTCCCTTTTACAGCTTCCACTGTCAATTATTAAAAATAATTGTAAGGCGTTTAGAATCGTATAACTAAAAAAAAGAGATAAGTTTATAACTTGTTGAGTGACTAGGATTTGGATATAACAACTGACTTGTCATTAGAGTGTACACAGCGTGTAATGCAGGTTTTTCTTATCGCATTGCTTAGAGTACATGTAAATGCTCAAACATGTTTGACCTTGTTGTAGACGAACGCAATAACATTTTCAATTCATTTTTTCAGATATCAAGTCAGTGACTTATTTTCAACAATTTAAGCATAATTTTTTAACCATAAAGAATAATTAAGTGCCCTTATATATACAACATGGCGGCGCCCGTGCAGCCATGTTTGTGTTCTGTTTACATTTATGTAGGCTTGAAACAACGACAGTAATGAGTTGTGTGGGGGCATTGTTTGTCACTTTGTTGCTGTTTTTACATTGGAAACATCATTTCTTTGACTGTAAACTGTTAGTATAGCAATAATGTTTCTATTTCCTCAAATTACAATACATTTATTAACCGAGAATAATTCAACGTTTCACACTCAAAGAGGGGTTTGCTTTCTAAACCTGCATGGTTAAACTATGAAAAGTAATAAGTATGAGACTGACGGTTTTAGTCACATTCAAAGAATCATGAGCCAACGTGGCTGGTTGAATATGAAAAAGGAGAGAAAAACCACCAACAGACTATTTGAAGAGGAATAGGGGAGGTGGTGGATATGTCATCATATATGTCAAGTTTCCGGAAAGTGAATACACTCTGATGCGTGATGTGTAAACCCTAGGCCTAGCCCCCAACCAGCAGCCTAAACCCTACACTATACTGTACAACCCTCGGCAAAAACCGTAGCCGTCAGCCCAAACCCCAGCCCCCAGCCCAAACCCTACACCCAAGCCGAATCATATCCCCCAGCCCTAACCCTAGCCCCTAGCCGAAATCATAGCCCCAGCCCAAACCCTAACCCCCAGCCGAGCCTACCCCCAAAGCCCAAAACCCTAGCCGTCAGCCCGGACCCTATCCCCCAGCCCAAACACCTTATTAGCTTACAGTCTTAACTCTTAACTCTTAACTATAGTCCAATTGTTCCCGTTCACCCACAATTTATTAACCGTAAAGTGTCTGGAAGGGCATTTTGCAACAAGCCCCGCCCACGCCCCGCCCACCCATTCACCCCCTTATTCCTTAAAGCTAGGTAAAATGAAACTTGGAATGACAATTAAACGTGGTAAAATGACCTATGTATATTCTTTTTTGTTATAAAGTTCACCATTTTAAACTCAATATGATTACATGGTTAAAAATGTTGGCGGGTAAGCAAAATCTACCCCCCCCCCCCCTTCTCAGGCCCTCCCTCTTCAATCCCCTTTCCCTTTTACAGCTTCCACTGTCAATTATTAAAAATAATTGTAAGGCGTTTAGAATCGTATAACTAAAAAAAAGAGATAAGTTTATAACTTGTTGAGTGACTAGGATTTGGATATAACAACTGACTTGTCATTAGAGTGTACACAGCGTGTAATGCAGGTTTTTCTTATCGCATTGCTTAGAGTACATGTAAATGCTCAAACATGTTTGACCTTGTTGTAGACGAACGCAATAACATTTTCAATTCATTTTTTCAGATATCAAGTCAGTGACTTATTTTCAACAATTTAAGCATAATTTTTTAACCATAAAGAATAATTAAGTGCCCTTATAGGGCGCACCACACCAAATAAGCCAGAATTAATGCGCCAAGCTACTTATCATAATTTGTAAACCCACAACTTATTTTTAATTACAACGTTTTGAGGGTCATGCAATTAATAGATTGTGTAAATATAATAATCTATCACAACCTGGGGGTTCTGTGCTTCAACTTTTGAGGAGACTTGATAAATTTAGGCGTTAAAGTTGGCCCTATTTGACCGGGTAAGTAGAGAAGTGCTTCACGAAAACTGGCAGCAAGTCGGTTTTGGAAAAATACAAATTTTCGCGTTTTTTTCTTCTGGGGTAGTTAGCAAAAATTCCAAACGGCTGACCTGGCAAAAATTGAAAAGAATTCTGAAGTTCAGTCGTCCGAAAATATGTTTGATTGGTTTTCAAGAGGCTGAGAGACTTTCACGATTTTTTGAGTATTTTTGAATATTTATCATTTAGCATTGGTTCCTATGGGAGTTTATTTAGTGTGGTGCGCCCTTTAGGAATAGGAAAAGCATGGGAGTGACGGTCACCGACAGCACTCGTCAACAAATACTTCGCGTTTTGCGTGTTGCGTGTTGTTTTTTTCTTTTAAGTTATTTTAGATTCAACCCTACTGTATTTTTGATTTGATAACACAATACCAAACACGTCGTGTGCAGTACCAAACTGTTCTGGAACAAAAAGTGGTGTGCTGAGTGTGGCGAGTAGCACTAGCGCTTGCAATCCCTACACAGTCACAAACGACAAGGGCCGATCTAGGAGGCCAATCTGCATGTGACATGATTTACTCTAAGCATTTTTAGAGACGGAACACACACTGACAACACTGCCAGACAGTGCGATTACAGACAGACGACATAGTTGTTTATTTCCTCTCCCGCCATCCGAAAGCCTAACACAGTGTAGTCCTTGCTCTATGGTAGTACTAGTACATTAGTAGTGTAACAGCCAAACAACTTTACCTGGTGGTAGGTCTGCTGCCCTCTAGTGGCAGAAATTTTCAAAAGTCTCCCATTGTAAAAGAACGGGCGTCGCTTAAAAAGTGCACAAAATTGTAACTCTCTTTCCCAGGAGAGATGAGGCCACTTAGCATAAATTTGCGTGTTATAATAATTTTTGTGATACATTTTAAAAACACGCAAATTTATGCTAAGTGGCCTCATCTCTCCTGGGAAAAAAATTACGCCGGCCGCGGTATGGATAATCTGAAAGTGGCACTCCAAGATTTTCGCGGGTTATGCAACAGGTGATTTGGGTAAACAGACCATAGCATTTTGAAGTCCACAGTATGAATAATAATAGTCGGTGTCACCTTTCGAGGCAAAATTGTTGCCTTACTCATTCGTCAGTTTTTAAATATCTGTTTGATCATTATTTTAAAGGAAAGGTTAAAGGTCACGCCCGTGGCTGGCCAAGTCGGCAATGTCGTATCGGCTGCACTAGGCTCTACACTCCAGTGTGTGGAAGTGATGAAGTCACGTATGGTAACGAGTGCGCCTTATGTGCAGCCGCGTGTGAGAACAACGCCCTCTATCTTGCCTGCAGAGGAGAGTGTCCGTGTGACGCCGCCGGTGGGGGTCAGCATCACCAGCGGGGAGACCCGGGGATTTTGACTGATAGTGCGGCCACCAGTCGAGCTGACAGTGTAGTACCTGAGGTTGTTTCTGAGCACCATAAGCCAGTACCAAAGCAAGGTGGACCAAGGAAACTAAAGAAAAATCCCAACCCAGGTAATAATAATAGTATTGATAACTAGAAGCAATACCAAATAGTTGTAGGCAGCTGGCTGAAATGTGGAGCGTGCACTGTATAATAAGCCATCTTGGTATTACTATCTTACTCGTTTGATGCAACAGTATTAGTAGTCAGCGCAGGCAATGACCACTGCTATCAATTCATAATATCAGCATGTTACGCCTTAGATTTGGCAATTTGGGCTATAAAAAGCGTTTGCTATAAGATGAATACTGTTTTGCATTTTTAAAATAAGTAAAATGTAATGATCCACATAAAATATCCCTCGAATTGTGTGTTTAGGCCCATTCGTTGTGAACTAACCGGTCTGCCGTTTTGTAGACCAGACCAACTTTTTTACTCCAAATAGCGGATTTCCGTTTTAGAAGGCAATGTCCGCATGTGTTGTACAGGTTTTTAGGCGACGCGCAGCGTTTACTACACGCATACCGTAAAAGTTTGTACGTGTAATTTGAATCTTAGAATGATGGCGAGTGTGACCGAAAGTTTTATCTGCTTGTCACGTTTGCTTGGGGCCGGGGGGGGGGGGGGGGGGGGGGGGTCAACAAGAAGTGCGTTTGTTTGCGGTTACGAAAGACAGGAAAAGAGACCTATTAGTTGTATGCGTGTTGGCGGGGTTTTACGGTTTTGGTTTGCTCTCCATAATAGTCAGTATAATTTTATTTTTACAAAAAGATTGCTTTCTCATCGTAAGAGCCTTCCTTACGCATATTAAAATTGTTTGCCTATTTTCGGTCTGTGTTTATGCTGCATGCTGAGGACTTTCTGCGCTTGGTTTATTCGATTGATAGGCCCTATGGCCGTGACTTTTGAACTAAACTTTCTGCTGAGGTATTTCCTTCTTATTAATGTTTGCACTATTGCACTTTTTAAACAGTGATCATCATAACAGATACAGAGTTAAGTGTTAGATCTGGAAACGTCATTGCTGGCACTCTCAACCATATGACCCTTGACCTCCATGCAGAAGTTGCCCCAGAGAGTAACCCCGTTACCCAGTCCTCCGTGTGGAAGGTCGAGTTGTACTACAGAAGCAGAGGCAAGTCCAAATCTGGGAATGTCAATCAAGCTTTAAGTCCCGCCCAATCTGACGCGTCACTTGAAGTAGGACAATCTATCTACATCCGGGGTATTGAGTATGAGCTGGACCTGCGCGATAAGACATGCTCAGATATCAAGGAGATATGTACGTTCATTAAGCATCAAAAGACTGAAGGCCACAGGGCAAAGGTCATAGGGAAACCAACAAAGAAATCTCTGCGCCATTGCAAAAAAGTCAAATGTACATCGAGTACCTAACTGATATCACAAGTTGGCTCATTTGCATGTACGTGTATGGCTGTTCTAGGCCAATCATAAGCCATCCCATAAGTGGCAATGCTTACCGCGTGCGGAATTAATTCTGCGCTGATGACGGCCATTATGTGCATTATTACAGGGTGCCGGCCGTAACCTCAGAATTCCGCGGTAAGCAGAGCCAAACCTTGGACCCGGATATGCTAACTGTGCTTAGCAAGTTTGTTTTTGCTTACAGGTTTTATGAAATTTGACCCTGATGAACAAGCTCATATTGCGTCTGTTCTTTGCAATTTTTAAAAAGCACGAGTTTAAAAAAATTGTGCCCTTGAAATAGGAAAGCGAAAAGTATCCTATTTTAAAAACCCTAAAGCCTCTTTGGCAAGTACGTACAACCTTTCGGATCGGGTTTGTGAGGTAGGTCCTGCTATTGCAGATGTTTTATTGTTTCTAAAGAATTCCTCTGTGAGGTCCAAGGTGAACAACAAAAACTTTGTGGGATCCATTGTGTAAAAAGACAAGTAAGCCCACAAGAACCAGTAGCAAAATAGCGTTATCGATATCGAGCCTCAAAGTGTGACGTCATTTGCAATGCTGCATAAACAAAACGTCACTGGCTGGAAATTCCTACTGCAAAAAATATAAACAACAAAATACAAGGTATGTGACACCGAAATAAGATACTTTATTTTCAATGATTGTACATAGGCTCGTAACTTTCAGCTTTGTATTTCCGAAGCGTCATTCGGAGCTTATTTATAAGGCGTGACTGAAATGATATCCCAGACAATTTAGATTAGAATTTCCTAGAGTCTTTGGCTGTTTTGCGTATTCTCAGATCTTCAAGTTTTTGTATTTTTACTGCTTTCCCTAATGGTAACTTTAGTACAACTTGTTAAAGTTTGATTCACAGTGCTTAGTAATTAATAGCACACGTTTGTTGTTAACGCTAATCTACGTTAAATTCTCTGTAACTTTGTCTTCTAATGTATTTTACAATTTATTGAAACTATACAATCTGTAACACCTATTGTTCATCTTTTTGTGTCGAAATTGAGAGTAAAAATAACAATATCACTGAACTGACTGTTCTTTTTGGTCATCAAGTTCCTGTCAGATTATTTCAAGTTGATTTACTGAACAAATTTGGAACGCCTCTTTTTAGATATTGTGTAGGCCTAATAATAAATCTGGTGCTGAAATATATGCCTTGCCTGAACTGTTCGTTTCAAATTAGATGTAAATGAGGATACAGACATTCTAGAGTGTGTGGCAGCGGTGAATTGAAAACAAACAAATACCCCACAACAAACAAAGGCTTTTGGAGAATGCGAATTATTTTTTACTTTTGGGCGATTCACAAAAAGCTTCAGGAGACAATGTAAGTTATTATTAGTCATCAATTCATATTCTGGTTATTTTACTGGCTACTTAGGCGAGCAAACAGGAGAACAATAACAGAGTAACTGTTGTTATTGCCGCCAGGGGGCGGGCTGTATTTTCAGCGCCACTTGGTGGCGCTGGCGAAGTGAACCCATCAGGACCGTGTCCATACCACTTGTCTGTTGCAGGGTCCCAGTTGTTGGGGCTTGGCAAAGGCAGGAAAGGTGCACCGGGAATATCGTTGCACCCAGTCTGGGATTCACCCTCGAAGGCAAAGCAGCAAGAGAAGCATTCTGCGCCACCTGGTGGCGGGCTATCGCCAAAAAATGAAAACCGGACGCAGTCAGCTCCTCTGATTGGGTCGCCAACCAACTTGTAAAACTCGTCGTAGCATTCGTCCTAGGAGATTAAAATAGATAATATTATAACCATGATACATTTAAAAGTGTGGAGGGGACGAGATACATTGAATACGAGGACAGAGTTATCAAAGATTATGGTTTTACTACAGAAATATCCGTACTCCTAAGGTCACTTCATTTCAAGTTGACTAAAAATCTGTTAAAATTACTATAGGGAAAACTTAGAATTATTTACCCCCCACAATAAAAACAAGAACTGGATTTCCATCTTGTGTTTTTGAGCCAATGACGCTACAAAGAATATGGTTAGGTATGAGCCCTAATGGTTAAGACAGGTTGAATGGCTTCTTATAACTGGCACCCAGAACAAAGACATTGACAAAAAGGACCACCAACATAGGGTATAGATAGCTTAGTTGGAAGAGCGCCGGTGTCACGTCCTCGACGTTCCGGCGTACTGAGCGTTCCGGGTGACGTACGCATGCGCGGCCGTACTATTCGTTCCAGCCGTGTTGGTGACGTGGTCTCCTTCTCGTGCTCTTAAATTGTCAGACAATACCGCGTCGTAAGAATATTTCTTAGATTGGGCACGTACAGCCCTCTTTTCCCCCTCTGTCAGGCCTTCCACATACCTCCCACTGGTAAGGTAATGAATTATTATTGATGTCTTCACACCTAGAGTTACGAAACGACTTGACATGCTTGTGCGTTCATCACTACTAGTAGTAGTACTACAGCTCATGAGCGACGCCATGACAGCTAGAGGAAAACTCAGTGCGACACAAAATTGACTACTTTCGCTTGCTGCGCGCAGGAATAACATGACGTTATGTATTATATTTAGTCATTTGGAACGTTTAGTACGCGGGAGTGCTCAGTGCGCGATGGCTCCTGGCAAAAACATGCCAGTAATGTCAAACTTTTATTGCTATAAATACCCCCCAATTAGTGTGTTTCTCCATTCCAATGCAGAATTCAACCTTCCTCGTTCCTACGTGGATATTATTTCGCGTAATAGCGCCCTCTTTTGAATAAACTTCCTCCCGTCCATGTTAATTTACCCTTTTGGGACACATAGGCCGACACCAATTTTTTAGGCCGATGTCATAATTTGCCGTGTTGGGAGAGCCAGAGGGGGGGGGGGGGGGGGGGGGGGGGGGGATAAGATTTTCCTGCAACACAACGGCGACCTAACGAACATTTAAAGCACTCAAACCCCTGCAGAGGAATGTCTTAAAAATCGGCAAATCGTAACAGGAGTGATTCTTTTTAATATTTTATATGATAGATCGTATGTGATGCATTGTTTGTTGCTGGCGGAATGACGATAAATACAAAATCCAACTTATACCTCAATAGTTTTGTCCAGGGGCTAATTAATAATGTAGACGACTTACGAAATCCATGCATCCTTTCCAATGCGAGTATCCATCTCCACCAGCGTTCATCTTAATAGTGTTGAAGCAATTGGAACGCTCGGTTTCGCATTTTGTCAAAGTGCCATTTTCTCCAAGCTAAAGATAAGAGAATGAATGAAAACACGATATGAGTTGCTTACTTCCATATTTGAAAACTAGGCCACAAAAAAACCCCAAACGTATGCCGTATGGAAATGGAAAAAGCTGCGTAAACGCCTCGAGTTTTGAAAGTCGATTAGAAACTTACGTGAGCGCCATTACATCGGTCATTATCCGGTTCATTGTCACATGTGTAGCATGACACATCAGTATTACCGATACCTAGAATGACGGGCGGAGGGGCTGAAACAAAATAAATAATACATCGACATAAATAAAATGTTACTAACAGTACAAGTTATACTCCCAATTCAACAACAAACAGGGCGGGGCTTTATTTTCATCATATCTGAGATTGTCATTTATACAACGCGGTACGCATTCTGACTAAGTATACTTTTCATTTACACAGCAGACTCAGTGGAAGTCTTGCTGAAAGGTCACGAAAACATCTCCATTGCACACATTTAAGCATTCATACACTATTTTCAAAGAGTATTTTCTAATAACTTACCATCAGTAGTTGACGCAAGTGACCCTGTATGTTAGATAAAATAGAAAGCATAATATTGTATAAAAAAAAAAAATCAATTACAGCGATCCCATATTAAATTCATGGTTAGGTTTTAGAAGACACAATTCAAAAGTAAAAGTGACCAACAATACATATTTTAAATCAAAATTGTTTTTCCACTGTGATTTGAAGTTGTACGAACTAAAACGGGTTACTGTGTAAACTATAAAATGAAACTATAACAAGGCACGCAACTTTCACTTTTTCCAGTTTGTATCTTTATATATCTTATAAAACAAGGAAGTGAAACTCTAATATCAACGCCCTTCGCAAAGTTTCTTCAGGACTGTCCTTTTATCAGTGGTGACACCGGGTTAAAAGCAATAAATTGTCACTTGACTGACGACTCAGTAAATTGAGTGATACTGAAAGGTTGGACTCACCGGTTGGACAGAGTTGCACCAAAATTGAAACTGAAAATTAAATAAAAACAAAACTTTAATTAGTCACGCATGCCTATTTCGTTGTAAGAATAAAACTAAACAAAACGTAGAGTTCTATATCACTTGTTTCGACTATTTTATTTAAAAAAACCAAGCATAAAACACTTTTGATAGACAGATAAAGGTTAAAAAACACTTTTGATGGAAAGATAAAGGTTATATGATCGATAATGAAGGTTAAACTTTAATAAAGGCACGCCAAGTAAAAAAATAAAACAATGTACATGTACAATGTACAAGGCAGAACATTAAAAAACCATTATGAATATATGAGGCCGTATCGATAAGAAAGAACTAATCTTTTCTTAGATCTACTTGCTAACTCAGATTCTAGAGTAGGCCTTGAATAATACATATGTAGGTCAAAGAAGGACCCTCAACAAAGAGGAAGGTTTGACAAACTTGACCTTTCGAAGGCCCTTTTTCATATTCGAAACTTTTCTTGGAGCATGATATTACGTGTATTCCAAGTAACGTCAGAACCACAGGCCCTAGATATATAGCCCTAACTATGCGCAGGTTTAACTTTTTGACACTCAATTCTGTCGAATAATGTCTGCGATAAATTTTAAATGGTGACCAAGCGTTTACAAAAGAGATATTAAGGTCCTTTTACGAGTCAGACTAGCTATTGCTAACATAACAACAATGCAAGCCCATGATATTATTAGCATGATTAAAACACTGATGAGTGATGATCGACTTGAGAATGTTACAATCTCATTATTAATTATTTAGCTTAATATAAAGCTTAGTGTGATATGATTACTTACCAGAAAGTGTAATACCGAACAAAACCTTCCAACGAACGAACTCCATCTTTTATTACATAAACTGTTTTTTCTTTTAAAAAGGTGCGATAATCGCACGGTTTGGTATGGTTTGAAAACCCCTGCCCCTTCCTAGTGATTTGTTTTAGGTTCGAATTTACAAGTCTTGACAGTCTGCGTGACGAACACTGTTTGAATTACACGCGTTAGCAATGTAGGCGCTCGCGTTAAACACTAATGGCGCGATAATAAGCAGTTTTGGCGCGTGTTAAAAACGTGTTCCTGTGCGTAATGCACGCATAAAAGCGCGCGATCCAAATTGTAAATTCGTACAGCCGTCTGTACAGTTTCCCTGCGCGTAAATTAACGCGCCGAAGTAAACTGATTGCGCAGATTACACAAACCTTTTCGATTATGCTTTTTAATAAGGTGTTTAGCAACTGGAACGCACCTCCGCAGCAAAATGCTCGTCTTTAATTTTCACCATTTTGGCAGTCAATTGTGTACATTTTGTGTACTAAAATGGCGGACAGGATAGGCGCGTTGTGCAAGGGGTCAATATGATCTCCACGTTGTAGTGACTATGAAGACCAACATATTTAGGTGCACCAGCTAAATAAAAGTCACATAGCTACACATGCTTTATAAAAGTAATATTCACAAATATTCAAATCATTTTTAGAGAGCTCTGCATGAGCATTCTGAAATAAAAGAACAAAGTGCATTGACATAATTATAAGCTTTGAGTTCCATTTCGATTGTATGAGGGTCAGTCCATGAGTCTCTTGAGGTCGCCCGTCACAAATAATAACATCACAACAAGAGTTCTAACAAAAGTTACAGTCAGTCTTCAGAAAAGGTGGTTCTACGTTTGAGAGCAAAAAGGGACAACGTTATACCCAAACTGCAAGAAACTGAGTCAATAACCACAACATACAAACGGAATATTGGATCAAATTTTAACAATCCCTAAATGTATATGTTACCATAAAATGTGTCAATTACTTTACATTTTGAGGACCTTCCATTGAGGCTTGGCGCATTTAAAGGGAACGTTGCCTTCGGATTGGGCGCTTTGGGCTATAACAAGCGTTTGATGTGACATGAACACGGTCGGAAAGATGTTTTAAAAGTAGAATATAATGATCCACACAAAGATTCCTCACTGACTGTGTGGTTTTCCTTTTATTCGTGAACTATAACACGGTCCGCCATTTATGGGAGTCAAGATTTTGACTCTTATAAATGGCCGACGTGTTCCTACTAGTCTTAATTCCAGTCGTAAAACGATGATCAGAGTGCTGCTGTGATGTGCCGTGTCTAAGTCCTCATCCCTCCTGTCCACAATAAACATTTGGTATAAACAACACCGGTTGTTTCTCTCGGTTAGTCCCATGACAGTTTTCTTACCCTGATTGACGAGGTTTCTTCTTTTTGGACACGTCTTAAATCTGGTTTTTACGGAAGCTTAAATTGCCATCATGTTACTGAGTTACTGAGATAATTTATCTCAGAAACACGGAATATTTTCTTGGAAACACGGAATTCAATAATAAGGTATCTCTGAAACATGGAATTCAATGATACCGTATCCCCGAAACTCGGAATTCAATGATAAGGTATCTTGGAAACACGGAATTCAATGATAAGGTAGCTTGGAAACACAGAATTCAATAATAATGTATCTTGGAAACACAGAATTCAATGATAAGGTATCTTGGAAACACATAATTCCAAGATAAGGTATCTTGGAAACACGGAATTCAATAATAAGGTAACTTGGAAACACGGAATTCAATGATAAGGTATATCTTGGAAATACGGAATTCCAAGATAAGGTATCTTGGAAACACGGGATAAGGGCAAAATTTCATGGCTCTGCTTACCGCCGAATTCTGCGCTTGCGATCACCATTCTCCGCTTACCGAGCAAGCGCCGAATTTCTGCGCTAGCTGTGTAAGCATAGAATGCATAGTAATGGACTACGCACACGCACAAGCAAAACTTCCCTGCTTACCCGTGAAATACGCTTGACGTAAGCGCGGAATTCTATGGGGCGCCGTTTATGACTTTATTACGAAACCAAAATAATAGAATGAAACCAATGTATATAGAATGAAACCAATATATATAGAACAAAACACAAATATATAGAACGAAACAAAAATATATAGAACGAAACAAAAATATAGAACAAAACAAAAATATGGAGAACGAAACAAAAATAATTATATAAAACGAAACAAAAATATATAGAACGAAACAGAAATAATATTGAAGGATTAATATTGACGATTAAGGACCAGGCCGCACTTTTTATAGAACCATGGAGCTATACTTATGCCAAAATACATAAAGCACGAAAATTAAAATAATAGCACGAAGCGCCGCCCGCGACGATTAAGGCCAGTATGCTAGACAATTGAAATCAAGTCGTTAGATAATAGAGTCGTTGTGCACACTCACTGCTGATAAACGTCGAATGATCGCTGTATAGGATGGCTACACGAACACGTTAACTCAAAATTTTCAATGATCTTGGATCATCACACAGCCACAGAGAGAATTTTCCCAATTTGGGGGAACAAACTGCAAATTAAGTGATTATATTCAGGCTGGTTTAACACGATCATTCAGTTCCAAGTGGAGCTGAACAAAAACAATTATTACAAAAACAAGGACAGCTTTACATACGGACGGAAGCGTACTATTATAGGACATTGCAACACAAAATCACGGTTAACTATCGGGCGATTTACTATTTCGCCCAGGCGATTTGTGTCGTTTTTATGAAATACGTTAGTGTTTGTTCGCATTATACCGTGACTGAAGAATAAAACACTATTTATTACGGCGTTTAATATAACACCCTGATTTACGGAGTTTTACTTGCCATGAAATGTTCATTCGAATGTCTACAAAATTGTGATACAAGATTTTTCACGAATTTGCCGCTAGAGGGCATTTTGGTAGTTTTATGCCCTTTTGGTGATCAAGAAAGTATTGTTTCCAATATTTCCTTATTATTTTCCCTCATGCTATAAGATTATTTCCTTATGGAGGCCTATTTTTTGTTCAGATGCTATGAAAATGTTCACATAAATTCAAAATTTACAAAAGCAACAGCTGTACAGCTTTTGAGATGTTCCCCCTTTCTTCATATCAAAAGTTGAGAAAAATCAGACAGTGCAATCTCCATAAAACATAATATTTGTTGTATTCTTCCATTGTGTACAAATGTCCCTGTAGGAAGTCCAGGCTCTGTGGCTCTTTTGTAAACATGTGATGTCACAGGTCACACGGTCTATACGTCCCAGTCCTGAAATTTTGTTAACCAAACTGTGCTATCTCTCGTCTCAAACTCGTCCCCGCCCCAGCAAAAAGCCACACCACATCCTACCTGCATCCCTTACTCCAGATCCAGCCCCCATCAACACTCCTTCGCAGTGGTGTAAACCAGCGGGGGAGGGGCAGTAGTGATGGGGGGGGGGGGGGGTGGTCAGAACCCTTGCCCTGCCACCTCTTGCCCGCCCCCAAATAAAATGAGATCGACAAACTGCACAAAGTGATTGGTTCGATACATTAAAAAAGACCCCCCCCCCCTTTCCAAGTTATGTTTTCCCCCCGCTATTTAGGGCGTTATAGACCCATACATACGCGCAAGTGCTGTACGCCGCACTGCGCTGGCTGGGACGCTACCTCAGACATGAGAAAACCGTTGTCTTTTTAACTTTTTAGGCGAATTAGGTGTCTTGATCAATTATTTACACATTTTCCCAGAAAGGACAGCATGGCGGCATAAGGATGAAGAACATTGACCATAAATATTTGCAACTAAAAAACTTAAACTGAATCCTGAAAACATAGCATGCAGACGATGTGAGTTTCAAGTGTGATAGACACGGAAACTGCACAGTCGGGTTTGCGTCATATTATTATTATCAGCAAAGTTTTTTATCAGGATTTTCAGTATTCACTTTCTGTTTAGTTGTAAATATATTTAAACAGCTACTTGACCGAACAATAATTGTTAGGGAATGCTATTTAAACAAGTTTATAATAACTTTGTTTATCATTTAAATGTAATTTTGATATTTTCACACTTCTGAATTTTTCGAAATTATTGATTACAAAATTAGGCCCACACCTCAACGTTTTGAAAAACTAGCTACATTTCTGCCGCTGACGGCGTGCGTCAAAATTAACTTCCATATTGATTGAAAGCATTTTAAATGAATTTCAGCATAGATCAATTGTTGCCGTTTTCGTTCAAACTGGTCTCCAGTAATAATGTTCTACATCGTTATATATATTTTGTTTTCCTGTCAGGGACGATCGTTAAGGATGACTCTTAATTCGCATAAAAAGTGTTTAATAAAAGACACAGGTTTTCTCATGCGTTGCCAGTGTTTCAGTAGGTCGGCGCGGCGTACAGCACTTGCGCGTATTGGTTTAAAAGATTGATCGATAATACCGTAATTTTGGGCGTTATAACGCCGTACATACTGATATAGTGTTTTATTCTTCAGTCACGGTATAATGCGAACAAACACTAACGCATTTCATAATAACAACAGTAAATCGCCTGGGCGAAATAGTAAATCGCCCGGGCAAAATAGTTAACCGTGATTTTTTGTTGCAATGTCCTAATAGTACGCTTCCGTATGTAAAGCTGCCCTTATTTTTGTAATAATTGTTTTTTTTCTGCTCCACTTGGACTGAATCCTGTTAAACCAGCCTGAATATAATCACTTAATTTGCAGTTTGTTCCCCCAAATTGGGAAAATTCTCTGTGGCTGTGTGATGATCCAAGATCATTGAATGTTTTGAGTTCAACGTGTTCGTGTAGCCATCCTTACAGCGATCATTTGACATTTATCAGCAGTGAGTGTGCACAACGACTCTATTATCTAACGACTTGATTTCAATTGTCTAGCATACTGGCCTTAATCGTCGCGGGCGGCGCTTCGTGCTATTATTTTAATTTTCGTGCTTTATGTATTTTGGCATAAGTATAGCTCCATTGTTCTATAAAAAGTGCGGCCTGGTCCTTAATCGTCGTAGGCGGCGCTTCGTTCAATATTATTTCTGTTTCGTTCTATATATTGGTTTTGTAATAAAGTCATAAACGGCGCCCCATAGAATTCCGCGCTTACGTCAAGCGTATTTCACGGGTAAGCAGGGAAGTTTTGCTTGTGCGTGTGCGTAGTCCATTACTAGGCTTTTTACGCTTACACAGCTATATAGCAAAAATTCGGCGCTTGCTCGGTAAGCGGAGAATGGTGATCGCAAGCGCGGAATTCGGCGGTAAGCAGAGCCATGAAATTTGGCCCTTATCTTGGAATTCCGTATTTCCTAGATACCTTATCTTGGAATTCCGTGTTTCCAAGATACCTTATCATTGAATTCCGTGTTTCCAAGATACCTTATCATTGAATTCCGTGTTTCCAAGATACATTATCTTGGAATTCCGTGTTTCCAAGATATCTTATCATTGAATTCCGTGTTTCCAAGATACCTTATCATTGAATTCTGTGTTTCCAAGATACATTATCTTGGAATTCCGTGTTTCCAAGATACCTTATCTTGGAATTCCGTGTTTCCAAGATACCTTATGATTGAATTCCGTGTTTCCAAGATACCTTATCATTGAATTCCGTGTTTCCAAGATACATTATCTTGGAATTCCGTGTTTCCAAGATACCTTATCATTGAAATCCGAGTTTCCAAGATACCTTATCATTGAATTCCGTGTTTCCAAGATACATTATCTTGGAATTCCGTGTTTCCAAGATACCTTATCTTGGAATTCCGTGTTTCCAAGATACCTTATCATTGAATTCCGTGTTTCCAAGATACCTTATCATTGAATTCCGTGTTTCCAAGATACATTATCTTGGAATTCCGTGTTTCCAAGATATCTTATCATTGAATTCCGTGTTTCCAAGATACCTTATCATTGAATTCTGTGTTTCCAAGATACATTATCTTGGAATTCCGTGTTTCCAAGATACCTTATCATTGAAATCCGAGTTTCCAAGATACCTTATCATTGAATTCCGTGTTTCCAAGATACATTATCTTGGAATTCCGTGTTTCCAAGATACCTTATCTTGGAATTCCGTGTTTCCAAGATACCTTATCATTGAATTCCGTGTTTCCAAGATACCTTATCATTGAATTCCGTGTTTCCAAGATACATTATCTTGGAATTCCGTGTTTCCAAGATATCTTATCATTGAATTCCGTGTTTCCAAGATACCTTATCATTGAATTCCG
Source organism: Leptasterias polaris (assembly GCA_037783415.1). Classification (NCBI taxonomy): domain Eukaryota; kingdom Metazoa; phylum Echinodermata; class Asteroidea; order Forcipulatida; family Asteriidae; genus Leptasterias; species Leptasterias polaris. The sequence goes on from JAZGTN010000202.1 coordinate 1,773,892, forward strand.
TGTTTCCAAGATACATTATCTTGGGATTCCGTGTTTCCAAGAAACCTTATTCTGTAATTCCGTGTTTCCAAGATACCTTATCATTGAATTCCGAGTTTCGGGGATACGGTATCATTGAATTCCATGTTTCAGAGATACCTTATTATTGAATTCCGTGATTCCAAGAAAATATTCCGTGTTTCTGAGATAAATTATCTCTGTAACTCAGTAACGTGATGGCAATTTAAGCTTCCGTAGGTTTTTTTGTGGCGATGATTTTAACATATGAACGGTGTAGGTGTCTACATACACGTACATACAAACCGAGCTACCTGAAGCTACGCCGCGTATTCGCTTCGGCGTATTTTTTTCCCCAGGACGAACGTGGGCAATTAACATAAATGGGCGTAATCAACTTTACATTTCCCCTTGCACATGCGTACTTGGATGTAATAGTTGTGGGTTGAAATACATTTACGTGTATTATTATGTGCTATGTGAAAGTACATGTACATAGTACATGTACATGTACATGTGCTGTACCTTGTGTACAAAAATGCGACGCGGCTTGCATGCTGAGTCTTGGTTGCCCAAAAATATTTTGGGATAGGGTTGGGAAGGGGAGGGAGCTAGGGCAAGTAAGAAAATACACCGATGGTCATAATGAAAGAAGAAACCCATTAAATGAAATTAGAAATGGTCCTAAATGTTTGTGATGAAAGTACACTGCAGTACAAACAGACGCAGCTTGATGAGCCTACATGTAGTTTAAAATAATTATTTTTTGTTGGACTGGGTTCATCACAATACACCCTTGTGAAGCGGCGGTAGAAGAACAGCCGGTTGCGTGGTCCCCACAACTATTTCATTCCACATACCACCACTTGTGGTCAACAATCATTTCGCCATCATGCCTCCGTTGTCGTCGACATGTGTCCGAAAGTAACGCCATCATGCCTCCGGTTGTCGTAGACATGTGTCCGAAAGTAAAACTATGCGCGAGGGGTATTTTACGGTCAAACACGCCCAATTTATGTTAATAGACCACGTTCGTCCTGGGGGAAAAAAAACCGCTTCGAGGAATAACCAGCCACATATTCCGAAAATAGAATACATGCAACACAGGGAGGTGAACAGATGAGCCATAATATACTCACCTCCCTGTACTGCATGTGTTCTATATTTCAGAATATGCGGCTGGTTATTCCGCGAACACGCGGCTGGCAATTTCGGGCCCAATACTGTGCTAGCTTCAGAGGTAGAGAATGGTATGTTACCCAGTGTTCATCTGATAGGTTTACCGGGCCACTGGCTACGGCAACGGCCTAACTACTGTTCATCGCGCATTTTGCCATTACATGGACGATGGTATTTACGGTTGGAAATACATATACGTTTCGCGGGAAAGATGTCGAGGTTTCAGAGGCAATTGTTTTTGTTTTTTTAATAACCATTCACTAATTATTACACATTAAAGGTGTTTTATTGCAAGAACAACTCTTAATAAGGATAAAGGAACACCTCCAAACAGTAAAACTTCATGAGATTTGAAGGCAACGTGTCCCTTTAATATTCGGTCACAGCTCATCAGCTGGTTGCACCCATGTGTTGACTTTTCGTACACCCATCCGTTGAAAAAGAACCTTGCCACCCCTTTTTCTAAAGAAAGCAATGACATCGTAAACTTTATGAGGTTTAGTCAAGAGGCCCGTTCATTTATTAGTTTCATATTGCATTTAGAAAAATGACAATCACAACAAATTAAATAATGCTATGCTTCTAAACAATAGGTTTGTATTGCTATTAAGAGTGATTACCAAAGTATGCCTTCACTTTAAGATGAGTAATGTTACTTTATGCAAACACTTAGTCATAATATATTCTGTAGTGAGATATTAATAACGTTAATAAAAGTACATTTGAAAATAAGTACACTTTGAAGATGATGTACATGCAAACATTAACTATTTTCCAAGTTACAGAAGTATGCTTGGTATTATTGCAAAAACACTTATAATATTCAAATCAATATCATGTTGTTCGACATGATTGTGGCATGATGTATCTTCATTTTGTTCTTCTTGGAATCTCAGGAATTCTTGAGATGATTTTATAGGGAGGGGATGGGGGAGGGAGGTCTTCCGTTCAACAGGGGGAAGGTGTGTACAGAAACCTTTGGAGGGGGGGGGGGGGGGGGTAGTCATTTGTAAAGGCATTCGTGGCTTCGTAGCCACGAAACGACTGGAACCGGAGACTATAAGCACGAGTCGCGAAGCCACTTGCGCGTGTGGTCTCCCCTTCCAGCCGCTTCGTGGCTATAAAGCTGGTACGAAGGCATTGACAAAAGGCTGGGAGGGGGGAGGGCGCTCCCTCTGCCACATTGCAGGCATGGTGTACAAATCAAGAACAGAATGGTCCCTTGTCAATATAATAGCACATCAATTATTGTACGTGGCTATGCGGGGAATAAAATATTGCGTTCAATCACAGTTCTTTTAAAGTATGCAAAATCGTGTTTGAACACTCATTTCATATACAAAGAAAAATGCGTATAAAATTGGTCCTGAGAGTATAGTGCTTCACAGTAATATTATTACTTATCTTCTCTTATACTTATAATCTTGATAAAATATGGTATTATTGATAATAAATTACATCTATAATCATATTGAGAACATAGCTACCAACAAATCTCTGTAAAAATAGTACAAAACAAAAACCCCTTTGTCTCCTTCCCGACTACTTTTCTTTGTTTATATTTTTCTTCCTCTGATTGCATTGTTCTCTTCCTTATACTCCTTTATAAGATGACATGCTCATGTTGTCTTGGTATACTTGCGTGCGTATTGTGTTGTCATTTTATATTTTGAGAACGACTCTGCTAGGGTCGTAACATTTGCCAATTCTTTAAACAGGATTTTATGTTGGAAGTGTCCCAAATATTTGTAATGGGAAGCCAAATTACTTTTTTTTGTATACGGAAATGGCACAACGGCAGGCCGGCTGGAAATGGCTTCAGTATATTCACATAATACCAACACCAGGATATGACCATGACCTATTGAACACTTGGAGGGAATTGCCAACTTCACATCATAAAACCAGAAGCGTAATTACATAGGATCCATGCTTCTCTCAAGCACCTATCAACCTGGATCTTTGAGACTAAACACAAAAGTATAACATTATAAATTCTGGAATAGAATGTTAAACTTAGTAAACTTTTATGACGTTATTTCAGTGTTTTAGTTTGTTTCTATCACATGCAGACAATTTATGTGTTTACCCCAACGTCAGATTATCTAATGATTTTGTTTTGTAATGGGCTTGTTTATACAGTATAAACTATGTAGGAAGATTGCCCGGTAGGAAAAACGGTGCACCCCCTTGTGCCCCCTAACAATTTACCTTGTTTCACCACACTGTAAAACATATATATACCTGTGTGACAACTGAATAACATATAAGCCAGTTAACCAATAAAGATCCCCCCAAAAAGAATATAGGAGAAAACAAAGAAGAAAAAACATCATGGGCCCCATGTAAAGTCTCCTGGAACCATAAATAAAGAAAATAAGGTTTGCCTGAATTAAAGTGAAGATACGAAACAGTTGCCTAATACAGATTATCTGTTTATTCGTATTTCTTTAGTCGTACTTATTTGAATTCTCATTTAGCGAAATTGATTGCCTCTTTACGAAATTGAAAAAATTTAAACCAGTAAAATCTCCAGTCGAACCAGCTTTGCTAAATCGAATGATGATTGTGCGTCACGAAAAAGAATGACGATATGCTAAATTGAACACAGTGCAAAAGGAATTTGAATGCCTCAATACGAAATTGAATGCCCGAATTCTGAATTTGAAACGCAGTAACAACTGGAGAGGCAAAATAGCTTTAATTCGAACGCACGAAAATGAAATCGGCTGCTCATTTACCGAAATTGACCGAGAAAACCTATACTTATGACAAGAATAAACATTAACTTTTCATCAACATTGCACTATGTGTTTCTATGGCTCTGCTTACCGTAAGCAACTTAATAAAAAAAAAAATGGTCGGCGCTTACCATGCAGAGCATGCTACGGGTTAGCAGGGAATTTAGCATGGAATCATCGGTAAAGTGTTACATTATTGCTATGGTATTTTGCTAATTTGTATTAATAGGAAACTTTGACATTTAAGAATTTTGACCGAATTTTCGGCGAAATACACATTTTACAAACGTAGGCCTACCGTTGACAACAGTGTCAAGGCATCATAACAAGGATTAAAAGAGATAGTGACATATACAGTGCTGTCATAAGCAAACGTTTTAAACTCTGAATAAGTGTAATTAATATAAAAATATGAACAACACCTAAACAAATATAAATATAACAATTCAATTTTTTTCTTTCTAAATGGTTAATTTAATACTTTTGGTTTAATTACTTTTAAAAAAACTTGTTAAAAATCAGTTAAAAATCTCTGCTGGGTAACATGTACTTCGTGCTTTTAATTTTGCAACCATAAATAGATTGTTTTGTTCAAGGAACATTACTTTATGAGACTTTCAGTTAATTTGAAGTTTTCCTCCACAGACAATCTATTTCACAACCTTAGACGTTCTGGGAAATCCCATAGTTCTTTTAAACCTGTTTTCAAGCTTTCCAATTAAACATTTTTGCTCAGTTAAATAATCCTTAACATTGTTTCCACAATTAGATTAATTATTGTGTTTTTAAGCCAAATAGGCCCAGTGAATGTTTTGTGCCAAGCCGGAAAAATATGCAGCCTGGCAGTTAATCCAGTTTGTTTGTCCACTATTTCCATTAAACATAGCCATTGTTTTTTCCGGATAATTTCCATAAATATAAAAACCCCGAACCAATGGTTTACATACAATCATCTCTTCCTCTACAAACTATTGCCTTAAAAGGAGCATAGCGTGATATATATTTTTTCACTATAATTATTTTTTGACATTTTTGGTCGTAATCTCAACACTTGTTGTTTAACATCTTAAAAAACGAAAAAACTAAAACTTAAATGAAAGCGAGGAGGGTATTTGTGTTTCAGTTTTTAAAACATTGTTCTTTTTGTTAGTAGTTTTGGCATCCTTGCGAACTTTTTGTTTTGATTTAAACTCAACCACAATTCCTGTAGTTTTTTTGAACTTTTGTTTTCGTATTGACCTACTTCAGCTGACGCCATCATCACAATAATCTTGATTGATTCATTCTGGGAGTCAATATCCATTTGTGTTATACAAGGTAGAGAACATTTTAGGCGCGGGGTCATTAGGCTAAATAATTCTTCTAAACCCGACGTTATTAAGGTTTATGCTTGATTCCGGTATATCTCGTTCAGTTTAATTTATATTACTTACAGTATTTTTTACATACGTTTAGCATTATTTATCAAAAACTCATGTCCCTCAATCGTATAATACAGTTGCCGTGTAGGAGGAAACACTACACAATCAGGTTATATGGTACGGAGTTCTAGATGTGCCATTAAACTTGTTGAGATCCTGAGATAATCTACTGCAAAATGATGACCTAAGATTATAGAGAATCGAGGGCGCAAGATGAGGAATGGAGTTCCATCCTTTGTTTGAACGTGAATCCCCACAGGCGCCATTTCAGCAAGCTGATGTTTTGTTAATTATTGTTGATATAGTGTTCAAAAGATTTGCTTTCCAGTGAAATGGCGTCTGGTGAACATTTCACACTCGGCCTGAGTTCCCCATTTCGGTCTGTGCTTTTTAATCTTTGATGACGACAGAGCTCCGCACTATATAGCGTTGTAACTCTGAAGCTTAAATAGATGCCAGCAATAGAGTGAAGCCATCGGACGCAGAGTGATATGAGAAAGGGATATTTTGTCTCCAAGTGTTGTTACATACTGTAACGTACAAGGGTGGAATGATTGTTACACAAACATGAATTAGATACAATTGTCTGTATGACCTGACATAACGCTTGGGGCTTTAGACCTGTCTAACAAAAGTAAAATTCTAAGTTAATAATCATAATAAAAGATCTTATATAGCGCAGAATCCGCCTAAAAAGGCGCCCAAAGCGCTTCACACAAACAATAATAGCAAGAAATTAAAAAAGCACAAGCAAATGACAAGAGGTAGGCCTAACTAATAATTAATCGAAATAGAAATCCACCACTCAAATACAAGGAATTAAAATCACTAATAGGCCTACATCAAGAAAATCACAATAAAAAGTTCTTAACAAATAAAAAAAAGACAGACATTAATTAAGCTCTAATGCGGAACATTGTCGCTTTTACCATCTATATTTGTTGGTGCTTAGGAATGTCACCAAACAGAAGTGGAATCTAAAGGGACTGTCAATTAATAAATTAAACTTCTGCATTCGAAATGAGTATATATAACACGGTGGTTTTGAAGGTAAAACAATTGTTGCAGGAATCACACCAGCTGGTACATGTTTTATAATCAGTCGGTTCCTGATCAGATTATCACATTACCAATAATGCATGGGCGTCAATCCTGGGGGGACGGGGGAACACGTCCCCCCCCCCCCCCCCCCCCCACTTTTTGAAGGGTGGGGGACACTATATCAAAATAATGTCCCCCCCAGATTTTATTTTTTTAACTCATGTATCTGATATACTTTGACCAACTTAACATGTTTTTTTTAAGAAATTGAACTTAAAAAACAGAACACGTCAGTACAATTTTACCGATATTTCCGTGATTGAGTCTCATGATTTTGTGTACAAGTTAAGTACCCAGAGAAACGGCGCGCACACGTGTGTTCGCACGGATTGGCACTTGTGGGGTCCTGACAACAATGGAACAATGGACCCCACAAGGTCATTTCAATAGGAACAATTGGACCCCACAAGGGAATTCTTCAGAAAAGGGAATAATAGAACAACAATAGCAGTACCCCACAAACCGGATCTGTAAGGGTGGGTGTTCACACAGACGTTGAGCGCATTCTACCAGTTGCAACAATCAGCAGATAGATTCAGCTGCCAAACTATGCAGAGTTTGTCAAACTCGTTGTGCAAATCTGTTTATTGCGCTCGACAGATGAAAGCGAGTGGACCAACAGAAGTCGCAAGCGGACGATTATCCTTTTATCCGAAAATCTATCTTTTTTTGAAACATTATCTGACACACTATCATACCTCCATATTAACCACAAACATCTTGCATACCTCATGTGAGTTTAAAGTATACTGAAGAGGTCTTTGATGGATTTCGGAGCATTTTTTGTTCACTCGCTGTTCTTGCTGTTAGTTTTTGGTTGAGTTGAATAGGGCAAGAAGGGTATTTTTCACACTCGCCAAACGCAAACAAAAAAACAACTTTTTTTAAATGGCATGTAACCGGAAACTGAACATTTTCTTTTTTCTTTTTTGCCTAATATGTACATGTATGTTCAATCCTTTACGCACTATAATGTGTATTACATGCAAAAGCGACGACGCTTACTTTCCGACTGAACTTTCACAGTTATTGACATCAAAATTTTCCAAAGTTTCAAGTCTAAACATTATGGTTTCCTGTTACACTGGGGGATGGAGATCTCCAAAGAAAAAATAAGAACAAAAAGAAGGAGAAGGAAAGAGAGACAGGGTAAGGAGAACATTCGCAAAAGTGTGTCTTTAGGGGTTTTTTCCCCGACGGCATATTTCCATTCGCATTTTTGTTAAACTTTGCATTGCATTTTTTAACAGCAATCTGATAGAATTTATTAATTATGTGACGCCACTTTCGCAAAACAAAGGATTATCGATAGGATCTGGGTTTGCCGTCTTATTCTTATTCAAGAATACGTCCATATGAATAATCGGTCTAGTTGATGTGTGTGGGTAAAATTGTATTGGAGCCCATTGATGTTACATACATTTTTCCAGTTAGATCGATAAAGATAAAAAGTGCTTAAAAAGTGTGCTCTTTTTGCTCTTTTTTTTTGGAGGGGGAGCGTATGGAAGTTTGTTTTTTCACCCTCCAAAACTGAAGCTTCCGGAGGCTTCGGGGCCCCCTGGACCCCAAAGGAGCTTCTCCCTTGAACCAGGCCCCTGGACCCCCACTCATTACATTCATTGTTTTTCTGTCCCCCTATGACCTAATCCTGGGCACGCAGTTGCTGTCAATGATGCAAATCTAACAAGTATGCTGGGAGTTTGTCATTGTACAATTAATAAGAAAAAAAGAAAAAAAGATTCATCGGTAACAAAGAAAAGACGTTGAACAATTCAAAATTCACAGGGACCCCATAACATGAATATTGTCCATCAGCAAACATAGGGGGTGGGGAGGAAGGGATGGAGATTGTCGAAGATTAAATGTTTGTGTTTGATTCAAGTAATGTATCGTGTATGTTGGACATTTATTAGTGTTTCTCGTTCTTTCTTTCTCTGAACCAAGTCTAAATATTTATAGCAAGGAGAGCTTGTCTAGGCCATTCAGACATACTAAAACCCTCCAGATTCAGATGGCTCTGCCCCCTGAACCCCCGCCAAGGGCTTCGCCCCTGAACCCCACCAGGGGCCCCTTAAGCGGGCCCCTGGACCCCACGACGTAAATGATCATGCTGTCCCCCCCACATCTCGAGACGGATTGACGCCCCTGCAATAATGTAGGCCTACTCTTAGAAAGGTTAAACAAATTCATGAAACCAATTTAAAGTTTACTCGAACCAATGTTACAGCATTTCGACCTTTTCCACTTATTTATCTTAAAATCTTTTTTTTTTTTATATCTATACACACGAAAAATGAAACCACTGAGAAATAACTTTGTTTTCATGCTGATATCCGATAGCGCAGTGTCAAGTGTTGAAAACAACATGGTTGTTTAAATGTCTCTTGAAACAACGAGCTTGTCATAACATCAATTGCGGATGTATATACGAAATAAAATTCAATGACATTTCCTTTGTTTGAATTATAATGACTGGTATGTTAATAAAAACGTTTCCTTGTACAAAACCATAAACTTGTGCAGCATGTGATAGTTAATTGTTTTGGGTATACAATTACCTTGTGGACATCTCTTTTATTGGAAGGAGTGTTGGCTCTGAGAGAATGGCTGGTTTGAAAATCTCTTTTAATAGGCTCTGAAAAGATCCATTGCCAATCCTCCTTCCAAATGATTGATTATGATTGTACATTCAGGAATTATTCGAAAAATCACATGCTTACAATACATACCATTAATTAAAACATTACTTAGCCTTTGAATTGCTTAGCCTATTGGTTGTGCAAGTTCCTTCATCATTATTGTGTTCGTTTTGTACATCAAGTCAGGGAGATAACAAAAAAGTACAGAAATGGTTCACAAAGAACAAAATGACAAACTTCACACCAGTCCTTCGCAGAATTAGTTCCCTCTGAAATATTCCCGAGTTTGAGGAAGTAGCATTTGCAGACTCACAAAGCACTGCTATACTTATTGCAACAGATGTAATGTAGCAAAACTCCCGATAGTGACGTGCACACAATCAATCACTGATTTTGTTTAAATAATAACTCTTCAAAAAAAAAAAAAAAAAAAAAAGGGGGTTGCTTATTTAACATTTAATTCAGCTTAACATTAATTTTGTTGCTGCTTTTTTTTAAACAAACCATATATATACATAACATTTGTTTAGTATTATTAATTACTTCTGAGAATTTTTTTCTTTATAAGTAACACATTCATTAATTATGGCTATGAATGATAATTGAATATTTTAACACAAACATGTAAAACATGAACAAAAACTATTTTTTTAAAATAAATATTAAATAGTTCGTTTAATAAAATACTCTCCATTTAAAAAAAGGTCAACATCCACGGTTGGAAAAAATACTTGTTAATCATAAACTTCTTCTTACATGAGTTCCCAGATGGATAATGAGTAATACTACAAAGGTAGTCTGTCTATACATACATCCTTCCAAGTATCACATTCAGTTCAAATTGATTCAAATGTTATTAAATTAATTAATACAAAATTGATGAAAAGGAAATAGTAGGATAGACATTATACAACTGGAATAAATAAATATAAATTGTTTTTTTGAAAACGACGTTAAAAAAAAAAAAAAAAAAAACTTTCGTGAAATCTAACATTTTACAACCGTCAAGTCTATAAAAAATATCTGTATAGCAATCTGTAAAAGTTAATAATTGAACAACTTTACTTTATTCGATACGCCCATGTTTATTTTGTTCTTGAGTTATTGTCCAGGCTGTTGGGTTTTACGCTTATACAACCATGTACTATATGAACTGTATAAAAATACTGTATAAAAATTCGAGTCATGAGGGAATGAGAACATCCACGGGGCTACTCAATGGAATTCGAACCCACGACCCACCATTCTATAACAGGTATCAAAACCATTAGAACAATGAGCGCCAGTACGAATCCTGTAATTAGCGGCGTGGCAGCGGGTACGGCAAATAGTTTAATTGATGTAACAATTCTTTAAATATATGACGTACATGGCTTATCAGTCATCACTGTAAAGTGAAAATCCAAGTCATCTTCTGTATCCTCGAAAAAATTATTACATCATTGTGATAATTTGTTACTTAATTGAATTGCTTCTTAAGTTTAGCTTTTTCCCTTTAGGCTCCCCCAACCCTTGCATTATGGTCGACCTTTATCGCTGATTTTGTTCCCCATAACACATAACACTAGACTATTTCCTTCTCTACAGTAGCCTAAGCACGGGGTGTAAAGACACATTTTGATGGGGGGGGGGGGGGGGGGGGGGGGCTTTTAATGTGTCAAACCATTCGTGTGTACTTTTTTTCATCAAACTTGCGGGGTGGGGGTGGGGCTTGGAGATCTTGACTAGTTTTCATCACCGTTATCTGATATAGCCTCGGATGAAGGTTCAGGGTGGACAATAAAGTAGACCGGCTCACCTGGTAAAGACTTGATTCCCGGCAACTCCTCATTGTCACTTCCTTCAGTTGATTCTCCGGTCACCGCAGTCGATCCAATCGGCTCTCCGAAGCGGCGAGTATGTTTGGTCGATGCGCCACTTCTGGTGGTGTTTCTGACATCCGCTGCCTTGGGGATGTGGCGAACCCGGTTAGCTGGCTTTGCATACTTCTTTATCCTACTTCTGATCGGTTCCACGATGTTGTTCACCGCATACGCTGAAACAGATTCCGGTATTTGGTCGTGGCGTATCGGCAAAGGTGGTTTATCTTTGTCATTTTCCTTGCGCCACGTGTAGGAGTTATTAGCCTGGCATTCGTCACCATCAGTCGAAGGAGAAACTTTTCTTCCATAAGGACGAACTGGAAAGGATGGCTTCGCCGCTACAGCTACATTTCAGGGCGGAATTTATTTACGTTAATTGCGTTAAAAGCCAAAAGCGAAATTAAATAAGTAAACAGTGTGATAATAACGTGTGAACATCGTGAAAACATCTCTTTCGACTGTCGTGTATATAGGCCTACTGCCCGAAATCCGTAGCAACATAACATTAAAAAATATGTTATAATACTAATAATATTGGCTTCTTATAGCGCTCAAACCCCTCACTCATTGACGCTACACTTGTTGCTCCAGTAATATCACCCCAAGTCACTGGGTCACCCCCCCCCCCCCCCCCCCCTTAAACCATCTCAACTCCATTGGGAGCATACAACCTGTGCTGCCCAATATGTAGCGCATCAAGCTAAATAAACCAAAGGATTTAAACCTCACAGGTACCCATTTCTTTTACTCCTTGGTGAAGAGAAGTAAATAAAGCCAAGTATCTTGCTCAAGGACACAAAGTCGTGTCATGACCCGGGATTTGAACCCGCATCCTGATGACCTTGCCACCAGAACTCGAGTCCGATGCACTAAACTACTCGGCCAAAACACGCCTAACTTTGATCACAGGGAAAAACACTTTACCTTTTTTCTGTGTCGGAGTTGAAAAGTTTCCAAGCTCGGAATACGCATTTTCGTCCGTACTCCAAGAGCACCTTGCAATTGGAGTTGTAGACGGTAGCCTGTCGCTTGTGTTCCGCCGCGCTGTACCAGGTCGGAACTGGGCCTCTGATGGGAGCGCCTCGTTCAAAACGGCGGTTGGGATTTCTTGGTAAGCCGCCAGTCCTGGATTCACATTCACACCATCTGTTACCTGCTCCGGGGCTTGCCTAAGTGAGTGTTGTGATGAAGCTAGAGTGAGTTCCTCGGCAGACCGATTTTCATGTTGACCTGCGTTTGGAATATAATTGGGAAAACTAGGTAAACACCTTCAAAACCCACGTGTTTTTTTTAAACCAAAGTTATACAGGACAAAAATATTGTAATTTATTCACATAGGGGGGTCTGCTGATCATTCTACTCTTAATTGTCAAGATCAAAAAGGGGAAAAATATTACTACTTTAGGAATTCAATTCTCTGTTTAACAGAATTGTGTTTATAAGAGCCCGTGATAAAAGTGTTCTTATGTTTTCCAATTTCGGGGGGCTTGATATATGACACCCCCAAAAATGTTCTTGTTAGTTTCTGTGTTTGTTGTTGTTTACCTGTAAAGCTGATTGGAAGTACAGTGTCACTATCTCCGTGACCTCCGGGAACTGCATGTCCATTTTGTCGAATAGATGGGAATGAAGTACGTCTTCTAAAACAAATCGTTTTAACGCAAGAAGGAAAACCATTTATTATAATTAAACAATAATGCTTTGCAGTCAACGGGAAGTTTCTAGATAAGTACTTATGGTCCTTTTTAAAACCAGGGCTTCGGTGCTTTTGGTACGGGCTTCAAACAGGCAGACAACACCTAAGCCGAACCAAAGTCCGGTCCAAGCTGTGGTTTCGAAAAGTACATGCAACCTGCAACAATGACCTGGACTGGGAAAGTGTAGTTCTTCATTTACACCACAAACTGGAAAATAACAATATGGATGTCTTTAAAGATAGTACCCACTTTTAATGTGTTTTGATGGACCAGAGTTATCATATTGAAACAATGTTGTAATCACGTGTACTTTAGTCTTAGTCACCACTTGCTTTTTCAAAAACCACCTTTGGTAAATTGTGCTATTGTCGTGTACTACAAAACAGTGGTTTTCCATACAATTTTTTAATATTATGTTTTTTTAATTTTACAATTTTTTATTTGTAAATATTTCCCTATGAAAAAGTCATTCTATGTTGTGCAAGATGTGCAATGACTATTATTTTGTTTGTTTAATACAAGAATAACAGTTTTAAAAAACTCATTACTTACACTTTCACGAATCCTCTGTAATGTTTACTGATGTGCCACAAGGCCCCACCAACAATGGCGACTATTATAGATACACCACCGACCATTGATACGACAATACCAATGAGTCGGGCTGCAACAAACATTACACAAAAATACTTCGGTCAAATCATGTTCAAGGAGCTCCCCCCAGGAGTGCCATTATCACTTATTCAGACAACCAACTGTAACTAATATGTTGAATTGATCCCGCCAAGATGACTGATACAGTTAATAAGCCTATGAAATATCGACTAGCCTTGAAAATGTATCTAAGCATTAAAGGGTGTGCATTGTAACATTGGTAAGAGTAAAAGTTATAAAATAATAATAATAATATTGCACACGAATTACATGGTATAAAGATGGTCATGGTGAGGAACTCCCTTTGAATTTTTATTTGAAATGCAATAATTTTTGATAAAATGAGCAAAGCAGTTAGTTTTGATCGTGGAAGTCTATAGTTTCAACAAGTTGTCAACTTAAGGGGATGCGATTTTTTGTATGTCAAATATCAAGTTATAGACCAAATGGGAAACTGACCGGGTACATTTATTTGTATAAATAAAAATACTATAATAACTGTATCTTTTTACCCCTACACCTTTGTATGATAAACATAGTTCTTTCTTACTGTGTCTTTCAGAGTATTGCGGTGAAAAACAATCCACAATGCATGTTGTCATTCAAAACCACGAGCTACGACCTCCCCTCCCACATTTCAGACCACTGGAACTGGGCTTGAGACAAGAGGCCACTTCCAATCATTGGCAGCAGTGGCGTAACTAAGGGTGGGGGGGACGGGGGCACGGGGGAACGTACCCCCCCCTCCCCCAATTGATGTAGGTGCCCCCGGGTGCCCCCCCCCCCCATTTGAAATTTGAACCTTTGAGACTATAATAATTACCAGAATATAAACTGTGAAGTTCTATAAATTTTATGGAGCACTGGTGGCGTATAACTCAATGTTTCAAACTATTTTTATATTTACACATATTTGTTGTACCTTTGCAATGGACAGTTGTTATTTTTACCAAGTCTTCAGAGTACGGTAAATCACGTTCGCAAATTGTATGATGACTCCTCGCCCGCGCGCCCCATTCTGCCACAGTCTACCACGTTAAATACGGTACGGTAGTGTCACATGAAGCTACACTACGTGCTGGGTGCCGTTGCATTTATCGTAAGTACATAAGGAAAAGCCATTGAAAACTCTTGAGCTGTGAGAGCCTTGATCTAAAATATCTGCTTCATTTGAGACATTACTTTGTTCTTCAGTGTAGTTTGTCAATATGTAAAAATAGAAATTGGGGGGGGGGGGGCGGATGGGTCAAAACAATTTCGAAAAAAAAATCAAAGTTTTCAACATTGATTAGTAGGCCTATACTGTGCATGGCCCCAAGTGTATAATAAATATATACTGTGCCAGTCCTCAAATACATAAATCCCCATGAAAAAAAAGACTCCGGTCTCGCAATCCCTTGTTAACAGTTATGAGATATTTCTACACATTCAAACAGTAACTGCCTGGTTCTAGATGTGCGAAAAAGAAGAGAGAAAAAAAGAAAGAAAAAAAGAAGAAGAAGAAAAAAATCTTTGTAAATTGACTATAATATTCCCTTTGGCTTAATTGAGGGGCTGTTAGGAACCCGCCATTGCGTAGATTAAGATCCAGTTTTTAAAAAGTGCAAAGGAATCTATAGTTGATTTGCCAGCAGTGCCCCCTAGAAAAAAATGTGCCCCCCGCCCCCTTGTGCCCCCTAAAAAGTTACCTTAGTTACGCCGCTGATTGGCAGTGGTACTAGTACAGGTCAATACGTATTCCAGCTGGATTTTTGTGCCAAAATAGATTTTATTGGCTAACTTTGTCAATTTTGGGGTGCTGATTTCAAAAAAGTTAGGTACCATTATTTTTTTAAAACTTGTATACACCATATACCGCAAACAGTTAGGCAAACATGCTGAGTACAGCATGTAAGCAGGTATTAGATCCAAAGTATGAATGAGACGGTTTGTGAGGGCTACCCGTGATGTGGGCTAATGGGTGAAGAGTAAATGGAAGGGTTAGTATACTTACCAGTAGACCCACTGTCGCTTCCAAATGTACTTTCCTGCATGATTTTCGTCTGACGAGTTGTAGACTCTTCAAGGTGAGTGCAGCTACCATGAACAGGATCACATACAGCTCCTTCCAGGCAAGTACAAATCTCCAGGCAGTCATTACCATAGTGACCAGCAGGACAAGTGACGTTGCAGGATGACCCTACCCAACCAGGAGTGCAGTTACAAGACCCACGTATAGGATCACAAGACGCATCGTTTAGACAGGCGCACTTCGCATCGCAGGCATAACCATGCTTACCAGGATCACATGGTGAACTGCAGTTTGGTTCTTTCCAGCCAGCCATACATGAACAACCTCCGACGGGGTCGCAGTAGCTATTGACAGATGTGCAATTGCAAGTTTCAGAGCAATTTTGTCCAAAGGTGTTATTTACACATGCTGGGAATAAACAAAATAAATCCGAATATATGAATGGTTGAGAAAATAAAATACATTGAGGTAGCATCTGTACAAAATCTGAACAAAAACTCCTTTAATTAAACAATGGCTTATCACTAAACAAATGTAAAATTCTCCCTATATATTCTTACATTTGTTTTTGGTTGCTTTGCCAGCCAGGGATCCCCTGATTAGGGTGCCTATACCGAGGAGAGAGGGTAAAACTACTTACGGAGTGAGCAGTTGTTCCCGGTTTGAATCCAACCATCACAGCATCTGTCTACATCCTCGTTCTTTTCAACATGAGTAAGGATATACCTGTTTCAAGAAAGTTAAACTTCTGAAATTTAAACAATACACAAAAGGGACGCTTTGTAGATCAAGAACACATGTTGTACAAAGTAACATTATGACTTACCTTGACAAGTGACATTGAGCTCGTCCACCGGAACAGTGAGGCCTATACCTGGTTTCTGTTACTCGTTTTATCTCAGTTCGTGTTCTTGTTACTCTTGGAAATAATATATAATATGACAATGATTATACAGTGTTCAAATATTTAACACCAATGTGTTGCTGAGGAGAATCAATGACAAGCCAGCAGATAATAAACGTACACGCACAAATTGTTAAACCGTTTCGGTAACGAAACATAATCAAAGAAAGGGTTACAGTTAATTATCGTATTTGCAAACGGTTCAGTCATTGTCAACTTATCTATCAATAATACTGACTGAAACTTACGAATAAGTACAGAATTCCCCTCCACTGAGCTCCTGTGTGAAGCATATCGTCACGTACACCAGTAGAATCGGGATTATAGGCGAATAATGTAGGAATAAAACCATGGTTGTACCCCTCCTCAGTCAATCAACACGCAAACTACTTTGGGGTGGAATTGTTAAAAACCCCAAGTTAACTTATATAAGCTACAAGAGTGACTCTGGATCACGGCTGTTTCAAATAGATATATTATTTCTTTCGCTTGCAGCACATTTTCCTGTTTACGTATACGGTGCTTTCTGACAACACTGAATTTGGCTTTGACGCTCGAGGAAATGTGTCGCGCTCCAAAACTAACAATAGTTTAAGGAAATAAAAAAAGTTATTAAAAGTGCCCATTGGTGCCACTTGACAAGTGCACTATGTTTCACTGAATGAAATGTATTTCCCACAGTGTTGTAGGTCTCGAGACCTGGTCTCGGTCTCCCCCTCGTGCAACGGTCCAAAGGTGGCCGTGTGGCCATGCAGTCTCCACTTTGAGGCACTAGTGAGTACGGGCTTTCGAGGTCTCAAACTAAGGTTGGAGAATTGAAGAAGACAGACGCCAGGAGACGAAGTCGGATGATAAGACGCTTTGCAATAATTGGTTCAGTTACCGCAGAGGGATAGTGGGGGTGGGGTGTAAACTATAGTATTGACGTTTAGGGAAACAAAACCAGCTGCTTTGTGGAATAGAAGACAACATCAGCTTCGTCTACTGGATGCTATCGAGATGGGAATCTAATTCTGAGATGTTACTATAATTAAAAATTATTTTGTTCGAGTTCAAACCGATTCCGCAAAAGGGGGGGGGGGGGGGGGGGGGGGAGGAGAAACATCTTCAGTGCCTAGATGCGACGACAAGGGGAGGATGCTGCGATGTTGCTACATCAACTGGTTCAAGTGAAAAGGAAAATGCCACAACTAGTTATGGAGAAATGAAGACAACACCAACAGTTATGGATGCAGGAGACAGGTGGGTTCAAAGAGGGTAGGGATGTTAAAACAGGTTGCAAAGAATTCAGGACAATATCAAACATGGTTGGGTTCAAATTCAAACCGCCCGGAAATTGGGGGCTGGTGTTAAAACAATGCGATTTGTTTCACGACATTGCATACGTTTGCGCACATATTCGCGAATTGTTTCACGACATTGCATACGTGTGCGCATATATTCGCGAATTGTTTTACGACATTGCATACGTATGCGCACACGTTTGCGATATGCGATGTCCCTTCAGGGCCACCATAGGTTATGGCCCGGCCATGCATGCAGTACACCACTCGAACAGCGGTGACTCGCACTGCAGGACTGGTGAAATGTGCATCGTGGGCCATTTACTAATCTATTGTCCGGGGATGGCAACTCGCCTACGTTTGGCGTTAATTGCTATTTTTTGTTAGGCCTATCATTGAATAAGATTATTTTGAGAAATGTAAAGGTGCGTATAATATTACAAACGGGGTTGTCAGTGAACCCTAATTTGGTTTCAATAGCTCGATATAAAGTGGGGGGGGGGGGGGGGGGGGGCAAAATGACTACCTTTTCAAAAGTGAAGGGGGGGGGGGGGGCGCAACTTCCCCCTTGCACCCCCAGTTCCGCCGCCGGTGATTACCAACGGTTCACGCACAGAACATCGGTTATTGTGGACCATGTATTCAGAGTTGTTTTAAAGTGTAATATCTGTTCAAATCAACTTTTAAAGTCCCAAACTCTCAGTATTTTACGTTAGAGTGACGTAGTTTGTCAGCTACACCAGCAGCTGCAGTTTACTGTAACTATAAGCCACTTTCGATCGTCTGCTGTTGCGTATAGCGTCCGTGTGTTCATAATGGTTGTAAACTAGTTGTGTTATTCACAATGCAATGCGTGTGATACACAAATCTCCGTCTGTGTGTGAGAGTTGGGATTTGAGATCAAAGGTACATCTGGCAGGCGGGCAAGGCCGGTATCTTCCGTTATTCTCGAGCCTCGAAGTATGACGTCAGAGGTTCAGGGTAACATAGGCCATTCTCGGAACTCTGGTTTCGGCTCCGGTCAAGACTCCGCCTCCTGTTTGAAGTGCAAGTTTTCATTATAACCGACGGATCCCTAACCGGCCCCCAAAATGTCACAGAATGTTCCCTGACATCCCCTGGAGCCTCTGCAACTCCGTCGTGACGTTGCTGGTCTGTCCATCATATACCAGGCAGCTCATGGAAGATGTTCCATCCTTAAGCAATACCATCCCCAAACATGGCTTCAATCAGCCCACAAGATCGACACGTAGCTCTGTACATTACCATCCAATGACAATCAGACAGGTGGTATCAAGAACTGCAAGTCATCAGCGACCCTTCACGCCATACTACACCCGACTTTGGAATTATCTCCCTGAGACTATCGTGGGGATCAAGACGCCCGAGAAATTCAGACAATCTTTGACCAGACACTTTTTTTAGTTCGGCGTGAGATTCATCTTGAGTCTCTTCCCAACTATCTTTGGAATAAAAAAAATAAATTTAACAATTGAAGGCGCTGTCTGCAGTGTAAATAATTGCCCAATAATTGCAACTTATCGAGTAATAGTTCAACTTGTACTTTCAGGCGAATGTTTAATTGAGAAAGAATACATTTTAACCAAGTTGTTTTAAAATTTTAAGGGAAAGTATACCTTTGGTTTTTGGAACCGTTCGATTGTTTTAATCCTATATTAATGTAGGTAAAACTATGTACAATGAAACTAACCTAAAGTGAAAATTTTATTTCAAAAGGTGGTCGCGTTTTTGAGATATCACCGAAAATCCTGAGCAAATAATGTCCGCAGGAAAAATAATTCCCAACAGGAAGACACAATCTGAGCAACGTTTCTCAGATTTAAACCTTGGGTAATAAAAACTGATGTCTATTTTCAAACCACATTTCTTCGAAGAGAAATGTTTCTCAAAATGTTTTAAACTATCGAAAACTGCTGTAGGCTTCTAACCAATACATTTTTATTGCCATTATTTTAAAGAGTGATTACCAAACGTATATATACCTTCCCTTTAAACACCGTTGACTCTTGAAGATTCTCACAGAAAATATTTCATTTTATTTATTGTTTTCCAAAAAGATGCATAGTGCGTGATCAGTTTGCAAATGAGATAGGATTCGAATCGAATACAATGACTTTGCCTAAAATAAAAAAATGGGTTTTCCATGGACAAATAAACACAATGAATTGTATTGTTATTACCCAGCTTGTGTTTATAATCATCATTTCAAACACAGTGTGACAGTCACGATGTTTACTTCTGGGTGAGTGCAAAACCTACTTTGATTCAAATTTCAAATAAATTGTGTACTTTCTGTCGATAATTCAAATAAAAAATCCAGTGGCTGCAAGATAACTTTGATTTCAATTTTCAATTAATTAAACGAAAGTTCTCATTTGTTACACAGCACAAGATCACACAATGTGGTCGAGAGTGTAAGTCGAAACAGGTACAGCCTAGAGTTGGGTGTTTCGTTGGTAGTAGGTGTGTTCGATTTCACCGGAGTGTGTGTTGCGTACCGCTGTGGCCTGCAGGGCTGTATTCACTTCTGCATACAAGGATGGGAAAGATTAGTCACGAAGGGAATGTCAAGCTCTACTTTTTCTTTAACAATAATAATATTTTTTGCGATTTAATTTATCATTATTGTGCACGACTGCAAATACAAATCTTAAAAAGTGCATAGCTGAGTTAACCTCAAGCTCTGACGTCACACCACCACCACTGTCTGCCAAATCTGCGGATTTGGAGTACAGTGTTGCATGTAAAGATATGGTGAGCGCTTTTTGGCTGTTTGTGTGTTCCTTCTACAATATCTCAATTACTTTGAGTGTTGTAATAATCTCCCAAAATTAAGTTATAAAAGAAAACTTCAGAAACTAAAGTCTTCTTAAATACAATGGACTTACCTTCTACGTCAGAGTATACACCTTCAACCTCAGCCAATGAGGTGTTAGCTACCGCAGAGGTAAAAGAAGCCCCAGATGGGTCATCTTTATGTTTATGGGAGACACTTGAGGGCGCTTCTTCTCCTGGGTTCCCTGTTCTGTGATCAGTCTGCGTTATGGTGGTTTCATACATGCGCATAACGTCCACATTTCTACTGCTAGTGCATTCAGGCCTTTGTGAAATTTCTGATGAAATGAGCATAGCTCCAGGATCTGGAGTCTGAAGTCCAGACTGATTAGCACCTTTGGCAGAGGAGAATAAATGGCGTTTGTTTGTTTGTGTTTTGTTTGTACCCACCCCCCCCCCCCCCCACCCCCAAGTTTAATAGCGCAGCTTTGAATACTTTGAATACAACATTACTTTATTTTTTGTTTTATTCTGGTAGCTGATAGTCCAAGACCTATAGCTCATAACAAGCTGCTTTTTCAGGATTGGTCCATGAATGTGCCTTAAATGATATATTAAAAGTCCAAAATGGCTGCCATTTTCAAATCTTATCATAGATATATGGAACCAGAAATTGTGTAAATACAAATAAAGTGTTTACATATGTTTTGAGGCACAATGAGAATGGCGACCATTCTGGACACCATCTTGGTTTCAGATTATAATATGAGTTCTAAAATCTCAAAATAGTTATTCTACTAGATTCCTTGTGCCCCAACACATATTTGTAGACACTTTTATTTCTGCAGCAAGTCTGGTTGCATGGCTATGATAAGATTAAAAATGGATACCATTTCCGACGACATCTTTGTTTTCGGTGTTTCTGGGTTCTAAACTCGCGAAATATTGGTTCTATTGGGTTCATTACGACTCAAAACATGTTTTGACACTTTGTTGGTGTTTACAGCGTGTCAAGTTGCATAGTTATGAAAATATTTGAAAATAAGGGCTATACGATACTTACGAGTTGTAAAATATCAAAATAATAATTCTACTGGATTCCTTATGCCTCAAAACGCATAATTAGACACTTTATTTGTATTTACAGCATGTCTGGTTGCATGTTATGACAACATTTGAAAATGGCGGCCATTTTGGACGCCATCTTGAATTTCGGAAAGAGCTCAAGGGGGGTTTGCAGGGAATCTGAATAATGTCATTCAAGGCAAACTGCCGGACCTATCCTGAAAAATAGCTTGTTATGAGCTATCCAGGTTAAAGCTACTGCTTTTGGCCTATGATCCACAGGCCTAAATTGATTTTGTTTTTATTTGACCAAGTCTTCAGTTGTCCTACCTTCATCAATTCTTTGAGCATGAGTGCGGCATGTAGGCCTACTACTAGCTCGTCTGAAAAATATAAACGAACAAATCAACAAAATTCAAAAGAAAATATCATCAATCGCTCTTCACTTAACCCCACCCACCTCCTGAAAATCTCTTATTTTTTAATTTTGTTTTCTTCATTTTGTTTAAATATACAGTAAATGTATCTTTCTTTATGGTCGCTTTAGAGAATTATCTTCGCCTAATGGACAATTAAAGTAGGTTAAACTTTGTTAACAAGTTTTTGCTTATTACTGTGGACACGCAAGTATAAACAAGTTTCATTAGAACGGTATGTTTTAATGTTGAAATCGCTATAATAAAAAAGGAGACAGAAATTGTTGTTGAAAAGGGGGTGTAGATTAAACAGAGAAGCAGAGTTGGTGCAATGTAATGAGAACATTTGATAAACATTTCTTGTTAAACAAGGAGTTTATTGTGGTTCTAAAAGTTTGAATGGTTGAAGTAAGCAATTTTGTACAAACAAATTAATAATAACAATAATGATAACTAGACCATATGTGTTTTTGAACAAACACAAAGCTGTTTCGGGTTTTATTTAATATTGATTTAGCGCCCATCAGACCTTTAAAGTCAGCCTGACTTTCAGATCCTTCACCTTTGAGAGGCCCGTAAGTGTGCTAAATTGCATAAAGCTGAGCTTTGTTCTGATACTGACTCTAAAATATATTTTAATCCTGACCCTGATGAAACCGACCCTTACTTTAACCTTCATTCTAACTGAACCATGAGCTATAGGAACCTAAACTTTGAATTGATATAATTTTTAACCTGATGACATCACACTGACGAAAACCAGTTTACCATATACATTTTTATAGGCACAATTCGGAATAACAATTGTCCCCGTATAGTGCCTTCGAATAAAAACCCTAAAATTTGACTTTACACATTTGTTACTTTACTACATAACAATCCGAAGAGAGCCACACATAAGAAAAAAAAATAGAAAGTTTTGAATATTCATTGAATAGTTTGTACATTTTAGAGCTTCCTGTTTGGACCGGAAATCATTATTTCCAGTCCAAACAGGAAGCTCTAAAATGTAGAGGTCAGTTTGGGGTCATCCTTTCGAATGTCACGAGTGTTGTTAGCTACAAGGCAGCACAAACATTATGAGCTTTTGACATGTTGTTCTGGAGATATGATTTTTTTAAGTAATAAGCTTTGAATTACCGTAACTTGACACTTGATAACGTCACGATGAAAAACGTATGTTTTTTATACTAACAAATCTTAAAGAGTGCAAGATGGTGTGTAACTCGTCCCTATATAATGCCCTTTAACGAAAACCCCAAATGTACGTAGGAATTTCATCTAATGGTCATGCACAAAACCAAATGGGCTAGTTTTAGTTCTTTACAATCCATTCGGGAGCCACAAATTAGAAACAAAAAGTCTTTAACAACCATTGAAATATGGGAAGCACTATATATTAGAAGCAAACACTAATCTTAATTTGGGGTATGAGAAAAAAACTGAATATCGTCACGGATATTGAAACTGGGCCTATGCAGTGCCAGTCTAACTGTAGCCCTATCCATTGCGCCACGCTGGACATCGACGGTGTGGGAGTATTTTACACTATATAAAATTTTACTTTTAAAATGTGTTCGCGTCAAAGATACTTGTGTCCGGGTATTTCATCTAATATATTTGAGTTAAAATTGAAAAAAAAAAAAAATCAGGTTAAGGAATTAAATTTAAATGTTGATCTTAACGTAATTGTATACTCCCGGTAACGTCAGCTCTACCTGCCAGGTCTCCACTGAATCTTCAACCGTAACGCCGGCAATCCCGGTCAGCTTGTGTAGTTTGCATGGGTTGCCACACGTATGAGCCACGCAACAAGTCAACTTTTCAGGGGTACTTTCAACTAGATAATTTTGGTCCGGGTAACGTGGTATTTAATATCCAATATCTACAAATTTTAGCTATAATTGTAACGTCGGTTTTAATGAAACTACGTTTATTTCTGTTAATCTCTGTACCAACATACAACTGCTTTTTAATGCCACTGCAGCTGCCTGATGCCACGTCAACTATGATTAAAACACAGAAGACAAGTAGACAATCAATTTGTGCAACAACCTTTCAAACAAAATAAGCAAAACAAAATCCAGAAACGGGGAATTTATAATTTTACCCCGAGAGGGCGCTGTTGCCTACATCACTAATATAAACTACCAACTTACCCTATAATACATTTACAAGCACACCTGGCAAGAACTATTATATCCCTAGTAACAACACATTACCAATAAACATTGTCATAATGGCTAGAATAACTGGGTAGAGAAAGAATTAATGTTCGAGGTCAACTAAACTGACACAACGTGAATACTCTGCAACGATAGATTAATAACCAAAGATAAGATCCTATCCCGTAACAAACATACCCCAATTAGACATACATATTAACCTCCAAAATCAACAACTTTAGCAAATGTCCCAATAAGGTAACGTAGTAAGACTGATTCGTGGTTTTCGTGTTCCCAATTTCTGGGGTGAAGTCTAGCGCCCTCTTGCTAAACTTAACCAACTCACCACAGTTATAATCGACATCTAAATATTGGGTTGATGATTACATTTTTGGTATAAACGCTTTTGTATTTTAAGTGCTACTTTTCTGCGTGCTTCACAATTCATGTATCTTCGTTGATACGTTAACTTAACGGTATAAACCGGTCACTTCGACACCAACAAGCTCGGCGCTTAACTTACCGCCTCCAATACTACTTAGGCCCGACTGTCCTACGAATTAAATAGAAACTTCTCATTATTAAATCGTCCAGTGTGGGAAAAACAAGTGATGGGGTCGTTTTTGCTCAGCTGATCCGTGGTTATCGGGTGAATTTGAAGGGCATCTTGAGTCTCAACGATCCCGGCCACAGTGACTTCGCGTGGTTGCCGTGCAGATTATTGAATGGGTATGCTATTTAAACTAGAATATACATGTATGTTCTTCTTTCGGTTTATTTTCCGACGCATTGACGTGATTGCGCAGTCATGACGCAACCAGCAAGCCAGTCATGATTTCTCACCTAATTAATTGTTGTACACTACCTAGGGGGAAACCAGGAGAGCTGGTTCTTGGTGAATTTTTGTGTGTGAAAAACAACCCCGATGGTAACAAGACAGTTGGCATTCTATTTGGCTAGGTGAAGTTGGGGAACTTGGAGTTTGTTTGATTAAAAAATAAATAAAAAAGGCGGAATACTGACCGATTAATTAAAGTAGTAGTTAGTAGTAGTAATAGTGCGAGAGGTCGTCTCAGCCGACGCATCTCGGGAGCCTTTGATGGTCGCTTTCCACACATCCCGTTCCAGCACGAGTGTCCTCAATTCAGCGGTTTCTTGTTCCGCTGCATCCTTCTTCAGCAGGGCAACATAAGTGGGTCTCATCCTGCCCCTGCTCCAACGACGGGTTCCCACAGCACTAGAGGGGATGCAGATAGCTCTGGGTGACGCACACAGTGACCAGCCAGCCTCATCCTCCGCTCCCTGACCTTTGAAGATACTCTGGGCGGGGTGCTATAGAGCTGAATGTTGGATACCCGGTCTTCACAACTGATGTCAAGAGCCACACTTAGCATTCTTGTATAGACGCCGTCTAGTGCTAGTTCGTGTTTGGCTGTCATAGTCCACGTCTCGGCTCCATACAGAAGTACAGACTCAACTGTAGCCACAAACAGACGTCTCTTGATGTTGTTGGAAAGACCAGATCTTCACACTCGATTCATGCCATGAAGGGCCTTCCATGCCAGAGCTCTCCTTACTTTCATCTCGCTCTCAGTTGATCATAATGGGGCTCCGAGGTACTTGAATTCTTCAAAAACCTCGAGGGTAGCGCCATCTCGGGTCTTGATTATACTATCCTCCGAGTTGAAAGCCATCACCTTGGTCTTCTTCGAGTTTAGCTGAAATCCTACTCGGCTGCACTGGAGCTCAACAGCTGCTAGCAAATCTCGTGCTTGGTCCGCCGTATTGAGAGGAGGCCAATGTCATCAGCAAAGTCCAGGTCAGTGATCACCACTGCTGGCACTCTCCGACTCAGTCGCCTGGTAAGCGTGAAGCCCAGCTCATCCTCATTTCCTTCAATTGCGCGCCTCAGCGCACAGTCCAGCACCAGTACGAACAAGAAGGGTGTTACTGTTAGCGTGTCTCGCTGGAGAACTCCGGCCTGGATCTCGAAGAGGTCTGTCATACCATCTGGGGTGACCACCTTTGCAAAAATCTTACCTCAACCTGCCAGGATAGACTGTGCAAGTCTCGCGCGTATCCGAACGAGTAAACACGTCAAACGAAGAACATTTTTATTTCTGAAATAAAATCTTTGTTTTAAATTATATCTCATGACTAAATCTGAACAACAAAAATAAATAATTACAATTTGATGAAATTTGTATTAGCTTTTGAAAAAAATACACAAAAGTGTGTTAATTATTATTGAAAAAATAATTAAAACTCTTGGACAAGGATGCTTTCTTGACGTTAACTTTTTAGACACCCCTTACGCGGATTTGTGATGGTCAAACGGGTTTAAAATTGGCCCGTATCGCAGTTTAAAGAGGATGCTGACGCCCCAACAACCATAGACTGCAATGAAAAGGGTTCGCTTTACAATTACAGCATCTGGCGATTATAATCGCGTATCCAAAACAAGCTTTTACATAAGTTTTATGACCGGAGGCGAGCACAAACTTCTTAATTTTTTGCAATAAACCGGAAGCTGAGGTCAAGTTTAATTCTCGGGTTTTCTTCGTTATGTTGTTGGATTGGTTTTACTTTCATATTTT
Source organism: Leptasterias polaris (assembly GCA_037783415.1). Taxonomy (NCBI): domain Eukaryota; kingdom Metazoa; phylum Echinodermata; class Asteroidea; order Forcipulatida; family Asteriidae; genus Leptasterias; species Leptasterias polaris. The sequence continues at coordinate 1,800,420 of JAZGTN010000202.1, forward strand.
TTTATCACTTAGTATTACATTCCCAACAACATGTATAATTTTCTAGGTTATAAACATGCAACATTAAACTAAAATAATTTATGAAACAAAATCTTGCCAACGTAAAACTCCATTATGGTTGGGACCACTATGGTCCCGGAAGTTCGAATGTGCGCGAGACTTGCACAGTCTATTGCCATCACTACCTTCTCTGGGACACCATATGCACTTAGTATTACATTCCCAACAACATGTATCATTTTCTAGGTTATAAACATGCAACATTAAACTAAAATAATTTATGAAACAAAATCTTGCCAACGTAAAACTCCATTATGGTTGGGACCACTATGGTCCCGGAAGTTCGAATGTGCGCGAGACTTGCACAGTCTATTGCCATCACTACCTTCTCTGGGACACCATATGCGCGAAGGATCTCGATAAGCTTGCCTCGGTGTACATAGTCGAAAGCTTTTTTGAAATCAATGAAGGTGACGACCCACGACATGTTCTTCTCCTTGACTCCTTCCAATATTCGCCGCAGAGCAAGGATACACCCGACTGTGGTTCGCTTTGGGCGGAAGCCATTCTGAGAGTCTCGTATGCGATTCAAGATCATGCGGTTGAACGTCTTCATGCATGACCAGCGAGGACAGACTGATCCCCCGGTAGTTGTCTGGTTTGGATAGGTCACCCGACGTGGGTACCGGGACGATGCTGAGAGTAACCCACTCATCAGGTAATTCCCCCGACTCGCAGTACTATTAAAATCGTCTAGTGGGACATATTTGAGTAGCTCGGGTGTTATCCCGTCATCACCACAGCTTTTCCCTGTCTTGATGTTCGACTTGGCCTTCTGGTACTCCTTTAAGGTGAAGGGACCATCAGGTATGGGCAGGTCTCTAAACACTCGGACTATTGGTATGTCCTCATCTACTATCTTGGGTGGGTTTCCTAGCACCTTCTGATAGTGTTTGTGCCAGAGCAGCACCCTCTCTTCAGCACTTGGGGCCTTGAGCTTGGCAGCTTGGGAGCTACGTCGTCCAGTGATGTCTTTGATCAGCTTCCAACGACTTGAGTGCTGCTGCATTCTCAACCTGTTCTATCTTCTGTTCCAGCTCCTCTGTCTCGATAGTAGAATACACTGTATTGCTCCTGTTTCTTCAGCTTGTACTTCTCCCGCATCAGCTCAGAACCTTGCTCTCTGTTCAAGGAACAGTATGCTTCAAGCAACCTCGGCGAGAATTCGTGGGTCCTTGCTTCTCTCCTTTCTTTTCTTCTCTACTTGCTTAAGACAAGATTCCGCATCCTCATGGTTCGTGCTTTTTAAGGTCTGAGAGCTTGCCCCCTTCAACTTGCAGCACCTGATACCTGTTCCTGACTTTAACAGCATAGCACGTCTGTAGCTCCTTGTGTACGGCTAGCTCGCTACACTCGTACCTGCGCTCCCAAGTTTCTGATTTCTTTGGTGCTCTCAAGCCGAGTCGTACTGTTGCTGTCACCACTCTGTGATCTGAGTAAAGGGACCCGAAGGAACTGTAGGCTTTACAGTTGTTTACACTATTCCCCCACTTCCTTCGCACAAGTACATAGACTAGCTGGTGGGTCGTGTTCTGCGGTGACTTCCATGTCCACGTCTTGCCTCTCCTCTTCTGGAACAGTGTGTTTGCTGCTGCTAGTATAAGTAGCCGGTGCTCCTCTATGTCGTTGGTCTTTTCCTTGGTGGCTGTGAACAGTACATGTTCAGGACCTAGCCTGGCATTGAAGGACAGCCGAGAAGTCATGCCGAGTGACTGACTCGAGTGACTGCCTCAGTTTGCTGTAGAAGTTGACCTTGTTCTTTTCATTGTCACCTTCTGTTGGTGTGTATGCTACGATGACAGTCAATCCTGGATTACCCTGGAACGAAGCCTTGATGATCCTTTGCGACACTCGCTCAACAGCCGTCAGAAGTTTCTGTGCCATCGTTCCGAGTACCAGACCCATTCCCCCAGTTGCTGCATTGCTTGAGTTGCGCCATGCTGATGCAGTGTAAAGTGCCTGTCCAAGCTCAGTCTTAACTGCAATGTCGATCTCCTCTTCTCTCTCTTCCTTGTGGACGTCGAGTTTTTGCTCCTGCAAGCCACAGACCTCGATCCCCCACTTCTTCATATTCCAAGTAATATGAAGAAGTGTTTTTGGACCCACCAAATACTTACAGTTTTCAGAGCCATGGGTTTTTCACACAGATACAGAACGTGCAACAAATGACTTTATGGTGACGTCGTCCGGGATTTTAGGCAATCAAATAGTTAAACAGTATCCCACAAGTAGTATATAATCGAAAAAAGTTTGACGATCGGACGTATTCTTTTTGAGAAAATGGTGGTCTCAAGAATGGCTAATTAAATGTTCATGTCATTATAACTAAGTCAACTAACTAATGATGGTAAGCTAATTGTGTTTTTTGGTAACTTCAAGACCTAAGCTTATGTAGTAAGCTAAGTATCACTTTTGGAGCGAACACAAATAATGCGTGTACAAATCCTGTGGGTTTTTGACGGATGGAAAGAATATAATAACAGGAAGAAAAACAAATAAAAATCTCTACGAAAACAATAGCTGCTCCTACCACTATGTCGGAACAGCTAATAGCAATACTGGGTTTTTATATAGCGCTTTATTACACCCTTAGGGTCGTATCAAAGCGCGCAGTATTTTTTCCTGCAAGGTATATGGCGCTACGTTTTGGAGTTTGAGACTCATTCCTTGATAGCACCATGTAATGGTTTACAAGGTGCTGTGGCGCATTACGCTGCCGATCAGACCAGGAACACCGGGGCGACCCCTTCTCTTTACGATAGTTCACTGGGTTGGTTAAGTGTCTTCACTCTTACTTAGAACACAAGTTTCCCGACCGGGACTCCAACCCAAACACTCATAATCAAAAACACCAGAGCTTGAGTCCAGTGTTCTTATCCGCTCGGCCACATTGAGATATATAAGTATAGGACTAACCTTGTTTGAACTTGCAGCAGGTTTTCGGCAGAATAGTAGATTTTAAAACTTGTCACGAAAAGTGCTGTTCAAAATAATGGCGTCACAACTCTTTAACAAATCTTTAAACAATTATGCATAATGTTCAACGGTCAATGTATTTCAGTTTCGAAAAATTATAAATCTTTGTTTTGATATATACTTACATGTGGTTGGAATTCCTGTATCGTTTATATGAAATGCAAATGATGAACCCAAATGCAATTCCAACAGCGAAACTAACGCCGGAAACGGCGACCACTAAGATAATCTGTGGATCTACAGAAAGGGGGGAAAATAAATGTCATCCCATTACGGCGCTTTATCATTAAGATAGTTAAACAGTTAAAAAAAAAAGACACATTAGAAACTGACAGAGGACACACGTGTCTTTAAAAAATTGAAAAATGACACAGAAAGGTTATTGAATGACCTAATTTTATCAATGTTTCAATATTCGAAAACAAAAATTTGCTGTGTAAAACTGCTGGGTACAAATGTTGTTAAAAATTTAGTTAATATTTTACTTGTTTAAAATTTAATACACAAGACAAAAGGTAACACAGTATCCCAAATTGGGTAGGAAATCAAATAACATGACACCGAGGTCCAAATCACTCAAGAACTTTGGGTTTAACAACATTGTTTGAGCCTCAAGTCGTGTCAAATATTGTACAATTGCAAAGGGCTGAGTAAATTCTTACCCATCCTCAGGTAGGTAATTCTTTTACTCAAGCTGACAACCACGTTCCCCACTTAACCTTTAAAAAGTAAGAATGTTACCCAATACTTGTTTCAGGAGTGAAGACAAATTGGGAAAGCAAAAGAAAAAATCCTGTAAATTGTGTCATGTTCTAAACTATACCTATACATTGATAACCTGGACCCATTTCGTAATACCATCTTTTCCTAGTGGATGCTTCCTATATCGATTATTTCATGATCTAATCCTTAGAGTCTTCAAGGAGTGCGAATCAGTCCGGATGGATCCCAATTGGACATGCAGACATAATATGGTGTAGGCTTAGCATACACTTACCAGTAGTATCCCTTCTAAAGAGAACTTCCTGCGCGATTTTCGTCCGTTGAGTGGTAAACTCGTCAAGGAAAGTGCATTTGGGTCCGATCCTATCGGGCAGACGAGAACAGCTACCATTAACAGGATCACATACAGCTCCTTCCGGGCAAGTACAAATCTCCTGACAGTCATTACCATAGCGACCAGCTGGGCAAGTGACGTTGCAGGATGACCCTTCCCAACCAGGAGTGCAGTTACAAGACCCACGTATAGGATCACAAGACGCATCGTTTAGACAGGCGCACTTCACATTGCAGGCATAACCATGCTTACCAGGATCACATGGTGAACTGCAGTTTGGTTCTTTCCAGCCAGCCATACATGAACAACCTCCGACGGGGTCGCAGTAGCTATTGACAGATGTGCAATTGCAAGTTTCAGAGCAATTTTGTCCAAAGGTGTTATTTACACATGCTGGGAATAAACAAAATAAATCCGAATATATGAATGGTTGAGAAAATAAAATACATTGAGGTAGCATCTGTACAAAATCTGAACAAAAACTCCTTTAATTAAACAATGGCTTAAGATTATACAAATGTAAAATTCTCCCTATATATTCTTACATTTGTTTTTGGTTGCTTTGCCAGCCAGGGATCCCTTGATTAGGGTGCCTATACCGAGGAGAGAGGGTAAAACTACTTACGGAGTGAGCAGTTGTTCCCGGTTTGAATCCAACCATCACAGCATCTGTCTACATCCCCGTTCTTTTCAACATGAGTAAGGATATACCTGTTTCAAGAAAGTTAAACTTCTGAAATTTAAACAATACACAAAAGGGACGCTTTATAGATCAAGAACACATGTTGTACAAAGTAACATTATGACTTACCTTGTAAAGTGACATTGAGCTCGTCCACCGGAACAGTGAGGTCTATACCTGGTTTCTGTTACTCGTTTTATCTCAGTTCGTGTTCTTGTTACTCTTGGAAATAATATATAATATGACAATGATTATACAGTGTTCAAATATTTAACACCAATGTGTTGCTGAGGACAATCAATGACAAGCCAGCAGATAATAAACGTACACGCACAAATTGTTAAACCGTTTCGGTAACGAAACATAATCAAAGAAAGGGTTACAGTTAATTATCGTATTTGCAAACGGTTCAGTCAGCCATTGTCAACTTATCTATCAATAATACTGACTGAAACTTACGAATAAGTACAGAATTCCCCTCCACTGAGCTCCTGTGTAAAGCATATCGTCACGTTCACCAGTAGAATCGGGATTATAGGCGAATAATGTAGGAATAAACCATGGTTGTACCCCTCAACTACTTTGGGGTGGAAATATTAAAAACCCCAAGTTAATTTATATTAGCTACAAGAGTGACTCTGGATCACGGCTGTTTCAAATAGACATTATTTCATTCGCTTGCAGCACATTTTCCTGTTTACGTATACGGTGCTTTCTCACGACAATGAATTTGGTTTTGACGCTTGGGGAAATTGGTCGCGCTCCAAAACTAACACTCATTTAAGAAAGTAAAGAAGTTATTAATAATTTAAAGTGTTTCGAATTCCAACTTAGATTTAACTATTAATTTTTAAATCGTTACGACGGTAAACAATAAATAAAAAGAAACTAAAAAGCTTTAGGCCTAAAGGTAGACTTGTGGACAAGTCGTGAAATGTCTGTCGTGGTGATAGCGGAACGGCTCTCTCGCAATATCCCGCGAGAGGGCTGCTCTGCGCGAGATTACTGCTCCCAAGACTGGTCACATTTACCGACTTGTGAAACCCGCAGGCGGTTTGTGCACGGCCTATGGGCTCTTCAGCCGATTTCGTACGGACGCATCTGATTGGTCAATTTCGTTATATCTATGAATATTCAAACTGTATAGATGAATATTAAACATTAAATCCTGTACTGGATGGAGTCTTACGTTGCTTTGATCATGGAGGTGTCTACCTTCATGCTTTGATCATGCACGATCAACCAAACACTGACGGTGATGAATGATTGTGTTCATAAGTAGGCCTATTTGACAACAGAAAATACGAATTCAAATATTAACAGTGCACAGCGTGGGGTACTACGCGTATAACACAGGTCTACTCGTGTAGCTGGCGGGGCAGAGTGTCTCGCGGCGGGGCAGAGTGTCTCGCGGGGGGCAGAGTGTCTCGCGGCGGGGCTCAGCGCAACGCAAACCCCTAGCCAAGAGATAGCTGTACCTGGAAGCTCATGAACATGTGGGATGGTTAGGGAGCCAGACCACCAACTACCCTGTTGTCATTGCGGGTTTGTTATTCATTCATTCATTCATTTCATTCATTTTTATTAAAAACCAACTGGCAGCACGAAGCTGAATAATGTGGCATTACAAGATAACAATATTGATAAAAATAGCATAGACAAAACAAACAAAAATTGCACCACCGCGGGGTACAAAGGAACATTATATAAGAAGACGACAAACCTCGGTAAACCTCGCTGATCGAATCCGCTGTTTCAAAATTGCAACGTTTCAATGAGACATTGGTCTTGTGGAAAATTGCACAATTTGCTTTATTTCCAGTGTTGCCAGGCATTTTTTTTTAAATTTACATGGGCACACAATGCTTCCCTCTCCGTATTTTCGAAAGCGATTTTTATGAGACTTGCCACAAATGTTGAGTTTTACCAAGATCTACTTGATGAAGTCTAACAAAATAAAAAGTTTGTCGCTAAAGAAATTCTATGGTAGTTTTTTCACTTTTTTGTCAAAAGAAAACATATTTCCCCCCATGATTTCAGTGTTTGTTATCTAAATGCTATAAAACTTTGCAAAAGTGTTAATTTTGACATCATCAATTATCAACAACATGACACTTTGGGGTTTATCCCATTCTTTGGTAAAACTATTTAATTATTATGTTTTTCCACCTAGTTTACAATGATGAGGCCTAGTTGATGATTTTATAGTATTTCTTCGCCAGAAGCACTAACATGTTAAAAACATTCCATTGGTAAAAAAATTATCAACATTTAGGAACTCAAAATTGGGAACTCAAAATTGGGAACTCAAAATTGGGAACTCAAAATTGGGAACTCAAAATTGGGAACTCAAAATTGGGAACTCAAAATTGGGAACTCAAAATTGGGAACTCAAAATTGGGAACTCAAAATTGGGAACTCAAAATTGGGAACTCAAAATTGGGAACTCAAAATTGGGAACTCAAAATTGGGAACTCAAAATTGGGAACTCAAAATTGGGAACTCAAAATTGGGAACTCAAAATTGGGAACTCAAAATTGGGAACTCAAAATTGGGAACTCAAAATTGGGAACTCAAAATTGGGAACTCAAAATTGGGAACTCAAAATTGGGAACTCAAAATTGGGAACTCAAAATTGGGAACTCAAAATTGGGAACTCAAAATTGGGAACTCAAAATTGGGAACTCAACTTCGGATGTCGAGTTCCCAATATGCATTTGCTGGCCCTATTTCAGTCTACAAAACAAAGAGAGTGAGACAAGCCTAATATTTTTCCTCTGTGTGGACTTTTGAAATCATTTGAACATTTATTGGAACTTAAGATCTTTTCTGTTGTTACGTACTGAAAAGCACGACAGCGATATTTGTATAAAACGGGACAAGAACAAAGACCCTTGTAAGTAAAAGCACAGAAGCAATCAATGAAATACATTCAGAATGATATTTAATACATAAATCAATAAGCAGAACAATGAGTTAAAGCAAGATTAATAACGGTAAAGTATGGTGGCCCTGAAGGGACATCAAACATATATATTTACGTGAATATTTACGTAAATATTCACGGTTTTTGCCCCAATTCGCAAATATTCACGTAAATATTTACGATTTGTGCCCCAATCGCAAATATTTACGTGAATATTCACGTAAATATTTGCGAATTGGGCACAAATCGTGAATATTTACGCAAATATTTGTGAATATTTGCGAATTGGGGCACAAATCGTGAATATTTACGTGAATATTTGCGAATTGCGGCACAAATCGTGAATATTTACGTGAATATTTACGTGAATATTTGCGTGAATATTTGCGATTTAGGGCAAAAACCATGAATATTTACGTAAATATTCACGTAAATATATATGTTCGATGTCCCTTCAGGGCCGCCATAGTAAAGCCACATAAATTACAAAGCAGTTAATAAAGCAGGATTTAAGCAAAACAGAGGCAAAACTGCATGGTAAGCCGGCAAAGATAAATCAAAGCAAATTGGGTAATATTTACCTTAAGGAGGCTTAAAGATAAGTATGCCCCCGCCCAGTCAGTTCCCTAACAAGATTTATATAGTGCAGACGTTAGGCCCAGCATCTCCAACAACAGCCCATACCAGATCAGCCCACAGTCACCAGTAGGTTGGTAGACGTTGACCCAGGAGTTCAGCTCAGGAGCCACGACAGTCCAGGGTCCGCCCGGTCCAGCAGCACCGTCACTCTTGGCCACGATCCATTGGTGGAGAGGGAGGAAGTCATCGAAGACGGACGAAATGCGGGCCCAACGCTGCACCATACTGTCGTACAATGTGTATGCCTGTATGGGCACTGACTGATGAGGCCCACACAAAAGGTGGTCAAGCCTTTTAAAGGGTCTTACCCGCGCATAGCCATAATGACATTCCATAAGAGAAAAGGAACAAGTGGGGAGGGAAGTATGTCAGGAATGGGGTCGTAACACTGTCCATGGAACTAGTCGAAAAGAACATCTGTTTCCGTTTATATCACGACTACCACATACTCAATGTTGAGCCTCGGGACAATTCTATTCACTCCTTTGCAGGACTCTCCGATGTTTGCATGTGGGAACAGTCACTTTTGAATTCATCGGGACCTTTTCTGTTTATTTGAATTAATAAAAACACCCACAATTCACTAACAGTGTAACACAAACAATTTCCAGCAACATTTACACTGTACTCTATGTGGAGACAGGGGAATGTCCAGTATCACCCCTATGTGTGCACTTTTGAAAGTGGAACAGTCATATTCGGATTCAGCAATATTCCCGATCATGTAGGCCTATAAGTTGTTTTACAGCCACATTTTGAGGGGTCTGATCACGGCCTACACGTGTTCGACCTTAAGGCAACTGCTCATTATAAGAATTACATTTTCTAACGTTAATAGCTAAGAAGCGTGACAGGTTTTGCATATTACGCAAGAGTAACAGGTTGAGTGCACACGGTTAGGGTGTGCCTATCATTGATCGTTTTCAGCACAGCTACGGCAGACGTATCATTTTATTATTATTTTTTCTCTCTAAGAAGTAAAATACAAGAAAAGAGAGATAAATATGTAACAGAAAATCCTTGTTGAGATTTATTTTCCAGATAATTCCCGGTATGCATCAAGCAGGACCTTGCCTAAGAACTAAATCAACGACATTAGTCTACGTTGCTTAAAATATTGCAGAAGAAAGGTTTGATAAATCAAACTCAGGTATGTTCAGATAGTCTTATATCCACTGAGTTAAAAGACTTCTTGCTTCTATTCGTCTTCCAGTCGTAGCTCGTCGCCGAAGAACGATGTTACCCATGGTCATTGCATTAACATGTTCTTTATTGCAGGTTGGGCGGGGGGAGCAAGTTGGCGCGATAGAAAATATTTTATTCACGGTTGAGGTGCGAATTAGTGAATAACCACAATGGACTAAAATAATAGGCTGTACATACTAGGGTGCATGGTCCAATTGATCAGTTTTAACTTAAATTACGCTATTTATACCAGGTACGAGTACCAGTTATCTCTCTTATTTTCTTCCCTTGATATTTAATAATTCATTTTGTTTTTGGAGGGAGCAATAATGATAATAATTAGAGATAGTGATTGTAACAAACAATCACAGAGCTTTTTAATTTCGAACTTCCTGAATTGACCGGAAGTAAATGTTTGTCACAGAGTTATGTGAATTTGTTAAGAATTACTCAGTTTCCTAAGTTTCTTCATGTAAATAATTTATTTATCCAAGAGTAACAAGAATTTAAAGGGTGGTGGCCAAAGCGCCTCACATGACGTAGCATTTCCTTTGATTGTATACAAGTTTTGTTAAGGTATAAGGCTACCAAACATCTTAAGGGAATTAAAGGTTGTGATTGGTCGATATGGAATCGTAACGATAGTTCTTTTGTATTTAAGGTTTGGAAAGTGGGATAGTCACGAGATCTGGGGTCGATTTCACAAAGCACTAAGATTCATCTTAAGATGAGTTATCAGTATTACCATAGTGATTTGTATTGTGACATCACTCTTTGCTAAGCAACTACGATGGATTTGCACTTACGATCAATCGTAACTCTTTGTGAAATCGAGCCCTGGTCGTAGTAATTTGTAGGGCTAATTTGTGGGAGTAAATTACTAGGTGTGGCAGTATTCGTCTGAGATTCCCGAGGAGAGGACCGTTTGTCAGCCTCGACGATTTTATATATTACCGAGTTATTGAGGACTCCTTTAAGTAATTTAGCAGCATGATATTAAAGAGTTATTGAGAACTCTTAAGTCTTTAGACAAGTTTTCGCTACTAGAGTTTGACGTCTGCCGATATATTAAAAAGTAATGCTCACGAGAGTACGAGACTCGCCAGACAGTAAAACATAAAACCAGGATCGTCAGAACGACCTGTAAGTATTTAATTAATTATACTTTCTATCAAGAAGATAGTTGTAATATGATTAAGACCGAGTTTTGCTTTATGTAATTGTGGAGCCAATTTTCACTAGAGTTTGATTTATGGTTTGCCTCACAAAGATGCTTGAGAGATGTGAAAATTCAAACTACATGTGATTTATATGAAATATTGATTTGCGGTAACAATGGAAAGTGTACTTTCAAACCGGCCTAAAGTAAAGCCTATACTGTGATTCTGCTATAAGCTATTTTATTTTAGTTTAAATGTACAATTGGGTTTATTTGATAATTCCAGTGTTTTCCCGCAAGGGTTAAGACACTTTTGAAGTTGATGTGATGTTGGAGGGGTGACTTGCGGCGGGACACAACAAGACCCAAGGGGGCCCTATCAAATCCGACGGGGACTGATTAGAGAGAGAGAGAGAGATAGAGAGAGAGAGAGAGAGAGAGAGGGGGAGGGGGAGGGGGAGGGGGAGACACACACACACACACCTACTTAGTACTAAACCACCGGAAACACCGATATTAGGTTACTCCTGAGCTTAATGTTTAATATTCTTATTTATTATGACTTGTGGTTCAAGAGATATGCTTTTTTGAGTAATAAACTTTGAATTACCGTAATTTGATACCTGATGACGTCACAGTAAAAAAATGTTTCTAGTGCTAACAAATTTGATAAGGAACACGATGATATGATTCGTCTACTTTTGATAATTTTAAGAGGGACATATGGCTTCTGAAAGAGACACAGGTTAAGTCAATACGATTCTAGGGAAAGAAAGAAAAATCATTTAAAAAAAATAACAATCTCGACGAAAACAATAGCTGTTCCGACTACCACGTCGCGGAACAGCTAATAATATTTACAATATATACAGCGTCCATCAACGAAACATGCTCCTGCTTTATGGGCGCTTTACAATTTAAAAACTGATAAAAATTCAAACAAGTTTAAACCTTATAGAAAATACAATGAAAAGTCGGTAATTTTTATTGTCTATTCACTTTGTACATTTTCCCAAATTCATTACAATATCCATTCTTTCTTAACAATTTTGTTACAAAGTCTTATGGAGTTCTAGAATTAGGATAAAAAGTTATCATTTGGCCATTAACATTAAATCCAACATCTTATTTACATGCCGCTGTTTTTTGCCATTTTGTTAATTATATATTTTTTACAATATAAACTAACAAGATAATATAATACGAGACATTTATATAGCGCATAATGCAGAACAAAACAAAACAAAAACAAAACAAAAACAATGAAATGAATATATTTAAAAAAGCAAGTTAAACAACAATAGATTCAAACAAATGAGTTTTTAAAAGTCCCTTGAAAATCTGAAGAGAGTCAGCTTGGCGAATATGAAGAGGCAAGTCATTCCATAATGAAGGTGCAATGAAGTTGAAGGCACTTTTACCATAAAATTTAGTGGAAAAAGTAGTTTGCGTGAGTAGGGATTGGCCAGCAGAACGGAGAGGACGAACACGAATATATTTATGGAGAAGATCAGATATATAGTCAGGGGATAAGCCATGAAGAGCTTTGAAAGTGAGAAGATTTAACTTATATACGATACGCAGTTTGATCGGGAGCCAGTGGAGTTCTTGTAAGATGGGAGTAATATGTTGGGAACGAGGTGTGCGAGAGACGAGGCGAGCAGCGGTGTTTTGAACTCGTTTAATTTTAGAAAGTTTTCTATCTGACAGTCCAGTGAGAAGAGAATTGCAAGAGTCGAGTCTAGAAGTGACAAAGGCATGAACCAGTAAAAGAGTAGAATCATCATCAAGATGGCGCCGGATTCGACCTATTTTTCGAATTTGTAGAAGAGCAGTTTTGCATATATTGGTTACCTGGTCGGTCATACTCATTGAAGAATTCATTAGAACACCGAGGTTTCTAACTACACGAGATGGTTGAATAACGGATTGTCTAATGTTTATTTCTGTAGGAGAAACGTTTTTAGAAAAACGTGAGTTGAAAATGATGATTTCGGTTTTAGCATCGTTAAGAGCAAGCTTGTTATTCAGTACTCTTTATTCCATGAGCAGCTATGAGATCTTGCAGCGGTGCACTAAACAATATAAATAACAGGGGTCCGGCTGCAGAACCTTGTGGCACACTGCACCACAGGCAACGACAGTCAGATTTCACACTATCAATGAGTACTGATTGATTACGGAAATATGTGTCAAAGACCTGCGTAAGCACAAAAAACAGTTACGCAAAACAAATATGCTAATAATACCCTGCTTATCCTTCTTATTTTGTTCACTAAGGAGAACATTGTTAAGCAATACTAAGAGGTTCTATAAAATTGAGCTCTGGTTTATAACGGGATTTCACAGCACCGAACCCTTGACGAGCAAGCATACGCCATTTGAAGTGGTCTTTAACTTTGTCTTTTGGGGCCGAATCAAGTGAGTCGGTGCACCCTCTAGTTCTGCAAAACTCGGTGAAGAATGTTGATCTAGGCCCTTTTTGAACCATGGCTTAGGCTCTGGCGTCCTCCTGTTTGAAGTGCAGGTTTTGTATTTCCCAAACCGGCCCCCAAAACGGAGCCCAACCAAGCCAAAGCTGTGGTTTAGAAAATGGCCGGTCAATTGACCGAGCTTTAAAGGGTGTGTAAAACATTGGTAATTCTTTCAAAGACCAGTTTCCACACTTGATTAGACCCAACATAAACACTAAATAACAAACCTGTGAAAGTTTAAGCTCAATCTGTCTCCAGGTTAATGAGAAAACAGTGACAAACCCCATTGTATGTTTTCACTGTTTTTAAACATCGAATTTTATCACCAGAGATAAAAACTAATTGTTTCACTCATTATCCTAAAAATTATAGCATTTCAAGTGAAACTATTTCAATGAAAGTTTTCCACCATGACCATCTTTATACCATGTAAGTTACGTGCAAATCTGTGAACATTTATATTGTTAATCTTACCAATGTTGTACACACCCTTTAACCAACTAAAGGAACTGTCTGCATTGCAATTCAATGCCCAATATTTGCAACTTGTTGAATAATATTTCAACTTGTACTTTAAAGTAAATGCACATATTGACAAGGAGTACATTAGAATAAATCGTTTAACCTTTTAAAAATGTTTATAGAAAGTGAGCATGCATGTCCTGAAGATTTTCACACACAAACAAACAAACACACCTGCAATCGTGGACCTCCTATTGTCCCTCTTTTGTTTATACTTTTTTGCAACAGCTCACATTGGTTTTGTACACATTTTCCAACTGTGGGCCTTTCCCGAACCGTGGGCCTATTTTCCTCTTTTGTTAACTTATATGGTCCCGGTTTGAATGCGTATGTGTACTCACACCCACACACAAATATGTTTTTTGTAATCCCATTTATTTTGTGTTTTCCTTGTTACATAAAGATGCATAGTGGCTGATCAGTCAGCTAATGAGATAGGAATCGACTCGAATACAATCATTTAAAAATTTAATGACAACATTTTTAAATCAAATAATTTCAGCCTAAATTGGAAAGTGGGCTGTCCATTAACAAATTAATACAGTGTCTTCTGTTGTTACTAACCTAGTATATCAATCAACATTTCAGTTATAATTGTGACAGTAACGGAGTATACTCTGTGGGTGAGTATACAAAACTTATCTTGATGCAAACTTGTCATAATCAATCAAACGAAAGTGCTCATTTGTTTTATTTGCAGCGCAAGATCACACAATGTGGTTGAGAGTGTAAGTCAAAACAGGTACAGCCTAGAGTTGGGTGTTTCGTTGGTAGTAGGTGTGTTCGATTTCACCGGAGTGTGTGTTGTGTACCGCTGTGACCTGCAGGGCTGTATTCACTTCTAGTTTATAACAATACAAGAAGGGGAAAGATCAGTAACAAAAAAAGGGATGGTCAAGTTCTACATTTTGGCCTTTGATATCTTGTTAACTTAAAAATGTATTTATTTGTTTAATTGTTTATTTTATCATTATATTTGTTTATCATTATGGCAAACAAACAAATTTTGATTTCAGCTACCTCGTGGCTCGTGCACGTAGCCTCAGGCACGACTATGCAAATACAACTTTTAACCCTCAAAGTGCATAACTCAGTTGACCTCTAGCTCTGACGTTACACCACTAGAGCATTCAGTTCATGTGCATTTTGCATGGAATCAATTCTATGTACACATTAAACATCATACGGTATTTTGCGAATACGTGAGCGGAGCGGCACACATACACGTAAAAGGTTGGCATCCTGCATACTCTAGAATCTGCCGGTATGTGTTGGCTTGCAAACTTTAATTGCGATAATTGCGATAAATATTGACATATGGACTCAGTGATAAAATGTAACAAAAAATTGTACGTTTCTTTAAATAAACAGTCAAAATAAAATTAAAATTAAAAAGGCCGACTCAAGATTTCAGCGCATTTGGGTCAGTCGCTGGAGGGAAACTCAACAGGGGTTTTCTCTTTTGCTTTGTATAAGGTGTTTTGTTGGTTGTGTGACAAATTAATGAGAAGCAGGTGATCTATGAGAGAGAAAAATAAACCTAGTCTAATGAAACCAGTGGCAATCGTATGCACAGCTCCGAGATCCGACTATGGCGTCAAGTCATACTTGTCCATCGAAAAAACTATAACACGACACAATTCAGGTGATGTTGTCAGTTGAATTGGGTCAATAGTGACTTACGGAGACCACCCCATCGTTAAATATTAATTTGTTCCCGCTCTACAATAATCTCAATTACTTTCAGTATTGTAATAATCTCCCGGAACTAAGGTATAAAATAATATACCTCATAAACAAAACACTCCATGGATTTACCTTCTACGTCATAGTAAGCACCTTCAGCCTCAGCCAATGAGGTGTTTATAGCTACCGCAGTGGAAAAAGTAGCACCGGGAGGGTCCCTTTTATGTTTATGTAAAACACGTGAGGGCGCCTTTTGTAGCGGGTTTCTTGTAATGCCATCAGACTGCGTTATTGTCGTTTCATACATTGGCGAAACATCCATATTTTCTCTGCTTGTTGTGCATTCATCCGGCCATTCATCCAGTCCAGACTGAGCAGCACCTTTGTCAGAGGACAATAATAGTTTTTGTATTTTTTCTTCTCCCAATTAATAGGGTAGCTTTGAACACAACATTAGTTTTTTTGTGATTATGGTAGCTGATCTACAGGCCTACAATTTAGCTAAACATTTTTTGACCACGTCTTCAGTGTTCCTACCTTCGTCAGTTCTTTGAGCATAAGTGCGGTCTGTACTGCTAGCTGGGCTGGAAAATATAAACGAACAAATCAACAAAATTAAAGAGAAATATTATCAATCGCCCTTCACGTAACTAACCCCCCCCCCTTTAGGCCGATTGGTGTAAACGATAAGACGCCTGGAAAATGATTTTGGTTCCGACCCCCGTGGGTCTACTTTGTAAAGGTATAATTTGTTAGTTGTAGACATATTAAACACTATACTAAAAGTTCTCTAAAAAATATCCAGTAAAATGTTCACAACATACAAATTTTGCTAAAAACTTCGTTGGGCACAACCTTTGATCCGCCCCTGCGAGTAGCGAATAGTCTCAAGCGGTAGAACAATTAATCTAATTTTGTTAATTAAAACACTTTAATTTATTTTTTTCCGCTGAAATTAATTTTCATCCAACCCTGAACACCCCTTAACAAAGTGGCTGAACCGATTTTGCCCTAGAGGTCGTTCACCGGGTAGGCCAGCTGTCACAAAGTGGGCAATTCCCAAGGCGGCAATTCCCTTGTGTACAAAAATTGCCGCCATAGTATGAACACATGCTCTTTGTCATATGTCTGTGAATGGAAACCAGAGCTGTTTGTTTACAATCCTGACCCAGAAATACCCTCAGGGTATATATATAGGTGACCTGGCTACTGTTTCTTTTTTACCCTGCGGCTGTTTCATGTGTCAATTTCACAAATTACATAATGCGCCTACCGCGTGAGCCACCTCGTTCCTCGGTTCCGCTATTGCATGCACACACGCTGTCTGTCATATGTCTGTGAATGGAAACCAGAGCTGTTTGTTTACAATCCTGACCAGAAATACCCTCAGGGTATATCTAGGTGACCTGGTTACTGCTTGTTTTCACCCTGTGGCTGTTTCATGTGTCAATTTCACTAATTACATAATGCGCCTACCGCGTGAGCCACCTCGTTCCTCGGAGCAAATCACAAACTATTCGCTTCTCGCAGGGTTAATCCGTGACATTTCGACATGATCATTGACAAAACTCATCCACTTTTATTGCTGGTAAGATGGAAGAGTCGTTCAGGAACCCCATTGACGGGTTGCTCCACTATTTTGGGTAGCTAGTAAGAAAGAGGAGTCTTTAAGGAACACTTTAGTATTTTGGAATTGGCGGAGCAACCCGTCTCTGATGGATTTTTTGTTTGTCCATGTAGGCCTACCCCCTTGTTTTTGTTTCATTTCGCGCAATGCAATATGCTTATTTTGTTGATGAATAAAGACGCTCAGTAAAAACCGGCTTTCGACACCATTGACTGGATGTTCCACTACTTTGAATAGCTAGTAATGGAACAATTTGGTGTATTGTAATAGGTCCTTGGTACTTTTTGGGGGGCCTTTTCCATACAACACCTTAATTTTTTCACCGTGACACGCCGTTCAGTTTGTACATCTGTTACAGAGCACATTGATGGTCCACATTATACACGTAATCACAGTATCTGGCCTATACAGCTCTCATTCAGCAGTGCTGAGTGTCATTCTGGAAGTTGCCCATGTAAAACAATTAATTAACAAAACATATCTTGAAAGGACAGGTTCTTCAAGCAATCAAACGCACTGGTATCAAATTACAAAGGATCATTTTCAAATATTGTTTGTTATACACTGGAATCTGTGGAGACCTTGGGCGCCGCCATGTTTGTTTTGATCGTCACGTAACCTATAGGTCTATGTCCAAGGTCGTGATTGGCGAAATTGGATCACATGGTGTCCGTGCGCGCAGATATTCCAACCAAATGTAACGAGCCGACGCATCACAACCGTGAACAGGGTGCTCGATCACTGTCGATTATTTAGTGCAATGTTTGGTCGATAATTTCTCAAATTTGACTGGCGTTTTTGTGGAGAACTTTTCGGAATCGTAATCTCCAGCAATTACTCTAAAACTGCAGAGTTCTCTCAGACCCATAGGGGTTAGAACGGGACAAGAAGATACAGTTTACCCCGTAAGTCTGATAAACAATGCATCCTATTTTGTATGGCCAATTCTCAAAAGAGACAGCTGCAATCAATGCATTGAAGGTTTTAACAGGATGATTGCTTGACTTGTCCTTGTGAGAGGGCCTACTCAACCAGTTCAGATCTATAATTAATATTGCCTTTAATATTGATCTATAATTCCTGGGGAATTAAACAAGTCTGGTTGTTTGAGCGTCAATTTATATATGGGTCAACGAATCCCCCGACCAGACAAGGCTTTTTTCCAGGCTATTATGCTTTGCTTCAATATGGAATGTGTGGGAAAAGATGCCGGAGTTAAAGGCACTGAACATGTTTGGTAATTATCAAAGACCAGTATTGTCACTCGGTGTATCCCAACATATGCATAAAATAACAAACCTGTGAAAATTTGGGCTGAATCGGTCATCGAAGTTGCAAGAAAATAAAGAAAGAAAAAACACCCTTGTTGCACAATTTTGTGTGCTTTCAGATGCTAATAAAAGGCTTCATGCATGAAGTCTTTTATTATTTTAGTGAGAAGTTACCTCTTTCTCAAAAACTACGTTACTTCAGAGGGAGTGGTTTCTCACAATGTTTTATACTATCAACAGCTCTCCGTTGCTGGTTGCCAAGTAAGTTTTTTATGCTAATATAAATTTTGAGTAATTACCAAACGTGTTCAGTGCCTTTAACAACTTTTGTTTACAAACGGACTTCCAAATAGGGGCTCATGCCACACCGCAGAGTTAATGGATGATCTAATTTTTCTAATCAGTATATGCTTACTATGCTAAGTGTGGACACGTACTATTTAAACAAGTTTCATGAGAATTTAATGCTTTAATGTTGAAATCTCCACATTTTAAAAAGTAAACAGCGGTTCTTGTTGAAAAAGAGTGTATTTGTTTACAAGTATGCCATACGCAGAGTTGGTGAAATGAAATGAGAACATTTTGGGGGTAAAAATTTCTTTGTAAAAAACAATTTGTATACGAGAAGTTAATCGTAGTTCTAAAATTATGATAGTTTTAAACAAAAAACTTTGAATAAGCCTTATATGAAAAACGATGACGTCATGGATTATCATGACGTCATATTATTATAACTCATTATTTTCCACTTTCACTTGTAAATGTTTCCCCATGTACAATTCATTATATTTTGTGCAAGTTGTGCAATGACTATTTATTTATTTATTTTTAATACGAAAGTATACAAAAAAAATTCCCTTCAATACTTACACTTTCACGAATCCTCTGTAATGTTTACTGATCTGCCACAAGGCCCCACCAACAATGGCGACTATTATAGATACACCGCCGACCACTGATACGACAATACCAATGAGTCGGGCTGCAACAAACATTAAACACAAATATTTCGGTCAAATCATGTTCAAGGAGCTCCCCCAGGAGTGCCATTATCACTTACTCACTTACTACAGACAACCAACTGTAACTATGATGTTGAATTGATCTCGCCAAGATGACTGACTCAGTTAATAAACCTATGTAATCTAAGCATTAAAGGGTGTGCATTTTAACATTGGTGAGAGTAAAAGTTAAAAAATAATAATAATATTGCACACAACTTATTGTGGAGAACTCCCTTTGAATTTTTGTTTGAAATGCAATTGTTTTTGAAAAAATTAGCAAAGCAGTTAGTTTTTATCGTGGAAGTCCAAAACTCAATTTTTGAAAACAGTGATGAAATAAGTTATTCCCCCCCCCCCCCCCCCCCACCCCACTCTCGTTACTCTAATGACCGAGAATGGGCCTAAACTTTCACATGTTTGTTATTTCACTGTTGGGTCACACCAAGTGTGGATATCAATCATATTTTGAAAAAGGCTAACATGAAATTGTTTATGCTAAGGACTCTTAAACGGTTTGGTTTTTCAATGAAAGAACTCAGCATTGTCTATTGTGGTTATGTTAGACCAATTCTAGAGTATGCAGATGTAGTGTGGCAGCCTGGTATTACCACTAAGCAATCTAACGACTTGGAACAGATTCAAAAAAGGGTTTGTAGAATGATTTTGGGCCGGCAATATACTTCTTATAATGATGCTCTTGTTACTTGCGGACTTGACTCCCTGGCTGGGAGGAGGAGAAATCATTGTGTACATTTTGCCAACAGTCTTGTTAATAACTCCCATTTAAAATCTCTTCTCCCCCCGACCAGAGAGAGTGTCCATGGTAGGAATACTCGCAATTCCAAACAATATTCCACTCTAACAATGAGAACCACCCGTTTCCAAAACAGTCCGGTCCCTTATTTTATTAACATTTTAAATAAATAATTTGTTGTTTTAGTTGATGTTTGGATATTTATTTCTATTTGTTAAATTTTAAATACCATTCTCTGTACAGTCACATGCAATTTGGCCACTGGGCCACGATTTGTGGTTTTAATAAAAAAAATATTAAAAAAATAAAAATATTGACGAATTACAGAAACACAAGGAGTCAACTATCTTGGCCCGATGAATTATCATGACAAGTCGATTTCTCAGTTGTGGTAAGGCTTCTTTGTGAGAAAAACTATTGAATGCAACAAGTTGATGTCTTAGTTTCAGCAAAGATGTCATGGTCAGAATATCAAAACGACTTCGTAGTTTCAACAAGTTGTCAACTTAAGGGGATGCGAATTTGTTTATGTCAAATATCAAGTTATAGACCAAAAGGGAAACTGACCGGGTAAGTTTATTTGTATAAATAAAAATATTATAATATCTGTATCTTTTTGACCCACACCTTTGTATGATAAACATAATTCATACTGTGTCTTTCAGAGTCTTGCGGTGAAATAAAAATCCACAAGGCATTTTATGATTCAAACCCACAAGCCACGACCCCCCTCCCACATTTCAGACCAGTTCCAACAGCAGCAGCAGCAGCAGCAGCAGCAGCAGCAGCAGCAGCAGCAGCAGCAGCAGCAGCAGCAGCAGCAGCAGCAGCAGCAGCAGCAGCAGCAGCAGCAGCAGCAGCAGCAGCAGCAGCAGCAGCAGCAGCAGCAGCAGCAGCAGCAGCAGCAGCAGCAGCAGCCCCCTCTGATGATTTAGACTCATTAAAAGTGTTCAATTACCTATCACCATTCGATTATTAGCGTTTCAGGCCTTATTTTTACCCATACTATTCATCATAAACTTAACTTGTTTTCAAAATTGAAATAATGAGTTTCGACATCTCTATTCTCCATAAAATTTCAACAAAACGAGTAAGCGGTAAAAAGTGTTTTGTATACTTGTGACAAATAATTATAAAGAGGGTAAAAATGATACGGATATAATATGTTAGGCAAAAATGCTGTGTACAGCATGTAAGCAGATCTCAGGGCCAAGAATCGAGGGAACCCAGATCCAAAGTATGATTGACACAGTTTGTGGGGGCTATACTCTGATGTGGGCTAATACACAAAATGGGTGAAGTGTATTATAACAATGGTAGGTTTAGTTTACTTACCAGTAGGCCCACTGTCGCTTCCAAATGTACTTTCCTGCATGATTTTCGTCTGACGAGTTGTAGACTCTTCAAGGTGAGTGCAGCTACCATGAACAGGATCACATACAGCTCCTTCCAGGCAAGTACAAATCTCCAGGCAGTCATTACCATAGTGACCAGCAGGACAAGTGACGTTGCAGGATGACCCTACCCAACCAGGAGTGCAGTCACAAGACCCACGTATAGGATCACAAGACGCATCGTTTAGACAGGCGCACTTCACATTGCAGGCATAACCATGCGAACCAGGATCACATGGTGAACTGCAGTTTGGTTCTTTCCAGCCAGCCATACATGAACAACCTCCGACGGGGTCGCAGTAGCTATTGACAGATGTGCAATTGCAAGTTTCAGAGCAATTTTGTCCAAAGGTGTTATTTACACATGCTGGGAATAAACAAAATAAATCCGAATATATGAATGGTTGAGAAAATAAAATACAATGAGGTAGCATCTGTACAAAATCTGAACAAAACCTCCTTTAATTAAACAATGGCTTATCACTAAACAAATGTAAAATTCTCCCTATATATTCTTACATTTGTTTTTGGTTGCTTTGCCAGCCAGGGATCCCCTGATTAGGGTGCCTATACCGAGGAGAGAGGGTAAAACTACTTACGGAGTGAGCAGTTGTTCCCGGTTTGAATCCAACCATCACAGCATCTGTCTACCTCCTCGTTCTTTTCAACATGAGTAAGGATATACCTGTTTCAAGAAAGTTAAACTTCTGAAATTTAAACAATACACAAAAGGGAAGCTTTGTAGATCAAGAACACATGTTGTACAAAGTAACATTATGACTTACCTTGTAAAGTGACATTGAGCTCGTCCACCGGAACAGTGAGGCCTATACCTGGTTTCTGTTAGTCGTTTTATCTCAGTTCGTGTTGTTGTTACTCTTGGAAATAATATGACAATGATTATACAGTGTTCAAATATTTAACACCAATGTGTTGCTGAGGACAATCAATGACGGGCCAGCAGATAATAAACGTACACGCACAAATTGTTAAACCGTTTCGGTAACGAAACATAATCAAAGAAAGGGTTACAGTTAATTATCGTATTTGCAAACGGTTCAGTCAGCCATTGTCAACTTATCTATCATTAATACTGACTGAAACTTACGAATAAGTACAGAATTCCCCTCCACTGAGCTCCTGTGTGAAGCATATCGTCACGTACACCAGTAGAATCGGGATTATAGGCGAATAATGTAGGAATAAAACCATGGTTGTACCCCTCAGTCAATCAACACGCAAACTACTTTGGGGTGGAAATATTAAAAACCTCAAGTTAACTTATATAAGCTACAAGGAGTGACTCTGGATCACGGCTGTTTCAAATAGACATTATTTCTTTCGCTTGCAGCACATTTTCCTGTTTACGTATACGGTGCTTTCTCACGACATTGAATTTGGTTTTGACACTTGAGGAAATTGGTCGCGCTCCAAAACTAACACTAATTTAAGGAAGTACAGAAGTTATTAATAATTTAAAGCGTTTCGAATTCCACCTTAGATTTAACTATTAATTTTTAAACCGTTACGACGGTGAACAATAAATAACTAGACTTAACTTTTCGTTTGATAACAAAAAGAAGGTGTTGGGAATGACGTCCAATACTATATCCCACAATTCCGTTTTCGCACATATAAGAACGAACATCAAATATACATTGTGTAACATCGCACATGTATATTAAATTATCGCATATATACATGTATATCACAAAACATCGCATACAAATGATCGCATATAATATATATTAAAAAATTATCAAATATATATAAAAAAGTATCGCATATATTAAACAATTATCGCATGATCGCATATAATATTTATTAACAAATTTTCAAATATATATAAAAAATTATAGAATATATTAAAAAATTATCGCATATATATTACAAATTATCACATATAATATATTGCAAATTATCGCACATATATTACAAATTATTGCATATATTGCATACATAAAACGAATATCGCACATGTGTGACAATCATCGCATATGAGAAACATCGCACATACATTGTACATTATCGAATATTGCAACGTTTGACACGCCATACCCCTCACGTGCGCGCGTGGGTTCGCTTGTTTTCGTTCGCACGCAGATTTTGTTCGTTCGCACGCAGATTTCTTTTCGTTCGCCCGCAAATTTTTTTCGTTCGCACGCAGATTTTTTTTCGTTCGCACGCAGATTTTTTTCGTTCGCACGCAAATTTTTTTCGTTCGCACGCAAATTGTTTTCGTTCGCACGCAAATTTTTTTCCAAAGTTTTTTTTCACGCATGTCCCTTTAAAAGCTCCGTAAAAAACATTAATAGGCATATTATATTTGTTTATATGAAGGAGTTGAGAAACCAACTTTTTTGTTCTCACACATGTAGACTGGATACAAAGTATTATTAGAAAAAGGAGTGTATCTGTCATTTATTTCCCACGTTGTCAAATTTCCACTTGAAAAAGGCATGTTTTGTTATTTGTACATGTGGACCCATAAACAATTATTCAGACTGCCAAATCATACCCCCAAAATGTGTAAATGGTCTATCCTTATCAGGTCACACATTGAATTATGAACAAAGTTAAAAACCAAATGAAATAAGAAAGCAATCGTACATTTCACCAGGCTAAATTTGAGTTTTTAAAGACCTAATATGCATTTGCATAATGGCCAGTGCATGCTACTTTTGACAGTAGAAACTAGTTGATGGTGATTGTTACAACACAAAATCAAAATCTGAGATGCCTGCCAACCCATCTGGTGAGTTGGCATGGAATGACCTTGTTTCAATAAATTACAAGACATTAGACTCATGCATCACTATGCATGAGTCTAATGTCTTGTAATTTATTGAAATGTAGAGTTCAAGGTTTTAGGTTTTAGGAAAGGGCGCCCTCTTGCGGCATAACATTGAGTTCGCTCTCTCCAGTCCAAGGCCTCCCCATTAACGAAACCCGAGTTTTCAGTTCAGAGCCACGAACGTAAAGAATTTTATCTATTTGGAATCGAATAAGTGACTTAATATTGTTTCTTGGTAATGATAAGGGTTTAAGATACTTTGTAGCTATTGGATGTTTTCTCTTTTGATCGGGAAGTGGGTAAAACATGTGCATTTCATTTAATAATATCCATAGATGTAGCAAACCTTCGATGATCGGATATCCCTCGTGTATGTGGAAGGTCGAGTTGTCTTTTTGATGTAGTTTTTATAGGGATAGCTATATACACATTTGCTGCTATGACAGTTTGAAGTTGTAAACGATTATACTTCTTTATTTAGATACGAGATAGAATCTGGAAGGAAACCAGTTGCTGTGTTTTATTACCAGTAGTGACAAGTGTTGGGTGAGTGCGAACACTCGATCAATTTATGTATATGCACATGTATTAGATACTCATTGACATTAATAGGAACATTTAATTGTGATAATTATTATACCTTGTGAAAACCTTTTTGCAGGGGTTTTTGTTTAATATGGAAATACATATTGAATAAACAGTCGACAAGTGAAGACTAAATTATTGATTCAGGGTGTCATCTCTCTCTGTGTAAATGTTGAGTACACACTCATCACAAGAGATAACTTCCGGAAAGGTATCAACTCCAGAGCCTGCAAACGCAGTCCTCTACAGTTTTGGCGTCGTAGACAGGATACAGAGAAGATGATGTCCATAAGTTGTAACCCCTAACACTTATGATTAATGTCGTTTTAGGTCAAACTAGTGTATCATTTTGAAACATTTATTATGTAACTGTGCAGACATAGGATAGTTCAGATATGGTTGCTGGTAAATTATTTAATTTTAAAGACTTGTACTTGTAGTAAAACTATAAGATGCTCTAGCTTGCTGTTCAGAGATTTTTATGTGGCATGGTAGTTTTTAAATCTAGCTGTGTACTGTAAGGTAGTACTAGTGATAGTGACACAGGACACTTGATGTAGATAACTTGAACAGGGTGCCCCTCCACGAGTCACTGTGAGAAAATAAGCTCTCTCCTCTGTCAGATTTCATAGATTGTTTTACATTGCATGTACGACAATGGCTCTTCCCGAAGGGTTGGCTGATGCGCTTAAAGGAGCTCTATACTTCTAGTTTTATGCCATGGAATGAATCCCTACTCACTGTGAATAAAGATGTATATAATACAATTTACCTGTAGAAGTTTCAGCCTCATAAGTCGTCAGGTTTTTCAGAAAAAAGTGAAAATTACACGGAAGTTTTTCAGGAAAGTTGTGTAAATCCGTTGCAGATTACAATTATTGGCATGGCGCCCTCTTGCAGCGAGAGACTCATGATTCGTGAACCGGCGATTCTTACTTGTGTATGAATTCGAAAGTTGACTGCGCCCGTCTAAAAATAGAGAGAGATCGGGTTCGAGGTCATGAAAGGTCACTTGCCACAGCCAGCGATCGATAACACACCACCGTGCGTGTGCTAATAATAGCTTTTATAAATGTTTGCGGTTTTTGAAGGGCCGGGTCTCGTCATCGTGTAATGTTTGTACATGTACTATGTACTTGCAACGAAGCTGGGTTCTGATGTTTGATTATTGCTATGAACTACACACACAGCTGTGTGTAAAGATTACTGGTTTTTACTCTGTGATTTATAATTACACATGCTTTGCGCTTCACGTAGAAGTAATGCATTCAAACAAATCTTTCAATAGTTGTACAGTGTTATACACTTATATGTTGGAGGGTGGTTTTGTGGGCTGGAGTAATTACTTTTGTTCGGTTTTCAAATCAATTCTGTAACAGTCAGTGCATGGAGAAAAGTGCTTCCTTTTATTTGCATGACCGCCACGGTTTTCCATAAACAATGAGCTTGGAGGACACGTTTTCAAAAATTCATTTAGGAAAAATGTATTATTGTAACAAAACAAAAACATCACATAACGAAGCAACAATGTTTCATTATACCTACAAAAACTATGACATAATTTTCTGTGTTCAAAATAAAGAAATATAAGACCAAAAACAAAGCATCCGTGTGCAGAATTAGAAATAAGTGTCTCCGGAAGTCATTTGCTTATGATAGTTAACGGAATTGGGCAGAAGAATTTTACTCATAAAATGTTAGCTACATTGATCTAGTCTTTCACTGTATTCTTTATTTCTAAGGATTCTCGAAACAGTCAAGAATACTTTAAGAATTCGTCTTCGTCAGCGTTTATACCGTTCAGAATCGAAATGGCCGCCATATTTCGTTTGTAAATGAGAGCCCTTACTTGATTGGTAAAACCGTGAACCAAACTGAGTGTGATATGTTGCTATGTAACCAATCAGCTGCTGCGTAAGGAAACGTATGGCTCCTTACTTACTACACAGAACTGAATGAAGTTTTGAGTAAACATTGAGGTGCCCGACTAGTATCTTGTGAGAACACTCACGATGCAGTATAATTATATACACGAGTCATTGCTATTATAACAAAATTTCATCAAGGTTTCGTTTGTTTTGTTTGAAAAACTTTTACACTTGTCCTCTAGATTACTGAGAAGGAAAAACCAACAATGATTGCATTTTTGGTCTTACAAACTGTTCACTGTGGCTTCCTCACGTTTGGCTCTCCAAATGCTTGGTGCATTCGTCTAAAGAAAGAGGCCTAATCCCGCAAGCCCACTATAAACAAATAGAATACAACAAAATAAACAAATATTTTTAAGCATAATTCCATTCCTCCGATATAAGTGTAGGGATCCCAAGTGCGCCCTCAGTGGTTATTTTGTAAAAAGTTTACTTTGGGGTCGCCACCTGTTGACCCAGTCTCTTTTTCTTTTGGTAGCTTTTGCACGAGAGAGCACATTATTTTATCTCGGTATTTCTCTCCATTTTGTGGGGAGCATGGCTCTGGCCATGCTCCAATTGCTATTCATTTGGGAGGGATAGTTTCGTAGAACTCTCTGTGAGTATTATAATATCTTTAGTATCTTTTGATTATAGAAAGATCGTCTTTTATGAAGCTTTTTCAATCACAGTGTGTATTGTAAACTTGTGTGTGTGTAGCCAGCCTCGTGTTGCGCTGACCTTTTGACCTTTAGTCTGTACATAAGACTAGCTGTGTGCATTTGTAATGTAATGTATGCTATTTTGTAGTCTATGTGCTGTATTGCATTGGATAATTAAAATCAGTACAGGAGATTATTATTATATTTAACACGTCATCTATAGAAATTGTTGCTTGCTTATTGTATTGTCTTTTGGTGGATCCTCGTCCTTTTTAATTAGAGGACCGGCCTCCTTCCCGTGTCTCTACAAATGGCGTCGTAGACAGGATTGAGAATTCGCCATTTGTTTACATTTTTTCGCATTTGTTCTGTCTACGCCGTGTCTCTACAAATGGCGTCGTAGACAGGATAGAGTTTTCGCCATTCGCTATTTTTATGACGTGTTATTTGCCCTGGATTATAACTCCGGACTTTAGATTTTTCTCCTGTGAGAACTGATGTAATCGTTTTCGCGAAATCGTCGCGATCTATGGATAGGATGGTCACCATAAAGCCTTTTTGCTTTCCCTGCATCGACTGAGGACTTCATCGACGGATTTATATTTTTATTTAGGCCAAATAAAAAAAAATACCAGTTGATCGTCCTGATTTTTCCAAAAAGAGGAGGATGAGGGCCTTTATATTTATTATTTATTATTTTTTTTCAAGATGGCCGCCAAGTATTTCGATTCAAACAGGCCACCAATTCTTCAGTTTGAAATCATCGCTAACTTTCTTTATATCAATTTATTGCATGAGAACCCAGGTTAACAGGGGGGTTTGCCGAAACATCCAACTTGTTCTTGGATTCACCAATGTTGACCTGAACCTGGAAAAGTATAGTTAGAAAAGAAATACACTTTCTCAAAATCTATTTGTGTGCAGGTATTTTTCAAAGGATTAACAAAATAGTAACACCTCACCCAAGCAATCAGAAAAACACAAAAAATGCAGAATACATCAGAGACACCAAGTCAGATTTGATCATGAAAAAATACTTGTGAAAACAAAATTCAAATGACGTTGGATCATGTACCCGGCACGCCAGAAAAAACCATTTGTAAAAAAATAAAAAATAAAAAAAAATAAAAATGATGTGGGTCATGTACCCGACACATCATGCAGTTTACTATTTTTTATAATTAATATTTAAAAACAACATTTTGAAGATTCCATAGGCTTGGCTAGTTCAAAAAAATAAAACAAAAAGAGCTTTTGAACTTCGAGTTGTATTTGTAAATAAAAATGTTTGGCTCCACCTGCACTAGTTCCTTGACTACATCTTATACAAACAATGCACACTCAGTAGTAGTCTGGTACTGGTCAGACACCGTTGTCGAAGTCTCCCGACGCATAGTCCCGAGAAAATATCGACAAGCATGCGTTTTTCGTCTCCTACTGACCGTGCACCACGGCTTAAGAATTTTGCTTTTGGTGCGAATTACATACACACACACAAAGACCATCTTGCAGCTCACCTCTGATAAATTTTACTCTGAAAAAAACGTGTTCAGATTCAGAAGACGCCACACGAGATGCGTGGGTCAGCAACGCGGCAATGAAGACCAACTCGACACGTTTGAAAGAACTCCACAGTCGAGTCAACTCGATCAAAACTTACAACGTAAGATAACAGGTCGAGTTGTCTCAATGGTCGAAGTGCAAGTGACGACCGTAACCATAGCTAAACTTCGTTCCCATGGATGATCGATCTCGTAGCACTATTCGATACGGCACGCTCCCATGCATGGTAGCGAGGTTGCATAGAGCTATGCTCGTACATGTATATCTTGCACGCACGTACTGAGCCTGCATGCAGCGTGCAGTCTACCGACGGCCGATCGCCATATCTCCCACCCATAGCCCCATAATAAATGCGGTTTTGTGTTTTCCGACCCCCTTTTTTGTGTTGCAAATTTTAAAATATCGGTAAGTTTACATCAAAAATATTTTTTAAAATACTAAATTATGTCAAGGGTGGATTAAAAATACAAATAAATATTGTCTTTTTTAGGAAAAATCGAAAATAATAAATAGTAAAAAAAAGGATGCGGCCTCAAAAAAGGATGCGGGCGGGGACGATCAACTGGTATTTTTTTTTACTTGGCCTTACATTGTATGTTGTGCAACTGATATTGTAAAGTTCTATTTATAGAATTGTATGTAATATTTGATATTTTCATCCAAGCTTTGATTGCAGATCTGTTTTACATTTTAAAGGCAGTTGTGTCTCATGTGGATCTTTTTGTAAAGATTCTTTTTAGAAACAGATAATTTTAGAGCCAGGTAGGCCCGTGCTTTGGATAAAGTGTCTTAAGTCAAATATATATTTTTGTTGTTGCACACATAATGTATTTAACTTGAGGTTTTCAGCTAACCACATTTTTCTAGTACATTTTACACCAGTAAATGTATAATACTTTATGACTTCCTGTGTATTTCAATTATCTTGGCATATTATTGTGTAACTTCTAAGTCTTTGTAAGACTGTATGTCAGTTGGAAATTTTTGAATGGCAATTGTACTTTTTGTCTACAGTGTGGTTAGACAAATTTTGGACTTGTATTTTTATTGTCTGTCTGTGTGCAGACTGTTTCGTAGGTCAATGATTTAGGCCTCATTGTATTTTAACAAGTTAGTCATATTTTGTACGTGCATTGCTAGTAATTTTATTCCAACCATGTCTTTGCCAGATTCTATTTTGAAGTCGAATAGTGAGTTAGCTGGAACGTTAGTCAGTGCCGTCACAGCTTTTGCTTGTGAAAATGATGAAGATGCATGTCCTAATAATACTAATGTGGTCGATAGCATCAAGGCTGCATTAGATGCCAGATTGTTTACTATTTTCAAGTGTTTTGAAGATTTAAATGCAGACAGTATCAGTATTAATAAGTTGCAGTCACCTGACCCTATTACTTTTTCACATTCAGTTGAGGTGGTAGATACAATTTTTGAAGAGGCTGAGCCACTAGTTTTTGATCAAATTTCAGTTGGAACTGCTGCTGTTTATAATGTAGAGGTGGCAGGAGATGTTTTTATTTCTCCTTCTGTGAGTGTTTTTTGTGATAGCCACCATGCAGTTTCCAAGGGCCTCAGTGTATTTAGTAGCCACTCGTTTGGTTTGCCAAATGGCAAAGCCAAAGAAAAAGTAGGGAAGTCTCCCTTGTATTTAGGGATTGTAATTTATTTTCATTTGTATATACCTGTCTTGGCAGTAACGGTGACCATCGGTAGACCCACAGTATATTTTATCTTGGGTCTGTGGCCAAATGCCATTACTTAAATTTTGTATTAGCAGAGGAATCCTGCATACTTGTAGTGTCAGCTCAAGCTGCCTCTGATCAACCTAAATATATAACATGGTGTTTCTCTTCATGTCTGGATGTTTTCCGCACCATTATTATATACATGTAGTCCTTTGCATTGTATAAATTTCAAGTTTCCTTTTTGTATTTTTCTACCTTTTGGATACTTTGAAACCTGCTTCTTTCATAATTTATGGAGGAGATTTATCTGTTGTATTGTATTATACAGCTATTGATATAAACATGCCATTGAAGATTTGGTAATGTATGTGCATGTATGTGTATTGACTTTTGGATCTACATAATTTCATGATTGTGCAGATGCTTTTATTCAGGTTTATATCCTGATTTGTCAAAGTTTGGTTCATGGAGATAGTTGTCATGTATTTATATTTATCTTTCACAATCTTTGTGATATGGGAATTTTATGATGTCTAATTGCATTTCTAACTTTGTTCCCTAAGAACGTTTTGCGACGGGATTATACATGTAGGTTCCTAATTTTAGTGTGGTTGCTAAGTGAAATATTTTTGTCAGCAGTTTTATAGTTTGGTGTAATCCAACTTTTTATGCTCGCCGATTAATGGGATATTTTTATATACCCTTCTGTTGTGAGATCTTTTGTCTGACGTTTTCACCATGTTTACTGCCATTTATAGGACCACTTTTTAAGAAATGCTTTTGTCATATTAAACATTATTCTCATGTCATTGTTGACACCCTAGTACATAGTGATGGGTCTTTGCTCCCTCAATTGTAGATGTTATTATAGTTGGTAGAATTGAAATAATGTTGTCACTTAGCCTGATATGGTTTAGTGTGCATTTTGAAGTTGGCTGTGTTGTCCAACTCTGTTGTTGTTCTCACAGTGTGGGTGAGACTATTTATAATCTACCATGCTTTTCTACCTTGTGGATGCATACATTTTAGTGATTGATAATATATTTGCCTTTTTGCTTTCCAAGCAAATGCAATTAAAGTTACAGCAATTGTTATATTATATTCTCCATTGTAATCTTTGTGAGCTTTGAATGGAACCAAACTGTTTTGCCTGTCTGTTCAGATCCAATTGTTCATTTCATATGTATTGTAGTAAACAAATTGAAAACGATTTGTCTGTAGTGAGATCCAAGATTAATGTCATTTGGATTTAATGACAGGGTTTTGCTTTTTTGAATGATTTTACACCAAGTTATGTGTAAACTATTTTAGAGTTTTGGACATGATTTTAAGTAGCCATTTTGTTGTGCAGTGTATGTTCATGGTTGCTCTATAAATAGAGACAAGCTATTCCAGCCATGTGAGTGTATTATGTCTGTTCAACCCGTGGTTGACCTCAATGTATTACATTGTAGCAACTTTGCTATTTTGAGATTGGGATCAAGAATTTGCTGTTTAAACTGTGTGTTTACATGTGAAATTTACTAGACAGGTTTGGTATGAGGATCTATATACTGTTACCCTTTACTTGTTTTTGGAGCTGACATAGAATACGTTTTTCGATGAGGATGTTTTATCCATGCATGTGTGTCAGTTTGTATTTAGAAAACCTGGTATTAGTGAACATTCAGATTCAGTGGATATTATATGCAGTGTTTTTTTCTGCTGTGTGTACTGGATTCTGAATCCATCTTGAATAATGTTATAGGATGGATCTTGTGTATCAATTTATGAGATGGTATTAACTATTTGTCGTTTTCATAAATCCTTTCAAGGTCGCACTTGTATTTGTTTTGAGGTTAGCTTGTATCACAACACACTGTGTGTAGTGACTACCTGACATTGATCCCTGTGATCTACCTCAATTATTGTAAATTAAAAGTTGTTTTTGGACCACTCGGGTCGCGTGGTCATAAAGTAGGGAACCTGTAGGGATCCCAAGTGCGCCCTCAGTGGTTATTTTGTAAAAAGTTTACTTTGGGGTCGCCACCTGTTGACCCAGTCTCTTTTTCTTTTGGTAGCTTTTGCACGAGAGAGCACATTATTTTATCTCGGTATTTCTCTCCATTTTGTGGGGAGCATGGCTCTGGCCATGCTCCAATTGCTATTCATTTGGGAGGGATAGTTTCGTAGAACTCTCTGTGAGTATTATAATATCTTTAGTATCTTTTGATTATAGAAAGATCGTCTTTTATGAAGCTTTTTCAATCACAGTGTGTATTGTAAACTTGTGTGTGTGTAGCCAGCCTCGTGTTGCGCTGACCTTTTGACCTTTAGTCTGTACATAAGACTAGCTGTGTGCATTTGTAATGTAATGTATGCTATTTTGTAGTCTATGTGCTGTATTGCATTGGATAATTAAAATCAGTACAGGAGATTATTATTATATTTAACACGTCATCTATAGAAATTGTTGCTTGCTTATATTATTATCTTTTGGTGGATCCTCGTCCTTTTTAATTAGAGGACCGGCCTCCTTCCCGTGTCTCTACATAAGTAGATAATATTGTTTTACCCCTCTCTCTAGGAAACCTATGATCAGTTAACCAATTTAAAAAAATGTTTACCACCATAATGACAACACTTTGACATTTGTTTTCTTGTTTTATGGAAACATTCATTTATTTTAAGTTTCTTCCTTCAGCTGCATGAATTTCTCAACACATACCCACATTTACATGTACACTAGTACAAATTAATTATATTAAACATTTAAATATTAATGCTTAAATATTAATGCTAAGTATAATTAAAAGCAACTAAAGGACGCCCAGGCAATAAGCCATTTGCGAGTTACA
This sequence comes from Leptasterias polaris, assembly GCA_037783415.1. Taxonomy (NCBI): domain Eukaryota; kingdom Metazoa; phylum Echinodermata; class Asteroidea; order Forcipulatida; family Asteriidae; genus Leptasterias; species Leptasterias polaris. Next base: position 1,833,866 of record JAZGTN010000202.1, read on the forward strand.
TTTGAATAATGTCTGGTACAATGACTTGTTTAGTCACAAGTTACCGCTTAAATTTGAATTCCTCAGACTATCGAGACAGTTGCTATGTCACATGATTAGGGGCAAGCTTTTGTATAGCAACCTCCAGATGAGCAAACCCTGGTACCATTGTGCCATACACATCCATTCAGAATTGTGTATGGGTGTTCATCTCTTACGTAACTAAGCAAAAGCTTGCCCCTAATCATGTGACATAGCAACTGTCTCGATAGTCTGAGGAATTCAAATTTAAGCGGTAACTTGTGACTAAACAAGTCATTGTACCAGACATTATTCAAATGTAACTCGCAAATGGCTTATTAGTAGACTGGTATAAAGCATCAATGTTGAAATATTTGTTGTATGCTCCCTCTTATCTCTGGAGTGGATCCATTTGCAATACAGCATTTGGCACACTTGGTCGTGAGTATTGCTTAAAATAAGTTTACTATTGATACTAAACGGAAGCCACAGAAAGCAATTAACGTGGCTTTTTCTTTATCTTAAATCCACAATGAACATTGATTTTTCTTTATCTTACAGTCATTATACAGAATCGAAAACTTTATGAAGTTCACACTGGAACCTTTTTTTCTGTGAAATTTGAATTCATAATCAAGAAAACTGTATCTGAAACTCGTAAAAACAAATGCACTATATTACTGATTTCGGTTGTTAGAACCCAAAATAACGACAATGTATTTACGTGCTAACAACTGAGCATACTTGTTCACTATTTTCTCCTGACTCACACAACGGATTGAGCAAAAATGTTCACAGATTTGTTTTTTCAAGTATACGGTTGATCACACAAAACATCAATTTCTGCAACTATTTTTTGTTGGCTGTACCAATCCTCTATAATACCTAATAAACAAACAATTAGGCAATTACCTAGCAGTACTTTGTTACAACATAAATAATAAATGACCGAAAAGGTAGGGTCTTAGATTGTTTTTGTTTTTTTCTATGTAAAGGCTTATTTATAGGCAAAATTATACAGAAAGATTCTATAAAATCACATGTGAAAGTTTCAGCTGAATACAGTGTCTAAAAATGCTGGTAAAACAGCCAAAAACTTTCGTGGTATTTACACAAGAACGCAAAATCCATCCACGTTTAGCGAAGTGACGGATATCTCTGGTTGCAGAAATCTGGCCAGGTTACAATATCAGGAAGACACCAGACACTGGTCAAGTTCTCCTGCTGCAAGTACCTCCGGACAGAATCCTCCAAAACTTTAACGTGATACAACGGTAGGTCAGTCACAGAGAGGCCTGAATTTTGAGGGGGAAAAAAAGTACCAAGTTAGGTAACATAATTACCAAAAATGGACTCAAAATAATATAAGGTTATTGAAATAACCAGGGTTACTGTGCACAGAAATGTCTTAACCTGAACGTAAATGGTCAAGTTAAAGACGGAATTTTTGCATCTGCACAGATATCAGAATTTAAAAAAAAATTGAGTACAGCGACCCAGTTGGGACCCAGTTGGGACAAGTCAAGACCAAAATGTACTATAAATGCAATAAAACCAAGTGCAATTCGAATAAAAGACTTGTATTGCACAATACTATCATACCTAAAATAATAAGAGGAAAAAAAGGCTAAATCACTTTGCGTATGATCATCATACATGGTGTACATAAAAGCAATGATGAATGTTTGGTAAACTTCTTGGGCGCACTTGTATTTCATGCATTTCTGATAAAGGAAATGTTTTACTATCTCTGGACTAAAAAACCCCAATAATTGTCTCTTGTTGTAATGACAAAATTCAGCATGATCACACCAAGACAAAACGAATAAAAAGCAGCCAAAGAATTGTGTTTACAACAAACGTATTGGCTACAGTGTCGTTACTGTCAACTCGCCCACTCCAAAGTTGCCCACTACAAAGTCGCCCCCCTATTAAGACGCATTGTTTTTGTGTACAACTTTTTGGGGGCCTTAGTTTTTTCACCTGTCTCGTTAAATTTTGTTTTTGCCATGCCCATGATGCCCCCTAATTCAGACAAAAATGCTGTGGTGCCCTTTTCACATAATTGCTTTCTCTGCCTTCTCCTCATTGGCTTGGCATAGTATACATCCCTTTTTTCAATTGCGTTGTATGTTCTGACATGAATATTGGCCAAATTCATGAAACGAGAAACGAGTTCAACTTACCAGTTAACTAGTTTACAATTAATACTAATAGAGCTGAAATTAACAGAAATAAAAATGTGTGCACCTACCACTTTTCTGTTGGTGATTCAAATGGTGCAACTCCAGAAATAACAGAACTACAGAAGATGCACAAAATAAATAAAAATAGTTGAAGTAATGAATCTGTACATGTCTAAAATTAACACGTACACATCATACATGGTACTTCTTGTTGAATGCACGTTAACTTCATGTAAATAAACACAAACAAGAATTTGAAATTGCATCCTTTCAAACAAACTGCAAAGTCATCTGGATCTACATACGGCGGGACTACAGGTATACTGTAATTGATGGACAGCTGGTAATGGTTACATCTGTGTACGTACATGTATCATTGTATGTTCCTCATAAAACATTTTTTTAAATCAATAAATTATAGGTGCTTGGCTGTTGGCCAACAACTCGCCTTTTTAAAAGATTTTAATTGGTACCATAAACTTACACATTGGAAGATTCTGAAATGTCCCCCTTCAACATTTTTTGGTCCAACTCCACAATGGTGTTGACGTAACCGGTGGCTCAAAAGGGGGGTAGCAGTCCCTGATGAATGGACAGCAGATCTATAAAAGTTAAAAATATTTTTGTTTGTGTTAAATTTAATCAAGAAGTAGACCTAATGAAGAATATATATCAATAAAAATAAATAAAAATACATGGCAGCATTATGATTATGTGATTGTTTTACTGTTAAAAAGTATGAATACTTAGAGAGCCTTTTCATTCAATCAAATGGCACACTTTGACACTATCAAAATACTATAATAGGCCCACGATTTCTGGCAAACCAAAATGCCTCCTACAGAACAGACTTACAGAGTGGTCACATTGGTATTAAAATAATCAAGATTTATATAAAGAAAACTCACTTGTGTGTGCATATCTAGCAGCAATCTCGCCAGGTCAGCGTTCGAAAGACTCAGTCCCATGGCTTTACTTCTCCAGGTATCTTCCTAGTCTAGTCTTACGTCCAAGATGGTCCAAGCACCGACGACACAGGACCCTTTCAATTTCATGCTGGATGCTTGGAAGTAACAACTTTTGGAGTTTTTTATACCTGACATGGCGTTTGACCGACGCACTCTTTGATCGTTTTAGGGCCTATTCTGTCAACTTTGGCCTCCCAATTTTCTTCCTGGGTTTATTGGCAACCGTTGAATCCAGTTTATATCTAGTAAATTGACCTTTCAGACTCTAACATCGATAAAAGCCGTGGTATAACTTATGAAGATTGCAAAGATATTTGTTATCGACAACGCGAGTGTGTACACAGCAACTCCAAACAACCTCGCACGCGCGGAAACTGTGCTCACCACTATACACGACAAACACAAAATAGATATTCTCCTATTTTAGTGGGTACGAGTTAACATAAACATGAACCATTTGCGAATCTTTCCAACTGAAAATGTACAGCTATTATCGAGTGTGTGAGGGCAGCATTCAACGAATTGTCTTCAAAAAAGACTTCTCGTCTCAGTGAGACGAAAAGTCTTTTCGTGATATTGTTTTACTAATTTCTCAAAAACTACAGCACCTCAGCCACTAATATTTTAAGGGAAGCTTTCGACTATCAATATCTTTAAACCATGTAAGTTTAGTGTGAATCTGTGAGCTTTTTTGTTTTGTATCTTACCAGAAGTATAGAGCTCCTTTAAAGTGACACATGAAGCCATTGCGGAATCATTGGCCAATGCGTTAGGAAATTTCAAGCTTGCGCGAACTCCTAAGGTCAGCCTTGTAAAGTTTTTAGGACCACCTCGAAAAACAGGAGACCTAACCATAAATGAATGGTTAGAGGAATTTGACTGCTACTCCAGACAACTTGGGCTGGAAAATGATGATAAAATAGCAGCTTTTATTGATCATTTGGGAGGGGTTGCAAAAGAGGAAGTCTTGTGCGCACCCGAAGAGGAGAGGGATACTTTCGAAAAATTAGTCTCCCTTTTGTGTATCAGATTTGGTCCTTCTGAAAGCGTATCGTCATTGACTAGTGCTTTGTATGCAAGAAAACAGCTAGCAGAGGAATCCCTTGCAGACTTTAGTAGAGTGATCATGAGACTACATGACCGAATGGAACAGGCTGCGTTTGGTCAAGAAAGAGAAGCATTGCAGCTCATGCGGGATAGGGTGCTTAAAGAGCAACTCGTAAATGGTGTTGGAGACCTTGCTGTGCGAAGAGAGCTGAGACGGCTTTTGGTGGACAAACCTGAGTTGTCGTTCTTTAGGCTAAGGGAGCATGTGTTAGCACTGCTTCCTGAACACGATGAACCGCGTAGAAACAAAATCAGGGAAGTTGCATACAAAGAAGAAAAACAAAAAGTAAGTGTGCCAGCAGCGAGCAAGTTGGAGGAGGTTATGAGTCAGTTGGTGGCCTCAAATAAACTTACTGCGGACAAGCTAGATCTGCTCGCGCAACAACAGGCTGCTACTACAAATCAGTTAGCGCAGTTGACGGCGGTACTGACTCAAAAGCTAGACACCTCACTGGCCCCACGAAGTTTTAACAGATCTTCCGTTGTATGCCATGAATGCAAGAAGCCTGGGCACTATGCCAAGTTTTGCAGAAGTAAACCGCGCGCTGAGCAGCAAAGCAACAATGTAGAGCAAAGCATGCCGGAAAACGCTCAACCTTCGCCATAGTGGGCAAAGTGGCGGAGGTACAGGCTGTGCCCACTATGAATACCATTGAACTGTCGGATGCTTGTTGTAATATTGAGAAGGGGGATGGGGAAGTAGTGAAACCTGTGGTTGTTGATTTCTCGAAAGAGGAATTGGTGTTGCGCGATCAATTAATCGCTAAAAGCCCCACAGCGGAGATAATGATTGCCGGCGTCAAGGCTAATTGCATATTAGACACTGGAGCTGAAACATCATTAATATGTTTCCCATTTTACAACAGGTTTCTGGCAGACAGCGTTGATAAATTGGGCTCAGTCGGGAAGTATTTGAAGATTATGGGAGCAAATGATATTGCTATTCCAATTGCGGGATATGTAGAAACCGATATAAAAATCTTTGGGTTAACAATAAAGGCCCATTTTTTGGTGCGTTCGAGTCAGTCTCATGAGAATGTAGAGCGCCGAGAGAATTTCCCCATCATTATTGGTTGCAATATCTTGAGAAAATTGTCATTGTTTAAGGTAAATCCTTCAGGGCCACAACAGGATGAGTGGCAGACGGCTCTTCGATGGTTTGACATTCGGGAGTCGCATGTTGACAAAGGGCTGACAGCAGCATCATCACCAAGGTCCCATTACGATTTGCACACAGTCGGGTCACAAGTGGTTCCCGCTCGTTCGGCCGTATTAGTTCGTTGTGAAATGGACACGTCAGTAGATGACGCACCGAAGGGATGCGTAATTATTCAGACGTGCCCATCTTCATGTGTGATACAAATTGGAGATGAAAATAAAGATGTTTGTGAAGTTCATAACGTGGTTAAGGGAGAGGATTTGTGTGTTCTTGAGGGTATGCAAATGGTCATGGGAGTTACAGTAGACGTAATGGTTTGTAACCGTAATGCTGAACCTGTCACAATGCCGGCGTCACTTAAGCTGGCATGTGTCAGGGAGTCTGATATAGTGGAGGAAGTATATCTCCAACAGGTTGAGGAGGGAATAAGGGTATCCGTGGATGAGGTGGTTATGGAGAAAGGGGGTGTAGAAGACACTCCGGACTCTCAATGTTTTGTTTGTTCCGCAGTTAGCGTTGATGAAAGGGCTTCGGAAAGTCCAGGTGTAAATCCGACGGCTAGCGTGCGGAACAGGTTCACCCTTCCGGATGGAACGGAATACCAGTTACCTCCAGGATTAAGTCTGGAAGGATTAAGTCAGCAAGAAGCAGTGCGAGTGGCAGAGTTGGTAAAAACTTATGATGCAGCGTTTTCAAAGGGACCCTTTGACGTAGGAAAATGTGATCTCATACCTCATGAAATACACCTTACCGAGATGAAACCAATCAATTTGCCTTACAGACGAATTGCTCCTCACCTCATGCCGGAGGTGCAACAAATGTTACAGGAGATCGACAAGCCCATACGCGAGTCCTGTGGTTTTGGTCCGCAAAAAAGATGGAAGTATTCGACTGTGCATTGACTACAGGAAGTTAAATGGATTGACAGTCAAGGATGCATTTCCTCTTCCAAGAATAGAGGAGACTTTAGAGGCCCTGGGTGGAGCTCAATTATTCTCCTCACTTGACCTCGCTCATGGATATTTCCAGGTGGCTATGCACCAAGAATCAATTGAGAGGACAGCATTTCGCGTTCCTTGGGGGCTATTTGAGTTTGTTCGAATGCCAATGGGGTTAAGTAACAGTCCAGGTACTTTCCAGAGAACTATGGAACGCATATTTGGTGATCTGAATTTATCACAGTTGGTGTTATACCTAGATGACATTTTGGTATTTTCGGAGAACCTTGACGAGCACTTGGAGAGGCTGGGGATAGTTTTCAGCAGGTTGATAAAGCATGGGTTGAAGTTGAAAGGGTCAAAATGTGAGTTATTGAGGAAAGAGGTCAGGCATCTGGGGCATATTGTGTCACAAACGGGGGTTTCGGTGGACCCGGATAAGATCGACCGGGTGGCTAAGTGGCCGACTCCAAGGAGTAGGGAAGAATTACGATCCTTCCTTGGACTTGCGGCTTATTACCGTCGCTTCATATCCAAATTCTCAAGTATTGCAGCTCCATTGCACGAGCTTACCGCTATGGCTGATGAAAAAGCAGGGAAGTCACATAGGGGCCTTATATGGTCACAAGATGCCGAAAATGCATTCCAATGTCTAAAAGAGAAGTTGTGTAAGGCTCCAGTTTTGGCATACCCGTGCTTCGATAGGGAATTTATCGTTGAAGTAGACGCGTCTCTTAAGGGCCTCGGTGCATGTCTGTCTCAAGTGGGGAGTGATGGAGCACTGCATCCTATCGTGTATGCAAGCCGTGGTTTGAGGGGTGCAGAGAAAAACTACAGTGACCTTTCCAGTTTCAAAATAGAGCTCCTTGCCCTAAAGTGGGCGGTATCGGAGAAATTGAGAGAATACTTGTTGGGATCACACTTTATCGTTTACACAGACAACAACCCACTTGCGCATCTCCAAAATGCCAAGTTGGGTGCTACTGAACAAAGATGGGTGGCTCAGCTTGCACCATTTGACATGGAAATCAGATTTAGAAGTGGACGGTCAAACAAGTGTGCAGACGCGTTGAGTAGGTGTCCTTCCAATCCAGTAACTGTCGATGTAGCATCCGTGACGCAGTGTTTAACCCAGTGCACATCCATCCCCTTGGAGATGCGAAGTTTACAGGAAGTAAAGGAAAGAGATAATCCGCCTGTCCCGAGCACATCAGATTGTCCAACCTCATCGATACTTCCATCGTTTTCATTTGGTCAGTTGGCGACTTTGCAAAAAGAGGACGAGCAGCTTGGGGAAGTATGGAGAAGATGGTCAAGAAACTGGGAACCGAGTGGGATTGACACCAATCCGTCTGCACATGGTATCAGTGGTTGGATGAAGGAGTGGAAAAAGATCATCGAGAGAAATGGCGTCCTTTATAGACACGTCACTGATCCTGCTGTAGGTGATATCTACCAGTTATTGACACCGAAGACACTGCAGGAGAGTATGATAGAATCGGCACATGACAATTGGGGTCATCAGGGGGTCAACCGTACCCTAGCCTTGTTGAAGTCGAGGTGTTTTTGGCCTGGTATAACAGGACATGTTCGTGCACATGTCAGGAAGTGTTTCAGATGTGTTGTTTCAAAGGCACCAACTCCCACGCCCACCTATGCGTCACCTTTTAGCGTTTAGACCTATGGAACGCCTGGCCATTGACTTTTTGAAGCTTGATCGGGGGCGGGGAGGATTTGAAGACGTGTTAGTCATGACTGACACATTCACGAAATACGCACTTGCAGTTCCGTGTAGGGACCAAACAGCTCCTGTGGTAGCAGCTGTACTCAGGAAGGAATGGATTTCCCATTATGGGATCCCATTTCAAATTCACTCCGATCAGGGGCGAAATTTTGAGAGCAAGTTAATAAGGGAGCTATGTAAGCTCTATGGGATCCAGAAGACCCGAACAAGTTCGTACCATCCCCAAGGTAACGGACAAACAGAAAGATTCAATAGAACCCTTTGTTCTCTAATTAAGTCACTGGACGAAAGAAACCGAAAGAAGTGGCCGGAATTATTACCACACATTGTTTACATGTACAATACCACTCCACACAGTGTAACTGGGGTTGCACCCTGGACACTGTTATTTGGTCAGACACCTAAAATTCCACTGGATCATTTGGTGGGAAACGTACAGCGTGACCTAGATGATGATTACGTACAGCACCAAGCCGAGCTTATCAAGCAAGCATATAAGATCGTCAAGGACCGGTTAATACAGGCTGCTGAATGTAACAAGAAATATCATGATGCGAAATGCAGACCTGTCCAAAAGCTAGAAGTAGGAAACAGAGTGCTGGTAAAGAATTGTGCATTTAAGGGCAGACACAAGCTTTGTGATAAGTTCCATGAGGACCAGTACTTAGTTGTTGGATGTAATAATGAGGATGACTTGTTTGAAATAAGACCAGTTCTTGAGGGTAAGGGAAGATGGGTCAATAGAAGGCTATTGACACTGGACCCACGTGACCAACTAGAGGTTTGCAGAGAGCCCGAGATTGGGCCTTTACATGACTGGCCCTGTACTGGAGATTCAGGCGATACTGACCCCGAATCAGACTGTTTGTCATCCTCGGATGATGAGTTTGTAGTAGTGCTGGATCCCCCAAAGGAGGTTGTCCCCCCAAAGGAGGTTGTCCCACCAAAAACCTCGCAGCCCTCACAGTCTAGAGTAACTACAAAAGAAAAGAAGCCGTTGCAAGCAGCGAGTACAACGGTACCAACTGTTGCCGAACCCCGACGCTCGGAGCGCTTGAAACGCAAACAGTGTTGCGGACGCGGGCCGAGTGAAATTACTTGATAATGTTTTAAGGGCCATATTGTAATGAGAAACCATCATACGCCTAATATATGTACCACAATAGGGTTTGCCTGAAAAATAATTCAGGATATGGAGTGTATTCTTTACTCTCCACTCCTCAACGTGTGTACATGTTGTTGACTGTTGCAGGGATGATGATTTGAGATGTAATAAAGTATTGTTTTCTTTAATAAAACAAAGAAAGGGACAAGAGATTCTACTGTTTTAGATTTGTTATTTTGATTGTCTTTATCATTAATATTCATGCATTTAATGTTGATGTTCATTGGAAGTAGTGGTAATTTGAGGTTGCCTGTCTCATAATGCTTTCATTGGTATTATGTTACAGGACACAGATACTCCGCCTCTATGTGCGTTGCTGCTTGCAGAGCTGGTTGCCTTTTCAAGTGAAGTCATGGCAGAGGAGAAGCTCGTAGTGCACATTAATTTTTTGGTCATTCCTTTCCTTCAAGATTGTCAAGGGAGGCGCGCGCACGTCATTTGTCGTGCAGAGACATGTTGGAGCTTACCAACAAACATGATGTTCTTGTTGAGGGACACCCTGGGTTAACGTATAGTAGAATGTTTGCCAGTGCTAATCACTATTTTATGAAGATGAAAGCTTTAGAAAAGATAGATTTATTGTGTATTGACATGGGGACGAATGATCTTTGTAATTTGGATTCTACCCCAAAGGTTGTTGTTGAGAACACTCTGAGGTTTCTGGAAATGCTAGGGGCACGCGGCATCACTGCGAAACGCATTGTTTTTATGTCTGTAATCCAAAGATCAGTTATGAACAGACCAAACCAAGTCACTGTACAGACTTTTAACCACCGCGTGCGTCGCTTCAATAGCATGCTTAAAAGAGCCTTAAAGGGTAGACCGCCAGGTGTATATCTAGTTCCTCAGACAAAAGTCAACTTTCCTAAGTATCTTGCAGACGGGTGCCATCTTACGATGGAAGGCATGAATAAGTACATTCGTCAAATTCGCTGGATTGTTATTCGTTTTTGCTCATAGTATGATGTTGTCTTGTTTGCTCTCAATTTTGAGAGACATGAGTTCTCATGAGTACCCAACATACAAGTTTAAGTTCCTGTTGTATTAAGTTTTTATGTAGATGTTTAAAAAGTGCGGATTTTCCCTTTGAATTATGTTGGGTTGTTCCGTTGGATCTGTGGCTTCGTAACACATAGGCCCTGTAATAAATGGTCTTATTTGCTGAGAGGTGCACGGACACGTTCAAGATTGATGTTCAGACGTTTGTAAAATTACACCGGTGTAGGGTTGGTGTTATTTGGAGGGAGAATAAATTGATGGACCTTGAGACTCCCCATATAAAATTTAGCAGAGGATACAAGTTCAAGAGTCAATGGATAATTTCCCCTGTGAGACTTCTAAGTATTTATTGAATATTTTTAAATATTTAGCATTTTGCTCTGTATGCCATGGGAGTTTGTTTAGTGGGGTGAACCCCTAATGAGCCAGGTAAAAAACAAAAATATGGAACAGATATGGAAAATTAACATCGTTGCGTGTTTATCCAATGAAAACAATGGGCCTGAAAGACCAGTGCATGTTTTTCACAGAAGACTGTATGAAAGATTTGCCCCAGCCCAGCTAGCTGCAATTTTGGGGGCTCCAGAGTGTCATTTTGCCCATCCTGTTTCAGGATCATAGACAGGTAAAACTCAGCTGTCTACCCTGTGAAAATAAATTGTATTCACTAAAGCGCACCTTACTTTTTTTAGAGTTTACTTGATGCCAAACTATTATTTGAAGCAAGTCCTTTTTGACGATACTGTCGACAGTAAAGTCTAAGATTGCAACCAGTATGTTTCTGGCACCTCTTACCTGTTGGAAATGCATCCAAAAGTATCAACATCAATTAATTGCTTATAATTATAGTTTATTTCATCATCACAAATTGATTAAAAGTGTCTCAACTGATGCATGTAACTTTTTATAAGGGTCATGCGTTATGAATGCAAACACTTTATATCATGCTTTGTGTCCTATGAGTATTTCAGTTTCAGATGGAATGAGTAGACAAGGCTTGTGAGTTGAGACAGACAACCGTTATGCATGAATGAATCTATCTACATCACTCACTCACGCAAACTTACTAAATACAATCATAGGCCTATCCAATAATCCTCTGCGGGAAGTGTGTCAAGGTGTAACAGAACGCACATACATGTAACAAAGCAGATACTAAGTGATTCTATTTTCTTAGTATAACTCAATAATTGAGGAGACGGGACTATCCCCATAGTGTATTACTATGCCAATCGTTCTCGGTTTCACTCTCGTTGTCGTCAGCTTCATTGTCGGGTGCTACCGCTTCCACACTCAAGCAGCTCACTGCTAGCTAGCATTTTAGAGGCTTTTCTTTTTTACTTTTCCTGAGACTTCTTTCCATTGCAATGTGTAGATACCGCGCACACAACGTTCTAAAACGCAACTCCCACAGATGACGTCACGCGAATTAATATTCTAGATGGATGACGTCACGGGGCTTTTCGCAAAACTCAACGAAAAGCAGCGTTGACTTGTGGTCGAAACAATATTTTTATTTTATTTACAAAACATTTTTATGGGATGCAAACTATGTATGTATTCATTGAGCACATATGAATGAATTTCGGCAAATGTTACTTCTTCTTTTCTCTCATTCAAGTACTTCTGTAATTTTTCGTGGACGCCTACAGTATTAAAACATTGTAAGTAGAAAACAAAATTCTCAGGCAAACTTAACGCCTTGGGTACTCTGCCTAGAATTTGATATGTGTTTATTAACGGAAAGGAGTCAAATTCTAAACTCGTTCAAGTCCGTGACCCATTTATGACCCGTGTTGATGCGTTTTTTGTAGAATATACATACAGATTCATTACTGTCGCCGACTGACACAAGTTTACGTTCATACACAAGAATCGAGAATTTTTCTTCGTCGAGAGGAAAACCGCCCAGGTCGTATTCACCATGAACGTATAGACAACAACCGCCTGGGTTTTTGGACGATCAGCGGGTGCGACTTCTTTGCGCTGGGAAACCCGTTCGCCGGAAAACCACATTTTTAAGGTTCCTTATGCAAACACATTACTTCGAAAAATCACAATGTGGCGCAAACCAAAATTTATGGCAATACGGCAATAAAAAGAGCTGATTGGGGCAAGGTGAAGAGAAATTACCCTTTTCCATGGGCTATATGGTCAGTGTGGGATTTGGGGTGAAGAGCCAAAAATAACAATCAACTCATATCCCATATAAATTTACGTTTTTAGCCTAACAAGAATAACATACTCGATCGGTATAAAAGGACACACAATTTGCTATAACGTTCAATGTTTCTTACAAATTATGCTGCACACAGTTGTATTGAAATAAGAAAAGACTTCAAGCTAGCATGTAAATTGGGAATGATATGTGTGTGTGTTTAATGGCATATTGTGCTGTGAAAATCGTGATCACAGTTATTATTGTCAGCATTACGCGGCACTTTCTGAGTGAGTTTTTCAACGTTTAACCGAACCGTTAAAATGTATAGGTTTAACCGGATGATCTGTTAATTAACTGTGTAACCGTCACAGCCTTACGTAAGCCTGTGCATCATCGCCCCCGATCGGGGTAGTTATCTGCCCGCGATAAAGATCTCTATAGACTGGGCAAGTCTCGCGTGTATCGAACCTCCATGTCAGACGAAGAACATATTTTTTTCTAAAATCAACTCTTTCTTTTTAAATTAAATCTATAAAAATATATGTTCAACAAAAATACTCATAACAATTTTGCCTGTCAATTTAAAAATATCAAAACATATTTCTCAGTAGGAAAAAGAACCTGTATTCCCTGCAAATTTCACGGATTGGGATTTAGTGGGTACCTGGCATAAAATTTGAGTTGTATTTTCGTAATTGTAAAATTCTAAACTCAAACAAGTCCTGGACTCTGACCAGTGTTATGTCGTTTTTTTTAGAATACAAAGAGTCATTTTCTGTCGTCGACTTACACAAGTGTAAGTTTACAGGTACATGGCACTGCAATGGGTACACGTATGGCACCTTCAATGGCCTGCCTTTTCATGAGTCAACTTGAACAGCGCATGTTGGCGTCGGCCCCTTGCCGTCTCAGACAACATGTGTTTTCCCTTCACTCCCTCTCGCTGCCAATCTATCTACTAGCACCTGATTCAGTTTCGAATTTCCCGCTCCTTGGTGCATCTCGGTTCAATGTCTTTTGGCAGTTTCCTTTTCACACCCTCCATCTTATCCAAACCCCACCCCCCACCAACACCTGTTCCCCATTTAATTTTGCCTTTTCCCTTAACCAAAACATTTCCCCCCTTCCCTATTAAGAACTATCCACATATCGCCTCATACGTTCTTTAAAGCTTTAATTTCCTTACTTGTTTCTCCGTTAACAAGGGAAGAATTTTATAAATACTATAACTAAAGCTTTTTGTACACTGTGAGTGCGTCCCGGTACTTTTATATTTGTTGTGCTTGTCCTCTAAAAAACACTCTATATGATGCTTATATATACAAAACCATCAAAATGTTCTTTGTGGTCACACTAGTCTCATCTTATAGTCTGTTTGCACAAGGTTACACGTTTGATTCGCTTTTCCCCTACACACGTCCATGGGTCTGGTGGCGCTATATCGATGACATCTTTTTCATCTGGACTAGTGATGAAGAAAGCCTCATAGCATTCATTAACCACATTAATTCCTTCCACAGGACCATCAAATTCACAAATGAATACTCGACCAAGGACACCCACTTTCTGGATGTCAAGGTCATAAAGACGGATGATGGATTAACCACAGATCTCTTTGTTAAGCCCACAGATAAACATCAATACCTCCACTCAACCAGCTGTCACCCCAGACACTGCAAAACCAGCATAGCCTACAGTCAGGCCCTCAGACTCCGTCGAATCTGTTCTAATGATTCTGATTTTTTCCACCACTCACAGGAACTTAAGAAACACCTTGTTTCCAGGGGTCATAGCTCCCTAGCAGTCCATCGAGCGATCCAGAAAGTCAAGGCTCGTTCTAGGGAGTCTGTACTCTCCAAAGGACCCAGGCAACAACGGAGTTCCAAAGGGAAAGTTCCTTTTGTTGGTGAATGGCCTGGATGTGATTTTACAACTAAAATGGAAAGGCAGTTTTGGTGGATGTGATTTTGGGGCTAGAATGTGATCTTGGCCAAAATCACATCCTACCCAGAAATCACATCCATGGTAATTGCCAATTATCAAAATCACATCCACTGTCTGGCTGCATTACCGAAATCACATCCACTGTCTAGGCCAAAGCCAAAATCACATCCGAGTAAGAAATCACATCCTTGGGTAATTGCCTAAGCCAAAATCACATCCACTGTCTGGCTGCGAAACCAAAATCACATCTAGTGTCTGGGCCCTAACCTAAATCACATCCTAGTCCGAAATCACATCCATAGTTAAACGTGCCAATATAAAATCACATCCACTGTCTGGTTGCATTACCAAAATCACATTCGAGACAGAAATAACATCCAAGCTTAATTGCTACTATAAACAAGTCAATCCACTGTCTGGCCGCATTACCAAAATCACATTCGAGCCAGAAATTGCCCGATCGAGTGTCAATTATATTTAATGTCAATAAACAATACCGCATATCTTGGTTCCCCCGAGTCCGCAGACTGTTGCGGGTAAGCGGAAGGGGTGGGACGCTTTATGAAATACAATGAAACATATAATCATAGAGAAAGGTCTCCGTCCTTTTTCTATGCTTTGTAAACAAGACCAATATACTACAAAAAGTAATATCCACAATCAAAGTAGAGTAATTATGCATTTACAACGATGTTTAACATTGCGGTGTGAATCTATTTTAAAAACTGAATTGTCTACCCTTCAGTTTTACATCTTTCTTGTAGGACGTTGACTGGCGTAAAATACGTCTGGACGTACCGGAACCCCTCGACCCACGACGCCCTCAACCCACGACCCCCTCGACCCCTCGACTTATGCTACAGTACAATTTTCCAATGTCATGCATATCTATTTGCCGAATCGAGCCTAAATAAGATTTCTCCAAACTGGGAACCTGGATTTACAGCCCGAGTACGATTACGGCCAATGGCCGCTGTCGCAGCTACCGCATTTCCGGCCTGCCTCCTGGTTGCTCCTGCCTGCCTGTCAACAAGTCTTACTTGCTTTTTAATGGAGGGTTAGGGTACACAACCGAACCATGGGCCACACGTGTTTTTGTGTGTGCAGTGTTTGTTGTCAGTATGCCTACATGATGTACTGCTCGTCCTGGGGAAAATCCGCAGACCATTTATTTTAGTTTTTAGGTTCGTGGTACTTGGTTGGTGTAACCATAGAGAAAGGATGGTGTTACCTCCTAAATACTCGAATTGGGGTCTTAACTAGAGGTGTAGCTAGGTAATGACGATAGCCATGTTAATTAAAAAATTTCCAGTAAATATTTAGGTCACATAATAATAGTGGGGCTACCCGACTGACAACGGATCGGTCAGGTCGTCGGAAGTCGGAAGTCGCTTTGACTGCAAGCTTTGGATCGCACGCCTGCTGTGAATGAGTCCAACTCGGGGAATAATTCTTTGTCGGCCGTAAAGCAATGTTTTATGAATTCGGATTTCGATTATGGGGTGGACGCGCGTCGAGTGGGTTTTAGAACAACCCTTGAATTCCTTTGTACAACTTAACTACGAAAACGAATTAAGTCACCCCAGAAAGACTGCATACGTTGATGTTTTTTTCGTTCCAGAGTCCTATCTCAACTTCTACTCAACAATGAACTTCGTTTGTGTGCCAAAAAAAAAAAAAAAGTAGTATTAAATTGTATTAAATTGAATGTTTTATAATCTCGTACCATGGGGTGTAAAGATAATCATTTTTTTCTTCAATTTTACCGAGTGCCGGAATTTTCATTGCAGACTATCAAAAACGGTATGTAACTCGGTAACCGGACCCCCCGGTCGATTGTTTTCGTTCAAACTTTAAAATAGAGGATGATCCCTCTCTAGATAATTCTAAACTAAGTTGAATCAGAAGGGTTGTTTGAGATCTAATTGAAATGCGCGTCCACAGCATTCAGCAAGCTATGACAGAGATTGCTCTGTCGAAAAAGGGTACATAAGAGGTCCTTCTAAATGTGATTTAAGCTGGTATATTTATACTATTGGAAAATCCAATTCTTGTAAAATTATGCGATGTCAATTGTAAGTTGATACCACAAAAGTTATGGTTTATAATATGGTTGTATAAAAAATGTCTTGGCTACACAAAACCTGCCGTTTGTTTATTGGAGCATGCCATTTTGAACAGGGGGATGTGTCGTGTAGTGTAGTAGGATTATTTGACTACAGTTCACTCTTCTGCATGCTTTATGCAAGTACAATTTCACATCAGAGCAATAGCTGCAGTTCATAACAAATTTAATTCAGTTTGTTACAATTTTTTCTTTTTTTTCTTTTACAATTATTTGCAAAGTTTAAGGAATGTTTGACAGCTTCTTGTGAATGGAATCACCCATATTTAGGCTTTACAGAAGAACGCACAGCTCCTCACAGATCGGCATACTACCTGCAGTATAGACTTGACATACTGTACATGTACATGTACATGCTGTAACAAATTCATATCGCTGGTCGGCGTTTTGGAGTATCCTGATCGTGTTTAGATGCGTTCATATATCTTCCAAGCATGCGTCCAACCAATTAAAGTATTTTGTGTTAACCTATTGTTTTACAGTTACTCAGCTACCATAGAACACAATTAAAAGATATACATGCACAGTACATTACACATGTCAATAACTGGGGGATGTTTATGTTTATGTTATGTTCGATGTTACTTGGTCAATATCATTATGATCAAGTATTATCATGTGCCCCCCCTCCGAAGTTTTTAACGAAGTAAAGCTGCAACATGAAATTTGTAAAACGTAAAAAGAAGAGGAGAATAAAAAATGTTAAAGGGTTGTTGCAATGGAATTGAAATGCCACTATTAATTTGAACCACATTACTAACTATAAAAACATTATTTCAGGGTAAAATGAATAACGGGAAACCAATGTTATTGCTAGGGACGGTGACGATTAAGCAGATGTGCACATTCGGCTTCACACACAGGAGTGAGATTTGAGGAAGATTGAACATTCTTGAAATATTTAGAGACATTCGATTTGTATGCCGTTGCCGGACAATTTGTATAAAATATGCATTTTCCCCCAAAATGTTCAGTTCAAAATGCCAAAATAGAGATATTTAAATTAAGAAAATAGTGTTTTTATTTTTTTTTCAAATGATCAAAAGAATGTATGGACAAACAACCTTGAGAATAACAGCACTGATTTAGCCATTGGCATAAGGGGTTCCCTATGATACCTGAAAATACAAAAAGGCAGAAAACTCTAAAATTTGTTTAGCATAAAACATCTGCGCAATGACCTCCTGCCTTTTCATCATGAACCTCGCTCATCCATAACTTTGGAAAAGGTTACAAACAAATCTCTGGAGTTTAGACTGGGTGAATGTTGTCTAATATTCCAGTAATAACCACATAAGACTTATTTATTTTGCTTCTAATTAGGAAGCTTGACTGTTGATTGGAGCATATCGGAGCGTTAGGCCTATGCCAGTATGTGTTAACGTTGATCAGTCATCAAAACCAATTTCACGAGTCCCCCCCCAAAAAAAACAAACAAACAAACAAACAACCCAACAAACAAACAAACAAACAAAAACAGACAGTCAATCTCAAACCGAGCTGAACTTCCATGCTCTTGTGTATACTACACTAAAATATAACACGCATGCGAGGAATATTGACCCCTCCTCCATAATTATGTTGACTCTATATTTATGACTATGAGGATTATTTTCAAGTTTCAATTTTCCGCATCAATCATGATCTCTGGCTGATAAAGTTTTGATACTAGGCCTTGTTCTTTGGTGACTTTTTGTCTTTTCAAGTGGATTAAAATTATCGCCTGAAATCCATATTAAAAGAGTTTTTATGTCAGCTATTTCAACCTCCATGCTAACCATGGAGGAAGGAAAAGAAACTAAGGAAGGTGACCTATTGTTTCGTGCATTCACCTTAATTCAAGTGGCAACATTCGGCTGCAGCAGCATGCAGACAGACAAGCAATGTCAACAATACTATAAAATGTACATCAAAATGATATAGTTACCGCACGTCTTTATATTATGCTCCCACATGCCGAACATTCAGCTAACATTGTACACTCATTCATGTTTGTCTTTATTCGAAACCCTGACATCTGACTGCGAGATAGGCCGCCCCTAGCTGCTACGTTTGAGCGGGTTGAACTATGGTTGAACAGTCATCGAAACCCATATTCCCGCGTTCCGATCCCGCGCGCGCCAAAAAAAAGGGTAGTAGGCCTATATCCACCGACACTGCAGATTCTGAATCAGTGGATCCGGACACTAGCTAGCACTACAGCTTCTGGTAACTTCAAGATTTATCAGCCAAGAAATGGGTGAAGAAACTATTGTACAATCCCGTCCAACAAAAAATAAAACCCACTATACAGATGTCCAGTTTCCGACATTAACAGTTGGCACCACACGTGAAGATAATCCATTAGGTATTTTGATACCTACATGTACGTGTATACTAGCTATCATTGCCCGATTGTCTTAGCAACTCTCTGACATTGCCAAAACCACAATCCATGCAGGGCTAGATTACGTAATTTCAGTTACTGCATTGGGTCCATGCAGTATGCGCGTTTTGTGCAGCTTGGTCGATACCGTAGGGACCTATACTGTACATACTGTACATGTAACTGTACACGTATAGTATACCATTTAGAACCCGATGCTAGTGTGGCATCTAACGGACCTCAACAAAAGCTTTATACAATATATTCTTAGGGCTTATTAGAAGTAACCTCTACGTGTAAATGTTCTGTGTGTTAAGTATACCGTAGAACAGCCTGTCCAGAAATGCAAAAGTGATCACTTTATAATTTACTTTTCATTTCATCTTCATGATATATAGGCCTACATATAAATATTTTTTCAAAGACAATGTAGAAGCGCATTCCAGCGTTACAAAACAACTTTTAAACTGACACGTCCCTTATCTCTTGTAAACATTGTAAATAGTATCCAGAATGTTCCTACCAGGCAAAACACTGAACATTTACATGGTCTATATGAGATTTTATTTTTACATTGTGCTGTACGGAAAGTACTTTAAATGTGAACCTTGTAAACCAACTGATTGAAAATGTTACGTCTTTCAGTGAAAAACTAAAAAGATCCATCAGTTTACACGACAATTATTGAAGGTCCACCAATGTCCAGTAGGCATAGCAATTCGCTCTGACATATACCAAAACCAAACTGCCAGTTACATAACTTTAGATGATGACTGACTCCTTGGAGTACTAGGCGAGTATGCTCTGAATGTACCTATAGCTTTAAAAAAACGGTGTATAATTAGTGTCATAGTTTTATTTAATATACCGGTACATGGGGTGTGCTGAGTAATGTTGTGTTGGGGGGGGGGGGGGGGGGGACACAGCTTAAGCATGGACATGGCTCCAGATTTGATATTGCTTAAATAAACTGTTAATTGTCATCGTTTATCAGCCTGTGTGGTAAAAACTAATGGTGGTCCAATTATTTTTCTAAAAACTATTTGCTCTCATCTCAAGTGAGACATTGCCAGAGACAGGTATAAACGGTGTCAAGCACATAAAATCAAATGTTGACAAACACTTCAGGTAAATTATCTGCCTCAAAATCGGGGAATTGTCTTCGCGGGTGCATTTGCAGAGTGAGCAAATGGCGCTGTAATAAGAACATCATACATAACATTGGTTCAAGAAACAGAAGTCATCTTATCAAGAATATATAGCTCTATGATCACAACACAATCGAGCTACACCAAAAACCAGAAGCGATTGAACAATGGTCATTGTCCACAAAGCACCGGCAAGGTTGAGTCCCCACTATAGAACTGCTTCAAGTTTACACTCCATCAAGGTATCTTCGATCCAGTGCAATATCCTTCTCCTTAAAGGGACACGTTGCCTTGGATCGGACGAGTTGGTTTATAAAAAGCGTCTACTGTGACCGTTTGTTATAAAATGCATATGCATGGTTAGAAAGATGTTTTAAAAGTAGAATACAATGATCCACACAAGTATGCCTCGAAATTGCGTGGTTTTCCTTTTACTTTGCGAACTAACACGTACGGTCCGCCATAGGGAGTCAAAAATTTGACTCCCTTAAATGGCGGACCATGTTAGTTCACGATGTAACAGGAAAACCACACAATTTCGAGGCATACTAAATTTGTGTGGATCATTGTATTCTACTTTTAAAACATCTTTCTAACCATAAAAAATTATGCATTTTATATAACAAACGGTCACAGACGCTTTTTATAGACCAACTCGTCCGATCCAAGGCAACGTGTCCCTTTAAGGAAGTCACCCAAGTCTCGACACTCTTGGGTGGCAGGTCTTTTCTGCAGCTGCGCCACGCATCTGGAACTCCAGAACATTCAAATCACTTCTCAAAACTTATCTTATATGTCACAAGTTTTTTAGGCTTGATTTAGTTGTACCGGTATCTGTTTTCTTTCGTTTGTTTTTGGTTTACTGCGCCTTGTATTAACACCCAGCAGGGTGGATAATCATGTGCGCATAACAAGTTTCTAATATTATTATTACTAATATAGGAAGTGTTTTTTGCAGTCCACTCAAAATTGCTAGCCCTTTGACCAGCTATTTGACCCTTTGACCCCTGGTCAACCGCAATAAACAAAAAACGTAACGGACTGTGTTCTAATCATGAGCAAGCATCCAGCCAAGGTCGCACGCACTGCAGCCAACGGCAGCTGTAATCTTTCTGAGTCTTCCAAATTCGTAGTTAACTTCGGTGTACAGTTCGAACAACCACATACTGTACATGTACATGTACATGTACACCAGGAGTAAAACACCGAGAACGATCGAACAGGTCGAAAGAAACTTGTTCCACTCTACACCGAAATTGTATTTCCACATACAATGCAGCCTACACTATATTTGTTTCCTTTTTCTTTACATGACCATGCTATATGATGTTTCAAGCAAAGACAAACTATGTTATTAAATACAGAGCAATGAGCTTTTCCTTGCTGTATGGATATTAATAAAGGGTTTTGTTTGATAGGTTGGTTGTTGGAACAATTGTTTGGTATTAAAACATTCATCAAAAACACATTACCATACAAGTAATTATATTACTTAATTTTACCACTTGTGGAAATTGCAATCAGAACGGCGGATTCCTACAATTAATTGGATTGTGCCATAATGTTACAATGTTTTTAACGTGTTCAAAGAGATTTTTTCAAGATTCTATGGCTTGGTCCCTGCTGAACTGTACTAAATGACCATTTGACCAGTGTAAACCACAACAAACGAAAACTTGATTTATGTTCTCAACATCCATCCGTTCAAGGCCACAGCCGATGGTCGAATCGTTACTTAACTCGACATCATGCGTGTAGTAACCCCAGCGATCTAAATTCTAAATATTTTCAGTACAGTGCATTTCAGTAATTGTAGGGTACAGAAATCGTCTTCGATTACTTCTATAGTTGGGAGTACATTATGTCTCCTAGTCTCAGGGATATTCTTCCTCTTGTTGTTTTATTTCTACTTATCAATCATATCAATCATTATTAATATGAATATTATAGCATTATGTTGAACCTAACATGCAATATTAATTAGGGTTCAGAAATGTGTAAGGAGCCGAGGGTGCATGTTTTATACCGAAAGAAATATTGTTGTGTGAAATGTGTACAATTAATTGTCATGTTTTTCCAGAAAGCGGTGGAAATGTCCCTGGTACTTCACTAAACCACCAAACTTGTAGGCCTACACACTTAAAATAAAAAAATATATATGTAAAAATACTAAATAATAAGAAAACGAGCACCCCAGCAAAAAACGCATGTCAGCACCTTGGATGTATACACACCATTCATGCCATAATTGTTTTTGGATAGACGGTTTTAAATGTAATGTTGACCTTTGTCGGGCTGCAGAAACTAATTACGAAATTGTTTTGTAACATCTACATCCACATTTACATATATATTCTCATTAGTTAACATCCTGTTCAAATCTTAAAATTTAGGTAATGTCGGTTTATTTTACACGTAGGATGTCCAGTGGTATTGAAGTAGCCGGGCCTATTGTTTATTGCAAGAATAGTTGTGAATTATAGCCACACGATGTCAACATTTCCCGTTGAGCACTTGCCCCGTCTTTTTCAAAATGTTTCTCGGGATACAGGCCCTTGTAACCCGACAGTGCTAATTTATGCTTTAGCCTATATCATTCCCAAATGATTTTCAAAATGTTGAATGCAAAATAAAAAGATTCACAGCTATCTGAAACTGAATACGCATTTTTGCAAGTTATAAACCGTTGTCACATAGCAAAAGTTCATTAAAATATAGCGCCCTCATCATGCCTTTTGTAAATTGAAAAAAATTATCGTCGAATGAAGTTAATTCTTTTAAAAGTTAAATAAAATAATATGTACGGCGATTTAAAATTATGCATCTTGTTAACGCCTCCGAAGGCGTCCGACTTCGTTCTTTGCTGTCTTCTCGGAGGGTCGTCTCCGCACCCAGGCAGTGGTACAGCCCCAGCCCAGCGGTTGTGGAACCAGGCAGACCCTCGGCCGCCCTGGCACGCACGGTCTTTGCTTTACCGGGGCCTTGTCTGCAGAGCCGCTTCGTGGGTGTCTGAGCGCCTCCGGCCCCCATCAGCCTGCTTCTCCGAAGGCCTCCGACTTGCTGTGCTCTCAAATCCCAATATGAGTGTGTAGCTTTTTGCTTGTCAATTTGTAACGCAGCATGGGAATTACACACAATTTAGTTTCAGATGTCGCGTCAACTACCTTAACTTAGTAAAAAATTCACAATTCCATACATCAAACAGGAAAAAAAAATTCTCCCAAAATGTTAAATTTTAACATTTTGTTACTGTGCTCTCAAATCCCAATATGAGTTTGTAACTTTTTGCTTGTCAAATTTTAACGCAACATAGGAATTGTACAAAATTTAGCTTCAGATGTCGCATGAACTACCTGAACTCAATACAAAATTCACAATTCCATACATCAAACAGGAAAAAAATTATCTCCCAAAATGTTAAATTTTTACATTTTGTTACTGTGCTCTCAAATCCCAATATGAGTTTGTAGCTTTTTGCTTGTCAAATTTTAACGCAACATAGGAATTGTACAAAATTTTGTTTCAGATGTCGCGTCAACTACCTGAACTTAGTAAAAAATTCATAATTCCATACATCAAACAGGAAAAAAATTATCCCCCAAAATGTTGAATTTTAACATTTTGTTACTGTGCTCTCAAATCCCAATATGAGTTTGTAGCTTTTTGCTTGTCAAATTTTAACGCAACATAGGAATTGTACAAAATTTACTTTCAGATGTCGCGTCAACTACCTGAACTTAGTAATAAATTCATAATTCCATACATCAAACAGGAAAAAAATTATCCCCCAAAATGTTGAATTTTAACATTTTGGTACAGTGTGCTCTCAAATCCCAATGTGTGTGGGTAGCTTTTTGCTTGTCAAATTTTAACACAACATAGGAATTGTACAAAATTTTGTTTCAGATGTCGCGTCAACTACCTGAACTTAGTAAAAAATTCATAATTCCATACATCAAACACGAAAAAAATTATCCCCCAAAATGTTGAATTTTAACATTTTGGTACTGTGCTCTCAAATCCCAATATGAGTTTGTAGCTTTTTGCTTGTCAAATTTTAACGCAACATAGGAATTGTACAAAATTTTGTTTCAGATGTCGCGTCAACTACCTGAACTTAGTAAAAAATTCATAATTCCATACATCAAACAGGAAAAAATTATCCCCCAAAATGTTGAATTTTAACATTTTGGTACTGTGCTCTCAAATCCCAATATGAGTTTGTAGCTTTTTGCTTGTCATATTTTAACGCAACATAGGAATTGTACAAAATTTAGTTTCAGATGTCGCGTCAACTACCTTAACTTAGTAAAAAATTCATAATTCCATATATCAAACACGAAAAAAATTATCCCCCAAAATGTTGAATTTTAACATTTTGGTACAGTGTGCTCTCAAATCCCAATATGAGTGTGTAACTTTTTGCTTGTCAAATTTTAACGCAACATAGGAATTGTACACAATTTTGTTTCAGATGTCGCGTCAACTACCTGAACTTAGTAAAAAATTCATAATTCCATACATCAAACAGGAAAAAAATTATCCCCCAAAATGTTGAATTTTAACATTTTGTTACTGTTCTCTCAAATCCCAATGTGTGTGGGTAGCTTTTTGCTTGTCAAATTTTAACGCAACATAGGAATTGTACAAAATTTAGTTTCAGGTGTAGCATCAACTACCTGTACTTAGTGTGCAAAGGGTATTTCCATACTTAAAACAATATTTGTTTGTTATCCCCCCCCCCCGGTCAGTTATTAACTTTAACAACTTGTTAATATGCGCTCAAAACCCAGTTGCAAATACATCTTAGCAATTGTACAACATTTTGTATGAGACTTCCATGAACTGTCAAAACCTTGAGTGAAAACATATTTAGCTATTTCTTAATTTAATAGATGTAAATTTTTGCATCGGGGATAAAATGAATATAATTTTGTTTTTTACCCTACACGATGTGAGTTAAGCACTGTATACTCAGCACCTTCCCGAGTTCTGTGAACAAAATCCACACCAGAGTGATTTGCCTGTTGATTTTTTTCACAGAACTCGGGAAGGTGCTGAGTATACAGTGCTTAACTCACATCGTGTAGGGTAAAAAAACAAAATTATATTTCTTAATTGTTAAGAATTAGCAACAAGTTTGAATATTTCAATGTTTTTAGGGACGCCCTCAAGTGCAATCGTGTACAAGTCATGAACAACTTACAGCAAGCCAATTTGGATCGCTTTAATGAGTGTCCGCTCGTCGTGGCCGATCGATCCCAGTGTGGAATGTGGAAATTTTTGTCGATGGTATGGAGGTGACCGTCCATAGTAAAAGGACCGTTGTTGCATTCCTTATGCCGCATGGTACGCTCAGAATGGAGATAGTTTGGACCACGAAAATAAGTACCAATCATTTTCTTTTTGCTGGAAAAACATGTTCAAAACAATGTTTTATGGGCTAATACTTTGGCATTTCTTGCCCCACATGTGCCTCTTTCTCGTGATCTTCTTGGTAATTGTCTTTATAAAAAATTGTTTATAACGACTTTTATAACGGTTCTGAACTGGTTAGAATAATGTAACCGACTGATTTCTGACTGGACACCAATTTCGGTATGTTAACACCTAATAATCGGTATGTTCCTCCATATTATGCTGCATGGTTTGACCATGGTTTTTACAGACTTGTTACACCTGTATTGTAGTGCTACTGTGGTGTCATGTTTGACCCCTTTGGTTTAGCTCACTACGAGATAAGAAAACAGCTGGCGTGCGCCACCACTATTATGTAATCAGATGTTGCAGGGCTGGTTTTCTCGCGGGAAAGAAATGAAAACAACAACGCCAATCTGTGAATCAATCTGAACATGGAGGTTACAGAATTAGTAATAGTATCCACTCCCTCTGTTAAGTTTCTGAATCTGCTGATTAAAGACAAAAAACCGTCGTGTAACGCCAGATAGTACACCCCATTTTACAGAGGGACTTTGTGATTCTATTCGGGACAGTTTTAAATACTGAACATGGACCTTTGCTTTGCCTTTGGATTTGAGTTGCCATCCGCCGGCACACGCATACAGTTTGCAGGTGGCGAGTGCGTATAGTCAGCATCAACGTAATTGAAATGTCTATGAGCGAGAGCATGCCAAACATCAAACTGTACAGCCCAGAAACAGTTCTCAAGTCAAATGCCAAGTAAGTCAACAATTAATTAGGCATGTGAAACACAATGTAAATTGTTTTAATTTATAAAACGTGCATTTAAATGTATTTTGGTCCATCATAATAGTTGTTTGTCTCGTACGCCGTGCGTATAGTTTTAATTTAACAACCAAAACCCCTCTCTGGTAGCAGTACCGCAGTAGGCCATGAGTAGGCTACTTAATTTCTAGTGAAGTATACAAGCCTACAACTGGTAATAACAAAACATGCTTAACTATAACTACTATAACTTAAGGTATTATTCCCCTACTCTTTTTCGTTATGCCTTTTTACAATTTGCCGTATATCTTGCATTATTGTGCCAGAAATACTGGAAATTTAATAGTCCTGAGCTGACGCGGGAAATACTTTTATCTCTATACCAAGAACCAAAAGGGGAAACACAATCACAATGTTTTTTTTAGGGCCTATAGTTTATAATGTCAACATAAAGCATCGGCCAGCAGTGAAATTATGTACTTTATTATTCTGGCAAACGAGTTAGTTTATATTTCCAGATAGTGGTGAACCTATTTATTTAACTTCACTTGACCCTACACCAAGGTTTTCCGAATTCGAAGTAGGATCGTTCCCGGCCGTGTTATATCATGTATGGAGCAATTATTGCAGGGATCTGTTGACGTGTGCAGACCACCCGCTGTCCACTGTACTAGACAAGCTAATGGCCCTTTAGATCATGTACACAGAATTAAATGGCGTGTGCTTAGTGGAATTCCCCAATACTATAGTTAAACTTAAAACATTCCCATCAAAATGTTCTAGAATAATCACTAATTTGCAAAATGTGTGTTTCTTCCACTTTTTATTTTTAAGAAATACATGCTTGTTTCACGCACTTTCACGGCCTACTTTCCAGTTCAAGCAGAAAAGAGGTTGTAGCCTTGATTAAATTGGTTTGATTAATTAGTGTGCTAAAAAAACTTAGTAATTTTTGACGCGCTCCTATGTGGGCTATACGGTGGAGAAACAAAATAATGCAACACGGTGTCTTCACACACAAAAGAAATGTATTGAAAGAAACAATAATGTACCCTTGTGATTGCAAGCAGGAAGTTGTGGGTATAATTTGTAGGGGTTTGCAGAAGAGACACCATGCAGGTAAACATATTTAAATATAATGCTTTCTACATAAACTAGAATATAAAATAAACAAGATGAACGTTTTCCACCACCGTTGTGTTTTGGCTAGGATTTGGTGGCAGTGCAAATTGAAAAAAAAGAAGTGCAACTTTTTCACCGAAAATCCACAGAGAGCGCGCAAACTCGTCCAAATTACTTTGAAAATGTAACTTTGTTTATTGTTATAAGGCCCAGCGGGAGGATCCATTTACTGATTATAGATTATGACTCACACTATTTACTGGTGTAATCTGAAATTCGGGTTGAAATGTAGGCCTAGGCTCCTGAAAAAACTCTTTTTTTCTCTTGGAGTTCATTCTAAAAATGAACATGTTTGTCCATAAGGATGAGACTTTGTTTTGACCGCAAAAATCAATAACACAACAACAAATGTGTAAAGGATATATTACATGGACCAAAGCGTCTTTAAAATTTTACAATAATTTGTTTAACCTTTTAATTAGCAAATTTCAGATTATCTTATAATGATTGGCTGTCATTTTGAATGCTTTGATCGAATAATTTGTGTTTTTTGTCAAATTGTTTGAAATTGTTGCCCCTTTCTTTTTCGCCTGATCATATTCCCCAAAACGTATTCATTTTAAACTGAAAGTTCGGTTTGGTTTGGGCTTCATCGAGCTTTCTTCATGAATATGGATAATATCCACAGACGTGGAACGTTTGGCTGCACTATACACAAACACGTGGTTGTGTTTGGGTCTGTCAACTTAGTTAAGCGAATCGGCAGTTAACGCAGACCAAAGTGTCGGAAATATGGCCAAAACACGCTCAATTTTTGCACAAATTAAGTCATAGCCAAAAAACGGTTCAATATTTTAAAAAGTTCCACTCGGAAAAGTTTAGTTTAATTCCTTACCTACATGTATAGTCGTATCTTTTTTTCTGGTGGGTGAAACATTGGACCTGTCAAAATCTCATTTAATAGTAAGAATCTGTTAGATTTTTTTGTGTGACGGCGATTTTTGTTGTTGTAATAATTGCTCTAGCATCGCCTTGTTGTTAAGTGTAACTCACGGACTACGCGGTCTATTAAAATTCCACTCGGAATTGAAAAGCTTATTTCATGCTCTTTACAGTGATGTAACAATGAGTTTGATTTGGGCCTGTAGAGTCTGTTTCAGCAGAGCATAGAGGAGCAGAGACTCACACAAACCATGGACGTAGAAATAACACAAATCCGCCAAATCCGTATGCCAAGGATGCCACTCAAATACTCTCTGATCCGAAGCTACGTTTTAATTTCTTTGAACCAGTCATGAACTAAAAGTTATATGTGCTTAAATATCATCTTTCAAAGAACACAATCACACCATAATCTAGCAGTTTAGTGGTACATGTATTGGGATAGAAAAGGGCAGAAGAAATGTCTAACCTTGGTAAATCTTTGAGATTTGCGGTTTCCAAGTGTGGGTCAAAGCATTTTTGTTTTCGGGGTGATAACAGCCAATCTGTGCAATGATGGCCCAGCTTGTCACAAATTAATGTACTAGGTGTTAAGTTTAACTAGGCTGTGATTATTTGGTATTATTACAAACTTTAGCATTTTGTCCAAGTTACATATGTGTTTGTGTACTGTTTAATCACAATGGTGCACATCTTATTAAGAATCTCCCCGTCACCCCCATTCTCAACAATGGTTTGATCAAGAAAAGCTAGATTCTTATCCCACGGGAGCTCCACACAGACACTGTAGCACGGACCACAGTACATACCCTTACAACTTTACTGTGATGTTGGTTGACATTTTTGATGAAACAAACCCATTATTATGGTAGAAACAAATATTCGGACATTTCGAACCATTTCACGAGCCTAAAACACCTGCGTTAAATTGTGGCAAGGAACATGGGAGAAGTTGGAGCATATGGTTGGAGTCAACCTTTACCTTCGAGAAATAAAAAAACCCGTTTCGGTAAATTTCCCCGCTTTGTCTCGTCCGTTGAAACACAAGTTGCTCTATGTGTTACAGCAGGTATGTTGATTTTTGTATCTTTGACTTTTGCCTCTTGAGGGCGCTATTTTCAGCTGAGCCACAAACAATTGAGCCACATTGTAAAACTAAAGTTAAGATTTCCAAGCCCCTTTTTGTCATCTAAATTTGTCCATTCCATTCTACCACAGACCTTGGACACAGGTAAATACATCTTTCAGAATCATAGTTCCGTATGCAGTAATTTTAGGCGTTTTGGACTATTTTAAATAGTGTTTTTTGATGACTTATTTAAGTAAGTTTTTCTAACGTTTTTTGGAGTTAAAAGGCACATGTTTAATCAGAATCTATTTCGTGATAATTTGTTTGCACAGATTAATGTTACTTCAGTTACTTGAAACTAAATGAGTTTATTGTTCTTTAACCTACAGTTTTTACGTGAACACACAGTGAACACACAGTGAACACACAGTGAACATACTACATAGTGAACACAGTAATAGTGATATACCAGGAGAGAGTTGTAACCTAAGATTAAGAACGAGGAAACTGTACAAGCCATGACTGAGAAGAGCAATAAAACTTAAAGACGTGAACTGTACAAACTGAAACTCTCAATAATTTATTGTCGTGTACATACTTTGTACATGTCGCCGCCACAGTAAAAACTGTCCATTGAATTAATGACCGATGGAAACAGACGGATTGCAGAGTAAGAGAGGAAGAAAAATAAAATTGACAGAAAGGGGTGCTCAGTATTTTGGAAGTAGAAAACCGAAGGACTCAAAGAAAACAGCCATGGATGATCTTGAGCTTGGAGATTCAGCCTCAGTAATAAGTCACAACTCAAGAAAAACTACCACATCAAGAGCAAGTTCAAGATCTTCAAATTCAAGTTCAAAAATCAAAACTCCTTCGCATCGAAGAACAACAAAGACGCGCTGAACTTGCCGCACGTTCAGCTGCAATTGACCGCATGCATGAAATGCAAATTTCACAATTAAAATGGAAAAGAGAAGTTGATCAGCTGAACATTCAAACAGAAATGGATGTGAGCACAGCACGATTGAAAGTTCTGGAGCAGTATGATGGTCTGAAGGACCCTATGCAGCAAGACGGTGATGAACACAGCCCCCCTGTTGGTGAAGATTATGATGGAAAACCTGTGACGTCCTTTACCAATGAGAGCTCCAATACCCACTACCAACATTATGAAGCTTCACCCAATCAATCATCAGACAGCATATCTTACTCAAGATGCTCATCTCGTACCTCTGTGTCCCAGATGAGTGTCCTCAGTAATTTGTCATCGTATACTACTGATGGCGCTCCAAATAAATCAACACATAATTCCGCAAAGCAGCCCAACGACTTGATCAGTGCCATAACTACACTTGCCGATGTACTGACGAATAGACAGGAAAAACTTCCAAGAAAGGAACCTGAAATTTACAAAGGCAGTGTGTACGACTACCCATAATATGGATTAATTCCTTCAACGTACTGGTAGAAGAAAGATACCCCCTTGCGTCAGATCGACTGTACTACCTTGGGCGTTATACAGCTGGAGAAGCTCGAGAGTGCATTAAAGGATTGCTTTCCCTAAACACTGATGATGCATATATTGGTGCAAAGAAAGTTCTTGCCGAACGGTATGGTGATAAGATGATGGTCGCCCAGACATACAGAGAAAAGATTGAAAGGTGGCCATTGATAAAGTATGGTGACGGCAAGGCACTTCGAAATCTGTCTGATTTCATGCATCATTGTGAGACAGCCATGTCTACCCTAAGCCAACTGAAAGTTCTTGATGATCCATCCGAGCATAAGAAAATCCTTTCAAAACTGCCACGCAGCATTCAAGAAAAATGGCTGCGCACCATTGATAGGTGGATATATGGTCAGGATTCCCCATCCGAAAAGAAGCATGATGATTATCCCCCATTTTCTGAGCTGTGTAAATTTGTTAAAAGAGAAGCCCGTGTTGCCTGCAGCCCATTCAAGATGAAATTGGAAGAAAGTAAGAAGGATGAAGCCAAATCACCAAAACCACACGGAGTAAGAAGTTTCACTTCCAAGACGGATGAAGTGTCATCTAGCCCAAACACACTTGAAAGCACAAACAAGAGTTCATCAAAATCAATGAATACCAATCGTGCTTGCATATTGTGCAAGGCTCATCATGATCTTGAGTCTTGTAAGGACTTCATCACAATGACACTGACCAATAGACAAGACCTTATCAAGAAACGTGGTTTGTGCTTCGGATGTCTCAAATGGGGACATAGACGACATGACTGCAGAAATAAAAAGCAGTGCGCCAACTGTGGACGACTTCATCCAACACTGCTACATGACTACTCAAAGACACAGCCAGCAGTTGAAAAGGAAACGATAATCATCACACCTGACAAAGAAGTGAAGTCAACAACTGCACACACAGTCCAGACGTTCAATACCACCGATGAGAGCTGGTCACATACACTGATAGTGCCTGTTACACTCCATCACAAAGATGACCCACTCACCAGTGTTGTTGTGTACGCCTTGCTAGATGAACATGCTGACTCCTGCTTCATCACGGATTCTGCTCTTGAGAAGCTCGGTGTTGACGGAGAAACAGTACAATTGAGCCTATCAACAATACTGGCGAAAGAAACAATCTCTTCAAAGAAGATAAATGGACTGGTTGTAAAAGGATTGACTTCAGACATACAAATTCCACTGCCAGGAACTTATTCCAGGGAGTCGATTAATGCAAATCACAATCAGATTCCCAACCCAGATATCGTCAGAGAGTGGCCACACCTGATAGAAGTTGCAGATTTGCTACCCCCCTACGATGCAGATGCAGAAATTGAACTCCTAGTTGGCTGCAACTGCACTCGTGCAATTAGACCTAGAGATGTCGTGCATGGAAACGAAGAAGATCCGTATGCTGTTCGCACCGCTCTTGGATGGGGTGTCGTTGGTATGATGCATCGAGGCCTTGTTGGTGATCAGAACCGTGCCTTTGGATTTGCAACTAAAACCACTGAAGGACAATGTCACTTTGCCTTTCGTACTCAAGCAAAGGAGATAAGCCCTATCCAGGTCAACAAGATGTTTGAGTTTGACTTCAACGAGAGAGTCAGTGAGGAGAAAATGTCCATCGAAGATAGAAAATTCCTAAAGAAAATGATCTAGCTTCTCGAGGTTTGTCAGCGCAAGAGTTGATCAATAACAAGTTGTGGTGGACGGGCCCGGATTTTCTCTCTTCAGCCGACCCTCCTCCCCCCTCCACCGAATGTTTCCAGCCACTGAAGGATGACCCAGAAGTCAAGGTGTCAGTGTTCAGTGTACACACCGTACATGCCGAGTTTGCAAGTATGATGGATAGATTCCAGAATTTCTCCAACTGGTTTAGGCTTAAGAGAGCTGTAGCAGGATGTCTTCGGTTTATTGAGAAACTTAGAACCCGAAGTTCAAAGAAGTCTTCTGCCCCCATGACCAACCACATGATTGAGGACAGGATGAAAACCTACACTCCCGTGACAGTGGAGGAGATGCAACAAGCAGATAGAGTGATTGTGAGACTGGTGCAGGCTCAAGCCTTTCCCAAAGAGATCGCAACCCTGAGCAAGCCATCTCCACCACCAGTGAGCAAGAGTAGTCCTCTGTGCATGCTAGACCCATTTCTAGACAATAATGGGATTCTGAGAGTAGGTGGCCGCATCAAGAGAGCAGCAGTACCAGAGGATGTGAAGCATCCAATTCTTCTTCCACGTAATGCTCATGTGAGTAATACAGTAATTGATCACTATCACATACAGAGCTGTCACTCTGGCCGAGGCATGACGCTGAATACAATCCGCCAAGCTGGATATTGGATTGTTGGAGCAAGAGCTGCTGTCACAAGTCATCTATTGAAATGTGTGACGTGCCGAAAACTAAGAGGTGCTGTGTGTGAACAAAAGATGTCAGACTTACCAGACGACAGACTGGAACCAGCCCCACCGTTTACTTATAGTGCCGTTGATTGCTTTGGCCCATTCATGATCAAGGAAGGTCGAAAGGAGTTGAAAAGATGGGGAATAATCTTCTCTTGCATGTCATCACGAGCAGTCCATATCGAAACCTTGAACTCCATGAACACGGACTCCTTTTTAAGTGCTTATCGTCGTTTTGTGTCCAGAAGAGGTCCGGTTAGGCAGTTACGATCTGATAGGGGTACTAACTTCATCGGAGGCAAAAACGAGTTAGACGCCGCCCTTGCCGAAATGGACGATAAAAGGATTTCACAAGACCTACTCAAGGATAGCTGTGACTGGGTTGTTTTCAAATTCAATCCCCCAAGTGCCAGTCACATGGCAGGAGCATGGGAGAGAATGATTCGTTCCACCAGAAGTGCTCTCTCATCTCTCATGAAGCAGAATGGTCAACAGTTGAATGATGAGCTATTGCGGACCCTCATGACAGAAGCGGAGGCCATTGTTAATAGTCGACCACTCACTTATGTTGACACAAGTTCCCCAGATTCTCTTGAACCGCTCACACCAAGTCAACTGCTCACACTGAAGGCAAATGTTGTCCTACCCCCACCAGGAGTGTTCGTCCGCCAGGATCTATATAGTCAACGGAGATGGCGTCGTGTGCAGTACCTTGCCAATGAGTTTTGGAGACGTTGGAAGTCCGAGTTCCTACCCACCTTGCAAGAGCGAAAAAAGTGGACTAAGCCGAAGAGGAACCTTGCCAAGGATGACATTGTCATGATGGTAGATGACTCTCAGCCCAGATGTCGTTGGCCTCTTGCACGTATCATCGAAACCTACCCCGGACAAGATGGTCACATTCGAAAGGTCAAGCTTAGAATTGGTACTTCCGTATTTGAACGACCCATCCAGAAGGTTGTGTTACTGATGAACCGAGGAATCCCCACCGAGAAGCCAAACAACTAGAGGATTTTATTTGGTGGTTTCAAGTTGCAAAAAGTAAATTTTGGATAAGGACTGAGTCTATCTTCAAATGTTTTTCTCTTTTTTGGAAGTGTTACATCAACTAGTTGGAACTGTTGGACCCTTCAACGTTTAGAGTGAAGTAGTATAGTGAGAAGTATCAGACTGTTGCTCTAGGTTGTGTATCTTTTATTTTTTATTTTTTGTGGTTAATTTGAAAATTTCAAATTAGAGGAGCCATGTTACAGCAGGTATGTTGATTTTTGTATCTTTGACTTTTGCCTCTTGAGGGCGCTATTTTCAGCTGAGCCACAAACAATTGAGCCACATTGTAAAACTAAAGTTAAGATTTCCAAGCCCCTTTTTGTCATCTAAATTTGTCCATTCCATTTTACCACAGACCTTGGACACAGGTAAATACATCTTTCAGAATCATAGTTCCGTATGCAGTAATTTTAGGCGTTTTGGACTATTTTAAATAGTGTTTTTTGATGACTTATTTAAGTAAGTTTTTCTAACGTTTTTTGGAGTTAAAAGGCACATGTTTAATCAGAATCTATTTCGTGATAATTTGTTTGCACAGATTAATGTTACTTCAGTTACTTGAAACTAAATGAGTTTATTGTTCTTTAACCTACAGTTTTTACGTGAACACACAGTGAACACACAGTGAACACACAGTGAACATACTACATAGTGAACACAGTAATAGTGATATACCAGGAGAGAGTTGTAACCTAAGATTAAGAACGAGGAAACTGTACAAGCCATGACTGAGAAGAGCAATAAAACTTAAAGACGTGAACTGTACAAACTGAAACTCTCAATAATTTATTGTCGTGTACATACTTTGTACATGTCGCCGCCACACTATGGTTGAAACAGCTTGGAAGTTTAAATATCCCCACACGGCTAACAAGTGCTCATTCATATTTCGATTGTCATGGGGCATCCATGCGATAACGAAAGGGTGGTATGGTTCCTAGAGTTGTTTGCCTTTCGGTGTTAAAGGTGCTGTTTACGTTTGGTAATTGGAGCATACTGATTGTGTTAATCTATAGGTATATACAATTAAAACTAACCTGTGAAAATTTCACTTCAAAAGGTGGTCGCGTTTTTGAGATGTCACCGAAAAACCGGAGCGAATATTTCAACGCAGGAAGATTGGATTCCTACAGGAATACAATCTGATTGGATTCCTACAGGAATACAATCTGAGCGAGAAGCGCACGGCCAAACGCTTCTCAAATTCAATTTTTTTATGGGGGAAAGAGTGATATATTTTTCCATAACCGTAGTACTTCGAAGTGAAACAATTCTCAAAAATGCATTATACAAAAATGCATTAATCCAAAGCTGCTGTACTTCTTACCATGTAAGTTTTTACTGCCATTAATTTTTAGAGTCATAACCAAACGTATACAGACCCTTTAAAGGTGCTGTATACGTTTGGTAATTGGAGCCTACTGATTGTGTTACTCCCATATAAATGTAGACCCTTTAATGTGGGCGGCTGCACATTTCCATTCTAGTTTTACACAAGAAAAAAATTACCAAACACGGGGTACCGACTAACACATGCTGCATTTGCGTCTTTTGTATGGTGGCCCTGAAGGGACATCGCATATCGCATACGTGTGCGCACACGTATGCAATGTCGTGAAACAATTCGCGAATATGTGCGCACACGTATGCAATGTCGTGAAACAATTCGCGAATATGTGCGCACACGTATGCAATGTCGTGAAACAAATCGCGAATATGTGCGCACACGTATGCAATGTCGTGAAACAAATCGCGAATATGTGCGCACACGTATGCAATGTCGTGAAACAAATCGCGAATATGTGCGCACACGTATGCAATGTCGTGAAACAAATCGCGAATATGTGCGCACACGTATGCAATGTCGTGAAACAAATCGCGAATGTGTGCGCACACGAGTGCAAATATATTTGCGATGTCGTGAACGTTTATTGCATACCAAGTTGCATACCTTTGGGATGATGTCATAGTTGCAGACAATTTGTTAGAGACCTAGGGAGTACGTGGCGCTACAGTCAGGCTCCTGTAAGCATGGCTATACAATAATGTGTACCCAGGAACTTGGCACCAGGCCAAGTTTCGCCAACATGTACTACAGCATAAGCTATCTACCTACAGCCTACTAATAAGTACTTGTGCTATTACAATCAAGGTCGAAGAGTACGCACGCGCGAGGGTATTTTACGGTCAAACACGCCCATTTTATGTTAATAGCCCACGTTCGTCCTGGGAAAAAAAGAAATACGCCACCCGCCTCGCTTGCCGCACAACAATGACTACCGCTGCAATGACTACCGCTAATCTCACTGTAGGCAAGAAACCCCCCAGATCATTAGACATTTTATTCAAAGGTATGCAACTTGGTATGCAATAAACGTTCACGACATCGCAAATATATTCGCAGACGTGTGCGCACATATTCGCGAATTGTTTCACGACATTGCATACCGTGTGCGCACACATTCGCGATTTGTTTCACGACATTGCATACGTGTGCGCACATATTCGCGAATTGTTTCACGACATTGCATACGTGTGCGCACACATTCGCGATTTGTTTCACGACATTGCATACGTGTGCGCACATATTCGCGAATTGTTTCACGACATTGCATACGTGTGCGCACACGTATGCGATATGCGATGTCCCTTCAGGGCCACCATACTTTTGGGATACATGTACTATGACAATATAATTATTGGATCGGACTCAAAAATGTTTTTATGTTTTTCTCAAATATTATTAAATTGTAAACGTATTTTTGTCATTTGTTTTTTAAGGGAAAAACATTCAATTCAACCCCTCACATTGTACAAATGTGCATGGTGCAGTACGGCTTGATTTAGAGCACAAAAGCGGTGCTCGATTAACTAATAGGCAGTATTTTCAGAAAACTGGCTGTGCAAAACACGGCTGCACTACTCGCTTGCTAAAACGCGCACCACCACAATCAAAAGTCGATCTGACGTTTCCTTTATGCAGTTAATCACCCATGTTTGCAACAATGCATACAGAACAACTGCACTAATTCGACCAAGGTTCACCTCGGCGCGGTGCCCTAGCCATTCCACTGTATGGGTTGAGTATATGGTCGGGGAAAGTTCAGCGTCTTTAGGTAAATTAAACATGGTCTCATACCACAGGCAAACTAGTTATATATCCTCCTGACCAATGCTAAAATTTTAAAGTAAAATTTAATATTTATTGCTGTTGATCGTGATGTGCTCCTGACCATTGTCAGCTCATTGACAAATGTGACATTGCACCAATAGGGGAACCAAGATGTAGTATTGGGATTCACGACCTTACCCTGGATGTTAATTATTGTTATTTCGGGCTCTAATGTTATTATAGCTAGAACCCAGATACTAGATGTGATTTGGGTAATGTAGCAAGACAGTGGATGTGATTTTGATAATTGGCAATTAACCATGGATGTGATTTGTTACTCAGATTTTATTTGGGCAAGGGCCCAGACACTAGATGTGATTTTGGTAATGCAACCAGACAGTGGATGTGATTTTGGATTGGCACAATTAACCATGGATGTGATTTCGGGTTTGGATGTGATTTTGGCGAGGGCCCAGATACTAGATGTGATTTTGGTTTCGCAGCCAGACAGTGGATGTGATTTTGGCAAGTGGCAATTAACCAAGGATGTGATTTCTGACTCGAATGTGATTTTGGCAAAGGCCTGGACAGTGGATGTGATTTTGGTAATGCAGCCAGACAGTGGATGTGATTTTGATAATTGGCAATTAACCACGGATGTGATTTCTGGGTCAGATGTGATTTCGATGGTGCGGATGTGATATTGGCTAAACGGTCCTAAAATCACATCCAATCGATTCACTTTTCCAATTTAGTTGTAAAATCACATCTAGGCCATTCACAGTGTAATTACTTTCCACCCCTCACTTCCTCCCATTCGTAAAATAACCAGTTCTAACCATCATATTCTTCACACATCAGATCGGCTTCAACGTGCTGTACAGGAAGAACCCATAGTTGCCTACCGACGCCCACCCAGTCTCAGGGATCTCATCGTCCGGGCAGAAGTTCCCCCCATTAATGATGATGTTAATCCCCTTTGCCACAGGGTACTTTTAGGTGTTCCAACACATCCAAATGCATCGTTTGTAGACAACACATCAGGGAATCAGACTCCTTTACCAGCCATACTGGTGGTACCACCCACAATACAAGGGGTCATGTCACCTGCACCACCACTAATCTAATCTATCTAATATCTTGCAGAGTCTGTGGTGTTCAATATAATAGGTGAAACAAGAACTACACTCAAGAGGCGTTTCTATGGCCACAGATCCACAGTCAACACCCAAAAGCTGGATACACCTGTAGGACACCACTTCAACCTTCCTAACCACTCAATTTCTGACATGAATTTACAGGGCATTGAGGCACTAGGTAACTGCAGAGAGACTGTCCGTCTGAGTAGGGAAAAACTTTGGATAAGGCGCATAAAGACCACTCAGCCCCATGGTTTGAATATCCAAGAAGGAAATGACTAATAACCTTTTGTCTTTGCCTTCTCCTTTTCCCACACAGTTATCCACTTTATTAGTCTGCCCTTCATTGTATTAACTAATTATTTACCTCTCTTCTAACCTTCCATTTTGTCCTTTGTGTTCCCAACTTCTTGTGGTCAAGCTACCCCTTCCCTTCATAACCCCCCCGCCTTTGTCTTCATAATCCCTGCTTACCCCCTGCCTTCTCTGAATGCTTTCCGCTTTTCTCCCTCCACTCTCTCTATTCATGTATTTCCACTTGACTACTCTTGCAACTCTTGTCTGCTTGTATGTGTGTTGTGTGTTGTCATTTAGCCTTCGAGAAAGACTCTGCTAGGGTCGAAACGTCAGGTCACTAACTTATTTTTTGCAAGTCTAAGTTTAATCACAATAATCGAACGTCATGTGTATCATAGTCTTCGCCCAAGACGTCCGTGATCGATAATGGATAGTCTGCTGCGCTCGGTTACGACTCGTTATAGCGCGCCCTCTTGTGGCTTGAATTATCCAAATATACAACGAGTTGTAACTGCATCAGCGCAGTACACTATCCATTATCGATCCCTTACGTCTTGTGCCAAGACTAAGTATGTCAGCGCTCAGTTCCTTATTCAGGTTTCACCTAGTTTTGATTGGCGACGTTCATTTTGTTTAACGTGGTGCGATATCGCAAGACGAATTACCGTCCGCAACACGAATTACTGGAGAAGAGATATCTGTATCACACGAATTCGATCCAGATTTATAGACTTGCTCAGTCCTTCTGAGTCAGCCTCCCAAACAGTCAATGTAGCGCCCTCTACCGGTGGCTAATACTAAAAACAGCGTCGCCAATCAAGACTAGGTTTCACCGTAAACGTGGGACGATGTTGCGCGGGTGTGGCAGACGCGTTTGCGCTGGGGGACCCATTCGCCTGAAAACCACATGTTTTAGGGTTATATGCGAACGCATTAATACTTCGGAAAATCACCGTGTATAAAACAAAAAACTTGGTGGGGGTAGCAGAAGGGTAAATATAGAGCCGATTGAGGAAAGGTGTAGAAAAGAGAAATTACCTTTTCCATGGCTATACGGTCAGTGTTGGATTTGGGGGTGAAAAACCCAAATTAACAATATTGTGATATGTGTAATAATCTATGATCATGCTGAAAAACCAAAATTATTAACAATTGTGATAGGTGTAAGAATCTATGATCATGCTTCATGTAAATGTTATAGCGCCACCTTGTGTTGAGACTTGACCAATGTCACATGAGCTGAGTCGTCGAATAAAGTAGCCATCCATGAGTGCACATCATGTCTTGTCACCAACATTTCAATTCTTACAATAGGCACATTAAAGTCAAAATAAGAGCATGTAAAAGGTGAAGAGTCTTCTATCTGAAAGTCAGACCAACTTTAAAGGTCTGGAGTGCTTAATCAAAGCAATAAATAATACACGGAAACAGCTTTGTGTTTGTTGACAAACACCTAATGTCTAGTTTGTTCTTGATTTCCTCAGGATCAATTTCATGGCATTAACAAGCATTTCGTTTCAGCTATTTCGCGCATGAAAAGCTCTAGGCACAAGTGCAATTTATTATATATTTCAAAATGCAAATCAACTCCTTGCCAAGACGTCATACCGCTATCTGCCATTTTGGGGTTCCATTGCATGGACATTGACTTACAAACTTACATTACATGATTTATTATGGCGATACGACGTTACGTTAATAATTAGGGATTAACAGCGTTGCAATGGGAGCCGGTCTTCACTGCGTGATAATGACTGAGTTGGGAACAGCGGCCAGCCACCAAGGTCATTACCACGCAGTGAAGGCCGGCTCCCCACACTGTTATTCCCATTGATAAATATTTTTAACGAAGGAAAACGGTAATAATCATCAAAAGTGTTATTTTTCTTTTGCCGTTCGTTTCAAAAATTGTTCCACTTATGTTCAAGGGCCATTCTTTAGGCTGTTCAACTTTGGCGTGGCACCTTATCTCTTACATATAATTAGGAAGGGAATTGCCACGTACAATTTTGTGATGTACTCATTTTCCAATAGAGAGAGTCCTCACGTGAGTGGGGAAAATAAAATCTTTCTAACCTGACAATGACATTCTGTAAATTTTTGTCATTGGATGTTTTGGTTCATTCTTGGCTTTCAATGTTAGTCAATAAAAAATAACTTAAATTTTACATTTTGGTTGAAGAAAAATTCCTCCTTGGAATGTAAAGACCAATTAGTTTTTGAAATCCAATTACGACCATGTTTCAAATTTTGCTCTGAAAAAGTCAGGAATGAACCCCGTACAAAAATGTACAGACCAATTTTTCTCAGAACGATGTCATCGGATGTTTTGGATATGGACAACATTTTGCTATGGAAGGATACTGATTACAATGGCAATTTATACCATTTTAACATGAGGTTAGAGATTACATCACAAAATTGAATTTGACATTTCCCTTCCTCTTTATTGTTTGTGCATATTATGCGCTTTGAAAATTTACCGTTCCATAAATAAAAATGCTTTGTTTGGTGTTTGTCTTTATGCTTTGTATTATCACGATACTAGCCTTGACCAAGACGTTGTAGTTTTATTTTCATTTATTAGTTGTTTTTATTTTTTGATTATGGTTTTCCCTTTGCGCTATTGTGCCATTGCGCTACCCACCCGAGCTATGTGCAGGCTCTGGGTGTGTACTTGTGTACATGCATGTGTAGCGCAGTGCTTGCGTGTTGTGTGCATGTACACGTAGACTCTCTGAATCAACGCCTTGATAGTTCTGCCAGGGTCATTACTAAATGCGTGCATACCAGCATATCCACTAGCCCCCCCCCCCCCCCATTTTCGTCCAAGAGTGGATGAAAATGGGGGGCGGGGTGCTAGCGGTACAGACCCTACAAGGCGGTCGCACAGTAATACGACTGCGGATGATCCGCGCACAGTAGTAGTACGGGCGTCGTGCGCTGTGTGATACACAGTCACATTGCGCACAGTGGTAGTGTACACTGTACAGCTACGGGTTGGTTTTACGGCGTCTTTTTCGGAGTGAAAACTTCGACCGATAAGTTATCGTGTACGTACGTAACTTATCATGTACGTACACGATAAGTTTGGACTTATCGTGTACGTACATGATAAGTTATTGTGTACGTTAGTTTGGACTTATTGTGTATTTACATGATAAGTAATTGTGTACGTTAGTTTGGACTTATTGTGTATTTACACCATAACTTATCGTGTACGTACACGATACGATAAGAGAGATTTTTTGTTTTGTTCATGTGGCGGCCGCAATTTGCTTCCGTAAGAAAACAAATAGTCAATGAATACACAATGATACACAATAACCTTACCTCCTACGTCACAGTATGCTCTTTCACCCTCAGCCAATAAAGATTTGTAATTTTAAGAAGCTGAAATTCATTCGACGTTGTTAGCTGCTGGAAGGAGAACCCGTGAGTGATCTTTGTGCTTACGGGAGACACGTGTTGGCGCTTCTTCTAGTTGGTTCATTGTTATGTCATCAGACTGCGTTATGGTCGTTTCATACATGTGCAAAACGTCCGCATTTTCTGTGCTAGTTGCGCATCCAGGCTTTTGTGAAACCAGCAAGGCTCCAAATTCTGGAGTCTGGAGCCCAGACTGAGTAGCACCTTTGACAGAGGAAGTAATTGTTTTTATAAATGTTAATTGTTTTAATAAATGTTTTAGTTCAATTGTAATCGGGCAGATTTGAATGCAATTGTTTATTTGGTGAGTTATCATTGTAGCAGTGTCAGTGTTTACAAAAAATGTCAGCTGGGTTTCGGTACCTCTGTTTTGACCTAGGCCTTCGGCTTCTTGATCATCAGTGAGGCCTGGAGTACTAGCTTTCCTGAAAAATATAAGCAATATAATCAACGAAAGTCAAAGAAAAATAATGTTTTTAAACGGAATATCAGTTTTCTTGTTTTTGTCCGTAAATCATAAATTGTGATTTTCAAGATTGAACTGCTACATTTCCAAATTTATGCATAAATGTTGAAACGTCGAATGAATTTCAGCTTCTTAAAATTACAAATCTTTATTTGGATACTTATAGGCCATACGGGGTAAACTGTATCTTGTCGTCCCGTTCCGACCCCTGTGGGTCTAAGATAACTCTGCAGTTTTTAATAAAGTAATTGCTGGAGATTACGATTCCGAAAAGTTCTCCACAAAAACGTCAGTCCAATTTGAGAAATTATCGACCAAACATTGCACTAGATAATCGACAGCGATCGAACACTGTTTACGGTTGTGACACGTCGGCTCGTTACATTTTATTTGAAATACCTGCGCACAGACACCATGTGATCCAAATTAGCCAATCACATCCTAGGCCATACGTCATGTGACACTCCAAAACAAACATGGCGGCGCCCATGCCTCGGTCGAGTGAGAAAGACTCCGTGATAAGACCGAAGTGTTTTGTTCACTTGAATATGTCAAAGCTGAGAAAGCACAATATTTTTAGGGAAGAGTATAAAAATCATGCATTAGGCCGTGTTCAAGCGCCTCGTCATGATGCGATCATGTGTGTGAGATCACGAAAAACACAGCATCTTTTGAAAGTAGGCCCCTACTCGATATAGGCTATGCAGCATACAGTGTATAAGGACCTTATGCGCTAATTTTTATTAGAGAACATTAATTTTTGTCAAGGACATGCAAAGAAAATAGGACCGTAACGCACTTAAAATGTTCATAAATGTTCTTAAAGTTGGAAAATTATTAAATATGTAGCTTCTCCCCGTGCCGAGTGAGAATCATGTTTTGAAAGGCAAGCTTGAAGAAATTTGAGGCGTCATCATAAATAACCTAAAGAGGGGTGGGGGAGACAAAAACAATTGTTAGGGGCAGGCCTGTAAAAAGAATTATTCTTCTAACCCTTTTGGTTTTTGGTTTGTTTTTGTTTTTTGGGGGTTTTTTTTTTTGGGGGGCGATTGTTTTATTTATTTTATTTATCTATTTTATTTTATTGTCATCTTTATTTATTATTAATATTTTTCGGGGGGGTGGGAGAATATGAAAGAAAAGGACATCGGCACGTTAGCGCCGCC
Source organism: Leptasterias polaris (assembly GCA_037783415.1). Taxonomy (NCBI): domain Eukaryota; kingdom Metazoa; phylum Echinodermata; class Asteroidea; order Forcipulatida; family Asteriidae; genus Leptasterias; species Leptasterias polaris. Next base: position 1,877,740 of record JAZGTN010000202.1, read on the forward strand.
CGTCGCCCAATGACGCGGGAGGGGGTGGGGGCGCTGGATTTGTACTTCTTTTTTGGACAATGAAGGCCCAATTCCAGCCATTTTGGTCAATTTTTTTGTTTTTGTTTGGGGGTTTTTGGGGCGCCATTTTTTTAACATTTTGGGTGGACTTTTTCTTTTTCTTCCTTTTTTGATTTTGATGGGTTTGTTAATTATTTATTTATGTCTTTTTATTTATTTAATTTTGATGGGTTTGTTAATTATTTATTGATGCCTTTTTATTTATTTATAAATTTGTTTATCAAACGATAAACCACAAAGGAAACTGACTGGGTAAATTTTAAACGAGTTTGGGTTGAACAGAGAAAAATGTTCTATCTAGAGCGGAATTTGAACCAACGACCTCCGGATTAACGTACCGGCGCTCAACCAACTGAGCTATCTAGACCTATGTTGGCTGTCTCCCTATTTGTAAATATCCTTGTTCGGGAGTTGCCAGTCAGAAGCTATTCAACCGTAAACTGCCGTGTAGCCAGGGGTCACATCCAAGTACGATACAACCCGGGAAGCCGCAGCCAGATATTGAATTCACCACAAGGGAATTTGACTTGGTAAATTTTAAATGATTTGGGTTGAACAAAGAAAATTATACTACGAGTGGCCCTCACCCCCAAGTTACGGGCCTGGTAAGGGAAAACCTACAAGAAAGGGTGTTCCCACGGATTGGCACTTGTGGGGTCCTGACAACAATGGAACAATGGACCCCACAAGGTCATTTCAATAGGAACAATTGGACCCCACAAGGGAATTCTTCAGAAAAGGGAATAATAGAACAACAATAGCAGTACCCCACAAACCGGATCTGTAAGGGTGTGTGTGTGTGTGTGTGTGTGTGTGTGGGAGGGGGGGGGGGGGGGGAGGATATAAGAAAAAATGAGACAGTGTGCCTAGGCACTTTCCTGCCCATTAATCTTTATTAGCGAGTGTTCCGGCGAGAGACATCGAAAGAAAAATGATCAGAAAAGCGTTGAAAACCATCCTATGGATGTTGTTTTCTGTGGAAGACAATGGTCTCCCTCGAAAAGTCAAAAGGCGATGGTTAAACATACATTTTCTTTGATATTTGCATGCATCCTCACAGAAAAGGGGGTTATAAGGGGTAAAGGGGAATGTTTTAACTTAATAAAACAAACATTTCCCCCTTTGTTTCCCCCTTTAAACAAAATTTTTTTTACCGTAGGCCTATGCCTTATGATATTTTTTTTTGCAATTAACAGTGATAGGTGTTTTAGGGGAAAAGTATCCTATTAATTAGAAATCAAAGGTCAAAAGAATAAGACAAAAAAAATGTCAGTTTCTTATTTTGTTGACAATAATTGGAGCGACTCATCATTCCATCCTTGTTGTTCAATGACGATACAATTTTTTAAACTAAGCTCTTTATTCTTGGCACAAAACTTTGATGGCTAACCATTCAGTGATTTTGAAAAGACACGATAGTCTAGTTTTTGAGAAGTAGGCCTACAGTTTTAAACATGGCCTAAACCACACAATTGACGTTGTTGGACGCGACGCAATCTCTGATTTTTTTTAAAAATACATATAATAATGTTTTACGGCGCACACACCAACGAGAGGAATCGATACTGCGCGCTGCCCATGGTCAATTCCGTGTCTCAGCCGCGCAATTTGATTTGTGTGTGTCGGCAGACTTCAGTTCGCACATTGCGCGCGCGCATTTTCACAGATTGCGCCCAACAACGTTTTTAGCAAACATTGCATGTTTTTGCAAATTTGACTGGATATTTTTTGGAGAACTTTTAGTATAGTGTTTAATATACAACTCACAAAATATACCTTCAAAAAGTAGACCCACGGGGGTCGGAACGAAAATCATTTTCCAGGCATTTTTTCGTTTACACCGTACGGCCTATTACCTGTGGTTGGATCTCCTGTATCGTTTTAAAACAATGCAAATGATGAGCCCGATTGCAATTCCAACAGCAAAACTGACGCCGGAAACGGCAACCATCGCAAGTTTTCGTGATTCTGTAAAGAAATCACATAACAAGCGAAAAGTGAACGCTAACTCTTAATCATTATCTTCAATAAGAAAGTTGACCGGTTTAAACTATGAATATACAGACCGAGTACTCCTCCCACGCAGGCGCGGATCCAGGATATTTTTAAATATTACCATCCTTTTCCCAAATATTATTAGTTGACCATGTACCAATCTTTATAAGTTAATTGTTAAATGTTCTACTACGTGTGAGCATTTTTGTTTAACAATCTAGACCAGCTTGTACCATCTTTTCCTGATAGACGAATTATTTCCTCCACCTAAATTCTTCAAGAAGTGCGCAGTCCGGACCGATCCATTGGGCATGCAGACATAATGACGGTCTAGGCTTAGTGCACTTACCTGAACTGTCGCTTCCTATGGGGTTACTTTCCTGAGTGACTTTCGTCTGATGAGTGTTGGGTTCTTCGAGAGTGCATTTGTGTCTGATCCTATCGGGCAGGCAAGAACAGCTACCATTAACCGGATCACATACAGCTCCTTCCAGGCAAGTACAATTCTCCTGACAGTAATTTCCATAGCGACCAGCTGGACAAGTGACGTTGCAGGATGACCCTACCCAACCAGGAGTGCAGTTACAAGACCCACTTATAGGATCACAAGACGCATTGTTTAGACAGGTGCAACTCATACGGCAGGCATGACCATGCGAACCGGGATCACATGGTGAACTGCAGTTTGGTTCCTTCCAGCCAGCCTTACATAAACAACCTTTGACCGGGTTACAGTAGCTAGTGACAGATGTGCAATTGCAAGTTTCAGAGCAATTTAATCCAAAAGTGTTATTTGTACATGCTGTAAATAAACAAAATAGTAAAAACAAATAAATAAATGAAATTATGGGAAATAAAGAGAATATAGTATAAACCATTCGAAACTTTTGTGATTTTGTTTTCTTGATTATTAATAGTTACAAAATTGTCATAAGAGTATTAAATAGTCGCTAACGATAAACACAAAGTTGTAAAAATGTCCTAAACCTGTTTTCTAATTTGATTACTTTTACCAGCCAGGATTCCCCTGATTGGGGTGCACATCTTATTTGGGTGAGAGTGTAAAATTACTTACGGAGCGAGCAGTTGTTCCCGGTTTGAATCCAACCAGGACAGCATCTGTTTTCAGTTTCTGTATATGGAACATCTACAAGTACAGTTCTAAATGAGAAGAAAATAAAGCATCTCATTCTTAATTTAGTAAAGAAAACAAAACAATATCGAAGTTATGTTCACATTAGGAGAAACTACGCTTGTCCCTGTAGTTCATGACACACACTAAAAATTATATTTGCAAAGCAATTAAAGGTAAGACTCACCTATCAATGTAACAATGACAACCATACGAAAATTCCTTTATGGACGTTTCCTTACTTCGTATACCGCTTATTCTTTAAAAGAATGACAAAATAAGTTAATGTTCAAAATCACAGCAGCGTAATTAATGTAGAGTTCACAAGTTATTTTGCAGGGGGGTTGGGGCAGGATGGCACGTTAGAAAACAATTATTCACTGTCAAATTTCGGATCATTGACTAAAACACAAGATTGTTGGTAAAACAGAACCCGACGACCAAAATGCAACGAATAAAACTTACAATTAATTTTCGATTTGAAAACTAATCAGTACAACAGTCACTTTTCAGTATCTTTAAACGTCAGAAGATAATATCTATACGTGCACAAGTCAGCGTAATGATAATGAAAAATCAATAAAGGGAAGAAAAAATGCATTACATCTATCCCTAAAACAATGATTGATACTTACTGATAAGGGCAAACATTTTCACTGAGCTCCTGCGTGAAACATATCGTCACGTACACCAGTAGAATCAGGATTATAGGCGAATAATGTAGGAATAAAACCATGGTTGTAACTCTACAGAGGCACCTATTTTAGAAGTGTTAGACTAAATAAAGCTACTTTGTTCTACCTCAAGTGCCTCCAGTTCAGCCTCCAGCATGGACCAGTACATTGCTTTCACTGCACATTTCCCAATGCACATGTAATTGCTACGTCACTTAATTATAAATTGAACCTAGCTTTGGTGTTTGAGGAAATGAAATCTGCTTCAAAAATAACAATACTTTAAGGAAATAAAATAATTATTAATTAGTTTTCGATTCCACGTTAGTTAACTATGCCGAAACTTCCGTTCTTGTAGAGTTGAATTATTTATGTTATGTAAATGAACGGATCATCAGAGTACGAAAGTGTATATATGTATAAAAAGCTTCAAACACCACTTACATTGACAATGTTTTTGAATTTGATATCACACTTATCTTAATTTTGGCAATCAAAATAAAAACGGTGGTTTAGATGGTCTTCGCATGAAAGTTTTTGACGCTGACAATATTATTCAGATAGAAATTTGCTGTGTCCTATCATAATGTAAACCCAAAGACGTGATGATAATATTATGCTACGGCAGTGAAGTTGGTTGCCGCCCCTGATTTACTGTTTCAATTTTTCGGTTCTTGTAAATTCGCAGCTTAACCCTTTCAGTACCAACACATATTCGCTACTTGGGTCATTCCATGTCAAACCAACGCACTTTTTTACCTCATGTCTTTCGATTTTGATAAAAATTGCTGTGCTTGTAGGTCCTAATGAGCAATGAATGCACACCAAGTTTTAGCCCGATCCGACCTACCATGTGGTCAGGGCAGAAACCACACAAAAATGACTTTTTCAGAGTAAAATACCACCCTTTTGGTACAAATATGTCAAAACCATGTCAATTTTCATTGAATATATGCAAATTTGGTATTAAAATAATGAGAATTGCATGCTCAAATCCAATTTTTTGTCAAAAAATAATGTTGTAATAAGTAGGTCACCGTGACCTTTAACATGTTATCGTGACCTTTGACCCAATTTTTGTAATAATGTATCATTCCAAAAATCTACGAAATGAAAATGACTTGATAGAGCATGTCTTCCTCTGTCAGAATCCACTTAGAAAACATTGGGCACTTAAACATTTAAAACTTTATGACTATTTTTGTACAGTTGGTAGGTTACAAATTAGTCAATTTATATACTTTACATTAGAAATGCAATAACACAACTTATTGTTCTGTTTCAATTGTTACTAAAATTATTCTTGGTTGGGAATTTCCTCATGTTGAGGGCTGATGTGGTCTACTATAAATTATCAGCAGTGGCTTTTCACAGGATTTGGCTTTTTTTTTGGGGGGGGCTAATTTTTTCCTTCAAATTTCTTTAGAAGATTGTAAAAATAAATGACCAAAAAATCAAACAAACAAATTGACAACCTTGGAGGGGGTGGGCAAGCCCCCTGACATAGTGTGCATCACACTGTTGTTGCTATGGATAGACTAATCAGGATCTACATGTAGGATTCAAGTTTGCTTGAAGATAATATTCAAAATCGCAATCAAAGTTACCTTATATACCCATTCATCACTGAGCTTCTTCAAGTTTAATGACTCTCACTGACTTGGCATTTTGTTCCTTTGAAAGGAATTTCACCTCGATGTGAGTCCGCTGAACTGGGTGCGGGTAGAAAGCATAGAACTGTTGCGTACCCTGAACAGTCACTGCTGATGAAAATCGACTCTCAAGGAATTCTCCGCACTGTTGCACTTCAATATTTGGTCTTCATACGGCCTCTGAAGACTGGCTTTTGCGGCCAAACGCTTTACAGTTCCACCCAATCCATCACACGGTCCTTTCCCATGTGATGTGGCGAAGAAATGCCACTCGGCATCCGATGAAAAGTCATCCTTGTGACAGGTCAAGTTTGCAAAATACTTTCTGTTCTTATATTGTGCAGAAGATCCATCTGTGAAGTAGAATACTTTGTGTACATGCATTGTCTTCGCAAGGTAGTTGTGTAGTCTTCGTTGGAAACAGTAAACTGCGATAGTGTCATGGGTGAGGCTGTTTGAGATTACAACAAAGTTGAGATGGAGAAGCTGGCTGTCTTTTTTCAAGTAGATTACAAACGGATGCAGTGTTGCTTGGTCATTTGTCCAGTGAAACCCCTGTGATGAATCTTGAACAACAAATGCATAATTTTCTGAGAAATCCCCAAGAACAATTATTTCCCCATGCTGCAACTCTGACTTCAGGTAATTCAGAAACTTTGCCTGCTGGTCGGCTATGAATTCATGCCGTTTTAGCTAAAGAAGCTTCTCTGAAAACCGATCACAGAATGAATTAACCTCTGCTGTCATGGTTTCTAATGTTGATCGGTCTGTTGATATCCACTGCTTGTAACATATTTCATCAATGGCCTCCTCTTCTATCTACTCCATGATTTTCTGCTTCAATTGAGCAACCTGGGGACACATAGAACACTTTCCCAGGAAACAGTCCATAGTGCCAGGGTTACAGGTGATTTCAGTAAGCAGGTTTTTGTAGGATCCACGAAAATGAGGAATGTCAACGGCATGGATCATCAGCTTTACATTTTGATGATGGGTACAGACACAAACGGAATGTGTACCACTACTTCCAGCTACAACGCAATACTTGGGCCTTAATTCCGCCAATTTTGAAAAACCCACCTTCAGTTCTGGATACTTGTCCTTAAATGCCCTGTATGCCTCACTTAAGTTGCACAAAAGCAGACACTTCTGACAGATAATCCGTCGCATGGAAACACAGTCCTTCTTACAAATCTAGTTTAATTTTAGTAACTTTAGAAACAGAAGAGTGAGTTGTCTTGGTGGATTTATAATGTAAAGTATATAAATTGACTAATATTTGTAACCTACCAACTGTACAAAAATAGTCATAAAGTTGTAAATTGTTAAGTGCCCAATGTTTTCTAAGTGGATTCTGACAGAGGAAGACATGCTCTATCAAGTCATTTTCATTTCGTAGATTTTTGGAATGATACATTATTACAAAAATTGGGTCAAAGGTCACGATAACATGTTAAAGGTCACGGTGACCTACTTCTTACAAAATAAATTTTTGACAAAAAATTGGATTTGAGCATGCAATTCTCATTATTTTAATACCAAATTTGCATATATTCAATGAAAATTGACATGGTTTTGACATATTTGTACCAAAAGGGTGGTATTTTACTCTGAAAAAGTCATTTTTGTGTGGTTTCTGCCCTGACCACATGGTAGGTCGGATCGGGCTAAAACTTGGTGTGCATTCATTGCTCATTAGTACCTACAAGCACAGCAATTTTGATCAAAATCGGAAGACATAAGGTAAAAAAGTGCGTTGGTTTGACATGGAATGACCCACTTATGCCATGGTGACCAGAGACATTTCCTTGACATGGCTACCTGGTGACCAACACTATTTTGCAAAGTTTCAGGTTACAGCGCCCTCACAAGGCAGATTGGGGTTAGCCTAGGTCCTAGTCACATAATGCAAGTTGAGCAAGCAATAACATATTACTGTTTCCTTTGGCATATTGCCTTGGACTAAATCATTGCCTTTAACATATATTTGAGGTATGGTATTATGACCACTCAACACACAATTGAGTAGTTTAAATGTTTAAGCTAAACATTTGTCAAGTAGCTGTTCATACCAAGCTGCATGAGACATATTTTTGAAACGTTAAATAAACATAAGGTTTTAAGAAATTACTTTTGAAACAGCATCCCCCCCCCCAAACCCGCCCAAAATTAAATAACAATTGGTTGAGCCTCACAGATACTGGGAGTTGGTGACTATACCCATGTTGATCAATTGGTTAAGGCGGCCATTTAGATTGTTGGCAAATTATGAATCCTCCAAAAAAAAAAAGGTTTTAATTAATTTTTTAGGAAGCACCCCCCCCCCCCCCCCCAACCCGCTCCTAGGATAGGACATTAAATATAAACAAGAGAGTTTGGATTACGCACAATATGACTTATAAATAAATGAGTGGTAAAATCAATAGTTTTATTTATTTCTACATTTAATGACAAAGAAGGAACTGACATAAAATAACATTAAATATTGCCCATTTGTAAATGTCCGCCAAGCAATTTGGTTTTGGTCCGTATCTCCGTCTATGAGCCTCACATACATAAATTATAATTGCCATGGTGGTTCAGTCGCTTTAAAAAGGCGGCCATTTTGATTATTATAACATTAAAAATAAACAAGAGAAGTTTGATTAAGCACAATATGAACGTTACTCGAACAAAATAACTCATAAAATTTATGTTTTACCTATCATTAACCAATATGTCAAGAAGGAACTATAAAAAAATATTTCCAAAGTGCTATACTTGTTTTTTCAACGTACCATCCTCCCCCCCCCCCCCCCCCCGCCTCAATGTTGGAAACTTGAATGTATTAAGGATCCAGGAACCCAACAAGACACATAATTAAGTAATTGCATCAGTCGGTTAAGGCGGCCATTTTAATAATAAAAATGGCCGCCAACCAATTTGGTTTTGGCCCGTAACATAAAATATGGCGAGGTTTTCAGGATGCAGGAACCCAATGAGACCAAATACAAACAATGTCGGCCATTTTGATTATATTTTAAATTTGTTTCTGAAACCTTAAATAAACATAATGTTTTAATAAATTCCTTTAGGATTGCACATTCAATAAACAGAAGAGAGTTTTGATTACGCACAATAGGAACTGGACAAAAATTACTCCTCAAATTAAATTTACACCTATCATGAAGCAATATGTAAAGAAGGAACTAACATTACATTTTGCCAAAGTGCTATACTTGTTTTTTCTAAGTACCATCCCCCCCCCCCCCGCCTCAATGTTGATTGTTGACAGGCATGCGATTGTGGGATTCAACATTGTAGCGGGGGGGGGGGGGTTGTTCCGAAAGTATTGAAAATTATTCGCCTGGTGTGGAAATTCTCCAATCATGGTATAACAGGTTTACACATTGTTTACTATTTTTTCCTATTAGAGGTGGAACTGCATACAACACAGTCACGTTTCTTCCCGCCAACATTCGGACCCGGAAAGTGCTGAGTTGAAAGGGCGTTTGAAGCACTTGACACTTGACGGGCATGGTCAACTGGGTTGTTCTCGAAGCTTGAAATAAGTGCCTCTATCACCTTGACCCGAAAATCCAAAGTAGACAAGCTCTTGTTTGTATGGATGCTGTTGTATACGACATTAGCATTAAGCAAACATATGTCTAGGATTGTCATAAATACACGTTTCCACCATTTGAATGTTTTGTGGGTATGAGTATAGTACGTGCATAATTGTGCTGCCAGATCCGTGCCCCCCATGTATTTATTGTAATCCTCGACTATGCACGGTTTTTTGATATGACGAAGTCCTGTTGAAGTTTTCCGGCTCCGAATCTTTTTACTAGTGACACTGCAATCGCCATAGTTTGAGAGGAGAGTGACACGTTTTGTGTCCTGCCACATAACGCATAACGCATAACGCATAACATAACGCATAACACATAACACATAGTTGGCCTGCTTTCTGAAAAAATTTGGGATCTGCACCGCTTTTCATAGCAAATTTCTTGGAGTTTGCTACGTCGGGTATCCCTAGGGTGGTATAGCGCACAGTTCCACAAGCTCCGAATCCTAGCTCAGACAACTTGGAGAACAGAGCCGGGCTACTAAACCAATTGTCCATGTAGATGCAATGTCCTTTATTTTAGAGTCCCTGCAAAAGGTTCAATACTACGTTGCCTGGTGCCCCTATTTCGGATGGATGGTTTGTCTCAGGATCACTTACAGAGGACTGTCCTTGTGGGGACCTGGGCTGCGATCCTGTGAACAACTCCCAGGCACATGTGTACCCTGTGTCGGATTCGTTCAATGAGAAATATTTCAATCCCCATTTTGCCATTTTGCGGCTTTTCTTGGCATGTACTGCTTGAAGCTCAGTCGTCCTTTGAATTTGACCATCGTCTCGTCCGGTGAAAGGCTTCGTCCCAGCTGGTACACCCGGAGGAATGATGGTAGTACAATGTTTAACAGTGGGCGTAATTTAGCAAGTTTGTCACGGGGAGAGTCGCCCTCGACATCTCTGTTATTGGCGAGGTGAAAAAATCTTAGGATTGCAGTAAATCGGTTACGAGCCATGGTTGCTGAGTACAGGGGACTTCGTAGAATTTAAGACCTGGACCAATGCATGGAGTAACGAGGCCTTTTGTTGATCCCCATGCAAAGAAGTAGGGCCACGAATGCCATCATTTCAGGTACATCAGTTGGTCTCCATGCACACTTATTTTCTGCCCTCGCTCCCAATATTTGTTCAGCATAACGATTAGTCTCTAGTACCATCATCTGCCACACTGCTTCACAAAAGTACAGTTTGAAGATTTTATTATTATTATTATTACTGGTTTATTCAAATCTGCTCGTCGCAGCCGGCAGGCTGAATTAAAATACAGATTTACAATAAAAATATAATAGTACAGCAAAACGTTTATACAATAGGAACATTAAAGATTTAAAAGCAAAAGACAACCAAACAAGTAAACAAACAACAAACAAACAAACACCCCAACAACCCAACAAACAAACAAGGACAATACAACACTGAGCAGACAGACAAACAGCAGACAGGGGAAAAACAAAAATATATATAAAAATATAAAAAACACATGAAGAAGGCAAGAGAAAATCTAAAAAACAAACTAAAACATACAGGGAATAAAAAGGTGTTAACAACCACACCCACCCACAGGGACAACATGGTCAAAATTGGAGGCCTATTAAATCACTTTACAGTCATGTTCAAAATACTGGTTAGGTAGGGAATGGGGCTAGACCTGTATCGGTTGGTTCTGCACCTGATATTAGACAAAGAGTCGGAATTCCTAAGGTTATTGTTCCTTGTAGGAGGCAGCCACTCTCTATGCTTGGTTGAAGACAGAAGCGAATTACCAATGTATGGGGGAGAACGAACTTAAGTCTTCTGTAGCCCCGGTGTTTGCTGTAAATTTAACAGGCGGTCGCCGTGTGTAACACTAGTTGGCTTCACGCCATCCACACCTGAAATTCGGCTTATTCTTCTTGTTCTTCTTACCCTTCTTAGAACAGGTTAATGTTGGTGTTGATGTCGAGGCCCTCGGCTCTGTATCCTCACTGTCTTCTGACGTCTCCGAGTCATAAAGTGGCGAATCCTCGTCAGATGACATTTCTGAACCACTGTCTGCGAAAATGTCTTCCAAAATTGTTTCATTTTCATCGTCCATGTTGTCAGAATGATCTCTTACTCGAGAATGCTTAACGATCCCGCTTACATTTTAAAACTTGCGACGCTTCAGGGCACACGCGGCCAGCTTGTTGCCGTGGGGATGGACGCAGGCGATTGAGGGGGCTATTAACATTTTGATAACTTACTTTTTGTCGATGTGCCACAGAGGCTCATTGGTCACCAAGAATGCAAATAATTACGTGCCATACGGACTCATTGGTCACCAAGTGGGATGTTGTTTTGAGCCGCTATGGCACGGCGGTACTGAAAGGGTTATGGAGGTTTGGTCTAAAAATGTGACATACTTTTAGAGAAACAAAAACATCTGTTAAAGATGTACCCTTGCATATAAGTTGTTTTCTAAGACTCACTTGCTGAACCACATAATGACCCATCTTAGATGCAATTTTATTAGTAAACAACTAAGGATATGTTTCCAGGTCTCAGTTTTCATGGAAGTAAAACTAATTAGTCACTTCATATATTCAATTCACAAACTAAAAAACCACAAACCTTTCTAAACAGTCAATTTAATTTTGGGAAGCCACATAATAACCCACTATTTATGTCACAATTAGTGGTTCAAATGAATTCAAGAAAAATTATATTAATGTGCACCAATTAATTGTTGGTTTTGTTTTATGTGCTATGTACAAGAGGTCTTTCTTGAATTCTTTGTTTGGCAATATGCAGAGGAAAAATTACCATCACCACAAATAGGGTCAGGACTAAATTTTGGGATATTCTGTTGAAAATGTAGTAGATCCTTTCATGGTTAATAAGGTGGGAGGTGTTATTCTTACCTCCTTTTTAGGATTTGGGATGAAAAGGTTGGCCAAAAAGGTATTGAAGACAACAAAACCACACAGGCCTATTATGACAAAATTCACGCTCATCTACTCCCGTCCCTCCCCACTCATTAGATGGTTTTAAATAAGGACAGGTGTGTTATTTATTCTAAATAACTAATGTCTAAGAGTGATGCAAAATGGCGACATCTGGGAGGAAAATTCCAAATCCATTGAAAAATGGAAATGTTGATCTCCAAAATGTAGGCCTACCTATAATGGGTTTCAGTAAGAATGTGTTGGCCCCGTATCAACACAGCATGTTCTTTTTACAGGGCCAGTGCCGGCTTGGTAGGGGCAAACCAAATGAGGTGACGGTACACATCATGTACAGGGACAGTGCCGGCTTGGTAAGGGCAAACCGCAATGATGTGACGGTACACATCCTGTACTGGGCCAGTGCCGGCTTGGTAGGGGCAAACCACAATGATGTGACGGTACACGTACAACCTGTACAGGGCCAGTGCCGGCTTGGTAAGGGCAAACCACATTGATGTGACGGTACACATCCTGTACAGGGCCAGTGCCGGTGTCATAGGGAAATCTGTCCCCCATATGGGAAATTAATGTGGTCTGGAGGAGGATGATTCAAAAGAGGGCGCTATCAAAAGCAGTTTGTACACAGTTCTCCATATGGGGGACAGAATCTCCGGGGGGACAGAATCTCCGTCCACACCGGCTTGGTAGGGGCAAACAATAATGATGTGAAGGTACACATCCTGTACAGGGCCAGTGCCGGCTTGGTAGGGGCAAACCATAATAATGTGACGGTACAAATCCTCTACAGGGCAAGTGCCGGCTTACTTGAGGCAAACCAAAATGATGTGACGGTACATATCCTGTACTGGGCCAGTGCCGGCTTGGTGGGGGCAAACAATAACGATGTGACGGTACACATCCTGTACAGGGCCAGTGCCGGCTTGGTAGGGGCAAACCATAATAATGTGACGGTACAAATCCTGTACAGGACCAGTGCCGGCTTGGTGGGGGCAAACAATGATGATGTGACGGTACATATCCTGTACAGGGCCAGTGCCGGCTTGGTAGGGGCAAACAATAATGATGTGAAGGTACACATCATGTACAGAGCCAGTGCCGGCTTGGTAGGGGCAAACCATAATGATGTGACGGTACCCATCATGTACAGAGCCAGTGCCGGCTTGGTAAGGGCAAACCGTAATGATGTGACGGTACACATCCTGTACAGGGCCAGTGCCGGTGTCATAGGGAAATCTGTCCCCCGGAGATTCTGTCCCCCATATGGGAAATTAATGTGGTCTGGAGGAGGATGATTCAAAAGAGGGCGCTATCAAAAGCAGTTTGTACACAGTTCTCCATATGGGGGACAGAATCTCCGGGGGGACAGAATCTCCGTCCACACCGGCTTGGTAGGGGCAAAAAACAATGATGTGACGGTAAACATCCTGTACTGGGCCAGTGCCGGCTTGGTGGGGGCAAACAATAACGATGTGACGGTACACATCCTGTACAGGGCCAGTGCCGGCTTGGTAGGGGCAAACCATAATAATGTGACGGTACAAATCCTCTACAGGGCAAGTGCCGGCTTACTAGAGGCAAACCAAAATGATGTGACGGTACATATCCTGTACTGTACTGTGCCAATGCCGGCTTGGTAGGGGCTAACCATAATGATGTGACGGTTCACATCATGTACTGTGGAAGTGCCGGCTTGGTAAGGGCAAACCGTAATGATGTGACGGTAAACATCCTGTACTGGGCCAGTGCCGGCTTGGTTGAGGCAAACAACAATGATGTGACGGTAAACATCCTGTACTGGGCCAGTGCCGGCTTGGTGGGGGCAAACAATAATGATGTGACGGTACACATCCTGTACAGGGCCAGTGCCGGCTTGGTAGGGGCAAACCACAATGATATGACGGTACACATCCTGTACAGGGCCAGTGCCGGCTTGGTAGGGGCAAACCATAATGATGTGACGGTACACATCCTGTACTGGGCCAGTGCCGGCTAGGTAGGGGCAAACCATAATGAGGTGACGGTACACTTCCTGTACTGGCCCGGTGCCGGTGTCACAGGGAATTCTGTACCCGCACAACGGTCCGGGGGGACAGAATCCCCTAGGGGAATGTGTCCCCCGGCTAGGGTTTTCTGTCCGCCAGGCACCCACCACGAGCCCTTTGGCTTCTAGTTTGTGGCCTGCATACTTATTTTATTTTCTGTCTTGTAAAACTGGATTCATGAGTACTCCTTGTTTTATTTTCTTTTATTATAGTTAACATATTTTACGAAGGATGTAAATAAATGTGAGTTTTTAATTGAATTGGAATGAGAAATATTGTAACTTTCCATTTAGAAAATAAAAACAAATGGGCATTTCAAAAAGCTTGTTGTCAGTTGTTTTTACTGACTTGTCATGTGTTTGAATATTATTTATTATTTTTTTACTGCAAATGTAGTTCAATTATATTAACTTCAATGCTAATCTTTTAAAAAGTACATATGGAATATTAATGGCCTCGTGAATCATTTCAACAAGTAAATAAGAAAACGTGAATGAGGGTAAATTATAGATACAAAATACGAGAAAATGGAGTGTAGGGCTCAACAAAAATATGTTAGATTATATAAATACACTACAGAATAATTATTAAATTGGTGAATCAATGTTGACTAAAATAAGTAACAAATAGATAATACTTCTATTATAAACCAGCAAAGCGCGGGGTAATAAAGCAAGTTTTTATTTAAGTAGTTCTCGGTGTCGGTGCATGATGGACGCTCATGAGATTCTGTCCCCCGGTGAATCTGTCCCCCCGGACAACTTTACCTGGCTTGTCTAGGGTAAAATGTCCCCTGAGACAGTATCTCCTAGGATAAACTGTCTCTCGTTAGGTTATTCTGTCCGTCGTGCTCAACGGAGATTATGTCCTCCAACGGAGAATTTATTCAACAGACAAAATACAAGAAGAACGATATAAGCTGCCTCACTAGCGAGCGGGTTTCCACGATCGGCCTGCAGGGGCAGCCAGCAGTGCTCCGACAGGGAGTCGTGCTGGCGCCCCCTACCGGTCGATAGGTGGCCGTTACACTTCCCCCTCCTAGGACCCTGCTTGTCCCAGAAGCAGGCAGCGAGCGCCATCGCTCGCCAGCGAAGCAACCCCTTCACAATGGCAATAAAAACAGAGAGAATTCATGTGACGGGGAACTATGAGGGAGTCGGATGTGGCGGCGGGCCCCGCTGCGTCTCCGTCTGCCGGAACAGCTGCTCCCAAAAATGGGCGGGGACTCCGTTGGGGGAAGCGGGGCAGTGAGGATGCTCCGGGCGGCAGCAGTCCTCCCAGGGACGGTTGGTGGGCGACGGAGGGGTCCACTTAGTACTGGCCGTACTACTCGCCATCGTACGTCTGTAGCATCCTACCGGGGACCTCTTTGGTGTGCGTCATCCGGGAGCGGAAGAGTCGGTGTCTCTCTGAGTCAGTCCCAACGCCAACCTGTTCCAAACGCCACTCGTCTCTGTGGTGCTCGCAGAGGGGTTCCTCCGTGGTGGTAGTGGCGTCGCAGGTGATCCCCGTCGCCCGGATGGTCCCCGCCTTTGCAACCGTCCAACGTGTCCCGTTAGGGAAGGTGATGACCGAGCCCATGGGGACGCCAAGCCGTGGCCCAGAGGCAGGGGTGCAGAGGAGGCTGGCCGGGCGGCGCTCTCCGTCTGGGTGTAGCCATCTGTCCGGCTGGGTGGTGTGGTGAAGCGGGGGGCGGCGCCCCCTCGTCCGGTGGCAAGAGTGATGGCTTCGGTTAAAGTTGTTGCTTTCCTTGATGGGAAGATGTGGCGTTGGAGTTGTTCGTCACCCAGGGAGTTGCGGAACGCCTCCACTGCCAAGTCCTCCCGCGCCTGGACGGGTAGTTTCGGGTAGCTCTTGAGCACCAATCGGCGAATAGACTGTCCGAGATCGCTTAGCGACTCCCCCCGACCTCTGGTGCGCATCGATAGTTAGGCCCGATGTAACGGGATCTGGGCCGCTACCCCAAATCGTTCCTCGAAATACTCCAAGATGGAAGAGTAACTTTGTCGTGTTTCGGGCACCATGTCAGCCTCCTGCGCCAATCCTCGCATTGCTTTCTCTGCTTCGCTCCATTGGTTGACAATGGCGACGCTCTCGAAGTGAATAAGGTAATCTGCCCACGAGGGGACTCCGTCGAATTTATCCGGGAGCATCAATGGCCTGCAGGTCCCTGCCGAAGCCGTCGGTCTCTCTGATGTGGACGTGTGGTCACCCGTCTCAGTCTCCGGTGGCAGGGTGGTCCCCCCACAACTCTTGGCACTCCCACGTTGGTTTGGCCGACGGACTGCTTCAAATCCACTGCCCCCGGGTGCGTGGAGCCCGGTCCCGCCAAATCAAAGTGAACATTCCTAAGTGTACCCTCGGGCGCTGCCAAGACGGGTCGTTCAGGGCGGAGCTGACCTGGCATCTCTCCCTTCGTGGAGGATTTCGGTCCCGGTTGGGACCGGACGTCTGGCATACGTGCAGGCAAAGCGAGGGGCTGCTCCGAAGTGGCAGAAGCGACTGGTGCGTGAAGGCGCGCCGGACGAGGCGGCTCCGAGGGGATCCGCGCGTCCGGCGTAGATGAATACGCAGCCTGGGGCTGCCCTGGAAGAATATACACTTCTGATGCGTTAATGAACGCCGGACAGGACGGCTCCGAGTGGACCCGTACGTCCGACGAAGATGTGTATGCAGCGTGGGGCTGCTGTGAAGGGAAATAAGCGTCTCGTGTGCAAATGCGTGTCGGACGGGACGCGATATGATTTTTTTTTCCAGCTCAGTTGCGGCAGAATCAACAGGGGGCACTGTTTGCGGGGATTTCATCATGAAACAAAATATTAATAATGCATTAGCTGTCGCTTCTGTGTTGTCAGCATCGCTAGCTCTATGATCGCAATTGGTGCTGATGACAGGCACTTTTCTTGTTGCGTGAACGGTGGCTGGTGGATCAGGCGTATATATAAAGCATGGTCTATAGGTGGCCGTTACAATACTTCTAAGGGTTATTGTGTGTATATTTTGGGTTGGTTTCCTTGACATCCTGTAAAAACGCCACACGTGCGCAGCACGCCCCAACAGGACAACAGAAGCAACCCAAATGCAAAGTTCTAATCACTGAACGTATGAAGCAATACAAGCCACAACGTCCGATAGCAGCCGGTTAGTACCCTCAACACTAAGGTGAACCCCATCATATAAAAACAGAGCATGATTTTGCCTCTGAAAACCAGAGGGAGAAAGATTGCCTCAGATTGCCTGCAGCAAGACCGCGCCCACCGATTGATGGAGCGTCGGATATGTTCTATTGCGCCTTGTTGCCTTGCCCCAAAGTAGAATAGACGTGGCAGTAATGCAAGAAATATGCAATACGCTGTCTAATCTGAAACATGTCAGAGTTCACAAGATCATTGGTGACAATATGGATAATCAAAATGGAGGTCGCGACTTCATGGAACCTAAAAGGTCTGGAATGTCTGTTAGCAACGCCCCACCCCTGCCTTTTCCAAAGTATCCGGGCTGGAACATTAAGCGGCTGTTTGGCTTGCCGAACAATGGAATCCCCAACTATCCACACGGTATGGGTGGTACCTAGTTATAGAAATAACATCACAAGAAAACATGAGCCATGAGTAGTAATTAGGCTTAAAACCACTTTAGGTTACTATAGGCGATGTGGACGAATATAGCGCACCACTGCCTCTGACCGCCAACGGCCCAGGTTCTGAATGTCAGATAATGGGGACCCCTAACTCAAATGCAGTTGTAGCAGCACCAATCCGAAATGAGTGAGATTTGAAATTAAGTCCCCCCCAACCCTACATGGCCAAAAGCCTTCTGTAACACTGAACCAAACTGGGTGTGCGTCTTGTGCGTTAGGGTGAGTAGGTAACCACATTCAAACCGGGGACCTATCACCGGTTGCTATCACAAAGGAAAGCTTTGTGGTCCACGGTTGCTATCACAAAGAGTTGAACAAAGGAGGGTCCACGATTGCAGGCTGTTACACACTTGTGTGTGTGTGTGTGTGTTTGTGGGCGGGGGGTCATTATGGGCGGATTAGGGGGGGTGCATAAACATCAAACATACTAAGGGGGTCATTATCAGCCAAAAAACCCTAACCCCGCCCCATGCAAATAGTCCGCCCCTGAAATGGTGAAATATTATAATCTCAAAACCATCTGGAATACTGTGGCATTGCTACAAGTTAGTTTATCCCTCAGGGACGGTACTATGGCCGGTATTTTGAAATAAGCATTATTGCCAACTGGCACTGTTTTGCTATAAGGCCACATAAAAAAAAAAATTGTTGATCGTCCCCGCCCGACCGTTCAAAACCCCCCGACCCCATTTTATTTTATTTTTTATTTTTTTTAATAATAAAAACAGCCTTTTCAATGATATTTTCAGTCAAATTTGGCTCTTGATCTATTTTTCCCATGTCTGGATATCTCTTTATACTTTTACTGCCCAGATTTTTCAGCTGATTTTTTTTCAAAATCTATAGGTTTGAAAAGATGTTTGAAGAAGGTTTTTATTCATGTTGGCAAAGCAAGAACAATTCTTCAAATATTTACTGCGTTTTAGTTTGTTGAGGATTTTTATAGAAAATGTCATCTAGGAGTTAAATTGGTCTAAAAAAACAATCAAAAACACACAAACCCTCTGTTTTATAGTAATTGTGATGATCTCTTTATTCTTTATTTCATATTTGGCCATGTCAACAAAAATAAATAAAAAATAAAAATAAAAACCGCCCTCCCTCCCCCACCCCCCGAAAAAAAGGACGATCAACAACTTTTTTTTATGTGGCCTAATGTCCCAAAATAATGGACTTTTGCGCACTTTCAAGGGTTGAAGACATGAATGCCGTGCAGTGCACAAAATTAACCTGGCAAAAACATAGGTATACTACGTCGGTGGCCTTAACATAATTTCGACCTGTGATATAATGTTATCAGTAGGGTGTGGTGTCTGTTTATATAATTTAAATCTGATCCCTGGCTACACGGCAGTTTGCGGTTGAATGGCTTCTGACTGGCACCCATCGAACAAAGATATTGACAAAATAGGGAAACCGCCAACATACGGCTATAGCTCAGTTGGTAGAGCGCCGGCACGTTAAACCGGAGGTCGTTGGTTCAAATCCCGCTCTAGTCAGTTTTTCTTTGTTCAACCCAAAGTCATAATTTAAATCTGTATTAATTTAAGGCTGTACTACAGTCATTTGACCAGTTCGGGATCATTGACCAGTTCGGGATCACTCCAACTTTGCAATAACCAAATAATTATATTACTTCTCACATTACCAATTTCTGTTGATACATGTAAAGAATAACACCCATTAAACCAACAAACCCAAAATAAGGTGCCAAACATCATCGACAAATAAATTACAGCAATTTTCCTGAAGTTTGTCTGCGATATTGATCATTATTTTGTGTAAAAATGTTGGTTGAAAAACGCTGTTAAAACTTCTCACCGTAAAAATTTGAACGCCAGGGCGAAAAACATTTATGTAAAATGCCAAGAATGTGTAAAATATACTTCACGTAAATACTGAGCAGTCCCCTTGTTTTTTTGAGGAGACGAATTACCAAAATCATCTTGGGGGGGGGGGGGGGGGGGCATTGCACCCTTGAGCAGTTCGGGATCATCTCATTGCGTCAAATGGTGCCGCACTAACTTACTAAGTGAGGTAAAATAATACTGCTGCAGTATGTAGAAAGTTTATTTATTGCTTTTTAATGATTTTGGATTGCTTTTTAGATACATTACTTCAACAAATTCTTGTAGATTTGATTTTTTTTGTGAGAAAATGAAACTTGGAGGGGTTGTTGCTTTAGGTGCGCTTCACTTTTTCATTCGCCTTTGCTGTTGTTTTCTGTTTTTAGCTGAGTTTTTGCGCTGCTGTTGAAGACACTCACATGACATTCACTAAAGAAAGGAAGTCCAAGTTCATGCGAACACACTTCTGATTGTTCGTGTCCTTGAGAGACAGTTTTATGAATGGGAGTATGGGTTTGCAATAAAGGGCACGCTACTGATCCAGAATAGAATCAATTGATCCTGAACTGGTCAAACAGGTGACGATACTTTTTTCAAAGCTTCTTCAAAAGTACTAATCTTTTTTTGTCAGTGGATACTTGGTGAGTTTTATGACATGTTCGGTAAACTGATAAACTTTTTTGTTCAAGATGTCAGAGAGATTGCAATAAAAAACAACGTGATTTCAAAAAGTAATCCAGAACTGGTCAAACGACTGTACTAACCGTAAACGAGTCAATTTTCCCCAAAACAATCCTTCAACCCATTTTTTTTTTTTTTTTGGTGACGTGTGTTGTGGCCGAGCGGTCAAACGTAGACCTACCATTAGTCTATAGTCTGCTTCAAACTTAGTCTTGGCCCAAGACGTCAGTGATCGATAGTGGATAGTGTAATGCGCTCGGTTACAACGCGTTACAGCGCGCCCTCTTGTGGCTTGAATTACCCAACTTGACTAGCTGTGAGAGCTAGTCAAGTTGAGTAATTCAAGCCACAAGAGGGCGCGCTGTAACGAGTTGTAACCGAGTGCATTACACTATCCACTATCGATCACTGACGTCTTGGGCCAAGACTACTTCAAACTTGACTATAGTATAGTAGTAATTATGTTTAGATCGTGTGGGTTGTAGTCCCGATGCGATCCTTCCTTTGAATTGGACGCAAGCTAGCCTATGCCTATAGCTCCTATCCTGCACGTGAAAGAAACAATCGTAGTTCGGCTTGCCCTGGTGTTTCTAGTATGCAGTTTGCGCCATCTCATAATCAGTTTCCCAGGTGTTTTTGGTTGCTAATTAATTTGTCTCACATCCAAGGCTAGGATAATAAAAGAGCCAATCTCCACCAGTAGAGATTAACTATCTATTAAATTATAGTCGTCTTGATTTGTCATTACATGAGTAAGACGTAGACAGACAATGATGTTACGATAATTGTTATACTGCCCTCTTGTGTTGGTTACTAGGCAGTTGCCAGGTGGGCAGCCATATTGAAGTGTGCTCTAAAACTGATAGCTTTGAACATGGTGAACATGACCGATGATTATAAACAACTAAAGAAGTGTGTTGTATCTACATTTATTAACTATAAATAACACACGGTGTCAGAAGTAGAGGTTTTCGCTTGATCATCTAGGACTTCTAGTGCAATTTCGCGACGGAAATTCTGCGGACTTTTTGAGTTTGGAAAACGGAACTTTAGTTTCCACATCAATAAGGTTTATCGCGATTCAGAATCGCAATGGATCATGGGAGGGCAGAGGGGGCAAATGCTACAGTCGGTCGTCGTGCGCGAGTTCCCGGGTTGCCCCTTTCAATTCACTACACTATCATGCGCGGCAAAACAGCGCCCTCTCTTGGTATTTTGCTATTCGCGATAAACCTTATCAACAACTCACGACGAACGTGTACGAGAGTGAATCGCCACGCGACGCTGCACGCTTGTGTATGTGTGTGGTGACTATAATCATCGGACTGAACTATAAACAAACTTACGATCGCACCAAGTATCACATGAACAAATGAACTTGAACTTGAAGGTGAACTGTAGACTAGCAGTACCCAGTAGCAATAATATATTAAATTTACTTTAATTTAATTAGATATTGGCTTGCTAGATTACGATCAAACTTTCGCTGTGGTAGTGTTATTGTTTTATATGCCCACAGAATTTTGAGCTAGATTGACTTGAGTTGAGTGTTTTGAAATCTATTTCAATTTACACCACCACTGTACTAATATTATAATTGCTAATAATGGCAACTGGTAGTGATACCCATAAAAGTTCAAGAACAAAGGTTCCACTTCCAAGACCTTTAGATCTCCAGTCTGGCAATTTAAAAAGTAGCTGGGAAAAATTTAAACAGGTCTGGGACAGCTATGAAATCATAACGGAACTTGATAAAGATTCTGATAGGGTGAGGATAGCACATTTATAACCGCAATAGGTCACAATGCCCTAGATATACACAATGGTTTACCTTATACGACTGAAGATGAGAAGAAAGATTTCACTGTAATCTTAACCCTTTGGGAGAAATATTGTGTTGGAAAGACAAATGTCACTTATGAACGATATAAGTTTAATTGTTGTGAGCAGCAAAATGAGACATTCGACAGTTACTATGTCCGCTTGCGAAAATTGGCTTTAACATGCGAATTTGGACAACTAACGGATGAATTAATCCGTGACCGGATTGTCTGTGGGATCACAGATAATGCCACAAAAAAGAAATTGCTCCAGGAACCAGATCTAACTTTGAATAAATGTCTTGATTTATGCAGAGCTACTGAAACTTCAAAGAGTCAGTTGAAGACAATGTCGAATGATCATGTTGCAGACACAACTGTGCATGCTGTGTATAAAAAGAAAACGCACAAAGTGCAGAAGACACAGGCAAGAAATGAAACTATAAATTGCCGTTACTGTGGTCAACGTCATAAATTGAGTAAAACCAAATGTCCTGCATTTGGAAAAGTCTGTAAAAAGTGTGGAAAATCCAACCACTTTGCAGAGAAATGTATAACAAGCCAGTTTAACCAATATCAGTCTGGCACTATAGTAGGGTCAATTTATGAAAAAATACACCTTAACCCCAAACAAATTGTAACAAAAGGTTTTTTAACGGATTATGATAGTATTGACCATCAAGAATAACATATTAAAAATCTAAGAAATTCCGAGCAAAGAAAAGCTGTTATTTTCAAAATGGCGTCCAAGATGGCCGCCATTACAATAAAATGGCAATAAGTCATTCATTATTTACCCTAGAGTCATCATTTTGGTGTCTACATCCATGTTTTGGGGGTCAAGAATCCCATTTAGACCAATAAAAATGTCATTGAGTAATCAGATAACCTAAAAATCCAAGATGGCGTCCAAGACGGCCGCCAATACACTAAAAATACACTAAAAATACTATAAGTCTTTTACTTTTCACCTTAGAATTTCAATTTAGGTGTCTACATCTATGTTTTATGGGTCAAGAAACACATTAAGACCAATGAAAAATTCATTGAGTAATCAGGTCCTGAAAATCCAAGATGGCGTCCAAAACAACCAGTTACTTCTCCGTGAGGCTGCCGGTCCGGTGGATGCCCCTCTCCCCGTGCATGGCAGTGGGTAGCGGGCCTGGCTTCTTAAGTGACCCCCGAGGGGCCCTGATGGCACGACCGGACTGGTCCGACGCAGTGAGCGGGGTGTTGGACCGTGCTGCCTCTTCATGCAGCGGGAGTGGCAGTGCCGTCTCGCCCCGGGGCGGGGGCGGATCCCGAACCCAACGGCAATTCGTGAAGCCCGCATGGGCGCGAGAGCGTGAGTTTACCGAGACCTTTTGTCGAGCCCGGCCTCATTCAGCTCTGCGCTAGCGGGACCCCCTCTTGGCATCCTGATTGCCATCCCTCCGGGATACGTCGAAGCATTTGTTGAGCCCTTGCCCAACCCCGGGGAACCAGACGGGCCGGGCGAGCTTCCACGGCTCACCCAACCTGGGCGAATGATGGGGGACGGAGGCGGACGACAC
Source organism: Leptasterias polaris (assembly GCA_037783415.1). NCBI lineage: Eukaryota > Metazoa > Echinodermata > Asteroidea > Forcipulatida > Asteriidae > Leptasterias > Leptasterias polaris. The sequence goes on from JAZGTN010000202.1 coordinate 1,901,364, forward strand.
ACGCCCCGGTTGATTTGTTCTTTTTCCCCCGGCGATTAGAATGAGAGAAGGGATGGAGAGAGAGAGAATGGCTTCGAGGGCGACAGGACCGGACCACTGGTGTGACCACCGCCTGGCCGTTATACGCCTACCACATCCAAGGAAGGCAGCAGGCGCGCAAATTACCCACTCCCGGCACGGGGGGGGGGGGGGGGGGGTAGTGACGAAAATGGACCGTATGCATTGACGTCACCAAGCCGCCATCTTAGAGGTAAACCGATAATGAAACAATGGAAACGCGCTGATTTGTACGCGCGGCGCACAGGACTGGCCAATGAGCATCTTCCTTTTGACCTGTAGGCGAGGGCGCCCTACTCAAATGACGTCATATGCATAAGGCATTACAGGACTCTTTCGAGGCCCATTGGAATATATGGGCACACTTTAAATCCTTTAACGAGGATCTATTGGAGGGCAAGTCTGGTGCCAGCAGCCACAGATATCTCGAACGCCCCGCAAGATCTTGACCCAAATCATCTGCGCCCGAGACCACGGGGCGCGGCAGAGCCCATCATTGGTGATGGAACCGACGGTAACCGAGAGTGAAATCCAAGAGTTGTACAATTCTTGGCGGTGGATCACTCGATGAAGAAGGCAGCCAGCTGCGTGAATCAGTGTGAATTGCAGACTGATCATCGGCCTTTCGAACGCACATTGCGGCCCGGGTCGCACGTGGCCCGGGCCTTGTCCGCTGGAGGGTCGTAAGCACATAAACAAACCACCGTGCCGGAGTCCGCAGACACATTCGCAGCGCCCAGGTTGAACCGCGATGCAAGAACTTCCCCCCAACCCTCTCCCGGGCATCTATAACACAGGATTAGACACAACAAAATAAACTCTCAGCAAATAGCTTTTAGCAAATTAGACAGCCATTTTGGACGCCATCTTGGATTTTTAGGTTACCTGATTCTCACTAAATTGTTATTGGTCTTAGTGGGTTTCTTGATCCATACAAGATAGATGTAGACACCAAAAATTAAACTCCCAATGTGAATATTAAATGACTTATAGCCTTTTTAGTGTATTGGCGGCCATTTTGGACGCCATCTTGGAATTTTATGTTACCTCATTACTCAATGCTTCTTTTGTTGGTCTAAATGAGTTCTCTGACCCCTAAAACCTGGGGATAGGCACCAACATTACGTCTGTAGGGTCAATAATGATTGACTTATAGTCATTTTAGGATAGTATAGCGGCCATCTTGGACGCCATTTTGAAAAAACGGCTTTCCGGTACTCTGATTTTCTTAGATTTTTAATATGTTATTTTTGATGTCTAATAGTACCTGAAACCGTTTGAAAACCTTTTGTTAAATTTTTTTTGGGGTCAAACTGTATTGACCCTACTACTAAAAACAAATACAAAATGAAGAGCAATGTTAACGTTGTACAAAGTGACAGTTCATCTGAATCTGAAGCTGAAGACGAGGTTGAAGAGTGTATGTGGCTTACAACTGTTATAACGAAAGATGAAGTTAAATGTGTTGATGAAAACACAACTGCCCAAAACACAAAGAAGATTTATGCTCTAATGAAAATCAAGGGAAACCATAGAGCAACTAAATTTCAAGTGGGTTCAGGGGCCACATGCAATGTCATACCAGAGGCAAACCTTCCTCAAGGTACTGAAATAATAGAATCAGATCAGAAGTTGTCAATGTACAATCAGAAAACTATGCCGGTACAAGGAACTTGTAAACTACAGATCAGAAATGTGAAGAACAGCAAAATATATCTGGTACCATTTGTTGTAATTAAAGGGTCTAAGCAAATGCCACTGTTGGGATCAAGTACTGCTCAACAAATGAAGTTGATTGAAGTTAAACATGAAAATATAGCAGTAACTATAAGTGAGAACTGTAAGGGTAAGAGTGATACTCAAGTCACATACACACTGCACGATCACGCACGGAACAAAGGAATGGCACACCACCGAAATGAATCGACTCGCATAAGCAAAACCAAGGAGGAGATTTTCAGAGATCACGCTTGTGTTTTCGCAGGATTGGGTCACTTATCAGGAAAAGTGCATCTACAAATAAAACCAGACACACAACCTATGGATGCCTCCGCGACGTGTTCCCATCGCAATCAAACCTAAAATCAAGGAAGAACTTGAAAGACTTGAACAATTAGAGGTCATAAAGAAAGTTGAGGGACCAACAGATTGGGTTTCAAGCTTGGTAAATGTTGTCAAACCAAGTGGTAAACTTCGTGTCTGTATCGACCCACAACATCTGAACCAAGCTCTCAAACGCGAACAATATCCACTGCCAGTCATTGATGATGTCCTGCCTAAGCTGGCAAAGGTTAAAATCTTCAGTAAGGCAGACTGCAAATAAGGATTTCTACAGTGTGAGCTAGATGAGGAGTCATCTCATCTTACGACATGTCAAACACCATGGGGCAGATATAGATGGTGTCGATTACCATTCGGACTCTCACCTGCTCCAGAACTTTTCCAAATGAAACTGGATCAGTGCCTTGAAGGGTTGACAGGTACTCACACTATCGCAGATGATATTTTGATCACAGGCCAAGGTGAAACTTACGAGGAAGCAGAAAGTGATCATGATAAGAATATAAATCAATTCCTCAATCGCTGTGAAAAAATTAACATCAAACTTAATAAGGCTAAGTTTGAATACAAGTGTGACGAAATCACATATATTGGCCACCGCCTCACAAGCTCATTAGTCCGGCAGCCAAAGGGGTGAACCATGTTTTGTTGGATATATAATGTTTTTTTGCAGATTCCACACAAGAAGGTCATACTGTTTAAGAATCTGAGTGATGACCCCTCCTCAGGGTTGGGCAATTTTATATATCGATTATTTAATGATTTTATCGATATTTATCAATACCTATGGTGTAAACATAACCAATACAAGCGTGTAACCCCCAAAATGGCATTAAAAACATACAATTAGCTTACCAAGAAGTAGTATGTAAAAAAAAAACTTAAAAAAATTGGGCGAAAGAGGGTGTAGGGTGCTGAAGGGGCGTGGCTAGTGGGAGGAGGCGGTAACTGTATCCAAACACACATGATATTAGAAAACTAAGTACATTTATTTATGATAGAGTTTCTTGTAATAAATCTTTGAAAGAGATTTGTACATTAATGTATTTAAGGATGATAGATGATGGATGGGGTACGATCCATCAAGGGGCGTGGCCAAGGTATAGTATTCTTCAAATCCAACCTGCGTATTTGTACGACTAAAGAAACCCTGAAGTAAAAAATGTACCCTCTTCTACATTGATTTCTGTGGAGATAGAGTTGCATTTTGGGAGAAAGTGGGGGAGGGGGAGTCCAGCACCAAGAAATTAAATGCCTCTTCATTCTCGACAAATCCTTTAATGTTGAACCTATCTAATAATGACCTACATTTTGGTGCTATTCCACCCAGTGACGCTGTATCTGATGACTTGTTGTTATTTGAAAATTGTATTTGTGACAATTCAATAATAATATAATAATAATAATAATGTTATGATATAGGGGATGTGGTGAGAAAATTGTTCAACAAAAATGTTGTGACGTTTTTTGACCGTGTGGGTCGGTAGTGAACTGGGGGAGGGGGGAGGGAGGGGGACGTTCGAGATTAAGAATAATTTTTCAGATCCATTGGGTAGCAATAGAGAGCTTTCGGAAGTCATCATGTTTGCTTCCTCATCAGTTGCATATTGGTCGATATAAAGAATCAGGCAAATCTCTTTGTACATCTTAAAAAGATGTAGGGTTAGGACAGTAGTGTATGCCTATAGGAAATAAAGATATATCGCTGGGTATGTTTGTGTTCATGAGTAACAGGCGTTTATCCGTTTTTGGACTTTTCAAAGTAAGACAATCAAACCTCATGAGTTTTGTAATTCATATGAATTATTTGAGGGAGAATGATGATTAATGTTGTTTAAAAGCAATGAACACGCAGATCGTAAAAGTATCACATCGTATGAAACCAGAAGTAAAACAAAACTCCAAAACATCTCTCGTGTTCACGACAACCTAAAACCGGACAATGGGTTATATCACAGGTAATCAACAAATTATTGCCTCTTATTCAGAGCGACCACAGAATTTTTCAGAAATATTTTTGGATCCACCTTTCTTTGAAGACAACAAAGGATAAACGCCTTGTGACTCCTAAAAACAAACATACCCGGACACCCACGTTTATTCTGTTATTTCCCATACACTTGTTGCAACCCCACATCTTTTAAAAATGTACAGAGATTTGTCCGATTCTTTTAATCGACCCACATGCAACAGATGAGGAAGCGTACAAAGAATCTGAAAAAATCCCTCCCCCCCCCCCCCCCCCATCACTACTGACCCGCACAGTCAAAAGGGTCACAGAATTTCGGTTTAACTATTTCCCGACCACTTCCCTGTTATAAAATAACACAAGTGGAGGTAGCCCAGCACAGTTACCATAAATTGGATTTGTTTTGTCACAAAACATTTTTTCAAGTTACAAGTTACAGATACAGTGTCAATGGATGGGACAGTATCAACATTATTTTATTATCATTAGCATCTCCGTTGCTTCTTTGGCTGACTGGGTCCCTGTAGCTCCGTTTGTTTTGCTTGCCGTTTAAGTTGTTGCGAAAACCAAAACCCTACATCCTCTCCGGTCTGGAGGATGGAGGTTTCAGATTATCAGGTTATGTAAGGATACAATTGTGTCCTGATCCATGTGATGGAAATGTAATTTACTAAAACTCCTAAGTCCTTATAATACACGGCAGGTCTCAATGTGATTTATAATAATACAATTATTTCATTTGTCACGTCAGACCAGGTTACTGATAATTTATGTAACCGGTCTTTATAAATCCAAACTTATTGCAAATAATGCTGAAAATCTGGCTCTGTAAATAAGTCACAATACTTGTTATATGAATGTAATGCTATATCTTTGGAAGTTCGTGTTAAAATATAGCTGCTAAACAATATTTACCCTTATGCCCTATATTAAACAGTCGAATGTTCAGCGAGACAGTTATAATCATGTGGCTAATTCTCTCCACGTGTCCCGTTGTTTACATCAGCGTGTACCCAGACTCTATCAAATAATATTTCACAAATTGCACCAGAATGGTACCAGTCTGATAAGTGTCAAGCTACTGCAGGCTCTTTCTACAACTTGAAATTATTTGGAAATATTCTTTTCTTTAAAAATATGTTTTTAAACATATTTGGAAAGTATAAACAATGTTTTAGTACAAATGTTTTTGTGTACGATTTAAAGTGATGCAAATAATATGTTTTGTACTTGCAATATTTCAATTAACTTTAAAGTTACATAAAAAGCAAACAGCGCCACCAATAGTTAGCCTGATATCATGACTATTCTGGATTATAAAATTGGAGGAATATTCCGCCTATATCTCGAATTGCCCAAACTTCACAGGGTGTCATCATGCAGATTCTGTTTGTACAAGGTCTACTGAACATAAATCAGTCAAAACCTGTTATATATCCTCCGCTGCAAGGTTCAGGTAAAAAGTGCCTTTTGGCTGCCGGACTACATGACTCAAACCAGATCCGAGCAAAGTGGAAGCAATTTTCAACATGGAATCACCAGCTAATGTTGAAGAAATACAGAGATTTGTAGGTATGGTTAAATATCTAGCCAAATTCCTACCAGATCTGTCTGACATCAGCGAACCACTCAGACGACTATTAAACACATAAAGATGTTGAATGGTGTTGGACTGAGGAACAATCACATCAAGCATTCCATGCAATCAAGCAATGTCTGACAGCAGCTCCGATGCTTACATACTTTGATCCCAAAGTAGCAACAGAGGGTCAGGGTGATGCAAGTGAAAAAGGACTGGGATTTGTCTTACTACAAAATGGACACCCAATCACGTATGCTAGTAGAGCTTTAACGCCAGCTGAAACGCGATACTCACATATTGAGAAGGAATTACTCGCACAGATTTTCGGTCTCGAGCGTAACCATGAATATACTTATGGTCGTCAAATGATCTTTTTATGGACTGATCACAAACCACTAGTCTCCATATCAAGGAAACCACTTGCAAACGCACCAAAACGCTTACAACGACTTCTACTCAGAATGCAGAGATTTAATGTAGACATTCGGTACAAACCAGGGTCGTGAAATGTATCTTGCAGACACATTATCTCGCGCATATCTGAAGACCAGTAATCGATCAGCTGTTGAGGAAGAAGTAGAGAGTGTGTGCACATGATTGACACTGTATCGATCACACACAAAACCTACACACTGATAAAAGCAGCTACTGCCGAGGATGAAAGTCTTCAAACTGTGAAACGCTATATCCTCAGTGGTTGGCCCGAAAACAAACGACATCTTCCTACAATCATTCAAGCATATTACAGCGACGGGACGAACTATCCTATCAAGAAGGAATAATATTTCGAGGAGAACGCTGTGTTATTCCTAAGTCAGCTCGTCCAAGAATTAGACAGAGGCTTCAATAAGGCACATACAGGTATTCAAAGTACACTTCGCAGAGCCAGAGACACAGTATATTGGCCACGCATGACTCATGATCTCACTGACTACATATCAAATTGTGAGACATGCAACGCATATCAAGCAGTGCACACAAAGGAACCACTGATCAATCATCCCATACCAAGCTATCCTTGGGAAAAGATTGGAATAGATTTCTTCACTCTGGAAAGCAAAGACTATTTGTGCACTGTAGACTATTACTCTGATTATTTTGAGATTGATAGCCTACCACATAAGAAGGATGCAAAAGCTACAGTCAAACGCCTGAAACGCCACTTTTCTACGCACGGCATTCCGGCTACAATCTACTCAGATAATGGTCCCCCTTTCAACTCACACGAATTCGCTAACTTCGCTAATAATGACTACGAATTTCAGCAGGTTTCCAGCTCACCAGAATACCCACAAAGCAACGGTAAAGTAGAAAGTGCTGTTAAGATCGCTAAAACACTCCTCCGAAAAAACAATGATAGCAATGGAGATGTTTATCAAGCTTTGTTGGCATGGAGAAAGTTCTCCTGCTCAATGCTTTTTTGGACGTCGAACAAGAACCGGGTTGCCAATCTCGCCAAATCTACTCAAACCAAAAGTGCAGAGAAATGTCCAAGCAAAGAAACAAGACAAACAGGCTCGTCAAAAACGTCACTTTGACAAGACAGCGAAAGAACTGCCAAAATTAAAGACAGGAGACACCATACGCATAAAACCAAGCTCCAATCGCAGCAGCAAATACTGGGAAAAAAGGACAAGTACAAGATCAAGTGAACATCAGATCGTACAAAGTAAGAACCGAAGATGGACGCGAATACAGACGCAACAGAAGACATCTCAAACTCAGTTCAGAATCTTTCATACCGCAACATGAGATTCCATTTCCCACAAATGAGCAAAACGAATCAACAAAGAAAGATGCAGCTAAAACACAGAGCGCGAACGAGAGTTCTCCACGAAACACGGAACACACAGGAAAGACTACACTACAACAAGAGACAGAGTTGACAAACATTAGACGCAGCACTCGCGAACGTAAACAACCATCATACCTAAAGGACTACATTACTTGAACTCAAATCATGTATGTCAGAGACAAATGACTATTTTAGTTGTTTTTTGACTTGTGTTTATATAAGAAGCAAGGAAAAGTTTAAGGTTGCAGATGTGTGAAAGGCTAAATTTGTTAAACTTGCAGTACAATTTAACTTTAGTCACTACTACAGATTTTACTGAGTGCACAAATTGTATCTGTGTTTATTGCTAAGTTTGTTAAAAGTTAGTTTGTATTTTCTTGTTGTTTCTTGTAAAAGAAAGGATGTTACGATAATTGTTATACTGCCCTCTTGTGTTGGTTACTGTTGGTTACTAGCCATATTGAAGTGTGCTCTCAGCGTTTCCACTTCTAAGGAAATTTCCTTATTTGAAGGAAATTTTAACGTCCTAAGGAAATTTCTAAGGAAACAAAAAATCTAAGGAAACTGGAAATTTCAAAAATCTAAGGAAATTTTAAGGAAATTTCAAAATTTTAAGAAAAATTTAAAGAAATTTTGAGAATAAAAGCAAATCATACAAAAAAAATACAATAAAACATGAAAACTGGCCATTTTAGGGTTCACATCAGCGAAAAATGGCGCAGTGAGATCGATCACGACTGGGAACGAGGTTGGTTGCTTTTAGTGCGTACCATAGAATTAGAACCCGGTGCGTACTAGACTTGGTTCCAAGTCTGTGCTCGTGGTTTTTAGTCTACCTGATAGCCAATACATAATTGCCTGAAATAGCGCCCTCTTGTGGATTAACCTCCGTCTTTAACCTACGATGACAGACTGTTTTTCGGTTTGTACACACCCTATGGCGAATTAGTCCAAAAGTGGACGGAACACTCTGTTTGGTCAGAATCTCAGAAGCCGTCAATAAAATGCACATTCAAACTTGACCGTTTATACCACGGGATATAGTACAGAAATGCAACATTGAATCACATGTAACTAATCTGCCTCTGCTCAGTGATTCATTTTACAGTTTGGAAACAAAAAACCCAAAGTGATTCTAGTTTTTAAATTCAAAATAAATAAAAACGTTGGGCAAATCATTAGACGATTCCATTCAAATAAAGGGAACACAGTTTTTCGTCTAGTAGGGATCAGGTTATTTGTTATGTTTATTTTTCAATATTAAATTTTTAAGAATACATCTAGTATTATTTTATGTATAAATTAGAAATAGCATACGTACAAAGCACTTTAAAAATAAAAAACAATGACTCAATCGATTTTACAGAAAATGCTGAAGTGATTATAACCTATTGGGAATAGACGCAACCAACAGGAGTTTTGTGGCCTCCTGATTGGCCATCTCTCTGGCATAGTGTTGTTATGTAAATGTCAGTTGTGAATAAATGAATATCCGTATACACAAGGGTCAAGTCTGAGATTGTGAGCTGACACCGCGTGATAGCCATTCTGCGGGGGAAATTTTGTGTGGCTGATGCAGAGAAATAACCGCGATCTCAGACTTGAAATCAAGTCTAGGTGCGTACTAAAAGCATCCGCTCCACTGCTGCGCCTGGCGCCCCCAAGTAATACACCGATCCATTAAGCCACGCTCATTTCTCATTGACCAATCACAGCCGCGAAACCTGATCACCATTTGAGCCGTTTGGTGATCTTTGCACTAATGGTGATCGGGTTTCGCGGCTGTGATTGGTCGACTCGTAAGGAGGCGGGGCTTGGTGGATCGATCTATTAGTCTGGTTTCGATTGCATCGTAGGCTGAGCCCAGGCCTGATATGCGGCGGGGTCGCGCATCCACACTACTACCGACCACATGATTTTGCATACTGTACATTGTACATGTTGTGTTGTTTGTTCATTGCTGTTTGACTAATTGGGACTGGTATACTATGAAAATTGTCATCAATTACCATCAATTACTATGGTTAGTTTAAGTTATTTTATCTAAGGAAATTTTAAGGAAATCCTCCCAAAACTCTAAGGAAATTTCTTTTAATCTAAGGAAAAAATTATGTCAATCTAAGGAAATTCAATTTTGGGGAGTGGAAGCACAGTGCTCTAAAACTGATAGCTTTGAACATGGTGAACATGGTGAACATGACCGATGATTATAAACAACTAAGTGTGTTGTATCTACATTTATTAACTATAAATAACAAATGATACACTAAAAATACCATTATTAATGTACATTGTTTGCAGATAAACGTGCGCACGTATGTAACTCGTAATCTCTGCTACCTTTCCGGTCAAAAAGGTGATCTCTCTTTTGTTTTGTTGACCCATCCCGCCCCCTCCGTTGACGATATTGACGTGGCGTTTATTTCTTGTCAACAGAGGGCGAAAATCCTAAGTCCGTTTTGGTGTTGCCCATGTTTTGCCCCAACCATAGTTAGATTTTGCCCAACTATATGAGGCGCCAAGTGTAAACTTATTATTTAACGCAATTATTTACAAATAATTCATTATATAATATATAATTCATTATTTAACCATTATTTAATCTTTATTTACAAATAATCAGTTTTGCACCACACAATTGTTTATATATAATCGTATGAATCGTATCTGGACCTAACTATGGTTGGCCGCGTCAAACTACAGTTGGTCAAGGCCCAACAGTTGGGGAGATTCGCTAAGTTGGTACACAACAAGTCTAAGTCCCTTTTTGTTATTGGGTGTTGTGCGCTATGTGGGTGGAACGGACCACCCTTTATTTCTGATCAGGTTGATATCACATGCCCGCTGCATCCACCATACGGAAACCGGAGTTTCGTGAGAAAACGATCGTAAGACGTAAGTGATAGTTTTTAAAATAAATTAAAAGGGCTCTTGCCTCTTCATGTTGCTTTTTGTTCTTATTGAGTGCAATTGCAGGTGGTAAATTCAAGTTGAAATTTAGTTCAAAAGATTCCCGGTACTTTCGTTCACGAACATGTATTTCATGATTTTTGTTTGAGCAATCCCCAGTCACTGGTACTCACTCACTGCACAATCATATCTTCCACTGTAATTAACAGGGCATGAGACTGTGATTTTTAATAAATGTTAATTTTGCATCGGGGTTAATGAATGTAATTTTGTTTTTACCCTACACTACATGATGTTAATGTTATGTGTTAAGAATGATGTTTACAACTATATATGGTGGGAAATATTCCTTAAATGTACAGTGCCGGTGAACGGTCCGCGGATCTGGTACACCTAAAACACTATATAAATTACTTCTGCTCTAGGAGTAGGACTAGTTGCGATAATCGTAACCCTCCTTTCCCTCCGGGCTAAAGCCCGTCGGGAAAGGAGGGTTACGATACTAGTTGCGATAATCGTAACCCTCCTTTCCCTCCGGGCTAATCGTAACCCTCCTTTCCCTCCGGGCTGGCTAAAGCCCGTCGGGAAAGGAGGGTTACGATTATCGCAACTACTCTAGGACTAGGAGTACTAGCTACCTAGGATTGCCAGTCATCTCGCCCCCAGGCAAAGTCCCCCCCCCCCCAACAAAGTCGCCCGCTGCAAAGTTGCCCCCCAGCAAGCTCGCCCCCTCCAGGTACAAACTCGCCCCCTCACAATGTCGCCCCCTACAAAGTCGCCCCCCCCGCCAGAGTCGCCCCCCGACAAAGTCGCCCCCTTAAACAAAGTCGCTCCCCGACACAGTCTCCCCCCCTATGCATTTTTTTGCTATTGTTGCAGTGATTTTCTAAGGGGAAATTTTGTTGTTTTTAACTTGATTCAAGAAAGGGAATCCTTAAAGACTTTATACATTTTTGTTGAGGATAAATAACTTAATAACTATATAACTAATTGAAAAACAACAAATTTTGACAAAAATTCTCCCGTTGTAACTCAGTATTTATTTTTTTAAAGAAATTCAAGAAACATTAATTTAAACAAACTTTACACTAAACCGCACTAAATTGATGTGTGACAAAAATACTGCCTTTGGAAGCAGTACTTAAAAATGTACATCAATTAAAATGTAATAAAAGCCATAACGTACAAAATCAACAAAGCTTAACAGTTACTTAAAGGCACTGTACACGTTTGGTAATTACTCAAAATATATATTAGTATAAAAACTTACTTGGTAACGAGCAACGGAGAGCTGTTGATAGTATAAAACATTGTGAGAAACGACTCCCTCTGATTAAAAGTAACGTAGTTTTTGAGAAATTAGTAATTTCTCACTAAAATAATAAAAGACTTCTGGCCAGAGGCCTTTTATTCCTATCTGAAAGCTCACACTAATTTTGTACAACAAGGGTGTTTTTTCTTTCATCATTTTCCTGCAACTTCAATGACCAGAATTGAGTCCAAATTTTCACAGGCTTGTTATTTTATGCATATGTTGGGATACACCAAGTGAGAATACTGGTCTTTGACAATTACCAAACGTGTTCAGTGCCTTTAATAAACATAAAATATTTCTCACAAAAATATACTGTATAATATATTTAAAAAAAACAAAAACAAAACTAAAGGATAAAAAATCACCGATAAAAATGTCCATCAATAAATAAACGTAAAAACATATCTTACAGAAATATATTTCATAAGTTATTTATGTAGGCCTACTTTAAAAACTATAAAAAGACGAATAGAAAAATATACAGGAGACTTAATAAATAAATTAATCTTGCACTGTAACTCAGTCTTCTCAGAACTCTTCTTCACCTTGTAGTCATAACCAAGGGGGGCGACTGTGTCGGGGGCGACTTTGTTAGGGGGCGACTTTGTCGGGGGGCGACTCTGGCGGGGGGCGACTTTGTAGGGGTGACATTGTGAGGGGGCAAGTTTGTACCTGGAGGGGGCAAGCTTGCAGGGGGCGACTTTGTGGGGGGCGACTTTGCCGGGGGGGGGGGGGGGGGGTGAGATGACTGGTTTCCCTACCTAGAAACTAAAGGCTCCCCGTGAGCCTTTTATTGGGGGTCTAACATTTTGGGTCTCCGTAACCCTATACGTTTTCAAAATGGTCATTGATAGATCAACATTTTCTTGTGTTTAGCCAGCAATAACGTCAGTTTCCTTTGTAGTTTGTAGTAAATTGTACTACACAACTAAAACTTTCCCAACAATAAACACACTTATTAATAATATACATTAACATTGTTAACCTCTTGCGGACGGATGACAGCTATGGCCGCAGCTTGATAGAAGGTTAGGGTGTCGGGTGACGGGTGACGGGTGACTGACGGCTATAGCCGCATACTGGTTGCATACTTTCTATTCATTATGCACCTTTGGTTTCTGAGGTTGCTGGCCGGTTATTATTGAAAGACCAACTCTCTGCGAAGGGAAGAGTTTGCTGAACCTTTCTTGGCCCTGTATCATGGATCTATTCATAGAAATTGCTCTTTTGTTTGTGTTTGAATAGATTGGTATTTTCGAGTGAAAAGCTACTGCAACATGTGGCTCTGTGCTTTTCACACGGGCTGTTCGTGCGATGAATACGGGCTATTGTTTCGGTAATCCGCGCTATTGTTCACTGAATCCCGGCCGACCAGCATTCACTCTCAACAATGCTTGTATTTCCTTTTTGTTGAGTTCCATGCAAAAACATCTTCAAAAAATGAAATTTACCACGCAATACTCACGGTTGTTTTGCTCTTCATCGCGGCACACAGGCGCTGTTCGCGCATCGCGCACAAATAAAGACAGCGCGGTGTGCACGGAACCTAAAGACAGCGTGGTGTGCGCCGGAAGCCTTGGCGGAATGCTCCGCGCACACACCGCGTTGTCTTTATTTGTGCGCAATGCGCGAACGGCGCCTGTGTGTTAGTAACGACAAGTACTGTCCGCCTTGTTGTCTTTGGACCGTACATACCATTATATTGCAGGGGGTGCTGAAAACGGCAAGTTAAGTAGTCTATTTTAATGGTACTTGTAGTAAAATGACAGCTAGTAAATGTTTCTATTCCTTAAATAGAAAAAAAAAAAAAAAAACGGACTCTACATTTTATTTTGACATCTGCGATCAAACTACATTTAGCACCCCAGAGAATTATCGTAGGTACGATTGTAGACCACATTTTACTGTGATTTTGCAAACATCCAGCCACAAAAAATGCCTCAGAATGACAAAAAGACCCAACAAAATAGCTTAAAAACCTCCTACTGGCTTCTTGATATGTCTAAAATGCAACATCGGGCATTTATTTGCACTCAAGATCATGTTTTTTGCTCCAAATTGACGATGTTCAAAGTCAACAATCAGAGAAACCATCTATCACATTGTTTCTCTGATTGTTGACTTTACAAATCGTCAATTTGGAGCACAAAACATGATCCTTTGATCGTGAGAACAAGTAAATGCCTGATGTTGCATCTTGGACATCAAGAAGCCAGTACTTAAGAGGCATTATAACTGTAAAGTATGGACAGATGTCAAAATTTAGAAACAAGAGTACAGCGCCCTGGTTACTGGGTCTATACATGTAGCTAAAGGAGAATTTCCATTGGTTTGAGGTTACATTTCATTTATGAAAATAGAGTTTGGGTGCACTCGTTGTTTTTGATCATTTCTTTCTCTGGCATCTGCTTGCCAGATTCACACATAACAATGCCCTACTGGTGTATTGTGTACATAACATTATTCATTATTGCCCCTTTAGTGTAATAGTAATTCAAATTGATATTGTCCGCACTGCCCCCTAGACAACATGGCTGCCGATTTTTAAGCTCTATATGTAGAGACAATTTTTGTGAACTGAAATGGCAATTTTTTCAACGTCTTACCTGCTGTTGTGAAGCCAAATGTCGTTTTGACCAGTATTTAAGGGTCCAAGACCGCTTTTGTTGAATTAAGAGCATGTTTTGGGTGTGTTGACAGTGTGTTGACTGTACTGTTCGTATTGATGGTGTGTTGACGGCATTTAGTAGGACCGCTGCAGTGGTCATTAGTTGCCTCACTACAGTAGTCGTGCTTGTAGACCCAGTGACTAGGGCCCTGTAACTTGTTGTTGTATTTAAAGCATGTAGTTAAAGCATGTAGTTGTGATACATGTAGTTGTAACACTCCATCCTCCCGACAGTCGGGATTGAGGGTTACGATTATCGCAACTACATAAATAGTACTAAAGTACTACTACTACTACTAGTGCCAAAATGCTTGACTCCCCCTTAAAAGGGAGTCCAGAGTATAATCATGTTAATTGGCACTATTTACATGTAGTATCATAGGGCCCACTTTTAGAATTTATAAGGCTCCCCCGTGAGCCATAGGGGTTCAATATTTTGGGCCTCCGTAACGCTATACATTTTCAGTCCACAGTCCACTTCTACTAAATTAGCTCTTTGAGCTAGATTGAGATGCCCTCGATTTGAATCATGTAGTAATTAGTAGTGTTGTAGTCGAGTCACCTGTGTCGAGTCCGAGTCCGAGTCTCAAGTCACTTTGGTCGAGTCCGAGTCCGAGTCCCGAGTCACTTGGTCCGAGTCCGAGTCCGAGTCACGAGTCCGAGTCACGAGTCACTTGTTTGAATATTGATTGCAAACCAAATGTCGTAAAATAAGAATTGGAAATGACAAAATAAAACACATTTATTTTAAACAAAGTTCTGTTAAAGTTGGTATAACCAAAATAAAACAATACGGGGCGGAACGGCAGATGCCATGATTAAAAAAATATATATATATTTTTTACTAGTGACGTGACCAAACTTGACGTCGTGTTTGTGTGTCGACCATGTGTAGAAACTGGTGCAAACAACACACAGCCATCACTGTGCAATATGCAGGCTGTGTTTTACAGGTACCAGACATGCCATTTCCCTGGCATCAAGCACAAGCAGTGGCTATGATGTTATTACGTTGACAGAATACCAGCATATTAATACTGCTGGTGTCGTGCATGCCAGTGTTAATATGCGTACTGAACATACGAATCGAACATACACGCGCTGTACTTAGATGGCCATCTACACAATAATCACGATACTTGCAACACCATACGACAGTACATATTTATTGTGCTAGACGTTAACTCTATGACATGTGCACTCCGGGAATGACGATCGGATCGTCGGAATTGTTTTTAATATTTAAAAAAGGTATTGTTTGTAAAAAATACGTGACTCGAGTCACGAGTCCTCGGGGACAAGTCCGAGTCATGATAGTCGAGTCAGAGTCCGAGTCCGAGTCTTTTGCAGACGTGACTCGAGTCAAGTCCGAGTCACCGAAATTGTGACTCGAGACGGACTCGAGTCTGAGTCCTGGACTCGAGTCATACAACACTGGTAATTAGTGTACATGATGATTACTGCTGGTTATGATCATGATGTGTTAATGATTGATCAGAGCATGATCATCAGACATAAACAGACAGTACACAATTATTACTTTTTAATTTAGCCCCCAAATAGTGGCATAGTCCATATGGTTGAATTAAAATTGCTAAGAAACAAAAAATAACATGGCGTTAAATTAATTCATAAGGTCTATTATTGTTATTTTTAAAGTGCAATAATACGGTTGTTGTATTGTCAAATCAAGTGGTGAAGATAAAATTCACAAACATCATTTAAATAAAATCATTTATTAAAAGTGCTCTAGATTGCACAGTAGAGATTTTAAAACCAACTATAAACAGTATGAGTAAGTACATATTAAGGCGTTTTGAAAAAACCTAGTAAGAACCCTGCTGTGAATACTGAATCAAATCAAGTTGGTACACTATAAATGAAATTGTTTAAACTTCATGTTTTATGGTAAGTTGAAAACTAACATGGTAATATATTTAATTATTTCTGAATTTCCTATTTCAACCGGGTGACCCATTCGTTTGGCAACCAGTGGTCTTCCATGGATCCCAGCATATAAATACAGAGACATAATAAATGTTTTTACTTAAACAATGAATAAGAAAGGACAGACTTTTTACAAGGTTTAAAAAAATGCAATGTAAAACATAGCCATTCATGTCATTAAAATATACAAATAAGAAAATGATATAAATAAATTTTAACAACATACAGTTATACATGTATATGTAGGTGGAATACAATAGTGATAAAATTCAACACCAAGAAGCTTTGTAGGAGCGAATAAATGTTGGACTAAACAACTACCAGCACCTCTTTGCCCTTCACAGGCTTCGCACTTAACTTTCCAGTGACGAGCCAATGAAAACCTGTAAGGCTGTTGTTTCACTAGTCTGCCAGCTTTTTCACATGATGCCACTATTTCTTATTACGGTAGATAGGGATGACATGAATTAATTCCAGTTTGTTTTCTACTTTTGTTGCAGGATAAGAAAGAACAACTTCTCGATTAAGTTGCCATGCCTTCAAGAAAGAGAAGTCAGAACTCTGAGAAGTCAGTGATCGTCAACAGTCAGACAATTATTAGTAACTTAGCACCTTTGAATGATGGAAACAAAGATTTAGATATGGGAGAAAATGGTACCGGCTTGAAAGGAGACTACAGAAGTATTCTTTTACTATTGCTGCTTTATGTTCTTCAGGGTATTCCATTAGGTTTAGCAGGGAGTATTCCCCTAGTGTTACAAAGTCGGAAAGTTAGCTACAGTCAGCAAGCTGTCTTTAGCTTTGTGTACTGGCCCTTCAGTCTCAAACTTATCTGGGCTCCCATTGTGGACTCGCTGTTCGTGCCAAGATTTGGTCGTCGGAAAACATGGCTAGTACCAACTCAATACGCAATTGGATTCTTTATGCTGTTTCTCTCAAGCCATGTGTCTACGATTCTTGGTGGTGTTGATGATGTGGATGAAAACTCACCACCAATCAACGTGTACTTCCTTACTGCAGTTTTTTTCATGCTGAATTTCTTAGCTGCGACACAAGACATTGCTGTGGACGGCTGGGCTCTTACAATGCTATCAAAGAGGAATGTTGGCTATGCATCAACGTGCAATACAGTTGGACAAACAGCGGGTTATTTCCTTGGAAATGTTGTATTTCTTGCTCTTGAGTCAGCAGACTTTTGTAATAAGTACTTGAGATCAGAGTCAAAACCTCATGGACTTGTGACTTTACCAGGTAATTCACAGTAGCTTCACACTACAACATTTCAGGGTTTTTTTTCTTCCAAACATCAGCTTGGGTTCTGGCTCCGGGCTCCATTTGATGTTGAAAAACCAAGCAAAATGTACACTTCCCAAATTGATGACAAACCCAAGCAGGAGCCACAGCCAAAGCCAAGTTTTGGAAAAGCAACCAAGTATTAACAAAGTCGTTGGATTGGATATAGCTTCCATTGCAACCACCAGACAGAAACAAAAAATACTTTTGAATTAGCAATATAGAGTTTGTGTTATTATACTGTGGTATATTGTTAAATCATTCAACATTCACCAAAATGTTACAGATGACTTCTTTTTTGTTGGGGGGGGGGGGGGGGGGGGGTGGGGAGGGGAAGTTATTTTGATAGTCTGCAGTTCAAAGCTGCAGACATTCTGCACAATGTTGATTATGACATGAGACCCATTATATACATGTAGGCCTGCGTAGCGCCTTGTAAAAGGGTTCACAAGGTGATGTGACATATTTTTCAGCCAACCATACCAGAAACACCAGGGAAAATCCCCAATCTATGAAAAATGAACTGGGTTCTTTTTCATGCCTTACACAACACATGAGATATATTGGTTTATGTCCCATCCAAAAGACAACGCAAAATACCTTGCTCAAGGACACAAGTGCCCAGACCCGGACCCAAACCTACTCTTCAGGGCTTGAATTAGGGGGAAACATCCTCAAGACCACAGGGCTAAGCTGCTTGTACACTGTATGTACATGTAGCTCCAAATGTTTTTCTTTACTTGACCAGAAAAATTGCTACAAGATCAGAATCAAAACAAGATGTGTTCGTGCACATACTGCAAGAACACCTTTTGAGAAAGCTTTCAACAGACACAGTTAAACTGTCTTTATTTGATTAAGATTAAGTGAAGATTTTTGTTATATGTGGGTAGGCCCCTCGCCCTAATACTTTCTTGTTCTAAACAGAATTGAAAGATATTTATCAGACTCAAAGTCAAGATTAGTGGGTCTATTTTTGCGATTAAGAAGAGGTGAGGTCTTATTATTCAAAATTACAAGAACGTCGGACTTGTACAGTTGTAAATGTACTGGCCTGATGCTAAGGACACTGGCCTCCGGCCTGAGGCCCAGTGAAAATTTCAACACCAGAACTGGATTCCGGTGCACTAGACCCTAAACCATGCATCAATGACAGTCTAAATGTGCCATATGTAAATAAATGTTACAAGAAAAACTTGCCCTTAATAATTTATATAAGCATAATAGCCAGGAATTCAAATTTTTGATTTAAATTCCTACCAACAATTTTGTGTTAACTTGTACCAGACATTCCTTTGTTAAGTTACTGATGGCTTGTTGTGCTACATACTACATGGACATGTTTGTGTTTAGTATTAATAATTGATGATCGTAGTAACTGTCATATCATTTTTCTTGACAGATTTTCTGTATTTCTGGGCTTGTGTATTTCTTGTAACAACAACGCTAGTAGCACTACTAAAGCAAGAGAAACGGGGTCATTCCAGCGATGATGAACTGAAATGTGGAGTCTTTGGCACTTACGTACAGCTTTATAAACTGTT
Organism: Leptasterias polaris; assembly: GCA_037783415.1. NCBI lineage: Eukaryota > Metazoa > Echinodermata > Asteroidea > Forcipulatida > Asteriidae > Leptasterias > Leptasterias polaris. The sequence continues at coordinate 1,920,505 of JAZGTN010000202.1, forward strand.
AAAATTACCATCTATAAAAGCATACATGCTGTTTGCTTTGACTTATAAGGTAAGGAATGTACTCACTTTGACTCTCAACCCCAATTTTTCTTTAATTAACCCTGTCAGCATGGTCAATTTCCCTTGTGGATTGTTACTGGATATTTGAAACAAAAAAGTCTCATCCCCTTAAGGTGACCCCTTGGCTGCTGCTTCCCAGGTTTTATCGTAAAAACTTGGTCGTGATTCCTGGCTACACGCCGGTTAAAGGTGTAAGGCTTCTGACTGGCACCCCTGAACAAAGATATTGACGAAATTGGGATACTGCCAACAAAGGGCTAGCTAGATAACCGAGTTGGTAGAGTGCTGGCATGTTAATCCGGAGGTCGTTCAAATCCCCCTCCAGTAGAAAGACAAGTACAATGTACATGTACATCCAAATACATAGACTGTGTGTACATAAGCTTGATTGATTGTAAAGCGCTTAAAGAGGGGCTCCAAGCCCAAAATTAAGTTGTGTGGTGCACTCATTTTCCAATGTAGAGTCCTTATGAGAGTGCAAAGAAAATTACAAGTCTCTCAGCTCAAGTTAAAATGGTGTAAAATGCCATTGTATTTGATACTCTTTCACAGTGAATGTCAAAAATAAATTGTTCTGTACATTCAATGCAGGAATGTTTGAGAAAGTCAAAAGTCAAATTCAATACCGTGTTGATACAAAATCATAGCAAAACAGAGATCTAAAAATTCCCTGTGAATAATGTACATGTACATATATAATGACTGATCTCACATTGGAAGGGTATCAAATACAATGTTTTTTTACGCATTTTAACATAAGGTTAGTGACTTGTAGTTTTTTTTTCCACTTTTATAATGACTCTTTTGGGAAATGAGTACATCACAAAATTGAATTTGACTTTGGAGTGGAGCCCCTCTTTGATTCAACAAGTGCCTGCCCTAAAAGGAGTGGTTATTTGGAGTCTGTCTTACCAATTTTTGCCAAAATCACTTTCTGTCTGAACAAAATGTTCAAAACTGATAGTAAGGGTTGTTTTGCAAAAGTTTGCATACATGTATCATTTATTATGATAATGATCTTCTTCAAATTTATTATTAAGTAGGATTTTAATCTCTGCATGGTTGTTTGCAGAGACACCATCTACATGTACATAAACTCTGTTTATGAGTTGTAATGGTTCCCAAAAGAACCAGTGGTTTGACATTTATTTTCCCCGTTCTACAGGTGGGGTTTGCAGCTGCAGATGCAGTGACGGGACTGAAGCTAATTGAAGGAGGTGTTCCTAAGGAGAAGTTAGCTTTACTTGCCGTCCCAATAGTCCCTCTTCAAATTCTCCTTCCATGGGTTATCAGTAAATACACCAGTGGACCAAGACCACTAGATATATTGCTGAAAGCATTTCCATTCAGGTAAACTTAAAATTGGTAGACTTAAAGGTAGGGCCATACTTTGGTAATAACCCCCCTCCCCCCCCCCCCCCCAAAAAGGTGTAATTGCTGTCCCAAAGCCGCCTTGTTATAAAGATGGTATTAGTAGTCAGCATCCTGCCAAATTGTTTCTTCAGAAATGCCCCCTTTGATTAGAAATCATTAACAGTATATTAACAAATTGGAATCTTCAAAACTAAGGTGAGTTTTGGAAATTAAAATGTATGTGGTGTTTGTTTGTGAAAGCTGCAGTCATGCGCAGTCACAAAGCTAATCATGGATGGATTCAATGTTCGTGATGAAAACACCTTACAGTTTTATTACTGTTTTTTCAACAAGTACACACTATGTTAAGCTGAAACTATAAACCAGCACTTGTTGACAAAAACTCATCTTACTATGACCCTATGTTAAGACAAGGAGCTTTTTCTAAGTTCAGCTTACTCCAGAATTCTTCTCTTACAGTAACATTTCTCCACTAACAAAGATATTGCAAAACTTCTGCGCTAGCTTTGTAGTCCAATTTACTATTTCTAGTCACCGCAACAATTTAATAGATGAAAGAATTGCATTTGGAATAAATTAATATTCTTTCTGTTTTACTCTAAACTGATGTGTGTTAAGCATAGTATACTCAGTGCTTTCCAGAGTCCTGCGGGGGAAATCTAAAGGTTGGATTCAGACCCATGACTCCCGCCATTATAGAGCCAATGAGATGTCTGCAAAGTTACATGTAATTTGCCAAAGGTTACAGACACTGTGAAAATCATCTGCAATTATAGTATTTGTGATTGGATAAATTAGCCAATTTTACTTCATTAACTTCTTTGTTATTTAAGCATATGCTGCACTGACACTGACAGCATTTGACACCTGCATTTGTCATCAATTTACGAATAGAAGGGCATTTAAAAATCAAATTGTCTACATTTCTGAGGTTTTTCTCATCTTGCCTTTAAAAAGATTGTAAGCCATCCTAAACTGCTGGTTTTTAAATCAAAATTGTACTTAATTTCATAATTACATTTATTGGTAAGTGCATTATCACAAAGAGATGGGCATATCCAAGTTTGTGTATATGTACAACATTTGTTTTGTAAAATGGACGGTCATGTTATTGTTACGTAGGTCAAGTTTTGTGTACGTTTTCACAAAGAGACGGGCTTGTTAGAAAGCGTGTGATCATGTGACATGCTCATCCTATGTTTTTGTTAACAACATACACTTAAGATGATTGTGTGTAAAAGTAGGTCATTGTGCTTTGGCATTTTTATTAAGAGATGGGCATGATTGACAAATAGTTGTATTCATTAACCAACCATTATACTGTTTTAAGATTATTGATCAGAGTTAACTCTTTAAAAAAACACACTTTAAGGTACTTAAACTGCAAAAGACATTTTAGTACTGCAGAATTTTTAGTTTGGATTTAAGTACCTTTAATGTGATTATTGTGAGTATCTCATCACATTATGTAATGCCTGTCCCTCTGTGAAAACAGTAAAGATTTTTGCCACAGTCACGTCAGCTTTCATCTGTATACAGGTACGTATTTCTTCTTGTTAAGTATTGACTTTTCTGCATGCTCAACATTTTCTTTTAGGTGGCTACTGGGATGGCAACATGTACACCATATTTTCAAGTCAAACAAGTGATTGTTTAAATGGTTTAATAGCACAAAAATAATGACTTCAGGTTTCCTGTTTTGTTTTCCAGATTGCTTATTGGTGGGACCGTTTTTTTCTTCATAGTTTGGTGGACACCATCAATGAAAAATGATAACGGAGAGTTTCCATTGTACTACTATGTTGTGATAATCCTTGTCTACACTTGTTATCAGGTAAGACATTGAATCAAACACTTGTTCAGAAGACCTACCCCCCCCCCCCCCCCCATATCCACCCCCCTCAAAATCCTATTCAAGAAGTTGCCTAGCTTTGTAGGATATGGTACTGCAGGCCTAGATAACAATGCGTACAAACCTTATCCAGGTACCAACATTTGGGTGTTAAGTTGCCATTGGGTGGAGTGCTTTGATGGATTTGGTACTTGGTACTGTACCCCCAAACCACCCACTCTTAGCATGAGGCCAGTGTACCAATCTTAACAGAGTTTACAAGTTTTGGTGTTGAGTTACCAAAGAGTGGAATATTTTGATGGATTTGCAACTTTACCCCCAAACAACACACTCTTAGCACTCTTAAGTCATACCAATCTTATCAGAATCCAAACATTTGGGTGTTGAGTTACCAAAGAGTCGAGTATTTTGACGGAATTGCTACTGTACCCCCAATCAACACACGCTTAGCAAGAGGCCAGGCATACCAATCTTATCAGAGTCCAGGCCTGGAATTACCTGGTCTTGGCATTGGTGTCCTTTCAAAAATTTCCCATAGATTTAAAGGTTTTCCAATGGAAGTGCCCTTTTAAAAATGAAATCGGCTTAGCCCTCTTAAAGATGAAGTTTCAGGCCTGAGAGTCAAAACATTTAGGTGTTGAATTTTTTAATAAGAGTGCAGTATTTTGATGGATGTTCTACAGCTACCAATCTTATCAGAGTCAAAATTTGGGTGTTGAATTGTCATACAGTTGACTATTTTGATTGATTTGATTATTTTACCTAGTTACAACACAACTCTAATGAAGTTTTGAACTGTTTTGCACCCCTACCCACAGATACCATTGTACTCTATGTTCGTAGCAAGCATGGCTTTCAATGCACGCGTAAGTGACCCTCGCATAGGAGGTACCTATATGACCCTCCTCAACACTGTACAGAACCTCGGAGGTAACTGGCCATCAACTTTAGCATTATGGATGGTAGATTTTCTGACTTGGAAGTCATGTTTAGGAGGCACCGAGTCAAACTTAGAGTTGGACTGCGACAATAAAGTTGAGGCTAAGGTAAGAGTAAAGGCAAATAGTGAAATCTGTCCATGAGTCCAGGGTATTTAACGGGCCAGGAGGGAATTTCTGGCTTTAAATTCACCTCACCTATCCTCCGTTTTAAGCGAAAATTGTGCTTGTCTACCCCCCCCCCCCCATTCCAAGCCCAACAAAAGGCCTTTTGATTTATTTGTTTGTACTTACAGCAGCCGATTTCACGGAACGCTAGGATTAATCCTATCTCGAGTTAGGACGAGTAACTCGTCCTAACTTAAGACTAGTCCTATCTCTTAGCATTGGCCTAGGACTAGTCCTAAGTTTGGTGAGTTTGGTGAGTTTGGTGAGGAAGAGTTTGGTGAAATCGACGGCAGGTATACTTTAAAGACTAGTGGGAGACAAATTTAGGCACACCGTGTAAACGTACTGTTTTGAGCATTTCAAGCATACATGTACTTGCAGTTCTAATGGCAGAATTTCATTTTCAACGACCCCCCTCCCCCCCCCCCCCCCCCCCCCCCCCCCGAGTTAAAAACAAATGATAATCAATTTTTGCATTAATTTTATTTAGCGGCTCCAAAATGTGTTTGTATGTACAATACAATCAAACTGAGTCATCATTTACCCTGATCCCTTTTGTTAAAGTCCTCGGTTTCAACGGGTAGACTCGTTCACTTGTACAACCACTTGAATGATTTCCATTGCTCTGCAGTATTTCAGTTCCTTGAATGTGTTTTGTTCTTCCTGCAGGCATGTAATGACGCAGGAGGACACTGTGTTACAGATGTCGATGGCTACTACATCGAGCTTATAGCTTGTCTTATCATCGGATTCACCTGGCTAGTTTTTAGATCAGAAAAAGTTCGCAAACTTCAAGATTTGAAAGAGGGAGATTGGAAGTGTCCTGTTACACAATGACTAATCGCTATTGTATAGATCTTCCAAGGACTCAAATATATCTTAATATTTTAGTTAGAACTGCTTTCTAGGACATTTAGTTTTCTAACTGACACTGCCATGTTATGTACTCAGGCACTACTCGATTATCATTTTGATGGTATTTGTAATTGTACTCGGGCACCCGTCTAGCAAAACACCTGTACTTTAAGGCCATTCTCGATACTTGACTGAAAAACAATCTGGACTTGAAGTCATGTACTTGATACTTGACTAAAGATTTTACTGGATGTCGATTTTAAGTACCCATGGTCAATACAGCACTTTCATTTCTGCTTTTCCATACATGTTTCAATTGCAAGGGAAAAATTTAATTAAATTGTCTGTGATGTACTCATTTTTAAAAATATTTATCTCAACAATAACTCATTGGTGTCTGGAAATTAGTCAAAAAACAATAAATGTTTTAAACTTCATTTTGCAGTATTTTGTTTATGAAGAACTCAAACTCGAAGTGCAAGATCCAAGTACTTGGTACTCAGCTGTTGGACTTGATACTCAGCTGTTGGACTTGATACTCAGATATATCGGAATACATGGTACTTAGACACTTTTTCTCATTCTCAATGGCCCAAGTAGTCATACTATTTGAGTACTACCAGCCACCCTAGTACTCGGAAGTACTTGGTACTTGACATAACGTACTTGACTCTTACACTGGTACCCTACTTCACTAGACATTGATTGGGACTTAAAGAGCATACACAACATTTGTATTAAAGGTTGAACAAATAAATGTTCACAGACTTGCCTATTAGATAGTATGGTCACGATGGAAAATTTCCCTTGAAATAGTTTTGCCTGAAACGCTAAAGTTGATGTGTAACGATAATAAATTTAAATAAATCCCGGGTTTGTCTTTGATTTCCCAATAATAGTTTATTAGAAACCAATAAAATAATATGTAATGGAATACAATTCAGTATTTTAGTTAATTTTGCTTGTGATCGTGATTCACAATTTTGGTTTAATTGTTTTTATGACAAGCCCTTTTGTGAAAGAACCACTTTATATATTTTCCTAAGACTATTAAATTATAAAACCACGGGGCTAACGGGGGCAGATACAGGGGGGCGTGGGGGGCGCACGCCCCCCCCCCCCCCTTTTGCTTGAGAAAAAAAATAAAAATAACATAGTCCGGGAGCCCGGCGGGGTTTATTGAAAATATTTAGTGCAAAAGGTTTGAAGTGTGGGATATGCAGCACCCCCCGGGGGAACCTTAAAATGTGAATTCTTAAGTGCACCGAGTGGTGCGTTGGGAGGGGGAGCCCCCTAAACTCACCCCAAAAGTCGATTTCATGAAAATGTTGAGTGCAAGCTAAATTTCTTCATGGATTGAAAGGCCATGGTCCACTGACTATGATTTCCGTACTTAAGAAAATAAATAATGGTGCCAAGTCAAAAAGGCCCTTAATTAGCGCTAATTACACGTTTAATCGAAATTTTGAGTGCAAGGATGAAACATGTGTCAACGTGTACCTTACACTGTGCTGACTCAAAATCAACTACTTAAGAAAATTTTAAGTGGTGCCATCTTTGCTTAAGAAAGGGTCAAAGGTCAACAAAGGTCAAAGTTCGATTTAATGAAAATGTTGGAGTGCAAGCAAAATTTCTTCATGGATTGAAAGGCCATGGTCCACTGACTATGATTTCCATACTTAAGAAAATAAATAATGGTGCCAAGTCTAATTAAGAAGGCCCTTAATTATCGCTAATTACACGTTTAATCAAAATTTTGAGTGCAAGGATGAAACATGTGTCAACGTGTACCTTACACTGTGCTGACTCAAAATCAACTACTTAAGAAAATTTTAAGTGGTGCCATCTTTGCTTAAGAAAGGGTCAAAGGTCAACAAAGGTCAAAGTTCGATTTAATGAAAATGTTGGAGTGCAAGCAAAATTTCTTCATGGATTGAAAGGCCATGGTCCACTGACTATGATTTCCGTACTTAATTAGCCCTTAATTAGCGCTAATTACACGTTTAATCGAAATTTTGAGTGCAAGGATGAAACATGTGTCAATGTGTACCTTACACTGTGCTGACTCAAAATCAAAGTTTTAAGTGGTGTCAATTTGCCTAAGGGGGGGGGGGGGGGGAACAAAGGTTAACAGGGGTTCAAAATTTGGTTTAGGCCAGCCCTTATCAAAATAAAATTGGATTTAATCAAAATTGGAAGTGCAACAATATTTTTAGGGATTGAAAGGCTATGGTCCGCTCAATGAGCATTTTGTTTTACATTAGTGCCAAATTTAACTAAGAAGTCATTTAATTACCACTAATTAAAACGGATAACTAGAATACCCTACTTTTGATATTGACATTTGGGTTGCATTAACAAAAATAAGCCCAGGAAGGTTTACATCATTTTTGCCAGATTACAATTTTTAATTAATTACACGTACAATTATGTAAAACATGTAATCTAGCTGCCGCAGTCATAAAAAAACTTCTCACAATAACTCTTATCTGAACATCTGAACATAGCAAATTAAGTGTCCAAACAAAAGCTATCACTGTATCAGGGTTGGTGGTTATGATTACCGCATTTCTTCTATATGCAAAGGGATGTTGACCAATGTGTCTGTGCCAATTCCCCCCCCCCCCCCCCCCCCACACTGGATGTACCAAGTTTCTCTGTTGCCTTCTATTTTTGTTATTCGAAATCAGTGGGGTGTTCTTGCGGCCCTGTGTACAGATTACACCAACATACTACAACATGCTGGGGTGACAATGCTGGCATCAGCCTAAGACAGATGAGTTGTAATTATAGTCTTTTTCTCTCGTATGAAGAACAGCTTAGGGTGTCAGACTAGAAAAGAGAGCCAGGTCAATGCTGCGTCTATGGTATTGTTTGATTTTCTTGAGACCTGCAGGGAAGCACCTAAGCGTTTTTGATAACGTGCTGGAAAGTCTGATCATAGTCAAAGGGTAACCGTAATCACAGGCAGGGCAGTCTGGTATTTTCAATTTGTTTAGGTGATGAACTGTTCTGGCGTAAAAGGTCCGGATCCTGCTTTTAAAAAAGCTGTCAACTGATGTTGAGGAAGGTTGAGACCAGTGACTTCATCTGTGGGATCCTTTACAAGGTCTTTGTTAGCAAGACGGTCAAGTGCCAGAGGGATGATTTTGAAACCTTCGATTGATGGTCAAAATTGACATATTCCAGATGATACCACAGAATGGTAAGTGTGAGATGTAAGGCGTATTATTCACGGCAGAATATTAAGGTGCTCGTGCATAAAACAGGTCTGAGTTGGCTCCAATGCATCACTGTTCTTTCATGTGTTGGCCGGGTGGATTGATGAGAGAAATAAAGAGTACCCGATATAGTTCAGGATGGTGTCCACTCGTTTGGTGTGGCAGAGCCACTGGTGCACAACACTCACGGAGAACGCGCCAGGGCATAATAACGCTTGCAGTGCGTAGAGTGTGAGAAATTGATCCCTATAGTGCCTGCCAACGTGTTTGGATGTTTTTTTTCCGGTGGCCCTTGCCTGTCAAGGTGTCTTCAAAAATCTTTGGAAGTTGTTGGTGTTTGACTGGTTTGCCACAAAACAAGACTTGGAGTTCTGTCCTTTCAAATGGTTGATAAGATGAACAGCAGTAACCGTGGTCTTGGAAGTATTTTGGCGGAGGCGCCAGTACGTGATGGAGTCCGCTATCTTTTTCAGGTCCTGTGTTAGGGTTCTTTTTGCGTCTTCCAAATTAGTTGGGTGGCAAGGGTAAGGTCATCAGCATACTTATGCAAATTTCCTGGAGGTGGTGTCTGGCATGTCACTCACATAGGTGTTGGAAAAGCGTTAAAGCCCAAACAGATCATTTAGGGAGGCCCTCATTTAGATTCCCCATAGAGCTCAACCGGTGGACAAGTGTACTCAATCTTCGATTGCTGAGAATGGAAGAGAGGACACACATGGTAGTTTGACATGTGCAGATCTTCGAGGTCTTGTACAAGCGGCCATAACGCCAAAATCTGTCGTAAGCTGCATGAGGAGAGATTGATGAGGGCCAAGCCTATTGAAGAGCTCATTTTCAGCTAGTCTCGATGAATGTATAGATGAGAGTTAGAACTTGATTTGCACCGCTTCTACTAGGTCAGAAATCTTCTTGGGAGTAAGGCAAAATAGGTTCTACTGGAAGACAAAGTCTGGCAAGTAGGAGATGCTGAAATAATTGATATGATTAGGAGAGGAGTGATCGATGTGCCCGTAGCTGCCAGGGTCTTATGCAAGATTGCCTGGCTTAAATAACAATGACTTGTTCGTCTCTATTTGGTCGTGGAATAACTTGTCGAATGGATGTGATCAGATTGAGAGCCCTTTGGGGCCAAGGTTCTTCAGGAAAGTGGCCATACTTCCCATTTCTAAAATACATTGATTTGGATACTTAGTTATCCAATTTCCACACCAACATAACAATAGAAAGATCTAATTGTTTTAAGTGTTAGGTAAATATGCCAGTTTGCAAACTATAGTTCATTTTCCATTATTGCACCCCTAAATATTGACACACCCATTTGTGTGTAATAAATTTGACTCTATTTTTATACGCCACTGCCATGATATGACACTGCTAGATGTAGGTGCCGTTATGCAACGGCATGACCATGTAGGCATACCTTCGAAAGTATCTGCCACACACATGTGTTAGTTATGTGATAAACAGGTAAATGAGAAGGTAAAATATGTCAAGGAGATTTAATATGTAGATTAGGTAGGGCTCTGTATCGGTCAGAATGATACCTTCACTGATAATAAAAAATGTCCTGAAACTGAATAAGGTGTAGTTGAGTTGCAGGTGCCAGGCAGTGTTTTAATGAGGGGTCTATCTGGAGAGATATTTGCCAATTTCCTCTGCTATCAGATTGTTGTCATTCACTGCAATGCATGTTGGTTTATTGCCTGGTATGAACTAATGGGAGAAGGTGACAATTCCTGCTGAAGTTATTATCATTATCTAGAAAAATGAGCCCACCATTCTTGATCGCAGTCACTTGTTCTTGGTCCGGTAAGACGTTTGATTGGAAGTGGTAGTGGGATTAAAGTGAGTTTAGAAATGTTCTCTGCCATATTTGCTGATATTAGATGGATAATACATTTATTTCAATAACAACTTACACGGAAGTTGGATAAATAACCACAAAACAAACATCTTAGGCCAAGGGTGAAGCAAAAGCTTTTGTTCTCGTACCTACTGAAATCAAGCTTACAATCAACAGGCAACGACTCATTTGCCTTCTAAGAAACTCCCTGGAGAATGAGGATGGAAAGTCAGTGAGGGTCAGTTACTCCCGATCACGGTACAATCTGACCTTCAATCCGTTCCACTGAAACTCCTTTAGATCCAGTTGCAAGGCGGGGTGCTACACACCAACAAGTGCACAAGCAAGCGGAATGCATGGCCTTGACTGCTCTTGGAGAGAGTACAACAGTTTGAGTTGTTCTAACTCACCCAAGCTGGACATATGCATTGTGAACATAACACCAAGAACCAAAATTAATCCAGAAATATACTTAAAACCACGATTATTATGATCTTAGATAAAGAGTAAGGCCTTTTGCGGAAAAATATCCCTTTTAAAATGTGTATAATGGTGAAAACTAATTTTCATATTGCACATAATTATACGTACGTAAAAACTCCAGAGTTGTGCTAATCACAATCAGCGATCATAATAACAAGGGTCTAGTCACTTTAATTGTTATTATTGGATATACAAAGTTACTGCAAACAGGCTGGTTGACCACACATTTGACCCTTTCTTGAGCGAAGATGGCACCACTCAAAACTTTGTTAGTTGATTTTGAGTCAGCACAGTGTTATAAGTTACACATTGACACACATGTTTCATCCTTGCACTTAAAGGTATTATACAGGATTGGCAGAGCTGACAAAACAATCACAGACAGTGTTCATGTTTTGTGTAATCAACCACATACATGAAATAACAAACCTGTGAAAATTTGAGCTCAATTGGTCATCGAGGTTACGAGAAAATAGTGAAAAGAGACCTTATGTGTTTTCTGTTTTTCAAACATCGAGTTTATTATCGCGCGCGATAAAAACTATTGTTTTACTCATTTCTCAGAAACGATAGCATTTTAGGCAAAAATAATTCAAGGGAACCTTTTCTACCATTACTTACTTTACATCATGTAAGTTATGTGTGAATCTGTGAACATTTTTGTTTGTCGATCTTACCAATAGTGTACAGGGCCTTTAACATTTCGATTAAAAGGGTAGTTAGCACTATTTAAGGGCCTTCTTAATTACACTTGGCACCAATATTCATTTTCTTAAATATGGAAATCTCATTCAGTAGACCATAGCTTTTCAATCCATGAAGAAATTTTGCTTGTACTCCAACATTTTCATTAAATCGAACTTTGACCTTTGTTGACCTTTGACCCTTTCTTAAGCAAAGATGGCACCACTTAAAATGTTCTTAAGTAGTTGATTTTGAGTCAGCACAGTGTAAGGTACACATTGACACATGTTTCATCCTTGCACTCAAAATTTCGATTAAACGTGTAATTAGCGCTAATTAAGGGCCTTCTTAATTAGACTTGGCACCATTATTTATTTTCTTAAGTATGGAAATCATAGTCAGTGGACCATGGCCTTTCAATCCATGAAGAAATTTAGCTTGCACTCAACATTTTTATTAAATCGACTTTTGGGGTGAGTTTAGGGGGCTCCCCCCCCCCCCCCCCCCTCCCAACGCACCACTCGGTGCACTTAAGAATTCACATTTTAAGGTTCCCCCGGGGGGTGCTGCATATCCCACACTTCAAACCTTTTGCACTAAATATTTTCAATAAACCCCGCCGGGCTCCCGGACTAACATCAATGGGAAAAATGGGGGAGAGACAAAGTTAATGACATAGGCCCTAGCTATTATTTGTTTTCAAAAAAACTACTAATAATCCGTACCTCGTACACTTTGTTTCATTTGTGGACCACTATTAATTCACTGACTGATGAGGAATTACACGTGAATCTGTGTGTGTGGACATCGTGTTTTTCTCACACACTGAACATAAGTGCGAAACACCTGCACACGCCTGGCGCGGGGTCCGCGCGGGGGGCGTGAAGATCATACACCCGCAGCGTGAGTCGACCATGCCACCTGTGTGTGTACATTGTGCAAAGAAGTTTCTGGCTGGAGGTCAGCACGCGCGCTAATTGCATTGACGTCACCAAGCCGCCATCATAGAGGTAAACTGATGATGAAACAATGGAAACGCGCTGATTTGTAGGCGCGGCGCACAGGACTGGCCAATGAGCATCTTCCTTTTGACCTCTAGGCGAGGGCGCCCTACTCAAATGACGTCATATGCATAAGGTCTATACGAACTTCGGAAACTAGTATTAAGATAAAAAAAAAGTGAAGACTTAGCCCCATGAATAGGGCCAATCCACTTCGTATCCTTGGCTCTAGCACCATTGCATTCCTACTTTTGTGCCCGATTTAATTTTTAATCCGGGTTATGAAACTTACTGATCGAATGCTACTGTACTTGTAGAAAGCACTAATGCTTAATTGTTTTTTTTAAACATCTCAGATCTTTTGGGGAAATTGTTTGCTTTTCGAATCGCGAGTGTGATTTCTTTCCCCACATAAAAATTATTATTAACTTGCGCGAAAACCATTGTCAGGTTCCCTCAACAATCCACAACAGTTATACGATCAACTGCTGATATTTAATGGGGACCAGACTGATTCACTCGGCGCGCCATCAAGGTTTTGTGAAATACGTGTAATGCGGTGTGCATCTTAAGCCCGTCTGCGCAAAAGTATTATGCTCAGCCATGTGCTCAGAGCGTTATGTAAATCAGTCTGGTCCCCATTAGATCGTATAAATGTTGTTAAATTGTTCAGGGAACCCAACTAGTATGGTTCTCGCGCAAGTTGTTAATACGTGATGTGATAAAAAAATTCACTCTCGCGACTCGAAAGACAATCAATTTTCCCCCAAAATCCGTGATGTTTAAAAAGAAAATTAGCATTAGGGCTTTCTACAAGTAGGCCTTCAGTAGCATTCGATCGGTAAGTTTTATAACCCGGATTAAAAATTACATCGGGCACAACAACAGGTTTACAATGGTGCTAGGCCCAATTGGCAAGGATACGAACGAAGTGGATTTGCCCTATATGGGGCTAGTGAAGACATAGCATCGTATAATCATGGTGTCTCACTCTGTTCAGAAAATCACATATATTTTTCGTATTCAAGAAAGAGGGTTAATATATGTTGTGTTTCTTTCAAACTGGTAATTATCAATTGTGCAGACAGTACACCGATGCAGGGCTGGGGGAAGGGGCTAGGCCTCTATAGTCTAGGCCTACCCTCGCATTTTCGTACATTAATGTTATTGTTGCTCGATCGCGCTGTCACTGAAGACAAGCACAACTTGTTCTTATCAGTGGTAACATATTTTGTGTCGCATTCTAATCCTCAAGTATGTGAAACTTATAGACAAAGAGACCCTATTTGGTTAATTATATTAAAAATTGCACTATCGTTTGTCTAACCCAACAGTTTTTCCCCCCTGAATAAGTGTTAACTGTAGCCTGCATTTTGATTTCTATAACTCAGGATGGCTGATTCAAATAAATGACTCCCAACTCGAAAATAAAGTTTTAATAATGATCTTGCTAAAACAAAAGTGGTCAGATATTGCATGAGATCGCACCACAGAGCATCTAGAATCCTAACTGTTTCGGAGCATTTAAGCAGGCCCCAGAACCGGCCCATGCCGTGGGCTTCGCGTTACGCGCTCGTAGGCGCCACAAATTGCATTCACCATTTGCTGCTTGGTAAATTTTCACGCCCCCACCCCGTTTGGAAAATCCTGGATCCGCCCCTGGCTTTTAGCTCAGAGCTTTCACTTGACCAAATGTATTCATACAAAATCGTATTTAGACCCCTTGTAATGGCTGCCATCGCCGATGAAACCTGCATGCGTGAAGAGCTATCATTGGCTGAGACTGGTGCGCAGCGCGTACATGCGTGCACGTTTCTATTGTTTGTCACCAAAGATGGTGGTCAATGCAAGGGGTCTATCACAAGTGTATCCTCTCTTTTACAATTTATATTCTGGAGTATTTGACAAAATAATACTCCGTTTTCAAATGATAGATACAAGTTGTAAGTAATTATAAAACATCGAACGTAATATTTTATTTCAGAGAGTCCAAGCAACGGAGGCGTTTTTTACAGTGCACAGCGTGTGGTCTAGCGACACGTAAAACTGGGGCAATCGTGTACCTGGAGTGTGGTGTGGCTATACATGGCGAAAACCCTAAGCCAATAAATAGCTGTACCTTGGAGCTCATGAACAAGGGGGAAGGGTGGGGATACACTGTTATATTAAATATTGTATCATGAGATTCATTGGGCACTTCAATGATGCCATCTTCACCATCATCAACGACAAGCTAACATGGTTGATCTAGTCTCCTCACACGACGTCTCTCCTATCCACCTCTAAATTATTATTTTTTATTTGTATATATTCGTAAATGACCTTCCTTTATTAGTTCAACAATTTGTTAACTCCAATCCAAATCGTGTTGTATCTTTCATGGGGGGAGGCGTGATTCGCGTTCTATCCTTCCTTTTGGTCGGGCTTTTTGGTGTCGGAGGAGTCTTGCATTCCGCGGTCGCTGCTCCTTGTGAGTGAAAGGTTTCTACCACTTCCGAGGGATGTCTGGCTCCTTCGGCACCTTTTCCTGATTGGGGAGGGTGGGAGTGGGTCTTGCGTCCTCGCTAGAGGGATACCCTCAGTAATAATTTCCCTGCCACGTCTTATATGTCTTAATTGCTTTCTTTGTCTATTGTTCTAACGGAATTGATCAGTAATTTTGTAAACAATAACAAGTGAAACCCTTTGTTTGGAATAAAGTTTTCATTGAAAAGTCAAAAAAGTCCAGACTATTGGTTCTATTGGTTCTATTGGTTCTATTGTAGATCTTCAAGTTGCAAGCAAGAGGACATACGGTGACGCGCTGTCTGTAAAGCTTAAAGGGACACGTTGCCTTCAAAACCTCATGACATTTTACTGTTTGGAGGTATTCCTTAATTATTAAGAGTTGTTCATTAAATAAAACACCTTTAATGTGTTATAATTAGTGAATGGTTATTTTAAAAAAAAATTGCCCTCTGACCCCCACCATCTGTCCCGCGAAATGTATACGTATTTCCAGCCGTAAATACCATCGTCCATGTTATGGGCAAAATGCACAATGAACAGTAGTTAGGCTAGACTTGATTTCAAGTCTGAGATTGCATTTAATTCTCTGCATCAGCCACGCAAAATTCCCCCGCAGATTTGCTATCACGCGCTGTAACTCGCAATCGTAGGTTCAAGACTTAGGTTCATCCACAAGAGGGCGCTATATCAGGCAATAATGTATCGGCTATCAGGACGACTAAAAACCACGATCACTGACTTGGAACCAAGTCTATAGTTAGGCCGGTGCCGTAGCCTGGTAAACCTACCAGATGAACACCGGGTAATACCATTCTCTACCTCTCGCGAAATACGGTATGTATGTAAACACCCACACCGTTCACATGTCAAAATGGATCGCCACAAAAAACCAGATAAAGACGCGTCCAAAAAGAAGAAACCTCGTCAATCGGGGTAAGAAAACTGGGGAACTAACTGGGGAACTGTCATGGGACTAACCGAGAGAAAGGACCGGTGTTGTTTATACCCAATGTTTATTGTGGATAGGACTGGAGATGACTAAAACACGGCACATCACAGCAGCACTCTGATTAGCAAATAGCTTAGCATGTGATTGCGAGTACGTACTACGACTGGAAATAAAAGCGGAACACGTCGGCCATAGTGGAGTCAAAAATTTGACTCCACAAAATGGCGGAGCGTTTTGTGTCACGAAGTTTAACAAAAGCCAAATATTTCTAAGGAATGGTTGTGTGGATCATTATATTCTACTTTTAAAACATTTTTCCAACCGTGTTGATTTCATATATCGAACGCTTTTTATAGCCCAAAGCGCTCAATCCGAAGGCAACGTTACCTTTAACCCGATAGTCACTGTACCGACCAAAACCGCTCGGCCATTTATTCACTTGTCCGCCTGATGAGAGCGGCCTGTATTATTACAATGCTTTACGCATTATAATGTATACTAACACCAATATGTTTTGGAGGGTAAGAAAAAGTGACACGACAAAAATTAAAATCACACAAAATTGCACATACATTAATTTCCCATTGCTGATGGCTCAGAGGTGCCCTCAGCGGTGCCCGGAAGCTCATGGTGACCTTATCATCGCGAAACTTACATGGTCTACAGATTGTGGATTCCCCCTGATAATAAGGCGTCTCATTCTGCTCCAAAGTGCAAGTGACCCTAACTGCAGTTGGGGTCAAATGAAGGCAGAGTTGTATTATCTTTTGTATACAAAATGTTACGTATAATTTTACTTGGATGTGTCTATTTTAGATCCCGTTAGAACTACCGCCCTGTTCCGTCTAAATAGAGCATGTTGTTTGTCAGTGGACCATAGCCATGGGCAAAATATGCATTGTACCATATGGGTATCATATGGGGGGAACATGGGCAATCCCATCTTGGCAGAATATGCAGTGGCCCATATGGGTATCATATGGGGAAAACATGGGCTTACACTGTGCTGACTCAAAGTTGAAGACAATTTTAAGTGGCGCCATCTTTGCTTGGAGTGTCAAGAGCTGTAAGGCACAGTAAGTTTTTGCATTTTTTTTAATTACTCCCCTCATACAATTAAAGAAAAACTCATCTATGATATTCTCAATTGTACCATTGAGAAACATACTGGGGAAGTTGAATGACCTGGGTTATTCTGTTCGGCTTGTATGAGTCATACATAAGCCTTGACAGGATTCCCTACTATTGCTTGTGTAGTAAGCAATCCTTGGTAATTGACACGTATTGGCTCCACCACAGTGATCAATCGCCTATAAGAGCAGCTTGACAGAGACTCACAGCTGTTGTTATAGTTTGTGGTCTTTCAGGGGCAATATGGGAGCCACCAAATCTAGATTATTGGGGGGCGTGTTGGAGAAGCCTGTAAATAAGCTTGGCTGAAACAAGCTTGGCTGTAGTCATAACAAAGCGTGCCTGACTCTGTGTGGGTTGGGTTGACAATTTTGTGAAAAAGGAAAGGTGTTTCCACACTATTTTTAGCCAAGCCGTATGGTGTTCTATTCAGGACACTTGATAAAAGTGTGTTATCCGTCGCGATAGAAATGTTGTCAGTCGCGATAGAAGTGTTGTCCGTCGCGATAGAAGTGTTGTCCGTTGCGATAGAAGTGTTATCCAGCGCGATAGAAGTGTTGTCCATCGCGATAGAAGTGCGTGTTGTCCGTCGTGATAGAAGTGTATGTTGTCCGTCGCGATAGTGTGTTGTCCGTCGCGATAGTGTGTTGTCCGTCGCAATAGAATGTTCTCCGTCGCATAAGAAGTGTTCTCCGGAGTATGCACAGGTGTCCACCGACCGCCGCCGTAGATGGCTTAAACTACATTCGATCGGTGCTCCAGGCCCAGTAAGCTAGACGAACCCTGTTTGTTTTTACTAACTCGTTATACGTTTCTTTTTGCAAATAATTAAAGACACCATGAAGCGAGGTAAACCGTAAGAAAAAAACCACTTTTTACACTACACACGATATTGTTACCAACTTGATCACGCCATCTCCTTGGAAAAGAATTGTTTGGTTTTATTATCGCCTCATGATGTTCTTATTCAGTAACTTTCAAACAAGCACAGCATGCCCATGATCCTTACGTGACTAATAATTAGATAATGTTATCCATGTAGTTGTACATAACACAAATGATCGTGGTTTGCTGACAAACTTACAAACACCACTGCACTCAAACATGCATCCTTGTGCATCTAAAAATGACACTTTTTATCGTGCAATTCAATTCATTTGTTTAAGAACATGTTTTACTATCAATCATAACCTCCTATCCCCTATAATCATAATCCCAATCTAATCATAAACATGGTTTCATTTTCTGGTGTAGGGCCTACATCCCAGATAGCATCCATACATTGGACCAACGTTGGTATCAGGTCGGCAATGTTGGCGTTAGTATTGTGTCAGCTTTTGGTGTTGGCCCCATGTTGGCACTACGTCGCCAAGATCGGCATTGGCATTATGTTTGTTTCTGATGTTGGGCAATGTTGGTTCTAGGTCGGCGTTACGACATTGGTTTTAAGTCGGCACTCAATGTTGAGCCAACATTGGTTGGTGGTGGAAAAGCAATATCGGCATTGTGTTGGTTTCCGACGTAGGACCAATGTTGGTTCTAGGTCGGAATTACCACATTGGTTTTACGTCGGCACTCAATGTTGAGCCAACATTGGTTGCTGGTGGAAAAGCAATATCGGCATTGTGTTGGTTTCCGACGTAGGACTAATTTTGGTTCTAGGTCAGCATTACCACATTGGTTTTACGTCGGCACTCAATGTTGAGCCAGCATTGGTTATTGGTGGAAAAGCAATATCGGCATTGTGTAGGACCAATGTTGGCTCTAGGTCAGCATTGTCACATTGGTTTTACGTCGGCACTCATTGTTGAGCCAATGTTGGTTATTGGTGGGAAAAGCAATATCGATGATTATGTTATTGCTGTGATGTTGGGCCAATGTTGGCTCTAGGTCAGCATTACCACATTGGTTTTACCTCGGCACTCATTGTTGAGCCAATGTTGGTTATTGGTGGGAAAAGCAATATCGATGATTATGTTATTGCTGTGATGTTGGGCTAATGTGGGCTCTAGGTTGGCATTTATTTTATCACATTGGTTTTACATCAGCACTCAATGTTGAGCCAGCATTGGTTATTGGTGGAAAAGCAATAGCGGCATTGTGTTGGGTTCCGATGTAGGACCAATGTTGGCTCTAGGTCAGCATTGTCACATTGGTTTTACTTCAACTCGATGTTGAGCCAACATTGGCTAATGGTGGGAAAAGTAATATCGGCATTATGTTGTTGCTGTGATGTTGGGCCAATGTTGGCTCTAGGTCAGCATTACCAAATTGGTTTTACGTCGGCACTCAATGTTGAGCCAACACTGGTTATTGGTGGAAAAGCAATATCAGCATTGTGTTGTTTTCCGACGTAGCACCAATGTCAGCTATAGGTCGGCAGTACCACATTGTTTTTACGTCGGCACTCGTTGTGGAGCACATGTTGGTTATAAGTGGAAAAGTAATATCGGCTTTGTGTTAGTTGCCAACTTAGAACAAAGGTTGGCTTCATGGCAACATTATCACATTGTTTCAATCATGGAGGAATATTCCTCCATGGTTCAATGTTAGCGATCAATGTGGAACCAACCTTTGTTCTTATTGGCATTGTGTTGGTTTCCGACGTATGACCAATGTTGGCGTTATCACATTGGTTTTATGTCGATACTCAATTTGGAGTAAACGTTGGTTAGTAATAGTAGGAATGATTGGTTGTGATTCAAATGTTGGTGACGTAGGACCAATGATTGCTAATGTTGAGCCAACGTTGAGCCAACGTTGAAAATAATGCAAATTTGTGGGCGGGACTTAGAAGTGTATGATTTTTCTTAGAAAATATTAAAACAATTTGGTTGAACTAAGGAATTTCCAAGGCAAGTTTGTGTACTTTTTTGTTTAATTCGTCTGTAAGAAATATGTACATCAAAAGTACATAGAAACATTTGTCATTCTATGATATGTGAATTAAAAAATGAACAGTTTTAATTAAATAATTTGTAAACCATGACTGGAAAGTCGGTGGATCCTGGACTATATAAATAAAAAACATGCAGTGGAGAAGGATAGGTAGGCCTGTACAAGTTGTAGTGAGTGTAGGGTATAATTAGTTATGGGTATAATATGTAACACGTAAGGGTGATGAAGATATACTTTCATATTGTATTTGAGGTCAGTCTTTGTATTTGATTTTTGTGTGTGAATACTAAACTTTAAAAACAATGGGTCGACATTTAATTCCCAATGTATTTTGCTTCCATAAAATACTGTGCCCCCATGTATGCATATTTGCAATTACATAGTCCTATGGCACATGTTATGCATTAAAAATGAGGCTGATGATTGTTCTTGCTTATGACCCAGCAGTAATTCTAGATTAGATATTTAATTTGCTTCAATTGTATTCATTTTCCCAAACTTTAACAACTTAAAGGTGCAATACAAAATATGCTCACAACAACACCTACTTCTTTCGCGATGGACAACACTTCTATCGCGATGGACAACACTTCTATCGCGACGGACAAAACTTCTATTGCGACGCCACAACACGTCTATTGCTCGACTTAGGCTCGATTATAATGAGATTATAGCTTCATACCCGGGTGTAACACGATTTCCTAAAACCAGCTACTGTAGCCTACAGCTAATGATAATGTGAAATGTAACAAATTACGTCACACATACTGCAGGGTTAAGTAAGGGTCAAAGGTCAACATAGGTAAACATTCGATTTAATCAAAATGATGATTGCAAGCATGATATCTTCATGGATTGAAAGGCTATGGGTTTACTGAATGATTTCCATATCTAAGAAAATGAATATTGGTGCAAAGTTTAATTAAGCGGGGGACCCTTAATTAACGCTAATTACACTTTTAATCGAAATTTAGAGTGCGAAGATGAAACTTGTGTCACTGTGTACATTATACTGTGCTGACTCAAAATAAACTACTCAATAATTTTTTTTAGTCGTCCCATCTTTGCTTAAGAAAGGTTCAAAGGTCAACCGTAAAAGGGCAAAAATCGATTAAATCAAAATTTTGAGTGAAAGCAAAATTTCTTCATGGATTGAAAGGTTATGGTCTAGTGGTGTCCACTTGGGGTCAAAGGTTAACAGAGGTCAACAATGTGGTTTAGGCCAGCCTTAATCAAAATAAAATTTTATCAAAACAAAATTTGATTAAAAATTTGAAGTGCCACAAAAATTTCTTCAGGGATTGAAAGGCTTTGGTACGCTGAATGAGCATTTGTTACTGAAGAAACCATTAGCAGTGCCAAGTTTAAATAAGAAGTCATTTAATTCCCACTAACTACGACGGATGACGGATAATTGGAATATACTACTTTTGATATTGACATGTGGTTTGCATTAAAAACAATTAAACCCAGGAAGGTTTACATCATTTTTGCAAAAGTACAATTCTGACTTTTTTAACTATACGGAAATGTTTTGTATCATTTTGAGCAACTCGATGCAAATGGAGATTCTCTTGGATTGAGCTGCGACTTTTGCAGTTTCATGCTGTTTTCATGCAGTTTTTTTAAGAGTCCATCCGATGTTCATTAATGCACACACAGCACAAACCTATAACTATCTGGTGGGAAGTTGACACGTATATTAACTTCAAATTTAATCAGTCTAGCCTAATCTAGGGCTCAAGCCTCCACTAATTGAAAAATAATAGTTTTCACTTCTGCCCAATTCAGAGATGTCCCCTGATGAGCACCATACTAAAAGTGTACTTTAATATAACAAGTGAAAAGGATTCAAATTTGCATAAAATGCAAATTAGCTGCCGCCATGATACAAACAATGAGAATTGAAGTGTCTTTACCGGGTTTTAAAAGTCATTAGATAAGATTGGCATAATTTTAAATTGATGTTATGCATATAATTATGTCAAATATACAAACTAACTGTCACAGTCATTAAACAAATTGTCACAATTGAACATCGGATCATGACAATTGTTTTGAGAGTTGTTGAATATGATTAGCACATTTCTTCTGTATAGAATTATGCAAACATGCAAACAAGATATCAATTATACAAGAAAATCATTAATTTTCTGCAACGACTCTGGACATCCAAAAGTGTGAACTGAAGTGTCTTCATTATTACTTGTAACAAAGGGGATGTTGCCCAGTGTGTCTGTGCCAACCCCTCCCCCATCTGTGCCTCCTGCCTCCCCCTTCCTGGGTAACCCAAACCCCCATTTGAAAATGTTTGACATTAAAATTACTGGAGTAATAAATATTACATTACAAAAAGCACTATTAACAGACAAACTAAATAATAATAATAATAATAATAATAATAATAATAATAATAATAATAATAATAATAACATTTGTATAGCGCTTTCCACAGGCGTTACAAATATGTTTTTTCCCCTCGAAAACAGATAGTTCTTGTTATGTGAATGCCTGTATTGTATTGAACGACAACTCAGGTTCACACAAAGAACTATATGAATTATCGTGACGGACAACATACACTTCTATCGCTACGGACAACACACAATTCTATCGCAACGGACAACACTTCTATAGCGACGGACAACACTTCTATTGCGACGGATAACCCTTCTTTTGCGACGGACAACACTTTTATCAAGTGTCCTGAATAGAACACCATAGATTACACCAGCATACAACAACAATCCGAGGAGACAATGCTGGCATCAGCCTAAGACAGATGAGTGGCAATTATAGTATTTTTCTTTCGTATGAGCAACAGCTTAGAGTGTCGGACTAGAAAGAAGAGCCAGATCAATGCTGCATCTATGGTATTGTTTGATTTTCTTGAGACCTGCAGGGAATCACCTAAGAGGTTTTGATGATGTGCTTGACAGTCTGATCATAGTTAAAGGGTGACCGTAATCACAGGCAGGGCAGTCTGTTATCTTCCATTTGTTTAGGTGAAGAACTGTTCTGGCGTAAAAGGTCCGGATCCTGCTAGAGAGCTGTCAACTGTTGAGGAAGGTTGAAACCAATGACCTCTTCTGTGTGATCTTTTATAAGGTCTTTGTTGGCAAGACAGTCAAGGGCCCAGAGATTTTGCAACCTTCGATTGATGGTCAAAATATTCGAGGGTATCTGTGGTACCACAGAAGGGTTTAGTGAGATGTAAGGCGTATAATTATCGGCAGAATATTCAGGTCCTCGTGCATAGGCCGGTCTGAGTTGGCTACAATACATCACTGTTCATTCCTGTGTATGCAGGGTGGATTAATGAGAGAGATAAAGAGTACCCGAGATAGTTCATGATGGTGTCCACTCGTTTGGTGTGGCAGCGCCCAGCCCCTACTGTTGCACAACACTCATTATAATATGGTGAACACTCCAAAGTAAGACTTGCCGTGCGTAAAGTGTGAGCACTTGATCCCTTATGCGGACTACTTATCTTTTTCACAACAGATATAAACACGCTGTGTTTTCAGACTTGTCACCTGGGGTTAGGAGTCCTTTTTAATGTTTAGTCTGAGAAGAAAACAAGCAGTAGTTATCATTGATAAACAAATTATACCTCATACTCTCAACTTGCTTTTAACCATTATTAACAAATTGTTAACTTTAAGAGTTAATAACCGACTAACGATGACGCTTACTTAAAACTATCACGTGTACTTAAGTTTGGTTCAATTAATATAACAAATAACAAAATGTCTTTTAAGTGGAAATACATTTCCCTTTTTCTTCGATCTTACAAGTATTTTACATTTAACGAAAATATAATTTCTTTAGATTTAATAAAAAATAAATCGGGCTTATTGAGGGGCAACTCACCACTCCTATACTAATTTTACAACTTTGAATAATAGACAAATAGAGTTTGACATAGTGTGGCTTCCATGAGGTAGTATTGAACAAATGTTTTTCCAACCTATAAATTAGCAGATATCACATGTAAATATTATAATTATAATTAATATATTGAAGAGCTCATACATTGTCTTGTGTGCACCAAAAAGAGCTCCTATCCCTTAAAATAACGCTGAAAAAATGCAAAACAGTTTTAAGATATGGCAACAAGGACGGGATGGAGGGCGGAAAAACATTTTTTGAAGACTGGCGTTGCCCATTGTAAAGGTTGCATTAGTACTGTAACGCTTTTCGTCGTGGGGTCTATATTGGTACGGGCCTGGACATAAATAATGCACGGGAGGTTTTGTCTCTGTTTAACTATCTTTTTATTAACACATAATCATTCTTTAATCAGGTAACACAACAGTAATGAGGCTTTATTAACACATACTACCTTGGATCTTGCTGTCCGTAACTCCGCTGTCTGTCAGGGTGCTGGGGCTTACAGTTTACAAGGGGCTTCTTTTAGTTAGGTCTCTCTGCTTCCAACCCAAGATCAGCTGCCAATAAAGACAATTAAGCTGTGCTTAATTTATGTTTAGTGTCTACAAACTCAGTGGCGTAACTAAGGCGGGGCACGGGGGCACGTGCCCCCCCAATTGATGTCAGTGCCCCCCCCCCGGGTGCCCCCCATTTGAAATCTGAACCTTTGAGACTATAATAATTACCAGAATATAAAATGTTCAGTTTCATAAACTTTTATGGAGCACTGGTGGCGTATAACTCAATGTTTCAAACTATTTTTCTATTTAAACATATTTGTTGTACCTTTGCAATGGACAGTTGTTATTTTTACCAACGTCTTCAGAGTACGCTAAATCACGTCCGCAAATTGTATGATGACTCATCGCCCCCGCGCGCCCCATTCTGCCTCAGTCTGCCACGTTAAAATACGGTACGGTAGTGTCACATGAAGCTACACGACGTGCTGGGTGCCGCTGCATTTATCGTAAGTACATGAGGAAAAGCCATTAAAGGCCTGTACACTATTGGTAAGATCGAAAAACACAAATGTTCACAGATTCACACATAACTTACATGATTTAAAGTAAGTCATGGTAAAAAGGGTTCCTTAAAATATATCTGCCTAAAATGCTATCGTTTCTGAGAAATGAGTAAAACAATAGTTTTATCACGCGTGATAATAAACTCGATGTTTGAAAAACAGAAAACACATAATGTCTCTTTTCACTATTTTCTCGTGACCTCGATGACCAATTGAGCTCAAATTTTCACAGGTTTGTTATTTCATGTATGTGGTTGATTACATAAAACATAAGCACTGTCTGTGATTATTTTGTCAGCTCTGCCAATCCTGTATAATACCTTTAAAAACTCTTGAGCTGTGAGAGCATTGATCTAACATATCTGCTTCATTTGAGACATTACTTTGTTCTTCAGTGTATAGGGTATATTAAATTGTTTGTCAATATGTAAAAATCGAAATTCGGGGGGGGGGGGGTTTCTCTCTTCTTTTTTGCACATCTAGAACGATGCAGTTACTGTTTGAATGTGTAGAAATAAATCATAACTGTTACAAGGGATTGCGAGATCGAAATTGTTCTGACCCATGGTCAGAACAATTTCGAAAAAGATCAAAGTTATTAACATTGATTAGGCCTACTGTGCATGGCCCAAGTGTGTAATAAATAAATACTAGTGCCAGTCCTCAAATACATAAATCCCCATAACAAAAGACTCCGGTCTCGCAATCCCTTGTAACAGTTATGATTTATTTCTACACATTCAAACAGTAACTGCATCGTTCTAGATGTGCAAAAAAGAAGAGAGAAAAAAAGACAGACAAACAAAATAATAATAATCTTTGTAAATTGACCATATTCCCTTTGGTTTAATTGAGGGGCTGTTTGGAACCCGCCATTGCGTAGATTAAGATCCAGTTTTTAAAAAGTGCAAAGGAATCTATAGTTGATTTGCCAGCAGTGCCCCCCCCCCCAGAAAAAATTAAGTAGTTGATTTTGAGTCAGCACAGGTACACAATGACACAAGTTTCATCCTTGCAGTCAAAATTTTGATTACAAGTGTAATGACTGCTAATTAAGGGCCTCTTTAATTACACTTGGCACCAATATTAATTTTCTTAAATATGGACAACTTCATTCGCTAGACCATAGCCTTTCAATCCACGAAGAAATTTTGCTTGCACTCAACATTTTGATTTAATCGAATTTTGAACTATGTTGACTTTTGATCCTTTCGCAAAGATGGCACCACTAAACAAATATTCTTAAGTCTAATTGGTTTTGATTCAGCACAGTGTATGGTACACATTGACACATGTTTCACCCTTGCACTCTTAACCGTGTTTTTAGCGCTCATAAAGGGCTTTCTTAATTAGACTTGGCACCATAATTGATTTTCTTAGGTACGGAAATCTATTAGTCAGTGGACCATAGCCTTTCGATTCATGAAGAAATTTTGCTTGCACTAAAATTGTTGGTTAAATCGACTTTCTGGGTGAGCTAGGGGGGGCTCCCCCTCCCAACGCACCACTTATTAAACACCCTGTTCGGTCCAAAGGGTTAGACTGCCTGTCTGAGTTGGTGAATCCAGTGGACAGTGATTCTCTGATCTTGCGGTGTAAGGTCATCATCACCATTGAAAACTTCAACAACAGAACTTTCAACAATTTTGATGCTGTTATTAGGGCTGTTGAAATGGATGGAGATGGGACGTACGGTTGCTTGGTTTGTAATAAGGAAGAGACATGACTCGTAAAGCGAAGACAGAGTTTGGATTTAGTCTCTCCCACATTGTAGTCCACATCTCTTACAAGATATAACACAGACGACATTGGGTGTGTCACATTATGAGTCTTGATATTGTAGGGGGAGCCAGTGCTATGACTCTTGTTATGAGACCCTTATGTATGTGCATAAAACTTCTACGTATAGTGCACGCTGTCAATCATTCTCTGTGTGTAAGTCCGTTGACCCTATAGTGGGCGTCGCTATTCCGTTAAAGAATGTTCTAGAATTGTGTTTTAGAAGGCTCTGAAACTTCAGAACATAATTTAATATAAATGTAGGCACAATTGCAAATAATTACAACAGCATCATAATTGAATTCAATAAATGCGTTTGACCACTTATTAATATAAATCTGGTATGGCTTTCAGCCGCCACCGTCTTTCAATTTAAACAAACACATCGTTTATATATAATAACTTGTGCAATTGACTATCCTCTTCGGTTTACTTTATTTTTTTATTTTTTTTCTCCACAGTAAGCTTTGTCAGTAAGCTTTCAGAATAAACTTAAACAATGTTGTTATTACCCTTACCAATCCTATATAATACCTTTAAATTTCGTACAAAATAAATCCAGTAAACGACGTATAGTTTTCAGAAATTCCGTACACCTGACCTCGTACAATTAAGTGAACTTGATCTCCGTTGTGCAGGGAAATTATCGCACTGTTGCTCGCTTGATGATAATTGGAGGCGGAGACAGCAACTGAAACAATGGTGTGGCCGTTCTTCCTGAGATGCACGTTTAGTTCAGGCACTCCTGGCTGTTGCAATACTGAAAATGCAAAGAAGTATATCCCCGGCACAGTACACGTAAACGTGCCATTAATCATGTTGAAATCAGTCCCTTCCTCTGAAAATAATAATTCTTCAAAGGGCAGAGGATCATAGGGGGTTGGAGGACTGAAGTCGTTTTTCTTCACTGCAGTGAAGGCGGACCGTCGCTGACTACATTTACCTGCTTCACCAGTCTGTCCAGCTGGACCAGGTTCACCTCTCTCCCCCTTCAAACCATCAATCCCAGGCAGACCTTGAGGTCCTTGATCCCCTGATTGACCGACTCCTCGCTCTCCCTTCAGTCCATGATCTCCTTTACTTCCTGGCTCACAAACCACTCCATCTGACCCTTTGTATCCTTTAGTCCCGTGTTCACCTACCTCACCAGGAGAGCCTGCATCACCTCTAGGACCTACCGACCCATGCTGACCATGTTGTCCATTCGACCCAGGAATTCCAGGTAAACCGGCTGAGCCTAGCTGGCAGCGGAGTTAAACGTCACTTCCGGATCAGGTGACATTGTGAGCTTAACTTGCCTTACAGCAAAAACAATGAGCAATTTATTGTTGAGCTTCATCTGCAAATCAGAAGAGAATTGGGGAAGAGAATTGAAGAGGGGGAGAGAAGGAAATATAGGTGAACAAGAAGATTATTTTTCAGACTAAAAACATTAAGTACTTACACCACACATACATCTTTGTCATTTGATTGTTAGAAGTCGCCTCACGTGACATATTGCATTTTGCATTGTGTAATTACTGCCGCAACATGTGATGCTCAGTAATTTAATATGGGAGTCCTATACAAAAAATTACTTCACAGCAATTCTTCATTGCATCATTTTCTGCCCGTTTGTACATGTCGTTTTGAAGGCTTCGAGGGTTTGAGGTTTGCTAGTTTTACATAATTTTGAGAATGTGGAGTGGACAAGGTGCTGCGTCTTCTTGTGTTCATCATTTTGAACAAAACACTTGACAATGATCTGTATAAATATGAGTGAGACGTATCATAAAGACATACTTAATGCATTTCGTTCGTGCATTTTCTTAAACACAATAACTCCATGAAATCTGTCTTTCCATTTTGTCACTCGTCCTTTCCACTTTCTCATCCTTTCTTTGAATTAAAACGTAAATATTTTTTAAGTAGCCAAAAGTAGCCAAAACTAAAATACTGCAACAACTAGAAGTGTGTTAACATGATGGTGCCCTCCGCCTCCATATCTTCCAAAATTGTTAAGTGGTTTTTATAAAACTTGCCACAAAATCCCATTTCACCAACTTCTACATAAAGACCTGATTGGAGTTCTAAAAGAATTACCAATACAGGGCAGTTTGTGTAGGTATTAATTTAAAACTTGTCATAATAAATAACAGGACATGTTATTACTGGGTGTATCTTTGAGATGCTATCACTGATTTCGTTTTTTCATTTTAGGGGAAATTGTATATCTAAAGTTGTTTAACTTAATCTAAAAAAATGAAATTCCTCTCATCTTTTGGGCCCCAAAGTGCTATGATGGGACATGATTGATGATTCTATAGTAATTCTTGGTCTGGAAAGTTAGAAATTAATATGTTAAAATTGTTCAATTGATACAAATATTATGAAGTTTGAACATCAACGTAATGCTGGCTAAAAGCAGAAAATCTACAATGGCCGCCGCATATGGTGGCCATTTTGTTTTTACACGATGCGTGTAACAAAATCACGTGACACATTACTTTCTTGAGGGAAAAATACAAACAAATGTGTAAATTTTTTTGAAAAAAACAAAACTATTTATTAAAAACCTTTTAAAAGTTTGACCAGAGGTCAAACAAACTTTTGCCATTGAAAATGCTGACCCCCGATAAAAAAAATTATTTACAATACTGTACTGTAGATAAATATTCTGAAAATTTTGGGGCGATCGGACACAGAGTTAAAAAGTTTCGGGCAAAAATATGAAAGTGGGTGCCCCAACCCCCACCCCCCGGTTTGGCCAGTTATTTCGACAACATGAAACTTAATTTTTTGGAATTTTTATTTTGTATTCGGCCAGCAGAAGAAACACCTATTGTTAATGGTTTTCGTGACTATAAATGGTTCGTGACTAAACAACTGGAGCGTCTTGGAACCAAGACTACCACCACCTATGCTGAGGCAGATGAAGCACACACATTGCACTTGATTGAAATGATTCTGAGTAAGCATATTAAATCAGAATAAGCAGTGATTGCTAGTAAACAAAATAATTCTGACTTCGTAAGCAAGATGATTTTGTGCGTACACAAATCGTTTTGTGAAATCGTTCTATTTCAGGCTATATTGATTATAATCATCGAGGTAGAAATAGACCATGCTATAAATTATAATCAACTCTTGCAAGTGCTCTTTAATGTTTAACCATGACCATACATACCACAAAATAATTCTCGTTTTATTTTCCTGGAAAATAAAATTCTCAGGAGCCAAAAATAGGAAAAAGAATATGCAAATTAATTTTGAATAAGTGAATTAGTCCGAATGAGCGTATTGATTCTGAATGGGCAAATTGATTCCGAAAAAGCAAATTGATTCCAAATAAGCGAAGTGATTCTGAACAAGCGTCCCGATTCATTCACATTTTATGAATGAACACTATCATTCGTGCGTCTTGTGGTGAATCATTGAATGATGTAGTGTTAGGTGTTTCACAATTTACATCAACAAGCGCAATGGTTACGAATGAGCGAAGTGATTCAGAATAAGCGAATTAATTCAGAGTTAGCGAACTTTTTAAATAACCTTGGTTAACCGTGACCCCGAGTTGACGTTTACTTCCGGGTCAACTGGAAGTGGGACCATATCTCAAGAACTACACAGCCGATTTTCAAACTTTTTTCAGTTATGGACTCCTTGGGCATTGGAGGTTAGCCTTGGGTAACCGTGACCCCATGTTGACCTTTACTTCTGGGTCAACCGGAAGTGGGACCATATCTCAATAACTACACACCCGATTTTCAATTTCTTTTCAATTATAAACCCTTTGAGCATTTAATGTTAGACAAGGGTTACCATGACCCCATGTTGACCTTAATTTCTGGTTTAAAAGCTCCTTTCGAATCAGTATCAGAATGAAAACCAGGTTTAGGTTTTTAGGCACATTTAAGTGAAAAGGGCGTGTCAAAGGTCAAGAGTCTTCTTTCTTGAAATCAGACCAACTTTAAAGCTTTGAAGCACTTAATCGAAGCAAAACAACACGGAACAGCTGGGTGTTTGTCGACAAACACTTAATGACTAGTTATTATTCTTTCCTTCCTCAAAAACGCCATAGGTTTAATACACGTATTTTGTTATGTCCAAAAATCATACTTGGCTTCGCATAAAAGAGTCAAATCTTGTATCATATTAAAGCTTAGGTCATGAAGTTATATTTAAATGTAATTAGCTTAACTTAATTAATTAATTTAATTAGTTATAATGACATGAATATTTAATTAGCCAATCTTGAGACCACTATATCTCGAAAAGTGGACGACCGATCGTCAAACTTTGTTCAGTTATAGATTCCTTGGGCATTGGAGATAAACCTTGGGTAACCGTAACCCATGTTGACCTTTACTTCTGGGTCAGCCGGAAGTGGGACCATATCTCAAGAACTACACAACCGATTTTCAAACTTTTTTCAGTTATATAATCCTTGGGCATTGGAGATTAGCCTTGGGTTACCGTGGCCGCATGTTGACCTTTAACTATGGGTCAACCGGAAGTGGGACCATAACCCAAGAGCTAAACAACCGATTTTCAAACTGTTTTCAGTTATAGACTCCTTGGGCATTGGAGATAAACCTTGGGTAACCGTGACCCCATGTTGACCTTTACTTCTGGGTCAGCCGGAAGTGGGACCATATCTCAAGAACTACACAACCGATTTTCAAACTTTTTTCAGTTATATAATCCTTGGGCATTGGAGATTAGCCTTGGGTTACCGTGACCCCAAGTTGACCTTTACTTCCGGGTCAACCGGAAATGAGACATTTTTCAAGAACTGCACAACCGATTTTCAAACTTTTTCAGTTTTAGACTCCTTGGGTATTGGAGATTAGCCTTTGGTTAACGGTTAACCGTGACCCCATGTTGACCTTTACTTCCGGTCTTAACAGGAAGACAAACATTTGAGATAATCATATCTCCTGAACCACATGTTATAAGGTCGTAATGTTTGTGATTTCTTGTTTATTGTTAAAACATTTTTATGAATCAGAAAAACCGGAACAGCTTCGTGTTTGTCCACAAACACCTAATGCCTAGTTATTATTCTTTCCTTCCGCCAAAACGCCATAGGTTTAATACACGTATTTTGTTATGTCCAAAAATCATACTTGGCTTAGTATGAAAGAGTCAAATCTTGTATCATATTAAAGCTAAGGTCTTGAAGTTATGGTTAAATGTAATTAGCTTAACTTAATTAATTAATTTACTTAGTTATATTGACATGAATATTTAATTAGCCAATCTTGAGACCACTATATCTCGAAAAGTATACGACCGATTGTCAAACCTTTTTCGATTATAGACTCCTTGGCATTGGAGATTAGCCTTGGGTAACCGTGACCCCATATTGGCCTTTTCTTCCGGGTCAACCGGAAGTAAGACCATATCTCAAGAACTACACAACCGATGTTCAAACCTTTTTCAGTTATAGACTCCTTGGTCATTGGAGATAAACCTTGGGTAACCGTGACCCCATGTTGACCTTTACTTCCGGGTCAACCAGAAGTGGGACCATATCTCAAGAACTAAACAACCGATTTTCAAACTGTTTTCAGTTATAGACTCCTTGGACATTGGAGATAAACCTTGGGTAACCGTGACCCCATGTTGACCTTTACTTCTGGGTCAGCCGGAAGTGGGACCATATCTCAAGAACTACACAACCGATTTTCAAACTTTTTTCAGTTATATAATCCTTGGGCATTGGAGATTAGCCTTGGGTTACCGTGACCCCAAGTTGATCTTTACTTCCGGGTCAACCGGAAATGAGACATTTTTCAAGAACTGCACAACCGATTTTCAAACTTTTTCAGTTTTAGACTCCTTGGGCATTGGAGATTAGCTTTTGGTAACCGTGACCCCATGTTGACCTTTACTTCTGGGTCAGCCGGAAGTGGGACCATATCTCAAGAACTACACAACCGATTTTCAAACTTTTTTCAGTTATATAATCCTTGGGCATTGGAGATTAGCCTTGGGTTACCGTGGCCGCATGTTGACCTTTAACTATGGGTCAACCGGAAGTGGGACCATAACCCAAGAGCTAAACAACCGATTTTCAAACTGTTTTCAGTTATAGACTCCTTGGGCATTGGAGATAAACCTTGGGTTACCGTGACCCCAAGTTGACCTTTACTTCCGGGTCAACCGGAAATGAGACATTTTTCAAGAACTGCACAACAGATTTTCAAACTTTTTCAGTTTTAGACTCCTTGGGTATTGGAGATTAGCCTTTGGTTAACGGTTAACCGTGACCCCATGTTGACCTTTACTTCCGGTCTTAACAGGAAGACAAACATTTGAGATAATCATATCTCCTGAACCACATGTTATAAGGTCGTAATGTTTGTGATTTCTTGTTTATTGTTAAAACATTTTTATGAATCAGAAAAACAGGAACAGCTTCGTGTTTGTCCACAAACACCTAATGCCTAGTTATTATTCTTTCCTTCCGCCAAAACGCCATAGGTTTAATACACGTATTTTGTTATGTCCAAAAATCATACTTGGCTTAGTATGAAAGAGTCAAATCTTGTATCATATTAAAGCTAAGGTCTTGAAGTTATGGTTAAATGTAATTAGCTTAACTTAATTAATTAATTTACTTAGTTATATTGACATGAATATTTAATTAGCCAATCTTGAGACCACTATATCTCGAAAAGTATACGACCGATTGTCAAACCTTTTTCGATTATAGACTCTTTGGCATTGGAGATTAGCCTTGGGTAACCGTGACCCCATATTGACCTTTTCTTCCGAGTCAACCGGAAGTAAGACCATATCTCAAGAACTACACAACCGATGTTCAAACCTTTTCAGTTATAGACTCCTTGGTCATTGGAGATAAACCTTGGGTAACCGTGACCCCATGTTGACCTTTACTTCCGGGTCAACCAGAAGTGGGACCATATCTCAAGAACTAAACAACCGATTTTCTAACTTTTTTTAAGTTAAAGACTCCTTGGGCATTGGAGATTAGCTTTTGGTAAACGTGACCCCATGTTGACCTTTACTTCTGGGTCAGCCAGAAGTGGGACCATATCTCAAGAACTACACAACCGATTTTCAAACTTTTTTCAGTTATATAATCCTTGGGCATTGGAGATTAGCCTTGGGTTACCGTGGCCGCATGTTGACCTTTAACTATGGGTCAACCGGAAGTGGGACCATAACCCAAGAGCTAAACAACCGATTTTCAAACTGTTTTCAGTTATAGACTCCTTGGGCATTGGAGATAAACCTTGGGTAACCGTGACCCCATGTTGACCTTTACTTCTGGGTCAGCCGGAAGTGGGACCATATCTCAAGAACTACACAACTGATTTTCAAACTTTTTTCAGTTATATAATCCTTGGGCATTGGAGATTAGCCTTGGGTTACCGTGACCCCAAGTTGATCTTTACTTCCGGGTCAACCGGAAGTAAGACCATATCTCAAGAACTACACAACCGATGTTCAAACCTTTTTCAGTTATAGACTCCTTGGGCATTGGAGATAAACCTTGGGTAACCGTGACCCCATGTTGACCTTTACTTCTGGGTCAGCCGGAAGTGGGACCATATCTCAAGAACTACACAACCGATTTTCAAACTTTTTTCAGTTATATAATCATTGGGCATTGGAGATTAGCCATGGGTTACCGTGACCCTAAGTTGATCTTTACTTCCGGGTCAACCGGAAATGAGACATTTTTCAAGAACTGCACAACCGATTTTCAAACTTTTTCAGTTTTAGACTCCTTGGGCATTGGAGATTAGCTTTTGGTAACCGTGACCCCATGTTGACCTTTACTTCTGGGTCAGCCGGAAGTGGGACCATATCTCAAGAACTACACAACCGATTTTCAAACTTTTTTCAGTTATATAATCCTTGGGCATTGGAGATTAGCCTTGGGTTACCGTGGCCGCATGTTGACCTTTAACTATGGGTCAACCGGAAGTGGGACCATAACCCAAGAGCTAAACAACCGATTTTCAAACTGTTTTCAGTTATAGACTCCTTGGGCATTGGAGATAAACCTTGGGTAACCGTGACCCCATGTTGACCTTTACTTCTGGGTCAGCCGGAAGTGGGACCATATCTCAAGAACTACACAACCGATTTTCAAACTTTTTTCAGTTATATAATCCTTGGGCATTGGAGATTAGCCTTGGGTTACCGTGACCCCAAGTTGATCTTTACTTCCGGGTCAACCGGAAGTAAGACCATATCTCAAGAACTACACAACCGATGTTCAAACCTTTTTCAGTTATAGACTCCTTGGGCATTGGAGATAAACCTTGGGTAACCGTGACCCCATGTTGACCTTTACTTCTGGGTCAGCCGGAAGTGGGACCATATCTCAAGAACTACACAACCGATTTTCAAACTTTTTTCAGTTATATAATCCTTGGGCATTGGAGATTAGCCATGGGTTACCGTGACCCCAAGTTGATCTTTACTTCCGGGTCAACCGGAAATGAGACATTTTTCAAGAACTGCACAACCGATTTTCAAACTTTTTCAGTTTTAGATTCCTTGGGCATTGGAGATTAGCTTTTGGTAACCGTGACCCCATGTTGACCTTTACTTCTGGGTCAGCCGGAAGTGGGACCATATCTCAAGAACTACACAACCGATTTTCAAACTTTTTTCAGTTATATAATCCTTGGGCATTGGAGATTAGCCTTGGGTTACCGTGGCCGCATGTTGACCTTTAACTATGGGTCAACCGGAAGTGGGACCATAACCCAAGAGCTAAACAACCGATTTTCAAACTGTTTTCAGTTATAGACTCCTTGGGCATTGGAGATAAACCTTGGGTTACCGTGACCCCAAGTTGACCTTTACTTCCGGGTCAACCAGAAGTGGGACCATATCTCAAGAACTACACAACCGATTTTCAAACTTTTTTCAGTTATATAATCCTTGGGCATTGGAGATTAGCCTTGGATTACCGTGACCCCAAGTTGACCTTTACTTCCGGGTCAACCGGAAATGAGACATTTTTCAAGAACTGCACAACCGATTTTCAAACTTTTTCAGTTTTAAACTCCTTGGGTATTGGAGATTAGCCTTTGGTTAACGGTTAACCGTGACCCCATGTTGACCTTTACTTCCGGTCTTAACAGGAAGACAAACATTTGAGATAATCATATCTCCTGAACCACATGTTATAAGGTCGTAATGTTTGTGATTTCTTGTTTATTGTTAAAACATTTTTATGAATCAGAAAAACCGGAACAGCTTCGTGTTTGTCCACAAACACCTAATGCCTAGTTATTATTCTTTCCTTCCGCCAAAACGCCATAAGTTTAATACACGTATTTTGTTATGTCCAAAAATCATACTTGGCTTAGTATGAAAGAGTCAAATCTTGTATCATATTAAAGCTAAGGTCTTGAAGTTATGGTTAAATGTAATTAGCTTAACTTAATTAATTAATTTACTTAGTTATATTGACATGAATATTTAATTAGCCAATCTTGAGACCACTATATCTCGAAAAGTATACGACCGATTGTCAAACCTTTTTCGATTATAGACTCCTTGGCATTGGAGATTAGCCTTGGGTAACCGTGACCCCATATTGGCCTTTTCTTCCGGGTCAACCGGAAGTAAGACCATATCTCAAGAACTACACAACCGATGTTCAAACCTTTTTCAGTTATAGATTCCTTGGTCATTGGAGATAAACCTTGGGTAACCGTGACCCCATGTTGACCTTTACTTCCGGGTCAACCAGAAGTGGGACCATATCTCAAGAACTAAACAACCGATTTTCAAACTGTTTTCAGTTATAGACTCCTTGGGCATTGGAGATAAACCTTGGGTAACCGTGACCCCATGTTGACCTTTACTTCTGGGTCAGCCGGAAGTGGGACCATATCTCAAGAACTACACAACCGATTTTCAAACTTTTTTCAGTTATATAATCCTTGGGCATTGGAGATTAGCCTTGGGTTACCGTGACCCCAAGTTGATCTTTACTTCCGGGTCAACCGGAAATGAGACATTTTTCAAGAACTGCACAACCGATTTTCAAACTTTTTCAGTTTTAGACTCCTTGGGCATTGGAGATTAGCTTTTGGTAACCGTGACCCCATGTTGACCTTTACTTCTGGGTCAGCCGGAAGTGGGACCATATCTCAAGAACTACACAACCGATTTTCAAACTTTTTTCAGTTATATAATCCTTGGGCATTGGAGATTAGCCTTGGGTTACCGTGGCCGCATGTTGACCTTTAACTATGGGTCAACCGGAAGTGGGACCATAACCCAAGAACTAAACAACCGATTTTCAAACTGTTTTCAGTTATAGACTCCTTGGGCATTGGAGATAAACCTTGGGTTACCGTGACCCCAAGTTGACCTTTACTTCCGGGTCAACCGGAAATGAGACATTTTTCAAGAACTGCACAACCGATTTTCAAACTTTTTCAGTTTTAGACTCCTTGGGTATTGGAGATTAGCCTTTGGTTAACGGTTAACCGTGACCCCATGTTGACCTTTACTTCCGGTCTTAACAGGAAGACAAACATTTGAGATAATCATATCTCCTGAACCACATGTTATAAGGTCGTAATGTTTGTGATTTCTTGTTTATTGTTAAAACATTTTTATGAATCAGAAAAACCGGAACAGCTTCGTGTTTGTCCACAAACACCTAATGCCTAGTTATTATTCTTTCCTTCCGCCAAAACGCCATAGGTTTAATACACGTATTTTGTTATGTCCAAAAATCATACTTGGCTTAGTATGAAAGAGTCAAATCTTGTATCATATTAAAGCTAAGGTCTTGAAGTTATGGTTAAATGTAATTAGCTTAACTTAATTAATTAATTTACTTAGTTATATTGACATGAATATTTAATTAGCCAATCTTGAGACCACTATATCTCGAAAAGTATACGACCGATTGTCAAACCTTTTTCGATTATAGACTCTTTGGCATTGGAGATTAGCCTTGGGTAACCGTGACCCCATATTGACCTTTTCTTCCGAGTCAACCGGAAGTAAGACCATATCTCAAGAACTACACAACCGATGTTCAAACCTTTTCAGTTATAGACTCCTTGGTCATTGGAGATAAACCTTGGGTAACCGTGACCCCATGTTGACCTTTACTTCCGGGTCAACCAGAAGTGGGACCATATCTCAAGAACTAAACAACCGATTTTCTAACTTTTTTTAAGTTAAAGACTCCTTGGGCATTGGAGATTAGCTTTTGGTAAACGTGACCCCATGTTGACCTTTACTTCTGGGTCAGCCGGAAGTGGGACCATATCTCAAGAACTACACAACCGATTTTCAAACTTTTTTCAGTTATATAATCCTTGGGCATTGGAGATTAGCCTTGGGTTACCGTGACCCCAAGTTGATCTTTACTTCCGGGTCAACCGGAAATGAGACATTTTTCAAGAACTGCACAACCGATTTTCAAACTTTTTCAGTTTTAGACTCCTTGGGCATTGGAGATTAGCTTTTGGTAACCGTGACCCATGTTGACCTTTACTTCTGGGTCAGCCGGAAGTGGGACCATATCTCAAGAACTACACAACCGATTTTCAAACTTTTTTCAGTTATATAATCCTTGGGCATTGGAGATTAGCCTTGGGTTACCGTGGCCGCATGTTGACCTTTAACTATGGGTCAACCGGAAGTGGGACCATAACCCAAGAGCTAAACAACCGATTTTCAAACTGTTTTCAGTTATAGACTCCTTGGGCATTGGAGATAAACCTTGGGTTACCGTGACCCCAAGTTGACCTTTACTTCCGGGTCAACCGGAAGTGGGACCATATCTCAAGAACTACACAACCGATTTTCAAACTTTTTTCAGTTATATAATCCTTGGGCATTGGAGATTAGCCTTGGGTTACCGTGACCCCAAGTTGACCTTTACTTCCGGGTCAACCGGAAATGAGACATTTTTCAAGAACTGCACAACCGATTTTCAAACTTTTTCAGTTTTAAACTCCTTGGGTATTGGAGATTAGCCTTTGGTTAACGGTTAACCGTGACCCCATGTTGACCTTTACTTCCGGTCTTAACAGGAAGACAAACATTTGAGATAATCATATCTCCTGAACCACATGTTATAAGGTCGTAATGTTTGTGATTTCTTGTTTATTGTTAAAACATTTTTATGAATCAGAAAAACCGGAACAGCTTCGTGTTTGTCCACAAACACCTAATGCCTAGTTATTATTCTTTCCTTCCGCCAAAACGCCATAAGTTTAATACACGTATTTTGTTATGTCCAAAAATCATACTTGGCTTAGTATGAAAGAGTCAAATCTTGTATCATATTAAAGCTAAGGTCTTGAAGTTATGGTTAAATGTAATTAGCTTAACTTAATTAATTAATTTACTTAGTTATATTGACATGAATATTTAATTAGCCAATCTTGAGACCACTATATCTCGAAAAGTATACGACCGATTGTCAAACCTTTTTCGATTATAGACTCCTTGGCATTGGAGATTAGCCTTGGGTAACCGTGACCCCATATTGACCTTTTCTTCCGGGTCAACCGGAAGTAAGACCATATCTCAAAAACTACACAACCGATGTTCAAACCTTTTTCAGTTATAGACTCCTTGGGCATTGGAGATACACCTTGGGTAACCGTGACCCCATGTTGACCTTTACTTCTGGGTCAGCCGGAAGTGGGACCATATCTCAAGAACTACACAACCGATTTTCAAACTTTTTTCAGTTATATAATCCTTGGGCATTGGAGATTAGCCTTGGGTTACCGTGACCCCAAGTTGATCTTTACTTCCGGGTCAACCGGAAGTAAGACCATATCTCAAGAACTACACAACCGACGTTCAAACCTTTTTCAGTTATAGACTCCTTGGGCATTGGAGATAAACCTTGGGTAACCGTGACCCCATGTTGACCTTTACTTCTGGGTCAGCCGGAAGTGGGACCATATCTCAAGAACTACACAACCGATTTTCAAACTTTTTTCAGTTATATAATCCTTGGGCATTGGAGATTAGCCTTGGGTTACCGTGACCCCAAGTTGATCTTTACTTCCGGGTCAACCGGAAATGAGACATTTTTCAAGAACTGCACAACCGATTTTCAAAATTTTTCAGTTTTAGAATCCTTGGGCATTGGAGATTAGCTTTTGGTAACCGTGACCCCATGTTGACTTTTACTTCTGGGTCAGCCGGAAGTGGGACCATATCTCAAGAACTACACAACCGATTTTCAAACTTTTTTCAGTTATATAATCCTTGGGCATTGGAGATTAGCCTTGGGTTACCGTGGCCGCATGTTGACCTTTAACTATGGGTCAACCGGAAGTGGGACCATAACCCAAGAGCTAAACAACCGATTTTCAAACTGTTTTCAGTTATAGACTCCTTGGGCATTGGAGATAAACCTTGGGTTACCGTGACCCCAAGTTGACCTTTACTTCCGGGTCAACCGGAAGTGGGACCATATCTCAAGAACTACACAACCGATTTTCAAACTTTTTTCAGTTATATAATCCTTGGGCATTGGAGATTAGCCTTGGGTTAACGGTTAACCGTGACCCCATGTTGACCTTTACTTCCGGTCTTAACAGGAAGACAAACATTTGAGATAATCATATCTCCTGAACCACATGTTATAAGGTCGTAATGTTTGTGATTTCTTGTTTATTGTTAAAACATTTTTATGAATCAGAAAAACAGGAACAGCTTCGTGTTTGTCCACAAACACCTAATGCCTAGTTATTATTCTTTCCTTCCGCCAAAACGCCATAGGTTTAATACACGTATTTTGTTATGTCCAAAAATCATACTTGGCTTAGTATGAAAGAGTCAAATCTTGTATCATATTAAAGCTAAGGTCTTGAAGTTATGGTTAAATGTAATTAGCTTAACTTAATTAATTAATTTACTTAGTTATATTGACATGAATATTTAATTAGCCAATCTTGAGACCACTATATCTCGAAAAGTATACGACCGATTGTCAAACCTTTTTCGATTATAGACTCTTTGGCATTGGAGATTAGCCTTGGGTAACCGTGACCCCATATTGACCTTTTCTTCCGAGTCAACCGGAAGTAAGACCATATCTCAAGAACTACACAACCGATGTTCAAACTTTTTTCAGTTATTTAATCCTTGGGCATTGGAGATTAGCCTTGGGTTACCGTGGCCGCATGTTGACCTTTAACTATGGGTCAACCGGAAGTGGGACCATAACCCAAGAACTACACAACCGATTTTCAAACTGTTTTCAGTTATAGACTCCTTGGGCATTGGAGATAAACCTTGGGTAACCGTGACCCCATGTTGACCTTTACTTCTGGGTCAGCCGGAAGTGGGACCATATCTCAAGAACTACACAACCGATTTTCAAACTTTTTTCAGTTATATAATCCTTGGGCATTGGAGATTAGCCATGGGTTACCGTGACCCCAAGTTGATCTTTACTTCCGGGTCAACCGGAAATGAGACATTTTTCAAGAACTGCACAACCGATTTTCAAACTTTTTCAGTTTTAGACTCCTTGGGCATTGGAGATTAGCTTTTGGTAACCGTGACCCCATGTTGACCTTTACTTCTGGGTCAGCCGGAAGTGGGACCATATCTCAAGAACTACACAACCGATTTTCAAACTTTTTTCAGTTATAAAATCCTTGGGCATTGGAGATTAGCCTTGGGTTACCGTGGCCGCATGTTGACCTTTAACTATGGGTCAACCGGAAGTGGGACCATAACCCAAGAGCTAAACAACCGATTTTCAAACTGTTTTCAGTTATAGACTCCTTGGGCATTGGAGATAAACCTTGGGTAACCGTGACCCCATGTTGACCTTTACTTCTGGGTCAGCCGGAAGTGGGACCATATCTCAAGAACTACACAACCGATTTTCAAACTTTTTTCAGTTATATAATCCTTGGGCATTGGAGATTAGCCTTGGGTTACCGTGACCCCAAGTTGATCTTTACTTCCGGGTCAACCGGAAGTAAGACCATATCTCAAGAACTACACAACCGATGTTCAAACCTTTTTCAGTTATAGACTCCTTGGGCATTGGAGATAAACCTTGGGTAACCGTGACCCCATGTTGACCTTTACTTCTGGGTCAGCCGGAAGTGGGACCATATCTCAAGAACTACACAACCGATTTTCAAACTTTTTTCAGTTATATAATCCTTGGGCATTGGAGATTAGCCATGGGTTACCGTGACCCCAAGTTGATCTTTACTTCCGGGTCAACCGGAAATGAGACATTTTTCAAGAACTGCACAACCGATTTTCAAACTTTTTCAGTTTTAGACTCCTTGGGCATTGGAGATTAGCTTTTGGTAACCGTGACCCCATGTTGACCTTTACTTCTGGGTCAGCCGGAAGTGGGACCATATCTCAAGAACTACACAACCGATTTTCAAACTTTTTTCAGTTATATAATCCTTGGGCATTGGAGATTAGCCTTGGGTTACCGTGGCCGCATGTTGACCTTTAACTATGGGTCAACCGGAAGTGGGACCATAACCCAAGAGCTAAACAACCGATTTTCAAACTGTTTTCAGTTATAGACTCCTTGGGCATTGGAGATAAACCTTGGGTTACCGTGACCCCAAGTTGACCTTTACTTCCGGGTCAACCAGAAGTGGGACCATATCTCAAGAACTACACAACCGATTTTCAAACTTTTTTCAGTTATATAATCCTTGGGCATTGGAGATTAGCCTTGGATTACCGTGACCCCAAGTTGACCTTTACTTCCGGGTCAACCGGAAATGAGACATTTTTCAAGAACTGCACAACCGATTTTCAAACTTTTTCAGTTTTAAACTCCTTGGTTATTGGAGATTAGCCTTTGGTTAACGGTTAACCGTGACCCCATGTTGACCTTTACTTCCGGTCTTAACAGGAAGACAAACATTTGAGATAATCATATCTCCTGAACCACATGTTATAAGGTCGTAATGTTTGTGATTTCTTGTTTATTGTTAAAACATTTTTATGAATCAGAAAAACCGGAACAGCTTCGTGTTTGTCCACAAACACCTAATGCCTAGTTATTATTCTTTCCTTCCGCCAAAACGCCATAAGTTTAATACACGTATTTTGTTATGTCCAAAAATCATACTTGGCTTAGTATGAAAGAGTCAAATCTTGTATCATATTAAAGCTAAGGTCTTGAAGTTATGGTTAAATGTAAT
Organism: Leptasterias polaris; assembly: GCA_037783415.1. Lineage (NCBI taxonomy): Eukaryota > Metazoa > Echinodermata > Asteroidea > Forcipulatida > Asteriidae > Leptasterias > Leptasterias polaris. The sequence continues at coordinate 1,963,372 of JAZGTN010000202.1, forward strand.
TAGCTTAACTTAATTAATTAATTTACTTAGTTATATTGACATGAATATTTAATTAGCCAATCTTGAGACCACTATATCTCGAAAAGTATACGACCGATTGTCAAACCTTTTTCGATTATAGACTCCTTGGCATTGGAGATTAGCCTTGGGTAACCGTGACCCCATATTGGCCTTTTCTTCCGGGTCAACCGGAAGTAAGACCATATCTCAAGAACTACACAACCGATGTTCAAACCTTTTTCAGTTATAGATTCCTTGGTCATTGGAGATAAACCTTGGGTAACCGTGACCCCATGTTGACCTTTACTTCCGGGTCAACCAGAAGTGGGACCATATCTCAAGAACTAAACAACCGATTTTCAAACTGTTTTCAGTTATAGACTCCTTGGGCATTGGAGATAAACCTTGGGTAACCGTGACCCCATGTTGACCTTTACTTCTGGGTCAGCCGGAAGTGGGACCATATCTCAAGAACTACACAACCGATTTTCAAACTTTTTTCAGTTATATAATCCTTGGGCATTGGAGATTAGCCTTGGGTTACCGTGACCCCAAGTTGATCTTTACTTCCGGGTCAACCGGAAATGAGACATTTTTCAAGAACTGCACAACCGATTTTCAAACTTTTTCAGTTTTAGACTCCTTGGGCATTGGAGATTAGCTTTTGGTAACCGTGACCCCATGTTGACCTTTACTTCTGGGTCAGCCGGAAGTGGGACCATATCTCAAGAACTACACAACCGATTTTCAAACTTTTTTCAGTTATATAATCCTTGGGCATTGGAGATTAGCCTTGGGTTACCGTGGCCGCATGTTGACCTTTAACTATGGGTCAACCGGAAGTGGGACCATAACCCAAGAACTAAACAACCGATTTTCAAACTGTTTTCAGTTATAGACTCCTTGGGCATTGGAGATAAACCTTGGGTTACCGTGACCCCAAGTTGACCTTTACTTCCGGGTCAACCGGAAATGAGACATTTTTCAAGAACTGCACAACCGATTTTCAAACTTTTTCAGTTTTAGACTCCTTGGGTATTGGAGATTAGCCTTTGGTTAACGGTTAACCGTGACCCCATGTTGACCTTTACTTCCGGTCTTAACAGGAAGACAAACATTTGAGATAATCATATCTCCTGAACCACATGTTATAAGGTCGTAATGTTTGTGATTTCTTGTTTATTGTTAAAACATTTTTATGAATCAGAAAAACCGGAACAGCTTCGTGTTTGTCCACAAACACCTAATGCCTAGTTATTATTCTTTCCTTCCGCCAAAACGCCATAGGTTTAATACACGTATTTTGTTATGTCCAAAAATCATACTTGGCTTAGTATGAAAGAGTCAAATCTTGTATCATATTAAAGCTAAGGTCTTGAAGTTATGGTTAAATGTAATTAGCTTAACTTAATTAATTAATTTACTTAGTTATATTGACATGAATATTTAATTAGCCAATCTTGAGACCACTATATCTCGAAAAGTATACGACCGATTGTCAAACCTTTTTCGATTATAGACTCTTTGGCATTGGAGATTAGCCTTGGGTAACCGTGACCCCATATTGACCTTTTCTTCCGAGTCAACCGGAAGTAAGACCATATCTCAAGAACTACACAACCGATGTTCAAACCTTTTCAGTTATAGACTCCTTGGTCATTGGAGATAAACCTTGGGTAACCGTGACCCCATGTTGACCTTTACTTCCGGGTCAACCAGAAGTGGGACCATATCTCAAGAACTAAACAACCGATTTTCTAACTTTTTTTAAGTTAAAGACTCCTTGGGCATTGGAGATTAGCTTTTGGTAAACGTGACCCCATGTTGACCTTTACTTCTGGGTCAGCCGGAAGTGGGACCATATCTCAAGAACTACACAACCGATTTTCAAACTTTTTTCAGTTATATAATCCTTGGGCATTGGAGATTAGCCTTGGGTTACCGTGACCCCAAGTTGATCTTTACTTCCGGGTCAACCGGAAATGAGACATTTTTCAAGAACTGCACAACCGATTTTCAAACTTTTTCAGTTTTAGACTCCTTGGGCATTGGAGATTAGCTTTTGGTAACCGTGATTCATGTTGACCTTTACTTCTGGGTCAGCCGGAAGTGGGACCATATCTCAAGAACTACACAACCGATTTTCAAACTTTTTTCAGTTATATAATCCTTGGGCATTGGAGATTAGCCTTGGGTTACCGTGGCCGCATGTTGACCTTTAACTATGGGTCAACCGGAAGTGGGACCATAACCCAAGAGCTAAACAACCGATTTTCAAACTGTTTTAAGTTATAGACTCCTTGGGCATTGGAGATAAACCTTGGGTTACCGTGACCCCAAGTTGACCTTTACTTCCGGGTCAACCGGAAGTGGGACCATATCTCAAGAACTACACAACCGATTTTCAAACTTTTTTCAGTTATATAATCCTTGGGCATTGGAGATTAGCCTTGGGTTACCGTGACCCCAAGTTGACCTTTACTTCCGGGTCAACCGGAAATGAGACATTTTTCAAGAACTGCACAACCGATTTTCAAACTTTTTCAGTTTTAAACTCCTTGGGTATTGGAGATTAGCCTTTGGTTAACGGTTAACCGTGACCCCATGTTGACCTTTACTTCCGGTCTTAACAGGAAGACAAACATTTGAGATAATCATATCTCCTAAACCACATGTTATAAGGTCGTAATGTTTGTGATTTCTTGTTTATTGTTAAAACATTTTTATGAATCAGAAAAACCGGAACAGCTTCGTGTTTGTCCACAAACACCTAATGCCTAGTTATTATTCTTTCCTTCCGCCAAAACGCCATAAGTTTAATACACGTATTTTGTTATGTCCAAAAATCATACTTGGCTTAGTATGAAAGAGTCAAATCTTGTATCATATTAAAGCTAAGGTCTTGAAGTTATGGTTAAATGTAATTAGCTTAACTTAATTAATTAATTTACTTAGTTATATTGACATGAATATTTAATTAGCCAATCTTGAGACCACTATATCTCGAAAAGTATACGACCGATTGTCAAACCTTTTTCGATTATAGACTCCTTGGCATTGGAGATTAGCCTTGGGTAACCGTGACCCCATATTGGCCTTTTCTTCCGGGTCAACCGGAAGTAAGACCATATCTCAAGAACTACACAACCGATGTTCAAACCTTTTTCAGTTATAGACTCCTTGGGCATTGGAGATACACCTTGGGTAACCGTGACCCCATGTTGACCTTTACTTCTGGGTCAGCCGGAAGTGGGACCATATCTCAAGAACTACACAACCGATTTTCAAACTTTTTTCAGTTATATAATCCTTGGGCATTGAAGATTAGCCTTGGGTTACCGTGACCCCAAGTTGATCTTTACTTCCGGGTCAACCGGAAGTAAGACCATATCTCAAGAACTACACAACCGACGTTCAAACCTTTTTCAGTTATAGACTCCTTGGGCATTGGAGATAAACCTTGGGTAACCGTGACCCCATGTTGACCTTTACTTCTGGGTCAGCCGGAAGTGGGACCATATCTCAAGAACTACACAACCGATTTTCAAACTTTTTTCAGTTATATAATCCTTGGGCATTGGAGATTAGCCTTGGGTTACCGTGACCCCAAGTTGATCTTTACTTCCGGGTCAACCGGAAATGAGACATTTTTCAAGAACTGCACAACCGATTTTCAAAAATTTTCAGTTTTAGACTCCTTGGGCATTGGAGATTAGCTTTTGGTAACCGTGACCCCATGTTGACCTTTACTTCTGGGTCAGCCGGAAGTGGGACCATATCTCAAGAACTACACAACCGATTTTCAAACTTTTTTCAGTTATATAATCCTTGGGCATTGGAGATTAGCCTTGGGTTACCGTGGCCGCATGTTGACCTTTAACTATGGGTCAACCGGAAGTGGGACCATAACCCAAGAGCTAAACAACCGATTTTCAAACTGTTTTCAGTTATAGACTCCTTGGGCATTGGAGATAAACCTTGGGTTACCGTGACCCCAAGTTGACCTTTACTTCCGGGTCAACCGGAAGTGGGACCATATCTCAAGAACTACACAACCGATTTTCAAACTTTTTTCAGTTATATAATCCTTGGGCATTGGAGATTAGCCTTGGGTTACCGTGACCCCAAGTTGACCTTTACTTCCGGGTCAACCGGAAATGAGACATTTTTCAAGAACTGCACAACCGATTTTCAAACTTTTTCAGTTTTAAACTCCTTGGGTATTGGAGATTAGCCTTTGGTTAACGGTTAACCGTGACCCCATGTTGACCTTTACTTCCGGTCTTAACAGGAAGACAAACATTTGAGATAATCATATCTCCTGAACCACATGTTATAAGGTCGTAATGTTTGTGATTTCTTGTTTATTGTTAAAACATTTTTATGAATCAGAAAAACCGGAACAGCTTCGTGTTTGTCCACAAACACCTAATGCCTAGTTATTATTCTTTCCTTCCGCCAAAACGCCATAAGTTTAATACACGTATATTGTTATGTCCAAAAATCATACTTGGCTTAGTATGAAAGAGTCAAATCTTGTATCATATTAAAGCTAAGGTCTTGAAGTTATGGTTAAATGTAATTAGCTTAACTTAATTAATTAATTTACTTAGTTATATTGACATGAATATTTAATTAGCCAATCTTGAGACCACTATATCTCGAAAAGTATACGACCGATTGTCAAACCTTTTTCGATTATAGACTCCTTGGCATTGGAGATTAGCCTTGGGTAACCGTGACCCCATATTGACCTTTTCTTCCGGGTCAACCGGAAGTAAGACCATATCTCAAGAACTACACAACCGATGTTCAAACCTTTTTCAGTTATAGACTCCTTGGGCATTGGAGATAAACCTTGGGTAACCGTGACCCCATGTTGACCTTTACTTCTGGGTCAGCCGGAAGTGGGACCATATCTCAAGAACTACACAACCGATTTTCAAACTTTTTTCAGTTATATAATCCTTGGGCATTGGAGATTAGCCTTGGGTTACCGTGACCCCAAGTTGATCTTTACTTCCGGGTCAACCGGAAATGAGACATTTTTCAAGAACTGCACAACCGATTTTCAAACTTTTTCAGTTTTAGACTCCTTGGGCATTGGAGATTAGCTTTTGGTAACCGTGACCCCATGTTGACCTTTACTTCTGGGTCAGCCGGAAGTGGGACCATATCTCAAGAACTACACAACCGATTTTCAAACTTTTTTCAGTTATATAATCCTTGGGCATTGGAGATTAGCCTTGGGTTACCGTGGCCGCATGTTGACCTTTAACTATGGGTCAACCGGAAGTGGGACCATAACCCAAGAGCTAAACAACCGATTTTCAAACTGTTTTCAGTTATAGACTCCTTGGGCATTGGAGATAAACCTTGGGTTACCGTGACCCCAAGTTGACCTTTACTTCCGGGTCAACCGGAAATGAGACATTTTTCAAGAACTGCACAACCGATTTTCAAACTTTTTCAGTTTTAAACTCCTTGGGTATTGGAGATTAGCCTTTGGTTAACGGTTAACCGTGACCCCATGTTGACCTTTACTTCCGGTCTTAACAGGAAGACAAACATTTGAGATAATCATATCACCTGAACCACATGTTATAAGGTCGTAATGTTTGTGATTTCTTGTTTATTGTTAAAACATTTTTATGAATCAGAAAAACCGGAACAGCTTCGTGTTTGTCCACAAACACCTAATGCCTAGTTATTATTCTTTCCTTCCGCCAAAACGCCATAGGTTTAATACACGTATTTTGTTATGTCCAAAAATCATACTTGGCTTAGTATGAAAGAGTCAAATCTTGTATCATATTAAAGCTAAGGTCTTGAAGTTATGGTTAAATGTAATTAGCTTAACTTAATTAATTAATTTACTTAGTTATATTGACATGAATATTTAATTAGCCAATCTTGAGACCACTATATCTCGAAAAGTATACGACCGATTGTCAAACCTTTTTCGATTATAGACTCTTTGGCATTGGAGATTAGCCTTGGGTAACCGTGACCCCATATTGACCTTTTCTTCCGAGTCAACCGGAAGTAAGACCATATCTCAAGAACTACACAACCGATGTTCAAACCTTTTCAGTTATAGACTCCTTGGTCATTGGAGATAAACCTTGGGTAACCGTGACCCCATGTTGACCTTTACTTCCGGGTCAACCAGAAGTGGGACCATATCTCAAGAACTAAACAACCGATTTTCTAACTTTTTTTAAGTTAAAGACTCCTTGGGCATTGGAGATTAGCTTTTGGTAAACGTGACCCCATGTTGACCTTTACTTCTGGGTCAGCCGGAAGTGGGACCATATCTCAAGAACTACACAACCGATTTTCAAACTTTTTTCAGTTATATAATCCTTGGGCATTGGAGATTAACCTTGGGTTACCGTGGCCGCATGTTGACCTTTAACTATGGGTCAACCGGAAGTGGGACCATAACCCAAGAGCTAAACAACCGATTTTCAAACTGTTTTCAGTTATAGACTCCTTGGGCATTGGAGATAAACCTTGGGTAACCGTGACCCCATGTTGACCTTTACTTCTGGGTCAGCCGGAAGTGGGACCATATCTCAAGAACTACACAACCGATTTTCAAACTTTTTTCAGTTATATAATCCTTGGGCATTGGAGATTAGCCTTGGGTTACCGTGACCCCAAGTTGACCTTTACTTCCGGGTCAACCGGAAATGAGACATTTTTCAAGAACTGCACAACCGATTTTCAAACTTTTTCAGTTTTAAACTCCTTGGGTATTGGAGATTAGCCTTTGGTTAACGGTTAACCGTGACCCCATGTTGACCTTTACTTCCGGTCTTAACAGGAAGACAAACATTTGAGATAATCATATCTCCTGAACCACATGTTATAAGGTCGTAATGTTTGTGATTTCTTGTTTATTGTTAAAACATTTTTATGAATCAGAAAAACCGGAACAGCTTCGTGTTTGTCCACAAACACGTAATGCCTAGTTATTATTCTTTCTTTCCGCCAAAACGCCATAGGTTTAATACACGTATTTTGTTATGTCCAAAAATCATACTTGGCTTAGTATGAAAGAGTCAAATCTTGTATCATATTAAAGCTAAGGTCTTGAAGTTATGGTTAAATGTAATTAGCTTAACTTAATTAATTAATTTACTTAGTTATAATTTGACATGAATATTTAATTAGCCAATCTTGAGACCACTATATCTCGAAAAGTATACGACCGATTGTCAAACCTTTTTCGATTATAGACTCCTTGGCATTGGAGATTAGCCTTGGGTAACCGTGACCCCATATTGACCTTTTCTTCCGGGTCAACCGGAAGTAAGACCATATCTCAAGAACTACACAACCGATGTTCAAACCTTTTTCAGTTATAGACTCCTTGGTCATTGGAGATAAACCTTGGGTAACCGTGACCCCATGTTGACCTTTACTTCCGGGTCAACCAGAAGTGGGACCATATCTCAAGAACTACACAACCGATTTTCAAACTTTTTTCAGTTATATAATCCTTGGGCATTGGAGATTAGCCTTGGGTTACCGTGTCCGCATGTTGACCTTTAACTATGGGTCAACCGGAAGTGGGACCATAACCCAAGAGCTAAACAACCGATTTTCAAACTGTTTTCAGTTATAGACTCTTTGGGCATTGGAGATAAACCTTGGGTAACCGTGACCCCATGTTGACCTTTACTTCTGGGTCAGCCGGAAGTGGGACCATATCTCAAGAACTACACAACCGATTTTCAAACTTTTTCAGTTATATAATCCTTGGGCATTGGAGATTAGCCTTGGGTTACCGTGACCCCAAGTTGACCTTTACTTCCGGGTCAACCGAAAATGAGACATTTTTCAAGAACTGCACAACCGATTTTCAAACTTTTTCAGTTTTAGACTCCTTGGGTATTGGAGATTAGCCTTTGGTTAACGGTTAACCGTGACCCCATGTTGACCTTTACTTCCGGTCTTAACAGGAAGACAAACATTTGAGATAATCATATCTCCTGAACCACATGTTATAAGGTCGTAATGTTTGTGATTTCTTGTTTATTGTTTAAACATTTTTATGAATCAGAAAAACCGGAACAGCTTCGTGTTTGTCCACAAACACCTAATGCCTAGTTATTATTCTTTCCTTCCGCCAAAACGCCATAGGTTTAATACACGTATTTTGTTATGTCCAAAAATCATACTTGGCTTAGTATGAAAGAGTCAAATCTTGTATCATATTAAAGCTAAGGTCTTGAAGTTATGGTTAAATGTAATTAGCTTAACTTAATTAATTAATTTACTTAGTTATAATTTGACATGAATATTTAATTAGCCAATCTTGAGACCACTATATCTCGAAAAGTATACGACCGATTGTCAAACCTTTTTCGATTATAGACTCCTTGGCATTGGAGATTAGCCTTGGGTAACCGTGACCCCATGTTGACCTTTTCTTCCGGGTCAACCGGAAGTAAGACCATATCTCAAGAACTACACAACCGATGTTCAAACCTTTTTCAGTTATAGACTCCTTGGTCATTGGAGATAAACCTTGGGTAACCGTGACCCCATGTTGACCTTTACTTCCGGGTCAACCAGAAGTGGGACCATATCTCAAGAACTAAACAACCGATTTTCTAACTTTTTAAAAGTTAAAGACTCCTTGGGCATTGGAGATTAGCTTTTGGTAACCGTGACCACATGTTGACCTTTACTTCCGGGTCAACCAGAAGTGGGACCATATCTCAAGAACTAAACAACCGATTTTCTAACTTTTTTTAAGTTAAAGACTCCTTGGGCATTGGAGATTAGCTTTTGGTAACCGTGACCCCATGTTGACCTTTACTTCCGGGTCAACCAGAAGTGGGACCATATCTCAAGAACTACACAACCGATTTTCAAACTTTTTCAGTTATAGACTCCTAGGGCATTGGAGACTAGCCTTGAATAACCGTGACCTCGGGCAACTTTACTTCCGGGTCAACCGGAAGTGAGACCATATCTCAAGAACTACACAACCGATTTTCAAACTTTTTCAGTTATAGGCTTCTTGGGCATTGGAGATTAGCCTTGGGTAACCGTGACCCCATGTTGACCTATACTTCCAGGTCAACCGGAAGTGGGACCATATCTCAAGAATTACGCAGCCGATTTAAAAACTTTTTTCAGTTTAAGACTCCTTGGGCATTGGAGATTAGCCTTGGGTAACCGTGACCCCATGTTGACCTTTACTTCTGGGTCAACCGGAAGTGGGACCATGTCTCAAGAACTACGCAACCGATGTTCACACTTTTTCAGTTATAGACTCCATGGGCATTGGAGATTAGCCTTTGGTAATCGTAAACCCATGTTGACCTTTACTTCCAGGTCAACCGGAAGTGGGACCATATCTCAAAAATTACGCAGCCGATTTAAAAACTTTTTTCAGTTATAGACTCCTTGGGCATGGGAGATTAGCCTTGGGTAACCGTGACCCCATGTTGACCTTTACTTCTGGTTATTCTTTGTTTCCACTCAAATCCCATAGCATTTGAACACGGTTTTTTTCTTTAAGCCTAAGTTGGTAGCTTTCAACAATTGCGAAATTTTATTAACTAAGATGACCCCAATTTGACCTTTACTTCCGGTCCAAACAGGAAGTTCAAATATTAAAAACAACATATCTCCCGAACCACATGTCATAAAATCGTAATGTTTGTGTTGTATTGTAGAGTGCAACACTTGCAACATTTTATTCAAAACAATAATCTTACTTTGACCTTTATTTCCGGTCTAAACAGGAAGCTCACAAATTGTCACAAGGACGTAATGTTTATTTTTTTTGTTTATTGTACTTTTTATGAATCAGAAAACCGGAACAGCTTTGTGTTTGTTCACAAACACCTAATGACTAGTTATTCTTTCCTTCCGCCAAAACGCCCTAGGTTTAATACACGTATTTTGCCCTCTCCAAAAAGCATACTTGGCTTAGTATAAAAGAGTCAAATCCTATATCAAATGAAAGTTTAGGTCATGAACTTATAGTTAAATGTAATTAGCTTAACTAAATTAATTAATTTACTTAGTTATAATGACATGAATATTTAATTAGCCAATCTTTAGAACACTTTATCTCGAAAAGTATACGACCGATCGTCAAACTTTTTTCGCCAATATACTTGTGGGATACAGTATAACTGTTTAGTGGCCTAAAATGTCGGACGACGTCACAATGACGTCATTTATTGCGCTTTTTGTATCTGTGTACAATCCTATTGCTCTAAGATTCTAAACTTGATCCCAGTCCTAGTCCTGTATACGAGCGATGTTGTTGCGTATTTCGTACAATATACATGTACACCTTTTATCCTAACACTGAGAGACTTTGACATGGTTTAGGTTTTAACGTATTTCGGATCTGAATTCTGCTGTTGTTGTTGCAAACAAAACTCTCTGCGCAGCGAAGGGCTAGCGAAAGTCCTCAAAAAGGGTAGAGTTGAGTCCACATTGAAGGCCACAAAGATTGCCATAACGTGGTCAGGGAATCAAGAGTGAAAGGGCCAAACAGACGACAAGAAGAAGCAAATCGTACGGGTAAGTGGTTTATGATCAGAAAATCCGTGTCCGGATACTAGGCAAAACCGATTGGGCAGTATGGATATTCATTGTAGATAAAATCTTGTCACGATAATCGCATTTGCGATAATCGTAACCCTCCATCGACGATCGGAGACCAGTGGGTTACGAGACTACAAGCACAAGATTCGACCACAAGTGCAATTTCGACCAATGTTGACAGACTTATAGTCACCAGATTTGCCCAAATTTCCACTTTCGAAAATCATGACACAAATTCTATGAACACAGATTTGATCATCAATGTCTAAACATCATTGAGAAAAATACTTTGAAGAAAAAAAAGACAAAAACTTACCGGAGACTGACCAACGTGTATGCAAACATGTAGTAACATCACAACCAATGGGCATAAAACCAAACGCCGCAGGCAGACTCAACGTCACAATCTGAGTGCATTTCGTTGCCGTGCACAATCACAGGTTATATCAAAAAATTACTTTACAGATTGAGCGTGCATTTTCCGATATGCTAGTACATGTACAAAACTCTGTGTGCTGATACCGCAAACAAGTGGTGCAAACTGCAGATTGTGCAAGTCCCTTAAATACATTAACTGTGCGCATAAAGACGTACGCCATGCCTTTGTTTTAAGCTGATTGGTCGAGAAATTACACTGATTGGTCGAGAAGTACGAAGTGCGGGGTTTAAAACCTCAACCTTTGCTCAGTCTCAGGTAGGTTTTTGTATTTTTTTCTTCAAACTACTTTGTCAATGATTTGTTTAGTGTTATGAATGGATTTATTAGACATTGATGATCAAATCCGTGTTCTTAAAATTTGTGTCATGATTTTTGAAAGTGGTATAAAATTGGGCAAAACTGATTACAAGTCTGTCAACATTGTTCGAAATTGCACTTATGGTAGAATCTTGTGCCTGTAGTTTGTAACCCTCCAGTCTCCGACTGTCGATGGAGGGTAACGATTATCGCAACTACGATAATCATAACCCTCCATCCTCCCGACGGTCGGAGACTGGAGGGTTACGAGACAACAAGCACAAAATTCGACCACTGTGCAACTTTGACCTATGTTGACATTTAGCAAATGTCATGATAAAATAAAGTTACTGCAATGCTGTATAATAGCGTTCTTTATCATGTTTATCGTCAATGCGTTACACCCCTATTAACATGTATTATGGATTTATGGAATTTCACTCTCTTGCCGTGTGTAAAGCACGAACAAAAATTAATTAATGTGTTTGCAACTATTGCGGCACGCAGAGTAATGAAATAACAAAGATTACAAGCCTAAATTGGAAACGATATGTGTGTGTGTCACATGGGATCATGTGTTGTGTATGTCGTGATCGCAATTATTATGGTCAGCATTTCGCGGCACTTTGCGATCGTTTTTTTAAACATTTATCCGAACCGTAAAAATATAAACCTTTAACCGGTTGATTGGTTGGTTAACCGTGTAACTGTCACACGCTTACGTTACTACTAACTTGTGAGACCTGTTCCTCGATAGAAGGGGTAAGTTTGCTTTTCATGCTTACTTTAGACCTGTTATGTGGTATAAGGGGTAGTTCGTTAATTTTATGGACTAACTTGTCAGTTCTGTAGCTTGATAAGGAGGTTAGTTCGCTCAGTGCACTTTAACTACAAACTTGTGAAACCTGTTAAGTTTAGAGTCAGTTTCAGAATGAAGGTTAAAGTTATAGGTTTTAAAAGGTGTAATAATCTATGATCATGCTTCATTTAACTGTTATAGCGCCACCATGTGTTGAGACTTGACCCATGTCGCATGTACTGAGTTGTTGAATAAAGTAGCCATCTTGAGTTTATGCTTAGTGCACATCTTGCCTCCAACATTATAATTCATACATTGGGCACACAGTCAAAATAAGAGCATGTCAAAGGTGAAGGGTCTTGTATCTTGAAGTCAGACCAACTTTGAAGGTCTGGAGTGCTAAATCAAAGGAAAAGAACACGGAACAGCTCTGTGTTCACAAACACATAATGTCTAGTTTCTTCTTGATTTTGTTTTGTTTCCCCCAAAAAGAGACGTTTATGTGTGTGTGTGTCAAATGCCGACCGTGTGTTTTTAGCCGCCGGTGACGTCAAGGGGTCATTGCATATCATTATCATAGATAAGCAGTTTTTGACTCTCGGCTGATAAAGCCGCGCATGTTTTACTTGAATTCTTTATTAATAAATGCAAATGTTATGTGTAAAATAGTTATTAACCAGTTACTACAATGTATATTCGACAATAAAAAAGCAATAAGTGCAATTTTGAGAGCATCCTGTAACCGCTCTTTAAACATGAGTGATGAAAAACAGGGCTTTTCGTGAATCTTTCTGAAAAGAACAGGAGAAGAGTATCCAAAATGGTTGGTTTTTCACAATTAAACTCTGTTTAATATCATGTAAACTCACCTAATTAATAATAATAATAAAAGTGGCTTATAGCGCTCATATCCGTCACTCAGTGACGCTCAGTCGCTTCAACAGTCAGTATTTTCCTGGAAGGTATGTGGAGCTACGTTTTGAAGTATGAGACCTGATCCTTTACACAGCACCATGGAATGGTTTACAAGGTGCTGTGGAGCAATATAATAATAATAATAATAATATCAAGCATTTATAAAGCGCCATCTATTTAGCTAGGCTATTCCGAGGCGCATATTATTACCCCTTGTCACTGGGCCATTTTTATTTCAATCCTGAAACCATCTCAGCTCCCTGGGGAGTATATACAGCCTGTGCTGCAATATATGCGCTACTAGGCTAAATCCATCACAAGAACCATCTCTGCCCTCACAGGTACCCATTTTACCCCTGGGTGGAGAGAAGCAATTATAGTTAAAGGTATTATACAGGATTGGCAGAGCTGACAAAATAATCACAGACAGTGTTCATGTTTTGTGTAATCAACCACATACATGAAATAACAAACCTGTGAAAATTTGAGCTCAATTGGTCATCGAGGTCACGAGAAAATAGTGAAAAGAGACCTTATGTGTTTTCTGTTTTTCAAACATCGAGTTAATTATCGCGCGCGATAAAAACTATTGTTTTACTCATTTCTCAGAAACGATAGCATTTTAGGCAGAAATATTTTAAGGAACCCTTTCTACCATTACTTACTTTAAATCATGTAAGTTATGTGTGAATCTGTGATTATTTTTGTTTTTCGATCTTACCAATAGTGTACAGGCCTTTAAGTGTCTTGCTCAGGGACACAAGTGTCACGACCGGGACAGAAACACCAGAGTTTGAGTTCGGTGTTCTTATCCACTCGGCCACGACACCCCATTTTAATATGCAGCCAATCAAACCAGGAACACCGGGGCGAACCCCTTCTCTTTTCGAAAAGTGCACTCGGTACTTTTACGTGCATTACACAACACATGGGACCAACGGCTTTACGTCCCATTCGAAGGGCGAAGCAAATGGTTAAGTGTCTTGCTTTAGGGACCAAAGTGTCACGGCCGGAACTCGAACCCACATTCTGCTGATTGAAACCGTTTGAAAAGAGTTTCAGCAAAGATCACTTGTTGCCGTTTTCGATCAAGTCTAGGTCTTTAACGAAGTTATTTATAATGTTCACTTCCAACAACAGCTGAATTGGGACCATAACCCAAGAGTGTTGACTACGTATGATTCGTTTTTGCAACGTGCCCGGAGGGTTTTGAATGTTAACTTTATTTAATGGGAGAAATGATCGAACAATATCTAAAGATAAAAACAGTAAGAGATGTTTAAGTACACTGTGCTTTACGCAATTTTAATTTAAAAGGGAAAATATTGTGCACGAGGGTTCAGAGTGTTTTCTGAAAATGGTGCAGAAAGGGAAATTATTTTTGCTAATGGTGACCCATAATTTCTAAATGAATCTAGTACAGATCTGTTTAAAAACCCTTACATTACAGAACCAATTACTTCACCACACGAGATGACACAGCATAAACGTGGGTTTTTTTCCTTCACATTTGCACTGACCACAAAGTCTCAAGAAGTTGCACCTCATACGTTTAATTAAAAGATGTTAAATAGTGTCACAAGAAACTAATCATGTCCTGCAGTAAATGTCCAAATGTCCAAAGTTCTCAGCAGACTGGTTGATATCATCGTCGATGAAAGCATACCAAGGGATAAGGTGAACCAACTGTCGCAGGTGGTCAAAATAGCAATAATTTCCAGCACACTTAATACTCTTTCGTACTTCAGATGGGATGTAAAGCCGATGTGCAATGCATTTAAAAGAGCACAGTTACAATAGCATCAAATGTTCTAATAGTCACTATCAATTTAAAAGAGCAGTAAAAAAACATCTCTCCTCCCAATATACTTAAATTTTCTCAAGGGGTAGTTTCACCATTAGATAGGGACAGAGTGCATGAATTGAATTGACTTCATATTACCTGTTAATGTTCTATTTTTCTCTTTTAATTGTTAAGAGCAGTGAAATGTTGTCATTTGTTGTTGTGTTCTGTTTGTTTTTTGTGTTTTTTCTGTGTTTTTTAAGGACCCCGATGGAAATAAGCCGTTTACTCAGCTTTTTGGGCTATCCTTGGCTTTTAATCGATTTACTTGTATTTTCTATGTTACATGTATTTGTTTTTAATTGCCGAATAAAATAATAATAGTCCAAAAAAATTGGGTTCGCCCCGGTGTTTCTGGAAATGGCTGCTGAATTTGCCACTGCATCTGGTAAACGGTAAACCATTGAAAGGTGCGATATAAATGGGTCTCGTAATTGAAACTTATCTCTGCTTTTCCTATTTAAAAACAAACTATGAGCGCTTTGGTACGCCCTCGGGGTATTATAGACCATGTAACCTTTGTTTACAGAGTAGTGACCTTGTACATTCTAATGCATTTCCTAAATGGCAAGATACTACACAGGCTATATGAGAAAATTTACATTTTGTGTCATAATTTTCACATAAATTCAAAATTTACAAAACAACAGCTGTACAGCTTTTTGGATGTCTTCCCTTTCTTCAAATCAAAAGTTGAGAAAAATCAGACGGTGCAATCTTCCATTGAGCTGTGTACAAATGTGCCAATAGGAACCCAATAATTTATGTATAATAACATTAACACGTTAATAAATGTATAAAATAGATGTTTAATACTAAATAAATTTAGTCTTAGGAATTGTCGAATTTTTTTACAAATTTGAACACACTTTTATTAGAAAAACTTTCGCTTTAATTTCTGAGTTTACCTCCTCACCAAAATGATGTCAGGTGCAAAAAAGAAAGTGTATTTAGTGTGCATTGGTAGGCCCTACTTGCAGGAAGTAATCAACAAGTACAAAGTAATGGTGAATATAAACCAACTTTTAACGACAAAACACAGGGGCAAAGTATAGAACTGCATACTTTCATTCAAAACCTAATGCCTCATTACAACCAATGGAGTATAGTCAATCCTTCAAACAGCGACATCAACACGTGTCATGATAATTGACAGCTCTTCAATTGTCACCCACACCCTTGATGAAGTTTGCTGGTCACTGCAATGGAGATTCAGCAGCATATAAAACGAGTTGTACCAAACTGCAGTGTTCTTAACGACTCTGATTCTCATCAGCAGAAGAGGCAAACAAGGCTTAGACTGTAAGAAACAACATCGAGGTAGGTGTATCTCATTTTTCTACCCAGATAACATTCATACGTTGAGCCAACGTTTGTATCGGGTCGGCAACATTTGCGTTGGTATTGTGTCAGCTTTTGGCGTTGGCCCCTTGTTTGCACTACGTCGCCATGATCCGCATTGGCATCATGTTTGTTTCTGACGTTGGGCCAATTTAGGTCGGCAGGATCACATTGGTTTCACACTGGCAGTTGGCTCGAGGTCGGCATTACCATATTGTTGCTGTGATGTTGGGCCAATGTTAGCTCTAGGTCGACATTACCACATTGGTTTTACGTTGGCGATGAATGATGAGCCAACGTCGGTCATAAGCGGAGAAGCAATATCGACATTGTGTTGTTTTCCGACATAGGACCAATGTTGGCTCTAGGTCGGCGTTACCACATTGGTTTTAAGTCTGCACTCAATGTTTAGCCAACATTGGTTACTGGTGGAAAAGCAATATCGACATTGTCTTGGTTTCCGAAGTAGGACCAACGTTGGCTATAGGTCGGCAGTACCACATTAGTTCTACGTCGGCACTAGATGTTGAGCGAACGTTCGTTATTGCTGGGAAAGCAATATCGGCGTTGTGTTGGTTTCTTATGTAAGACCAATTGGCTCTACGTTTACATTACTACAATGGTTTTACGTCGGCACTCAATGTTGAGCCAACGTTTGTTTTTGGTGGGAAAAGCAGAGAACCATGTAATCTGATTACACTGGTATCTTGTCGACATATCTGAATGGCTACTGTCATAAGGTATGCCGTTTTTGGAGTCGAACTACTCGGTGCGCATCTAACGGTGCGCGCGTCGCCTGAAATGTGCACTGTAAAGTAAAACATGACGAAACGGACTCCAACAAATAACAAAGCAAAGATTTATCGTTCATGTCCTCCATCGATGACCACCACCGATGAACTCGCAATCAAATTGTATTTCGATGTTCGATGATAAAACGCCTATTTACAAAAAGTGATGACAATGAGTCAGTTAATGATGCTAGGTCAGATTGTAGGCAGACTATGCCCCCAAAATTTAGATTTAAGAAACTACTTTTTTAATTCGGGAAAGTTGACAGCTGTCATTAAAAGTATCGCACAGAACAATCCGTTAACGATAATTAAAAATTAAATTGAATTATCGTGGGATCTTGACATTATCTTACGTCCATAAGCCAAATTGTACAAGAAGCTGTTTATGTTACATTTACTTTGTGCTTTGCCCATGGCACATGGACACGATTTGTGTATGATTTCAGTTTTGAAACTGCATCATCTTCGTCAACAAATTCGTTCAGAAGGATAGGGCGGTTTTTTTTAAGAAACCAAACTCAAAGTATAACAAACAAAGCAGCAACAAAATAACCATACAAAAATTTCAAACTTTGAAATTTCATTTGATATATTAAGCATCGATCAAACATTTTCTAAAATTGTTCAAATAGTGGTGCTTACAATATTCTTGAACACTCTTTTCATTAAAATGTCAGGTTTTTTTCGAAAAGGAAGAAAAAATCTTCTTTTTGTATTTTTTAGAGTATGGCGGCTTGTTTTAATTAATTGCCTTGATTAATAAGGAATGTTGATTGGAAACCCAATTACTTTATACAGAACTACCCGTAGTTTCAACGAAATAAACCACCAAACCCTCTTAAAACGAACCCTCTTTTCAAGGCTGTGAACCCAAAGTGAAACTTCATGACGTCCGTTCTAGTTTTCATCACAGTAAAATGCCCTTTTCAGCGGAAGGTTCATGGAAGTATGTCGACTCACTCTTTTCCTTTATTTTCCGTTTTCCCTTTTTATATTTTTTCAATTTTGCAGATGCAGTTCATTTTGAACGTGACACTAGTTTTCATTTTCAGTGTCGTATTCGTACTGGCTACGAATAGTGCGTCATCGGTACAGGAAGCGACGTGTCCTTCCTGTTGTCAGGGTCCTACTGGAACGCCTGGAATACCTGGTTCTAATGGAAACCATGGTCAGCATGGGCCAATTGGTCCTCGAGGTGATGCAGGCTCTCCTGGTGGGGTAGGTGTACCCGGGGCTAAAGGAGACACAGGGTCAGATGGACTGGTTGGTGAACCGGGCACTAAAGGAGAGCATGGACTGAAGGGAGAGCAAGGAGTCGGTCAACCAGGGAAACAAGGACCCCAAGGTTTGAAGGGGGAGAGAGGTGAACCTGGACAAGCTGGGCTGAAGGGTAAAGTGGCTGAAGGTCTTACAAGACAAATTGCCTTCACAGCAGTGAGGACCAGTGGTTTCAACTCTCCATCCTCCTGGGACCCCCTGCCTTTTCAAGAGTTAATTTCGTCAGAAGAAGGGACAGAGTTTAACTTGGAAAATGGCACGTTTGCGTGTACGGTACCTGGTATGTACTTCTTGATGTTCTCGGTCTTAAAACAATCGAATAAACTTACATTATACGTTCAGCTGAGAAAGAATAGGCAGGTCATTGTTGCAGGTCTCGTAGGTGCGTCAGGGTATCATCAAGTGAGCAACAGTGCAGTTGTTTCCCTGCAACGCGGAGATCTGGTGTATCTAGCCTTAGATGGCTATGTGCACAGCAGTTCACACCACCATACGTCATTTACCGGATATCTGTTGCATTAAACTAAATGATATAGGTCTAGAGAATTTAGCAGAGAAGTAAGTGGTAGGCAATAATTAAATGGGTATTTTACAACCACCGAAAATAAGAGATCCTTTGTTTACCGGTCGACCGAATGTTTTTCAAGATAAAATGATTCATCACACAAGTTAAAATAAGTAATAGAGCCAACCATAAATATATCATACCCAAAATAATAATTTACAATCACTATTACCCAAAAAGTTAAACCAATAAAAAGTACGTGCAGGTAACTTAATCCATGACATCGTAAAAATAATTCTTAGAAAACGTTAGTGATGTGGTTTCATCACTTAGTATTGCTAGCAAATCCAAACTATGATTTTGTTTTGTTTAACAATATAATACAAAGTCCTACTGGGGCTGTTTACTTTATTTTGCATATGCTTCTTTGTTTTCCTTTTCTTGTTTCTTTCTTTGTCTCCAAATCCTTTTTTCTTCGTCCCTTTCTTTCTCTGCCATCAGACCCTTAATATGGCTTCTTTTATCATTTGTGTTTTGTTAATTTGATAATGTCTATTTTTATCACAACTATTTTTATTTGAAATCATCGGATTGTAAGCTTATTTATGAAAAAAACTAATTTTACCAAATTGCATTGAAAGCTCGGGATTTATTTAGCATTATAATATGCTTGTAATAATTCATGTTTAAATAGATTTTTAATTTGTTAGATTCGAACATTTTAAGTTTTGTAATTCAACTTTTGAGTACGGTTCATTTTACTCAAAGACACACAAACTCTAGCATTGTTGCCCAATAATCAAAAACAGACTTCTCACATTTTAGAGACAAACAAGTAAAAGACTTATAGGTCATAACAAGTGGGCTTTTTCAAATTACATTTGTGATGCTTAAGATATGGTTGGATATGAACAAACTATTAAACTTGCCATTTGTGTTGTGAATTACCTTTTAATTTATGAACCAATAATTGTAAAATATCAACTTCGATATTGCTTGCTGGCACGAGTTTCGTCACTGCAGCTTTCCAAATCGTCGGTATTTTTGATCTGATGGGAATCGGTGGGTACTGAGACCATCTTAAGTAGTGTTGCAAACGGTTACAATACACCTTGACGGCATTTTCATATAACAAAAAGTGCATGAAGTTACATAAGGCTGCATGTTGTATCACGTCACACAATATATCTCTACGGGACGACCATATCTATGCGTTAGATATGCATACGTCATGAATTTGCTCCAATTTGGGGGCGTTGGTTTCAATTTTAGTTTTTTTATATTGTTGCGATGTTGTTAATTTCAAATGAAGTTGCATTTAATAGTTAACTAGTGAATATTTTATAGTTTAGGCTGGGAAAATACCAAAGTATAGAACCTTTTGATTCACTTAAAAGACGTTTTCATTATATGGGAGCTCTTTTTTAACCCAATTTCAAAGACAAAACAAAACTAGAGCTAAGTCGCTACACAAAGCACAATAGACCGATCCATTAAGCCCCGCCTCCTTACGAGTTGACCAATCACAGCCGCGAAACCCGATCACCATTAGTGCAAAGATCACCAAACGGCTCAAATAGTGATCAGATTTCGCGGTTGTGATTGGTCAATGAGAAATGGGCGTGGCTTAATGGATAGGTGTATTAATATCAACCCAATGAATAAATCTATATAGTGTGAAAATGACAATGTTGTTTTTGTTTCATTAATTGCCCACTGCTGTCCAATACTTTACCACTGGCCAAAATATGTGTGCACTCGAACTTGGGCTCTAGCCATCGAAGCATTTGACAAAGTTAGGTAAGCAAAAAGAGAAGCATTGCTGACCCGAAGATGACCATGGCCAAATTTTACGAAAATCATTAGACAAACCAAATACATGTAAAATGCAAAACAAAAAACGTGTTTTAATTTTTCATGAAATGACCACTGCTGACCAATAGTTGACCCCTACCCAAAGTATTTTCTTTGGCCAATAAAGCAGTTAATCAAATAAGGCTGTAAATGGCTGAACAATACTGACCACTGGATGACCATTTGCAAAATTTCATAAACATTCCAAGATGGATAAAATACAAATGTAAAAAGCAACAGTTTAATCGTTTTCAAAAATTTATCACGGCTACCAATAGGCGACCACTGGCCAAAATCTATGTACACCTCAAATGTAGCTCGAGCCAATGAAGCATTGGACCAGGTTAGGCTGCAATCGGCAAAGGAATGTGGGAGAATAAGAATTTTGTAAACATTCATGAAATGACCACTACTGCCCGATGGCCAAAATCTTTCCTCTGGTCAACACAGCATTGAACCAAGTTAGGTTGCAATCGGCTGAAATAAGTGGAAGATGACGCTTTCTGTAAATATTCATAAAATAACCACTCCTGACTACTTGATGATCATTGACAAAAATGGTTTGAAAATTCCTAGAAAGTTTAAACAACATATTTTTATTAATTTTTTTAAAATAACCATTGCTGACCGAAAGGTGACTACTGTCCAAATATTGAAAACTCGAGCAAATGAAGCATTGGACCAAGTAAGGCTGCAATCGGATATAGAATGTGGGAGAAGAACCATTTTGTAAATATTCATGATATGACCATTCTGACCGATAGGTGACCATTGGCCAAAATGTAGCTCGAGCTAATGAAGCATTGGTCCAGCTAAGGCTGCAATCAACTAAAGCATGTTGGAGAAGAAGCAGTACTGACCACCAGATCACTGTTGGCCAATCTTTATGACGATCCCTAGGTAGATGCCATGGTTTAATTTGACCAAGTTGGGTTAAAATCGGCCAAATTACTCATGAGTTATTCCCTTTAATATTTTGAGCACGTGGCCGTTTAACAAAAAAAAGAAATAAGAAAGAAATAACTCTAGCATTAAAGTGTATCAGCCTGCTTTGCAAGGCTAATATAAAATTACATTAAAAACATTCTAGGATCACATTAAGGAAGAATTATAATGTCACAATACTTTGCAGCCTGCTTTGCAGTGCTGATATAATCAAATAACGTCGCCAGCTTTCGGGCCACTATGAATCCATAACAGGCATTGAAATTGTCACGTAATTTGTTTCTTATCCATATCAAACCAAAGTCTATCACGTTTAAAAGGATACAAATTATAGAAATGTCAATTTCAAGAGATTTGATGTAGTTTTACAAACAAATTACACAGAATTCTTATAAATAAATGATAGACCTTCGCAGGTTACTGCAGAATAACTCACAATGGTTTTTCCCGGTTATACAGTAAATCTTAGATAAACAACCATTAGATATACGTAACTTTAAGGTAAAACCTATGAACCAAAATAAAAGGACCATGACATTTTTTTTCCCGCCAAAATTTCAACATGGCTGCCAGTTTTAGTTTTGAAAAACAGAAATGATCACAACTGTAATTTTAGAACTCTCTCAGTCTATTAAAATAACAAACTTGTGCTTGTGCATGTTGTACACGGACCACTCTATCCACGCCCATTATAAAATAAAACATAACAAGAGTGATAATTTGCTAATAGAAAAGCGGTTATCTTGGTATTAGGGGCCCGATTACGCATGTGGCTTTGCACAATGATTCATTTATTTGTTGTTGGTGAATGGTGCTATAACCCTCCAATCACAATGCGCGGCAAAGTATATGGCATATGGATCTCATTTAACTAGTTTGGAAGCCCTTGAGATTGAATTTCTGTAAATCTTGAATGGTTATGTTTGTTACGTTTTTTCACTGGCCCGTTGATTGCGCTGAAAAATTCTCTGAATTAAAAGTTTCCGTTTAAAAATCATTTTATTAGTATTATACCTTTTGGAGTAAATTGCTGATATGTCTAGTCTATAAAAAATATAACAGTAGTTGAATTATGACGGAGAAAGATATCCTAGTATGGCGTCCACAGTCGAATGGATTAGTCTACAAATTTCAAATCTGGTTTGTCTGTACTCCAATAAATAGTTGTGGCTTGATTTCGTACAGTTTAAAGTTGTCATCTTTATGGGCAAAAAAATGAATCAAACTCCATAAGAATTTTGAACGAGCAAATGTGCGTTTTGTGTAAAAAAAAAAAACAAGCGCAAAATAAATGATATTGGTTGGTGAACCACTTGGCTTAACGCTTGATGCAGATAAAACCCAAAGCCTTTTGCTTTTGCTTTGAATCCGGCTTGGAATTCATCGATAACTTCGATAACGTGTTGTTCCGGTAAGGGACCTTACGCAGGCGGACGGAGCCCTAGCCGGTGTCTAAGCCCAAGATTAACGCCCCATACAGGCTGACGGAGCCCTAGCCGGTGTCTAAGCCCAAGACTAACGCCCAACGCAGGCGGACGGAGCCCTAGCCGGTGTCTAAGCCCAAGACTAACGCCCAACGCAGACGGACGGAACCCTAGCCGGTGTCTAAGCCCAAGCCTCAGCAGAGGCCGTGGTTTTGAAAACGGTCCAAGTTACCCGTATTGCGTCTAGCTTGAATTATGATACCAAGCCAAGATTCTGCGTTGTGATTGGTTGAGAGCGCTTTATTATGATATCACTTATTTTTACTAAGAGCCTCGTTACCCTGACGAGCTGTACCCATATCAAAAACTGTTACTACCCGAAGCAACCAATGTACTATACACATAGAAACCACTGTACTATTTCCGTACTAAACAATATAGTACACCCGTGGCAACCACTGCACTAAACCCTTAGCAACGATGGCTTCTTGATACCTAGACGTCTAAACACAATATGTATATAGTGATCCCCGGATTATTGTGGTTTCTTCTGGCTTTGCATCGGGGGGAAAATGCCTGGGATCACCTCGGGAATCGTAGTTTTAATCATCAGTAATCAAAGCAGTTAATGTTTATAAAACTATTCATACCGTCTATTTTGTTCAATGATGTCCCTCATTTTTTTTTCCAACTTTGTTTTTGTGGCGTTTCTTATTTTATTTTTTAAGGGTAATGAGCCGTAATTTGATATCAATATAATTTGATATCAATATAGTCAACTGTAGCTGCGCATGTTGCATCTGCTCCATGCAGATTCAGCAAGTCTGTCTTTCGATAGCGGAGTTGATTGGCGCAATATCGGTACATGAGGGCGCAAGTTAACAATTTTTTTTATTGATATTGCAGCAACTCCTACAGCTACAAAAGTCCCTTGGGCAAATTATGACATTGACTTCTCTGGATTAGTAGGTCGCCTTAGCAAAATGAATAGTTACAGTGTGTTGACTTATACAGCTTTATAAGTAAACTGGTCAGTATCTTGTTATCATACCGCAATGTATGGTATGCACTCCTATAGAGCTCCTTTTGGGGCTTTCTTTTTTATTTGTTTGCTTACTGTTGTTCTATTGAAAGGAATTAATGTGATTTAACCACGATATTGGTTATTATAGGAATTGCCTCTACACGAACCCCATTGGTGCATGATGCATAGGTATGTTACAAACTCTTATTTTAATTAATTGTTTACTGATTTCTGAAGAGGACACAAGAACAGTTTATGAAGTTGCATTTTCCTGATTGATTCAAGGTATTAACATTTTACAACCAATAAAGCGATCACCAAATGTTGCATTAGATGTTGCAGGCAGGTTGTGCTTTCGTCTGTTACGCTGTTGCCAATAATTATTTCCAATCCTGTACTGTGCCTTTAAACTGGAGAGGAACTGCATGCCAAGAAAAGATCACCAAGTCCTTTGAACTATGGTTTGATTACATCCTGTGAGGACTTTCTATGATCCCAAAACTGTTTAAAGATTTGGGAATGACGCAAACAAATGGAATAACATCATGATGTCTACCTTTAGAAGAGTGGCTGAAGCTCTTCATACGAAGTAAGGGCAACGTCACTGCGTTACTGTGATTGGCCGTTTGTGAGAGCCATGCCTGCGTCATCGACTGAGAGGTGGGACTTACTATCATCATGTGCGCATGTCTTTACCTACCAGCAAAATTGGCTGGCTTTCAAATCCATTGTGGTAAAGGGAACAAAGATCCTGTTTGTCTTTCCTTTGGAGGAAGGGTTCTTTCGATTGTCGCGGAAACTGTTAAGAGAAGGTTTCTATATAAAATTTACATTAAAGAGTCCCTGGAGAGAACACATAAACCATCTGATCATCAACAAGGAACTTCCGAAAATGATGTTATCTACCAAGGATTACGGAAGCAGAGACATATAAACTCGTGGGTTCATGGATTTCTAAACTTCATGCACTTTATACATTATAAACTTAATGCATCTGGTAAAAGAAAGGCAATGTTGAGTAACTTTCATTTGGCATGTTTTATTTGCTCAATTTTTCTCCAAAACTGATTATTTCACACTTGCTTTCCTTTTATCTCTGCATTAAAACATTCATGTAACTCTATGATTTAGAAGTAAATGGGTAGCACACTGTCATCTTTGTGTGGCAGCTGAGCTATGGGGTCATGGGGGCAGGTGCTCCACTTGCGGACTTGAGGAGACGCCAAATCGAACAGCTCTGTGCCCATTGCATTATTGCCTTACCCTCAACAAGTGGCATAACCAGAGGCCCACCCCCCTCTCAAACATCCCTAACACCCCCCCCCCCCTGACCCCTCATGAGATATGGTGTGTAAATGTTGCAATCCAAGCTAACCCTGTTAGAAACCTGGGGTTATATTTGATCCTGGGATGTCTATATGTCAGCACAGATATCAATTAAACCTCCGATTAAGATTGAAAGAGAGCGTGGACTAATGATTGATGATACCACAATTCCACAAAGATGGGCGTTATTTCTTAGGTCACTTCCAAGCTTTGACTTTTGTAGCAGTCTTTTTATCGGCATCAGTAAACAAATCACCAAAGCAAACTGCAAAACAGAGAACCTCCTCAAGGTTGATTACCGAAAAGCGCAACTGTGATTTCATCGCCTCCGAAACAATCAAACTACATAGGTTCCTTTCAGATCAACTCAAAAATTCTCACAGTCACTTGTTTTTAGAGCTCTTCATAATCTAGCTCCATCAGAAATCATGTGGAACAGAGCGGCCAAGATCATCCAGAAACTCCCTAAAGGCCATCTCTATTTCAGGAGGCTTACTATACCAGCAAAAACTGTGCTTTGTTTGACTTTCAACGCTTTAGGCTTGCGGATTCAAATAAGTATGCCCACCATATAATTATTTAAAAAAATAATCAGTTTTGGGCGAACGAGGGGCCGACTTCAACTGCCAAAAGAAGTTGGGATTGGTAGTTTGAGCTAATTAGCCTTAATTTTGTCCTAACTAATAAAAAGTGTTGTCCCAAAAGCCCTAATCTCCGATATCCAGCAACGAGTGAGACAATTTCCATCCCAAACCCTGCTCTACAGCGTGTTCACTTTGTTTCAAAAAATATATATACAAAATTGGATAGCATTATCATTATACTTGTGCACGGTACATGCGAACTTCCGCCCACAGTTTATGTAGGCAACTTTCTAAAACAACTTCCAAAGCTTTGATTTCTCGGCAGTTTTGTTTATTTTCCGCAATGTTTATACTCTCACACACAAAATATAACGGGAAACCAAGTCGTAAAACTTGCAAATAATCTCACCTAAAATAAACTCTGATATAAACTTATAGGAGCCTAAAATTGTAGAATCTGTCTATAGTGACTCTTGTGGAATTCCATTGTTCCATTGAGTAAAAGACCCCACAATTGCTCTCCCATAAGCCCACGTCTGCACACAACCTTACAAACCGTGTTTGTGGGGTCCTGCTATTGTTGTTCTATTATTCCCTTTTCTAAAGAAATCCTCGGTGGGGTCCAACTTGAACAAAGAAATACCTTGTGGGGTTTGATGTTCCATTGAGTAAAATACCCCACGAGGGCCCTTCAACACTACAAACCGGGTTTGCGGGGTCCTGCTGTTGTTGTTCTAATAATATTACATTTTCGAAAGAATTCCTGCTCCCAAAGTTGAGCATTGGCAAATTTCGATGGGTCTATGATTTTATTGTGTAAAAAGACCCCACAAGGGCCCTTATACGCACACCCAACCTTACGGCCATATTAGTAACTGTTTTACCCCCATCACAGTCTTTGAGCAAATGTGTCATTTAAATGATGTATTTTTCATGTTTTTGTGGGAGGGTATACACAAAAATGATAATTTGAAAGCCGAGAAAGATTCCTTGCAATTCACGATTAAATTATGGGGTTCTCAAAGCTTTGTGGACTTTGTGGACAATTTTAATTAACAGACTAATGCTCATAGTTTTGTTTTTACCATTTTGGTTATTTATTTCTCTGCCTACTCTTTAGCTGGTCAGATCATTCGATTGGTCATTGACCGATTTTACTCTGTGCCAAGTACAGATAAAAAAAAACAGTTGATGGCCATTTCCGTCAACAGGGGAACATGTGACATCGTGATAGATAGCGCAGACAATAAGTTGGGTACATTTCAGGTCCCTGGACCAAATTTTCTGAACTTAAAATCTGTGTCAAAATTTAATAATTTTTATAAAAGGTTGATCCAGAGAAAATCCTCTTCTGTTTTTAATAGTTTCATCGGTAATTGTCTTAATATATTTGGTAATGAAACTAAGGTACCCATACGCTTTAAGGTACCTGTAGGCCTGGAGATACCCGTAGGCCTAAAGGTACCTGTAGGTCTGAAGGTACCCGTTGGCCTGAAGGTACCTGTAGGCCTGAAGGTTACCGTGAGCCTGAAGGTACCCATACGCCTTAAGGTACCCGTAGGCCTGAAGGTACCCGTAGGCCTGAAGGTACCCGAAGGCCCGAAGTTACATGTAGGCCTTAAGTTTATGTAGGCCTGAAGGTACCCGTAGGCCTGAAGGTACCTGAATGCATGAAGATACCCGTAGGCCTGAAGGCACCCGTAGGCCTGAAGGTACCAGTAGGCCTGTAGGTACCCGTAGGCCTGAAGGCACCCGTAGGCCTGAAGGTACCAGTAGGCCTGTAGGTACCCGTAGGCCTGAAGGTACCCGTAGGCCCTAAGGTACCTGTATAGAAAAGATGATGAGAAAAGCTTAGTTAAAAGAATTATGGAAAACCCACGCAAACAGGTGGGGACTGAAACCCAATCCACATGCAAGGCTCCGTTACGTACTTATAATATACCTCGATAATATACAGAGGTGATGTTTCAATCTGAGGCTTACTAATGAGGAAGCCCGTTCCAGTAATAACTCAATAAAAGTACCTCATCAAGGGGAAACAAACAATTGAAAATTATACACATTATCGTCACTTGTTAATGAAACTAACCCCAATGAGAACGGGAACAAATACCTTGACCAAGCATACATCGTTGTCATTGTTTTCAAAAACAATGTTTTTTACATCTTTACTCCGACCTTTAACTTTAAAAAATTGTCTGTGAAACTATTCCAATGATTAACAATAGCCCTTTTCAACTTCATGAATCAAAACGGACATGTCTTTCTTCAACAATCAAGATACTCACAAGCAATGGGGACAAATGTAGAGACTTATTTATTAATTATTGTGTGTGTGTGTTTCTTTCTCTCTTTTTTTTGGGGGGGGGGGGTAATCATACAATTTGTCGACTGAGAATGTTCCACGTGCCCTAACTGTGTATATTTTAAAAGCAAGGTGTCGCTGATCTCCGAAGTTACAGACTGAATCTTTATTGAAAAGATGTTAACTTTGCGTCGGGGATAAATAATATCTTTCTTTGTTTTACTCTAACACCTTACACGTACACCGATGTGTAATAATCACTATACTCAGTTCTTTCCCGAGTTCTGTGAACAAAATACACAGTCAATACATCTGCTAGTGGTAAAACATCTGCTCTAGCAAAGACAAAAGGTCGTGGGTTCGAATCCCACCTGAGTGAGTGATTTGCCCAAGGATTTTTTTCACAGAACTCGGGAGAGTACTGAGTATACAGTGCTTAATACATATCAGTGTAAGGGATAAAACCATATTATATGAAATCTTCCTTTGTTATTAAGCGTGTCGTGGCCGAGCGGTTTATAGCATCGCACTCGAGCTTTGGTATATGGTCAGCAGAATATGGGTTCGAGTCCTGGTCATGTCCTTGAGCAGGATACAATACCATTATGTTAAGCATTAAGTCCCGTGTACTGGGGTTGGAAGTGCACGTAAAGGAAACCCAGAACACTTACATGTATATGGGAAGAGTGAGGGGTAACACTAATGTTTCTGGTTCACATAGAAAACCTACAGTGATCCTTCGTTTCATCACCAAAATTATACAATAAAAATAAGATACACAATAATAATAACCCAGATGTTCATTACATTTCGACTGTTTGTCTCGATGGCGATACAAAGATTAATTTGACTTTACATGTTTTCTGAAGTCACTGAGTACACTATTGAAGGCGAGGCTTTTGTTTCGTTGTAGATGTATATGCGATGCTTGGGTTGTGTAGATAGCACGGAAGAGTTACTTATCAATGTCCTATTTACCACAATCGACACATTTTGAGTTTATCAATGCAATGATAATTGAAGAATCATCATTTAGATCGCAAAAAGATGCAGTATTTTGTTTTCAGAGTTTTGTTGTTGTTTATTTCTCTGCCTCAGCCTATCCCATCAGGACCCAATTCGTGGTGCTGCTTACCATCAAGAAATATTCTTTTACTGAGTCATGTATGCACTTGGGCATAAACGCAGAAATTTGCCGTTAAACTTTGCAGTCAGATTGTATCGTATTGCCATCTAATGAATAACAAATCCCGCTTTTAACGTGTACTTCCACGATAGCTATCGAGTGCGTACACGGCATATAGCATTAAAGAACTCCATTACTTTAAGACCGTGTACGGACATGAAAACTCTGGATCTATCATGTACATACACTATAAATATCATACGTATATAATAGTCATCAAGTACGTACGTGATAGTTACTGCAAACGTAAATGATAAGTTTAAAACTGTTGTGCGTACATGATAACAACATGTATGTATAAATAACTATCGTGTATGTACACGATAAATGGACATGATGAGAGCTGATATATTTCCTCTTTATTCCGAACTTTATTTTCAATGAACACACTTTGGGTTGCAACATTTATAGCACTATCATTATTGCAATGCCTCCAGAGTGAACAACAGTTATTTAGGCCTACCCTGGAAAATATAGACTTCCGCCCACAGTTACGCTTGTAACAGAGAGCTAAAACAGACAACTTTATACACATTCGGATTCCCAATCATCTTATTTTCCTTTTCAACAGTGTTCTACTCTAAAGCATTAAGTAAATGTTACGAAACCGAATCGTTCATGTGAGTATAACTTGCCCAGACATTTAACCCTATCAACTTGACCCTACGAAAACTTGGTCAGCCGTGACCGAAAAAATAAATAAAATATGAAATCTAAAAATGGCCACAACTTTTTTCCAAAACCTCGTGGGAGGTAAAACAATTGATAGAAATGTAGCTCTATGTGTAAGCTTTATAGTGGTGCATATTGTTAACCGGTTTATGAGAAGCAAAACAGTAATTTTAATAAAATAGCTTGAGCAAATGATGCAAAATTTGTAAAAAAGGGTCAAGGACCTAACCTCAATTTGTAGACACTTACCGAAACCATTGCAATGATATAATGAGCCAGTCTGGAAATGAACGTGGTTATCTGACTTACACGGTGACTAAAGACAGTATAAGTTATACAAACGCAGGAAAACGGCCTGATTTTTCGACCCTATAGCAGAGTCTTTTCTCGAAGGCTAATTGACAACGCAACACACATATGAAGAGGTAAACTTGGGTAGCAGAAGCAGTCATATAATGGAAAGAGATGAGGAGAGAGAGGGGCGGGGAGATAACGTAGAAAAGGCAAGGGTGTACAATGAAGACGTAGAGGGAAGGGGCCGGTTAGCAAGGTTGTGGGTTTGAAACCAACCCGATTGTTTTGCTGATGTGGGTGGGGTTTTTTCACGGAACTCGGGGAAAGTACTGAGTATACAGTGCGTAACGCACATTGATGTTTGGGGGGGGGGGGGGGGGGACATTTATATATTACCAATAAAAGGTCCAATCACACGAAGAGGATGTTCAGTGCAACCTCGGGATATGCTCGACCTGAAACCTAAACAGCGCACTCTATCTCGAGATAGAGCAGCACAATCTTGGGATTTGCTCGAACTCGGGATTGAACAGCGCAATATGGGGAGATTGCTTTAGCGGTGATTGAACAGCACATTCTAGGGATTTTTGTGCCCGTGTTTTTATCTCTCACATGATGGCTCAATTTAAAAAGATGGTTTTATTCGTGGTCAAAGTTTTGGGCTTAGGCTTTGTTTGTATTTGTTTTATCCCCACATGTTCTGCTCCACATGATGTGGTTATGCAAAGGGCTCTTTTAAATGCTACTCTATTTTTTTCTTCCTTGGGAGGTTTCATGAAACTAAGCCAAAATATTGTTGTATTTTCACAGTTAGGCAAGTTTGGTTACAGCCATTTTAGCCTACCGGTACGGACTATAAAAACCCAACGATGCATTATGGTGTTTTTGTTAATATCTCTGCAAGTCTACTTAGTCCTTTATCTGTTCAGATCATTCGATTGATCATGTGACTGATATTACTCTGTACAAAGGGTGCACCCCACTAAATAAACCTCCATAGCATACAGTGCAACAAGCTAAATGTTATAAGAAAAGGGGTTAGGAAGAGAAGCCCCTTAGAAGTCTCACAGCTTTTTACAGTAAAGGGAAGATTATTAATTGACTCTTGAAGTTTTATCCTCTGATCAATTTGATATGGGGAGTCCCAAGGCCCGTCAATTTACTCTCCCTCCAAATAAAAACACCCCTACACCCGGTGTAATTTTCCAAACGTCCGGGCATAATCTTGAAAAAATTTCCCCACACCTCTCGGCAACTAGGAACATTTATTTCAAAGCCTATGTCATCCAATTTTTTTCTAAGTGTTGTTAACATGCATGTCAAGATGTTGCTTGGATTATTTTGTTTGCTTAATTAAGTAATGTTTATGATTTGGTTTCATCTACCATTGACATACCGATTTTGTACAAAAGGGATTCTGGCAGATTTTTGTCATTCCATTTGTTTACCAAATCACTGACCCCTGATGATTGACACCTTCAAGGACGTGTGGCCAAAGGTCCAGTTTATAGGATTTCATGGCATGGGCTGACCAGTGTGTACAATTTGGTTAAGACAATGGAAATAAGTGTAAATGTACATAATTGTAATCTATAAAAAGTGATGTTTTAGTCCCAATCCTCCAGCTTAAAAGTATATCAACAGACTTACTGACGAAGTCAGGGAAGAAACCTTTAGCAGAACAAAGAGCGTTAATTGTTTCATTCAAAAACATAAACCTTAGCCCTGGCAAACGACAAACTGTTTGACAGGGATTTTCACATCGTTAGTTCAAAAGACAATTGTTAACCTGTAGTTTAGTCAGAACTTTATTTTTAATTGACACATTATGGTTCCCTATATTGACATCATTATCCTACTTTGATTTGGGCTTTCTTAAGTCATGATTTCTTTTTGCTAGTGGTACTCTTGAACTAAACATTATTTCGGCGATTCAGAGAAAATAATCCGGTCAGGTTGGAAGGGGAAAAATGGAGAATCCGGCTCAAAGGGTTTTAACACAGATCGGTGTATGGGTAAAACACAAATAGTAACATTCTTTATCCCTGATGCAAAACATAGATTAAAATGGTTGCGGTACCCGCTTCTGGTAGGATTCGAACTGCCTCTCTACCGGGCAAGGTCGGTTTTTAATGGCAAGATCTGCTCTAGAATGGCAAGGTCGTGGGTTCGAATATTAACTGATTAATTTGCGGTATAAACATTTAAAGTTAAGTAGAAAACCTAAAGCATGATGCCAGGCGGTAAGGATTGGTAGGCCTGATGTCAAAATTGTTGTAATAAAACCATATGTTAAACTACTTTCTCGTCCCTTTTGCTTTGTATGTTAAAGTGGTGTCACAGACAACATTGGGGATGTCAATGACCGGCGCCCATTGCGGTGATCTTACCGCCGAGGATTGGCGGGAAAAGAGAAGATGGACATAGTGAGTAAAGACGCTTTACGATTGTGATGGTTGGCGTTTTTCCAACCATCCGCGGAATCGTGTTGACCAACATGAACATAAGAAGTAAACACATTCAGGCACAATCTTCGTGTTCAGATAATTCATTAAGTTGCTACACGCACACCCAGACTTCCTTTGTGGAGGGATCGTGTACCGTACATTATAGCATACACAAAATGACGCATAACTTGAATGCTAACAAGGGTTGTCGAATCTCCCGCTTTGGTATGACACCAAACACTCACCGATAAAGCATTTGAACATACGAACAAGTACATAGTCATGATGACCTGACACACACGCCTCTGGACGACAGACCACGAGGGTGTTAGTCTTGATTGGCGACGTTCATTTTGTTTAACGTAGTGCCCCCGCAAGGGCGTCGATCGCTACTGAAAAGTAGGGGGGACGGGCGAGCAAGTCTTGACAAAATACATATTACATTATTTGCACCCCCATTACTTTTACATTTAATTCTGTGTTACACTTGTTCCCTATTTTTGTTTGACCAGGAGGCGAGTTACAGGGGGTGATATTTAGCAATAACATCATCCGAAATGGTGTTTGGGCCTGGGTTTCCCTTATGTAAAACCGAGATTCTACCAAATACAAACATGCTTCGGGAGTCCGGCGTTTATCGTGTGTCAGCTTGAAGTTCTTCGAAAAAACAAAATACTGCTTCTTCGACAAATCTTGTCATGACCCAAACTGCTCCACGAGGGTGTTAGTCTTGATTGGCGACGTTCATTTTGTTTAACGTAGTGCCCCCGCAAGGGCGTCGATCGCTACTGAAAAGTAGGGGGGACGGGCGAGCAAGTCTTGACAAAATACATATTACATTATTTGCACCCCCATTACTTTTACATTTAATTCTGTGTTACACTTGTTCCCTATTTTTGTTTGACCAGGAGGCGAGTTACAGGGGGTGATATTTAGCAATAACATCATCCGAAATGGTGTTTGGGCCTGGGTTTCCCTTATGTAAAACCGAGATTCTACCAAATACAAACATGCTTCGGGAGTCCGGCGTTTATCGTGTGTCAGCTTGAAGTTCTTCGAAAAAACAAAATACTGCTTCCTCGACAAATCTTGTCATGACCCAAACTGCTCCTATTTATTTTAATGGATTTTACTACATTTTTGCGTTGTGCGATTGTAACAATTTGAAAATGTAACACATTTGCACGTGCGCGCACACCCAGACTTCCTTTGTGGAGGGATCGTGTACCGTACATTATAGCATACACAAAATGACGCATAACTTGAATGCTAACAAGGTATGTAAGCGGGATTTTGGCGTTCATGTCTTGGACGAAACTTTTCGTCTGTCTGTATAGAAACGGAAATAGGCCAAAAATACCATTCTGCGCGTGGTCCATCAGAACAAAAGATGAAAAGAAAACATTTCACCGTTTGTTCAGGCTATTCTTTTATTTGAACAAAAATTGTAATGAAATATTAAATCTAGAAAATGGTGTATATTTTGTCATATTTTGTTGCATATTTCTAATGAACAGTCAACCAAAAAGTGGGGGGGGACATCTGATATGCTGTCCCCCCCCCCCCCCCCCCAGTCTAAAAAGTGGGGGGACATGTTCCCCCCGCCCCCACCCATCGACGCCCTTGGTAGTGCGATATCGCAACACGAATTACTGGAGAAGAGATATCTGTATCACACGAACATCTGGATCAAAACGAACGTCTTGACGCTTTTGGCTCTAGACCCCGCCCACATTTGTTTTTCGGGCAGCGATTTAAATATTCATAAAATGAAACGCACGCGCACAACGGTGAGCAGGCTGTGGTCAGACTGTTCCCCTGTATACCCTACTATGATGGCGGAGAGTTTCTAACGATAATCGCTGGCCGTTATTACACAAGGTGAATGTGTTGGTGCTTGATAATGATAGTTTATATCTGTCCTTTTGCTGTGTGGTGATACTTTATGTACAATCACACAAGAGACTTCTCATTCACGGTGTCACCTTCGATCGGGGTTTCCGTGTAGTGTACACAGTCCATTCAAAAAGTCTTTAACGATATATTTAGATAAAGATAGTAGCTGCTTGAAAAATAACACTTTTCCCAAATCCAGTCGGGAAATTTACAACTAAATCGTGACCTTCCACAAAATTACGAACTGCAGTGGTTTGATGACTTTTAAACTCTTCAAGGCCCAATTTAATTCTCGCAAATTCTAATGCTGGTTCAACATTCACAACCATATTTCTCAAAGCCATTGCCTAGAGGCATACTAACAATACACCTACGTCTAGGTACCATACACAATATCTGTCACTGAACGCATAATGCAAATTAGCCTCGTTTTGATCTGCCTGGTTTTTTCCGGGCAGCAAATCCAAAATCGTCAAGACGTTGTTTTGATCCAGATTTATAGACTTGCCCAGTCCTTCTGAGTCAGCCCGACCAAACAGTCAATGTAGCGCCCTCTACGGTGGCTAAAACAAAAAACAGCGTCGCCAATCAAGACTACGAGGGTGTGTGCCCAATGGGTTTTATACTGCTAAAGGTATTCAATTACGTAATAAAGCATTTCAACTTAAACTATGGGAGATTCGGTATAAAGCATTCATTGAATTTAATACAATCGATCTGTTACATCATCACACGATCAAGGGACTACATTGAGATTCTTTGCCGGTCAATGGAGACAAGTAACGGCAATGCTTTCACCTTTCCTCATCGATGAATATTAAAGATCAGCTTGAACGACATCACTAAAACAAATTAGACCCTTTATATTTGTTTATTGTGTGTTTAGTTATTATTTGGTCGTAAGTTTGGATATTTCTGCGTTGCAATTTTGCTGAAATTTGATTGGAAAAACTATTATCCCTTTTTCCAATTTTTGAACTAGTGGTTTTTATCACCTTTGGCGGTGCCTTCGTATTGTCGGAACCAATGCGTCACAATGCGTCACAATGTGGACTGGTGAATATTATTTATGTTCGTCTCTATGCATTTACTGATTTGTTTCTTTGGATCGTTACCTATTTTTCAAACTTTGTTCGAACATCTCGTGTAAGTCTGTATCATGCCGAGCAAAATGTGCTTTCGGTGGATTCCAGAATCAGCAAAAAGAGTCCAGAGATTATTTTTCTTTCATTTTCCGAGGAATCCGGCGATGTTTGTTAACAACTCCCGAAAGGATCTCAAGTTGTCAACAAATTGTCCTTGAATGGTTTATATGAAGAAGGGATCACCAAACAATTTATTCTATAAAATCTTAACTTTAATTGGTTGGTCAAGGGTACGCCGTTACTATACGGACCACAAAAAAGAGACATAATGGTATGAAAACAATTACTGATAACAGAAATAGTTTAATTCACTTAAAATAATTGATATTGTTAAATAGCGGAGAGAAAGTTTCAGTTTTAATTAACGGGTTTTTTTCCCCCCACAGAATCCTTTAAAGTAGTCTGTGGTTGTAGGCAATGGGATGGTCTGAGCCAATGTTTGTTTTTACTGTGTGCATAAATTATTTGCATGATGATTTGTATAGGGACAATATTTTAAAGGCAATGGTAGTCGATTGCATGGAAAATAGGCTATCCCAGTATGCTGACGATACAATGTTGTTTTTAGACGGTTTTCATTGTTCCTTTGATAAAACCTTTAAAATTACTTACATCTTTGCATCCCGCCAAAGAGGTTTTGGTATTTGTTTTTAACCAACCTTGATAAATGGTGACAATGAACTATAACAGAATTTCAGTTTCAAAATGGTCCCAAAGAAATCTAACTGTTCTTTGGCATGTAACAGCAGGGTCATTCCATGTCAGACCAACGCACTTTTTTACCTCATGTCTTCCGATTTTGATACAAATTGCTGTGCTTGTAGGTCCTGATGAGCAATGAATGCACACCAATTTTTAGCCCAATCCGACCTACCATGTGGTCAGGGCAGAAACCACAAAAACCTGACATTTTTAGAGTAAAATACCACCCTTTTAGTACAAATATGTCATAATCATGTTAATTTTCATCAAATATATGCAAATTTGGTATTAAAATAATGAGAATTGCATGCTCAAATCAATTCTTTTGTCAAAAATAAATTTTTTGAAAAGTAGGTCACCGTGACCTTTAATATGTTATCGTGACCTTTGACCCAATTTTTGTAATAATGTATCATTCCGAAAAACAATGAAATTAAAATTACTTGATAGAACATGTCTTCCTCTATCAGAATCCACTAAGAAAAAATTTGGCTCTTCAAAATTCACAATTTTATGACTATTTTTGTACAGTTGGTAGGTTACAAATTAGTCAATTTATAGACTTAACATTAGAAATTCACTAACACAACTTACTGTTCTGTTTCAATTGTTACTAAAATTATTCTTGGTTGGGGAATTTCTCATGTTGAGGGCTGATGTGGTCGAACCAGAATCATACTTTAAATTATCAGCAGTGGCGTACCCAGGATTTGGCTTCTTATTTTTTTTTTTGGGGGGGGGCTCATTTTTTTTTCTTCAAATTTCTTTAGAGGATTGTAAAAATATGACACAAAAAAACAAAAAAACAAATTGACAACCTTTGAGGGGGTGGGCTCAAGCTCCTCGACGCCCCCCCCCCCCCCCCCCCGGGTGCGCCACTGATAATAATTAGTTATCCCACAAGCGCATTTGGAATACGAAATAATGCAGACATTGTAATTCCTCATCGTGCGGGTGCAGATAATGCTCAGTGTCATCAGAACATACTTCATTCAGGCGATGTCCCACTGAACATAGCCTTGACCAAGGCGTTGGAGTTTTACTTTCATTTATTAATTTGTCTTTTTAGATTAGTTGGTTTTCCCTTTGCGCTATTGCG
Organism: Leptasterias polaris; assembly: GCA_037783415.1. Lineage (NCBI taxonomy): Eukaryota > Metazoa > Echinodermata > Asteroidea > Forcipulatida > Asteriidae > Leptasterias > Leptasterias polaris. The sequence goes on from JAZGTN010000202.1 coordinate 2,001,070, forward strand.
CCATTGCGCTACCCATGCACCCGAGCTATGTGCTGCAGTCTTTGGATGTGTGCCAAGCATGTGTACAACAGTGCTTGCGTGGTGTGAGATGTGTACACGTAGACTATCTGACGGCCTCCGCATGCGGATAGTAATACGAGTGCGGATGACCTGCGCACAGTAGTAGTACGGGCGTCGTGCGATGTCATACAAACATTACGCACAGTGCTTGTGTATAGGCTAGTGGTGGATTTTACGGCGTCTTTTCGGAGTGAAAACTGCGACCGCCTTGAGCAAGGCTACACTGAACACTGAGACTGAGACATTGTTTCAACCAGTCCAAAGAGAAGACTGTCTTTTAGCAAAAATTCCCCAACTGGTGTAGAATCAGTGAAGAACTTGAAATATATACCAATTACCATTGCATGATGCTAAATTGCATGTTGACTGATGCATGAATTATTCGTCCAGTCAATAACAAAGATATAGTGCAGGGCTTTAGTGTTAGCACAACTCAAAGGCCAGATATTCTGATGAGACATTTTTCTTGAAATCATAAGGTAGAATTTAGCTTTTTCTGGCTTTGTACTTTCTACATTTAGAAATCTAGTTTAATTTTAGTAACTTTAGAAACAGAAGAGTGAGTTGTGTTGGGGGATTTATAATGTAAAGTATATAAATTGACTACTTTTTAACCTACCATTCGTACAAAAATAGTCAAAAAGTTGAAAATTTTGAAGAGCCCAATTTTTTCTTAGTGGATTCTGATAGAGGAAGACATGCTCTATCAAGTCATTTTCATTTTGTTGATTTTCGGAATGATACATTGTTGAAAAAATTGGGTCAAAGGTCACGATAACATATTAAAGGTCACGGTGACCTACTTTTCACAAAATTAAATTTTGACAAAAGAGTTAATTTGAGCATGCAATTCTTATTATTTTAATACCAAATTTGCATATTATATTCAATGAAAATTGACATGGTTTTGACATATTTGTACCAAAAGGGTGGTATTTTACTCTTAAAATGTCAATTTTTGGTAGTTTCTGCCCTGACCACATGGTAGGTCGGATCGGGCAAAAATTGGTGTGCATTCATTGCTCATCAGGACCTACAAGCACAGCAATTTTTATCAAAATCGGAAGACATGAGGTAAAAAAGTGCGTTGGTCTGATAAAATAAGCGATTTCACTGCTCAATGAAATCGCTTATTATCTAAACTACTTTCCTTATTTTGTTGCTCCCTAACCCACCGCCGCATGTTATTAAAGTGTAAACAGTAGGCCTATGCTGTATAGGCCTATAATTTATCTGGAAAGGTGTTGACAGAGTCACTAGAAATCAAATGATCAAGAATTATAGTTTTGGAGGAGTAAAATTTGTAGATTTAGGATCCTACAGTATTGCTCCTAAGTGTACAAGGGTACGCCGACTATTGAAAGCGAATGAGACTTTCGGTTGGTTTAACTTGTTGAATTCACCCATTACACTTTCACTCAGAGGGGCCACTAAACACAATCAGTTCGGGTGGATGGATTAAATTTGTGCCGTGGTGTCATTAAGGCCGCTAGGAAATCATTTAGTAACTTACTTACTTTACTTTTAAAATATAAGAGGAGTTCCACTCGTTTCTAACTGTCAAGCATGTCTATTTTCTGCAGTATGCCCATTATACGTGTGACACTAAACTACGGTGGTTCCAATAGAGACTGGTCCAAAAGAATATTGGTTGTTAGTTCGTTTCTGGTTAAAATTTGCAAAAAGGAGAGCTGTTTATGTTCTGTCTGTTGTTCTGAGAGTGGAACCTTGATCCACTATAGGTTTGTTCCTGCGAGTCTTTGTCTTTTTGAACCGAAGTTAAGGGATGGATCAAGGAGACCCTCGATATGTTTTATTTTAGATCATGAGGAAAACTAAATTTATATCAGTATTCATAGTTTTAAAAAATGACCGACCTCAATCTAGTTCTGCCACCATTGTTGAATGAGAAACGATGATAACCAGCCTTTTTTTATTATTGAAAACAGAATTAAAGGGACACACCGGCTTCGTTTGGCTGTTTGGGCTACAAAATAGACCAAAACCTGACTCCAAAGGTCTTCCAGGAAATGGGAAGAACGGTTCCTAAAAGAAACCATCAAATGTTGCCGTTTTTGAGTATTTTTCAAAAAACGAAGGTCACGTGGGTATTCGAACTACATTTTTGGTTCGGATAACCCTAGTGATCTTCGGATCGTAGTTTTTCTTCCAGCCGTATAGAAATGAATTACTGCACCAAATTTAGATCAAATTATGGATACAAGTTTTAAATAATTATGAAAAATTGAACGTAAGATTTTATTTCCAAAAGTCTGAGCAACGGAAGCGTGTTCTAGAGTTCACAGCGTAGGGCTGGCGATACGAAACCACATACAATATGATGAGTAGCTAGCGGTGTGGCTCGGTGGGGCTAGCGAGAGAGAAACCCCGAGCTAAGAAATAGCTATTCGAATCCGCTTTTTCAACTAAATCACAACGTTTCAAAGGCTCTGTGTACGTTCCTTCCCCCTGATTTTTTACGGCATTTCCTGATAATTGAATAAGATTTAAATTGTCAATTCAAAGGAATACCACTTTTATTATACTGACGGTGCAAAGGTGTTTAGTTGAAACAATTTTGTGACAACAGAATACAAAATACGGAGCCCCGAAGAAAAAAATTAAAAGGAGAAAAAATATATAAAAATCCTCCCTCAAAATGTTATTTCCTTCCCTCAAATTAATATTTTGTTCCCTCCTGTCATTTCTTCTCGAGACACGCAAAATCCGAACCAAAACCATTTGTTCCCTTTTCAATCCCTCAAAATATATTTTCGTCTCACAAATTATTTATATATATTATTTTGTGAACGAAATATTGTTTTTGAGATAAATAGATCATCCCTCAAAATACGCTTTCGTTCCCCCAAATTACGATTTCGTTCCCATCGAACACTTCCGTTCCATAAAGATACGCTATAGTTCCCTCAAGATATGCTTTTGTTGACCAGGAATATCCTTTCGTTCACTCGAGATACACTTTCAGTCCCTCAAGATATGCTTTCGTTCCCAAGAAATATGCTTTCGTTCCCTAAAAATATGCTTTCGTTCCCCAGAAATACAATGTGGTTTCCTTTATAATTTATACGCTTTCGTTCACTCAAGACCGTTTTGATCCCTCAAGATATACTTTCGTTCCCCCGCGAAGTACGATTTCGCTCAGGTGAAGGATTAACTTGTTTGATTAAAACAAATTATTACATTACCTAGAAATCATAGTTTAATGGAACAAAATAACGCTTCCAATGAATGAAATAACAAGTCAGGGGAACAACACATTATTGGGAGGAAGCAAATAAATGTTACCTTCTTTTTAATCAAAACAAAACATTCACCAGTCTTTTTAGGGGCTTTTCGTACCCACCAAAAGTAAAACCTGGTCGTCGCAACGACCGTCGCGTTGGGAGGATGGATGGTAACGATTGCATTCCAACTACTTTTGGCAATTTGCAAAAGTAGTAGGCCATTAGTGATACATCTATATATAAAAAGAGCACGGGTTTTTCTCTGTCTTTCCGTCCGTCCGTCTGTCCGCCTTGCGTTGTTTTCCCAGTTACGGGAGAGTCGTGTGCCTAGCGGCGTTAGCGGCCTTTTTTATCCTGCGGTAAAAAGAAACGCGCTGTGCATGTGTGCGGTTTTCCCAGTATGCCAAAGTCAATACATGTGCGGCCTTTGTTATCCTGCGCTTAAAAGAAATATCCTGTGTATGTTCGCGCGCGGTTCCCGGGCTCCCCATGTTGACTGCGCTTGGAAATGTTCGCGACGGTGCGGTGCCTGGAAATACAGCTGTTGTGTCACGGTATTCTGCGCCAGTTCGCTTAATCGCTCTAACAATTTCCCTCATATCATACTATTTGCCTTTAAACAACTTTTTGAAGAACTCATATTTAGGCCTATATGAGTTTGAGTCACCAACGCTTTTTTAAAACATTTTGAAATAATCTCACGTAAGTAGTTACCGAGTGATCGTCATGTGTTTGTTGTTACACTTTTTTGTAGTTCGACAACCTGTCATACCCAACCGAGATTGATTCGATAGACGGTACCACTGAACAATAGCATCCATTATACAATAAAAAAAACATCAGTAAACGTAACATTTCTCAGGACTTCACTAATCAACCAAAAGTAAAAAAAACACATAAAACTAAACAAATTCAGCTTCCACAACAACCATTAACAAACCCAAAGCAACTACCACAAAAACTTGAATGTGGATGAAACTGAAGCAGTCCCAGCGCACAGACAAAAAGATGCACACATTAGTCACACAGATGCCCGCACAAACTGTTCATATAGCAAACTCTCATACGTTTTAGGTCCATTGCAACTTTGCTTTTATGAAAACCCACATACTGTTTCCAGGACTAATTTATTAATTTAAACCAATTCTACTTTAAAGACAGCAACTTGTTTCCTGTAGACAAGTGTATGACATAAAGAACTCGGCTGCCATAAACTTTGTTTCTTTCCCTTTTTTCCTAACTTCAATTATTCATCACTATTTTAGACAGAATAGCCCAACATATAAACACGAACCCTTTAATAAATTTCTCTTTTGTTAACTGTAAACTGTATATACATCCACTTTTTACTGCCACCATGTTGCCAATAAACTGTCTTTTTCATACAATGTATCCTCTCATTATTGATTAAATTGTGTTCAATCTACCTCTACGTCACCGTTTATATACTCCCCTGTTCACATAGTCCACAAAGTAGTGTCATAAATACATCAACAGCAACTAAAATTTACATCCCTAAAATGCCCTCATAGTTTGTATTGCCGGTTTTTAAAACCAACCAAATATACTGGCACTGCATTAACAACAGTAGCTCTTGACAACACTGTTTTAAAAGTACTTGACCTTATTTTCTACTTTTACACCTAGATGCCTTTAACTACAATACCAACTGTGTTCCTTTTTAAAGGAATATTTTTTATAGATTCACGTGCCATAATTTTACATATTACTATCCCTTTCTATCTCCACTTTTTACTGCCGTCAAATTGCCAATAATTTTTTTTTCATACAATTTGCTCCCCTTCATACATTCAACATACCAAGGATTACAAACCTTCAATCTTTCTCCCCAAACATTTTCCTCAGTCGTAGTTCGCCTTGATTAATTCAAAAACCACTAATTGTTATGATCACTGTTTCAATTGTTTCTACATCTCCTATTTTCTCATGTGCCCCCAACATCCACGTACTTTCAAACCTGTTTCACGGGTACTTGGCTAGTATACTATAATTGTAGTAGGTTTATCGACAGTTTAAGATGACTTCGTCTTGTTGTTGCTCTATCGAATTGAGGAATGTCTCGGAAATTTTGAAAAATGAGTTATGCATACCATGTTAACAAATAACTCACTGGTTATCAGGCAATAAAGAAAGTCTACAAGAGAAGGCCACTTCCATTTTTTTACGACGTGTTTATTTAGATAATCATTTTTAACAACAGCTTGATGAGCTAGCTGAGCTTGCAACATATCGCAGCAATATCCCGTAAATTTGACACTTGCAACGGCTGGTAAAGCGAATGCGCTGACCACTTTTTTTTTTGTTCGATCATTTCTCGTTAATTACTTGAAATTTTTGTATTAAAAAAAAGACAACATCTAAAAAATAATTCTCTATGATTCTTCATCACTAAATTACATAAACAGTTAACCGGTGTGCTCCTTTAAAACTGTACTTTTTTCAGTTAGAAAATATTTTGTATTACTGATGGCAAACTCGACAAACTTAATTTGAAATGGGACTTATTTTATAATATCTATAACAACTAATTTAGTTTATTAAACTAATTTTCTTGTTGTAATTTGCAAGAGGAATGTATGCTTCATTGATTAAAAGTTGTTTTTCCCCATTCGAAAAAATTAGTAAGAAAAAAAAAATACCCAGCAACCCTGTCCACTACAGAGGGCGCTAGTGTCAGTTCTGTTTGTTTCATTTGTTTCATGGTGTTATGCCATTCAGATCGTTCGATACGTCATGTGATCATGCATCAGATCCAACACAGTTGAAGGCTACTTCCGCCCACAGTTTAAACTTGTCGCACCTTGATAGCAGAAAATGAGTCCATCCGCCATTGAGGTCTCTCAGTATGAGCTTCTACATGTATATCTCAATGCGAGAACTGGAAAAACTTGTTATAAGCAGTGCTGCAGTCGAGCCCCTATAGTCCGAGTCCGAGTCCAAGGGGAGACCGAGGGGGAGACCGAAAGGGGTGGGTCCTCTAGCACTAGTTACAAGTGCACTTGGAAGCTGTAGTTGAATATTGCTCTGTTTAATGGTTTAAATGAATACCATTCCTCCGTCATTCCTCCGTCAAATTACAGAATTGTTAAACTTGCAAAATTTTTAGGTTCAATGCGAAAGTTCACTTAATAATGGTGTTCTGGCCAGTACCGATCCTCTGAAAAAAAAATTCGTCTGACAAAGTCCAGGAAAAATGCATTCAAGGACTAAACAAATAATCGTAGCTTATTTCATTTAGCCCGATCACGAGCATAAAATCCATATTTTAATTGTTTCACACCCATTAATGTATGGTCATTACACACTAGCGGTCCTGACACGGGCAGCGTTATGCTATTTGTAATTTTCTTAAAGGCTTTTATTGTAAAGTGGCTCATTTTGCTACATAAAACTGCCTCATTCATGGTACAAAAATTCGAAAACGCAAGAGACCTGCTGCCGATAAGAGATTTTTTACATAATGGTCATCTTGTTTACAGCTATGGCCAGCAAGTTATAGAATTTATTATACTTTGTCACTCTGCTGATTAGCAAAACCATATAGAATTGTTGATTAATGTGCTATAACTACACCAAAGTGGTTTGTTGGATTTATTGAGTCTGTAGGGACATGGTGTCTTATGGCAACATGAAGACAATAATGTGCTCAACGCACAGGTACATAGAGAACATTTTAAACAATGGAATATTGAAACTTTTTCTCTCTTGTACCCCGGAGACGGGTGGAGGTACCCCCCACACACCCTATGTAGGGGCAGCGCCAGGGTATTTTTTATATGGGGGCGAGAAAGCGTCGAGTCCTAGCACTTAGGTTCTAGGTCCAGGAGCCCGCTTAAGGGCCCCTGATTGGGTCCAGGGGCGAAGCCCTTGGCGGGGTTTAAGGGTGCGGATCTCCCTGAAGCTTTTTGGTTTTAGCATGTCTTAATAGCCTAGAAAAGCTCTCCTTGCTATAAATATTTACATAACTTTGGTATAAAACTTTGGTTCAGTTCCTGGAAGGGAGTTGGATTTTGACATATTGAAAGACCAGGGAAGACTCTTTATCTAGAATAAATATGCCGAAGTTATACAACTTTGTATATCAAAAAGTACACTTTCAAAGAACTCTTGAAACTCAAAGAAATACATTGAACTACATTTAGTGTACGCTATCTAGGCACTATACACCGCCAGTAATACATCGTCTTCAGTGGGTATGTGTAGATGAGTGGTACTTTATTAAAGTATTTTGTCCTTATAGTACAGTACTACAACCGGCGCAGATCCAAGATTTTTAAAAGCTGAGGGCACACCCGTTAACTGCGTGCAGTAACACCGATTGATACACGTAGACCCTTGTATGACTGGAGAGGGTGGTAGTCCACACTTGCCCGTGCTTTGCACCACTTTTACCGCCCACGTGGGGCATTTTTACGAGAAGACAACAAGCGAGCGAAGCGCAAAGCCGTACGGTGTGGGGTCTGGGCCCGCTTTAGGGCCCCATGAATTGTTTTCAAACATTAGGTGCTCTCAAGGACACTTTAGAGGCGTTTCACTAAATGTTTTTACCCTTTTGAACTTTGGTTTGTTTACCTTTTAACAGTTGTTTTGTTAAAATCTTAGAGGGAAGCCGGTCAGCTATAAGGAGCAAAACGACACACGTTTAAATATAAACAGTATTCTTGCCAGGATGTAATCGGTAGAACGATGATCAAATGCGAGCATTATGGCATGGGGTCCGTTCACTGGCAATTAACTCAATATTTATACTCATTTTTTTAAGTGCTTTATTTGCCTTTTAACAATTTTTGTTTTGCTATAGTGGGGGGAATTGGTTGGCTAATATAAAGGGGACACATGCTTGATGTAGAAACATCATTATAGCTATGTGTTGTAAGTAAAGCGTAAGGTATTTTAATTTATGAGAACAATGAGCGAGGGCAAAGCCTTTACGGCGTGGGGTCCAGGGCCCGCTTTAGGGCCCTGGTGAAACAAAATTACCATTAAATGCTCTCTGGTGGAATCTAGAATGTTTCAGAGGCATATTACTCACTACTTTTTGCACAGTTTATTGTGATTTTGCTGCTTTGCCATTTATTTATTTACCTGCCAAAAAATAATGAGGAGTGATTGCCCGGTGTCCCATTCTTTCAACCCGCCTTTGTTTATTAAAACAAATATCCAATGCAGGAGTGTATGCTTAATTGCCCTCTGCCAACTTTAGACTGAGGCGTTATGCATTTTTGCATTTTTATTCCATGTTTTAAGAACATCGGCCAAAGTGACATGGTAGTTAAAATGGTACAGTTATTAGTAAAATTGCCGACACACGCCGAGATCTCACATTTTTTGAAGGCATGATATCGTTTATTAAGGCATGTCACTTTTGACGTTGAGCCCCTCTTAAAATTAGTCTCTTAATCAAACTGTTCCACAGTTTTTAGGTACGCACGCGGAATCATGGATACAAAATAATGTATCACATTGTTTTCCAAATGGTAGTCTTATCTGGTCAACAGTTTTCCGGTTTTCAGGGATGAAAATATCTATTGAATACCTTCAAATGTTGTGGAAAAGGCTTCGCGGTAATGCGCAGTTGTACGGCAATTGATTTAGGTTTTTTGCGTAATGTTGCTTTACCATCCCCTTCCCGCCTCACTCTCTTTTTTCCCTCTTTTTAGCTGTTTCGCAGCAAAGCGCAGCGAAACAGCTCTTGTTTGTTTTTGTTTTTAGGGGGGCTGAAATTTACTAGGGGACACGTGCCCCCGCAGCTCCTCCTGGATCTGCCTATCTTTGTTATAAAACAACATGCCAATCTCTTTATTGTCCACGTGGGGATTGAAAACTCGAAATGAGACAAAGGGGGGACTCTTGCAATCGGGATCACTACAATGAGAAGGGGAGAAAGGAGATGAACAATTTAAATAGAAGCGGGACTTAAGAGAGAGTAAGGGGAATATAATTGACGGAATCATGTTTCCAGCATAGCCTTATATTTAAAAAGGGTATATGTTGCATATACCCTTTGTTAATATAAGGCTATGCTGGTAACATGATTCCGTCAATTATATTCCCCTTACTCTCTCTTAAGTCCCGCTTCTATTTAAATTGTTCTTCTCCTTTCTCCCCTTCTTTCTTTCTTTCTTTCTTTGTATCGTTCCTTTCTTTTCCGTGCCCCCTTCAAAAAAACAAATTCTTCAAATGATAGGGGCATCCGCCCCCTGCCACCCCCTCCCCCCCCCCCCCCCCTCGGCGCCGCCCCTGACCCTACCCGAAAGGTTTAGGGGTTGTCTATTTATGTACCTGTTGAGGACTTAAAATAAACGATCACTGTGTTTTGATCGAACAAGGGCGACATCACTTCGCTTTCGTGTACAGCACCCCAAGGTGGATTTCTCTAAAACAAACAATGTGCACGAACAAAGAGGTTTTCTCCATTCACCTGGTAGACAAATTTGTACTTGCGTATTCCTAATGTTCCCCACCATTTACTCCTTTGCTATCAGATTGGTTAGTGGTTTCTTGACTTGACTTCCACCTCGAGGACCCCGGTTCGTATCATGCGTGGAACGGTAGCCTTGCATGTGTATTGAGTTTTCAGGCGTGTCTTCATGATTGCGTTTTGTTTGTTTTTCAAAATTGAGGGGTTCCACCCATATCTAAAACTGATTATTTCGTTAATATTTTTTCATGAATATGAAAGTTTGAACTCTTTATATTTGTCTATTCACTTTTCCCTGTTATGCCTGTTCATCCAGTGATATCGATGCCCCGCTAGTGACGAACGCTGGATGAGCCGTCACCAAAGCCACTGTGTTTATCGTTGCACCAAAGATAATAATAATGATAATAATAATAATAATAATAATAATAATAATAATATGGATTTATATCGCGCTTTATCACACCCAAGGGTGTCTCAAAGCGCTTCTTAACATTATTACCCCTGGTCACTGGGCCATTTATTTCATTCCTAACCATCTCAGCTCCCTGGGGAGTATACAGCCTGTGCTGCAATATATGCGCTACTAAGCTAAATCAATCACAAGAACCATCTCTGCCCTCACGGTACCCATTTTACCCCTGGGTGGAGAGAAGCAATTATAGTTAAGTGTCTTGCTCAGGGACACAAGTGTCACGACCGGGACTCGAACCCACACTCTGCTGAACAGAAACACCAGAGCTTGAGTTCGGTGCTCTTAACCGCTCGGCCACGACACGCCACAAGCTGACAGTAAAATCCATCATGGGGTAGAGGAAGTCTCTAGACCATCATAAAATGATTGTTATTGACTTCATACATCGAAAACCAATTATACTAAATCCTATATAGATACTAAGGCTATGAGACACTGACAGTATTTTTATTTTTATTTTGTAAGCAATTGAACTGGCATTTAAGGGTTATATTGGGTTTTGTATACTGATAAATCATTCTGAGAGCTAAAACTTTACTGAAATGCAGTCATACTTTTTTCTCTCTCTCTTATCCCCCCCCCCCCCCCCCCCCCCCCGCCGACGCTGACTTTATCTCCACGCTAAGCAAATTAATTGTCTTCAAATTGATACGATAACGGGTTGGTAGATATAAACAAATCAAAATACAGTAAAAACCATTGAAGTAACACAACAAATATTGGGGTTGGGGTTGGGGGGTTGGGGTTGGGTGGGGGATTACCACAACATGGCTTCAAATCGCAATTAAGGTATCGCAACTCTCTCAACATACGACTCTGTCCTCTATTCAACAATAGCGCCCTCTTTGTTATGCTATGTGAACCTAATTGACGCAGATGGAATATATATAAATAGACGGGTACCCTGCATTTATCTACATGGATTAAAACCAAAGGAACCGGACTTATAAAACTAGTGGTTTCATTGGATAGAGATAAACCCACATAGTGCTTAAATGAGACGTCACTGAAATTGATATAACACGAGTTACACGGGTAGTGCATTAATATTATGCGAGGTCAAAAGTACATCTGGCAAGAAACTACCAGAATCTAAAGTCCGGTATCTGGCATTATTCACGAACCTGGAAGTGTGACGTCGGATGTTTGGGCTGGTATGGAAAGCTCATGTATATACGTTATAGCGCCCTCATATGAGTTGATACTGCATTCCCACTCAATAATAAACCCCTCGTAACAATTTTCAAGAGCTAATTATTCAGCTATGAAGCGGTTTAACTTTTGGTAGCATGGTGTGCAAACATCGGTCTTTACCGTGTAACGGGGAAATAATTCAGCTGGTCGTTGTATAATATTTGGGTGACCTGACTGGTTTACTTGGAGTTTAATTCAGGCAGAAGGCATTATGTAACTAGATGGACGTCCCAACATACAAAGAGGAAACCAGGTATCATGCCGGTACTTGTTTACTATCAGGAGCGGGGGAGGGGGAGCAGAGTGTTCCCGTAGGTACCGTTGAGTCTAAATAGCCCTGTCCTGAGTGATAGGATTAACCCTGTTACGGTTAATTCACACTTGCTAAAAACACAGAGTGTACTTCAATATACCTTTAGTAAAGGAATGTCCCCCCCCCTACTAAATATTAATAATTTTATGGTTCTATATTAAGTTCAAACATTCTGAGCATGTCAGCCATCGATATCAGCTAGCTGTGGCAGGATTCTTTGGTTCACATCAATCTTTGGCACCTTCAAGGTAAGCATGCAGTGATGCTTTTGAGCAAAGACAAACTGAATAGAGCTGGATTTGAACAAACGACCTCCGGATTAACGTGCTCTACCAACTGAGCTATCTAGCCATTTTGGCGGTTTTCATATTTTGTCAACATCTTCGTTCAAGGCTGCCAGTCAGATCCATACAATCTTTAATTGCCGTGTAGCCAGAAATCAAGCCCAAGTATATGATATGACTACCTGGGAAGCGGCAGCAGAGGGGTCACCTTAAGGAGATTTGTATTGCTGTCGCTTCCCAGGTTGTATCGTAAACTTGGTAGTCTTATGGTTATAAAAATATGTATTGGCCATATCAAAATTGCTGGTCTAGCACAGGAGATTCTGCCGTACCCCCCCCCCCCCCCCCCGAGAATGTTTCCCGATACGGCGAACTATGTACAATTAAACTTCTTCTGATAGCTCCTCTTTTGAATCATCCTCCTTCAGCTCATGTTAATTTCCCATAATTATGGGGGACATAATCTTAGGGACAGATTTTCATGTAACACCAGCTGGGTCAAAATAGACCCGGCTTCTGTGTCCCTTGGGGCCTAACCATTTCTGGGTCGGAATGTGTCTAAGGTCCAAGAAATGAGTCAAACTTACGCAGTATCTGAATCTCATTTGTTTGACCAGTTTCAGGGTCAGCCTGACCCACTTAAGGTTCAGGTCCCAAGGACCGGGAATCAGAGTCAATTCTTACCTGGTAGTTTTTATAGTGGAAATTAACATTTTTACAGAAATGACCTCGATTCAAATGGTGTTTCTACATTAGTTAAGTACATAACGGTGGCGTGTCGTGGCTGAGCGGTCAAGCTACCAGACTACAGTGTCCTGAACAGCAGAGAGTAAGGGTTCGAGTCCCCGATCGCGACACTTGTGTCTTTTAGCAAGCCACTTCATCCATTTTTGCTTTGTCTTTGTGATGCAAAGTGTTCTATAATGGACACCTACGCGGCGAATTTGATTTATTTTTGGGGCAGCGAGTTTTCTTTTCTTTTCTTTATTCTTTTTTGCGGCGACAATTTTTTAAAACAACTGCCTTACAGTGTTGTAATTGAGACCAGTTTTCCTGAGACCAAGACCAAGACCAACAACGTGAGGTCCAACAACACGACCAGGGAGCGACCCAGCAGTCTAAGACCAAGCCCTATTTCGTTTAATGGAAAAAACCGCCTGTCTTACTAATGACAGTGATTATGCAAGCTGAAATTTAGACGCAGTATATGATGGCTTTAAAAAATATTTGTCAACAGTTTTGAAGTGCAGAATACTAACACATTACGAAGGCTTATTGACTTCAAGCTAAAACTCACTACTTCTTCTTCACATCATTAAAACTATATTTCGACCAAAGATTATATTTTCTTATTTTTTTTATATATCTCAACATTACTTAAACACATTAAGAAAATATGTTCGTATTCGATACATTTTATAATAATTATGACACTTTTTGTTAACTAAAAACCAGTCTAAGATATCTCGAAATAATCACCCTGCCAGAAACATTATTACTTGTCTGAATTTTATATTGATATATTTAGCACTATCTTAAAATATTGAAACACATCGCCTTTTGTTTGCAACTAGAGCATAAATTGAAGCTTTCGTCAAATGAATGCCTTTGTGTACATTTTGTCTTGTCCAATACTTGTAAATTTTCAACCAAGATACTTTAAAGTTTGTTGGATGAAACGTGCTAGTGTGGTTTGTATTGATTCGATGTTTGGGTCTTGGGTTCCTTGAAGGGTAGGTATATAAAGAAACACAGTTACTAAAGTCCGAATACACACTCGAATCGCCAAATGTATTGCAGTGTACGTTTCATTAAGATACATCAATTTTCCAAACAATCTAAGCATGCTTTTACCGTATCTAAATCCCCTTTTTAAGTGTTCATTTAATGTGTTCATCATAATGAGATTAATACAAATATTGTGAAGTGGTCTGAAAATACCGCTAAAGACCAGCGGGAGTAAGGACTTTAACTTCGGCCCAGTACATGTCATTTAAAGACCTCGTCACCATTCTTTCATTACCTTCGTCATTCGATTTCACAAAGAGCTAAAATTAATCTTAAAACGTGCGTCATTCTAAATTGCGCGTCCACAATTTACACCTTTTGGGAGTCAATTATTATTCTTGTCACTCTTGTATACACTTTGACTCCCGAGATGGTAAGCAGGACAGGCGCGTATTATGTGCTCTGCGTGTTGTGCAAGGGGTCTATTATAGATGTATAGTATACAAATAATAAATGTTTATGAGTGAAATGGTGCGAATATTTTCATGAGTTGAAAGATGGAATGTTCTTTTCAACGAGGTGGAGCCGAGTTAAATGGAACAATCCATCTTTCAACGAATGAAAATATTCTCACTATTGCATGAATGCAAAACATTCATTATTTGTTTTATATAACATCCAAGTAAATGTTTGTCACTTTGATTGGAGGATACAACTTTCAACACAAACAAAGCGTACAATATTTAATTGTGACATTACACCCATATCTTTTTTTCCCGGTTTGTTTGGAGTTAACAGTGACTAAGTGCGTTCTGTACTGCTGCGTATTTTGAGACACGCAGGCACCGTAATAAGTAGTAATAATAATAATAATACTTTATTCAGGCATAAGAACAATACAAGCAAAATATCACAAAAAGCAAGATAAAGAAAATAATACAAATTAAATAACCCGCCCCACCCCAATATACAGCATGGATAAAATTTTAAGTGAAAACATACAAAATAAGCAAGGCAAAGATAGAGCACACAAAAAGGGAACACAACAAATAAAAGAACAACAATCCAGGGAAAACAGGCAAAACAAAAGGGCTGCCTAGGAGAAAGACAAAAGTGAAATAAAACACTATCACCACAGAGGTGTGTTACTCCGACAGTATGTGCCGTGCAGTAACTGTAATGTTAATGCTGCATTATAAAAGATAAGCGCACGCAGTGATGTGGTACGCACCGTGCAATAGTCAAATCGGATGGGACGAAAAATGCACGCTAGGTGGAACGAAAAATCTGTTCACTTATGGGTAAACAAACAATGGGTGCGCTGAAAGTATTGTGAAAGAATGCTTGAAGAAAGATCAAAAGGTCAAATTAAAAATCAAATGAAATGTACTTTTTCTAGCGCATTGGCCTTTATTTTGAACCCCTAGGCAATACACTATACAGTACATCAATAGTCAACTTCGAAGGTAAATTGGCACAAACATTTGAAAAGGTGTTTTTACAATTGATGTGTAGGAGGTTGCGAGGGAACAAAACAAATGAAGATAACAAACAGACTGTAGAAAAACGTAAACGGAACTTAACAGAGACTGTGAAGAAAATGATATGATTAAAGGTTCAACCTACCCAACGCTGAGCGGACTACCGCAAGGTGCTCATTACTACGACCAAAGTGGACTTGTGAAACTACGGAAGTTCAATGACCCAATGAATTTTATGTAAGAGCCTTTGTCCATGGCAACTTCTTTGGTCAATCTAGTTGGAGACAGGATTTTCCCTGCTGTTTATATTGCCAGTTGCCAATGTCCATTTTTAAGCGCGAACAAACAAAAGCGGTAGGAGTTTAAAGGGGCTGTGTTGTCAAGATCAAAGCAGACCTGTGGCTGTACATGGAATTATTATCTCTCACAGTTACTGCACACGTCGGCGCTCTTTCCATAGATAATATGCGAAGGGTGAGAGTTCATGATTTCATGTACAGCCACAAGCCTGCTTTGATCATGATGACACAACCCCTTTAATGTGCCCCAAATGGTTGAAAATACAAAGAGCACACAGTAGCCTATTTCGTTAATTAATACCATCCCTTGAAATCCCCATTTTTGAAGGGATATTCCCATATTAGGATCGCCCAAGCAAACTTCCAGAGAAAGCTTTTGCCTAATTAAGAACAAAACATGGAAAACGAAGAGACAATGAACCAATATGTTCACTTTAAGCTATAAGTGAGCAGCATGCAGCAAGTGCACAAAGACGCAACGGACAACAGAGATGAACCTGACTTTATACATTTCAGTGAATATAGGTTAAAATTTCAGCAGTTTTTAGAACTTCGTTGAGAAAAAGCAACGGTCTTTTCATTTAATAACAATTTAACCACTTGTGTCTGTGAATTTGTTGGGTAAAACTAAAGACTTTATATGCAATGAATTCCGCTAAAAACTACTTAGACTCTTTATGAAGGAAACTGTTTGATACAATGAATACGGAAACTGTATTATTTAATTGCATTTCTCTTAGTGTTCGTGTTTGTGGAACATTCAACATTGAGTAAAACTCTTTTACAGAGATTCAAATTTCGTTTATATGTCATTAGTTGTGTTTTCTTTCCGTTCTGCCTTTTCAGTTTCATTATTATGACTCCAAACAAAAAATATACAGGATACATTTGATACAAATCAGTTTACAATTAAGTGCAAACACAATTAGATACAAATACAAGTTTTAACCTCAACAAGTAGTTGTTATTACAAAAGAATTGAAAGTAATTCATATATGTAACATTTCTTTTTAACAATAAGTCGTTGCAGTTTCATTTATCAAGATTTATTTGTCATGCCCAAAATAACATTCGATAACCTTCTGTTTACTTTTATTATTTGGCCAAACAAAATAAATGTTCTGTTTCCGATTACATGCCAATTTAAAATAGGGTAGGTAGGTCGGAAAGTTTTGGGTTTTTTTGCTTTTTTGTTTATTCTTATAGGTTTGGCGAGTGTGTAAATACCCTACTTGCCCGATTCAAGACTAACACTAACACTGGTTTTTTAGTTCAATTTTGTTAAAATCATATTAGTTTGGTCAAAGTCTGACACTTGGTTCATGGTAGGCCTACCTTCATTTTTTAATATATTTTTTTTTTTTCATTTTTTTTTTTTTTCATTTTTGTTAGGGTCGGTCGGGAAACCGGAAACAGAACATTTATTTTGTTTGGCCTTTCGTACTCATAAATTCAAAGTCCATCTGTTTGTTTTCCTCAATTTCAATAGCTTATTGTAACATTATTAATAGACCCTTCCCATGAAATATTTAAATTGCACATCACGCGTGCGCACTTACACTGCTGGTTGGCAAAATGATGGAACATTGCCTCTTTTTGTGTGGGGCTGATGGTGGCGTGACGCAGACGCGCTTGTGCGTCTACTTAGTGCACAACTCTATGGCGTTTGCCAACCAGCAGGGTCTGTACGCATGCGTGAATGTAATTAGCATATTTCATGGGAAGGGTCCATTGTTTTACAACTAGTTCAAATAAAGTGATTTTGAAGTTTTGCAGGTTTTAGTTAAAGGCTCTGAACACGTTTGGTAATTGTCAAAGACCAGTATTCTCACTTGGTGTATCCCAACATATGCATAAAATAACAAGCCTGTGAAAATTTAGTGTGCTTTCAGATAGGAATAAAAGGCTTCTGGCCAGAAGTATTTTATTATTTTAGTGAGAAATTACCTCTTTCTCAAAAACTCCGTTACTTCAGAGGGAGTGGTTTCTCACAATGTTTTATACTATCAACAGCTCTCCGTTGCTCGTTACCAAGTAAGTTTTTATGCTAATATATATTTTGAGTAATTACCAAACGTGTACAGTGCCTTTAAATGTACATGGTTTACCTGTGGTTCCACTTATGGTGTATATCCGAAAAGAATAGTTCCATTTAAAATGAAGTAAGTATCAGTTTAAAAAAAACAACGAGTTCATGATAAGACTGTCCCCTTGTATTAAGAAGTATATAAATCTTCATTAAGATAAAAATACAACTTACTATGTTAGTATTGACAACTTAAAGGCACTGAACACGTTTGGTAATTGTCAAAGACCAGTATTCTCACTTGGTGTATCCCAACATATGCATAAAATAACAAGCCTGTGAAAATTTGGACTCAATTGGTCATTGAAGTTGCAAGAAAATTATGAAAGAAAAAACACCCTTGTTGTACAAATTAGTGTGCTTTCAGATAGGAATAAAAGACTTCTGGCCAGAAGTCTTTTAGTATTTTAGTGAGAAATTACCCCTTTCTCAAAAACTACGTTACTTCAGAGGGAGTCGTTTCTCACAATGTTTTATACTATCAACAGCTCTCCGTTGCTCGTTACCAAGTAAGTTTTTATGCTAATATATATTTTGAGTAATTACCAAACGTGTACAGTGCCTTTAAGATGAGTCTTAGTGTTTTGTGAAATCTACGCCTAGAGTACCAATTTGACCAATTTACAATAACGAATGAACTCATAGAAACTTAAATGCCTACTTCGGTGATTTATTTATCTATATTTTTTACGGGAATGCTGTTTAAACTTGTTAAAAGTGTGTTTGTTTATCATTTTTTCGTAAATATCGATACAAAAAAATAGGCCCCAGCGTCAAGGTTTTGAAAAAATAGAAACAATTCTGCAGTTGACGGTTTGCGCCAAAAAATGTCAACCCTTTAACGTCATGTGTGGGGTGTTGCTTTGTTATACCCCCCTTGCCGCAACAAAGCGGCTAAACAAAACGGAGATCCCATGTATGACGTAACATGAGTGATGAAATGAAATCATTTGAAATGAATTTCAGCAAAGATCATTGTTGCCGTTTTCGTTCGAGTAGGTATTTAATGTCGATGTGCAATCAGCAGGAACTTGAGGCCGTTTACAAGTTAGCGTTAATATGTATATCTATCTCATCGTTTCTCTATTCATGAGGCATGGAGGGATGAGTTGGATAAGAGCTATTCGAAAGTTTTTGTTTAAACAAATATAAATTATTGGGTTGGCGCTCGAATTGATAAAGGCTAAAAGTGCAAATGAGCGGTACGCATAGCTCCTAAAGTAGTCCGTAGGAAGAGCATTGAGATTAAGTAAGATGTAAGCGACTTGATCCGGAGACCAGCAGATAATGAAAGTGATGACGACTATGAAGACCATTCGGATGACACGCCGACGACATTGCAGCAAGGAAAAGGCCGGGGAGGAGGTCGACTCGTTCACCTCAAGAAGTCTCTTGGCTTGTTCTTGCAGCTCTCTGATGGCGCAATAGTGAGACACAATCATTACGGCAACTGGGATGACGAATTCGACCAGAAAAATACAAACCCCGTGGAACACCCGGAAAGCACTGCTTGGCCAAATGAGAACGCACTCGTGTTTATATTGATCAACTTGGGTGATGTAAAAGCTATTGCTATTTATAACAACTGCCACAATCCAAATCAAAGTAATTGTAAACACAACATTACGATTACTAAATGCCGTCTTGTGTTTGATGGGATGTACTATAGCAAAGTATCGCTCTAGCGACAACAAGGTTAGAGTAAAGATTGAAGCAATGATGGAAATCCACATGATTACGGCAGAGTATGTAAAGATACAGTAGACTCTACCGGCTGCCGAGTTCGGTACATAAGATAGAGACGGTACGGGGATTATAGCCACAGACGTAATGAGATCAGCAACTGCTAACATCACGATGAGTTTGTTGGAGTTGCTTCGATTGCGAAGCTTCTTGACGTACACGATGATGACTAGAATGTTACCAAAGATACCGAATAGTGCAAGGGTGAGCTGAATGACAGTAAACCACGTCCAGCTGTCACCAAGTCCTATATCATCGCTAGAGACCGGTCCTGTAGTGTTGACTGTAGAATCCATCTTGACAAAATGTTAAAATTACTTCCTCCGTGACGTTCAGTATCTACATCAAACCTAAAATGATAAGAGACCCAAGTCTAAGGTTTCCAATCAAAGCAACCACTTTGACAATCATGATTTGTTCTTTATTTTGTGTTTTTGTTTTGGTTTTTGTTTCTTGTTTTTTCAACAGATTGGTGCAATGTACATGGGGTGTAGGTGTTTACTTTGTCTATAATTATCAAGTAAGGTAGCTATTACAAACTGCGTTCAGTGTAGTGAAACAAGGAAACTCATAAGAGAAAAACTATGGATATAATCTACGCATAGATGTTTCCTAATGCTCAATAATGCTCCAACTCCAAACTCCGTCTTGTAAAACACTATCCCAACTTTGTAAAAGATCCCTAGCAAATTCCACCAAAAGTAACATAAATATATGGATTAATATATGTAGACAAACGCTTTGCAGGAAACAAAACTAACTTCTTTGTAATATTTTTTTTTCCAAAGGCCTGGTAATTTCTTAATAGTGTTTAAATTTCGTAAAGATTTATGTGGTCGGGTTCGCATAGTGGTATCTTTCGTAGCTTAGCTCATTTACGGTAATGTATTCACCGACGACTGAGCGCCGCTTACGGACCGTGTTTGGCATGTGTTATACAGAAATATAACAAACGTTTACTGGCTTGAAATGAAGTACACTAATCGTTAACGCTAATGCCGACCTTGCTCATCGTGCTCCAGGAGTATCAATCAATACGAGGTTCAGCAATGACAACACGCGACATGAAAGAGAAAACCTTAAATTCTGTGTTCTTTCTTTCTTTTTACTTATTTATTGATTGCTTAAATCGATGATTAATCACTTCCGTTTACCCACTGTTAACAAATTCGGAAAAAGGTACAACTCGGTTATTCAGAATGACCTCTAAGGAACTAGGGTACACACTGTTCGATGTTTTCAAGTGTGAGATACCGTCTTTATTGAGAGTAGGACGCGTCGTGAATGTATGTGCCAGTGTGTCAATGGGAGAAGATGGAAGAAAGACCGACAGATCAAGTGGAATTGCAAGTTGTAAAAGGTCAAGGCGATCTGTCAAAAAAGAAATAAGATAAGCGATCCAAATATTGGCGTCTGTTCTGCAAGTCTTCTAATAAGCAATGCAAAGTGCAATCGCACACGCAATGCTTGATTAATCAAGTAAAGAAGAACAAACCAACATTGCCAAGCAAGTAAAGTAATAGGGACATCGAAGAACAAACCAACATTGATGAACGAGTGTTTCTCATTATTCCTGGTATGTAATTTACACACTCTAAATGCCAGAGATTTAAAAGTTAATCTTTAGGATTGTAGTTAGGGACCAATCATTTCCAGATTTAAAAATCAAACCTATTAGATTTGAATTTAAACATTATAGATTTGAATTCAAATTGAACAGGTTTTAGTTTAAATCTAATATATTTGGTTTTTAAATCTGAAAACGATTGGTCCCTAACTACAATCCTAAAGATTAACTTTCAAATCTCTGACATTTAGAGTGTAAAACACTTCTTCGTCAGCTTGTTTAACTAGAATCCTACACTGTTGGGTGTTTCACATATGAGTATAGACCATGTTACCTTTGTTTACAGAAATAGTGACCTTGTACATTCTAATGCATTTCCTGACAGGCAAGATACTGCACAGGCCATACCGGAAAATTTACATTTTGTGTCATAATTTTCACATAAATCCAAAAGTTACAAAAGCAACAGCTGTACAGCTTTTGAAATGTCCCCCTTTCTTCATATCAAAAGTTGAGAAAAATAAAACTTAAGATTTATTGTTTTCTTCCATTGAGCTGTGTACAAACTGTGCCTGCCGGAAGTCCAGGCTCTGTTGCTCTTTTGTAAACATGTGATGTCACAGACAGCATTTATCAACTACGGAGCCACTAAAGGAACATGAGTTAAAACAATATTTAAAAATGTGGAGTGAAAAAAAACCCTAAGAGGTAAAAAAAAAAAAACATTCAGTAGAACAGCTTCGAACTTCAAGGGACATGAGAATTTAAAATATTGTAGAGGTACGTAACAAAAATCGAAACAAAAAGATGAATCGATGGGCGTAAAATAAAATGAAGACGTGAAGAAAAAAAAATACGCACATTCAGTAATACGGCTTAGTACGGAAACCCATCGCTGCCAAGTTGAATTTTAATAAATAAAAAGTTAAGTCATTCGAACGAATCTTTTGAATGACTTCTTATCTCATTAGAACGACTTATTACATTATTTAAATATTATAAACCTTGGCAGCCAAAACAATTTTTTTTTTTTTTACTTTTTAGTTTTCTTTTTTTTCTATTTCACCTCTCAAATTGTTTTACTCATGTCCCTTTTAATGTTGACTTTTGCTAGTATAATTTCCATGATTGTGTAAACCAATGTTGGGCTATGATGACTATATTATGTAATGTATTTTTCCTATTACAGGATTAATTTACCGTTGCCTCATGGTTTTGTTTTTGTTCTTGATAGCTTAAACAATATTTCTCTTGTGTTTTTTTTACTGTGCCTGATAGGTGTTAGAAGGACCCCCACCCCTCCAAAAAGATAGTAAGTAAAATAAAATAAAAATAAAAAAATCAACAACAAACAAGCAAATAACAAATACGTTGTCTTTCGCAAACGCAGTTGTGGGGACTTGCCATTGTTGTTTATAATTATATTTTCTGCAGAATTCTCCTGTGGGGACCAAGTTGAGCAAAGAAAAACGTGGGAACTTTTGGTCCGCCGTGTAAAGGTCCCCGCAGTTATGTGTATGCCTACCCGCAGGTGTGTAAACACTTGCAATTGAGGACCACCTCACTGAAATTGTGGACTGCATGAACCGCACGCTGAAATCACCTGAGCTTGTTTCAGGTTTTGTCATGCTTGCATCAATTAAATTGTTCTCTCACCTAAAAACAATAGCCTGTACATCTTTCAATGATAGACTAACGATGTTCACGGCTGATTGTCTCTTTCTTCCGAACGTGTTTCGTCGGCAGTATAGACTGTGCAAGTCTCGCGCGTATCCGAACGAGAAAACACGTCAAACGAAGAACATTTTTATTTCTGAAATCAAATCTTTGTTTTAAATTATATCTCATGACAAAATCTGAACAACAAAAATAAATCATTACAATTTTATGAAATTTGTTTTAGCTTTTTAAAAAAATACGCCAAAGTGTGTTAATTATTATTAAAAACAAATTAAAACTCTGGGACAAGGATGCTTTTTTGAGTTAACTTTTTAGAAACCCCTTACGCAGATTCGTGAAGGTCAAACGGGTTTTAAATTGACCCGTATCGCAGTTTAAAGAGGAATGCCGACGCCTCAACACCATAGACTGCAATGAAAAGGGTTCGCTTTGCAATTACAGCATCTGGCGATTATAATCGCGCATCCAAAACAAGCTTTTACATAAGTTTTATGATCGGAGGCGAGCACAAAATTCTTAATTTTTGGCAATAACCGGAAGCTGAGGTCAAGTTTAATTCTCGGGTTTTCTTCGTGATATTGTTGAATTGGTTTTACTTTCATATTTTGTTATCACTTAGTATTACATTCCCAACAACATATATAATTTTCTAGGTCATAACCTACGTTAAACTAAAATAATTGACGAAACAAAATCTCGCCCACGTAAAACTCCATATGGTTGGGACCACTATGGTCCCGGAAGTTCAAATGCGCGCGAGACTTGCACAGTCTATTGGGTAATTGAATAGCAGCAACTCTATCTTCTGAGAAAAGTCCTATTTTCTGCTTGAAACAAGGAATAAGTTGGATCGTCGCGAGTCGAACGTTTTTGTTTAAACAAATGTAGATGATAGGGTTAGCGCATGAGTTAATAAAGGCTAACACAGTGAGCGATTTATACGTGAGGCTAGCTAAGTACACTGGTTTTAAGACTCCAATATTAAACAAGAGGAATCCGATTTGATCAGGTAACCAGCAGATAATGAACGTCATGACGACGATAAGAACCATTCTGATGACACGGCGACGGCATTGTAGTAGAGAGGAGGCTGGCGAGACTAACGACTCGTTCCTCTCAAGAAGGGTCTTGGCTTGCTTCTGTAACTCTTTGATGGCGCAATAATGGGAGGCAACCATTACGAACACGGTTACGAACACGTTGCCTTCGGATTGGGCGCTTTGGGCTATACAAAGCGTTTGATGTGAAATTTACATGGTTGGAAAGATGTTTTAAAAGTAGAATATAATGATCCGCACAAACACTCCTAAAAATTATGTGGTTTTCCTTTTGTTCGTGAACGAACACGGTCCGCCATTTATGGGAGTCAAGATTTTGACTCCCATAAATGGCCGACATGTTCCCACTAGTCTTATTTCCAGTCGTAGTACGTGCTCACATCCACATGCTAAACTATTTGCTGATGCTGCTGTGGTGTGCCGTGTTTAAGTTCTTTCCTCCTGTCCACAATAAACATTGGGTATAAACAATACCGTTCGTTTCTCTTGGTTAGTCCCATGTCAGTTTGTTTACCCTGATTGACGAGGTTTCTTCTTTTTGGACGCGTCTTCAATCTGTTTGTTTTATTTGTGGCGATCCATTTTGATATGTGAACGGTGTAGGTGTTTACATACTTGAAGCTACGCCTCGTATTCGCGGCGAATAACCAGCCACATATTCCGAAAATAGCACACATGCAACACAGGGAGGTGAACAGCAGATGGGCTATTTACTCACTTCCCTGTACTGCATGTGTTCTATTTTCGGAATACGCGGCTGGTTATTACGCGAATACGCGGCTGGCAATTTCGGGCCCAATACTATGCTAGCTTCAGCTCGGTTCATACACATGTCGCGAGAGGTAGAGAATGGTATGTTACCCAGGGTTCATCTGATAGGTTTACCAGGCCACTGGCTACGGCAACAGCCTAACTACTGTTCATCGTGCATTTTGCCATTACATGGACGATGGTATTTACGGCTGGAAATACATATACGTTTCGCGGGACAGACGTCGAGGGGTCAGAGGGCAATGTTGTTGTTTTTTAATCACCATTCACTAATTATTAAACATTAAAGGTGTTTTATTGCATGAACAACTCTTAATAAGGATAAGGAACACCTCCAAACAGTAATATTTCATGAGATTTGAAGGCAACGTGTCCCTTTAAGTTTTTTTTAGGTGTTCGGCTCGTCAGCCGAAAACCTGTTGTTATTGTTAAGTTTTTTTAGGTGTTCGTGCAATATGAGCACGTACACCTCTTGTTAGGTGTTCGGCTCTTCAGCCGAAAACCTATTGTTATTGTTAAGTTTTTAAGTTTTTTTAGGTGTTCGTGCAACATGTGCACGAACACCTATTGTTTTTGTTCTGTTTTTGTTTTCTTCTTCAGAATCTTCTTCTTCCACGCAACTCTTCTCTGTCATTTAACTCAAAAAGGAAACTTAGTTGAACCTTGAAACTTGGCAGATACTTGTAACTCAACATGAGGACGGCACTTGAACAATTTCGTCATGATGACGTCATCAGGTGTCGAATTACAAGATTGTTCAAGTTGAAAAATGACCATTTTGCTTTTTGCTGTATCTCAACGAATATAAAAGCTATGATGTTCATACTTAGGCATCGGATAGATCAAGACTTGGGCAACATTTGAAAAGTTAACGCCAAAATCGTACGACCTTAACTTTCGGGTCGTTACCCTGGGTCGACGTTCGCCTTCGTTTTTTTTCTTTCAAAAAACAACTTTCGAGCTTATCTATCGCAATAACTCAAGATTGAGATTGAATTGAACATTGAAACTCATCAGATAGCTGGACCTTGATATGTGTGTAGAGGAAAAGCGAATCAAACGTGTAGCCCTGTGCAAGCAGACCATAAGATGAGACTAGTGTGACCACAAAAAACATTTTGATGGCCTTGTATATATAAGCATCATATAGAGTGTTTTTAGAGGACAAGCACAAAAATATAGTTGTACCGGAACGCACTCAAAGTGTTCAAAAAGCTTTAGTTATAGTATTTATAAAATTCTTCCCTTGTTAATGGAGAATCAAGTAGGGAAATTAAAGCTTTAAAGAACGTATGAGGCGATATGTGGATAGTTCTTAGCAGGGAGGGGGGTTTGGTTAAGTGAAAAGGCAAAACCAGAAGGGGAACAGTTGTTGGCAGGGAGTGGGGTTTGGATAGGATGGAGGGTGTGAAAAGGAGACTGCCAAAAAAAACTTCAGCGAGAGGCGCCAAGGAGCGGGAAATTCGAAACTGAATCCGGTGCTTGTAAAATAGATTGGCAGCGAGAGGGAGTGAAGGGAAAACACATGTTCTCGGTGTGGTCTCTGGTAGTAAATCATCCCTGACTGTCTAAATGTAGTTTTTGGGTGGGAGACAAGTGTCTCTGTATTCAAATACTCAGGCAATGGTTACAACAGAGCTAATTTTTGATGTTTTTATGAAACTAAATGAAGGAAAGAGAGGGGGGTTTTGGAAAGGGAGGGTTTGCAGGGGAAGGGGTTGTTGGAACTCACTAAAAGAACTTTTATCCGGTGATAATATGTTGAGCCACTTTTTTAATACCTTTAGTGGAATGGCTCAAAACATACTTTCAGTGCGTTATATAAGCTGCACTTCATCAGTCACCATTATGGCTTATGTATCCTTTTTATGAAAGATTTGCAACAAGGAGTGATCAAAATGTAGCTTGTTAGAGTAGAAGGATCCAGCGAGATTAGTATTTTTCGTTTGTTTTTAGTTTAACGTAATCTCGTCTGGATACAAACCCTGATCTTTCTTTAATTTAGTGTACCCGACTGTTGTTCCTGTAGTAATTCAACAAGGATTTGCAAGTTCTGTTCGTCCATTTCTTTGAGTACGTTTTCTTCGGTTGAATCTTGCAATCTAGCCCAAATTATTTGGTCTTTTATGTTCTTTTGTCTTTTATAGGCCAACAGAGGTGGTACAGGGAAGAGTTTGTTTTAAGGAGATCACTGTCATTTATTAAGTGCCAGTGTTTCAACAGTGCACGTTTGAGATTAAAGTGGTGTATTTGTGGGAAGAAAGGCAAGATAAAAACAAGGGGCGGATTCGTTTCTTTCTTGATGTTAGGTAATGCACTCAACATTGAATTTCTGAGGTCCATGTTAGATTTCGTGAAGCGGGTCAATTCTTCTGTGTTGTATCCACGTTCTATCAGTTTTTCTTTAAAGAAATTGACCTTACTCTCGAAGTCTTTTTTGTGTGTGCATATGCGTTTGGATCTCGTAACTTCACCCTTAATGACCCCACCAAATACCGACTCCGGGTGTGCAGATTCTCGAGCAAGATATTGGAACGTGTCCGTTTTTTCGTTGCTACTCGAGTATCAAGTTTCCCCTCTTTCTGAAAACGTTAGCCTTTGTAGATTATGAGGTCAAGAAAGGTGATTTGGTTGTCAGAGATCTCTGAAGTGAACTTCAATGTTGGGTGCAGGTTGTTTAACATCTTAATGAAATCCAACGCTTTATTCTTATTGCCATTGTAAATTATTAAAACATCGTCTCTGTATCTCATGTAAGCCACTATCTCTGGGTTGTTAGGAGTATAATTTCAAGATGACACACACTTGATGATGTCATGATGACGTCATCGGGCATCAAATTACATTAAATTAATTTTTTTCATAACTCATGAACCACTGAATGGATTTGTACAATCTACACATCATCGGATAGGCCATTAAAAGTTTGACAAATGCTACACAGAACCTTTACAACATTTGAACTGACTTCCGGTTAAAACCGGAAGTTGGAAATTTCAAAATATCTTATCGTATTCATATCTTTAAAATGGCTGATCATTTCAGCATAATTTTTTATCAGGGTGTAGACCGTTAAGCCTGCTCAAACTTTTGCACAGAGATGACAACATTTTTACCTTTACATCTGGTCGAAAAAGGACGAAAACACGCACCTATCAGTTGACCCGCATTGACGACGCACGATAGCGTATTAACGTGTAAACAACCTTACCCTGGCCACTCAAAATTTAAATTATGTTTCTCAAGCATATTCTCTTAGAAATAGGTTCATTTAGGAATATGTTTCGCATTGCATCCCAGAGGTGGTCCATCTAATATTATGAAAAATTCATAACTGCTGAACCACACATTGAATTTTAACAATTCATACATCATCTGCAAGGTCGTAATAAACTAATCATGCGCTATACATTATGTGACCCCGTTTGACCTTGACTTCCGGTTCAAGTCCGAAGTTGCTTTTTAATGTTTTAAAAATCATAAATCCTGAATCATATATTTGATTTTTATCATATATACAAGGAGGGTAGTGGTAGCACTTAAAGACTAACTAATTACATTAAAAAAACGCATGAGCTTTCGTAGCAACAACTACTTCATCAGATGCAATGAAGGGGACAAGCCAAGTACATGTATATATATATATATATATATATAAGAAAGTAACGGGTGAATGAATCCAATAACAAAAGGTGGAGTCAGTGACTAGAGTCTAGAGAGCATCTACTCCTGGTAGTGGGACAAGAAACCACGATCCCTATCAGTGTTGTAGTCGAGACCTGGAAGTCCGAGACCGAGACCAAGACCGAGACCTTGACATCCGAGGGGGAGACCGAGACCAGGTCTCGAGACCTACAACACTGATCCCTATTAAGTCCTTGATCAATACAGTTCAGTTTCTTGATGATCTTTTGTTCAGCAGCTTCCCTTTCAAATTTGTCCCTGAATGCTCTCTGCTGAACAATTGCCACCTTGAGGTGATGCAGGGAATGGCCAGGCAAATTGAAGTGCCTCAAGTTTTTAGTAAAAATTTTACAAATCATAACATCTGAACCATACATTGGATTTTTTCAATCTATGCATCATCTGAAAGGTCTTAATAAACTGATCACGTGCTACGCAATATGCGACCCCGTTTGACCTTGACTTCCGGTTAAAGTTGGAAATTGATATCTAATTGAAAAATAAAAAATCCTAAACCACATGATTGATTTTTATCATCTATACGTCAAAAGAAAGAACTCAAAAGACATCACCAACGCCACCAAGTGTGACCTCATTTGACATCACCTTCCGGTTCAAAACGGAAGTTGAAACTTTATATTTGAAAAAATCATAACTTCTAAACCAAATATTGGATTTTTACAATCCATCCATCATCTTAAAAGGTCTTAATAAACTTATCACGCGCTACACAAATAGTGACCCCTATTTGACCTTTTATCCGTTGCGAACCGGAAGTTGGTGTTTAATTTAAAAACAATTCAAAACTCCTGAACCAGTCATTGGATTGATGAGGTAAAATGTTGTCACCAATTCATTCACTCACCACGAACACCTTATTTTTGTGGATAACTAAAACTGAAAGTCTAGTTTTGTTTTTCTACCTCTTCTTCTTCTCCCTGAACCTTCTCTTGCAGATTTCGCAAAAAGTTTAAGTTGTAAAAACTTGAAACGTGGCATGTACTTGAATCTTAACATGAAGACGTCATGCAAACAATGACGTCAGGATGACGTCATCAGGTGTCGAATTACAAGGTTTTAGACATTTGAAACATTTTTAGACATATTTGAAATTCTGTAACAAATCACACTTAAGAGGCCGGCAGTTACTTTATGCGGGATCATACTAAGGTCAAATAGGTCTTTGTTTTTGTCGTGGTTTTGTCGTGACCTCTACTTCCGGTCGAAACCGGAAGTGCCTAGTAAATTGAACAAAACAGAAAGTGGCAATATTGTTTTGAGGTTTTTTTTACGATGTTGTAATCTGGCAAGTTTCGGTTGTAAAAAATTGGACCGGTGACGTAACATAATTTAAAAGCGCCCTCTAGCGGCAGGTTGAAAACAGGTCAAAACACACTTTTACAAGATGTCTGTAGCAAAGTTTATCAGAATCTCTTCAAAACTGGTAAATATGATGATCTCTATGCAGACAACATATTTGTATAGTCGTAGTATGATGACGTCATCGTGTGTCACGTGGTAAGGCCCTAAAAGTGCACTTTTAAAGCTGTGTATCTACTAAATTAAACAGCCGATTGAGTTGAAATTTGGTGTACTGTTAGACATCGACTATGGCTTGTAAAATGTGGAGTAACGTCATGATGACGTCATCAAATTTTTTAAAATATAAAATCAAAGCTTAGTATTTGAAAAAATCATTACTCCCGAACTAGACATTGGATTTTTATTATCTACATATCATCAGAAAGGTATTAAAAAACTAAATGGATGATACACAGAGTGTGATTCCGTTTGACCTTGTCTTCCGGTTAAAACCGGAAGTTGAAGTTTAGTAATGGAAAAAATCATAACTCGTGAACCACATGTTCGATTTTTACAATCTACACATCATCGGACAGGTCGTGAAAAGTTCAACTAAAGTTACACAAAACCTGACCACATTTGACCTTGACTTCCTATTAAATCCGGAAGTTGAAGTTTAATCATTAAAAAATCATAACTCCTGAACCACACATTGGATTTGTGCAATCTCTACATCATTGGAAAAGCATTTTATCAACTTCGCAAATGCTAAACAGAGTGTGGGTCCATTTGACCTTGAACTCTTACACAAACTGTGGCCCGTGTGACCTTTACTTCCGGTCGAAAACAGAAATGGAAGTGAAAAGAAATATTCCCAGGCCTCGTTTTGTGATACGAAAACATTATGATCTTCAATTAGGATTAGGTCTCTACATATGAAAATTTGTTTGACCCCTTGGCCTTTCAATTGAAAGAGAAATGATAATAACTTTAACAGTGCCCTCTCGTGACAAGTTTTTAAAAAGAAACTATTAATTGCTGAAAACCTGTTGCATAAATCCAAAAAGGTTCAAACTTATGATCCGACAAGAAATAGGCTATGGATACATCATAATAGCGTTATCAGCAAAACCATGTCTTCACATTTTCGACCACTTCTTGCATTACTCCACCACAACCAGAGAAATATCAAAACTTGAACGAATGACTTATTGAACAAATGCCGAACCCCTGTTTTTGTTTTGAAGCAAAAACTTAAGCCTAGTTCTTCTCCTTCTTCTTCTCCCTGAACCTTCTCTTGCAGATTTTGCTAAAAGGAAAAAGTTGTACAAACTTGAAACTTGGCATAATATACTTGAACCTTAATATGAAGACGACTCTTGAACAATGACGTCATCAGATGTCGAATTACAAAGTTGTTCAACTTTTTTTGTTAAATCTTTGACAATCTGTAACAAATCACAAATAGGAGGCCGGCGGTTGCTTTTTGCGGGATCTTACTGAGGTACTATATGTCTTTTTTTCTGCGCGTGACCACACATGACCTCAACTTCCGGTCGGAACCGGAAGTGCCTAGTAATTTGAAAGTGGCAGAAAGTGGCATTGTTTTTTGAGTTGTTTTTAACGATGTTGTAATCTGGCAAGTATCTAGTTGGAAAAAATAGGACCGGTGACGTCACACAATTCAAAAGCGCCCCCTAGCGGCAGATTGAAAACAGTTCAAAATACACTTTTACTAGATGTCTGAGGCAAAGTGTATGAGAATCTCTTCAAAACTGGTGAATATGATGACCTTTATGCAGACAACATATTTATAGAGTCGTAGAATGATGACGTCATCGTGTGTTACGTAGTAAGGCCCTAAAGGTGGACTTTTTGAAGCCCTGTATCTACTAAATTAAACAGTCGATTGAGTTGAAACTTGGTGTACTGTTAGACAATGATCATGTCTTGTGAAATGTGGAGTGACGTCAAATTATTGTTGACTTTTTTTATAAAATCAAAGCTTAGATATTGAAAAATTCAGGCAAAACTCCAAAACCAGGCATTTGATTTTTGTAATCTACACATCATCAGAAAGGTTTTAAAAACTGAATAGACGGTAAACAGAGTGTGACCCCATTTGACATTGTCTTCCGGTTGAAGCAGTAAGTTAAAGTTTAGTAACAGAAAAATTATAACTCATGAACCACATGTTTAAATTTACAATATACACATCATCAAACAGATCGTGAAAAGTTTACCAAATGCTACAAAGAACTTGACTTCATTTGACCTTGACTTCCGGTTCAATCCGGAAGTTAAAGTTTAAATTTTGAAAAATCATTACTCCTGAACCACACATTGGATTTTTTGCAATCTATACATCATTGGAAAAGCATTTTATCAACTTCACAAATTCTCCATTTGACCTTGACCTCTTACACAAACAGTGGTCCGTTTGACCTTTACTTCCAGTCGAAAACAGAAGTGGAAGCGAAAATAAATATTGCCTGGCCTTGTTTTGTGTTACGAAAACATTTTGATCTACAATTAGGATTATGTCTCTTTGTATGAAAAAAGTTTGACCCCTTGGCTTTTCAATTGAAAGAAAAATTATAATAACTTCAACAGCGCCCTCTCGTGACTAGTTTTTAACTTTATAGTTTTTAACAAGAAACTTTTAATTGTTGAAAACCTGTTGCATAAATCCAAAAAGATTCCGACAAGAAATATGCTTTGGCTACATCATAAAAGAGTCATCAGCAAAACCATGTCGTCACATTGTTTTACCACTTCTTACATTACTCCACCACATCACCCGATACTCCACATTTCTGGGAGACGAGGT
This sequence comes from Leptasterias polaris, assembly GCA_037783415.1. NCBI lineage: Eukaryota > Metazoa > Echinodermata > Asteroidea > Forcipulatida > Asteriidae > Leptasterias > Leptasterias polaris. The sequence goes on from JAZGTN010000202.1 coordinate 2,033,312, forward strand.
AGTAATCTGTGTTGGTAAGCGCTGTCACTCGTTGACCCTTTTTTGTCGTTAACTACTAACAGAAATGTAACCCAGGTTGGAAAGTATAGAAAGCCATAACTGCAAATCAAAAACAGATTGCCATAGTTTGAAGCAGTGTTACACAAATATTCATAAATAGTTAGGGTTTGGGTTAGGGTTAGGGTTAGGGTTAGGGTTAGGGTTAGGGTTAGGGTTAGGGTTTCCGTTCATGAATATTTACAGAAAATGTTGAATTCGGCCGACCATGCCATCCGGCGCACTTTGTTTATCAACAAAAGAAAGGCCCCATATACAGATTACATTCCTTCCTGTTACCTGCCAACAGAGGTAGTAACCTGGGAGACGAGGTAGTAATCTGTGTTGGTAAGTGCTGTCACTCGTTGACCCTTTTTTGTCGTTAACTACTAACAGAAATGTGGAGTATCGGCTGACCACATCCAGAGTAATATCAAAACTTGAACGAATGACTTATTGAACAAATGCCGAACACCCTGTTTTTGTTTTGAAACAAAAACTTAAGTCTGGTTAGGTGTTCGGACCGGTGACGTCATAACCTCCCGAAGTTAAAAACAGACCAAAATACACATTTACCAGATGTCTGTGGCGAAGTTTATGACAATCGTTTCAAAATTGGTATACATAATGACCTTTCAAGTTCAAGTTAATTCTTAACTTCTGTATATCTGATCGATTTTATATTTAAACCATGTAAGGACCTTGATTATATCTCCACCAAGCAGTTGTGACGTCATGATGACGTCATCAGGTGTCAAATTACAAGGTTTTAAACATTAACATTTTTAATCTTTGAAAATCCATATCAAATCAAGACGAAGAGACTGTCGGTTGGTTTTTGCGGGATTAAAAAGAGGTATTATAGGTCTCCATTTGTTATTGTGTGCGTGACATGACATGACCTCTACTTCCGGTCGAAACCGGAAGTGCCTTGTAATTTAAAAGTGGCAACTTTTTTCAAGTTGTTTTCAACGATGTTATAGTCCAGCAAGGGTATAGTTTACAAAAATCACACCGGTGACGTCATAACATCTAAAAGTGCCCTCTAGCGGCAGATTAAAAACATAACAAAATACACTTTTACTAGATGTCTGTGGCGAAGTTTATGACAATCGTTCCGAAATTGGTATACATAATGACCTTCATGCAGACAACATATGTGTGGAGTTTCAGATTGATGATGTCATCATGTGTCACGCGGTATTGACTTAAAGGTTAAATTTTTGAAGCCTTGCATCTCACAAACCACAGATTTGACTGAGTTGAAACTTGGCATATGGATAGACAATGATAATGACTACGTAAATCTAAAATGACAATATGATGACGTCATCACAATAATTTTAACAATTTTTTGAAATTTTTACCAATTATTACGTATCTTAAGTACAAAGCAAACTGTAGTCCAATTTTATTTTGAGAAAAATAATGACTAGTGATGTTTACAAACTTGTCAAACAATACATTTCACACATCCGTTCCCGAACACCTATAGTTTGTTTTACAAACTCTAAATGTCTAGTTTCTTTTTTGTTTTGCTTATTCTTCTCCCCGGTTTGGTCCGCAATAAAATGCATAGTTCCAAACCTTTGATGAACTTGAAACTTTGCATGTAGTTAGAGTATAACTAGGAGATGCTGAGTACGTTGTGACGTCATTATTACGTCATCAGGTGTCGAATTACAGTAAATCAAAGTTTAATATTTTAAACAAATCATAACTCATTAACTACTAAATGGATTTTTACAATCTATACATCATCGGACAGGTCTTGAAAAACCCAACAAACGCTACACAAACGGTAACCCCAATTGACCTTGTCTTCCGGTTCAAAACGGAAGTTGAAAATTTCAAAAATTTATATCTGAAAAACTACTCGCTCTTAAGTCAAAATTTGTACATCAGGTTGTAGGACATTGAGTCTTTTCCAACTTTTGCGCAGAGATAATACTAGTTTGACCTAAACCTCTAGTCGAAATCGGACGTTAAAGACCACGTGTCATCCAGCATGAAAGGTAACGTATTGACCGGCATTTAAATTACGTGAAAAGAACTTCTATTGAAAACACGTTAAACGTATCCAACCCAAAAACTGTTTATGCATAAACGCACTTTAACCATATCTAACCCAGTGGCACGGTAGCTGGCTGTTGCGTTCCATTGACCAAAAGGTTCAAAGTCCATCAAACCTGCACACCACGCGGCTGGCTGCTCCGCTACATTGCACACTATGCCTGCATGTCACATCCATGGTGGCGCTATATCAAATTAGTGGTCGATCAATAAATAATTATGTGCTCCGCGAAAGTTGCGGACTTGGAAATCTATTTCGTTCGATGGTAGTCCATTAATTGTTAGCTCAGTGCACAACATTTTGTGGCGTGTCGTGGCCGAGCGGTCTAGAGCACCGGACCTAAGCTCTGGTGTTTTCAGCAGCAGAGTGTGGGTTCGATACCCGGTCATGACACTTGTGCCCCTGATAATTTTGTGTTAACCTTTTGTGGGCTTGGCAGTAAATAGCGAATGAAAGGGGGTATTTTGCTGACATGTTTTTGGTTGATTTGTATAACTTTTGATGACTGAGAAAATGCAATCGACAAGAGATCAACCTTAGTTTCACTCTGATTAACAGCGGTATTTACGAGAATCAAACTTGTAGATCCTTTTGAATACTTCAATAAATGACTGTGTGAACAACAAAATAAAAGCAACATAAGTTGCACACCTTGTTTAAATAAACAATGGGTTCCTATGCCCTGAAAATGTGACATATGTTTAATTAATACAGGCGTTCTATGTAGAGCTCAATGCAGTCTTAGTAATGTAGGCACTTATTTCTCGTGTAAACAAGGGTATAAACGTAAGAGACTCACATTTTACTTTCTTTGCAAAACTATCAACAATCTTTTTATCGATTCAAAGAAATATTTCACGCATTAAATACTAACCCCTAGGATACCCGAACACCTAGAGTTTGTTTTACAAACTCTGTAAGACTAGTTTTTGCTTATTCTTCTGATAGTCGAAAAAGCATAGTTGCGAACCTTGGATCAACTTGAAACTTTATGTGAAGTTAGAATATAACTAGCAGAAGCTGAGTAAGTTGTGATGTCATGATGACGTCATCGGGTGTCAAATTACAAGCCATTTTAGTTCAAAAAGTGACCATTTGCCAATGCCTGTATGTCTCTGAATATTACAGCTATAGTATTCATATTTAGGCATATCATAGATCAAGACACGGGCAACATTTGAAAAGTTAACGCAAAATTCATATGAACTTCCGGTCGTACCGAAAGGTCAAAGTTTGTGATATAAAAAAAACATTTCCCGGCAAAAATCTAAACTTTTGTATATCAGATCAACTTCAAATTTACACCATGTTAGAATTTGATAAAACCTCTATTAAGTAGTGGTGACGTCATGATGACGTCATCAGGTGTTGAAATACAGTAAATCAAAGTTTAATAATTCAAAAATTCATAACTCAAGAAGTTCATAAGCTATTATAACAATATAATGAAAAATGTAGCAAAATACTACACAGAGTCCTATACCGTTTGACTTCGACTTCCTGTTCAAACCGGAAGTTGAAAATTTCCAATTCATACTTTAAGAGATACTCATACTTTTTACATACACATTAATCACAATTTTTACATCATGTTGTAGGTTCTTAAGCCTTCTCAAACTTTTCCACAAAGTAGTTACCTTTTTTATCTTCATTTATGGTTGAAATCGGGTATACATTGACCTGCTGTCAAACCGCGGGAAAATAACTGCACTGAAAACACACACAATACGCGATTTAAACCAGTTAAACGGTGCGCGGCTGCTCGCTCCATTGAAACAACCGCAAGGTTCAAAGTCCATCAAACTTGTTTGTAGTCTAGTCTCCGTTCAAGGTTCGCGCAACCTGATTTTGACGATACGCTTTGTTAGTCTCTCAAACAGCCGTCCATGCAAACCTCGTTGCCAATCAAATACTAGGCTTTTGATCGTGTGCTTTTTTAGACTTTTGCTAAAGTGTGTAGTTTGTAAGCACACCTCAAAACAGTAAAAGCACCAAAGTTTAACTTAATGAAATAGCTCACGCATTGACACAGCACTGACCCCTGCGAAACCCGAACACCTAGTGTTTGTTTTCACAAACACTATAAGTCTATTGTTCATTTTAAAGTTATCTATTGTTTGTCATGGCAGTAATAAGTAACTGACTTGGACTAGAAATATTAATAATGGGGTTCCAGCCCTAGATTTAGTCAGCGCTGAGTCATTTCTGAGTTGAAAATAAAGCATAAATAAAAATAATACATAAAACATACAAAATAGAATAAATTAAGATAAACGTACGAACAAGCCACGCCATTTGGGAACGTTTTGGAGGCCACGCCATTGGAGTGACGTTGTAAATCGCGTACTGCGTAACGATGTAAGACGAAAAGTTTCAGTATACCAACAAAAAAGCGGTCGGAAATGTTGAGGCCAAATGGCGTGCGATCACCATTGTCTGGATATTCGTTCCCGCCTCCGAACGTTTTAAATTAAAGCAGACTTTGAAGGTTTCCTGTACCTAAAACGTGACTGTAATGTGACTGCTATCCGTGTAGAGCAGAGACTGTACTGCAATTTCCGCACACTTATAACTGACCAACAATGGATCTTCACTAATAATGCACATTATGCTACAATCAATTTTAAACAAGGCCTCATCTTTTGTTGATCTGAATAAACGAAAGGAAACAGGATGTTAAGCTATCGAGATGAAGCCACGAAGCTTGAAGAGCTCATTCGCGCAGACGAAACATTGTAAATAATATGTCATTGACAAGGTAGTATTGAATTACAAGAGAATTGTAGGGCACAATAGGCGATTTTTATTGGGCTATAAAAAGCGCTTGCTTTGGGTTGGAATTTTCTTTTTAAAAGTGGAATAATATAATTCACACTATCCCTTGGAACTGTTTTTTGTGTTATTGCTTGACAGAACACGGTCCCCTATTTCGTAGAATAACATTTTTGATTTCACAAATACAAATATTACTTGGCTGCCATCGCTGATGAAACGTGTGCATGCATCGTTTGGGGAGAGTCGTGCGCGCAGTGCGTACACACGCGCACGTAATGATTGTTTGTCATCAACATTATGGCGGCCAATGCAAAGGATCTATTCTGATAGGTCAATGATAATACCTCGGATAGTTTCTGTGTGCACTGATTGGTCGAAGAATCTGTACATAGGGTGTAATAGCACGTGATGTAAAGACCGATGAACTAGCGAAAATTGGGTCTAAGTAGGTACTGGATGTGCTTGTTGTCCGTGTACTATCAATTCAAATGCGCTGCGTATTATTTGTTTTCCTTTCTTTTCTTCTTCATGTTTTTTTATAAATCTCCGTTAAAATGAATGATCTGGCAAATGTGAATACTAACACCCCCCCCCCCCCCCCCCCCCACGAGGCAAGCAATCAAGATAGGCCTTAATTTAAATAAAGCGGGCCCCTATATATGGTGCAGTGGTTATAATCCATGGCTTACCTTTATTTTTAAAAGCATAATCGGCCCAATTTGACGTTACGAATGCCGTTCACGTTTAGGGTCCTAAGAATGGAACAGGCCAAAAAACATCCTGACAAAAATGGGTGAACCCGGCGGTTTTCACTTTGTTTTCTTTCTGAATTTGTTTGCATATGGAAGTTCCCGTATTGCTATATAATAATGTGTATATATTCACATCAGAAGGAACTTGACACCAGATGAAGTTTGTTTGGGCTTTTTTACCACATGATCTGTGCAGGCTTCGGTCCTTAACGTAAGCATGCAAGTGTGTTTAATACTAGGTGTAATAATACTCACCGGGATCGGCAGCATCACTTGTACCGTCTCCTCGCCCAAGAAGACCCTGTACATTGGCGGACTTCTCCCGCTGTCGGAATCGGACGGATGGAGTCGGTTCTTTGGCTACAGTGCCAAGGTGGGGGCTGAGGAGGCCGTGGTTGATATCAACAATAGAAGTGACGTGCTTCCGGACTACAACCTCGTGTTGAATATATCTGATTCAGAGGTATGAAACAATAATGTTTAATTTAAACAAACTGCATTTCACACGTTTCGGTAGATTTAAATTAATACAATTTTAGTGAAACAAATATTCCTACTTTACACGCTAAAAAAATCCCGATTGGTCAGAATCGACCCAGATTCCGGGCCCCAGGGGCCTGATTCACTTCCTGGGTCAGGATTTCCCGGAAAGTGGGAACAAAGTGGAATTTTTTATTCGGATCCTGCGTGATTCTGACCATTTTTCTGTGATATTTTGACACCCATTCCAGGTTGACCCATTAATGGGTGAAGCTTCACACAGATCCAGGTCATTTATCACACAAAGACGTTTAGAGTGTGTTTGGGCTATGTTTTTCCGTACCGCCGACTTTAAAAGAACACAACCTATTAAAATCAACTCGATCGAGTCACTAATCTCTTCGAACGGTATAATTCGTTCGAACGAATAACTAATCCGTTCAAGGAAATAAAAAATATGTTCGAACCACCGGCGGCGGAACTGGGGGGGCAGTTCCACCCCCCCCCCCCCCCCACTTTTGAAAAGGTAGTCATTTTGTCCCCCCCCCCCCCCCACACTTTATATCGAACTATTGAAACCAAATTAGGGTTCACTGACAACCCCGTTTGTAATATTATACACACCTTTACATTTCTCAAAATAATCTTATTCATATAGGCCTAACAACAGCAATTAACGCCAAACGTAGGCGAGTTGCCATCCCCGGACAATAGGGAGTAATGACCCACATGCACATTTCACCAGTCCTGCAGTGTAGGCCATACGGGGTAAACTGTATCTTGTCGTCCCGTTCCGACCCCTGTGGGTCTAAGATAACTCTACAGTTTTTAACAGAGTAATTGCTGGAGATTACGATTCCGAAAGTTCTCCACAAAAACGCCAGTCAAATTTGAGAAATTATCGACTAAACATTGCACTAGATAATCGACAGCGATCGAACACTGTTCACGGTTGTGATACGTCGGCTCGTTACATTTTATTTGAAACACCTGCGCACAGTCACCATGTGATCTAAATTCGCCAATCACATCCTAGGTCACACGTCATGTGACACCCCAAAACAAACATGGCGGCGCCCAAGCCTCGCTCGGGTGAGAAAGACTCCGTGATAAATCCGAAGTGTTTTGTTCACCTAAAATCTGTCAAAGCTGAGAAAGCACAATATATTTTCAGGGAAGAGTAAAATCATGCAGGAGGCCGTGTTCAAGCGCGCCGTCATGAGATGAGATCACGAAAAACACAGCATCTTTTGATAGTAGGCCCCGTACTCGATATAGGCCTATACAGCATACAGTGCATAAAGGACCTCATGCGCTAATTTTTATTAGAGAACAGTTAAAATGTTGAATGTAAATAAATGTTAAATAAATAATAAATGTTTGTAAATTATTTAAAATGTACATGTAGCTTCTCCCAGTGTTGAGTGAGAATCATGTATTAAGGCAAGCTTGAAGAAATGAGGCGTCATCATAGGGCATACAGTTCTAAAGAGGGTGGGGGATACAAAAACAATTGTTAGGGGCAGGCCTGTAAAATAAATTATTCTTCAAACCCTTTTTTTTTTAGGGGGGGGGGGCGATTTTTAATTTGTTTTTATTTATCTATTTTATTTTATTGTTATCTTTATTTATTATTAATATTTTTTATTTTTTTTGGGGGGGGAGGGCGAATATCAAAGAAAAGGACATCGGCACGTTATAAATTAGCGGCGCCCGTCGACGAGAGGGAGGGGGTGGGGGCGCTGGATTTTTACTTTTTTTTTGATAATGAAGGCCCAATTCCAGCCAATTTTGTAAATTTGTTAGTTTTTGTTTGGGTTATTTGGGGGGACCATTTGTTTACATTTTGTGTGGAATTTTTCTTCCTTTTTTGATCTTGGTGGGTTTTTTAATTATTTATTTATGCCTTTTTATTGATGCTTTTTTATTTATTTATTAATCTTTTTATCAAATGATAAATCATAAGGGAAACTGACTGGGTAAATTTTAAACGAGTTTGGGTTGAACAAAACAAATGTACTAGCTAGAGTGGAATTTGAACCAACGACCTCCGGATTAATGTACCGGCGCTCTACCACTGAGCTATCTAGACCTATGTTGGCCGTCTCCCTATTTTTGTCAATAATTATCCTTGTTGGGGGGTAATTACCAGTCAGAAGCTATTCAAAAAGTGTAGCCAGGGATCACATCCAAGTACGATACAACCTGGGAAGCTGCAGCCAGATATTGAATTCACCACAAGGGAATTTGACTGGGTAAATTTTAAATGATTTTGGGATGAACAAAGAAAATTATACTATGAGCGGCTCACCCCCTAGTTACGGGCCTGGTAAGGGAAAATCCACAAGAAAGGGGTGTGTGTGGGAGGGGGGAGGCGGAAAGGAGGGAGGAGGCGGAAAGGAGGGAGGATCATGAGAAAAAGGGAGACGGTGTGCCTATAGGTACTTTCCTGCCCATTAATGTTCTCCCTCGAAAAGTCAAAAGGCGATAGTTAAACATACTTTTTCTTTGATGTCTGCATGCACCCTCACAGAAAAGGGGGTTATAAGTGGTAAAGGGGAATGTTTTAACTTAATAAAACAAACATTTCCCTCTTTTTTTAATTTTATTTTATTTAAATTTTTTATAGTTTACCTTAGGCCTTATGATATTTTTTTTTGCAATAACAGTGATGTGTTTTAGGGGAAAAGTATCCTATTAATTAGAAATCAAAGGTCAAAAGAATAAGACAAAAAATTGTCAGTTCCTTAATTTTGTTGACAATAATTGGAGCGACTCATCATTCCATCCTTGTTGTTCAATGACTAGCCTATAAATTTTTAAAGCTCTCTTTAATTATTCTTGGCACAAAACTTTGATGGCTAACCATTCAGTGATGTTAAAAAGACACGATAGTCTAGTTTTTGAGAAATAGGCCTACAGTTTTAAACATGGCCTAAACCACACAATTGATGTTGTTGGACGCGACGCAATTTTATTTATTTTATTTTTTTAAAATAAAAGATATAGGCCTATAATATGTTTTACGGCCCACACACCAACGGGGGGAATCGATACGGCGCGCTGCCCATGGTCAATACCGTGTCTCAGCCGCGCAATTTGATTTGTGTGTGTCGGAAGACTTCAGTTCGCACATTGCGCGCACGCATTTTCACAGATTGCGCCCAACAACGTTTTTAGCAAACTTTGCATGTTTTTGCAAATTTGACTGGATATTTTTTGGAGAACTTTTAGTATAGTGTTTAGTATGTCTACAACTCACAAAATATACCTTCAAAAAGTAGACCCACGGGGGTCGGAACGGAAATCATTTTCCAGGCATCTTTTCGTTTACACCGTACGGCCTAAGTGCGAGTCACCTCTGGTCGAGTGTACTACATGGCCGGGCCATAACCAGCACACACGAGACTAGTACTAGTAGCGATCGGGTGTAAACATAGACTGACTTTATTGCGGGCTGGGTCCGGAATCCCGGCTGCGCCACAACGTGTCTCCGTGTGTTATTCCCACTTAGAAGCCGTTAGCATGCACCAGCCGCAGTTACAGCCTTAGCTGCAATTCGATGCATAAACCTCCGAGTCCGATCTCACACACGACTTCCTACCCTGGAACATACAAGTTTAACATTTAAATCAATTTTGACCGCCAAGTTTTGTCCAAATACGGGCAATGCATCTTTAACTTCCAATACCGAGGGGACTTAATATCACCTACCCCATAAAAGTATGTTATGTTAGTTTTACTATTTTACTATAATTATTCAATAATGCTTCAGCTATTAAAAACGTTTTAAAAACTCATCCACTTGACTTTAGTAACGGCATATGAAACTGCTCGACATGTTTTACAATCACATAAAGATTTGTGGAAGAATAATGTATAGGCAAACACCGGCAACGGCGCACCCATGGGGGGGGGGGGGGGGGGGGGGGGGTGGCGCTCGGGGAGGAAGGGGGAAGGAAAAAACGGGTGAGGAAGGGGGGGGAGGAAAGAAAAAAGAAAAGAAAAAATGGGGGAGGGGAGGAAGGGGGAAGGAAAAAAGAGGGGAGGGAGAAAAGTCGCAAGTGTGTGCAGTTTTAGGTTTTTATTTCCGGTGGCAGTATTTTCTTTTCTTCCTTTGCCATTCACATTTTTTTCCTTCCTTTGCCATTCGCATTTTTTTCCCTGCCAAAATTACTCTTTTATACGAGAGATTCGATAGTGCGAGGTGCGAGGTGCGAGGTGCGAGGTGCGAGGTGCGAGGTGATAGATATTGAACACCCTACTTTTATGATAACTCACTTTGTTTAAACTTGCAACAATAACATATTAAGCATTTGAAACCAACGGGCTAATTTGTCCATGATAAAATATATCTCACGTCGTTCCGGCATTCAATGGTTTTTCCCCTTATGGATTGCCTGTATCCACTTGAATTTGAGAAACGCCGGATAGTAATGTTTTTTTACCCGAGATGTTTTTAATGAATATGCATGAAACCAGATACCGACCAGATTCAAAATGAAGATCATCTCGCGTTGCTTCTTTTCCACATTTTTCATTTAGTCGGCTATGTTCAGGGATTAAAAAGGTCTGCAATCCTACCCTTTCCAAATTACACACCACATTTTATGCCCTGGTTAAACTAATAATTTCATTTTTTAACAGTAATCTGATATAAATTATTATTACATATGTTATATTTTGAGAAGAGTAGTATGAAATAAATGTTGATTTGAAATTGAAATTGAAAATTATGTGACACCACTTTCGCAAAACAAAGGTTTATCTGTAGGATATGGGTTTGCCGCCCAGTGATGAAAAGTAGTAGCACCGCCCATAATGTTCTTATCAACAACGTCCGCAGTATTATTATTTTTAAAAAAACTTTTGCTGACAATGTACCTTGTACACAATATTCTGGGGACTCAATGCGGGTATTAAACTGAATGTTTAATATGTGGTACTCCTAAGCAAACGTCAAAACTACATATTGAGAGCATCAATGTTGTTATGTCACATATGTCACCCTCCATCTCAGTAAGGAATCTGGGGGTTCGGTTTGATTCACACATATATCACCCTCCATCTCAGTAAGGAATCTGGGGGTTCGGTTTGATTCACACATATATCACCCTCCATCTCAGTAAGGAATCTGGGGGTTCGGTTTGATTCACACATATATCACCCTCCATCTCAGTAAGGAATCTGGGGGTTCGGTTTGATTCACACATATATCACCCTCCATCTCAGTAAGGAATCTGGGGGTTCGGTTTGATTCACACATATATCACCCTCCATCTCAGTAAGGAATCTGGGGGTTCGGTTTGATTCACACATATATCACCCTCCATCTCAGTAAGGAATCTGGGGGTTCGGTTTGATTCACACATATATCACCCTCCATCTCAGTAAGGAATCTGGGGGTTCGGTTTGATTCACACATATATCACCCTCCATCTCAGTAAGGAATCTGGGGGTTCGGTTTGATTCACACATATATCACCCTCCATCTCAGTAAGGAATCTGGGGGTTCGGTTTGATTCACACATATATCACCCTCCATCTCAGTAAGGAATCTGGGGGTTCGGTTTGATTCACACATATATCACCCTCCATCTCAGTAAGGAATCTGGGGGTTCGGTTTGATTCACACATATATCACCCTCCATCTCAGTAAGGAATCTGGGGGTTCGGTTTGATTCACACATATATCACCCTCCATCTCAGTAAGGAATCTGGGGGTTCGGTTTGATTCACACATGACATTTTGATATTAAGCACATTGCTGAAGTTTGTAAAAATGCATTTTATTATCTTTTTAATATCCGGCATATCCGTAAATACTTAACTCGTGACTCTACAGAAAAAAATATTCATGCTTTTGTGACAAGTAGGTTGGATTACTGTAATAGCTTATTTTTTGGTTTGCCTGACACTCAAATTAACAAACTGCAAAGGGTTCAAAATGCATGTGCTATACTAATCTGTAATTCCTCTAGATACTCTCGATGTAGTACATTGTTACTAAGTTACACTGGTTAACAGTTCGACAAAGAATAGCGTTTAAAGTTCTTTTAATAACTTATAAAGCCATTCATGGTTTAGCACCAATGTACATTCGGGAGCTCATAACCATGAAATCACTTTCTCAAACATCATACCGTCTTAGGAGTTCGCAAGACCACACACTGTTAACTTACCCTTCAAGAACATCAAAGGCTACCCAAGGTGATCGGGCATTTGTGTACGCTGCTCCTAAACTATGGAATAATCTCCCTCCTTGTATTAGACAATCATCTTCACTTGATGCATTTAAATCCAAGTTAAAAACCCATTTGTTTACGATTAATTCCTTCTAGTACTATTGCGTTATTTATATTGTTTTCTTTTCCTTTTTTTGTTGTTGTATTTTCTGTAATGCGCAGTAGAGTATATTCATATAGGTATTGCGCAATATAAATGTCCGTTATTAATATTATTATTATCAGCCTAACCCATATGAGTGGCAATAAGTTCTAACAAGAGGGAGGAGCATCACTGAAAAATATTAAATAAAATTAAAAGATTTATATTGATCAGAAGTTGCTTAAAAAGTATGTATATTTTTCTAATTTTATGCATAAAGAGGCTTGATTTTTCACCCCCCAAAACGCCAAAAGCTCAGAGCTCATGGGGGCTTTTCCCCCTGGACCCCACCAGGGGCCGGCCCCTGGACCCCACCCAATACATTGGTTTGAGCCCCCCCCCCCCCCCCCCCCCCCTTAAAACATAATCCTGGGCGCGCCGTTGAACAGCTGTTGCTTAAACTTGAACTTTTTAGTTAAAGCATCTCGTTTAAATCAACCTATTTCCGATAATCCAGCAAAGAAGATTTCTTGTGCGGCCGTTTTGAAAAACATGCTTGTCTGCAAGTGCGTATGCTCATGAAGACACCTTTTCTAGAAAGAGTCTAGAGGTACAGTCGGGATGCATCTTTATGAGCATGCGCAATCGCCACGTTATCCGATTAGCTTACCCCAAAATAGCCCAACATAGCCGGTGTGTGCCTACATACCTATGTTGTGCAAATGGAAATAAAATACATTGGGGAAAAAATTGCCCCCCACTTTTAAAAGTGTTCCGCCGCCGCTGGTTCGAACGAATAACTAACCCGTTCATACAAATTACTGATCTGTTTAAACAAGGTTTAGTTATCCGTTCGCACGGTTAAGCTCGTTTGAAATATGTTTGAGCAGTTCACCTATCTATTCGATGGGCGACAGTCGAACGTGACAATCAATGGTCGACAGGCAACACGCGACAGCCAAGGGGCGACGCGAGACGTAGGGTCAATTCGGGCGACGTTTAGAATGGCTTTACTAAACAGTTCGAACGGGTTATTGTTTCAAATGAATAAAACCATCTATTTCAATTAGTTCTTCTTTATTAAAAAAATTTCCATTCCCGGGCTATACAAAACATACATAGATACATACCTTCAAAGAAAAAGAAAGGGTCATATAGGCCTAACCATGTTGAATTGCTATTATTCTTCATAACATCCCTTCAAGGGTGTATTTTTGCTAAAAGCCCGCGGTTCATTTAGTCTCGCTCACTTAAGGGGAATCTAAAACTCAGTGCCCTCTTTTTCTTTTGTTTTTGGATTTTAGAAACATGTTCTTTTCAAAAAGACCGACAAAAGTCAATACATTGTATTAGTTCGATTCCGCGGTAATAATAAGTGCCCCAGTTGATTTCATTATAGAGTGGAGGACAGTTGAGTGGCGGTTACTCCCAGAAACCTAAGATATCATTGTTAAGAGCTTGTCTCTAAATGTGAAACAGATCACTTAGTTATAGCAAATATTTTAGAGCGCTCTATAATATTTGCTTCGTATACGGCAGGTTGGTGATGGGGGTGTGCCTCTAATGATGTAAGCATGGAATTAGGCACACAGTCAGAGTTATGAGAAAGATATCTGTCTATAATATAATAGTGACTTCTTTTACATGAGCTTCATCTTAAGATTGATCGCAATTGTTTGTTACGTCATTCTGCTGGGCACACGACGATAAACTAATTAATTATGACTTGTTTTTAAACCCTAAATGAAGTACAAACATAATAAATGAGGCTTTTAAAATTTTGATTATAATGTTACAAACTTGCTCGGGCTGTTTGATGTTGCACCGCGGCTGTAGTTGGCGATTTTCGCAAAGAGGACGGCCACTAAAATTTCGATTCTACGAAATAAGCCGATGAGGATACACTGTTAACACATCGATACGCCACCGAATTGAAGTAATTAAACAAAACGAAAAAATTCCCAACGAAATAACATCATCGTCATTGGGGGTTGTCTTTTCAAATGTGTCAACCTCTGTATTGTATGGTTACCGTAATTTTTCTTAACCTCCATTCCTGTTCTCAACTTGGGTTCCCTTTCACATGAGAGCATGCCTAACACCCCAATACCCCACCAACAAAAATTATCAAACCCAAACCCACCCCCCCCCCCCACAAACAAAAACCAAACAAAGAAAAAAGGAAACAAAGAAACAAAGAAACAAAGTTAAAAAAAATTATAATAATAATCATCTCGCTACAAGCAGTTTGCTAACCAAAGATTTAACCTGCAAAGAAAAACAAGCAATTTGTAGGCCTAGGTTTCCAAAGATTATGAAGAAATCACAAAATTTAGCTTAACTTAGCCATAAATGTCAAGGGTGACTCCCAATCTAAACAAACTCATTTTATTTTGCAACAATGAGATTAGTTGAAAGAGAGTTTGCATCTATGCTGTGCCGACGTCAATTTGAGTGAGACGAAGGCCGTTCGACGACACTGGCTTCCTTAACAATAATAATAATAATAATAACTAGTTCTTATATAGCGCATTTCACAATAACGTCTCAATGCGCTTTACATTAGTGCCCTGGTCATTGGGCCAATAACTTTCCCTTTTAATCTTTCTCAGCTCCCTGGGGAGTATACAGCCCGGGCTGCCGTGATGGCGCTCCGAAGGCTTTTTCAAACACAATATCAACCTCTACCCTTGCAGGTACCCATTTATACCCCTGGGTGAAGAGAAGCAATTATAGCAAAGTGTCTTGCTCAAGGACACAAGCGTCATGACCGGGACTCGAACCCACACCCCGATGACTAAACCACCAGAACTTGAATCCGATGCTCTTAACCACTCGGCCATGACATTCGAAGCACATTATTAACCATGTACCCACCTTTAACATCACGTTTAAAAAAGAGCCACCGAGTCTGGACTTCCTGCAGCTACAATGCATTGCCTGATAATTTCTACAGATTTTCTAGAGATTTCTGACATTGTATTTAAAATTGCAATCGCTGCTAAATTTGTATAATTTTTTGATGTGAAGAAAGGAGGCAACGCACAAGAGGGGCGTTGCAATCATCAAGTGCCTCGGTCCAGACAAAACAATGAGCACAAATACCCGCGCTAGTTTAAACTTCCCGCGTAACGTTTTAAAGGTAGGGTCATCGTTGGTTTTTGTCAACTTAACGCTGATTTTGAGGCACAATATCAAGAAAGGTACGATTTAAAGGCAAAGTATACCTTTGGTTTTTGAAACCGTTCGATTGTTTAAATCCAATATTAATGCAGATAGGCCTATATACAATAAAACTAATCTGTGAAAATTTCACTTCAAAATAAAGGTGGTCGCGTTTCTGACAGAAATGTTTCTCAGATTCAAATTTTGATGCATAAAACCTGATATCTTTTTCCATAACCACATTACTTCGAAGTGAAATGATTCTCAAATGCTTTATAACATCGAAAGCGGCTGTACTTCTTACAACGTAAATTTTTATTGCCATTAATTTTCAAAGTCATTACCAAACGAATACAGACCCTTTAAGTCACCCGTGAGAGTTTCAGCTGAATACAGTGTCTACTTGTTAAGAAAACAAGTAGACACTTAAGTGTCTTGCCTAGTGTCACGACCGGGATTTGAACCTACACCCTGTTGACCAAGCAATGCTCAATTTCATGGCTCTGCTTACCGCACATCTCCGCTTCCACGGCTCCCTGTATTAAAACAAAATAAAGCGCGTCATTCTGTTGGCCGAATTTCGCAGAATTCAGCGGAAATAAGCAGGGTCCTCAAATTTGGCTAGAAATTAACTGTAATGCACTAGACCACTCGGACACGACAAGTTAAATATCAAATAATTAGCTATCATCCGTATTTTATACGGAGTTCTGGAAGCGCTTTTAAACTTGTTTAGATCCGGTGATAATTTACTGCAGGATGATGACATCATGAACGTAATATGACGACATCCTGAGATGACTTTATCTCCTGAGATGACATTCTGGATGTAGGATGTTGTCTTCCAATTTTTCTTTGGTTCACGACATTTTCAGGATGTTATCATCCGAAGATGAATTATCTCAGGATTTCGTCATCTTACGTTTATGGTGACATCATCCTGCAGTAAATTATCCCCGGATCTCAACATGCGAATGCCACTTCCAGAGCTCCGTAGCATTTATCGTTTAACTCTATGTGTTTTAGGGAAACAAAGCGGTAGCCCTGAATCGTCTATACGAGCTACTATATTCTCCGCCCGTTAAGGTAGCCGTCTTTGGACCTTTGCTCTCTGGAACGACTGAAATTGTGGCCCAGGTTATTGCCAAATGGAACATCATTCAGGTCAGTCAATGTTTATATTGTATATACAATTATCATTGCAGGGCAATTCGAAATTTTACTTTACTTACCGTCGATTCAGGCCTGAAACACTAAATACCTCAAAGATAATACTCCAGGAAAGAAGTAAAATAAAGAACAAAGAAAGAAAAAAAACCCTAAACACAGCAAGGTTTACAGCAACACAACCTACGTGGAAATTCCATCCACAGGTTGTGGTAGTTCAGAAAAGAATCGGTGGTGTGAAAACCTCAGATTTCTATCAGTATAGGCCTATGATGTGGGCATCATGCGAAAGCTGTATACACTGATGCTGCAAGCCCGGTGTACAGATTGATGAAACTTTTAATAATATTACATTTTACTTCTGGTATTGAAACAAAGGATGCTTCATAAGTGAACATACTCACTGTCGCAAGCCATGACGAAACCCGTAAACGAGGGTGCTTGCTACGTGAACCTGAAACACAAGTGTTAACCCATACCCCCCCCCCCCCCCCTCCTTCCCCTCCAGATGTCTCCTGGTGCCTCCACACCTGTTCTGACCGACCGAGTAACGTACCCTCATACCTACCGTACCCTCACATCGTCCACCGCTTTCGCGGCGGCAGAAATCCAGATTATACGAAAGTTCGGCTGGACAAAGATCGCAACATTCCACCAGGCACGAGAACCACACATAGGGGTAAGGTATAGGAGCTGTCCAAAATGTCCAATATTTTCACGATCATATAAAGAGTATGAAGGAGAATGGGGTTAAAGCACATATATGACCACAAAATGTTATGCAATCTGTTGATATTTTATGTAAGGTGCATCAATTTTGAAAGAAACATTATCGATTAAACAACCTTGGGGGAGGAAGGGGGTCCCAACGTGACCTGAACAAAGGTAATGTAGAAAAATCAGACGTATCCTTGCAAACAAGAGAATGATTTTGCCTCGTTTCTTTGAGTTTTAAAATTACCATCACAACAACTTCTCCTCCTCAAAGGTTTTCTCGGGAAAACAAAGTTGATGGTGCAAGTTGGAGTACTCATGCTTGTGTCTTGAAAGACCATCTTCCTCAACGTTAAGTCTCTGGTTACATCTATGTACCACACCTAGGTGCCACACCTAGGTGCCACATGCGAGGAGTTAATTGTATAACTTCTGCGGTTTTTACAGATAATTTTGTGGAAACTGAAATTTGTGGAGTCAAAAATTTGGTTATACAAAATTTCGAGGAATATATGGGTGAATCATTGTATCCTACTTTTAAAACATATGTCAAACCATGTTCATTTCATAACAAACGCTTTTATAGCCCAAAGCGCCCAATCCGAAGGCAACGTGTCCCTATTGTTTCGTATTTTTTCCAGAGGACGAACGAGGTTCTTCGACTGGCAGCCTCTGAGAACATCTCTGTTGTCAGCGCGGAGACGTTCTACAACGAGCCTCTAGAGGCCTTACAACGTCTTAAGGTATTTGTACTGTAAACTGTGAGAGTATATAATTGCAGCTTTTACATTATAGAGGATGATGCGGGTGGATCAGTAGTGCAGGCCTGTCCCCACTGTCACGGAGCTGCTTAATACTAGTACATAGTTCTGCGATTAACTTGTAAATGGATTGATGTGATGATAATAAAACATAGACATATTTTTGGCTTATAACTACGGAAGCCGGATAGTGCAAGGAGATAAGAAGTAAAATACTTTTTTCATGAGTGTGAGAATATTTTTTTGTACCATTTATCTGGCGGCCGCCACTTATTATCCGGCGGCCGCCACTTATTATCCGGCGGCCGCCACTTAATTATTCGGCGGCCACCACTTAATTATCCGGCGGCCGCCACTTATTACCCGGCGGCCGGCACTTAACTATATGTACCACACGTTCTTTACTTTGCGGATTTTAAGAGGACAGGTCATGGGATCGTGTGTGGGGGGGGTGGGGGGGGGGTAAAATGACAGGTCATAGGATCCAGGAGAGTCGAGAGGACAGGTCATAGAATCATGGGGTGGGGCTATGAGGACAGGTCATAGGATCCAGAGGGGTAAGAAGACATGTCAAGATGGCAGATCAATGAAATAAAGTTTTGATGAGATGTTTGGTGTAATTGGATTGACAAAGTATGTTGCACTATAGAAGGGTAACATGAAGGGGGTGATCCATAAAGACATCAAAGTCATGTCCTCTTACCCCCCCCAAAAAAAAAAAATATATATATATATAAAATGGTCCTATGACATGTCCTCTTACCCTTAACCCCCCTCCCCCTCCCGGATCCTATAGTATGACATGTCCTCTTAACCCCCATGATCATATGACCTGTCCTCTTACCCCCCCCCCCCCCCATGATCATATGACCTGTCCTCATACCTCCATGGATCTTTTGACCTGTTCTCTTACCCCCCCCCCCATGATCATATGACCTGTCCTCTTACCCCCCCCCCCCCCCCATGATCCTATGACCTGTCCTCTAAAAGCTCAAGAAGACGAAGAAGAAGAAGAAGAAAGAGTCTCAGACGCAATATCCACCAAACAGAAAGGAACACCAGTCTATTAAAATTTCATCGATGCTCTTTACCACTTTAACTACTATGATAAATGTACGAGTCCAATTGTGCAGCCTTGGATCTCCGTCGTACGAAACAAAATGGAACGTTGTTGTACTATGTTATTAGTCAAATACGTTGGGTTTTTTTCAGAAAAAAGACGTGCGCA
The DNA here is from genome assembly GCA_037783415.1 of Leptasterias polaris. Lineage (NCBI taxonomy): Eukaryota > Metazoa > Echinodermata > Asteroidea > Forcipulatida > Asteriidae > Leptasterias > Leptasterias polaris. The sequence goes on from JAZGTN010000202.1 coordinate 2,052,791, forward strand.
TTATTGTAGCAAGCTTCTATGAAGAAAAGGCCAGGAAGATTTTCTGCGATGTGAGTAGGCCTACCCGACTAATTTTATAATTTATAATTTATAGACGGTTTGCATTGTCGATCAGCATGACAATATGATATGTTCACAGATTTCATAAGTTACATGGTAAATTTTATAAGATGGTCATAGCGGGATACTTCGGCCTTGAAATATTGTTGCCCAAAATACAATATGAGAAATGGGAAAAAGCAATTGATCTCGCGAGTCCGAAATTTGATGTTTAAACAAACAGATGATGGATTTTTACTATTTTCTCGTGACTCCGATGAGCAGTTGAGCTTGAACTGGATGAGACATGTCTCATTTATCGAGAACTATATATCTTTTGTATTCGATTTGAAACTCGAAGGTTTTGAAATTGGAAATCTACGGCGCCGACTACGTCTGAATCATGCCAGGGTATTTCAGTGACGAGTGGAAGGCCGCCGGAGTCGATGAAGAAATCGACTGTTCCTTCGAAGATCTTAAGCGCGCAACGGAGGGCTACCTAACGGTCACATACAGCTTCTACGGAATGGGGACAAATGTTGGTCAATGTGGAAAGGTGAGGACATTACAATGTTAAGTCAAAATTTAAAAATAAAAGGGACGCTTTTGGCGCTGGGTGGTGGCAGAGAGACCCAGGAATTGTTTCATTGTTATTGCGCGCATTAAGACCGTTGGATTTATCTCGTATACGCTAACCTGCTTGCTCAAACTTTCTCATTCCAACAAGTTAAATACAACAGCGACCCTTTAAAAATAACATGGTTCAAGAAGAAAATGGTTTATATATGACCATAGAGAAAGGACAGGGACTTTCTCTATATATGATATGACAATGCAGTTTGTGGTCCAATTAATAACAGGGTGGGCTTCACTACCAATTGTGCGGATATTATACATATCTGTTTAGATGAAATAACTCAATTCATAGGTTAGGAAAATTCGAAATTATTACGAATTCACAATAGTTGGAATCGTGAATCCATAATAACGAAATTTGAATCCGTAATAACGGATTGTGAATTCGATATAACGGATTGGAAAAAAAATAAAAATTTGTATGATAATAGGCGTTCGTAGTCTCCGTACAGAACGTTAATTTTCTTTCTCTTTTGACGGTAATTGACGGATATTCCGGTTTGTTAATTTTTGTTCAGACGCCAGAAGAGTTTCGCCGTGACATGACAGACGCTCTTGGATACAATATAAGCGTAGCAACTCGTGGATCGGCTGCCCTTGGTTACGATGCAATATGGTCACTGTCTATGGCCATGCATGAGGCGGAGGGCATACTGTCTCGGAGTCTGGACTCTTACCAGTACGGTGACGAGGAGTACGCCCGGGTGATGGGACAGAGCATTCTCAGGCAAAGGTTCGATGGAATGTCGGTGAGCATCAAAAACCAAACCATACCACGGCCTACAGAGCTCCATAACTTAAAGCCCAACAACTGGAAAAATACTATAATAACCTTTATTCTGAATGGCAATGATTCTCTGAATGTGAAATGGATAACTTATAATACAATTTCAGTGTTTTCATAATAAGTGAATTATACGGAGCTCTATACGAAAATGTCGTACCGCTTATATCCAGATATCATTCACCTCGCTCACCTACGAGCGTAGAGATTGTTGATGTGAATGATTGGCACGCCCATTCGGCTGCCGGTGCTGCATACTCCCAAGGAATGAGTGATTGATGTGAATGATTGGCACACCCATTCGGCTGCCGTGTGGCATAGTCTTAAGTAGTAGAGGTTGCCTTAGGAATGCTATGTGTCCAATGAACGGGCTGTCGTAAATATACTGCATGACGCTTTGAGGGGCATATTATGGCTTGAAATTTTATTTTAGTACACAATATTACTATTACTATCACAATTTTCTCATTTTAAGATTACTTTCTTAGGTGTCGAGCACCTTCCAATTACAATTGCGTAAGGTAGAAAACATACGTACACTAAAAAATAAACAAATTAAACGATATCCTATATATAGACCATGTGACCTGTGACATCACATGTTTACAAAACAACCACCGAGCCTAGACTTCCTGCAGGCACAATTTGTAGTTTACACAGCTCGATGGAAGAAAACAATACAATTTTGTGTTGTAAGGAGATTGCACTGTCTGTTTTTTCTCAACTTTGATATGAAGAAAGGGGGGCATTTCGAAAGGTGTAGAGCTGTTACTTTTAGCCCTTGAAATGATATGAAAATGTTGACACAAAATGTAAATTTTTCCATATGACCAGTGTAGTTTATTGCCTGTCAGGAAATGCGTTAGAAAGTACTAGGTCACCCTCTCTGTAAACAAAGGTAACATGGTGTAAACTGTTAGCCAAAGTATTTTAGCCGTATTAACAGATACATATAATTTTGTTATTTTATTGACTGATGTCACTTTCAGGGTCGCATAGTTTTTCACGAGGGCGGCTACCGAATTGGCAATCTGCTCATTGAGCAAAATATTGGTTAGTTGTTTATCTGTTATGATAGCCTGTGCAAGTCTCGCGCGTATTCGATGACGTAGAGTGCGCGAGTTTGTTTCCTTCATGCAAAGTACGTCCGACCAAAATGGTCCCCAAACTGCTCTAATATCACGCGAGACTTGCATGGTCTATTAAAAGTATATATTATTGTTAACTAAAAGACAAGAGCTCATCCAATAAATATTGTCACAGGTTATTTTAAGTCAAGACCAGAAGCTGAAACTGCAACATCAACTCCAATCACCATCGAAGAAGTGAATACAGCCTTGAAAGACCTGAAGTGTGGTAAAGCCCCAGGATATGACAACATCCACCCCGAATTCCTGAAACATCTGGGACCTGCAGCAAGAAACTGGCTAGCAGCCTTCCTTTCACGAGTTATTTCGGTGAAAAGTCTTCCCAAAACCTGGAGAACCGCTAAAACCATCGCCATCCCAAAACCTGGGAAAGACCCAAAACTGGCTTCCAGCTATCGTCCGATCTCCCTCCTCTCAATGTGCTACAAACTGTTAGAGCGGATCATCCTTCATCGCATCAAGCCAATCATAGAGGAAGTACTTCAAATCGAGCAAGCAGGTTTCCGTTCTGGCAGAAGTACTCAAGATCAAGTTCTTGCACTCACCACCTACATTGAAAACGGATACCAGCAACGCTTAAAGACTGGCGCCGTTTTTCTCGATCTGACTGCTGCATACGACACTGTATGGCACAAAGGTCTGCTAGTCAAAATCTCTAAAGTCTTACCACGCTGGGCTGTTGACACAGTTGAACTGCTGTTGCAACAACGACGGTTTCGTGTCCATATGGGAGACACAAGCAGCTCCTGGAGAATGCAGAAGAACGGCTTGCCACAAGGATCAGTTCTGGCACCCATCCTGTTCAATCTGTACACAAATGACCTCCCAGCCACCATGTGCCGAAAGTTCATCTATGCTGACGACATCTGCCTTGCCCATCAAGCAGGAAAGTTTGAAGACCTCGGCTCCACTATCAACGATGACATAGCAAAGATCAGTGAATACTGTAAACGCTGGCGACTTCAGCCCAGTGTCGCCAAAACAGTATCCAGTGTTTTTCACCTGCACAATGCCAGAAGTGACCAAGAGCTAGACATCTTTCTCAACGGAAAACGTTTGAGCCACGCCCCCAGACCGACTTATCTTGGCGTCACCCTGGACCGTACACTCACCTTCAAACCTCACCTCCAGAAAGTGGCTGCCAAAATTCGGACCAGAAACAACTTGATCCACATGCTCGCCGGTACAACCTGGGGAGCAAAGGCAAAGACACTCCGTTCATCTGCTCTAGCCCTTTGCTACTCAGTGGCTGAGTACTGTGCTCCAGTTTGGAGGAACTCTGTCCACACCAGTCTCGTCGACGTCCAACTAAACGACACTATGAGAACCATCACTGGTGCCGTTCGCTGTACAAGGACAGATTGGCTTCCAGTCCTGAGCAACATTGCCCCTCCAGACATCCGAAGAGAGATTGCCACATCAAGGCTGGTCTGTAAGATCCAATCCAATCCTGACCTCCCTCTCCTCAGTGACCTTGACTTCCACCCTAGGCCTAGACTTAAGTCTAGAAACCCAATCTGGTCCAATGTACCGGACAGTGCAGTGACCGCTAAAGATCTATGGCGCACACGGTGGCGAGACCATACCGACGTCCCGCACAAGTTCCTGGTCGCCGACCCCACCATCCAGCTGCCGGGAATGGACCTCCCCCGCGGCCACTGGTGCCTCTTGAACCGGTTCCGTACCGACGCAGGGCCATGCCGCAGTAGCCTACACAAGTGGGGCTACCTTGCGTCTCCGCTTTGTGACTGTGGTGAACCCCAGACGATGCGCCATGTGATAGTCGACTGCCCACTCTCTCACCTTGATGGCGGCATCGAAGCCCTTCACCTGGCTGAGGACCCAGCTGTAAACTGGCTTACGGACTTTAGAACGAGATCAGTATAGCATACGACATCATCATCACAGGTTATTTTGCAATTTGTTCCTTGAACGATTTTAAATCGTAAGCCTAAAACTAACAGACGACCCACAATAGCCACCAAAGACCAGTCTGACTTAGTGTGACTATGAAATAACAAACCCGTGAAAGTTTGTCAAAGGTTATTTTACAATTTGTTCCTTACGCAACAATTTTATAAAAAGAATTACGGTGATTGTTTTACTCATTTTACAAAAACTAAAGCATTTATAGTAAACGTTATTTCAAAATCGGGGTTTTTACTAAAGTATGGACCAACCTTAAAGTTCTTGTTCACTGTTTTTTAAAGGCGGTAATGAAAAGTTGGTGGGAACCTACAATAATATCGACGATGAACTCAACTGGTCCGTTCCCACAGGTAGTCTGTGGTATTATAGTGGTGAGTAACTTCCAAAACATTTACACAATTTCAATCTTAGCCGAATAAAAAGTTTAGGGTCAAGGATTTTCATTATGACGATGGAAAGTTCACAAACTGCAAAAAAAATCCTTGACCCTAAACTTTTTATTCGGCTAGAAAACCAGAACACATCCAGACAAGTTTACTGATATCTGCGTGATTTGGGTCTCATAGTTTTGTGATCCACGGACGTCGCGTCGTAAACTGGTAAACCCAACGTCAACGACCGACAAACGCGAACGTAAAGCACCATAAAAGCACCATGTACAATGATTAGTCTGGTTCCCAGACCCCAAAATCTCCGACTGGCACCTGTCGTCCGGGAATCTTTGGTCATGGAACCAGACTATACAATGCAATCGACCGGGTACGTAGCCTATAGTCAAGGCGCTCGCGGCAAACCCGGATGGTATACATCACGCACGAAAAACGACCAGCGCGAGCGGTAATGTCACAAGTTTCGCCGTTTGAGCTAGTCTGTTTTCGAGCGCCTTGACTAAAGCCTACCGGGTACGTCACATCGACGCGTTGTAGTCAGAATGTCACCCGATCCGCACCTACCTAAAGATTCAACAGGGTCATAGAGCTATAGCTCTATGAACAGGGTTCCCCCCCCCCTACAACTTGTAGGGGGGGGGAACCCTGTTCATAGAGCTATAGCTCTATGACCCTGTTGAATCTTTAGGTAGGTGCGGATCGGGTGACATTCTGACTACAACGCGTCGATGTGACGTACCCGGTAGGCTTTAGTCAAGGCGCTCGAAAACAGACTAGCTCAAACGGCGAAACTTGTGACATTACCGCTCGCGCTGGTCGTTTTTCGTGCGTGATGTATACCATCCGGGTTTGCCGCGAGCGCCTTGACTATAGGCTACGTACCCGGTCGATTGCATTGTATAGTCTGGTTCCATGACCAAAGATTCCCGGACGACAGGTGCCAGTCGGAGATTTTGGGGTCTGGGAACCAGACTAATCATTGTACATGGTGCTTTTATGGTGCTTTACGTTCGCGTTTGTCGGTCGTTGACGTTGGGTTTACCAGTTTACGACGCGACGTCCGTGGATCACAAAACTATGAGACCCAAATCACGCAGATATCAGTAAACTTGTCTGGATGTGTTCTGGTTTTCTAGTTCAATTTTGTTACAAAACATGATAGTTTGGTCAAAGTCTGACATTTGGTCCATAATACCTTAATTTAGAAACAAAAATAATATTTTAGCCGAATAAAAAGTTTAGGGTCAAGGATTTTCATTATGACGATGGAAAGTTCACAAACTGCAAAAAAAATCCTTGACCCTAAACTTTTTATTCGGCTAAAATATATTGTTTTCTTCTTTTTTGTTCCAAAGTAAAACAGTTAATTTCCCCCAATAAATATTGGGGGAAATTAACTGTTTTACTTTGGAACAAAAAAGTGCATAGCTTCAAACAATTTACTGCTTAAAAATGTTTGGGTTTTTTGGGGTTTTTTTGAGCACATTACACGGAATTACAAGGTAAGAAAAAGAAATGCGGTCGGGCTACCGGACACATTGAAGAATGAATATCTATTATTCATTGGTTTTTATTTCAAGTAAGTGTTTAGAAAACCAGGATTGTACTTTGTGTTCTTAAAAACTTTAAAAATATTTCCTCAAAAAAGTCTGAGGAAAGTGGCCAGGATTCTCCTTAGAATGCACCACAGAGCATCTAGGATCTAAAATTTTCCCGGGGCCCTTGAGCGGGCCCCGGACCCCACGCCGTAGGAGCTTCGCGCTTCCATTGTACGTACCCCCTCACACTTTTCACCACACCCAGCACCAACCTTTATTTTTCACAGTTGGAGAACACTGACATTAATTAATTGATCACATAAAAATACCCACATTTACAAAACTTTTTGGGGTCTCCACATTCATGTACCTCCCACAGATCTGCCTGGCGGGCCTGGGCATAGCTATAGGCCTTTGAATAGGTCCATTGCTAAAATGGTTCCGACCCCTTTTCTAATATTATGCATGATCCTCCCCGTAACTGAGTCCCCGTGTTTACAAATGCATGTATCTACTTTTAGTATTTCCAAATATTTTCAATAAGGGGAATTTTTATAAGGGATTATTTTTTTCATCAGACACTTTCACCCCCTCCAACAAGAAAAATCTTAGAATTGCCTTTTAAGTCAGTATCACATGCGTCTTGAAAGCAGCTTTTCTCACGTTTTCACACAAAAAACAAAGGGATTTGGACTCTCCCTCCCCGGATCTGCTGATCCAAACAACCCAATGTTGGAAATTGTTGGAAATTGTTGGTGCCCCCCCCCCCCCCCCCCCCCCCCCACTTTTAAATACCTTCCGGCGGGCCTGGCCCTTGGGATGTGATATATAAGAACCGAGTATTATTATTATTATTATTATTATTATTGAAATCCAATTTAATTACGTTTTCCCGGTCGTTTTTGGCAACTATAAGCGGCCAATTTAAAGATCGCGTCATTCTATGGCGGGCATTCTATGGCGTCTCAAAACTGTCATTCGATTTCACTTAATGTGCAATCAAATATGTTTTTGCTCGACCCATTCAAACAGCATTCAAATTCACAGCAGCTTTTTGCAGAAATCTCTATTTGCATGCACCTTAAACTCTCAGAAATTGAAAGACGATTTCGCTTGGCTAATAAAAAGCACACCATCGGTTGAATTGATTCTAATACCACTCAAAAATTCGCAAGCCTCAACATTAAATTAAATGCAGGTTTCATTTGAAGAGGCAAAATCAATTTAATACGATTGCGTAAAAGTAAAAGGGCTAACCAGGAACCCATTGTAAATTAAATAGGAACATGAATATACGTTTTAGGTGGAAAAAAGAATGATCCGAGCTGGAATTCAACCCCTGACCTATCTCTATAACTGAGCTATCTAGTCCTATGCTGGCACTCTCCATCTTTTGTCAAACTGTTCCGGGTCGCCAATTTCTCACGTTCACCAAAAATAAATTCATTGTGATCGTCTTTTAGGCTTTATGAATTACATATTTTAAAGATGTGACGTTTATTATTAATCTACAAAATGAACCTCTTCGTGCATCTGAACTTCAGGAGGAAAGCCACCACACGACTCTGACGTCACAACAAAGGTCGATGACCTCCAGTCCACACCCATAGCTATCATGGTCGTCTTGTCTGTATTGGTTGCCATGGGAATGATTCTCTCACTGATGTTTCTGGTTTTCAACTTCTGGAAGCGCAAAAACAGGTTGGTGGTGACAAATAGAACCAATGACCTAAGAGGTACAAGCAAAATCAAAACCTCCACCTATCTCACTCCAACATGGCAAAATCGAAAACAGTGGATCAACGGAATTCAAACATTTGCAACCTACACTCAACACAATCCAACCCATTCCAGCTCAATCGATCCTAACCCAACCAAATACATTCAAAGTAAAACCAACCCATTCGAAACCAAACATCTAAACACAATCAACATATAAGCCAACCAAATCCATCCAAACCAACCTCCAACCAACACAATCAATTAATTTCCACTCAATTCAATCCAACTCAGACCATCCAACAACCTGCACCCAATCAAGTCCAAACCATTCCAACCAAACCCAATCCAAGTTGTAGAACTGTTAATCCGAGACCTTAAGTTGTCCAACTTATTTATAGTGATACATACACCAAGCAAAACACCGTCACACACCAGAGTGGAATACTTCTGTTTTATTCTGTTTCTCCCACGTTGGGTATGGTTGCCTGGTTACAGGTTGACAACAAGTCAAGATGTTTGTATTCTGTAGTGTATCAAATATTAATAGCAGTCCCTCCCTTTGAACAACCCTCCCTGGCTGCAGTTGGACTTTAGGCTGCATATAAACAATACAAAAGGGAACATGAACATTAACAAGTAGTGAAACATTAAACTTTAACGAACGGGCTATCTATTAACCAAGGGTCGATGAGTTTAAATTGAACCCCATATCCCCAGAAAATTACCCTCAAACTTCCATATTTTATGCCATATAAAATACACTTTGCAGGCACAACATAAGATAAAGTATGTTTGCTTTACTCACCAAATAATGATTGATTCTGAACCCTAAAAACCTGCAATTCTGTGCAGCGTGGAAATTATCGCCTACATCATAATGTTTTTTCATGTGCTTGTAACAACCGCTTCCTAAAGCGCAGTATTGGGCTTTATCGCGCACACGAAGCACGCCCTCTGCCGCCTGAGACGCCAAGTCGCAACAGCCGCCCCAAAATTTTCAATGCGAAAATTTGATTACCAAAAGGTTTTTTAAGAAAAACCCAAAACTTGAGTTAAACACTGGAAACTCTAACTTGAACAAGAAAACAGGGGGGGGGGACAGGTGAACAATAGGTGGGTTCACCTACGTCCAAACTTTTAGACTACAACTTCGGAAGGGGACTGACCCCTGGCACAGTAATACCTTCGTCACACCAGGAGCATTCTCCTCATCGTACCTTGCCAGCTTCACCAGTCGAGCAACAGGGCGTTTATATTCCCGACTACCTACCTGAACCTTCACAGCTCTGACTCGCTTGTCACTACCAGGGAAAACCTCAGACACTTTACCCACTGGCCATTGCGAACGGGTTAGCTGAGGATCGGTAATCATGACAACATCTCCAACTGCCACATTTTCTACCTCACGCTGCCACTTCTGGCGAGTTTGCATGGTAGGCAAATATGACTTGGTGAACTGTCGCCAGAACTGGTCAGCCAGGACTTGGCTGTGACGCCAACTTCGATGACCTTTCAACTCTGCTTCATCATAAACCACCATAGGTAGAGCGGGATCTCGCCGCCCCATCAGGAGCATGTTGGGGGTGACGGGATCAACATCTGCGAGTTCCGACGATGCATACCCAAGGGGCTTAGAATTCATAATACCTTCTGCCTCGATCAACACAGTGCGCAAGACTGGCTCAGGTACAACACGGTCACTAACTACAGCTTTGAGTGCTCCTTTCACAGATCTTACCTCACGTTCCCAGAGACCACCAAAGTGAGGTGCATTGGGAGGATTGAAGCGAAACACTACCTTATATTCCGCAAGTCGTCTCACCAACTCAGGTTCCATCTTCTTCAGGGCATCTTGTATCTCGGAGTGACCTCCAACAAAGTTGGTTCCACAATCACTATGAACTTCATATGGAACTCCTCTACGGGATACGAATCGTCGGAAAGCCATGAGAAAATGATCAGCATCCATGTGTTCTACGATATCAAGGTGAACAGCGCGGGTAGTCATGCACTTAAATAGTAGACCCCATCGCTTCTCCTGCCTCCTCCCAATCTTGACACTCATAGGCCCGAAGCAATCCATTCCCGTTGAGTAAAAGGGGGGTTTCTGGAGTCGAAGGCGTGATTTTGGCAAGTCCGCCATACGTGGAACTTCTGGTGTCTTGCGCCATTTCCTGCAATCAATGCATGCACGAAGAACACCTTTGACAGCACTCCGCCCTTTCAGAATCCAGAACTTGCGACGCAGGTGTGCAAACACCTGTCCAGTTCCCGCTTGGTGATTGAAATTACAGTCTGCCTCCTTAATGAGGAGTTTTGTAACTGGGTGATGTGAATCAAGTACCACAGGGTGGGGTTCAAGGACGATGACATCTGACTGCTGTAATCTCCTGAGGCGGCCACCAACCCTTAGCAACTGTTTTGCCTCATCAAATTCAGGAGACAGTTCCAGAAGACGACTGTTACGGGGTAGTTCCTTGCCCTTAGACAGTGCAAATACTTCAGCCTTGAAACAGTCATGTTGAGCACGGCGGAGGAGTTGGACTTCTGCTTCACGAATTTGATCTGGAGTGAGTGCATCCTCTACCCTTTCTTCTGCAGTAAAGAGCTGATCTCCTAGTGCGCTTACTGCCTCCTTCCATGAGCTAAAGACCTCTAGATCTACACCAGTGGCATGATCGGAAACTGTCAATCCACAGAATATATTGGCCCTGAACTCGCATGTCTCCACAGAAGAAGTTGCACGGGTCTGTGCAAGGACAGACTCATTCTCGCTCTGCCATTCATCTGGACGACCAATAAGCCATAACGGACCCTCACTCCACCTAGAACCATCACCCAGCTCCCAGACATGCAATCCACGTGTGATATCATCTGCTGGGTTATCTGTTGTTCGGACATAGCGCCACTCCATTCCTTCTGTCAGGGATTGAACTTCGGCAACACGAGTTCCTACGAACACTTTAAAGCGGCATGAATCAGACTGGATCCACGTAAGGACAGTAGTGGAGTCACTCCACATGATAGTGTACTCAATGTCGATCGTTAGTGCCTTGAGAACCACTTGGGCAAGTTGAGAACCAAGGAGTGCAGCCATTAGTTCCAGTCGAGGCATTGACAGTAGGCGCTGTGGGGCTACACGACATTTTGCAAGCACAAAACTCAAGTGGACGTCACCATGGTTGTCTACGGAACGTAAGTAGGCTACTGCACCATAGAGTTTTTCTGAAGCATCAGAAAAGACATGTAAGGTTCTTCTAACTGTTGCGCTGTCCACATGCGGAGGGGTGTAGCAGCGCTGAAGTCGGATTTCTGGGATCTGTTTCAACTCTGAACACCACTCTTCCCATCTGCCTGTGAGATCCGGGTCTGATACTGAGACATCCCAATCCAGCTTACTTTTCCAGAGTTCTTGAACTATCAGTTTCGCTCGAGCGGTGAAGGGTGCAATGTCTCCGAGTGGCTCGAATTGACTTGCTAACACCCGTAGAGCAGTACGCTTTGTGAGAAGACCTTTTTCGGGAACCTTTGCTGGATGGTACAACAGATCCGCGTCGCAATCCCAACAAAGTCCAAGAGCTGGTTCTGCTTCACCCTCTTGTAAATCAAGTGAAAGTGACTGCACCTGGTGTTTCGACCTTGCCTCTGGTTGGAGGTGTTCAACAACACTGGTATGACTACTGGCATACTTGACCATTTGGAATCCACCATCTTGAAGGCATTCTCGGGTGTTGATGACCAGATCCTTTGCCAGCTGCTCCGAATCTCGACTCGCAAGCTGATTATCCACATACGTTTCTAGCTCGATTGTATTCAGGACCAAGGGTTGCTGTTGTTGTTGTTCCTTGGCAACCTTTTGCAAGGCAAAGGTAGCACAGCATGGGCTACATGCAGCTCCAAAAGGTAGAACCATCCATTCCATCACATCCCACGTTTCAAGGCCCTCATCCCACCAAAGGAATCGGAACATACGTCTATCTTCTGGAACCAGTCGGACTTGATGAAACATAGCGGTGATGTCACCCGACACAGCTACGCGACCCTGACGGAAACGCAACAACACTTCCAACAATGATGGGCTGAGGGTAGGACCAGCAAGTAACTCTCCATTTAGGTTCTGACCAGCAAACTCGAATGAACAGTTAAAGACAAGCCTATACTTACCACTGCTGCGGACTACATGACAAGGGATATACCAGCCTTGTTGTTGCTCTGGTGTCAGCTGATCTATGGTGCCAAGCACTTGTATCAGACCCTGGTCCTTCAGTTTCTGAATGTAGCCCTGACAGAATTCTGTAATTTCCGGACTGCGGGAAATCTTTCTCTGGTTGGAGTAGGCAAGTGCCTTCACAGCCTGTGGTGTACTTGAGGGTCGTCTATGACCTGGTTTCCACAGCAAAGGAGTCTCTATCCTCTGTATTCCTAAAATCTGAACTCTTTTGGATTTCTCTTCCAAGGTGTGGATGGCTAATTTGTCATTTTTAGATCTGGTCGCCTCCTTCTCATTGACATGAGGCAATCTATCTATGGCCATAAACTTTTCCATCATCAGATGAAGCTGTGTTTCGGGTTGAACAGACGAAGTAAGCAAAATGCGTTGACTGCCACTTGACTTGCCGGGTTGCTGCAGACCCTGCTTGCCTTGTACCGTCCAGCCAAACAAAGTGTTGACTGCCACAGGAGAACTCACCTTGGGGCCCATGCGGACTTCAGTGGACAGCACTAGTTCAATATGGTCAGCACCAATCAGCACCACAGGGCATACCTTGACGGCTGTGAACAACGGTAAACCCCGCAAATGTGGCCACTTAGATTGGAGTTTGTCGGCAGAGACACTGTAGTCAATCAGTTGCACATCTGGAGCAGTAAAGGCACAGTTGATGTGGTATTTCTGTGTAGGATCCCCTCTGGCCGAAACACTAAAGTCAACACACTTACCATTCCAGTCAGTATCTCCCATAACTGTCTCGACACGGAGAGTCTCATCTTGACCTGGCAATTTGAGCGAGTCAACAGCTTCATGAAGTATCATCGTACGTGCTGCACACTCATCCAGAACTCCGTAGGTGTCAAGTTTTCCAGCTGGACCATGGACTGTCAAGGGGACAACCTTGATTAGAACATCCCTACTGTAATCCATTCTGGGATTTGGCCCTACAGCACAACACATGACAGTACCCTGACTGCCAACCACAGAATTCTGCTGTACATCATGCAAACCTGTGCGGTGATCACCTTTGCACTCCTTACATGTTTTTGGAAACGGGCACTCTTTGTCGTGTTTCTTTGCACACTTTTTGCAGCGAAGGTTGTCTTTAAGCCATTTTGCTTTAGCCACGGAAGACAACTTGGTGAATCTTTCACATGTTTCCAAGTAGTGACCTGTCTCCTTCACTTTACAGTATAGACAGGTAATCCTTTCGGGGGGAACCGAGCTGCCAGCCATGCTAGGTTTATTTTTCGCAGAACTCGTCTCAGCTCCCGTCAACAACGTGCGGGATGGAGGAGGTTGATCTTTGTTAAACCTTTTGTTAACTGGATGTTTCCGGTCTTGATCCTTACCTGGTTTGAATTTGTTTACTCTTTCCATGAGGATTATCCCCGCTGGTCCGGTTTTCTCTTCCAGCCAATCACTCAAGTGCTGTACGGAGTAAGTCTGGCCCTGGTCTCGGCGCCACATCTTTGACAAGAATTCTGTGTGAAGCCTTTCAGGTAGTTTCTTGGCTAGCTCAGCTGCATATCGGTGATGCTTCAGCTCAATCTCTAAATTGAGTTTCTTGGCTGTGTGCACCACAGTCACCAACTCATCTGAAAAATCTCGCAGACCAGACCAGTCATTATAAGCCACCGAGGGGCGAACTTCAACTTGGTTCAACAAACCTTGAACTATTTGACCAGGATTTCCAAAGGTTTTATCAAATTGTTTGATAGTGATTGCATAGGCCTCATCTCCTAAAATTAGGTTCCGGTCGGCCATAGCGAGTGGTCTTCCACCCAAGTGACTCCGTAGGTATGCAAATTTGGTTGACTCTGGGAGTTGAAAGTCCGGTCTACTCATGATGCTGTCCCACAGGGACCTGAAAGTGACGTACTGTTTAGTATCATGTTCGTCGTCAAACTTTGGAATATTCAGTTTAGGAAGACTGTCCCACATCCGGCAACCATAGCTTAGCACACCGGCCGCAATCGGGGCAGGATCCTGCTTCGGGCTGGTTGTGAGAACAGTGGGTTTTCTTTCTGTCTTTACATTTCCATTGTTTGCACATGTTCTACTTGAGTCACCGTCTGAGGGGTTATTACCATCACCAGAGTAACATATTATACTAACCCTTTCTTCGCTCAAACTAGTGTCATTAATGTCTTGAGGCAACTTACCTTTACCAGAACCTTTTGACTGATAACTTGGTGCTTGGGTAGAAATGGGACAAGAAATATCCCGGCCTTCATTCACAGGAACATAAACTGCAGAGGGCTGGGTCACCACAGGTAAACCGCCAAATAAACGCACATTCTGTGACACAACTGAGTTGGGAATAAAAGGAGGCAAAGTAGGATTATACTGCAAGGAAGTCGCTTCGGTTACGCCACCGCCTGCCGCCCCGTCATAAGTACGCAAGTGCGCAAGATTGGCAACGCTAGACTTAAGTGGCTGCAATGGCTGAATTGGCATAGAATTTACATTCGGGCTCGCAACTGCAACAGAAACTACAGGTCTTGTGGGTGCAAATGGGTTTGACACCTTGTTTACCCAATCATATGTCATATTTTGAAAATACTCATCTGGACCCGCTAGGTTAATACTTAGCCCTTGTTGCTCTTGTTCATTGTCTTCTTCCAATGATAGTTCATGTTGCAGTCTTTCACTTTCAAGTTGAATTATAGCCTGTTGTAAGTTCGAGTCAATTTGTATTTGTCTCTGTTCTGCCTGGAATCGAACCCGAGCACACTCCTCCAATGCAGCTTTCTTCAGTTCATGTGCTTTTTTGAGAGACTCTTGTTCGACCAAACGTCTTGTTATCTGTGATCTTGTAGAACTGGCGGAACTTTGAGTTCTCCGACTGCTCACTGAAGGGGGTGTAGCTACATGGATAGGTCGCTGGGAGCTCCCAATGTCAGTTCCATGGAGAAGACTTTTAGGAAGATAAAACTCATTATCTTGCACCAAATAAGCAGGATGGTGCCTTATTCTTTGTGGTCGATTTGCTGCCACACTGTCTGACATAATTGTTCTCGCAGCTGCTCCACATGTAACTGGCGAAGTGTATGTAAGTGGGTGAAAATCCTGCCCCACAGATACCGGTTCCATGTTGGTCAGATGATATAGACGTAAACCGTTAAATCAAGATTCAAGGGTTCATAAAGGTCATCAGAGATAAACGGCTGATGCATATCCGGCTCGAAGGACCAATTTTCTGTAGAACTGTTAATCCGAGACCTTAAGTTGTCCAACTTATTTATAGTGATACATACACCAAACAAAACACCGTCACACACCAGAGTGGAATACTTCTGTTTTATTCTGTTTCTCCCACGTTGGGTATGGTTGCCTGGTTACAGGTTGACAACAAGTCAAGATGTTTGTATTCTGTAGTGTATCAAATATTAATAGCAGTCCCTCCCTTTGAACAACCCTCCCTGGCTGCAGTTGGACTTTAGGCTGCATATAAACAATACAAAAGGGAACATGAACATTAACAAGTAGTGAAACATTAAACTTTAACGAACGGGCTATCTATTAACCAAGGGTCGATGAGTTTAAATTGAACCCCATATCCCCAGAAAATTACCCTCAAACTTCCATATTTTATGCCATATAAAATACACTTTGCATGCACAACATAAGATAAAGTATGTTTGCTTTACTCACCAAATAATGATTGATTCTGAACCCTAAAAACCTGCAATTCTGTGCAGCGTGGAAATTATCGCCTACATCATAATGTTTTTTCATGTGCTTGTAACAACCGCTTCCTAAAGCGCAGTATTGGGCTTTATCGCGCACACGAAGCACGCCCTCTGCCGCCTGAGACGCCAAGTCGCAACACAAGTTGTATTTATAAATGCTACGGGTATTTTCATTTTTATTATTCTATCAATATAACTTTTAAAAGGAGATATGATTTCATAGAAAAACATAATCTTTGTTCGAGTAGTTTTCTCGTGTTCGACACGTGCCAAGGCGTGCACAGTCTATTGTTGAGCGAAACAAACCGATCTGAATCCTATGCAGTAAAACCAGGTCAAACATTTAGTGCAGTCTTTAACCAAATCTGAGCTCTTCATTATTATAATTATACATGCATTGGATATACAGCTGCACAAAACAACAACATATTTTTAGTACCATAATGCAGGAATAACGCATAGCCAAAATCATTTCATAACTTTCAGGCCAGTCTTAACAATTTCTCGTTTTCACAATTTCTCATCAGGCAGATCAAGATGTCCAGCCCAAAGGTGAACAACCTCATTGCATTGGGATTTATGCTAGCTTACCTGTGTGTCGTACTCCTTGGCGTCGATCGATCTATGGTTGAAGTTGATGCATTGCGAACAATTTGCAGGGTAAACTATTGTGTGTATCAATTTCTTTTCCCACATTTTGATGTTCGATATGGGGGGTAATTTTGTACAGGAGGAAATTAGTGTGTTAAGGTATGGGAACTTGGGGAGGGGGTCCCTCTTCCCCCATATCGGGCATGGTATGTTTTCCCTTTTCAATACATCTGCTGGTAAACCACCATGGCACAATTTTATAAAGGTGTTAAGCGGAAAACTCTGCTTCACAATAATGATAGTTAAGCTAACAATGAATGAGCACCAGTTGTAAAAGTGTAAACTGCATGGGATTTGGGCACCAGTTGTAAAAGTGTAAACTGAATGGGATTTGGCCGGTGTTTCTGCTAAGCAAGATTTTTATTCGCTTAAAGGTTTTAAGAAACTGGGAACATGTGCCTTATGAGCACTCGTCATGAGCATCCGCCCCAATATCCTAGCACCTGGATCCGCCCTTGATAAATAATTTTTATTTTTATCTATGAAGAGGGAATCTTTGATTAATGAATGGCGTCCAATAGACACTATCTATGAAATAGGTAAATTGCTCATCGCACATACGCACTAGACACTAATGGTTGGCAACAAAATGAGGGAACATAACGCCTTTCTGTATGGGGCTGAATGTGGCGTGGCGCATTGTACGTTTGTTCACAACTCTATGTCGTTTGCCAACCAATAGTGTCTGTACGCATGCGTGAATGTAATCAAAATAGTTATTTTATGGGAAAGGCTTATTTTATAGTGCCTGTAAGTGTCTAGGGGTAAAACGGAGTTCATTATTGCAAGAGAGACAATGGCAGGACAAACCCCTCCTTTCCCACCATTGCTTGGGGGCGTTCCGCTTGCGTGGACGTTGGCAATGTCCGCCAACATTTTTTCCAAACAATTGTGCACCGCCAATAATGGCGAACGTTAGCAACAAATGGGGAATGAATGGCTGAGGTGTCCTTTAAAATGGCCTCACCTTTCAAGATAGCAGAAATATAAGTAGACGACACTGCTCCGGGTTCCTGAAAATATTCTGGAATGTATTTTTCAGTAGTGGCCATTTTGCAGAAGTTGGGGGAAATTTTTTAAAGAATATATTGGCATCTGCCGTGTGAATTTCTCGCTCACATAATCAGTTCCACTATAAGTGTATGAACTTGTGGGTAACCTTTTGCAATAAGGTCTTATTCATAATGGAAAATAATGTAAGAAGGCCGTTCAATTAAAAGGTGCATGTGGGGAACATCCATCATGCAAGGATTGAACAGCCGTTCAATTTGACTTTCATTGTGCACAAGATGCACTTAATATTAAGTCTCATTACTAACCATAACTCCTTGGTGCCTCACATTGTTCAAAAGTCTCCACTCTCCCGGATTGTCTGACGGTGATGTACTCTGTTGAAGGGGGAGTATCACTAAGATCTGCAAAAATATTTTTGACAAAGTTTATTCCCTAGATATTTAAAAATTCATTTTCAAATTGTACTACTAATTCATCATCAAAATGTACCGCATTCCCTAGATAGAAATGGGTACAGTCATCAACAAAGATTATTCCTGTAGAAACAACCCAGTCATCTTAAAAATGGACACCCTTTGATGAAATACAGCTATCTTCGAACTGTATTCCCTGGAAATAGACATTATGCATATGACGTCATTTGAGTAGGGCGCCCTCGCCTAGAGGTCAAAAGGAAGATGTTCATTGGCCAGTCCTGTGCGCCGCGCGTATAGTACAAATCAGCGCGTTTCCATTGTTTCATCATCAATTTACCCCTAAGATGGCGGCTTGGTGACGTCAATGCATAAGGTCTATTACAAAGAAAAAACACTCCATGAAGATAAAGTGCACATGATATTGGGAAAAAAGGAAATAAAAGGCCGATGGATTCAAGTTCAGGCAGTACTGATCCTCCATTCAGACTTCTTCATCCAAATTTCAGTCCTATAGTCAGATAACTTCGGGTTAAAACGGTGTAAATGGCACTGTGTTTAACATTCTTCAAATGAAACTTTTGCTAAAAACCTAAAACGTTCAATGCTGTCAAATTAACTTCCAAAAACATGGTCTGTACATTTTTTGTACAGTAAATTGTTGATTCATGAGTTTTGATGATAATATTGAACAATAGAGATTCAGTTTCTGTTAATTACAAAAAACTAGTGTTCGTGGTGATTGATTAAATGAATAGGTAACGACTTCTACCTTATCAATCAAATGCCTGGCCCAGGAATTATGATTTTTTTCAAATAAAAAGTTTATAAACTTCCGGTTTGAACCGGAACTAAATGTCAAATAGGGTCACATTTTGTGTAGCGCGTGATTAGTGTATGAAGACCTTTTAGATGAAATATAGATTGACAAAATCCAATGTGTGGTTCAAAGGTTAAGATTTTTTTCAAATAAAAAGTTTAAACTTCCGGCTTGAACCGGAAGTCAATGTCAAATGAGGTCACAAATTATTGCGTTAGTTAGCTAACGACGAACAGATAATAAACAACCAATGTCTGGTTCAGGAGTTATGATCTTTTCAAATATTAAATGTCATCTTCCTGTTTGAACCGGAAATCAAGGGTAATATTTGTTGCACGGTTTCTTAAGTTGTTGCATATCTTCCCCATGATGTATAAATTGAAAAAACAGATGTGTGGTTCAGAAGGTATTATTTTTTGGAAAATTAAATTTCAACTTCTGGTTTAAACCAGAAGCCAAGGTCAAACTGGTTCATTTTGTGTAGAGCGTGTTCAGTTCATTAAAACCTTTCAGCTGATGTATGACTTGTAAAAATCCAATGTGTGGTTCAGGAGTGAAGAGTTTTTTCAAATATTAGATGGATTATCTGTGGATGGACAATATATATTGTATCATCAATATTGTAACGGGCTGGAAACTGCCTGTTCAAGTACTGGACTCGGTAAGAACGTAGACTCTGAGAT
Source organism: Leptasterias polaris (assembly GCA_037783415.1). NCBI lineage: Eukaryota > Metazoa > Echinodermata > Asteroidea > Forcipulatida > Asteriidae > Leptasterias > Leptasterias polaris. The sequence continues at coordinate 2,072,462 of JAZGTN010000202.1, forward strand.
CAGGTTACTCGTCCAAGTATAATAACACTTGTATTCAGTCTCGGATGCCTTCGCTAATTACTGTGTAAACTATGTGCGTAAAACACGTAAACTAATGCCTCGCTGGTTGTAAGACGCGCTCTCAGTACGGTCTAGCCGCTTCTCACCGGGTTTGAACAAGTCACGATCTGAACCCCGAGCTCTCATTTGGCTCGCCTTTTATAGCTTTTAGGGTGCGCCAACAACGCAAGGAGCTAGCGCCTCACAACAAAATGCCTCTCGCACTACTCTGATTGGTCATTAGACACAAGCGCAAGGATTATTCTAAGTCATAATAATCCTTGGCTAACTTAAGGCGCAGGTAACTTAACTTGCATAGGTCATCAAACTTTGGTTATTCTACAGTTTAGGTGCTATTAATAATTGACACGTGCAGAGCATTAATTAGGGAATAACAGTGTGGGTAGCCGGTCTTCACTGCGTGGTAATGACCGGGGTGGTGGCTGGCCGCTGTTAATGGACCGAGCCGAAGGCGAGGTCCATTAACAGCGGCCAGCCACCAACCAAGGTCATTACCACGCAGTGAAGACCGGCTACCCACACTGTTATTGCCATTAATAAATACCTTTAACGAAGAAAAAGGGTAATAATCATCAGAATTTGTGATGTTTCTTTTGCCGTAAATTTTGGAAATAATCCACTCATGTTCAGGGGCCATTCTTTTGGCTGTTCAACTTTTGCGTGGCTCCTAGTCCCCTGCACTTAATTAATTATATCAGAAATGTGCATATTTTGAAGAACCAGACTTTTAAAGTAACAGCACTACAAATAGAAACACTTTGGTTGGTGTACGGCTTTATGCTTTGCATTACCTTGGCTTCATGCACGTACCAGCTACCAAAATGATACATTGTCTGCGCGTTTATGCATACGCGCGTGGTATGCACGAACGCGCGTGGTATGCGCGTACACGCGGCACCATCCTGTCCTTGTAAAAATAACCAAAAACAATACGCGCAAAGAAACAGATTTGATAGTTTCCGCACAGCAAGCACGGTGCAAAACGAACTTTTACACAACATTGTGCTTGTTTAGGGGCCATTTATTTGGTAGTTTACAGAGCCGGTCTATTATCACATGTTAATACACCCCCACGTGACCAGTCCTCGACCAATCAGAATGCACAAACTCTCCGAGGTATGTATTAATTGTTATTAATAAATACCTCGGAGAGTTTGTGCATTTTGATTGGTCGAGGACTGGTCACGTGGGGGTGTATTAACATGTGATATAAAGACCGGCTCTGTAAACTAGCAAATAAATGGCCCCTAAACAAGCACAATGTTGTGTAAAAGTTCGTTTTGCACCGTGCTTGCTGTGCGGAAACTATCAAATCTGTTTCTTTGCGCGTATTGTTTTTGGTTATTTTTACGAGGACAGGATGGTGCCGCGTGTACGCGCATACCACGCTGTACGCGCATACCACGCGTATGCATAAACGCGCAGACAATGTATCATTTTGGTAGCTGGTACGTGCATGAAGCCAAGGTAATGCAAAGCATAAAGCCGTACACCAACCAAAGTGTTTCTATTTATAGTGCTGTTACTTTAAAAGGCTGGTTCTTCAAAATATAATAATAATAATAATAATAATAATAATAATAATAATACATTTATATAGCGCCAAATCTATTTTTGTAAAATGCTCTAAGGCGCTTCACAAAAAGGCATAAAAATAGTCATTTCTCTCCATTTCTGATATAGTTAATTAAGTGCAGGGGACTAGGAGCCACGCAAAAGTTGAACAGCCAAAAGAATGGCCCCTGAACATGAGTGGATTATTTCCAAAATTTACGGCAAAAGAAACATCACAAATTCTGATGATTACTACCCTTTTTCTTCGTTAAAGGTATTTATTAATGGCAATAACAGTGTGGGGAGCCGGTCTTCACTGCGTGGTAATGACCTTGGTTGGTGGCTGGCCGCTGTTAATGGACCTCGCCTTCGGCTCGGTCCATTAACAGCGGCCAGCCACCACCCCGGTCATTACCTAGACTTGATTCAAGTCCCTTTCTCGTGCGAGGTTCCTAACGTAACGCGCCAGCATGCAGCCACAGAATACCAGTGCGCCCTCACCGACAAAATGTAGTTATTTATGCGGTGGCGATCAAGGGACTTGACGGGGTCGTTTCCTACTCCACGCATTTGAATAGAAAAATCTCCCCAAATGGGGAGATGTACAAATCCAATGGGAGCGTGGAAGTGCCGCCCCTTTCATTTAGTATTCATCTTGCTCTGTGACGTTTGTATCATGTATCTATGGACGTAAGCATCTCCAGAATGGCTGCCGGGCGGAAGAGGGGGGTGGGTGTTTTAAGTCGCTGAATTGCATTTGTCAACAATTCAAAGTATGCATTTGCAAACAATACCAATCCCAATGTATACGTAATATTAACTTGAATTCAAATAAATTTGTAGTTTTTATATATATTCATGCATTTCGATCCTCGACAAAGTACTTTACCACCCCCGCAAATAAAAAAATCAACGAGTCTTCTTTTTGAACGCGTTTGATTGGACAACAAGTAATGCGCCATAACTTTGCATATTCGTAAGTGAATAAATTTACATATCAGGCAACTGCGGGTTCGTCAAGTCCCTGTCCCGCGCGCGGAACAGGTTGGGGAATGCAGAGCGCAAAATAATAGTTTTCTGACGATGAGGCAAGGAAGGGCCTTGCACGGGATTGGGACTTGAGTCAAGTCTAGTCATTACCACGCAGTGAAGACCGGCTACCCACACTGTTATTCCCTAAATCACATTAAACAAATACAAGCTGATAACTTTGAACTTATTCCTTATCTTTCCTAAGTTTGGTAATTTAATTAAGTTTATGAACGGAACCTGTGTTGCACTAAGATAGATAATAAAGTGTGCTTACTGGAATTTATTCCTAACTTGTATTTCCGTTACAATATCAACGTATTCCTGCATGTAGTGTTGGTGCGAGACGTTGTTGTTCATTATCACTCAACTTTCGCGATTCTCCGCTCTCTGGACTCAGCGCTGTTTACTAAATATCCAACGAAAAAGGGCGCTGTTGGGAAAACTTGTTTCCAGCCATACATCAAACAAACAGAGACGACAGTGCACACAATCAGCGCGTACACTGTAGCATACATCAGTTTCAGCGTGTACAAAGTGCGTTGTCAATCAAAATGGGTAAAAACGTGGGTCAACAGATGCGCTTTAACGTCCTTTTTCGACCAAATGTTAAAGGGACACACCGGCTTCGTTGGGCTATTTTGGCTACAAAATAGACTAAAACATTACTCCAAAGGTCTTCCAGGAATGGAGAAGAACGGTTCATAAAATAAAACATTAATTTTGGTCGTTTTTGAGCATTTTTCAAGAAACGAAGGTCACATGGGTTATCCGAACCAAATGTTTGGTTCGGATAACCATCGTGATCCTCGGAGTTAGTTTTACTTCCAGCCGTATAAAAATTAATTACTGCACCGAATTCCACTCTGTTTTTTAACAAGAATTCATGAGTATTTGACACAAAAAATACGTATTCAAATTATGGATACAAGTTGAAAATAATACAAAAAAGTCGAACGTAAGATTTTATTTTAGAGAGTCCGAGCAACGAAAGCGTGTCTTACAGTGCACAGCGTGGGGATTGCTACACGTAACACAGGGGCAGTCGTGTCGCTAGCGCAACGGAAACCCTCTAGCCAAGAGATAGCTGTACCTGGAAGCTCATGGACGTGTGGGAGGGGTAGGGAGCCAGACCACCAACTACGTTGTTGTTATTGCGGGTTAGCTAGTCGGTACACCTCGCTGATCGAATCCGTTGTTTCAAAATCGCAACTTTTCAATGCTCTGTGTACGTTCCTTGACCCGATTTGTACCGAATTTCTTGGTAATTAAATAAGATTTATGTCAATACATAGGAATACCACTTTCATATTGACGGTGCAATTAGTTTAAACAATATTTGTGACAAACAATTCCAAAAAACGAGCCCCCCAAAAAAAATTTAAAAAAAATAAATAAATAAAAAACGGAGCCCCTGAAGGGAAAAGTGAAAACGAAATTAAAACATTAAAAGGTGGGGACAAAAATCACTCGAAATTTCTATTGCATCCCTCAACACACAAAATTTCAACAAAATCATTTCGTTTCCTCAAAATGTTATTTAATTCGATGAAAATCTAATTTTGTCTCACAAAATATTATTTTTCATTTTGTGAACGCAGTGTGTTTTTCTAGGTACCAAAATGAGATTATTTCTAGAAAATAGGTTCTCGTTCCCTTGAACATACTTTCTTTTCCCCGAAATACAATTAAGTTCCCCAGAAATACACTTTCGTTTTTGAAGATACGCACTTGTTTCCTAAAAAAAGCTTTTGTTTCCTCGAAATACGACTTTGAATTTTTTGCCCGAAATATACTTTCATTCACCCGAAATATGCTCTGGCTCCCTAAAAATACGCTTTCGTTCTCTCGCAATGAGATTTTGCTCCCCAGAATTCCTCTTTCGTTGTCTCAAGATAGCTTTTGTTCCCTCAAGATAGCTTTCGTTCCCCTGAAGTCCAATCACACCAATTTGTTACATTCCTTTGTTACATTCCTTTGTGAGGGGACGAATTTGTATGTGAGTGGGCGACTTTGCTAGGGGGCGACTTTGTAGTTGGGGACTTTGTAATTGGCGGGTTTGCTGGGGGGCGAGTTGACTGGTTTCTGTGTCTGTTGTTTATACACACTTTCAAATGGATAACGTGGACTGGATCCTCATGCCTTGTCGTAGTAAAACACTTACATAAACAGAGCACCAGTCTACTTGCAACATTGCACAGCATGTATCCCGTAAATTTGACACTTGCAACGGCTGGTAAAGCGTATACGGTGACCTTTGACCGCTATTTGGTTTTTTCGGTCACTTCTCGTTAATTACGTGATATTTTTGTATAAAAAAATATAAAAACCATCTAGAAATAATTGTCTTTGATTCTACATGACTAAATTACGTAAACAGGTAACCGGTGTGTCCCTTTAAGGTCAAAATGTTGTTATTTATGTGCAAAAGTTTGAGCGGGATTAACGTTCTACAACCTGACACAAACATTTTGCTGAAATGATCAGTAGTTTTAAAGATATGAATACGATAAGATATTATGAAAGTTTCAACTTCCGATTTGAACCGGAAGTTTAGGTCAAATGTTATTAGATTTTGTGTAGCGTTTGTCGAACTTTAAAGTCACCTGGAAATATATTTATTTTATTTTTTTATATAAGAGTATATGTATATTAACAATAAAACAATTTTTGGAGTCATTGTTTGTCAGGATTTATATGTAAACAAAATAGATAAAGTTGTTTGGGGGTGACTCCGCCCATCCTTTTTTGTGACGTCAATCAAGGAAGACTTCGCCTCGATCGAACATCGACCCCCCTCGAACTTGCCTGCATTTACGTTGTATATACACGTGCAAGTAGTGAGATTGTACGTTTCGTTTGGTTATCCAAAAAGGGGATTTTTCTTGCTTTTTTCCGGCAATGCCGACCAGGTGTATTGCTGCTGGATGCAGCAAAACGACTAAAGATGGGGTCAGCCAGCATTTTTTTCCTGCAGATCCCAAATATAGGCAGTTACGGGCATCGAAAGTCAGGCTAACGAGGGCAAAGTGGTCCGGTCCGACGTCGTTTTCAGCGATATGCAGCGAACACTTCGAGCCGTCGTGCTTCGATACCGGGGATGTTTTCGTTGGTAGTAGTGTGCAAGGGAAGTTGCAGTGAAGCGTAGGTTACCAGCAAAATGTTTTTTTTTTTTTTTTTTTTTTTTTTTACTTTTTTGAATCCCAGGGATTCTTATTTATTGTTCACTGGCTGTTCTTCATGGTTTGCATACACATATTTTACAATAGCCAATACGCATTAAATCCATTACACTTAAAAAAAATATATATATATAAAATTAACCTTGGCCTAATGCCAAGAAAATGTCCCATTTCTGATAAAATTTGAAGCTAACTCCGTTTATGTAAAACATCAATTTTTCCTTCAAATAATAGTTCATCACATCTTTTTTTAAAACTTCAAGCGATGGGCATTTCCCGTTCATTTTCATTTTATACACATGAAATCTACAGATCAACAAGATCAAATTAACAATATTACTCCTAGCATTAGTACATAGACTACCGAATAAGAAGATGTCATTGTCCATTGCAATTGAGAGATTAGTCTTCTCCTTAATCCAGGAAAATACCGAGGACCAAAACGACATTGTGTGGGTACAGGAGCAAAAAAGGTGAAATAGTGTCTCTTCTTCATTATTACAAAATGTACACTTCTTCGTGTCCATCTTATTTATTTTAAACAAAAATGAATTAGTGCCCAGGATCCGATGAATTAATCTAAACTGAAACCATCTCAATTTGGTATCCACAGTACATGAAAAAGAAATGCCAAAAATTAAAGACCATTTTGAAAAGTCGAAGTGAATATTCAATCTGGCGTTCCACTTATCGATAAACTTCGTTTTAACATGTTTAGAAGATACTATAACCTGATACAATCTTTGCGACCCCTTTTGGTCCCTTAGAAGGGTGTCAATGTTAAACGGTAAGAAAGGGAAATCAATACGTGTATGTTCCAACATAACGTCTCGAAAGGACGACTTAATTGCTCTCAACACCCCGCCATATTCTAAAAAGTTAGTATGGACGTTAAATTTATTCTTAAAGTCATCAAGTAAAATAAAATTACCGTTCTCGTCTATAAGATCACATACAAAATGGACTCCTGTATCATCCCAATGTTTATAGTAAATACACTTCCCACCAACCTTGATTTTATCGTTAAACCAAAGAGAACTCTTAAGTACTTCCACATTGGTGGAGGGTGTGTGGATCCGGGTAAAATTAGACCACGAAGTAAACACGTCCAACCAAAAAGCAAAATGTTTCTGGTGTTCAGATCGACTTGAGCTGTATGCCCACGCCGCGGCACGCCGATCCGATAAATAGTTTGGCAAAGTAGGAAACAAAATACCTCGTATTATCCGTGTTCTCGTTATGACCATGCTCGTATCTTCCGTTTTTTTAAGACATAGAAACGCGCATGGGACAATTCGGGACCGGTGAAAAACCTCGTATAAACCGGCGTCTCGTATTAGTGGACTGTACACTGTCCAAGGATTGCATTGGGTTGTGACGTCCGAATACGAAAACGCATCATACTGATCAGGTACCCAGACGTAATATACGGGGCCAGACTACACATTTTCTCCTGCCTCGATTGACGTCACGAACAGCGCCATGTAAAGGGGGGCCTATTTTTTAATTTTTAATTAAAAGAAAAATACAATTTTTTAACCTTAGTTAATTGTTTTTACAAATATTAAACTTTGATTTATTATAATTCGATGCCCGAAGACGTCATCATGACGTCATTAGGTTTGTGTCGTCTTAATACTTAGGTTCAACTATCTGATGAGTTTCAATGTTCAATTCAATCTTAATCTTGAGTTATTCCGTAGCTATGATTTTTCAAATATTAAACTTCAACTTTTGGATTGAACCGGAAGTCAAGGTCAAATAGGGTCAGGTTCTGTGTAGCTTTTTTTAAACTGTTCGCGACCTGTCCGATGATGTGTAGATTGTAAAAATCAAACCAGAGGTTCATGAGTTTTGATTTTTTTTCCCTTATTAAGTTTCAACCGGAAGACAAGGTCAAATGGGGGTCACGTTTTGTGTATCTTCTATTCAGTTTTTAAAAACCTTTTTGATGATTTGTAGATTACAAAAATCCAATGTTTGGTTCTGGAGTTATGATTTTTTCAAATACTAAACTTTGATTTTATAAAAAATTGTAACAAATAATTTGATAACGTCATCATGACGTCACTTCACATGTTACTAGCCGTGGCCGTTGTCTAACAATACACCAAGTTTCAACTCAGTCGACTGTTTGGTTTAGTAGATACCCGGCTTCAAATGTTGCACATGTTGGGCCTTACCACGTGACACACGATGACGTCATCATACTACGACTCCACAAATATGTTGTCTACATAAAGATCATCATATTTACCAGTTTTGAAGAGATTCTCATAAACTTTGCCACAGACATCTAGTAAAAGTGTTTTGAACTTGTTCAATCTGCCGCTAGAGGGCGCTTTTGAATTGTGTGACGTCACCGGTCCCATTTTTTTAAACCAGACACTTGCCAGATTACAACATCGTTAACAACAACTCAAAAAAGTGTGCTACTTTCAAGTTACAAGGCACTTCTGGTTTCGACCGGAAGGAGAGGTCATGTGAGGTCACGCCCCTGACCAATATGACCTTAGTATGATCCCGCAAAAAGCAACCTTATATAACAATTACAATAGGTTTTCGGCTGATGTGCCGAACACCTTAAAAAAACCAGTACAAAAACAAGAGGTGTTCGTTTACATAATGCACGAACACCTACAAAACAGGATTAAATTTTACCTTTGAATTGGTGCACAAACTCCCCCAACCCTTTGAAATGTCCGGCCCCAATTGGTTTTGATGTCCTCATAACTGCACAAGCAGAAACTGGGTGAGAGTTCAAAATTTAATGTCTGGCCACAGACTTTTTACAAGCCCCTTTTACAGTCTTTCTTTGCAAACTATTTCTTCAAAGCACAACCATCTCCACAGAAAGAAAGTTTTTTGATTATAATGTGTTATGTTTGTTTCATGGGTTCATGAGTTATCAGAATAGTAAATGGAACGGAGTCACCAGTATGAACTGTCAAGCGGGTCGCCATGTTTGCACATTTCTTTATTCCATGCGTGTACCAACTACACGTCCACATATTATAATGTACAGGTAATGTTAGGACGTGTACTTCGTGCATATTACAACATCTCCCCTTTTTCTAGAAAGGAATCAAAACTGGTTGTCCGCAACAAACAAAAATCAATCGGAATGTCAAAGTTCAGCAAATTTGTAAAATCACGCAGATCAAAAACTTGAACAATAAAACTTGGATCTGATTCCTGGTGTTCATTTGTTTTGATTATAGTTTCATTTGAATACTAGCTTGGTGATCTACTATCAAAAGTGCAAGGATGCTATAGAGTCTAGTTCAGGTGCCTTCGATACACGAGTAGGAGGTCGGGTCTCTCAGTTGGAATGAGATCCTTGGGTTCGTCTGATGGAATCCTGGTCTTCCCAGTATCGTTTCACGTACGCAGTCACTGCAATCAGAGTAGAATCTTGACTGGTTGCTGAGGCTATTTCTGCTAGCTTAGCATCAGACGCTTGCCATTGGGTAGTTAGTAATCATGCAAACATGAGCTTCAATCTCGCTTTCAAGATCATCCTGGATTTCCGAAGATTCTTCTGAAGCGGAGCTCGGGAAAACGCGTCAGCTATTACCAGGGACTTGCCAGGTACACTCTGCAAAACAATGGTATTTCATCAGCCTCATTAGCAAACGCTGACATCGTTAAGGGTGCATCACAAAAATCTTTGTTATTGATTAGCGTAACTCCTTTTCGATTTGTGCATATCGTCGTTCTGCAGGTGAGGAGTCAAACTTCGAGAGCAATACGCGATTGGCCTCCAAGAGTCATCTTTCTGCTGCTGAAGGATGTAGCCTCCAATGCCGTAACTGCTTGCATCAGTCGGCACACCAATCAGTAGGGGTGGTGATGCGTGTGGTTATGTCGTGTTTCACCATCTTCTCCAACTCTGCTTTGGGAGCATTGGTAACGGTATACGGCGAGGTGCATGTACACAGTGTGGAGAAGTGTCATCTTTCAACTTGATTTTCACCGGGGGACCTTGTAGACAGCCAGCTTCTTCAAAAACTCTGCCGTCGCTCAGCACATGTATGCGCTTCACCAAACCAAGGGTTGTGCAGGCTGATTTCCCGAGAATGGATTGACCATCATCAATGACAAGAAATGTTAACACATGGTGCTTGCCCTTCACCTCACAAGAGAGCTTCTTCTGTCCCCTGAGTGTTGTGTTCCCACCAAAGTAACCACATAGGCGAGTTGTTGTAGTCGGCTGCAAATTTGGGTTGTGCAGCTTGAGAGTGTCGTAGAATGCAGAGGTAGAATGTTGACATCTGACCCTGTGTCAAGCATGAACTTTACCATCTGGCCTTGAACGTTGACGGTCTGGTACCACGATTCATGTGGTTGGTCAGCATTGCTGCGATGAACTGACCCAATGAAGATTTCACTGTCATCATCAGACTCTTGTGGAGCAGTGACAGCAGGTAGCTTTCTGGACATTGATCTGCAAACCTTTTTCGTAATGACCAGTCTTGTGACACGAGTTGCATTTCTGACCCCTGGCTGGGCATAATGTATGACTGGAATCACGTCCACAGTTACCGCATGTCGCTTTGGGTTTGACTGCTTGAACAGCTGCTGTGTTATGGGAACCCTTTATCTCTCGGAGATCTTTGGTAGCAGTCTCAAGGGTCTTGGCAACCTCTAGAACTTTCTGAAAAGTCAAACCATCTTTAGTCAAAAGGTGTTTCTGGACATATTCGCTGCGAATTCCAAAGACGAGGCGATCACGTAGTGTGTCATCCAGAAAGGATCCAAACTTGCATGGACTGGCCAAATTCTTGAGTGAAACTGCATATTGAGCAACTGTCTCTTCTGATTGTTGGTGAAGTTTGTAGAACCGAAAACGCTCTGCAATAACAAGACGTCTTGGCCCGTAGTGAGATGTGAGCATGTCACAGACCTCGTTGTAGCTCTTCTCAGCTAAACTTTTGACTGTTTTGTACACAGTAGGGCCCACTGCACTAAAAAGCACAGCTGTCTGCTTAGATGTAGGGATATCATTGGCCGTAAAATACAGGTCTAGCCTCTCTATATAGTTACGGATGTCTTCTATCTGGTCGAACAGGTCAAGACGACCGATCAGCGCAGCGCTGACAAGCGCCCCCAACGACGGAGATTGTGCCATCGTGATCCCGTGTACATGTATACGTGTATACAACGGTGTACAGAGTCTGTGGTAATCGTTAAATCTAACACAAAGTTAGTGTCTTATAACTGAAGCGAAATGCAAAATGACGACGTTATTTGTCCGTGTAAACTACCGCTGGGTATTACTCAACCAACCGCTGCCACCATGTTCTGTTTGTTTCATGGGTTCATGAGTTACCAGAATAGTAAATGGAACGGACTCACCAGTATGAATTGTCAAGCGGGTCGCCATGTTTGCAAATGTTTTTATTCCATGCGTGTACCAATTACACGTTCACATATTATGATGTACAGGTATTGTTAGGACGTGTACTTCGTGCATATTACAACATAATGCGTTCATTTCCAAAGTTTATTTTTTCCGGCTGTGTGAACACTATATTATAGCCCAAAACTTGTACCTAAATCGGGCCGTAGACCCCATTGCACTGACGTCACAGGGTCCTGCACATTGATTTCTAATATAATAGGGATCTGCAGGGCCCAATTTCATGACACTGCTTACCGTAAGCGAAGAATCGCAGGGAATTCCGCACTTACGTCAAGCGTATTTCAAGGAGCAGGTTTTGTTTTGCTTGTGCGCGTGCGTATAGTCCACGTTGTTAGGCATTCTTCGCTTACGCAGCTAGCGCAGAAATTCGGCGCTTGCACAGTAATCGGAGAATGGTGATCGTATAAGCGCAGAATTTGGCAGTAAGCAGAGCCATTTAATTGGGCCCTGGAGGTATTGCAGGGTCTGCCATTTTAGTGAGTCAACAGTGTGAAGATTTGGTGCACGTCAAATCGCGCGGGTGTCGTCTAAGATGCGTACTGCATTGATGACTCCCGCAATGGCGCAAACAACATTTTATCGTGGGTGTGATGACGTCAGGTGAATGGCGTCATGTGCCTACTTGTGTTTTCGCAAGGTTCCGAAAATCAAAATGTTTAAACAATATTTTTTAATATTTCATTCCCCCCAGGTTCGGTCATGGCTCATGCCTGTGGCTTTCACACTAGCCTTTGGTGGGATGTTCACAAAGATGTGGAGAGTTTACAGCATCGTCATTGCGAACAAGACAAAAAGAAAGGTTCATTTTAACGTGTTTTTTGTTATAAATATTTTTATATATTTATCAAGATTTCACACCATGAGAGACAATTGTGCGTGAGAACAAAACACTGAATTGATTTGAACCGATATTTTGATGTTTAGGGTGACCATAGTTAAAATGAAATCAGCGTGTGGCTTGAAAAAGTCTTCAAATTGAATAACCAAGTTTTAATAAATTGAGGAAAAAACTACCATGTGTATATAGGCCGCAACATTCCAAACAACTCCTCGGTCAAACACAAAACGTGCACCCTTTTTCGCGCCAAGCACAACTCACAGCCAACGATGAAAAGTCCTCAGCTAGGTAGCTGTTTAGCGTTATAAGGAATCTAACAAAACTAATTCTGTTCAGGGATAAAGTTAGTTTTGATCAAATTTTATTATTAACTTCCCATCTTTTTATTAGGTGATAAAAGATCGCCACTTGGTCGGTATTGTTGCCATTCTCTTATTGTTGGACTTTGCTATCCTCGTCCCATGGCAGTTCGTCGATCCCATACACATCGAGGAGAAACGAATCCCCGTACCACAGGTAAATCCCAACAGAGGCTACTATAGATGATATCCAGAGGCACACTTGTTGTACAATAAGAGTTGTGGTGACTCGATATATATATATATTTTATTTTTTTTTTATTTTTTTTTATTCATTTAAGCAATCAACATTCTTTTTGACAGTTCTTACAAAATGTACAAAACAACAGAATTAAGATCACAAAGAAATCACCACTAGAATATAAAAAATATAAAAATAAGGCAACAAGGACAGCTTGAACCTAGTGCAAGATGTCATATGAGATAGTTAAGATGATTGGACATTCCTAAGTAAAGACCACTTGTTGGTATGAAGATCCGTCTTACCCCTCTTTAAGGCAATGCTAAATTCCACTCTCTCCATAAATTCCACCGCCACCCAATTCTTGAATAATTGAAAGACGGGGAGTTTATCGTCATATTTACATCTGTAAATATATTGTTTGCCTAGAATAATCACATAGTTAATAAACAGGTCGGGGTTAAATATATTGTAACCAAACATAATAGCATATTCCGAGAAGTCTATATTACATTTGTATAGGAAACTTATCCATAATTCAACTTCATTCCAAAAGTGCAAAACTAAAGGACAATGGAAAAATAAGTGCGCCATATTCTCCAAATTATGTTTTCAAAAGGTACAATTAGGAGAGCTAACAAGACCTATTTTATGAAGAAAGACGTTGTTAACTTTTAACCTATGAAGAAATAAAAATTGAAACAATCTACTTTTGACATCCAGTGCACATTTATAAGGCACAGAAAAATTAAAGCCCAGTCATCATCCTTTATCTGAAATGATGCTTTCCACTTATTGCAAATTTTGACAGGATCTTCTCGAACTTTGTCCATTAATTTGTTGTAAACGAGTTTAACAAAATGTTGAGAGTGGACGGGAAGAATATTATCTTGCACTGCTTCTAATTTAAGCGGTGAGTTCGCAGCCAAAAAGTTATTCCAAGAAGTAGGGATTGCTTTTAAAACACCAAAATATTCAACAAAAGTCAATTTAAAGTCAAAAGTCAAATTTTAAGTTCAACACACCTGCCTCAACCCAATTTTGGTAAAAAAGAGGCTTACCAGAAATGCTAATATAAGAATTAGACCAAAGACATTGATTAAGATATTCCTTAAGAGAAACAGGAGGTTTGAAGGTGAAGAGACTCCAGGATAACAAGATTTGACGTAATAGAGCAGAGTTAACTTTCAAAGCGTGAACAAAGTGCGGGGAAAAATTTCCATCAAAGATAATCGGACCACCCAAATTACGAAGATGAAACCAAAAGAAAATCTTCCAAAATCCTGAATTTTTGTCATCCAAAAGCCTCTTCACCCAGGCAGCCATAAGGCCATACACGTATTGTTCATAATTGACCATATTTAAACCACCTTTGTCTGTTGCATTATACAACACAGAACGCTTGATCTTATCTGGCTTATTACTCCAAAGAAACGCAAACAAAAGTTTATTAATCTTCCTGAAAAATTCCTTCTTCAGAATTGGCAGAACTGACGAAGCAAAAGTTAATTTCGGCAAAATCAGAGATTTGATAATAGTTATTTTATCCTGTAAAGATAGATAACGCATACCCCAGAGCTTCAGGGTGTTCTCAATTGAAACAACAATAGGGTCAAAATTCAAAGAAAAAATGCTATCCTTGTTTAATGAGAACCAAACACCAAGGGCTTTAAAGTTGACGTTGTTCCATTGCAAAGGAATGTTTGCTAAAATTGATGGTCAAGCCGGAACATTCCTTAAATTTTTGTAAAATATCGAGCGTAACCCGTAAAGATTTTTCAGAACCATCAAGAAAAAAGGTTGTATCATCAGCAAATTGAGATACCTTCAGAGTATGACCATCAACCTGCAAGCCAGATACGTCATTGTTATTCCTTACAGCGATTGCAAGAGGTTCTACAGCTAAAATAAACAAAAAGGGAGACAAGGGACAACCTTGCCTTACTCCCCTAGTTAAAGGAAAGAATTCTGAAGAGAACCCATTGTTAACAATAGTACTTTCAACATTAGAATAAAAAACCTTGACCCATCTTCTCACATCTTCCCCAAAACCAAAATAATGCAAGGATTTTTCAATATGTTGCCATTCCAACTTATCGAAAGCTTTTTCAAAATCAACACAAAGTATCATTCCAGGGATATTCTCGTCTTCTGTGTATTGCAAAGCTTCTAAAACAGTAATAATATTTTCTCCAATAAATCTCCCCTGAACAAAACCGGTCTGGTCTGAACTGATCACCTTTGAGAGATGGTTCTTGATTCTATAAGCAATAGCTTTAGCGGCGATTTTGTAATCAGTATTAAGAATAGAAATGGGCCGCCAATTCTTCAAAAATAAGGGGTCCTTATTTTTCTTAGGTAAACGAGTGATAACGCCCCTACGCTGAGAGATTGACATCATACCTTCATTAAAGGAATAATTAAGAGAGTCAATGAGATATTGATGAATGTCAACCCACATGATTTTATAAAACTCTGCAGGTAGACCATCGGTCCCCGGAGTTTTACCCTCTGCTAAAGAGTTAACAATTTTAAAACACTCCTTGGCTGAAAGGAGCCCTTCACATGTGACCTTGTCTATCTCAGACAACATGTTTAGATGCGGCAAAGGAAACAATTGATCAAAAGAAGCATCCTCAATGTGTTTGCTGTCGCTCTCTGAATGATAAAGGTCGGCATAGAAGGAACGCTCAGCTTTCAAAATCTGATCAGAATTTGTAAGAACACCCTCATCAGTATTCAACTTAACAATAGTCTTATTTAAATAATTCCTTTTCTCAAGATTCAAGAAGAATTTGGTACCTTTCTCACCTTCTTCATGCCACCTAGCTTTAGAACGAATAATACTACCTATAGTATCAACCTCTCCATCTCTCTCTTCTTATCGGACAACAGAATAGAACTAGGAATGTCGTTAGGATTGGAATGTACTGTGGACTCTAAGTTATTGATCTCCTTATTCAAATTCTGCTCAACCTGCTTTTGCGACCTGGTCTTATAGGACGAATAACCAATTGAGAAACCTCTGATACTACATTTAATCATTTCCCAACGTAAGCCGGGATTACAACACGCATTGTCTGCAGCAGAAGAGTGAATTGTATCTTTGAGTTTCTCTAAATAATGAGAATCGTTAAGCAAAGAAGTGTTTAACTTCCAGAAACCTGGGCCACGAGACTCCATGCCCATCGAAAAGGATAATGTAATCACTGAATGGTCTGACTTAAACCCACTGACAATATCAACCTTAACAATGCGAGAAATTAGATTAGATGAAATAAGAAAATAATCCAATCTGCACTTAATAGGAGGGTTGTGGTTAGACGTCCAAGTGTAACGCCTCAATGCAGGATTTTTCATCCTCCAAATATCAATTAAATCATGATTATCTTTTAAGGTGAAAAGCTCCTTCTTAGCAGAAAAATTGGTATGTAGACGGCCCCTAAACCTATCTAAATCAAAGTCTTGGACAATATTAAAGTCACCTCCCAATATGATAAAACCTTCAGCATGGGAGTCGATCACCTGAGAAAGTTCAGTAAAGAAACCAGGGTCGTCGTTGTTGGGACCATAAATGTTGATTAAGGAAATAGTTTTCCCATTAATGCTAATGTTCAATAATAAAATTCGACCCCTTGGATCAGTCCAAACGCTGAGGATAGCAAACTGAAACGCGTCCTTAAAAACAATACAAACTCCCGCACTCTGACTGGAAAAATTATTGAAAACAATTTTATAACCCCATTCATTGGTCCACAGTTTCTCACACTCAGGGATACAATGGGTTTCTTGTAAAAAACAGATATCAAACGGCTGACTTCTTAGCCATGTAAAGAAATGCCTCCTCTTATCTTTATTTTGAAGACCTCGAACGTTAAAAGAACAAACCGAAAGGTTACGGTTTTTATGAGTGGCGATTGAAGCCATCAATCAACTTACAAAAACAAAAATGTATAAAAATACGAAAGAACTGGTATTAATAAGATAAACATGTATGAGTAGATCGTTGCTTAAACTTTTTTTTGTTAATGCAGTGGATAGGGAGTGGGAATGGGAATGGGAAAGGGAAGGGAAAAGTTGGAAAAACAAAAAGGGATATGACATTGGTGGAGAGGTGGGATGAAGAGGGGAAGGGGGATGGCAAAGGGGGAAACACCTGGATGCAAACTCTTGGGCAACACTAGAAACCACTTGGACCAACCATGCTCCGTTGGCCGTCTTAAAATTAATACAGATAATATAATTTAAAAAAAAAAAAAAAAAAAAAAAAAAAAAAAATGTTTATTATATTTTATTTTATTATTTTTTTGTTTCGGGGGGTGGGGTGTGGATAATAGAAATCCCATCAGAGTGGTAGTTCAGTGACTGGAATCACCTAAGATACATTGGGGTCATGTCCTGGTGACTGGTTGACTTACTTTGTAATCAAATTCTGGCCACACTTATGGCAATTACTGTGTCCTTGGTGAAGAACCATAAGTGCTTCTTTTCATCCAGGAGTGCTACCAGAATCCCGTGTTGACGATGCGTTCGAAAGGTCTTAAGAGCGCTAAATTAAAAACCTTTGTGATTCATTTATGTAACAAATAATTGAAGACCAATTGGCATCGTTTCTTAATTTATCCCGTGTATTTCCTTCATCAGACCAATGAAGATAAAGCCAACTATATCCAGCACGAATTGTTGTACGTGAACTGCACGTCCCTTAACAACACCATATGGACCATGGCAATGCTCATCTACAAGGCGTTTGTAGTAGTGTTTGGTGCCTTTCTTGCGTGGTCTACAAGGTAATATATTTGGACTCGATCGATAGACATGCAGCTACCTTCCCCATACCAAAATAAGCGTACGATAGACCATAAGAGCAAGGAACAGACGTATGTAGGTCGATGTGTTGCCGGTTACCTGAACTGTAATAAGATTTGAAGCGGGGTCTAATTAATTGAAAGAAGGATCTGTGCGTGTTGACAGAGAACAGACGGCGAACACCCCAAAGATAACCCCCCCCCCCCCCCCCCCCCCAGCTAACATGCATACGTTGGGCCAACAGACGTTGGGAAGGTCGGAGTCAGTTTTTAAACGCTGTACGAACGTTGGTAAACGGTATGAAATACAACAGTTAGAATTAAAACGTTGCCACAACTTAGTTATGATAGGGGCAACCTAACGTCGGCTAATAAAGGTTGTGCCAATGTCGGGAAATGTTGTGCAGTGAAACAGGTTGTTTTTCAACGTTGGCTCAACGTAGTTATAATACGGGCAACAACGTCCGCTTCCTTAGGTTGTGCCAACGCCGGGAATTGTTGTGCAGTAATAACCGGTCGATTTCCAACGTTGACATAACTACGTTATAATACGAGTAACCTCACGTCGGCTTTCATAGGTTGTGCCAACGTCGGGAAATATTGTGCAGTTATGGGGGTTACCATTCACATAATGAAAGTTTGCCTGGCATCAGAGGACCGTTAGCTACTATAATTATGTGTAATACTTTGATTCAAGAGCTGGAAAGTTTGATCGTTTCTCAGACATGTACTAGTCAATGTCAATGTTGGAAATGTGAATTGTGAATTGCGCATTGGAATGGAAATATAACATTTTACCAATATTATTTTACTTCGCTGACATTCATGTATTCCTTATAATAAATAGAGCTTCTGTGTGGATATTGTATTGTGCATCCATCCTATAGAGGGCGCTATATGAGAGCCTTTTTAGTTCCGTCGTTGCCCGTAATCGACAAAAAGTTTTATCCTTTCTCCAGTTACCTTGATCCAGTGATAGCCCCCTTTTAAAATTTGCTACCTTATGGAGACCGAGGACAAAACAGAAACTGGGAAACAAAATATCCAAGGGGAATTCTCAAAAACGAGGTGCTCCACAAAGAATTGTGTATAAGTCTATGGGAGGTTGTACAGGGAAGAAAAGATTTCTCCCGTAGAGATGTAAAATAAAGAATATGTTTTGTTGTTGCTGTTTTATTTTTGTTTTAAATAGGAATGTGAAAGTGTCGGGTCTGAATGACAGTTACTACGTGGGTCTGTCCATCTACAACACGGTCATCTGCTGTGTTGTCGCCGTGCCTCTATCATTCCTAGCGGTGTCTTCAATTGGCGTGACCTTTGCCCTCGTGTCCGGTTTTCTGCTGTTCTGCATTACTGCCTCACTCTGCATGCTTTTCTTCCCAAAGGTAACAAAATATCATCAGGATGCATGACCAGCTGGTCATAGGACCTGCATTTTATGGAGCGGTTGGAGGCTGACTAATTTCTGGCTCAGAATAATCATGCAGGAACTTGTGTCAAAATAACCAAGAAATTTGTCAAATTTAATAAGACACAGATTTAGTGTTAAAATCTAAATTTTAACCAATTTCCGTGTCAGACTGACTTTGAGTGGGTCAAGACCACATGGACCCGGATTGCTTTTCTATCACAGGTCTTGTAAATGAAATGCTAAATACATGGGAGCAGGGAGACTCTTTGATTAAGGGAGGGAGGGTTACACCAGATAAAAATCTAATTACCAATTCGTCGATTAAATTGCAATTTCATAATATCTTAATGAACAAAATTTCATTAAATGGAAAATGAGTATCAATTTGAAGGAAACAATTTTTAAAATCCACAAATAAATATGTTACTTAGAAAATCAGTCTTGATCAATAAAACCCATGTACCAGGTCCTCCAAAATATGCTAAAGCTATTGTTATGAAATCATGCAAATTACACTAACAATTACACTAGAATGAGCAGACTGAGCAGACGAACGCGTATACCACCAAGTTAAAAGCTTGTTTTGCTTTCTCTGTCCAAATTGTTTTTGTGCCAGAATTATCCCCACCGCAAACCTCAACATTTTGTTTAGAATTTAATTGCCAATTCGTCTGCTCGGTTCTATATACATGCAACGTTTCAAATCGTATAAATTAAATTCCCACCCAGGTGATCGCAGTATATCGCAAGAATGCAACCGAAGACGAGAGTTTCACCGGGATACGGTTCGGAACTACTGTATCGGCACCCAGACCAGCAAAGGCCAAGGACATACAATCGACGAGCGCTCAGGTCGAATTCAGAAGTACAGCACAGTAGCAACCTCTCCTCGTCAGATTGGCCGGTACTTGGTTTTAATCGAAATTTTTCCATTTTGGGGGTTAATGTAACTTTTGTTTGCACAAAGAGTGACCTTGTATCTCCAAGGGCGTTTCTGGTATGAGGCAAGATGCTGTATATACATTGGTCATATAGGAAGTTTACATTTTTGTCAAAGTCATAATTACCACATGAATTCAAGAGTTATAAAAATAACAGCTGAACAAGTTTTCAGATGTTCCCGCCCCCCTTCTTCATATCAAAAGTTGATAACAATCAGACTGTGCGATCTCCAATGTTTTCTTCCATTGGGCTGGTGTACAAACCGTGCCTGCATGAAGTCCAGGCTCTGTTAATGTTCCTCCTTTGTTAACATGTGATGTCACAGGTCACATAAAGTGCAACAGCGAACAATAACCGCATCGGATTTTATATAAAAGTATTGGTAAAAATTCAAATTACAAATAGTTTAGTTGAATCTTATGGGCAGCATCATGCAAATTCAACTGCCGATGTGGCGTTTGTGATGTAATGTGATTGTGATACAAATAAGACTGGAGGCCGTTGGTTCAAATCCCTCAAGTCAATCTTTCTTTGTTCAACCACAAATTATAAAAAATTTACCCAGTCAGTTTCCCTTGTGGTTTACACCTTGATATTAAAATTCCGCAAGCCCAATCCGGTAATAACAGACGAATCGCCAAATGTACTTATAAGTTAACGTGAACACCATGAACTGTGATTTATAATTATTAAATTTGTATACTAATGTGTGAAGTTTGGTTCTGAGGATTGCAAAGAGTTCTGCTCAAAAAATTAAAAAGAGCAGCTTATAGCTCTCCTGGTATTTCTTATAATGAAGGACTGTGTGTTACATATCTCAAATCGTTGGTAGCAGTTGTTTACATTTAGAGCCGACAGTGAATAGGCCTATTTACGTAGTTTAACAAAATAAAAGCTTTGTTCGTCTGGAAAAAACCCTGTTCTTTTTCAGTCAGGACGGGGGTGTATCCCCCCCAAAATACCAGCAAATAATAGTTATTTTGGTGGCAGTATTTTTCACCATTAATCAAGGTGCAAATTCCATGAATGAAAGTTTCATTTATGCATGTACAAGAACATCCCCCCCCGAAAAAAAAAAAAAAGAGTTACATTTTAACAAATTAAAAAGACTAAAAAGAAAATACAAATAACCGTTTCTAACCAGAATTGTAAGTAAAAATAATGTGTAAACCTTTTAACTAATTATATTGTTGTTGTTATTAAAAGTATAATAGCCCTGGTAGGACGTCAGTCAGTGCCACTGCACTGACGTCCTGGTTATAAAGATCCTGTACAATACGAACACAATTTTAGGTACACATTTTTCATATTTTTACCTGATCTGAGAAGCTGAAACTCCATTCATATATTCTTGGTGTCCATAACTACACTTTTTATGAATTCACAACTAACAAATACATCCATGGATGACATTATTTCCGAAAATAAGTCCGAGTTGTGCACTAGCGATGTGACTATCGTGTACCAATTGACTGTTAAGGCTCATGTGCGCATGCGCGATATGCATAGCATCTACAAAGAACGCGCATGCGCGTAAGCATTCTCAAGCGGTTCACAAGCTGTCAGTTTAGGCTGTCGCAACAAATGCGTCAATTTCCATTTTATTTTCACAATAATGTCAACCAAGGATAAAATTTACAATTCTGAATAGAGCAGGCGTAAAGTTCAGGACACAAAGAATATGTGAGTCAAGTTTCAGCTTCCTCAAAAAGGTAAAAATATATTTTTAAAATATTATAAATTTGTTCGCAATGGCAGAGCACCTTTATACCCTGGACTCCGTCGCGTTGTATGCAACGGAGGAGTCCAACCTGGGCTAGTTAAGTACCAACTGCTGTTATTTTTTGTATATTGCTCATAAGGGCCTAGGTCTCCACCTAATTTACGTAAATTTGTGTAACTATTAGGAATATTGATTAAATTAACATTTGGCTAGAATTTAAAGCCAGCTAAATATTGGTTCCTTGTTTTGGTTCAGTTCTATGCGCTCCCGACTACGCTACATTTGGTGGCAGCGGTGGGATCAGTAAAACAAAAAGGAAATTTTAAGTACTGGTCCTCTGATATGAACCCGTCATTGAATAATTTTATAGGTTAAGCCTTGGCCCTAATGTACAATTAATCTCTTAATTTCTTCTATGGTTGCCTTGCCGGTTAGTTTAGATTTTTTCTAGGTAGGGTTAGAGGCGTCTGTCTCCTGAAAAGGTCGAGACATTACCGATGCTAGCAGGGATTTTAGTTCTCTGTTGGCGAGACAGATGTATCCCCATACTTTTGTTTGGGCACTGGCCTGGTAACCAGTCTTGTTTCTTATTCTTTTCTTCCATTCTATACATTTGAAAGTGTGTCATGCAATTTTAGCATATGTGGCTCTTTTAATAAAATAAAATACAATTATGGCAGAGGGAGGTGCCCTTTCACCATGTGCTCGAGCTGAACATGCATTGCTTAAAGAAACAATTAGAACATTAGTGGAAGAGATTGATGTTGCGTACAAAGATTTAAGTAGGACCCCTGTGACTGGTACAGCCCAGTTAAAGCCCAAGAAGTGCTTCTTGGCTCGCAGAGAAGTACTGTATTTGGGGCATGTAGTGTCGTCTGATGGTATTTCTACGGACCCAGCGAAACTGCAAAGAGTTCAGGAGTGGCCTACCCCATGTAGTGTGACTGACGTCAGGAGCTTTCTTGGACTCTGTTCTTACTACCGTAAGTTTGTGTCTGGTTTTGCCCATATTGCCTCACCTCTGCATCATCTTACACAAAGGAACACCAAGTTTGTTTGGACGGAAGAGTGCAAAGAAGCATTTCAGAAATTAAAAACATTGCTCACAACTGCTCCAATATTAGCTTATCCAGATTTCAACAGAGGTTTCATTTTAGACACAGATGCCAGTGACAAGGGGATAGGAGCTGTTCTGTCTCAGGTGTATGACGGCAAAGAGAGAGTCATTAGCTATGCCAGCCGAACACTAAGCAAAGCTGAACGGCGCTACACCCGTAGGGAACTGCTGGCCATGGTCACTTACATCCGTCACTATAAACACTACCTGTTCGGGCAACATTTCACCTTGCGTACTGACCATGGATCCTTAAGATGGCTGTACAACTTCAAAGAGCCCGAGGGTCAGGTGGCAAGATGGTTAGAATTCCTCAGTGCCTACAACTTTGACATTGTACATCGCCCTGGTACCAAACATCTCAACGCAGACGCCATGTCTAGATATCCAATTGTCCCTGAGAAGTGTGATGCCATCCAGATACCAAGCTGGGACACTGAGGAGGTGAGAAAAACACAAATAGAAGATCCCCTAATAGCACCTATTATCCAAGGGAAGATGAATGGTCAGAAGCCAGAGTTTGCATCAATTCGTAATTTAGATGGAGTCACAAAAGGTTACTGGTTCCAATGGGATCAACTGGAACTACATAATGGTATTCTGTACCGACGTTGGGTAGAAAGGTCAGGCCAGAATTCCCATCTTCTGTTAGTGGTTCCTACTGCATGGCAGGAAGAGTTGATGGAACGAGCACATGACAAACCTGGTGGTGGTCATCTTGGCATTACTAAAACGGTACAGAAGGTCAGGAACAACTATTTTTGGATTGGATGTGCAAGTGATGTCAAAATATGGGTTCGTCAGTGTCCAAAATGTCCCAGCAAGACGTCTCCTAATCCAAGGCGCCGTGCTGCTCTTACCCCTGTGTCAGTGGGTGCTCCTATGGAAAAAATAGCAGTTGACATCATGGGTCCCTTACCAGTGTCTACCCGAGGAAATCGCTATGTGTTAGTGGTCTCGGACTACTTTACAAAATGGACTGAATCATATCCAATACCGAACCAGGAAGCTACAACAGTGGCCCGTGTGTTGGTTGAAGAGTATATGTGCAGATATGGTGTGCCATTTTCACTCCATAGTGACCAAGGAAGGAACTTTGAGTCGTCCCTACTCCGAAATGTATGCCAACTACTGGGTATCCACAAGACTAGAACTACAGCATATCATCCACAGTCTGATGGTCTTGTTGAACGTTTTAACATAACTTTGCAAACCATGATCACTATGTATACAAAAGAGGATCAAACTGACTGGGACGAGCATCTCCCCTATGTTATGATGGCTTACCGAGCAAGTGAGCAAGCTTCAACAAAAGTGACACCAAACTTCCTCATGTTTGGGAGGGAAGTTAATATCCCTCTTGACCTGCTGGCTGGTCCGGTTCCTGGAAGGCAGCCTGATGATGTTGATGCATATGCCAACAGACTCCATCATAACCTCAGAGATGCTTACGAGAAGGTACGCAACGACACTAAAAAAGATCAGGAACGCCAGGCAGAAGCGTTTGTATGACACCAAGCAATTAGGCACTCCATTCAGTGAAGATGACTTAATCTGGCTCTATACTTACCAGAAGAAGAAAGGACGGAGCCCTAAGTTCCAGGCGTTTTGGAAGGGCCCCTTCAAGATAGTGGAGAAGTTGTCCGACGCCAACTACCGAATCCGACACAACAGTCATGGCAGAAGGTTTCAAGTTGTACATTTTGACCGTCTCAAGCCTTATGAAGCACGTCAAACTCAAACAGTAACACTACGTCAGAGGAAACAACTGATCCAATGGGTAGGAGTCAGCCAACTGTTGAGGCTTCCTCGGTGGACAACACCAGGGAGGGCTTAGGCCGTAGGGAACGACCCATGGAATGTTTCCAACTCACTTCCAACTGAACTGACAAACCCAGAGGGAACAACCAGGCATGGGCGGATGAGAATTGCTCCAGCATGGATGAGAGCTGGTGATTTTGAACTCTGTTAAGGTGGTGGGAATACTGTGGTGATGGGTATTTGTAGTTAAGTAAGATTGCTTGACAAACCGTGGAGGAATAAGAACACAAGGAGTTACAACGATCAAAGGGATCAAAGGGATCAAACGTCCAAGGTCTGGTACCGCCACAGATAAAAGCGCAATTGTAACGCACTTCCTAACCGCACGCGACACGCCGCCTCTCTGTGTGCGCTTGCGCAGTATGGAGCCAAGATTAAAAGACTTGGAAGGGTGGCACGATCATTCATATCAAAATAGTACGATGTTTTTGAAAAAGTCAGATTTTTCATTCGTCCCCCCTAAAAATGCTCCACGACGCTCCACGTAAATGTCTGCACGAATGCGTAGACAAAGGGTTCACTGAGCAAACACCGTAATTTTTAACCAGCCAAACTCGGCCAAAAGTTATCAAAATCTCAGAAATATTCAAGTATATTTCCATTCATATATCAATTATTGTATAACCGGAATATCAACGTAACTTACCTTCTGAAAGTCGGATTTTAATGAAGGAAACGTCGGCAGAATCAGAATTTCAAAGCGCATCGAACAGACAATTAGGCTGACCTATACGTGCGGCATAGAGCTACTGCGCATGCAAATACTGTTTCGTTTGTTTGTTCGAAATTATGTACTATTAAAAAGCACGAACGAGTCATTTCTCCACTGTGCGGTCCGAAGCGGTACCAGACCCTGTGCACAAAGAGATATTATCGCGCACGTAAATCTGTGGGGGTTGGCGGGCCGTTCAAACTCCTTGTGTTCTTATTCCTCCATGGACAAACCAACTCCTATCTGCTTTGAATCAACTCCATTTTGCACTTTTATTCAAAATTGTTATGCTTTGGTGATCTAGACACTGAAACTTAATACCTGCATGAATTTTTGCCGAGATAAATATAGAAGAGACTAGTTTGTAAAGATTTTAAAAAGTGCTTATTCCACCTGCACGACATTGCGCAATGTTTAAAATTATGATCGATTATCATTTGTAAATAGTTTAGTAGAAGTGTAACAGCAATTGGAGTGATCAATTGTTTAACTCCAGAAGCAAACGAATGCCTTAAAGCTTTAGCATAAGTAGAATAAAGTAAAATTTAACCGTAGACCATGATAAAATGTTAGCTTAACAATTTTTTTGGAGATTTATGGCCCCTGAGCAAAATTTAAGTAATGACGTTTCAAATTTTTACGTGTATTCAGCTCTTATGTTTCTATCGATACAGGTTGGCTGTCATGGATTTACGTTTTCAGCCCTGTTGAATTAAGACGTGAGGACACGTCTTCCCGGAGGAGGGGGCTGTGTAGTGAAAATAACACCCCAACACTTGTGCTTTGGTCCAGGGTTCAGCCTCCTCCCCTGTGGTGGATGTGGACTAGTCCAGGTCACATATTTTCTTTTGAACTAGGGTTCTTTTATTCAAAGTTATGTAAGAACACAATGAAGTATCACCTGTAAAACTACTTCTTTTTGTAAAACCCATTGAGTCGAGTTACTTTTGTTTAGTTAATACATCATTCACATACAGCATGTTCTAGTTGTTAACAAAGACTTTTTGTTCAATTATACATCCTTGGTTCTTGGTTTTTCGGCTGTGGGCAGAGCTGGGTTGATTTGGCTTCGGCCAAGCAACATCGTGTGGGAGGGCTGAGTTGTGATAGTCATTTTTATAGGTACACCAAAAACAGAGTGAGTTTTGAATACTTTGGAGAGTTCTTTTCAAGACATTATTTTTAATTCATACCAGTTGTTTTACCTAAATTATAGTTTGTACCAGCCACAAATAGGGACTCTGTTCATTTTCTATACATTTGTTAAGTACCAACTGCTGTTATTTTTTGTATATTGCTCATAAGGGCCTAGGTCTCCACCTAATTTACGTAAATTTGTGTAACTATTAGGAATATTGATTAAATTAACATTTGGCTAGAATTTAAAGCCAGCTAAATATTGGTTCCTTGTTTTGGTTCAGTTCTATGCGCTCCCGACTACGCTACAGTATGAAGGAGTTGAGGTATCTGTCTGTTTTGCATCGAAGTGACTGCCATCTCCTGCCATTCCTTACTCTGATGACAAATTTGTTTAGTGGATGGACGACGTTATATTTGACCGCCTCTGCTTTAGATACAGTTCTTTTATTTGCATCTTGTGTTCTTGCTTCATTGTGCTAAACCACACAGTCATGAGTAATAATAGCACTTTCAATTACAGATGAGTAAAGTAGAATTATAATTATTGCAGATTGAGAATTCCTAAGTTTCACAGAACACAATAAAGCACAATGGGACACCATATCGAGCACCAAATATCAGGTGTGATCAAGCACTACGTAAGAATTTCGTATTATAATTAGTAATAATAAAATAGAATTAGCTGTTGCAAACTGCTTACCAACCAAAAGGACCTGTGATATAAATGCAAAAAATAAGTTATATAGTGGCCTGACGTTTCGACCCTAGCAGAGTCTTTCTCGAAGGCTAAATGACAACACAACACAACACACATACAAGCAGACAAGAGTTGCAAGGGTAGTCAAGTGGAAATACATGAATAGAGAGAGTGGAGGGAGAAAAGTAGAAAGCATTCAGAGAAGGCAGGCAGGCACGCCCCCTTTTGGTTGAGAAAAAAAAGGGAGAAAAAAAGGAAAAATGAGGGAGAGACAAAGTTAATAATGACATAGGCCCTACCAATTTGTTTTTTCAAAAAAGCTACTAATAATCTGTACCTCGTACACTCATTTGTGGACCACTATTCACTGACTTACTGACTGTGACTTGTGTGGACATCGTGTCTTCTCACACACTGAACATAAGCGCAAAACACAGTGCAAATGCCTGGTGCGGGGTCCGGGGGCGTCAAGATCATACACCCGCAGCGTGAGTCGACCATGCCACCTGTGTGTGTACATTGTGCAAAGAAGTTTCTGGCTGGAGGTCAGCGCGCGCGCGCTAAATACAATGTGACCTTTACAATACGAACTTCGGAAACTAGTATTAAGATAAAAAAAGACATAGCCCCATGAATAGGGCCAATCCACTTCGTATTCTTGGCTCTAGCACCATTGCATTCCTATTTTTGTGCCCGATTTTATTTTTAATCCAGGTTATGAAACGTACTGATCAAATGCTACTGTACTTGTAGAAAGCCCTTATGCTTAATTGTTTTTTTAATGATCACAGATCTTTTGGGAAAATTGTTTGCTTTTCGAATCGCGAGTGTGATTTTTTTCTCACATAATTATTAACTTGCTCAAAAACCATTGTCAGGTTCCCACAACAATCCACAACAGTTATACGATCAACTGCTGATATTTAATGGGGACCAGACTGATTCACTCAGCGCGCCATCAAGATTTTGTGAAATACGTGTAATGCGGTGCGCATCTTAAGCCCGTCTGCGCAAAAGATATTATGTGTTATGTAAACCAGTCTGGTCCCCATTAGATCGTATAAATGTTGTGAAATTGTTCAGGGAACCCAACTAGTATGTTTCTCGCGCAAGTTGTTAATACGTGATCCAAAAATTCACTCTCGCGACTCGAAAGGCATCCAATTTTCCCCAAAAATCCGTGATGTTTAAACAAAGTTTAGCATTAGGGCTTTCTACAATGAGTAGGCCTACAGTAGCATTATTTGATCGATAAGTTTTATAACCCGGATTAAAAATTACATCGGACACAACAATATGATTGCAATGGTGCTAGGCCCAATTGGCAAGGATACGAACGGAGTGGATTGGCCCTACATGTATATGGGGCTCGTGAAGACATAACATTGTATAATCATGGTGTCTCACTCTGTTCAGAAAATCACAGATTTTTTGTGTATTCAAGAAAGAGGGTTAATATCTGTTGTGTTTCTTTTAAACTAGTAATTATCAATTGTGCAGATAGTACACCGATACGATGCAGGGCTGGGGAAGGGGGGGCTAGGCCAATAGGCCTACCCACACATTTTCGTACATTAGTGTTATTGTCGCTCGATCGCGCTGTCACTGAAGACAAGCACAACTTGTTCTTATCAGTAGTAACATGTCACATTCGAATCCTCAAGTATGTGAACAATTATAGACAAAGAGACCCTATTTGGTTAATTATATTAAAAATTGCACTATCGTTTGTCTCACCCAACAGTTTTTTCCCCTGAATAAGTATTAATTGTAGCCTACATTTTGATTTTTATAACTCAGGATGGCTGATTCAAATCAATGACTCCCAACTCGAAAATTAAGTTTTAATGATGATCTTGCTAAAACAAAAGTGGTAAGATATTGCATGAGATCCTACCACAGAGCATCTAGAATCCTAACTGTTTCGGAGCATTTAAGCGGGCCCCGGAACCGGCCCATGCCGTAAGGGCTTCACGTTACGCGCTCGTAGGAGCCACAAATTGCATTCACCATTTGCTGCTTGGTAAATTTTCACGCCCCCCCCTTTGGAAAATCCTGGATCCGCCCCTGGCAGGGGGTAAGCAGGGATTATGAAGACAAAGGGAAGGGGATAGGGAAGGGAAGGGGATAGCTTGACCACAAGAAGTTGGGAACACAAAGGACAAAATGGAAGGTTAGAAGAGAGATAAATAATTAGTTAATACAATGTAGGGCAGACTAATAAAGTGGATATCTGTGTGGGAAAAGGAGAAGGCAAAGACAAAAGATTATTATAGTCATTTCCTTCTTGGATATTCAAACCATGGGGCTGAGTGGTCTTAATGCGCCTTATCCAAAGTTTTTCCCTACTCAGACGGACAGTCTCTCTGCAGTTACCTAGTGCCTCAATGCCCTGTAAATTCATGTCAGAAATGGAGTGGTTAGGAAGGTTGAAGTGGTGTCCTACAGGTGTATCCAGCTTTTGGGTGTTGACTGTGGATCTGTGGCCATAGAAACGCCTCTTGAGTGTAGTTCTTGTTTCACCTATATATTGAACACCACAGACTCTGCAAGATATTAGATAGATTAGATTAGTGGTGGTGCAGGTGACATGACCCCTTGTCTTGTGGGTGGTACCACCAGTATAATTAGTAATAATCAATAATATTGTACGATATAATACAACGTTTCAAATTCAACGGGAAGACAAGAAAAGGTATGAATAATGACATTCCGAGTTTCCCTTTATTACAATGACGGTCTACCTCTTTGTTTACAAATAAAATACCAATGATGAAGAACTCATTTATATCTTCAAATCAATATGGGAAAAAATCAGTTATTCCATCAATCCAGATCAACAAACGTAATGACATTTCCACCTGATTGCGTCTGTGTTTAAGAAAAAACATTGTCAAACTAATTATGACAACCGTCAGGTTTTTCTATAAAACCCCTACATCATCATCGTCAGGCTGTATTCATCAATTGTTGGATGAAGCCCGCCTCCACCAATTTCCATTCTCATCAATTATCATTCTACTCCATGTTGCACGTTCATCCATGCATCAGCGATTTTATCTCTTCATGTCCTTCTCTTGTCTTCATCTTCTTCTCCTATGAGTCTCTTATTTTTTAGAGGCAAGACAATGCATTGTCTTGCCTCTTCCTAGTCATTGTCTTGCCTCAGTTCCTAGTGGCCTGCAACTCTCCATTTCTTGTCCTTGATCCACTTTAAACCTTTGACCTTTGTTTTTGTCTGATGTGCGTGTGTCTTATCTCATTGTCATACGTTGAGTATTCTTCTTTCCATAGTTCTGTGTGTTGTTTTCAACTCGTGTTCCATCTCTGGTTGTTGTTAATGTATCGAGCCCATATCGTTGAAGCAAATACGCACTGATTGTAAAGCTCCAACTCACATTGCTAAAACCAAATCCAAAGACGCTGTTCCTTACACAAAAATTGTCATATTGGAGTTAATACAATAATCAAACTCAAGCTTAAAATGGCCAAACGGTATGTCAGAAATAATAATATTTTACCCCGATGCAAGTTTAATATCTATTAAAAAGTATTTTGGGGGTTGAACAAAGATAAATTGACTAGAGCGGGATATCAACCAACAACCTCAAGTTTAACGTACGCCGGCGCTTTACTAACTGAGCTATTAAGCCCTTTGTTGGTGGTCTCAAAACAAAAAAGGTAAATATGAAGACAAATTTGACAACAATATGTATTTAGATTATATACATCGTGCTATGCTTTAGAGATGTGAATGCCTGTTGTTTAATGCTTGAAGTGAAATTTCTAAAGTACATGTCTATGTTAAATAATTAATGTCAGACGTATAAATATTTAACTGTATGCAGATCTACAATGTAAACCAGTTTCAGCTGTTTTGGGCATACCCTAGATAAAGAAGTGTATTTAATACTAGGGTAGTCTCATCTCTGCTGACAATTCCCAGGTTGTGTCGTGTATTTACCAGTCAGTTTTTCTGTGTTTAATTAATTGATTAGTAAAAAAACAACCCGTAACTAAGCAAGGAGGTAGAATTATGTTGTATCTAAGCGATTTCGGGTTAAATGGCTTCTGTTAATCCGGAGGTCGCATGTTCAAATCAGTTCTAGTCATTTGTTCACCCAAAAAATAATACTGAAATAAATAAATGCATGAAACAAACAGGGGGATTGGTCAAGTGCAAGAGAGTTAATGAATGACGTCTAGGCCTAAATGTTAAGTTACATCCAACCAAGCTATGAATATTCATGAAATAAATTGATTCGGTTTTATGTTCCTTTTAGTAAAAACAATAAATTGATTCTCTTAAGATACCGTTTTTCAATATTCACAATACAACCAACCTATAAATATTAATTAAATAAATTGATTCTCTTAACACACTGTGTTTCAATACTCACAAACCAACCAACCTATGAATATTCATTAAAGGGAGTTGTAATTACTCCAAAAATTAATGACGATACAAACTTAATTGGTAAAGAGCACTGAAGAGCTGTTGATATTATAAAACATTGTTAGAAATGACACCATTTGAAGTAATGGGGTAATTTTCCTCCCAAAATTTGAATCTTTGAAAGGCGTCAGACATGAAGCTCTCTCAGACATCTGAAAGCACACAATTCTATGCAACGAAGGTGGGTTTTTCTCTCATTTTCTCACAACCTCGATGACTAATTGAGCTCTAATTTTCACAGGTTTGTTATTTTATTCATATGTTAAGATTCACCAACTGAGGATATTGGTCTTTAACAATTACCAAAAGTATATCTTACCTGTAAACAAGGTGATTCAGTTTTAAGTGGAAACAACAAAAATGTTTTATCAGAGATTTTTTGCACGTTCATATTTGAACAATATTAGTGCATGTGAGTGTATTGTCGCAGAATATTATCACGAGGCGAAATCGGGACTATTCCATTTCACGAAGCAATTCGTTATAAACAATTTAAATGTTTATACTTTGCAACTCATTTTTTCAAATTAACCTTGAAACCAAATTAAAACTTGGGACGAGGATGCTTTTATTTGTTTTAGCTATTGCCCATCGCGCCCGAACTTGTGCGACCATCACATAGTTCGTCTTAAAAAATAAAATAAAATGTTTTCATCTTACTTCGAAACAGCAGTTAAAATAGGGCAACTTCAATAGCGATTTTTTCATTGATTTTTTTGTTTGTGGATCATAAAGGTCACTTCTTGAGAGAGCCATTATATTTGCATTATTTCTTTTAGTTATTGTGTGTGTTTATGTTTATGTTTATGTGTTTGTTTATCAGTGTTTATGCGTATTGTTTGTGTACTTTGAAATAAACTGACGTGATTGCGTAGAAGCATCCAAATATCCCATATTCTAGGATACACCCCTGTCACATGCCAAACCTTTAGACCACAAAACTATAGAGACAACTCGACCGTTGCTGTGACGAGTCGACATTGACATCGAGACATCACCTCGCATGCATGATTGTCCTCACTCACAAGTCACGGAATAAAATAATATGATAGTTGCCGTAGCAGTGCCAAGCGTGGTCTTGACTGCAACATGCAAGTCAATGAGTTTTTTCGTATTATTTGAGCTGCAAGCCACCACCCTAGTGTACACGTTAACAAAGAAATAGTAGACTGGAAAAGTGCGCGAATTGTTAGCGACAACAATTTTAAGCTGTTGACTATTTCAAGATTGTTATTAGTATTTCACGAATTTATCTTTCAATTGTTTACCTGTCCTTTGAGGCTCTATATAAATCCACGACGATTCACTGAAACAATAAACGCTATGGGCACGGCGTGTATTTAGTGGCAGATCGGTGTATAGTGTTAGATAAAGCACAAGAACAGTGTAACAGAACGGTTTCATAGAGCTAACTCACGTTACATTCACGACAGTCAACATAAATCTGGCGTACTGAATAATTAAACCTAGTTCGGTGAATTTTCCTATTTTTAAGTGCACAAAAACAACAAATAAAGTTACCAGATTATGTTTTCATTTCCGTTGGATTACGTTATGTATTCTAAGTCACAGATAAGCACAGATAACAAACATGAAATTACAGAATACACTTTAAGTTTAAAACATGATACAAAATGCCAAAACAGTTAGAGCACAATAATTTACAGAAATTATACAACTGTACCAAAGTATATTATGGGATTTGTAACAAAGTAGGGACTATGTACCAAAGTACCTACCAAAATACGAGAACACCGAATGAATTTATTGTTTTTATTATAATAATGGATAACAGATGAAATTAATTTTATAAAGTAAACGAGTTCGATGTATACTTACTTTGTTTTTTGAGTGTTCTCACCTGCCAGTCACGTTGATGAAATGTCGAGATTAATGAATTGGTTTTCCTTGGGGAAGGTTTGAGTCTTACATTGGTGTCTTTTTCATCGAGCACAAGAGCTGAGTGCTTTGTCGGCCCAACCGGGCGATCCGCTACGGCCACCACGGCGAGTGCATCCTCACCTATTCCTCTACTCCGGTTGTCAACGTGGAGGTTCCAGTTATGGCGAGTCAAAGTTCTGCTGCGGTGTCAACCGCTGCACCAGTCACCTCTGGAATCGGTGAGTCACATTCCGGCTTAAATTTTCCTTTAGAAAATGTAACAGCCCCAGTTATTACCCCAGTTATCACCGCAACAGATTTGGTCACTCAGTCCCCACTGCTTAGCGTGTGCGATGAGTTTTGGGCTGAAGTGCCTTTGTCAATGCAAGAAAAAAAATGGAAATGCGAGTTTGTTGAATTTGGCTCTTTGTTGCGGCCTGTTCCTAGCGATTCCGTCAATGATTGCGTTTTTATGGTCGGTCCGCAAGAGTCCATCATGAATATTGATGGCGTGTTCGGCTAAACTTACCCTATAATAAGGATTTGCATTTTAAAGTACATCACTTGTTTTGATGCCTCGTATGAAGTGAACATTGTTAAAGAGCGGTTCTATGATGCTCTAAATTTTTTAATTATTGCCTTTTTATGGCCGAATAGACATCGTAGTAGCCGGTTAATAACTATTTTACACATAACATTTGCATTTATTAATAAAGAATTCAAGTCAAAAAATTTCCTCTCCGCGCGGCTTTTTCAGCCGAGAGTCAAAACCTGCTTATCTATGATAATGATATGCATTGACCCCTTGACGTCATCGGCGGCTAAAAAAAACACGGTCAGCATTTGACACACACACATAAACGTCTCTTTTGGGGGAACAAAACAAAATCAAGAAGAAACAAAACTTACATTATATATTAAAATAATCTTACTGTCAATCCAGGGTATCCTATAAATTCATTGTTGTAAAATGAAGCCTACATGTTGGGTAGTTTTTCGTAAACAAACAAAAATGTCCAAGAATCATTACTCCGCAGACCGTGTGCGACGTGTGTGCAGACAAGCGACACGACAGTGCTATTATTATATGGTTTTAACGTGCGCAACCAGCGATGATTATTGCAACTAGCGGGACGCCGCGCTTCGCGCGGCACCCGCTATGGGCACACTTCTTGCGTATACATTTTGCAAATGTAGGTTAAGGGATAAATGGAGGGGGCACTCAGAGGTCATCATTTTATAGAATTGGCTTGGTAACGGTAGTTGAAATGGGTACGCAATGTTGTTTTGTCTTATGATAAAATGTTGAGCATGCAAAAGGTGTTGAATACACGAAGCATAATTTGGGGGTATTTGCACGGCCGGAGTTGAGTTTTAATATCGGGAAGGGATGTACTTGGCAATGATGCATGCTTGGCATATTATTTTGGTATTTAGATTTGTCAACACCTGTGTTAAGTGACTAATAGGCCTAAGTAATCCACTAGTTTCTTTGTAAGGAAATTATGCTTATGTGCTCCTAAAATTAATAGTTTTTTGTTTTGATTTATTACTTGATTTCCTCTTTTCTTTATTTCTTGAAAAAAATGTGGGTTTCTCTTTTCCTTTATTTCTTAAATGTGTCTTTGTTTCAATACTTTCTGTATATAGGTTTTCTCGGTCAATTTCGGCAAATGAGCAGCCGATTTCATTTTCGTGCTTTCGAATTAAAGCTATTTTTCCTCTCCAGTTGTTACTGCGTTTCAAATTCAGAATTCGGGCATTCAATTTCGTATTGAGGCATTCAAATTCCTTTTGCACTGTTCAATTTAGCATATCGTCATTCTTTTTCGTGACGCACAATCATCATTCAATTTAGCAAAGCTGGTTCGACTGGAGATTTTACTGGTTTAATTTTTTTAAATTTCGTAAAGAGGCAATCAATTTCGCTAAATGAGAATTCAAATAAGTACGACTAAAGAAATACGAATAAACAGATAATCTGTATTAGGCAACTGTTTCGTATCTTCACTTTAATTCAGGCAAACCTTATTTTCTTTATTTATGGTTCCAGGAGACTTTACATGGGGCCCATGATGTTTTTTTTTCTTCTTTGTTTTCTCCTATATTCTTTTTGGGGGGATCTTTATTGGTTAACTGGCCTAATTTTGTATTGTGTTTGAATGGGGTGTTTCTTTATGTTTTTCCTGGTTTTTGTTGTTTATGTTGTTTCTTCCTCAACCATCAATCTGTTGGCGTGCCAGACATCTTGGCGTATATGTTTAGGTATGGTTGTACCACAAGCTGCAAACTTATTGAAATATGCGTGTAAAACTGTAGCAAAAGCTCGTCTTCGAAGTACAAAGTGACTCAAGTGCAAATAAGTGAACCGTATATGCCTTATTAACAAAGCGTTTTTTAGATTGCACAAATTACAGAAATGACTGCCCAAAAATGAATTTGAATGACTAAACACACGCCTCAAAAAGCTCCGGCGAATTTGAATGCTGCTTTGATGAATCGTTAAATTGAATGATTATTTTGTTAAATCGAATGACGCAACAGTACATTTGACTAGTCATAAAACGAAATCGAATGACCCTTTTTAGTAGCATTCGATTTCGCGCGAAATAGAATAGCGTGGTGGTTAAATTGGCTGCTCATTTGCCGAAATTGACCGAGAAAACCTATATTATTCGCGTTTTCCCGTTTGTTTCTCTGTATCCGTGTGTACTTTTCATTAATTCCTTCTTAGTATATTTCGGTCTTTCTGTATGTCTTTATTTCTGCAATTCTGTGGTTTCTTACTTGTTTCTTGTTATTGTTTATTGTTTGTTGATGTCTTTTCTTTGTTATTTTTCTTATTTGTATAGGCGGCCTACAATTTATAATTATTTATGATATCCGTGTCTCTGAATATTTATGTTGAAGTTTATTTCTTTATGTTTTTATGTCTTTATTTCTGTGTTTGTGATTTCTGTATGTGGATGTGTTTATTTCTCTGGAACGCGCAGCGCCGCCGCGGTAGAAGTATTTCATCTGTATTGTGACGTAACAAATGGCGCGCTTCTAATCCAAGATGGCGCGCTTCTAATTCCAAGATGGCGCGCTTCTAATTCCAAGATGGCGCGCTTCTAATTCCAAGATGGCGCGCTTCTAATCCAAGATGGCGATTTAACGATCATTATAGTGGGTGCGTTCGATTAGCTTCCCCGGGTCGACCCAGGTCTGACCCCAGTGCGTTCGAATAGCTCTGACGTCATTGCTGTGGCTCACCCGGGTGAGACCCAAGTGCCCTGCTTGTGGAGCGGGTTACTTGGGGCTGACCTATATAGTTCATGACGTCACGGCGAAAAACTTTCTCAATGGCCACCATTTTGTTTGTAATTCAGCGGGACATTTTAGGAAGTTTGACACAAATTTTCGCCATTAAAGCAGCGTTTTGGTGAGCAGTAAGTATTTTTTTATTTGAAACGGGTACTTTTGTATCACTGTGGGCTTGTAAAATAGTTTAACGTTGCAGCTTTACCTTGGTAAAAATTTGTTTACGATCTGTTCGTGAATCCACGGAAAGTATCGGATGTACGGCGCAAAATGGAAGTAGTTCCGGTCGGCTGTCCCAAGATGCATCGGTGTGAATGCTGGGGGAAGTTGGCGCTCGATTAGTCATGGTAAGGGGCTCACCCTGATGAGCATACCGGGGTCGACCCGGGGAAGCTAATCGAACGCACCCAGTATAGCGGGATGCCGCGCTGATCCGTTGACCAAGCCATGCAATCGTCTTTAAAAAAAGGAAAACAAAAATGTTACCATGCTAAAATATGTTTGTTTGCAACGAGACTTAAGAAAGTATTATTACACAGAACATTTTTAATGCGCCGTAATCTCTCTTAAAAATGCTCATTGAGCACCGACACATCAGTAGAGGGGATATGCAGTCCTCATTAGGTGAGTCTTGAGGGAAGTTTCGAGCAAAGTCAGTGATGCAGAAAGTTTGACATGATCTGTTAAATTGTTCTACGATAATGGGGCAGCAGAAGTACACGAACTTTCAACACATGATATTTTGGCTCCGGGTTTCCATAAAATTTGTTTCTATTGTTATAGACTGGCGGTAGGATTGATACGGTTGGAGACTATTATGAGAGATATGGTTGGGTAACCAAATGTGTATCTTTCAGAGTTGGTGCAGTGTGTGCTCTAGGATCTAGCGTTAGACCGGTGTCATGGTCTCAGCTGTCCGTCGTGCTCAGCTATCTGGATGACCAAACACGGTAACTTGACGTCATGCCATGGCTGCCTACTACAGGCGAAAGTAGTCTATAGTTTTAGTGCCGTGCTGAGTCGTGTTGTGATCAATAGCAACATGTAGTGTACAGAAATATAGTTTATTTAAAGAGCGGTTCTAGGATGCTCTGAATTATTTAGTTTTTACATTTTTTTTCCAATAGATGGAGTCCCCAAGAATTAGAAAAAATTATTATGACTCCTTTACCTCACGCTAAAACAGAGTAAAAATGTCTTTTCCTCGAAACACTCCCAGCCCAAAATCTGAAAACGCGAGGTCAAACAAACCACACGTAAAAGGACTCGTGACGTCATCGGCGGCAAGTTAGTTTGGACCTGCCTATAATTATAATGAATGTACGGCGCTAACGCAATATAAACCGCCAAGCTCCACCATTTGCAATCAATACGGCCGCAAATGTGACTCTTTAATGGACGATCCAACAGGTTAAAAACCAGCAAGCCAATTTACAACGGATTTAAATGTTTGTGATTTGGGGATTTTCGTTCTTTGAATAGGCAAGGCGATTCCGCAGCTCGGCTTGATTTTGAGTACATCAATCTACATGTTGCAAGTAGACTGGTACTCTGTTTATGTGAATGTTATTACTATGTCGAGGCATGAGGACCAAGTCTACATAAATCCATCCAGCTCAAAGGGTTGTATAAACAACGGACACAATACACGCGTCAGTCCAAATCTGGTCCTTGGGCTTGGCATCCAGGTTTTACATTTTGTACGGGGAGAGCCCCTAAAGTACGGAAGTGTATTTAGGACATGGTAAAAAAATTGCTATTCCGCCCGGGCGGACTATTTCGCCCGGGAGGATTACTATTAATTGCCCTGGTGGATTACTATTTCGCCACAAAACCCACGAACAAATTAAGGAGAGGGGCACAGTGGAAGGGGATTAAGTGTTTGGCCAAGGGGAATGGGTTTGTCAGTGATGGAGACCATGCCTTTATTTTGGAAGGGGACGCTCAGGGGGCCACCATCTTCTTAGTTCTTGGTATTTTGTGGCAGCGGTAGCAAACTGAATTGCTGGTATAACCTTATCCCAATTGGTGTGGAATTTATTCACGTAGTGACTAATTGTATCAAGAATAACTGCATTGAATCGTTCCTGTACAGCGTTACACTGAGGGTGATAAGGACTCGTATTAACTTTGTCCGTTTTCATTATGTTACATACTTCATTGACAATTTTACTGAGAAAATTCGTGCCTCTCGCTAAGGAGAACACGGGGACAACCATGATTGCATATAACATCTCTAAAAAAAGCAGTGGCAATGGTCGCAGCATCCATAACTGGTATAAGAACTAACATGGGCCACCTGGCCTAGTACAATGGTCACTCTGTAAAACATAACACATAACGATTTCCGGAGGTTTAGGCCATACGGGGTAAACTGTATCTTGTCGTCCCGTTCCGACCCCTGTGGGTTTAAGAGAACTCTGCAGTTTTTAACAGAGTAATTGCTGGAAATTACGATTCCGAAATGTTCTCCACAAAAACGCCAGTCAAATTTGAGAAATTATCGACCAAACATTGCAGTAGATAATCGACAGCGATCGAACACTGTTTACGGTTGTGATACGTCGGCTCGTTACATTTTATTTGAAATACCTGCGCACAGACACCATGTGATCCAAGTTCGCCAATCACATCCTAGGTTATACGTCATGTGACACCCAAAACAAACATGGCGGCGCCCATGCCTCGGTCGAGTGAGAAAGACTCCGTGATAAATCCCAAGTGTTTTGTTCACCTAAAATCTGTCAAAGCTGATAAACTACAATATTTTTAGGGAAGAGTAAAATCATGCATGAGGCTGTGTTCAAGCGCGTCGTCATGAGATGAGATCATGTGTGTGAGATCACGAAAAACACAGCATCTTTTGATAGTAGGCCCCTACTCGATATAGGCCTATGCAGCATACAGTGCATAAGGACCGCCCATGCGCTAATTTTTATTAGAGAACATATTTTGTCAAGGACATGCAAAGAAAATAGGACCGTAACGCACTTAAAATGTTCATAAGGCTTAAAGTTTGTAAATTATTAAATATGTAGCTTCTCCCCGTGTCGAGTGAGAATCATGTATTATGGTGTTCCATATGTGCCATCCTTTCCGTCGCCTTTTCAATTTTGTCTGTCGCCTTTTCAATTTTGTCCGTCGCCTTTTCAATTTTGTCCGTCGCCTTTTCAATTTTGTCCAGTCGCCTTTTCAATTTTTTCAGTCGCCTTTTCAATTTTGTCAGTCGCCTTTTCAATTTTGTCCGTCGCCTTTTCAATTTTGTCCGTCGCCTTTTCAATTTTTTCCGTCGCCTTTTCAAATTTGTCCGTCGCCTTTTCAATTTTGTCCGTTGCCTTTTCAATTTTTCCATCGTGGGTCCACGTGACTACCAGGTGACTATCACATGACTCCGAAGGAAATTCGACCTTTGGGAGGCATACCGCAGTTGCCAAAATGTATACGTTGCTTCATCCACAGTCGAGACCCGATAACTACGATAATATCCTTTTTCAGTTCCATTCTTGATTTACTAAGCAAAGCCTGTACATAGACAGTATGGTTGAGGTATCAATCATTTTTCTTTGCCAACAAATCATCACATGGTCATCATGTGACAGTCACGTGGCCGTTTCAGAAATAAAATGCGCCTGAAAAATTGAAAAGGCGACGGAAGAAAATTGAAAAGGCGACGGAAGAAAATTGAAAAGGCGACGGAAGAAAATTGAAAAGGCGACGGACAAAATTGAAAAGGCGACGGACAAAATTGAAAAGGCGACGGAAGAAAATTGAAAAGGCGACGGAAGAAAATTGAAAAGGCGACGGACAAAATTGAAAAGGCGACGGAAGAAAATTGAAAAGGCGGGTATAATTGAATAAATCTACTACCAATATTCTCCACTATTTTCAGAAAGACGTTATCATAATGTCAGGTGTTTTTTTTTCCTCGACTATCGCTCTATAATGAAGTCAACCCTAGGCTGAAACAGAGTGTCTCCAAGGGCAAATTCAGTTTTGCGTTGTATTATCTAGTCCCGTTGAAAGTGGGAAGAATTACAAGTCTCTAATGCGTTGTATTATCTAGTCCCGTTGAAAGTGGGAAGAATTACAAGTCTCTAATATCACGTTAAAGTGGTTCATTCTTTTTCGGGGCAAAATTTGAAACATCATGCCATTGGATATCAACAACAAATGGGTCTCTACATTCCACAGAGAAATTTTGCGTCAGTAAAAGGTCAAATGCAGAGCCTTTTGGACCTAATATCATAACAATTCAAGAATAAACTATAAATTTCCCTTACAAAAATGTACAAACCCATCTATTTGAAACGATCACAAAGTAATGGAAGGTTAACGCGAGGTTACAGATTTGTAAGGACTCC
The DNA here is from genome assembly GCA_037783415.1 of Leptasterias polaris. Taxonomy (NCBI): domain Eukaryota; kingdom Metazoa; phylum Echinodermata; class Asteroidea; order Forcipulatida; family Asteriidae; genus Leptasterias; species Leptasterias polaris. The sequence continues at coordinate 2,113,459 of JAZGTN010000202.1, forward strand.
ATATTTGTATTAAATAGGTGCATCATAAAACTGCATTTGACCTTGGAGCACCTCTTTAAATCTTACTTGCAGAGGAGACTATTTTAGAAGAGCACGGGGCCTCTAGACGTAAAAGCAAAACCTAACATTGTTTGACCATGCAGCTAGAGAGAATTCCACTTCTTCTTTTACAGCAGAATTGTGGGGTTTTGGTGTGTGTTTTTCTAACGTCTGTGTATAAAATAAACACGACGACTAGACTCGAGATGGCTATTCTCGGACCGACCTAAATTTTGTTTAGTGTCTATATTGCTGACTGTGTTGACCAAATAACGTTTGGTTCGAGAATAGCCTGTCGTTGTCGTCGTGTTTGATGTATGAAAAGACTATTTATTTTGCAGTTGAGCGCACGTCCGCATTGTTCATGTTATTCTCAATGTGTGAACAATTAGCTTGGTGGTCTAGTGGTAAGACATCTGCTCTAGCAATGCAAAGTACGTGGGTTCGAATCCCACCCGAGTGATTTGCCTGTGGATTTTGTTCACAGAACTTGGGAAAGTATTGATTATACAGTGCTTAACACACATCGTGTAGGGTAAAATCAACCAATTAAACGAGAGAAACGAAGTTTGATTGGGATTCTATTAACCATTACCGTAATGAGGAGTCACATGAGATTGTATTGTTTAGTAGCTAACGCAAGGCCACACTTGAAAGGAAAGGAATGCTATTCACGCCCGCAGGTCCTATATAAGGGCGCTCCCAGGCGTGCTCACCAGTGATTTAAAGTATTAAGTACATTGCACTGGTCCAACCATCAAAGGGTGGGTGAAGATATGATATTGCTGACATGCAAGAGTTCAGCTGTGTCACTGCACAACAGGGCGGGTGCCACGTGACTCCTCATTACGGTAATGGTTAATAGAATCCCAATCAAACTTCGTTTCTCTCGTTTAATTGGTTGATTCTATCTCACCATTACCTCCACTCGGAGTCACATGAGATTTGAAAGGGAGCAGTGTAATGTATACTCACAAAAGAGATAGAATGACAATTAAGTACACATACATGTGTGCAACATTCGCAAAAGGGAGTTGCAAACAACTCTGATTTATTAGCATCCCATCAATACTCAAATTTCGCAAGGAAACATTGTGGAAAGCAATAAGCTAAATACATAAGTATATCATCATCATCAACACATAGTTCCATATGGATCAATTTCTCATGATGTATGCAAAGTAAAACATAGTAATTTATGCAATGAAGGTAGATAGACATCTATCTGGTCTATACAAAAATAATATTGGCAAAAAACAATATTGGCCAAAACAATCATTTCATACTCAGTACTGAATTGGCGAACACAATCTGTGGTTCCTTTGAGGACAAAATATTATCACTTCTGTTATAGAACTTGGCAAACGTTAGTGAGTTTTTCCCTCCAACTGTTTGCATTATCAAATTAATGGGAACCCCTTTACTGGCTGCTGCAGAGGTTGAGGCACTTCGGAAGCTGTGTGCCCTAAATACGGAAGAATCTATTCCCGCATCAGAAATGCATTGTTTTAACCAACGTGATAATGTTGGGGTACCAACCTCCTTGTGCGGAGGTGCGTAACTGAGAAATAACTTATTGTTAGAGTCACGAAGTGGTTTAGTTCGTTTAATGTATTCAAGTAGAGTGCGAAGAACACAAATAGATTTGTCATGCGGGTATGCTGACAGAACGACAACTGGTCGACTTTTGCCTGGCTTACAGGTTTTTGTGAGAGCAGTAATCTTGATGTGAACTACTTTGTTCGCGACTGTCATATTACCCAATTCAAGCATAGTAAATATCTGAGCTCTTTGTCCAGTAGTAAGTGCACATAAGCACAAAAGTTTATACGTTAGAAGTTTTAGTGGTATGGAGGATAGAGGTTCCATGTTTCCAATGTGTCGTAACAGTATGCCAACATCCCATGTTTGAGTATAACGAGGCATCTGCGGCTTGATATTGTATACCCCACGCATAAAGCGGGTAACTAGGGGGTGATTGCCGAACTTGGTTACCCTGTCACTGTTTGACCAAAGCAGAGCTGAGAGTGCACTGCGTGCAGTGTTCACAGAACTATATTCTGCACCATTCTGTACTAATTCGGTGAGAAAATCAAGGCCTACAGTTAAAGTTGCTTGAACTGGATCAGTAGATCGTTGAGAACAGAAGTGCAGCCATTTCTTGATGGCAGACGTGTATTGACGTCTTGTGCTCTGTCTCCATGCATGGAGGATAATGTTGATAGTGTTGCATGAAAGGCCTCTCGATGTGAGGGATTGCCGGATAAGAGCGCTGCACAAATCTTGACTTGCCCCTCCAAAGGGTGTCTGCTTTCCGGGGCATACGGTAGACGAAGTAGTCTGCCATTTTTCGGTAGGGCCAGTGGAGCTGCCATTAGTAGCCGCAGTAGCCGTGGAAACCAGTGCTGGGTTGTCCAAAGTGGGAATATTACTATTCCCATGGTGCCATCCTCTTCTATTTTCCGAAGTACCCTGTCAATGACAGCAAACGGTGGGAAAGCATAAATAGTCTCATTCGACCAAGGAAATGAGAAAGCATCACATGCTATTGCCTCTGGGTCAGGAACCCATGATACAAATGGTTTTAATTGATAGTTGTGTCGAGATGCAAACAAATCAATACTTGGTGTGACACTTAGTTTTTCAACAATGGTTAGGAACCAACCCGGGTTTAGCTGCCATTCCAGGTGATCATTAAATGAGCGAGACAAATAGTCTGCCTGAGTGTTATGCACCCCTGGGATGTGGTATGCCAGTAACCAGGTGTTGTGCTGTATGCACCATGACCAAATCTGTTTTGCCAGCGTATTTAGCTGTACGGAGTGGCAGCCCCCCATATGGTTTATATATGCTACTGCTGAGGCATTGTCCATCTTCAGGGAAACCGTTTTGTTGTTAGTATTGTTTGAAAAGGACTGAATGGCATAAAAAGCTGCAAGCAATTCCAAGATAGTTTATGTGATACATGGTTTCATTAAGTGTCCAACGCCCATTTGATTGCAAGTTGGCTGAAGGGCATGAAGCTCCCCATCCCTCAAGGGATGCATCAGTATATAACTCAATATCAGCAACTCGAGTTGATATTGGTCTACATGTGGATGGCAAGTTTTGAATCCACCACTGTAATTCTGATTTTGCATCTTGGGAAAGGCACATTTTTGCATGAAAATTCTTGTTGTTGCTTTTCAAGGCGTCATCCTTGTTCATTTCTAAGCTTCTGTAATGCAAAGGGCCTAACGGTGTTGCTGGAAAGCACGACACCAGTTTCCCCACGACTTGTGACACCAGTAAAATAGTAGGAGTCGTTTGAGCTTTCAGAGCCCTGCAGGCATCCATGACACCATTCGTTTTTCGGGCAGGCAGTCGCACCAACATTTCTACTGTGTTTATGATAAATCCCAGGAATTCTATTTCCTGAGTTGGGCTCAGATGGGACTTGGTCTGATTTATTACAAAGCCAAGTTGATTCAGTAAAGCACAGCGTTCAGAGACATTTGTTATGCACTCTAATGCTGTGTCCCCTATTAGCAATGAATCATCAATATAATTGGATGATATATGGCCCAAGTTCCGTAATGTTGCAGATACCGGTTTCATTACCTTGGTAAATATTCGTGGTGCACTTTTCAGCCCAAAACATAAACATGTAAATTGCCACAGTTTGTCTCTCCACTGAAAACGCAAATATTTATGATGATCAGGGGTAATTGGTATTGTAAAGTATGCATCTTTTAGGTCAATTGATGCTAAGAAGCAGTTTGGCCGGATTAATGTCAGAGCGAACTCTAGAGTCTCCATCTTAAAATGATGGTAAGTAACAAACTGGTTTAGGCTCTTCAGGTTAATTATAGTTCGCATTGAGCCATCGTTTTTCGGTCTCAGAAATATATTTGATAAGAATTGTTCTTCGCATGGAGTGACTTGAACAATTGCACCTTTATCAGTTAGAGATTTGACTTCATTGTCAATTAGTTTTGATTCTGACATGGAGTATCTTATGGCTTTGGGAGGGTGTGTTTGTACCGGTACACGGTCAAACTCAATGCGGTAGTGTGCCACCGTTTCTAACACCCAGTCATCGGATGTGATGTTACGCCAGGCGGAGACAAAGTATTGCAATCTACCAGCAATCGGTATAATAAATTCATGCTCTGAGCAATGACTCACCAGAGTGGACCCACCTAGGGTTTTTTCCCTGTGTCTGACTCTGTTCTTGTGGTGCTGAACGGCACTTGAAATGGTGGGGTGTTGAAACTGCCCGCTGGTCGATAGCCATAGGGGCGCACCCCTCTAAATGATCTCCCATAGGAACCAATGCTAAATGATAATTATTCAAAAATACTCAAAAAATCGTGTAAGTCTCTCAGCCTCTTGAAAACCAATCAGACATATTTCCGGACAACTAAACTTCAGAATTCTTTTCAATTTTTGGCAGGTCAGCCGTTTGGAATTTTTGCTAACTACCCCAGAAGAAAAAAACACGATTTTTTTTTTTTTTCCAAAACCGACTTGCTGCCAGTTTTCGTGAAGCACTTCTCCACTTCCCCGGTCAAATAGGGCCAACTTTAACGCCTAAATTTATCAAGTCTCCTCAAAAGTTGAAGCACAGAACCCCCAGGTTGTGATAGATTTTTATATTTACACAATCTATTAATTGCATGACCCCCAAAACGTTATAATTAAAAATAAGTTGTGGGTTTACAAATTATGATAAGTAGCTTGGCGCATTAATTCTGGCTTATTTAGTGTGGTGCACCCTATAAGGGCACTTAATTATTCTTTATGGTTAAAAAATTATGCTTAAATTGTTGAGAATAAGTCACTGACTTGATATCTGGAAAAAAAAAAGTGAAATGTTATTGCGTTCGTCTACAACAAGGTCCAACATGTTGGAGCATTTACATGTACTCTAAGCAATGCGAGAAGAAAAACCTGCACGACACACTGTGTACATTCTAAGGACAAGTCAGAAGTTATATCCAAGTCCTCACTCCAAAAAGTTATTAACATGTCTCTTTTTTATCACAGGATCATAAAAACCTTACAAGTTATTTAATTAATCATTAAGAAGGGGTTAATTGGCATGAACAAGCTGTAAAAATGGAAGGGGGCTGGCCGGGGGGGGGGGGCACATTTTGCTTTCCCTTAAATTTTTCTAACCATGCATTCATATTAGTCTAAAATGGGGAGCTTTATAAAATTTAGAAAACACATAGGTCACTTTTTGTACATTTAACTGCCCTTTCAAATTTTATTCTACCTCTGGAACGGGGTAAAAGGGGAAAGGGTGGGCGGGGCGTGGGCGGGGCATGTTGAAAAAGGCCAAACCATTATGATTGTTTCTGGTTGATGGGGACAAGTTATAACTCTATCCAGAAACAGATGGCTATTATCTTAGACAATTCCCCTGGGATGGGGGCCTTTTCACAGGTCCTACTGTCCAATATGGAGCATTGGCAATGGTTTTATCTTGATGAATTTTTGTGAAATTTATCTGAAATTGAAAAAAAAAATTAAAAAAAAATATATATATATATTTTGGCATATCGGCCGAAATTTGTGCGTTCAGCGTAGTGTCGGCCCTGATACGCTAGCTTGTGCATCGGGAGAACTCTAAAAGTATTTTTGCTTTAGACCACAACTAATGTGAGATCACTTATGATGGATGCCATTCAATGTTTGTAACAAATCCATTGCCATAAAAATGGGTAGAGCTAGACGCGGCATTTTCAAGATGCAAAAAACTTGGTTCAAGCCGAAAAATAAATTTAATTCACTACAAGACAAAGGCAGTGAAACTCAAAGTATACCTACACCACGGTATGTCAGGCCAACCCATCAGCAGTTGAGTTTAGCCGCCCCAAATACAGAGCGAGGAGATGTCTGCCACATTGCAGCACAGATGGAACAAGACAACCGCAGAAATGTGATGCTCCTTCGCCCAAAAGTTGTAGAAATGGCTCCAGTTGACAAGATCCAGCTCAAGGGAGTGATCCCAATAGCCAACAAATGTGGCCAGCCACTGCCCAAGAGAGGAACTGATCACCAAGGAGGAGGTTATCGTTTTGTAGACATCAACTCAGCTCTAGAGCTGGGTGCACAAGCTGTACTTGATCATCAACAAACACATCCTAAGTGTGATGGTCAACCTAAACTATTGGCTGAGGCAGAAGAGCGTAGAGGTTTAGCCGTCTCAGAGGTAATGTCCTGCAAAAAGTGTGGTTTTAAAACACAAAAGACAAAACTTTACAGTGAGATAGCTAACGAGGGTAGGAAGCGGGGACGACGCACTGCAACCCCAAACATGTCTTTCCAAGTTGGCCTGCAGAACACTGGCATTGCAACCGCAGGTGCGAGGAGGCTCTTGACATCAATGGACACAGCTGTACCATCCACTAGTGGGCTGCAAAAAATTTCGAACAAATGTGGTGAAATTATCAAAAATGAAAATATCAGAGACATGGCAGACAAGAGGAAACTAGTGAAAGACATCCGTGAGCTCCAAGGCTTTGAACGAGAAAGTCCAATTGCAGTTGAAATGGACAGGCAGTATAATAATCCCCTGCGCAACTGTAGGAAAAAAAAAACATTTGTTCCTGCAACACAGACAAGAGACACCGTGTGCGAGAACGCAACTACTTCAAAGTTTGTTATAATGTACCATCAAGAAAACAAGCTTTGTAAAAGTGGTGAAATGTCACCATCATCATTCGGTCAACAATACACATCCGCTAAGCACGGCGACAAGTGCACAGCTACTCGTCCAGCGCATTTCAATATGGGAGATGAGAGAGAAGGGGGTGTTCGATGTGCGACTAAACTTTTGGAGTGCACGGAACCAGTTCTTGTGGATAGAATAACAACAGACGCTGACGGCTGTCTAGCAAAAGGAATGAATTCTGTCATGAGAAGAAGAACGGGAAAGGAAATGGAAAGTCTGCTGGACCCATCCCACTTGAACCGCTCGCTTTGTGCGGCAGTCAGCCGAGCAAACTTTAGCAGTGACATGTTCCCTGGGAACAGTGCAAGAGACCGAAACAGAGTACAGGACCGATTTGCTGATGACGTGAGTCACAGAGCACAGGCTGAGGCACACCATATTTCCATTAAATGCGGAAATGACACAGCAAGCATGAAAAGACTGGCTGCAAAAGCGATTGATGCAATTCCGAACTGCTACATGGGAGACCATGAGAAATGCAAACAAAATTCTCATGTTTGCAACGGTAAATACAAGTACCCATACCTCTCTCGCTATGTCCGCGGCAGATTTATTTTAACATCTAAAGATGAGGAAATCTTTAAAACAATTTTGGAAAAACGCATAGGAGACGAAGCGATAGAGAGAACCAAGTACAGAACAAGTTCCCAGAAGTCTGAATCCATGAATCATGCCTACGCCATGACAAATCCAAAAGGAACACTAACCTTTTCAAGGAACGGAGCTTCAAGAGATCACAGCGCCATCCATCTGGTGAACAACCAACATGCAAACTCTATTATCAAAAAGTGTGAGGCAACTCATTGCCCCATTACTGCTGGATCACCCGCTGCAAAAGCCCTCGATGCAATGGACAAAAAACAACAATATCACAAAAAACGTGTTATGGGAAAGATCTACAAAAAGCGACGAGCACAGTGTCGAGCTGAACGATATCACACTTACTATGCTAAAAAAAATGTGTATCAACCTGGCCAACTAAATCCAAAGTCACAGGACACTAACTCATCGTATAACTATGAGGGGCCAAAGATTCACAAGGAGCACAATTACAGCAGAATGTTCTCAAAATGGAAAAACCGATAGAGTGTAACTCTAATTGAATCACTTGACTTTTCCGGAAACTTGACATTCATAATAATGCAATGTTTACACCTCCCCCACTCTTCTTGTTCAGTTATTAGTTAATACCAACCATGCCATGTAATGTATGATGATGATGTTTACAACATGTTTATTTCTTCCTAATTGAGGAAGCAACCAGCCGCTGTTGACCCATGATTTTCTTGAAAGTGACTTACCATCACAGTCTCATCAAATAGTCATACACGATAGTCGTACCGTCGATCGTAGTTTGTCCCGTCTTACACACTGTATACTGACTGTTAAGTGTGTAGGAATAGGATGCCTAAAAAAAAAGCAAGCCACTCTTTGAAAACGTTGAATTATTCTGTTAACAAGTGACAATGTTATTGCTATCTATATTTTATTATAATTACTGTTTGCAGCCAGAGGAGTGATGTTTTCACGAACAATAAAAAAAAACGGCGATAACTGACGAAAGAAGTCTCAAACAACTCATTTCTGTCACGCCTGCAATTGTAAACAAACGGCAGACATGTTTAAATCCCAACAAAAATGGCTGCAAGGGCGCCACCATGTTGTATATATAGGGCGCACCCCTCTAAATGATCTCCCATAGGAACCAATGCTAAATGATAATTATTCAAAAATACTCAAAAAATCGTGTAAGTCTCTCAGCCTCTTGAAAACCAATCAGACATATTTCCGGACAACTAAACTTCAGAATTCTTTTCAATTTTTGGCAGGTCAGCCGTTTGGAATTTTTGCTAACTACCCCAGAAGAAAAAAACACGATTTTTTTTTTTTTTTCCAAAACCGACTTGCTGCCAGTTTTCGTGAAGCACTTCTCCACTTCCCCGGTCAAATAGGGCCAACTTTAACGCCTAAATTTATCAAGTCTCCTCAAAAGTTGAAGCACAGAACCCCCAGGTTGTGATAGATTTTTATATTTACACAATCTATTAATTGCATGACCCCCAAAACGTTATAATTAAAAATAAGTTGTGGGTTTACAAATTATGATAAGTAGCTTGGCGCATTAATTCTGGCTTATTTAGTGTGGTGCACCCATAGCGACTTGACTGGTTTGACCCTCGACCTCGTCGGTGGTATGGCGCCCTCTGTTGGCTGCCAAAGTTCGGTTTCCCGAACGCACCCCTCTGCTGAGAGTGAAAGTCCCCCGTGCGGCGGGGAGTTAACCCACGACTTGGAAATTGTCGTCTACGGCGGTTTGATTGCTCATAACCGTATACTTGTGAGCAAATTTTGCTTGTTTCCTGAATATTCTTGCAAGAATTAACCAGGTCGTCACCAAAGAGGAAACTGGTACAGGGTACCTGAGATGAGCATAAAGGGGCGAATTTGCTACTCAGGTCAGGGCGAATTCCATCCCTTCTGCGCATGTTAATCTGGGTATTACCAGATCCAAGAATAGCGACAGCGTCGATTAGCATTCTGATTGTTTGATCATGATCGACGACTGCTTTGTCGTTACGGGCTTTGAGCAGTTGGTTTGTTGCCATTGAAATCGCAATGGATGCCTGAACAAAAGACCCCTGGATCTTTTGAAACTTCACATCTCGAGCCCGGGTCGCTGGCTTTAGCAACGCCCAAATCTCCGGATTCACTCTGGTTAAGCATAGATTGGTGCAATTCTCAGGTTTCCGGTAAAGCTTCAGTTTCTCGTCCAGTTTTTCGGACTGAATTTTGCCTCTAGCGAGTGCATTAATGGTTTTGGCTAGCTGGTTATCCAGTGGTGGGCTTTGTTTTTCGTCATCCTCGATTAGAGCCGCCATTTCGGTCATCAAGGTATCAGTAACCTCATTGGTTTTGGTGCTTAGAAGCATATCAAGAGCACTCTCACTGAAAAAAAATCGTCGCCCTTTTCAGGTGCGGCAGGGCCCATAAATTCATGATATTCGCCCCTCTCGGGTACGAACGTGACTGGCACAGCAGGTTCAGGGATTTCTCCGTCGCTCAATTCAACAGCCTCTCTCATAGAGTGGCGTGTTGCGCCAGTTTGGGGCAGAATCGCCGAGGTTAGAGACGCAACAGTTCGCTGCAGGCTAGTAACTGCTTCGCGCACATCAAAATCATCCTGATTATTTGAAAGCTTTCGCTTGCATTGCTTATATGCACGCTTTTTTGCAGGTTTTGGCTCTGTTGCCTTCTTAGGTGAAGTGGTAACTACTGGCAATTGAGTGAGTAGCGCAAATTCCTCGTCTAGATTGTCATAAAGACCTTCGTCTTCGGAGGGATCGACATGGAGAACAGGTATATCTGACATTTCAGATTACTTGCACAGAGGCCACAACGTGGTCCAGAACTCACTAAATGCACGGTGTGGCTGTAAAGCTTGATAGCGCGTTGAAAACGTCCGACGTACTCGCGGTTAGCACTAAAAATACACTGGTGAGCACGCCTGGGAGCGCCCTTATATAGGACCTGCGGGCGTGAATAGCATTCCTTTCCTTTCAAGTTTGGCCTTGCGTTAGCTACTAAACAATACAATCTCATGTGACTCCGAGTGGAGGTAATGGTGAGATAGAAACAAAATTATACTCGTTATCCCCGAAGCAAAATTAACATCTATTAAATTGTTGCGGTACCCGCTGCCAAGGATTCGAACTGCCGCTAGCCATCGGGCTAGCTCGGTGGTCAAGTGGTAAGACATCTGCTCTTGCGGCAATGCAAAGGTCGTGGGTTCGAATCCCACCCGAGTGATTTGCCTGTGGATGTTTTTCACATCAGAACTCTGGAAAATACTGAGTATACAGTGCTTAACACACATCGGTGTAGGGTAAAAACCAAATTATATTCTCAATGTTAAAATCAGTACGTAGTCGTAGTGTGACTGAAATAGCTTCAATGGTTCTACATTTTTATTTATAACAGTTTGGATTGTGATTTGGCTAAGGGTTTGTAATAACAAAACATTCAAGAAAATGGCAGCGAATCGAATTTTGAACTTACATAAAAAGGCTAAAGTAGGCCTACATAGAAAACGTTTTAACAAAAATACGTGAGAGGGCAAAATGATTTAAATCATAGGTAATATAATTCAAATGAAATGAAAATCTAGCATTGAATTTTGAAAATTATATGCAAATGCCACTACTGGGATTTAAAAATAAATAAAGTAATAACACATTAATAGTGAAGAAATGTGGGCAGCATTTGTACTGAACCGCTTTGTACTGATTGCACTTCGAGGCTACACACGTTGTATCTAGGTTTGAAATCAGGCTGAATAATTTCAGGCCCGAGTTGTAACCTAATTTCGTCAGGTTACAAGTCAAAATATGACGTCATTAATTGTTTGTAGTAATTGAGCCCAGGGGTCGATTTCACAAAGCACTAAGATTAATCTTAAGATGAGTTATCAGTATTACCATGGTGATTTTGTATTGTGACATCACTCTTTGCTAAGCAACTGCGATGGATTTGCAGTTACGATCAATCTTAACTCTTTTTGAAATCGAGCCCAGGTTGCTATCAACAAGCTATCTCAGCTCTCAAGATTAGTTGGATATGCTGACCATTGCCAACGGGCTAGTGTTTGCATTATTGTAACGCTGTTTTCACCAACGAGGATTCACACAATAAAGAAAGGAAAGCGGAAACTCTCTCTCATTTCTGGGCATCTAAAGAGAGCCTTTTATTTAGTACTTTATTTAACGAAATTTATAAAAACAAGATGGAGATCCTAAGGGGCGCATCTCCGGCGAGCGGGTTTCCCAATCCTCCAGCAGAACCGTGCTGGTGATTTACAGGCCAACTGCCACTAATAATGCACGCCCCCCCCCCCCCCCTCCCGAGAACCCTGTTTGTCCCCATAGCAAGAAGCGAGCGCAGGAGTACCCTTGTGGGCGTCTGGTGGCACGTCAGCCAGAGCCTCCTGTGCTGAACCTCTCATGTGGTAGGCCAGGAACTGTGACGCGTCTCACCCCACTGGTTGCCTGTTGCGAAGATCTCAATGAGTCCACCTGGAAGGAGACTTCGTCGAATTTACGTAAGAGCATCATCAGCTGGTTGGGGAATACACCGGTTTCTTCGAGCTTTGTCGTATGTCCATTTGAACCCAATACTCCCTCGCTATCGTGTACTCCTACGAAGGTTAACAGAAAAATGGGTACACTTTCTCTCGTGTCTGAGCATCTGAAAAGAGCCTTTATGTAGTAACGAAAACTCAAAACTCAAAACAATAAAAAGGAAAGCCTAGGAGGACACCTCTGCGGTGAGCGGTTTGATAACATTACAACAGCGGAGAAACTACCAACACTTGCATCCTCAGCCAAAATCTTCACGATCTAAATTTATTTTTTTTCAATTTTACGTAGTCCTCCATTGGTGTTTCAGTACAAAGAGTTCAAGAAATCATAGTTTTGCGATTTTTAATCGTTTCACCTCTGTGTGGGGGGTTTTCTTGCAGGAAGTATTATTTTTCTACACACATGGAACTCGAACCCATCTGCATTGTCTTGTGATTCGGTTTTATTACAAAACAAAAGGGGAGAGGTTACCAACACTTGAACCCTCAGCCAAGATCCTCAGCATCTGGCTTTCTTTTTCCTTTCCAGGAATTCTTTCATCGTTGTTTCAGTTGAAAGAGTAGATGCAGAAACCCGGCTCTGGTGAGCTGTTACCTTTGACCTCTTGAGTTTCTCAGTTTTGATCGTTTTTCCTGAAGTTTCTTCCTTACAAACATGAAAGTTGATACGAGCTACTTTCTCTTCTAAATTAGTTTTAAAACAAAACAAAAGGGGAGAGGTTACCAGCACTTGCACCCTCAGCAAAGATCCTCAGCAACTGGCTTTCTTTTTCCTTTCCATGAATTCTTTCATCGTTGTTTCAGTTGAAAGAGTAGATGCTGAAACCCAGCTCTGATGTGCTTTCACCTTTGACCTCTTGAGTTTCTCAGTTTTGATAGTTTTTTGAAGTTTATTCCTTACAAACATGAAGGTGGATACGAATCTGCTTTCTCTTCTAAATTAGTTTTAAAACAAAACAAAAGGGGAGAGGTTACCAGCACTTGCACCCTCAGTCAAGATCCTCAGCATCTGGCTTTCTTTTTCCTTTCCAGGAATTCTTTCATCGTTATTTCAGTTGAAAGAGTAGATGCAGAAACCCGGCTCTGGTGAGCTGTTACCTTTGACCTCTTGAGTTTCTCAGTTTTGATCGTTTTTCTTGAAGTTTCTTCCTTACAAACATGAAAGTTGATACGAGATACTATAGGATTTTCTAGCTTGTTCAGACTTTCTTCTTTGCAAACATGGAAGTGGGTACGAATTTGCATTCTCTTCTGAATTAGTTTTAAAACAAAACAAAAGGGGTGAGGTTGCCAGCACTTGCACCCTCAGCCAAGATCCTCAGCATCTGACTTTCTTTTCCCTTTCCATGAATTCTTTCATCGTTGTTCAATACAATTCAATTCAATTTATTTATTCGTCATATGAAAACACATGAAATTTGTTTTCCATTGTACAGCATTTTTAAAAATTACATAAAACTACACAAGTACATCAAAAATAGACAATATTATTATATACACAATGAAAAAGAGAGAGAAATACAAAACAGGAAGAGTCATTAAGGTTGTACAAATTATCTGTTAAAACTACTGTTAAAACTGTAGATGGCACTGGGTAAAAAGGAATTTTTGAATCTGTTTGTTTTAAGACCTAGTTGTCGAATCCTACCTTAATCTATTGGTTACAATCACAGAGTGAAGAGGATGTGTGCTGTCAGACATAATACAATTAAATTTTTTCATAAGGCTGCTATCTACCAACTTCTGAAGGCTCTCCATGTCAGCACCTATGATTCTGCTGGCGTGTTTAACAATACGTTGAAGTTTCGTCCGGTTTTGAACAGTCAGTGAATTAAAATAAGCGATTGAACAGAAAGTTAATAAAGATTGAATAGTACTCTGATAAAACAATGTAAAAATTCTGGTGTTCACATTAAAATATTTGAGTTTCCTTACGAAATGTAAGCGCTGGTTGTTTTTTTTATAAACCTTAGAGGTGTTGGAATTCCAGTTCAACTGGTTATCGACTACTGTGCCAAGATATTTGTACTCGCTTACAATTTCAACAGACACATCATTAATTTTAATTGGTTGCATGATCTGTTTGTTTCTTTGAAAATTGAAAACCATTTCTTTCGTTTTTTGAACATTGAGGATTAAATTATTTTTTGCACACCAATTAGCAAATTGATTAATGTTATTTCTATATTCTGATTCATCATTGTCAGTAATCAAACCTGTCAGTACTGTATCGTCAGCATACTTGATTAAAAAACATGAGTCACTTTGTACATTAAAGTCACTCGTAAATAAGGAGAACAAAAGGGGCGTTAACACACAACCCTGGGGAACTCCTGTACTAGGGGTTGTTGTACCAGAGTACACACCAGCAACTCTTACTCTTTGTGGGCGTTGAGTTAGGAAATCGTTAATCCACAGGGACAACTTAGGGCTAACATTCAAGTGATGTAACTTTTGCAACAGACTGTGGTCTAATAGTATTAAAAGCCGAAGAAAACTCTAAAAACAGTGAGCGGACATAAGTTTTACCATTGTCAAGATGACCATAAATGTTATGAAGTAATGTTATCATAGCATCATCCACACTGCGGTGTGGACGATATGCAAACTGAAAGGGGTCCTTCGTCTCTCTTGTTTCATAAATTAGGATACTTCTTACAATTTTTTCAAAGCATTTCATCACAATAGGTGTCGATGCAACTGGTCTATAGTCATTTAGAACATGTGGCTGAGGAATTTTGGGAATTGGACTAATGACAGAGGATTTCCAAAGTTTAGGAATTGTGTGAGTGTTCAAAGACCATTGAAATAGTCGTTGAAAGACTTCTGCGAGCTCTCTGTAACACCCTTTCAGAGTCTTACCAGAAATTCCATCAGGACCGGCAGCTTTGTTTGTCCTTATAGATTTAAGTACATTTTCAACTTGGGAGGCTGTGAGAACAATGGTATCATTAGAGTTTGAATTTCTATACAAGATATTAAGTCTGAACATAAATTGGTGTAAGCCAAGTCCTGATTACTGTTACTGGTGTCAAAACGACCAAAAACGCAAAACCAGTAATGTCTTTCAGCCCATTCCATGCGCTCTTGTGATCTCCATTCTCAAATTTCTGTTCGATTTTAAGCCCATATTGTTTTTTGCAGCGACGGACAATATTGTTAATTTCTTTCTGTAATTTACGTTTTTCTTGAGTGTTATTATTCTTGTGGGCCGTCTTCTTTGCGTAAATAAGTTCCCGGATGTCTTTTGTCAACCATGGTTTATTGTTTGGGTAAACTTTTATAACCCTTTCTGGAACAATAAGATCCTCACAAAACTTGATGTAATCTGTGGTGACGCTAGCAGATTCGTCAATAGAGTCAGGAACCTGTAGGACATCCCAACCAGTACATTCGAAACAGCTACGTAGTGTATCCATGTTGTTTTGATTCCAATTTCTGACTTTCTTGGTTACAGGCTTACTTTGCTTTAGTTTTTGTTTATATTTAGGGAGAAGGTATATCATGTCATGGTCTGATTTACCAAGCGGTGCCCTGCTGTATGGCTTATAGGCATCCTTTATATCATGTCATGGTCTGATTTACCAAGCGGTGCCCTGCTGTATGGCTTGTAGGCATCCTTTATATCATGTCATGGTCTGATTTACCAAGCGGTGCCCTGCTGTATGGCTTGTAGGCATCCTTTATATCATGTCATGGTCTGATTTACCAAGCGGTGCCCTGCTGTATGGCTTGTAGGCATCCTTTATATCATGTCATGGTCTGATTTACCAAGCGGTGCCCTGCTGTATGGCTTGTAGGCATCCTTTATATCATGTCATGGTCTGATTTACCAAGCGGTGCCCTGCTGTATGGCTTGTAGGCATCCTTTATATCATGTCATGGTCTGATTTACCAAGCGGTGCCCTGCTGTATGGCTTGTAGGCATCCTTTATATCATGTCTTGGTCTGATTTACCAAGCGGTGCCCTGATGTATGGCTTGTAGGCATCCTTTATATTCCCGTAACATTTATCAAGGGTGCGGCAACCTCTAGTAGGAATGTTAACGTACTGGTGGTAGTGAGGCATTACAGTTTTCAAATCACATTCATTAAAGTCGCCCATTACGAGATTAACTGCATCTGGAGATTGCTTTTCTAAATCATGTATTTGTTGAGCCAGGGTAGTTGAAGCAATATTTACATCTGCTCTTGGATGGATATAAACAACAGTGACACATATCTTAGGGAACTCTCTGGGGAGATAGTATGGTCGCAGACTCACTGTAATAAGTTCAATGTCAGGTGAGCAGTAACGTTGTTTTACGCAAATATTGTTACACCATCTTTGATTGATGTAGATACAAACACCTCCACCGGAAGATTTTACCGATTCCAAGTTTCTATCCATACGTTTACAGATGAAACCATCGATATCTGTGTTAGTGCTAGAGTCTCGAAACCAAGTTTCACTGAAACACATCAAACTACAATCCCTATATTCATTAAGGTATCTCGTGTTGGCGGACAGTTCATCCAGTTTGTTTGAAAGGGATTGAGCATTACCTGTCATAATTGAAGGCAGGGATTGAATTTACGTCGCCGAAGACGTTCCCGAATTCCACCCTTTTTATCGCGTTTGCGTTGCCGTAAATGTTCTGGAATGTCCATTGTGGGTGTGGCAATGGATGCTGATCGTATTCGAAAATCCAACAGTTCGTTGCGTCCATACACAATGCGTTGTTGTTGCATTGGCCACATACCTTCGTTGGTGTATTCGTAAGGTGCCACAAGAATATGTCCAAATTCATTGAAACAAGACGTTAAAATTAGCAAACGCCACATCCTCATAAAACTGGATTCCATAATGCAGACAATAACAGGTTCAACAGAATACAAGGCGATACTGAAAATGTTAAAATTGATAAAAAGACAAAAACTGACAGGAGCTGTACGAAAATGGTGGTCGCCGTAGTACAGCGCCCTCTCTGATGTTGAAAGAGTAGATGCAGAAACCCGGCTTTTACCTTTGACCTCTTGAATTTTTCAGTTTTGATCGTTTTTATTGAAGTTTCTTCCTTACAAACAAGAGAGTTGATACGAGCTACTTTCTCTTCTGAATTAGTTTTAAAACAAAACAAAAGGGGAGAGGTTACCAGCACTTGCACCCTCAGCCAAGATCCTCGGCATCTGGCTTTCTTTTTCCTTTCCAGGAATTCTTTCATCATTGTTTAAGTTGAAAGAGTAGATGCAGAAACCCAGCTCTGATGTGCTTTTACCTTTGACCTCTTGAGTTTCTCAGTTTTGATCGTTTTTCTTGAAGTTTCTTCCTTACAAACATGAAAGTTGATACGAGCTACTTTCTCTTCTAAATTATTTGTAAAACAAAACAAAAGGTGAGAGGTTACCAGCACTTGCACCCTCAGCCAAGATCCACACCATCTGGCTTTCTTTTTCCTTTCCAGGAATTCTTTCATCGTTGTTTCAGTTGAAAGAGTAGATGCAGAAACCCAGCTCTGATGTGCTTTCACCTTTGACCTCTTGAGTTTCTAGGATTTGCTAGCTTGTTCAGACTTTCTTCTTTGCAAACATTGAAGTGAACACGAATCTGCATTCTCTTCTGAATTAATTTTAAAACAAAAGAAAAGGGGAGAGGTTACCAGCACTTGCACTCTCAGCCAAGATCCTCAGCATCTGGCTTTCTTTTTCCTTTCCAGGAATTCTTTCATCGTTGTTTCAGTTGAAAGAGTAGATGCACAAACCCAGCTCTGACGTGCTTTTACCTTTGACCTCTTGAGTTTCTCGGTTTTGATCGTTTCAAAGTTTCTTCTTGGCAAACATGGAAGTGGATACGAATCTACCCTCTCTTCTAAATTAGTATTAAAACAAAACAAAAGGGGAGAGGTTACCAGCACTTGCACCCTCAGCCAAGATCCTCAGCATCTGGCTTTCTTTTTCCTTTCCAGGAATTCTTTCATCGTTGTTTCAGTTGAAAGAGTAGATGCAGAAACCCAGCTCTGATGTGCTTTTACCTTTCACCTCTTGAGTTTCTCGGTTTTGATCGTTTCAAAGTTTCTTCTTTGCAAACATGGAAGTGGATACGAATCTACACTCTCTTCTAAATTAGTATTAAAACAAAACAAAAGGGGAGAGGTTATCAGCACTTGCACCCTCAGCCAAGATCCTCAGCATCTGGCTTTCTTTTTCCTTTCCATGAATTCTTCCATCGTTGTTTCAGTTGAAAGAGTAAATTCAGAAACTCAGCTCTGATGTGCTTTTACCTTTAACCTCTTGAGTTTCTCAGTTTTTATCGTTTCTTGAATTTTCTTCCTTACAAACATGAAAGTTGATACGAGCTACTTTCTCTTCTAAATTAGTTTTAAAACAAAACAAAAGGGGAGAGGATACCAGCACTTGCACCCTCAGCCAAGATCCTCAGCATATGGCTTTCTTTTTGCTTTCCAGGAATTCTTCCATCGTTGTTTCAGTTGAAAGAGTAGATGCAGAAACCCGGCTCTGATGTGCTTTCACCTTTGACCTCTTGAGTTTCTCGGTTTTGATCGTTTCAAAGTTTCTTCTTTGCAAACATGGAAGTGGATACGAATCGACACTCTCTTCTAAATTAGTATTAAAACAAAACAAAAGGGGAGAGGTTACCAGCACTTGCACCCTCAGCCAAGATCCTCAGCATCTGCCTTTTTTCTCCTTTCCAGGAATTCTGTCATCGTTGTTTAAGTTGAAAGAGTAGATGCAGAAACCCGGCTCTGGTGTAATTTTACCTTTGGCCTCTTGAGTTTCTCAGTTTTGATCGGTTTTCGAAATTTCTTCATTGCAAACATGAAAGTTGATACGCATCTGCTTTCTCTTCTAAATTATTTTTAATACAAAACAAAAGAGGAGAGGTTACCAGCACTTGCACCCTCAGCCAAGATCCTCAGCATCTGGCTTTCTTTTTCCTTTCCATGAATTCTTCCATCGTTGTTTCAGTTGAAAGAGTAGATGCAGAAACCCGGCTCTGATGTGCTTTCACCTTTGACCTCTTGAGTTTCTCGGTTTTGATCGTTTCAAAGTTTCTTCTTTGCAAACATGGAAGTGGATACGAATCGACACTCTCTTCTAAATTAGTATTAAAACAAAACAAAAGGGGAGAGGTTACCAGCACTTGCACCCTCAGCCAAGATCCTCAGCATCTGCCTTTTTTCTCCTTTCCAGGAATTCTGTCATCGTTGTTTAAGTTGAAAGAGTAGATGCAGAAACCCGGCTCTGGTGTAATTTTACCTTTGGCCTCTTGAGTTTCTCAGTTTTGATCGGTTTTCGAAATTTCTTCATTGCAAACATGAAAGTTGATACGCATCTGCTTTCTCTTCTAAATTATTTTTAATACAAAACAAAAGAGGAGAGGTTACCAGCACTTGCACCCTCAGCCAAGATCCTCAGCATCTGGCTTTCTTTTTCCTTTCCATGAATTCTTTCATCGTTGTTTCAGTTAAAAGAGTAAATTCAGAAACTCAGCTGTGATGTGCTTTTACCTTTGACCTCTTGAGTTTCTCAGTTTTGATCGTTTTTCTTGAAGTTTCTTCCTTACAAACATGAAAGTTGATACGAACTACTTTCTCTTCTAAATTAGTTTTAAAACAAAACAAAAGGGGAGAGGTTACCAGCACTTGCACCCTCAGCCAAGATCCTCAGCATATGGCTTTCTTTTTGCTTTCCAGGAATTCTTCCATCGTTGTTTCAGTTGAAAGAGTAGATGCAGAAACCCGGCTCTGATGTGCTTTCACCTTTGACCTCTTGAGTTTCTCGGTTTTGATCGTTTCAAAGTTTCTTCCTTACAAACATGAACGTTGATACGAGCTACTTTCTCTTCTGAATTAGTTTTAAAACAAAACAAAAGGGGGGAGGTTACCAGCAGTTGCACCCTCAGCCAAGATCCTCAGCATCTGGCTTTCTTTTTCCTTTCCAGGAATTCTTTCATCGTTGTTTCAGTTAAAAGAGTAGATGCAGAAACCCGGCTCTGATGTGCTTTCACCTTTGACCTCTTGAGTTTCTAGGATTTGCTAGCTTGTTCAGACTTTCTTCTTTGCCTACATGGAAGTGAACACGAATCTGCATTCTCTTCTAAATTAGTATTAATACAAAACAAAAGGGGAGAGGTTACCAGCACTTGCACCCTCAGCCAAAATCCTCAGTATCTGGCTTTCTTTTTCCTTTCCAGGAAATATTTCATCGTTGTTTCAGTTGAAAGAGTAGAATGCAGAAACCCGGCTCTGATGTGCTTTCACCTTTGACCTCTTGAGTTTCTAGGATTTGCTAGCTTGTTCAGACTTTCTTCTTTGCAATAATTGAAGTGAACACGAATTTGCATTTTCTTCTGAATTAGTTTTAAAACAAAACAAAAGGGGAGAGGTTACCAGCACTTGCACCCTCAGCCAAGATCCTCAGCATCTGGCTTTCTTTTTCCTTTCCAGGAATTCTTTCATCGTTGTTTCAGTTGAAAGAGTAGATGCAGAAACCCAGCTCTGATGTGCTTTTACCTTTGACCTCTTGAGTTTCTCGGTTTTGATCGTTTCAAAGTTTCTTCTTTGCAAACATGGAAGTGGATATACGAATCTACCCTCTCTTCTAAATTAGTATTAAAACAAAACAAAAGGGGAGAGGTTACCAGCACTTGCACCCTCAGCCAAGATCCTCAGCATCTGGTTTTCATTTTCCTTTCCAGGAATTCTTTCATCGTTGTTTCAGTTGAAAGAGTAGATGCAGAAACCCGGCTCCGATGTGCTTTTACCTTTGACCTCTTGAGCTTCTCAGTTTTGATCGTTTTTATTGAAGTTTCTTCCTTACAAACAAGAGAGTTGATACGAGCTACTTTCCCTTCAAAATTAGTTTTAAAACAAAACAAAAGGGGAGAGGTTACCAGCACTTGCACCCTCAGCCAAGATCCTCAGCATCTGGCTTTCTTTTTGCTTTCCGGGAATTCTTCCATCGTTGTTTCAGTTAAAAGAGTAGATGCAGAAACCCGGCTCTGATGTGCTTTTACCTTTGACCTCTTGAGTTTCTCAGTTTTGATCGTTCCAAAGTGTCTTCTTTGCAAACATGGAAGTGGATACGAATCTACCCTCTCTTCTAAATTTGTATTAAAACAAAACAAAAGGGGAGAGGTTACCAGCACTTGCACCCTCAGCCAAGATCCTCAGCATCTGGCTTTCTTTTTCCTTTCCAGGAATTCTTTCATCGTTGTTTCAGTTGAAAGAGTAGATGCAGAAACCCGGCTCTGATGTGCTTTCACCTTTGACCTCTTGAGTTTCTAGGATTTGCTAGCTTGTTCAGACTTTCTTCTTTGCAAACATGGAAGTGAACACGATTCTGCATTCTCTTCTGAATTAGTTTTAAAACAAAACAAAAGGGGAGAGGTTACCAGCACTTGCACCCTCAGCCAAGATCCTCAGCATCTGGCTTTCTTTTTCCTTTCCAGGAATTCTTTCATCGTTGTTTCAGTTGAAAGAGTAGATGCAGAAACCCGGCTCTGATGTGCTTTCACCTTTGACCTCTTGAGTTTCTAGGATTTGCTAGCTTGTTCAGACTTTCTTCTTTGCAAACATGGAAGTGAACACGATTCTGCATTCTCTTCTGAATTAGTTTTAAAACAAAACAAAAGGGGAGAGGTTACCAGCACTTGCACCCTCAGCCAAGATCCTCAGCATCTGGCTTTCTTTTTCCTTTCCAGGAATTCTTTCATCGTTGTTTCAGTTGAAAGAGTAGATGCAGAAACCCGGCTCTGATGTGCTTTTACCTTTGACCTCTTCAGTTTCTCAGTTTTGATCGTTTTTGTTGAAGTTTCTTCCTTACAAACATGAAAGTTCATACGAGCTACTTTCTCTTCTAAATTAGTTTTAAAACAAAACAAAAGGGAAGAGGTTACCAGCACTTGCACCCTCAGCCAAGATCCTCAGCATCTGGCTTTCTTTTTCCTTTCCATGAATTCTTTCATCGTTGTTTCAGTTGAAAGAGTAGATGCAGAAACCCAGCTCTGATGTGCTTTTACCTTTGACCTCTTGAGTTTCTCGGTTTTGATCGTTTCAAAGTTTCTTCTTTGCAAACATGAAAGTTGATACGCATCTGCTTTCTCTTCTAAATTATTTTTAATACAAAACAAAAGAGGAGAGGTTACCAGCACTTGCACCCTCAGCCAAGATCCTCAGCATCTGGCTTTCTTTTTCCTTTCCAGGAATTCTTTCATCGTTGTTTCAGTTGAAAGAGTAGATGCAGAAACCCAGCTCTGATGTGCTTTTACCTTTGACCTCTTGATTTTCTCGGTTTTGATCGTTTCAAAGTTTCTTCTTTGCAAACATGGAAGTGGATACGAATCTACCCGCTCTTCTAAATTAATATTAAAACAAAACAAAAGGGGAGAGGTTACCAGCACTTGCACCCTCAGCCAAGATCCTCAGCATCTGACTTTCTTTTTGCTTTCCAGGAATTCTTTCATCGTTGTTTCAGTTGAAAGAGTAGATGCAGAAACCCAGCTCTGATGTGCTTTTACCTTTGACCTCTTGAGTTTCTCGGTTTTGATCGTTTCAAAGTGTCTTCTTTGAAAACATGGAAGTGAATACGAATCTACCCTCTCTTCTAAATTAGTATTAAAACAAAACAAAAGGGGGGAGGTTACCAGCACTTGCACCCTCAGCCAAGATCCTCAGCATCTGGCGTTCTTTTTCCTTTCCAAGAATTCTTTCATCCATGAATTCTTTCATTGTTGTTTCAGTTAAAAGAGTAGATGCAGAAACCCGGCTCTGATGAGCTTTTACCTTTGACCTCTTGAGTTTCTCAGTTTTCATCGTTTTTATTGAAGTTTCTTCCTTACAAACATGAACGTTGATACGAGCTACTTTCTCTTCTGAATTAATTTTAAAACAAAACAAAAGGGGGGAGGTTACAAGCAGTTGCACCCTCAGCCAAGATCCTCGGCATCTGGCTTTCTTTTTGCTTTCCGGGAATTCTTCCATCGTTGTTTCAGTTAAAAGAGTAGATGCAGAAACCCGGCTCTGATGTGCTTTCACCCGTGACCTCTTGAGTTTCTAGGATTTGCTAGCTTGTTCAGACTTTCTTCTTTGCAAACATGGAAGTGAACACGATTCTGCATTCTCTTCTGAATTAGTTTTAAAACAAAACAAAGGGGGAGAGGTTACCAGCACTTGCACCATCAGCCAAAATCCTCAGCATCTGGCTTTCTTTTTCCTTTCCAGGAAATATTTCATCGTTGTTTCAGTTGAAAGAGTAGATGCAGATACCCGGCTCTGATATGCTTTCACCTTTGACCTCTTGAGTTTCTAGGATTTGCTAGCTTGTTCAGACTTTCTTCTTTGCAAACATTGAAGTGAACACGAATCTGCATTCTCTTCTGAATTAGTTTTAAAACAAAACAAAAGGGGAGAGGTTACCAGCACTTGCACCATCAGCCAAAATCCTCAGCATCTGTCTTTCTTTTTCCTTTCCATGAATTCTTTCATCGTTGTTTCAGTTGAAAGAGTAGATGCAGAAACCCAGCTCTGATGTGCTTTTACCTTTGACCTCTTGAGTTTCTCAGTTTTGATCGTTTTTATTGAAGTTTCTTCCTTACAAACATGAACGTTGATACGAGCTACTTTCTCTTCTGAATTAATTTTAAAACAAAACAAAAGGGGAGAGGTTACAAGCAGTTGCACCCTCAGCCAAGATCCTCGGCATCTGGCTTTCTTTTTCCTTTCCAGGAAATATTTCATCGTTGTTTCAGTTGAAAGAGTAGATGCAGAAACCCGGCTCTGATATGCTTTCACCTTTGACCTCTTGAGTTTCTAGGATTTGCTAGCTTGTTCAGACTTTCTTCTTTGCAAACATTGAAGTGAACACGATTCTGCATTCTCTTCTGAATTAGTTTTAAAACAAAACAAAGGGGGAGAGGTTACCAGCACTTGCACCATCAGCCAAAATCCTCAGCATCTGTCTTTCTTTTTCCTTTCCATGAATTCTTTCATCGTTGTTTCAGTTGAAAGAGTAGATGCAGAAACCCAGCTCTGATGTGCTTTTACCTTTGACCTCTTGAGTTTCTCGGTTTTGATCGTTTCAAAGTTTCTTCTTTGCAAACATGAAAGTTGATACGCATCTGCTTTCTCTTCTAAATTATTTTTAATACAAAACAAAAGAGGAGAGGTTACCAGCACTTGCACCCTCAGCCAAGATCCTCAGCATCTGGCTTTCTTTTTCCTTTCCAGGAATTCTTTCATCGTTGTTTCAGTTGAAAGAGTAGATGCAGAAACCCAGCTCTGATGTGCTTTTATTTTTGACCCTTTGATTTTCTCGGTTTTGATCGTTTCAAAGTTTCTTCTTTGCAAACATGGAGGTGGATACGAATCTACCCGCTCTTCTAAATTAATATTAAAACAAAACAAAAGGGGAGAGGTTACCAGCACTTGCACCCTCAGCCAAGATCCTCAGCATCTGGCTTTCTTTTTCCTCTCCGGGAATTCTTTTATCGTTGTTTCAGTTGAAAGAGTAGAATCAGAAACCCGGCTCTGATGTGCTTTTACCTTTGACCTCTTGAGTTTCTCAGTTTTTATCGTTTTTCGAGGTTTCTTCTTTGCAAACATGAAAGTTGATACGCATCTGCTTTCTTTTCTAAATTATTTTTAAAACAAAACAAAAGGGGAGAGGTTACCAGCACTTGCACCCTCAGCCAAGATCCTCAGCATCTGACTTTCTTTTTGCTTTCCAGGAATTCTTTCATCGTTGTTTCAGTTGAAAGAGTAGATGCAGAAACCCAGCTCTGATGTGCTTTTACCTTTGACCTCTTGAGTTTCTCGGTTTTGATCGTTTCAAAGTGTCTTCTTTGAAAACATGGAAGTGAATACGAATCTACCCTCTCTTCTAAATTAGTATTAAAACAAAACAAAAGGGGGGAGGTTACCAGCACTTGCACCCTTGCCAAGATCCTCAGCATCTGTCTTTCTTTTTCCTTTCCAGGAATTCTTTCATTGTTGTTTCAGTTGAAAGAGTAGATGCAGAAACCGGGCTCTGATGTGCTTTTACCTTTGACCTCTTGAGTTTCTCAGTTTTGATCGGTTTTCGAAGTTTCTTCTTTGCAAACATGAAAGTTGATACGCATCTGCTTTCTCTTCTAAATTATTTTTAAAACAAAACAAAAGGGGAGAGGTTACCAGCACTTGCACCCTCAGCCAAGATCATCAGCATCTGGCTTTCTTTTTCCTTTCCAGGAATTCTTTCATCGTTGTTTCAGTTGAAAGAGTAGATGCAGAAACCAAGCTCTGATGTGCTTTTACCTTTGACCTCTTGAGTTTCTCGGTTTTGATTGTTTCAAAGTTTCTTCTTTGCAAACATGGAAGTGGATACGAATCTACCCTCTCTTCTAAATTAGTATTAAAACAAAACAAAAGGGGAGAGGTTACCAGCACTTGCACCCTCAGCCAAGATCCTCAGCATCTGGCTTTCTTTTTCCTTTCCGGGAATTCTGTTATCGTTGTTTCAGTTGAAAGAGTAGAATCAGAAACCCGGCTCTGATGTGCTTTTACCTTTGACCTCTTGAGTTTCTCGGTTTTGATCGTTTCAAAGTTTCTTCTTTGCAAACATGAAAGTTGATACGCATCTGCTTTCTCTTCTAAATTATTTTTAATACAAAACAAAAGAGGAGAGGTTACCAGCACTTGCACCCTCAGCCAAGATCCTCAGCATCTGGCTTTCTTTTTCCTTTCCAGGAATTCTTTCATCGTTGTTTCAGTTGAAAGAGTAGATGCAGAAACCCAGCTCTGATGTGCTTTTACCTTTGACCTCTTGATTTTCTCGGTTTTGATCGTTTCAAAGTTTCTTCTTTGCAAACATGGAAGTGGATACGAATCTACCCGCTCTTCTAAATTAATATTAAAACAAAACAAAAGGGGAGAGGTTACCAGCACTTGCACCCTCAGCCAAGATCCTCAGCATCTGGCTTTCTTTTTCCTCTCCGGGAATTCTTTTATCGTTGTTTCAGTTGAAAGAGTAGAATCAGAAACCCGGCTCTGATGTGCTTTTACCTTTGACCTCTTGAGTTTCTCAGTTTTTATCGTTTTTCGAAGTTTCTTCTTTGCAAACATGAAAGTTGATACGCATCTGCTTTCTTTTCTAAATTATTTTTAAAACAAAACAAAAGGGGAGAGGTTACCAGCACTTGCACCCTCAGCCAAGATCCTCAGCATCTGACTTTCTTTTTGCTTTCCAGGAATTCTTTCATCGTTGTTTCAGTTGAAAGAGTAGATGCAGAAACCCAGCTCTGATGTGCTTTTACCTTTGACCTCTTGAGTTTCTCGGTTTTGATCGTTTCAAAGTGTCTTCTTTGAAAACATGGAAGTGAATACGAGTCTACCCTCTCTTCTAAATTAGTATTAAAACAAAACAAAAGGGGGGAGGTTACCAGCACTTGCACCCTTGCCAAGATCCTCAGCATCTGTCTTTCTTTTTCCTTTCCAGGAATTCTTTCATTGTTGTTTCAGTTGAAAGAGTAGATGCAGAAACCGGGCTCTGATGTGCTTTTACCTTTGACCTCTTGAGTTTCTCAGTTTTGATCGGTTTTCGAAGTTTCTTCTTTGCAAACATGAAAGTTGATACGCATCTGCTTTCTCTTCTAAATTATTTTTAAAACAAAACAAAAGGGGAGAGGTTACCAGCACTTGCACCCTCAGCCAAGATCATCAGCATCTGGCTTTCTTTTTCCTTTCCAGGAATTCTTTCATCGTTGTTTCAGTTGAAAGAGTAGATGCAGAAACCAAGCTCTGATGTGCTTTTACCTTTGACCTCTTGAGTTTCTCGGTTTTGATTGTTTCAAAGTTTCTTCTTTGCAAACATGGAAGTGGATACGAATCTACCCTCTCTTCTAAATTAGTATTAAAACAAAACAAAAGGGGAGAGGTTACCAGCACTTGCACCCTCAGCCAAGATCCTCAGCTTCTGGCTTTCTTTTTCCTTTCCGGGAATTCTGTTATCGTTGTTTCAGTTGAAAGAGTAGATGCAGAAACCCGGCTCTGATGTGCTTTTACCTTTGACCTCTTGATTTTCTCGGTTTTGATCGTTTCAAAGTTTCTTCTTTGCAAACATGGAAGTGGATACGAATCTACCCGCTCTTCTAAATTAATATTAAAACAAAACAAAAGGGGAGAGGTTACCAGCACTTGCACCCTCAGCCAAGATCCTCAGCATCTGGCTTTCTTTTTCCTCTCCGGGAATTCTTTTATCGTTGTTTCAGTTGAAAGAGTAGAATCAGAAACCCGGCTCTGATGTGCTTTTACCTTTGACCTCTTGAGTTTCTCAGTTTTTATCGTTTTTCGAAGTTTCTTCTTTGCAAACATGAAAGTTGATACGCATCTGCTTTCTTTTCTAAATTATTTTTAAAACAAAACAAAAGGGGAGAGGTTACCAGCACTTGCACCCTCAGCCAAGATCCTCAGCATCTGACTTTCTTTTTGCTTTCCAGGAATTCTTTCATCGTTGTTTCAGTTGAAAGAGTAGATGCAGAAACCCAGCTCTGATGTGCTTTTACCTTTGACCTCTTGAGTTTCTCGGTTTTGATCGTTTCAAAGTGTCTTCTTTGAAAACATGGAAGTGAATACGAATCTACCCTCTCTTCTAAATTAGTATTAAAACAAAACAAAAGGGGGGAGGTTACCAGCACTTGCACCCTTGCCAAGATCCTCAGCATCTGTCTTTCTTTTTCCTTTCCAGGAATTCTTTCATTGTTGTTTCAGTTGAAAGAGTAGATGCAGAAACCGGGCTCTGATGTGCTTTTACCTTTGACCTCTTGAGTTTCTCAGTTTTGATCGGTTTTCGAAGTTTCTTCTTTGCAAACATGAAAGTTGATACGCATCTGCTTTCTCTTCTAAATTATTTTTAAAACAAAACAAAAGGGGAGAGGTTACCAGCACTTGCACCCTCAGCCAAGATCATCAGCATCTGGCTTTCTTTTTCCTTTCCAGGAATTCTTTCATCGTTGTTTCAGTTGAAAGAGTAGATGCAGAAACCAAGCTCTGATGTGCTTTTACCTTTGACCTCTTGAGTTTCTCGGTTTTGATTGTTTCAAAGTTTCTTCTTTGCAAACATGGAAGTGGATACGAATCTACCCTCTCTTCTAAATTAGTATTAAAACAAAACAAAAGGGGAGAGGTTACCAGCACTTGCACCCTCAGCCAAGATCCTCAGCTTCTGGCTTTCTTTTTCCTTTCCGGGAATTCTGTTATCGTTGTTTCAGTTGAAAGAGTAGATGCAGAAACCCGGCTCTGATGTGCTTTTACCTTTGACCTCTTGATTTTCTCGGTTTTGATCGTTTCAAAGTTTCTTCTTTGCAAACATGGAAGTGGATACGAATCTACCCGCTCTTCTAAATTAATATTAAAACAAAACAAAAGGGGAGAGGTTACCAGCACTTGCACCCTCAGCCAAGATCCTCAGCATCTGGCTTTCTTTTTCCTCTCCGGGAATTCTTTTATCGTTGTTTCAGTTGAAAGAGTAGAATCAGAAACCCGGCTCTGATGTGCTTTTACCTTTGACCTCTTGAGTTTCTCAGTTTTTATCGTTTTTCGAAGTTTCTTCTTTGCAAACATGAAAGTTGATACGCATCTGCTTTCTTTTCTAAATTATTTTTAAAACAAAACAAAAGGGGAGAGGTTACCAGCACTTGCACCCTCAGCCAAGATCCTCAGCATCTGACTTTCTTTTTGCTTTCCAGGAATTCTTTCATCGTTGTTTCAGTTGAAAGAGTAGATGCAGAAACCCAGCTCTGATGTGCTTTTACCTTTGACCTCTTGAGTTTCTCGGTTTTGATCGTTTCAAAGTGTCTTCTTTGAAAACATGGAAGTGAATACGAATCTACCCTCTCTTCTAAATTAGTATTAAAACAAAACAAAAGGGGGAGGTTACCAGCACTTGCACCCTTGCCAAGATCCTCAGCATCTGTCTTTCTTTTTCCTTTCCAGGAATTCTTTCATCGTTGTTTCAGTTGAAAGAGTAGATGCAGAAACCGGGCTCTGATGTGCTTTTACCTTTGACCTCTTGAGTTTCTCAGTTTTTATCGTTTTTCGAAGTTTCTTCTTTGCAAACATGAAAGTTGATACGCATCTGCTTTCTTTTCTAAATTATTTTTAAAACAAAACAAAAGGGGAGAGGTTACCAGCACTTGCACCCTCAGCCAAGATCCTCAGCATCCGACTTTCTTTTTGCTTTCCAGGAATTCTTTCATCGTTGTTTCAGTTGAAAGAGTAGATGCAGAAACCCAGCTCTGATGTGCTTTTACCTTTGACCTCTTGAGTTTCTCGGTTTTGATCGTTTCAAAGTGTCTTCTTTGAAAACATGGAAGTGAATACGAATCTACCCTCTCTTCTAAATTAGTATTAAAACAAAACAAAAGGGGGAGGTTACCAGCACTTGCACCCTTGCCAAGATCCTCAGCATCTGTCTTTCTTTTTCCTTTCCAGGAATTCTTTCATCGTTGTTTCAGTTGAAAGAGTAGATGCAGAAACCGGGCTCTGATGTGCTTTTACCTTTGACCTCTTGAGTTTCTCGGTTTTGATCGTTTGGAAGTGTCTTCTTTGCAAACATGGAAGTGAATACGAGCTACTTTCTCTTCTAAATTAGTTTTAAAACAAAACAAAAGGGGAGAGGTTACCAGCACTTGCACCCTCAGCCAAGATCCTCAGCATCTGGCTTTCTTTTTGCTTTCCGGGAATTCTTCCATCGTTGTTTCAGTTAAAAGAGTAGATGCAGAAACCCGGCTCTGATGTGCTTTCACCTTTGACCTCTTGAGTTTCTAGGATTTGCTAGCTTGTTCAGACTTTCTTCTTTGTAAACATGGAAGTGAACACGATTCTGCATTCTCTTCTGAATTAGTTTTAAAACAAAACAAAAGGGGAGAGGTTACCAGCACTTGCACCCTCAGCCAAGATCCTCAGCATCTGGCTTTCTTTTTCCTTTCCAGGAATTCTTTCATCGTTGTTTCAGTTGAAAGAGTAGATGCAGAAACCGGGCTCTGATGTGCTTTTACCTTTGACCTCTTGAGTTTCTCAGTTTTGATCGGTTTTCGAAGTTTCTTCTTTGCAAACATGAAAGTTGATACGCATCTGCTTTCTCTTCTAAATTATTTTTAAAACAAAACAAAAGGGGAGAGGTTACCAGCACTTGCACCCTCAGCCAAGATCATCAGCATCTGGCTTTCTTTTTCCTTTCCAGGAATTCTTTCATCGTTGTTTCAGTTGAAAGAGTAGATGCAGAAACCAAGCTCTGATGTGCTTTTACCTTTGACCTCTTGAGTTTCTCAGTTTTGATCGTTTCAAAGTTTCTTCTTTGCAAACATGGAAGTGGATACGAATCTACACTCTCTTCTAAATTAGTATTAAAACAAAACAAAAGGGGAGAGGTTACCAGCACTTGCACCCTCAGCCAAGATCCTCAGCATCTGGCTTTCTTTTTCCTTTCCGAGAATTCTGTTATCGTTGTTTCAGTTGAAAGAGTAGAATCAGAAACCCGGCTCTGATGTGCTTTTACCTTTGACCTCTTGAGTTTCTCAGTTGTTATCGTTTTTCGAAGTTTCTTCTTTGCAAACATGAAAGTTGATACGCATCTGCTTTTTCTTCTAAATTATTTTTAAAACAAAACAAAGGGGGAGAGGTTACCAGCACTTGCACCCTCAGCCAAGATCCTCAGCATCTGGCTTTCTTTTTCCTTTCCAGGAATTCTTTCATCGTTGTTTCAGTTGAAAGAGTAGATGCAGAAACCAAGCTCTGATGTGCTTTTACCTTTGACCTCTTGAGTTTCTCGGTTTTGATTGTTTCAAAGTTTCTTCTTTGCAAACATGGAAGTGGATACGAATCTAACCTCTCTTCTAAATTAGTATTAAAACAAAACAAAAGGGGAGAGGTTACCAGCACTTGCACCCTCAGCCAAGATCCTCAGCATCTGGCTTTCTTTTTCCTTTCCGGGAATTCTGTTATCGTTGTTTCAGTTGAAAGAGTAGAATCAGAAACCCGGCTCTGATGTGCTTTTACCTTTGACCTCTTGAGTTTCTCAGTTGTTATCGTTTTTCGAAGTTTCTTCTTTGCAAACATGAAAGTTGATACGCATCTGCTTTCTCTTCTAAATTATTTTTAACACAAAACAAAAGGGGAGAGGTTACCAGCACTAGCACCCTCAGCCAAGATCCTCAGCATCTGGCTTTCTTTTTCCTTTCCAGGAATTCTTTCATCGTTGTTTCAGTTAAAAGAGTAGATGCAGAAACCCAGCTCTGATGTGCTTTTACCTTTGACCTCTTGAGTTTCTCGGTTTTGATCGTTTCAAAGTTTCTTCTTTGCAAACATGGAAGTGAATACGAATCTACCCTCTCTTCTAAATTAGTATTAAAACAAAACAAAAGGGGAGAGGTTACCAGCACTTGCACCCTCAGCCAAGATCCTCAGCATCTGTCTTTCTTTTTCCTTTCCAGGAATTCTTTCATCGTTGTTTCAGTTGAAAGAGTAGATGCAGAAACCCAGCTCTGATGTGCTTTTACCTTTGACCTCTTGAGTTTCTCGGTTTTGATCGTTTCAAAGTTTCTTCTTTGCAAACATGGAAGTGAATACGAATCTACCCTCTCTTCTAAATTAGTATTAAAACAAAACAAAAGGGGAGAGGTTACCAGCACTTGCACCCTCAGCCAAGATCCTCAGCATCTGGCTTTCTTTTTCCTTTCCGGGAATTCTGTTATCGTTGTTTCAGTTGAAAGAGTAGAATCAGAAAGCCGGCTCTGATGTGCTTTTACCTTTGACCTCTTGAGTTTCTCAGTTGTTATCGTTTTTCGAAGTTTCTTCTTTGCAAACATGAAAGTTGATACGCATCTGCTTTCTCTTCTAAATTATTTTTAACACAAAACAAAAGGGGAGAGGTTACCAGCACTAGCACCCTCAGCCAAGATCCTCAGCATCTGGCTTTCTTTTTCCTTTCCAGGAATTCTTTCATCGTTGTTTCAGTTGAAAGAGTAGATGCAGAAACCCGGCTATGATGTGCTTTTACCTTTGACCTCTTGAGTTTCTCGGTTTTGATCGTTTGAAAGTGTCTTCTTTGCAAACATGGAAGTGGATACGAGCTACTTTCTCTTCTAAATTAGTTTTAAAACAAAACAAAAGGGGAGAGGTTACCAGCACTTGCACCCTCAGCCAAGATCCTCAGCATCTGGCTTTCTTTTTGCTTTCCGGGAATTCTTCCATCGTTGTTTCAGTTAAAAGAGTAGATGCAGAAACCCGGCTCTGATGTGCTTTCACCTTTGACCTCTTGAGTTTCTAGGATTTGCTAGCTTGTTCAGACTTTCTTCTTTGCAAACATGGAAGTGAACACGATTCTGCATTCTCTTCTGAATTAGTTTTAAAACAAAACAAAAGGGGAGAGGTTACCAGCACTTGCACCCTCAGCCAAGATCCTCAGCATCTGGCTTTCTTTTTCCTTTCCAGGAATTCTTTCATCGTTGTTTCAGTTAAAAGAGTAGATGCAGAAACCCAGCTCTGATGTGCTTTTACCTTTGACCTCTTGAGTTTCTCGGTTTTGATCGTTTCAAAGTTTCTTCTTTGCAAACATGGAAGTGAATACGAATCTACCCTCTCTTCTAAATTAGTATTAAAACAAAACAAAAGGGGAGAGGTTACCAGCACTTGCACCCTCAGCCAAGATCCTCAGCATTTGTCTTTCTTTTTCCTTTCCAGGAATTCTTTCATCGTTGTTTCAGTTGAAAGAGTAGATGCAGAAACCCAGCTCTGATGTTCTTTTACCTTTGACCTCTTGAGTTTCTCGGTTTTGATCGTTTCAAAGTGTCTTCTTTGCAAACATGGAAGTGGATACGAATCTACCCTCTCTTCTAAATTAGTATTAAAACAAAACAAAAGGGGAGAGGTTACCAGCACTTGCACTCTCAGCCAAGATCCTCAGCATCTGGCTTTCTTTTTCCTTTCCGGGAATTCCGTTATCGTTGTTTCAGTTGAAAGAGTAGATGCAGAAACCCAGCTCTGATGTTCTTTTACCTTTGACCTCTTGAGTTTCTCGGTTTTGATCGTTTCAAAGTTTCTTCTTTGCAAACATGGAAGTGAATACGAATCTACCCTCTCTTCTAAATTAGTATTAAAACAAAACAAAAGGGGAGAGGTTACCAGCACTTGCACCCTCAGCCAAGATCCTCAGCATCTGGCTTTCTTTTTGCTTTCCGGGAATTCTTCCATCGTTGTTTCAGTTAAAAGAGTAGATGCAGAAACCCGGCTCTGATGTGCTTTTACCTTTGACCTCTTGAGTTTCTCGGTTTTGATCGTTTGAAAGTGTCTTCTTTGCAAACATGGAAGTGGATACGAGCTACTTTCTCTTCTAAATTAGTTTTAAAACAAAACAAAAGGGGAGAGGTTACCAGCACTTGCACCCTCAGCCAAGATCCTCAGCATCTGGCTTTCTTTTTGCTTTCCGGGAATTCTTCCATCGTTGTTTCAGTTAAAAGAGTAGATGCAGAAACCCGGCTCTGATGTGCTTTCACCTCTGACCTCTTGAGTTTCTAGGATTTGCTAGCTTGTTCAGACTTTCTTCTTTGCAAACATGGAAGTGAACACGATTCTGCATTCTCTTCTGAATTAGTTTTAAAACAAAACAAAAGGGGAGAGGTTACCAGCACTTGCACCCTCAGCCAAGATCCTCAGCATCTGTCTTTCTTTTTCCTTTCCAGGAATTCTTTCATCGTTGTTTCAGTTGAAAGAGTAGATGCAGAAACCCAGCTCTGATGTTCTTTTACCTTTGACCTCTTGAGTTTCTCGGTTTTGATCGTTTCAAAGTGTCTTCTTTGCAAACATGGAAGTGGATACGAATCTACCCTCTCTTCTAAATTAGTATTAAAACAAAACAAAAGGGGAGAGGTTACCAGCACTTGCACTCTCAGCCAAGATCCTCAGCATCTGGCTTTCTTTTTCCTTTCCGGGAATTCTGTTATCGTTGTTTCAGTTGAAAGAGTAGAATCAGAAACCCGGCTCTGATGTGCTTTTACCTTTGACCTCTTGAGTTTCTCAGTTGTTATCGTTTTTCGAAATTTCTTCTTTGCAAACATGAAAGTTGATACGCATCTGCTTTCTCTTCTAAATTATTTTTAACACAAAACAAAAGGGGAGAGGTTACCAGCACTTGCACCCTCAGCCAAGATCCTCAGCATCTGGCTTTCTTTTTCCTTTCCAGGAATTCTTTCATCGTTGTTTCAGTTGAAAGAGTAGATGCAGAAACCCGGCTATGATGTGCTTTTACCTTTGACCTCTTGAGTTTCTCGGTTTTGATCGTTTGAAAGTGTCTTCTTTGCAAACATGGAAGTGGATACGAGCTACTTTCTCTTCTAAATTAGTTTTAAAACAAAACAAAAGGGGAGAGGTTACCAGCACTTGCACCCTCAGCCAAGATCCTCAGCATCTGGCTTTCTTTTTGCTTTCCGGGAATTCTTCCATCGTTGTTTCAGTTAAAAGAGTAGATGCAGAAACCCGGCTCTGATGTGCTTTCACCTTTGACCTCTTGAGTTTCTAGGATTTGCTAGCTTGTTCAGACTTTCTTCTTTGCAAACATGGAAGTGAACACGATTCTGCATTCTCTTCTGAATTAGTTTTAAAACAAAACAAAAGGGGAGAGGTTACCAGCACTTGCACCCTCAGCCAAGATCCTCAGCATCTGGCTTTCTTTTTCCTTTCCAGGAATTCTTTCATCGTTGTTTCAGTTAAAAGAGTAGATGCAGAAACCCAGCTCTGATGTGCTTTTACCTTTGACCTCTTGAGTTTCTCGGTTTTGATCGTTTCAAAGTTTCTTCTTTGCAAACATGGAAGTGAATACGAATCTACCCTCTCTTCTAAATTAGTATTAAAACAAAACAAAAGGGGAGAGGTTACCAGCACTTGCACCCTCAGCCAAGATCCTCAGCATTTGTCTTTCTTTTTCCTTTCCAGGAATTCTTTCATCGTTGTTTCAGTTGAAAGAGTAGATGCAGAAACCCAGCTCTGATGTTCTTTTACCTTTGACCTCTTGAGTTTCTCGGTTTTGATCGTTTCAAAGTGTCTTCTTTGCAAACATGGAAGTGGATACGAATCTACCCTCTCTTCTAAATTAGTATTAAAACAAAACAAAAGGGGAGAGGTTACCAGCACTTGCACTCTCAGCCAAGATCCTCAGCATCTGGCTTTCTTTTTCCTTTCCGGGAATTCCGTTATCGTTGTTTCAGTTGAAAGAGTAGATGCAGAAACCCAGCTCTGATGTTCTTTTACCTTTGACCTCTTGAGTTTCTCGGTTTTGATCGTTTCAAAGTTTCTTCTTTGCAAACATGGAAGTGAATACGAATCTACCCTCTCTTCTAAATTAGTATTAAAACAAAACAAAAGGGGAGAGGTTACCAGCACTTGCACCCTCAGCCAAGATCCTCAGCATCTGGCTTTCTTTTTGCTTTCCGGGAATTCTTCCATCGTTGTTTCAGTTAAAAGAGTAGATGCAGAAACCCGGCTCTGATGTGCTTTTACCTTTGACCTCTTGAGTTTCTCGGTTTTGATCGTTTGAAAGTGTCTTCTTTGCAAACATGGAAGTGGATACGAGCTACTTTCTCTTCTAAATTAGTTTTAAAACAAAACAAAAGGGGAGAGGTTACCAGCACTTGCACCCTCAGCCAAGATCCTCAGCATCTGGCTTTCTTTTTGCTTTCCGGGAATTCTTCCATCGTTGTTTCAGTTAAAAGAGTAGATGCAGAAACCCGGCTCTGATGTGCTTTCACCTTTGACCTCTTGAGTTTCTAGGATTTGCTAGCTTGTTCAGACTTTCTTCTTTGCAAACATGGAAGTGAACACGATTCTGCATTCTCTTCTGAATTAGTTTTAAAACAAAACAAAAGGGGAGAGGTTACCAGCACTTGCACCCTCAGCCAAGATCCTCAGCATCTGTCTTTCTTTTTCCTTTCCAGGAATTCTTTCATCGTTGTTTCAGTTGAAAGAGTAGATGCAGAAACCCAGCTCTGATGTTCTTTTACCTTTGACCTCTTGAGTTTCTCGGTTTTGATCGTTTCAAAGTGTCTTCTTTGCAAACATGGAAGTGGATACGAATCTACCCTCTCTTCTAAATTAGTATTAAAACAAAACAAAAGGGGAGAGGTTACCAGCACTTGCACTCTCAGCCAAGATCCTCAGCATCTGGCTTTCTTTTTCCTTTCCGGGAATTCTGTTATCGTTGTTTCAGTTGAAAGAGTAGAATCAGAAACCCGGCTCTGATGTGCTTTTACCTTTGACCTCTTGAGTTTCTCAGTTGTTATCGTTTTTCGAAATTTCTTCTTTGCAAACATGAAAGTTGATACGCATCTGCTTTCTCTTCTAAATTATTTTTAACACAAAACAAAAGGGGAGAGGTTACCAGCACTAGCACCCTCAGCCAAGATCCTCAGCATCTGGCTTTCTTTTTCCTTTCCAGGAATTCTTTCATCGTTGTTTCAGTTGAAAGAGTAGATGCAGAAACCCGGCTCTGATGTGCTTTTACCTTTGACCTCTTGAGTTTCTCAGTTTTGATCGGTTTTCGAAGTTTCTTCTTTGCAAACATGAAAGTTGATACGCATCTGCTTTCTCTTCTAAATTATTTTTAAAACAAAACAAAAGGGGAGAGGTTACCAGCACTTGCACCCTCAGCCAAGATCCTCAGCATCTGGCTTTCTTTTTGCTTTCCGGGAATTCTTCCATCGTTGTTTCAGTTAAAAGAGTAGATGCAGAAACCCGGCTCTGTTGTGCTTTCACCTTTGACCTCTTGAGTTTCTAGGATTTGCTAGCTTGTTCAGACTTTCTTCTTTGTAAACATGGAAGTGAACACGATTCTGCATTCTCTTCTGAATTAGTTTTAAAACAAAACAAAAGGGGAGAGGTTACCAGCACTTGCACCCTCAGCCAAGATCCTCAGCATCTGGCTTT
Source organism: Leptasterias polaris (assembly GCA_037783415.1). Taxonomy (NCBI): domain Eukaryota; kingdom Metazoa; phylum Echinodermata; class Asteroidea; order Forcipulatida; family Asteriidae; genus Leptasterias; species Leptasterias polaris. Next base: position 2,150,300 of record JAZGTN010000202.1, read on the forward strand.
CTTTTTCCTTTCCAGGAATTCTTTCATCGTTGTTTCAGTTAAAAGAGTAGATGCAGAAACCCAGCTCTGATGTGCTTTTACCTTTGACCTCTTGAGTTTCTCGGTTTTGATCGTTTCAAAGTTTCTTCTTTGCAAACATGGAAGTGGATACGAATCTACCCTCTCTTCTAAATTAGTATTAAAACAAAACAAAAGGGGAGAGGTTACCAGCACTTGCACCCTCAGCCAAGATCCTCAGCATCTGGCTTTCTTTTTCCTTTCCAGGAATTCTTTCATCGTTGTTTCAGTTGAAAGAGTAGATGCAGAAACCCGGCTCTGATGTGCTTTTACCTTTGACCTCTTGAGTTTCTCAGTTTTGAGAGGTTTTCGAAGTTTCTTCTTTGCAAACATGAAAGTTGATATGCATCTGCTTTCTCTTCTGTAACGTCGGTTTAAATAAAACAACGTTTATTTCTCTTTTTCTCCGTACCAACATACAACTGCCTTTATTGCCACTACAGCTGCCTGATGCCACGTCAACTATGATCAAACACAGAAAACAAACAACAATATTTAGTGAAACAACCTTCCAAACAAACTCTAACATAGCACATCCCGAAATTATGGAAAACATAATCTAACCCCGAGAGGGCGCTGTTGCCTAAAACTCAAATACAAATACAGACTGACCCTAAATTATCTTACAAGCACACCTGGCAAGTAAATATGTTCCAAGTAACAACACATTACAATATATTAACATAATGGATATAGAAAGCTGGGTAGAAAAAGAAATAATGCCCGAGTCCAACTAACTACCGTCCAAGCAAGTGAATACGCTGCAAAGATAACATACACTAGATTTAAAACCCCAAAAAGGATCCAATCCCGTATCAACATAACCCATTTAACCTTCAAAATAAACCTCAAAATGCAACAACATTATCAGATATCCAATACAGATACACTACCAAAATGTAAGAAGTCCTCTTACCGCTGGTTTGGGATCCAGGGTCCTCAAAATCTGAATAATAATGACGACTTTATTCTGAACGGAACTGATTCTTAATTTCCGTGATCCCGACTTCCGGGTTGAGTCTAGCGCCCTCTTTTGGCAAACTTAACCAACTCACAACATTCCGGCTCCCTAATTGCGGAACCCAAAAAGGAGCAATTAATACAACTAAGAGGCGCATACAAAAAACAAAAAACAAAAACCCTTAGAACACTAGTCTGTTCCTTCTTAGAAGCTAGTTTGCTTCCAGTAGGAGGCACAATTTTGTGATAGGCCTCCTCAGTTCTGATGATCCTGTGCGCACTGTCACAATTCTCACCAAGCCGTCTTCACTAGGACTAGCCTCAACGACTCGCCCCATAGGCCATCTGTTCCGCACCAGGTTGCTGTCAGCAACAAGAACCACGTCTCCAACCTTGATGTTCCGAGTTTCCTTGTGCCACTTCTGCCGCTCCTGTAGTCCGACTAGGTATTCGCGGCTCCATCTCCGCCAGAAGACATTGGTCAGGTACTGAACCTGTCGCCACCTCTTCCTCAAGTACAGGTCTTCCTTGACGAAGATGCCAGGGGGTAGCCGTTTATTGGAGTCTGGCTGCAACAGATGGTTAGGTGTAAGTGCCTCTTCATCGTCATAGCTGTTAGACTCTGGTGATGGGTCTGCTATTTAGAATGTACTCTACTTCACAGAACGGTGTCTGAAGACCTTCATCATCGAGCTTGATCGGCTGTTCGTTCATAACACCATACAGCACCTTCCGTGTTGAGCGAATGAGCCTTTCCCAGGATCCGCCATGGTGGGAAGCTAGCGGACAGTTAAAATCCCACTGTATACTCAACTGCTTCAGACTGGAGTCAATCTTGGCTTGATTCCATCTCTCCATCTCCTCCCGCATCTCCCGCTCCGCACCTACCAAGTTAGTTCCATTGTCGGATCTTAAAAACATGACGGCCCGTCGTGCTGCAAATCTTCGCACAGCATTGATGCAAGAGTCGGCGGAGAGGTCCTGGGCAACTTCTAGATGAATCGCGCGGCTAGCCATACAGGTAAAAATCACTCCGTATCGTTTTAGAACGCTACGACCTCGCTTAATGTCGAACGGCCCGAAGTAGTCAACACCAGACTTCGTGAAGGCTGGTTGATCTGGTTCCAAACGCTCTTCGGGTAAGTTAGCCATTTTCTGTACCTGGAGGCGTCCCCGGTACCTTCGGCACAGCACGCACTTAGCAATGATGCTGCGCACCAATAGACTGGCCCTTGGAATCCAGTACCTACGTCTCAATTCAGTGATGGTGCTGATGGCTCCGAGGTGTCCAACTCTCCTATGAGCACTGATAAGTATCAACCTTGACACGCGAGACTCCCTGGGGAGGATTATCGGATGCTTGACATCTACTGGTAGGTTTGAGTGCCTGAGCCGCCCACCAACTCTTAGTACTCCAATGTCATCCATCACAGGGTCGAGTTTTCTCGCCGACTCATTGAGGGCATGGCTCTGCTGGACGTATTTGATAATCTCAGTGCCTGCTGTCTCCAATTCATCCACGGTAAGGGGAAGGAGACTCTCATTTTGCACTGCGGCCTTCTGCTCAACTCTGGATACCTGGCGCCTTTTGAAGAGCCTCTGTGCTCGCAGAATCCATGCCACTGTTGCCTTCAGTTGCTTCCAGGATGAGCACTGATCGATCAACTGATCAACAGTCACAGAGCCTTCTTGGAACTTGAGAGTGGTGGCGTGAACACGCTTGACCTCTGGGTCTTTGTCGGGCAGCTCCTTGACTATGTCTGACTTAGGCCATGAAGATTCCGGCTCCCAAAGAAAGGCCGGCCCCTGAACCCAGGGTGTAGGATCCACCTTCGGATGAATTCCTCTTGAAGCTATATCTGCTGGATTTTGCAACGTCGGAACATGTCGCCACTGCTCAATGCGGGAGCCCTCTTGTATAGTGGTGACACGATTAGCCACAAAGGTGTGGAATCTTGTGGTCTTGTTGGCAATGTACCTCAAGACGGAGGTACTGTCTGTCCAGTAGTATACATCGAAATCTAACTCCATTGCTGAAGTAATCAGTGTGACCAACTTCACTGAAAGACTGGCTGCGGTTAACTCCATCCTCGGGGTCGTGACCTTCTTGAGAGGGGAAACTCTTGATTTTCCCATTAGCAGATTGCAAAAGACTCTTCCTGACCCATCCTCAAGTCGTGTGTAAATGGCGTTGCCGTAGCCTTCGTCAGAAGCATCTGAAAATGCGTGGAGTTGGCAGGTCACAACCTCTACAAAGTCACTTGGTCGCACACTTCTTGGCACTGACAATTGTTCCAACTTGACAATGTCCAGCAGCCACTGGTTCCATGCAGCCATTTCTTTTTCTCCAATCTTCTTGTCCCATCCAAGGTCTAGCTTACAGAGACGCTGCAGCATAATTCTAGCTGGAAGGATGAATGGGCCAGCCAGGCCCAATGGGTCAAAGACGCTGCTGACGACAGATAGAATGCCTCTACGAGTGGCTGGACGGTGCTTGAGGTTAACCTTGAACCCAAAGGTATCTTCCACAGTATTCCAGAAAACTCCCAACGCTCGCTCTGATTGGGGCTGGTCAATACTTTCAATGGTCAGCTGCTGTGACTTTGATCTCTCTTCTTGAGGAATTGAGTCGTTTACTGCCTTGCTGTTACTAACCCACTTATGCAAGTTAAAACCCCCACGGTGGCACACCTCCTTGACAATCTTCCTGGTTTCAATAGCTTCCTTGACCTCAAACGTTGAACTCAGATAGTCATCGACGTAGAAACTTATCGTGATCTCATGATGCTGGTTGTCTGCTGCACACTTACGCAGAGCTGCAGTAGCGCAAGATGGTGATGATACTGTACCAAAGGGGTGGGCCTTCAGACGATAGACCTCTGCTGGTCGGGATATGTCTCCTTCTGGAAACCACAGGTATCGTAGGCAGTCTCTGTGGTGTTCAGAGACCCTGACTTGGAAGAACATGCCCTCAATGTCTCCCATTATGCCAACTGGTTGTTGCCTGAAGCGAAGCAATACATCTACAACTGTGTTCGTGAGGACGGGTCCTGGAAGGAGTACATCCAGCGTTGTAGCCACGCCGGTCGGCGCCGGTCGGGTGTAACCGGCATTTGCTATTGCCGACCGCCACACAGACTAGATGAACCTCCTACCGACCGGCAGAAAATGCAACAAAGTTACAATAAAATGAACTACCTCTTTTACACAGTCGATCGCTTGTTCAGTTTGAACGGTAAACTTGTTTTTCCCCAGTTGTCAATGATTAAATAAAACACATTTTCAACCCAAAGGAAGCCGACAGTTGGATGTCCTTTTCTTTAATGTTAGCCCCAGACAGCTGGACACTATCCAGACATGTCAGGGAGAATGATTGACCCTCCAATTGAGACCCAATTACTCTTATCTATAATCCTCTGCAGTTTGTTACACAATTGTTTTAGTTTGCAATACTCTTGCTTCACTCAAAAGACAAGCCGCGTGCGTGGTGTATTTGTAGCTAATCCTCTGCAGTTGTTATACAATTGTTTTACTTTGTAATACTCTTGCTTTACTCCAAAGCGAGCCGCGTGCGCGGTGTCTGTGTGGTGTTGTGACCTGGTTTTGTGACTCCTCGGAGTGGGTTTCGTGTTCTTTTAAACCTGGAAAGTGTGTTGACATCTGCTGGCTTTTAGATTTAATGTTTGTTTTTGAATAAGATATGATTTATTAACATTTTATTCATGCAAATTGTTCCATCGGGTTTACCACCCATGGGGAAACCCCTGGCCAATTTTCAAAATAGTATTTTTTTGTAAATTGTTTTTTCAGAGTACAACTAATAGTTTATTTATAGCCTTCAGGCCTTTGTTAAAATAACATGTTTGGCCTTTGTGCTCTATCTACTGGCTTTGGAGCCCTCCAAAATTTTGTTTGCTCCAAGACCAAAGTGGCCTTGCCCTAAAAATGTTGAAGCCTATTTGAAACTGAAGTTTTAAATAACAGATTTACATACCTTAAAATGCATTACAAAAATCATGTCTCAGAAAACCCATACAAATCCATTTTTAAAGCAGTAAAATTAAAAGCTTCGCTCTATTTTGATTGTAAATTAGCCGGCACTCAAAAAGTTCTAGCTACAACCCTGAGTACATCATTAAGGGAAATTCCTCTGGTCTTCGCTGAACAATCAAAGACAACCCTTATCTTGCCTGGTTTGGTGGGGTTGTAGATGCCATGATGAGGCATGTACCATCGGCCCACTCGATCTCTGCTATCTACAAGGGCTCCGGTAACCTTCTCTGCATACCCTTTTTCGATTAGCGAGTTCATGAAGATCACATAGTCTCGGTTGAATGTCGGGTTGTTTCTTAGCTTCTTCTTTAGGGACATCAGACGGTCCATGGCATGATATATGTTGTCCTCCAGCTTGCACGCTGGATCACGAAATGGCAAGTCGCACTGGTAGTGGTCTCCCACCAGCTTCAAAGATCTTTCAATGATTTTTTCAAACTGCTTATCTTCAACTGAAGGCTCCTTCTTACTATCAACGAGGCGCTCTGGAAAATCCATGTCTATGGATGCTCTAACCATGTTTTCCAACCTCTGAAGTTGTCCTGCTTCTTCTCTTGCCAGTTGAAGATTGGAAAAGTGGCGGGACTTTTCTTTGCCTCTGACCATGCCCCATATGATCCATCCCAGCACCGATCTGGCCCCATGTGGCTCTTGTTCTTGTCCTGTTCTCAGCTCTTGCGGTGTATAGGCAGCTGGGACGTTATTGCCTATGAGCATCCCCACCTCGGCCTGGATAACAGGAAGCTCAATCCCTCTAAGGTGCTCATATCCATCAACGTCCTCTTGGGTTGGCATTAGATCTCTGGTGACAGGCATCTCAGATTTGGTGTAGACCAAAGGGAGCTTGACGGTAGGACCTGAGTCGAGCCCACAAACTTCCAGCCCTGAAATACGGTGTGTGGTGAATTTCTGTGACTGTCCAATAGTGTGTAATTCCATGGTAGTGGCCTTGCCGGTTACTCCAAGCTGCTGGGCAAGGTTCTCGGTGCAGAAGGTCACGTTGCTGCCCGGGTCAAGGAATGCATATGTCTCCACTGTGGTATGGGTGGTAGGGGACTTGACTCTTACTGGTATGACTGCCATAGTGCAAAGACCTGCGCCGGCTCCCATGTGGGAACTAGGCCTATCCTTGTCTGGAGACATGTATGTGGAACAGGAATTCCCCTGGTCGGTGGTCTTTGGGGTGTCAAGCTTTGGGGAGTCTTTTCCTTTTTGTTCTTGCTGTTCCCTTTCCTTGTGAAGCACTGTGGGGTGTAGGAAACTGCACTCCTTGCATTTGGCCCTGGCTCTGCATCGTTTGCTCAGATGGCCGTACTTCAGGCAGCCAAAGCAAAGTCCCTTAGACTTCAGAAATTGCAACCTGTCGCTTATTGACTTGGCTGTCAGCTTTCGGCACTCCTGCATTGCGTGTCCAGATCCTTGACAGAAACTGCAGGGCTTTGAACTTGCTACATCAGCTGCTAACTTGGTGCTTGTGTCTGCACAGTCATAATTCTCATCTCTACTGTTGCGGACAAACTCAGTTGCCGTGGAGGCGCATCCAATCTTTCGGAACGGTAGCTTGGGACGTCCTGTTTTATCGTCCCTGGTTTTATCGTCCTTGGGCTTGCCTCCTAAAGCAAACCGTCCATAGACTGGATCAGTAGCCTTCCTGGCCTCTCTTTGGATGAAATCTACCAGATGAGTGAAGGTCACTGGCTCGTTTTTCTCCCTCTTATTCATAACTATATTACGCCATCTCTCATGTAGATAGAAGGGGAGTTTGGACACAAGTCGCTTAATGTTCTCAGAATACTCCAGAACTCTTGCTGCATTAATGGAGTGGACAGCATTTTTACACTCCACCAGGAATATAGCAAAGGCGTCAAGTCCAGATGGGTTATCTGGTCTGATCTCCGGCCATCCAAGAGCCCTCTGCACATATGCATTGGCCAAAAGATCCACGTCTCCATAACGCCTCTCCATTTCTTTCAACGCAGCCGGATAGCCTACTTCGGCAGGAAGACAACTATAACCATTCACAATATGGTGTGGCTCTCCCTCGGTAAACTGCTCCAGGTAGTTCATCCGTTCATCATCGTCAACTGTGTTAGCGACAATTCTAGCCTTAAACTGGCGGATGAATCTTTTATACTCCATGGGGTTGCCCTTAAACTTTGTGAGGTCGGAGCTGGGCTTTCGGATTTCTTTGACTAGATGTTGTGCTACAGAAATGGTTGATTCTATCGGACTCTGAACTTCAATGCTCTTTTGAATATCACTTGGGCCCTCAGTTGAAACTTGATCCTCCTGCTTCATATTCTCTGCCTCCGCTACAGTTTCAGGCTCTTTCGTTTCTTGAATAAGGGCCTGTTTTGGGGGCCTCTTTTCCGTACTTGTGAGTCTATCTGTCAAACAAGCTGGGTCCAAAACTTGAGCTTCGGGTTGACTGCTTGCCTGGGGTTGAGGTGATACTGCCGGGACAAATTCTGGTGCAGCAGGGCTGAAAACCACACCCCTCGGTGAGGGTAGTGTAAAAGAGGGGAGGGGAAAGGCACTCAAGTTTTGCTCATCTCGAATCTCACTCTGCTCCAATTCGTCGAGAATTGCCGCCTTAGCACTTGATACCTGCAGTTCAGTCTTGAGATCAAGCGCTTCTTCTTTCTGCCTGAGTCTCAATTCTTCTTCTCTCTTCCTCGCTTCAAACTGGAGCTTCTCCTCCTCCAACTTTCCTTTCTCTTGGAGCGCTCTAGTTCTAGCTAACAGCTCAGCAGTCTTCTGATGCTCCATCGCTCTGGCTATCGATAGGGAACTTGAAATACGGCTCCCGCCTGAACGAGAAGTATGGAACCTTACTGACCTTGTGCTGTCCCTATCGGGTAGACTGGTGTGATACACTAGCCACTGATCTAATGTGTTCTTAAAGTCTTGAATACTGTTGAGCTCAGGCTGTAGCTCAGGCTGTAGCTCTGCCTGTACTGAAGGCATCTGGTCTTCTGTAACATGTGCCAAGTATTCGTCGTGTTGAATCAACAACCTTTCATATTCTTGAAGCCATCTCGAGTGCTTAGCTCTTACTTCGTCTACACGTGGTGGTAATGTTAACAGCAATGGTTGAATGCTGTCCTTCATTTCGATAAGAGCCTTGGCTGTGTCTCTCCGACTTTCCATCATTGACTTCACTCTTGCCCGCGTAGCCATAGCCTTAGCCTTGGCTTCCATAACATCGAGGGCATCCATTATCTTTGTCTACTTGATCACAATTTATCTTGAGAATCGTCTCTTGTCTACCGACCTTGGGTTTACCATCAGCGTTGACTGTAACGTCGGTTTAAATAAAACAACGTTTATTTCTCTTTTTCTCCGTACCAACATACAACTGCCTTTATTGCCACTACAGCTGCCTGATGCCACGTCAACTATGATCAAACACAGAAAACAAACAACAATATTTAGTGAAACAACCTTCCAAACAAACTCTAACATAGCACATCCCGAAATTATGGAAAACATAATCTAACCCCGAGAGGGCGCTGTTGCCTAAAACTCAAATACAATTAATACAGACTGACCCTAAATTATCTTACAAGCACACCTGGCAAGTAAATATGTTCCAAGTAACAACACATTACAATATATTAACATAATGGATATAGAAAGCTGGGTAGAAAAAGAAATAATGCCCCGAGTCCAACTAACTACCGTCCAAGCAAGTGAATACGCTGCAACGATAACATACACTAGATTTAAAACCCCAAAAAGGATCCAATCCCGTATCAACATAACCCATTTAACCTTCAAAATAAACCTCAAAATGCAACAACATTATCAGATATCCAATACAGATACACTACCAAAATGTAAGAAGTCCTCTTACCGCTGGTTTGCGATCCAGGGTCCTCAAAATCTGAATAATAATGACGACTTTATTCTGAACGGAACTGATTCTTAATTTCCGTGATCCCGACTTCCGGGTTGAGTCTAGCGCCCTCTTTTGGCAAACTTAACCAACTCACAACATCTTCTAAATTATTTTTAAAACAAAACAAAAGGGGAGAGGTTACCAGCACTTGCATCCTCAGCCAAGAACCTCAGCATCTGGCTTTCTTTTTCCTTTCCAGGAATTCTTTCATCGTTGTTTCAGTTGAAAGAGTAGATGCAGAAACCCAGCTCTGATGTTCTTTTACCTTTGACCTCTTGAGTTTCTCGGTTTTGATCGTTTCAAAGTTTCTTCTTTGCAAACATGGAAGTGGATACGAATCTACCCTCTCTTCTAAATTAGTATTAAAACAAAACAAAAGGGGAGAGGTTACCAGCACTTGCACCCTCAGCCAAGATCCTCAGCATCTGGCTTTCTTTTTCCTTTCCGGGAATTCTTTCATCGTTGTTTCAGTTGAAAGAGTAGATGCAGAAACCCGGCTCTGATGTGCTTTCACCTTTGACCTCTTGAGTTTCTAGGATTTGCTAGCTTGTTCAGACTTTCTTCTTTGCAAACATGGAAGTGAACACGATTCTGCATTCTCTTCTGAATTATCTTTAAAACAAAACAAAAGGGGAGAGGTTACCAGCACTTGCACCCTCAGCCAAGATCCTCAGCATCTGGCTTTCTTTTTCCTTTCCAGGAATTCTTTCATCGTTGTTTCAGTTAAAAGAGTAGATGCAGAAACCCAGCTCTGATGTGCTTTTACCTTTGACCTCTTGAGTTTCTCGGTTTTGATCATATCAAAGTTTCTTCTTTGCAAACATGGAAGTGGATACGAATCTACCCTCTCTTCTCAATTAGTATTAAAACAAAACAAGAGGGGAGAGGTTACCAGCACTTGCACCCTCAGCCAAGATCCTCAGCATCTGTCTTTCTTTTTCCTTTCCAGGAATTCTTTCATCGTTGTTTCAGTTGAAAGAGTAGATGCAGAAACCCGGCTCTGATGTGCTTTTACCTTTGACCTCTTGAGTTTCTCAGTTTTGATAGGTTTTCGAAGTTTCTTCTTTGCAAACATGAAAGTTGATATGCATCTGCTTTCTCTTCTAAATTATTTTTAAAACAAAACAAAAGGGGAGAGGTTACCAGCACTTGCACCCACACCAAGATCCTCAGCATCTGGCTTTCTTTTTCCTTTCCAGGAATTCTTTCATCGTTGTTTCAGTTGAAAGAGTAGATGCAGAAACCCGGCTCTGATGTGCCTTTACCTTTTGACCTCTTGAGTTTCTCAGTTTTGATAGGTTTTCGAAGTTTCTTCTTTGCAAACATGAAAGTTGATATGCATCTGCTTTCTCTTCTAAATTATTTTTAAAGCAAAACAAAAGGGGAGAGGTTACCAGCACTTGCACCCTCAGCCAAGATCCTCAGCATCTGGCTTTCTTTTTCCTTTCCAGGAATTCTTTCATCGTTGTTTCAGTTGAAAGAGTAGATGCAGAAACCCAGCTCTGATGTGCTTTTACCTTTGACCTCTTGAGTTTCTCGGTTTTGATCGTTTCAAAGTTTCTTCTTTGCAAACATGGAAGTGAATACGAATTTACCCTCTCTTCTAAATTAGTATTAAAACAAAACAAAAGGGGAGAGGTTACCAGCACTTGCACCCTCAGCCAAGATCCTCAGCATCTGGCTTTCTTTTTCCTTTCCAGGAATTCTTTCATCGTTGTTTCAGTTGAAAGAGTAGATGCAGAAACCCAGCTCTGATGTTCTTTTACCGTTGACCTCTTGAGTTTCTCGGTTTTGACCGTTTCAAAGTGTCTTCTTTGCAAACATGGAAGTGGATACGAATCTACCCTCTCTTCTAAATTAGTATTAAAACAAAACAAAAGGGGAGAGGTTACCAGCACTTGCACCCTCAGCCAAGATCCTCAGCATCTGGCTTTCTTTTTCCTTTCCGGGAATTCTTTCATCGTTGTTTCAGTTGAAAGAGTAGATGCAGAAACCCGGCTCTGATGTGCTTTTACCTTTGACCTCTTGAGTTTCTCAGTTTTGATCGGTTTTCGAAGTTTCTTCTTTGCAAACATGAAAGTTGATACGCATCTGCTTTCTCTTCTAAATTATTTTTAAAGCCAAACAAAAGGGGAGAGGTTACCAGCACTTGCACCCTCAGCCAAGATCCTCAGCATCTGGCTTTCTTTTTCCTTTCCAGGAATTCTTTCATCGTTGTTTCAGTTGAAAGAGTAGATGCAGAAACCCAGCTCTGATGTGCTTTTACCTTTGACCTCTTGAGTTTCTCGGTTTTGATCATATCAAAGTTTCTTCTTTGCAAACATGGAAGTGGATACGAATCTACCCTCTCTTCTCAATTAGTATTAAAACAAAACAAGAGGGGAGAGGTTACCAGCACTTGCACCCTCAGCCAAGATCCTCAGCATCTGGCTTTCTTTTTCCTTTCCAGGAATTCTTTCATTGTTGTTTCAGTTGAAAGAGTAGATGCAGAAACCCGGCTCTGATGTGCTTTTACCTTTGACCTCTTGAGTTTCTCAGTTTTGATAGGTTTTCGAAGTTTCTTCTTTGCAAACATGAAAGTTGATATGCATCTGCTTTCTCTTCTAAATTATTTTTAAAACAAAACAAAAGGGGAGAGGTTACCAGCACTTGCACCCTCAGCCAAGATCCTCAGCATCTGGCTTTCTTTTTCCTTTCCAGGAATTCTTTCATCGTTGTTTCAGTTGAAAGAGTAGATGCAGAAACCCGGCTCTGATGTGCTTTTACCTTTGACCTCTTGAGTTTCTCAGTTTTGATAGGTTTTCGAAGTTTCTTCTTTGCAAACATGAAAGTTGATATGCATCTGCTTTCTCTTCTAAATTATTTTTAAAACAAAACAAAAGGGGAGAGGTTACCAGCACTTGCATCCTCAGCCAAGATCCTCAGCATCTGGCTTTCTTTTTCCTTTCCAGGAATTCTTTCATCGTTGTTTCAGTTGAAAGAGTAGATGCAGAAACCAAGCTCTGATGTGCTTTTACCTTTGACCTCTTGAGTTTCTCGGTTTTGATCGTTTCAAAGTTTCTTCTTTGCAAACATGGAAGTGGATACGAATCTACCCTCTCTTCTAAATTAGTATTAAAACAAAACAAAAGGGGAGAGGTTACCAGCACTTGCACCCTCAGCCAAGATCCTCAGCATCTGGCTTTCTTTTTCCTTTCCGGGAATTCTTTCATCGTTGTTTCAGTTGAAAGAGTAGATGCAGAAACCCGGCTCTGATGTGCTTTTACCTTTGACCTCTTGAGTTTCTCAGTTTTGATCGGTTTTCGAAGTTTCTTCTTTGCAAACATGAAAGTTGATACGCATCTGCTTTCTCTTCTAAATTATTTTTAAAGCCAAACAAAAGGGGAGAGGTTACCAGCACTTGCACCCTCAGCCAAGATCCTCAGCATCTGGCTTTCTTTTTCCTTTCCAGGAATTCTTTCATCGTTGTTTCAGTTGAAAGAGTAGATGCAGAAACCCAGCTCTGATGTGCTTTTACCTTTGACCTCTTGAGTTTCTCGGTTTTGATCATATCAAAGTTTCTTCTTTGCAAACATGGAAGTGGATACGAATCTACCCTCTCTTCTCAATTAGTATTAAAACAAAACAAGAGGGGAGAGGTTACCAGCACTTGCACCCTCAGCCAAGATCCTCAGCATCTGGCTTTCTTTTTCCTTTCCAGGAATTCTTTCATTGTTGTTTCAGTTGAAAGAGTAGATGCAGAAACCCGGCTCTGATGTGCTTTTACCTTTGACCTCTTGAGTTTCTCAGTTTTGATAGGTTTTCGAAGTTTCTTCTTTGCAAACATGAAAGTTGATATGCATCTGCTTTCTCTTCTAAATTATTTTTAAAACAAAACAAAAGGGGAGAGGTTACCAGCACTTGCACCCTCAGCCAAGATCCTCAGCATCTGGCTTTCTTTTTCCTTTCCAGGAATTCTTTCATCGTTGTTTCAGTTGAAAGAGTAGATGCAGAAACCCGGCTCTGATGTGCTTTTACCTTTGACCTCTTGAGTTTCTCAGTTTTGATAGGTTTTCGAAGTTTCTTCTTTGCAAACATGAAAGTTGATATGCATCTGCTTTCTCTTCTAAATTATTTTTAAAACAAAACAAAAGGGGAGAGGTTACCAGCACTTGCATCCTCAGCCAAGATCCTCAGCATCTGGCTTTCTTTTTCCTTTCCAGGAATTCTTTCATCGTTGTTTCAGTTGAAAGAGTAGATGCAGAAACCAAGCTCTGATGTGCTTTTACCTTTGACCTCTTGAGTTTCTCGGTTTTGATCGTTTCAAAGTTTCTTCTTTGCAAACATGGAAGTGGATACGAATCTACCCTCTCTTCTAAATTAGTATTAAAACAAAACAAAAGGGGAGAGGTTACCAGCACTTGCACCCTCAGCCAAGATCCTCAGCATCTGGCTTTCTTTTTCCTTTCCGGGAATTCTTTCATCGTTGTTTCAGTTGAAAGAGTAGATGCAGAAACCCGGCTCTGATGTGCTTTTACCTTTGACCTCTTGAGTTTCTCAGTTTTGATCGGTTTTCGAAGTTTCTTCTTTGCAAACATGAAAGTTGATACTGTAGTAAAATTGCCCCTCCGCCTTCCTGCTACCCTTCCTTTAATTTGGTTCAGTCCGCCCCTCACATCAATCACACCTTGGCATGGTGTGGACCAGTCCAGCCCAGGTATTGTTCTTTTCTTTTGTTTACTTGGTGTGTGGAGGCCTATTAAAAAAACCATGTGCAGGCAGTCTGCTGGGTGCTGTGCTAGAGAAAGGTTGTACTTTAGGTGGAGGGCTGTGTAGAATTTGCCTGGGCGTGGCCGGAGAGAGCCCCATTGCTATGACCAAGTAAGTTGCAAACTTGACTTTTAAAAAGCCCCTGTGTATGAAACAGATTTATGGCAGTTCCACCATAATCTGTTTCATATCTTTTGACCATCACCGTACCTCGTTTTGTTCTCTATTTATTGTTGCTAGTTCTGGCCGAAATCCTCTATATTAATGCAGCCTTAAGCTACCCTTAAATCATCTTTAAACGTAGTACTATTAGGGATTGGTCCAACCCATTTATCTGTAGCCTTAAGCTACCCTTAAATTATCTTTAAACGTAGTACTATTAGGGATTGGTCCAACCCATTTATCTGTAGCCTTAAGCTACCCTTAAATTATCTTTAAACGTAGATTACTATTAGGGATTGGTCCAACCTATTTCTGTAACCATATTTCTGTAACTATATGTAAGGTAGGAGTAGTGTTGAATAAATTAAGTAGAAGTGCCTATAATTCTAGCTCTTATTCTGCGATTGATTCCAATGTCTCGCTGTGAAACCGTCCACGCCACAATTGGTGGCAGCGGTGGGATATTTTCGTAGAAAAAAAAAAATATCGTTATAGAGTGCTTTAAAGTAATTATAGCCCTTAATAACTAAATAAATAAAAACCTGTTTCAAGTAGTTATATTTTAATAAGTAGGACATGGTCTGGAGTGTCTGATAAAATGCTTATTGAATTTTGGTTGAAATTATTTTGAAAAGGGACAGGAGTTTGTGAATGTCCAGTCAAATTTGTCTGCATAAAGGAGCCAACAGTTTTGTTTAATTTGAAGTAAATTTAAAACTAAAGACCACTTTAATTAGATAATTTGTTTTGGTTTTTGTTTTCTTCTTTTATGGTTGCCTTGCCAGTTAGTTTAGATTGTGTACATAGGTAGGGTTAGAGGCGTCTGTCTCCTGAAAAGGTCGAGACATTACCGATGCCAGCAGGGAATTTAGTTCTCTGCTGACGGGACAGACGTATCCCCATACTGTGGTTTGGGCACTGGCTTGGTAATCAATATTGTTAAAAATAAAATAAATAAATAAATAAATCCTTTTCAGTTTGGTGCATTTTAAGATGTGTTGTGCGCTTTAAGTAATTTTTATGTAGGGCACCATATAAGTCTTAATTATTATTAACCTGATGCTAAAATGGATGACATTCGTACTGGTAGTGAATACGTAGATTTAAGGCAGTCAATTAGAGCTTTAGAAGCTGAAATTGACGAGGTTTATAATGAGCTGCAGCGGAGTACGGTGATGGTCAATGGGGTTGGTCAAGACTCCCCTGGGGCTTTCTCTTTAACACAGTCTCCTGGCACAGCACTTTCAGCAGACTCAGATGATGGGGAGTCATCATTAGCTACTAATGTGCTTAACACATTTGTAGAGCCATTTTTTACAAGTAAGAAAGATGAGGGCAACATTGTTGTGCCTAGTAGGCAGGGCACATTATTAGGAAGTAGTGACCAGAGGAAGGTCGCATTTGACAGAAGAGATGAAGGTATAAATACCTCACCATGTGATACTATGTGTTCCCAGCCATTATACGTATCTACACCTAGATATACCAAGAAAAAGACCCGTACCCCTCCACCATCTTATCACACTAATGTTGATGGAACTTGTACGACTGGTACTCAAAGTAGTTTAGTGAAAGAACCTAAGCCTGTAGTAATGCCTGAATCGTATGATGGTGTATCAATGACTTTTGAAGATTGGTTGACCAATTTTGAGATTTGTAGCACAATTAATGGCTGGTCAGGGGGCCAAAAATGTTCATTTTTAGCTGTCAAATTGAGAGGCTCAGCTGTACATGTGTACACTGACCTATGTGTAGAGAAACGCAATGATTATGCTAGTGTGGTAAAGTCTTTAAAGAACAGGTTTGACCGGTCTGATCAGACCGAACTTTTCAAGGTTCAGTTGCGAGCAAGGGTGCGAAAGTCTGGTGAAAACCTCTCAGAGTTAGCGAGTGCCATCCGTAGATTAACCAATAGGGCCTATCCTGGGGTTCCAGTCGTTGTTAGGGAAGATCTTGCTAAAGATCAATTCATTGAGGCCTTAGACTCACGCCATACTCGTCTTGAGATAAGGCGGCGTAAACCAACCAGTTTAGATGGGGCCTTATCCATGGCTATGGAGGAGGAGATGTTACTTTCATTAGAGGAAAAGAGAGAAAAGAGAGTATGTTCTTCAACTAACATGACTAGTGTCCAGGCCTTGAGCCATTCCAAAGTTCGAGAGGCTAAAACTGCTTCTGCTCTAGCCTTTGATAATGATAATGATAGTGTGAAGGGGCACTTTGAAAAGTCTGATCGGTTTGTAGAACTAAGTAAAAAGGTGGATGACTTGGCCAGAATGGTTGAATCTTTAAAGATGAGGAAGTTCACACCAAGAAGAGAAATAGTTTGTTGGACATGTAAACAGAAAGGGCACACCCAAGCCAACTGTACATTTCGTGATAACTCTAATGATTCAAGAAATACCAAATCTGATATTACTGTTGTAACTAACACTCATCGTCCGAACAGTTCGGAAAACTAAGTGCGGCTGAGATGGGGGTCGACTCTTGGCCGGGCGAATTCAATGAGACCTTGAGTGGAAAATTTGGTGAACAGTCTCTCTTTGTTCAAGGCCGAGTGTACGGTCTTGATGTCCGATTTTTAATTGATACTGGGTCTTCACATACAATCTTGCACCCCAAAATTTGGGAAACATTTCCTGAAGAAGTTAAAAAAAGGCTACGACCTTTGAAAAACTCATTGGTTACCGTAGATGGAAGTCCTCTGGACATAGTTGGTGAGGCAACAATTAAGTTCCACCTAGGAAAAATACGTGTTATGGTGGATGTTATCATTGCAAATGTAACCCAGGCTGGTATTCTTGGCTCAGATTTTCTGGGGAAATACAATGCCACTCTAGATTTTTCGAAACCCAAACTAATCATTGATAAAACTGAAATTGTGTTGAGAAAAGAAAATAATAGCCCCACTTGTTGTCGAGTAAGTGTAGCTGAAACAACCACTATACCCTCCCGGTCAGAAGTAATCTTGTCTGGTAAAGTCCATATGAGGGGTAAGTTGCCAAACATCGGAGTTATAGAGGCAACACCTCAATACTGTAAATATTCCTGTGGTGTTTTAATAGGCAGAACCCTGGTTAACCCAAAACAAATAATTGTGCCATTACGAGTTATTAACCCCACCACTTCAGATATCATTTTATACAGGGGGACCAACGTTGCCATGGTGCAGCAAGCGAGTGAAGTGACTTCTAGTAAAGACATGTCATACCCACCTGCTACACTGGATACGCCCCTTCAAGAAATGTTAGATCGAAGTTCTGTTGGTTTGGGGGAGGACCAAAAAGAGGCTTTACATGGCTTACTGTTGAGACACCAGGGTGCTTTTATGGGTGAGGATGGCAGATTGGGACGAACTAGCAAGTTTTTCCATCGGATTGACACTGGAAGCTCTGCTCCGATCAAGCAGCATGCCAGGCGGACACCAATCTACCAGAGACAAGAGGTCCAACGGCAGATAAGTGACATGCTGGAAGAGGGAGTGATTCAACCGTCCCTCAGTCCCTGGGCCTCACCAGTTGTCTTGGTCAAGAAGAAAGATGGTTCCCTAAGGTTCTGTATAGACTATAGGCGTCTTAATCAGGTAACTAAAAAAGATGCATATCCCTTGCCTCGCATCGACGATAGTTTGGATTCCTTAGGTGGCTCTTGTTGGTTTTCAACCCTTGATCTTGCCTCCGGTTATTGGCAGACAGAGGTGCATCCAGATGACCGTGAGAAAACCGCCTTTACAACTGGCGCGGGCCTATTTGAGTTTAATGTACTTCCATTTGGATTGAGCAATGCCCCGAGTACCTTTGAGCGATTGATGGAGATTGTCTTACAGGGACTCCATTGGAAAATCTGTTTAATCTACTTGGATGATGTAATAATTTACTCCAAGGGGTTTGATGAACACTTAGTTCGGCTTTCACAAGTTTTCAGTGCACTTCAAAATGCAGGTTTAAAATTGAAACCCCAAAAATGTTTTCTTACCCGTCAGGAAGTCATCTATCTGGGCCACATAGTTTCTGCAGAGGGCATAGCCACAGACCCAACAAAGACCCAGCGTGTAAAAGAATGGCCTACCCCTTGTAACCTGACTGACGTCCGAAGCTTCTTGGGTCTTTGCTCATACTACCGTAAATTCATCTCAGATTTCGCTGGGATAGCGGAACCTCTTCATCGGTTGACACAGAAGAATGTGAAGTTCATTTGGTCTGCGGAGTGCTCCAGGGCATTTGAGGGTTTGAAAATAAAGCTGACAACTGCTCCTGTTCTAGCATATCCAGAGTTTGATCTACCTTTCATATTGGACACTGATGCCAGCGACAAAGGAATAGGTGCTGTAATTTCCCAGGTCCAAAATGGAAGGGAGCGAGTAATAGCATATGCTAGTCGATCTTTAAGCAAAGCAGAACGACGATACAGTGTCACGAGGAGAGAGCTACTTGCAGTTGTCACTTTTGTACGACACTTCAAACATTATCTCTATGGGCGACGTTTTTTGCTGCGTACTGATCATGGTTCGCTCAGATGGTTATGTAATTTCAAGGAACCAGAAGGGCAGGTTGCACGTTGGTTGGACATCCTGAACACCTTTGAGTTTGATGTGCAGCATCGCCCTGGCACTAAACATCGGAATGCAGATGCACTGTCCCGATATCCATCTGCTGGGGGGGAGTGTAATGCTGTGTTCTTGCCTGGCTGGAATCCTGGTGAGATAGGTAAAGCTCAACATAACGACCCTACCCTGGCACCTGTCGTCAATTGGAAACAAGCAGGGCAGAAGCCAGATGCTACAACGGTCAGTGGACTGGATAGAGTGACCAAAGGCTACTGGTTTCAATGGGAACAGTTGGAACTTCACCAGGGCTGTCTATATCGGCGATGGACCAATGATGTTGGGGGAGGTTCACGCCTTTTGCTGGTTGTTCCAAATTCTCTCCGCGAACAAGTGATGACGGCAGCTCACGATGGGCCAGGTGGTGGACATTTGGGCATCTCGAAAACTGTTCCCAAGGTCAGGAATAAGTATTACTGGATTGGGTGTAGCAAAGATATTAAGTTGTGGATTCGGCAGTGTCCTGAGTGTCAAAGCAGGAAGACCCCGAACCCGAAAAGGCGGGCTGCTCTTGTTCAAGTCCCAGTGGGGGCACCAATGGAAAGGTTGGCAGTTGATGTCATGGGCCCATTTCCAGTATCGAGTAGGGGAAACCGTTATGTTTTGGTGGTCTGCGATTACTTCACCAAGTGGACCGAGTCTTTCGCAATGCCCAACCAGGAAGCAGAAACTGTGGCTCGTCTGATTGTGAATGAGGTAGTTTGCCGCTTTGGAGTTCCGTATACAATACACAGTGACCAGGGAACCAATTTTGAATCAACACTGTTCCAACAGATTTGTCGTTTATTAGGGATCAACAAGACGAGGACAACAGCCTACCACCCGCAGTCTGACGGTCTTGTCGAACGCTTCAACCGGACTTTGCAGGCCATGCTGGCGGCATACGTGAGGGAAGACCAAACTGATTGGGATGATCACTTACCACACATCATGATGGCATACAGGGCAAGTGAACACGCATCTACCAGAGCTACACCAAATTTTCTCATGCTGGGTAGAGAGGTCAACATTCCCCTTGATTTGCTGGCAGGGAAAGGCCCAGATCAAACAGAAGAGACCAGCGATGCTTTTGCATTGAAAGTCCAGAATAACCTAAGAGAAGCATACCAACAAGTACGTGATCATACACTTACTGCACAGGAGAGACAAAAACGGCTGTATGACTTGAAGAAATGTGGGGATCGTCTTGGTGAAGGGGAACTTGTTTTGCTTTACACATATAGACGGAAACAGGGGCGAAGCCCGAAACTACAATCCTTCTGGAAAGGTCCCTACAAGATCACTCAAAAGTTATCTGATGCCAACTATCGGATCCAGAACTTACTTGGGGGTCGTTCACAAATAGTACATTATAACCGGCTCAAACCCTATGAACGGCGAGATATATCAGGAGGGGATGTCACGGATATTCATGGACAGACACAGGACCTTCCAACAGAATGGGAGAGGGATTCAACCAGAAACCCGTCACCTATACCGACATGGCAAGAGGGCACACAGTCAACCGAAGTGGATGACTTGGACAACCATGCGGCAGATCCTAACCCTGTTCAATATCCAGCTACTAGGTATGGAAGAAAATGCAACCCTCCTGCGTGGATGAGAAGAGGCGACTACGAACTGTATGAACTTTAAATTTGGTGGAGGGTGTACTTGAAAAAAAAAAGGAATGAATATGCTTTTCGTTTGTGAGTATTGTATCTCTGCTCTCATGTTATAATTGCTTCCATCTGTCGCTAGTGCATGCACACTAAACAAAAATTGCCTGCAGTAAGACCAGCAGAAGAGACGTCTATAAATAAACAGATCTGTATTAAGTAAATTTCAAATGTAGTAATTAAAAAAAAAAAAAAAAAAAAAAAAGTACTAAGTATAGTAGACTTTAGCGTAACAGTATGATAACTATTTATGATGATAGGGACTTGTATATATTTTGGAGGAACAAATCATCTGTTGCATTACAGTCGTGCCAGTTTAGTGTTGTTTTGGTTTTTTGTTTAAATGATTTAATATTTAACAATTCTGGTATTTTTTCCTTATTTTATACAAGTAGGTCACCTGAGCTGGATGGATCATGCCTCGCTGGGTGATTGGTGGATGAAGACGTGAGGACACGTCTTTACGGAGAGGGGGGCTGTGTAGTAAAATTGCCCCTCCGCCTTCCTGCTACCCTTCCTTTAATTTGGTTCAGTCCGCCCCTCACATCAATCACACCTTGGCATGGTGTGGACCAGTCCAGCCCAGGTATTGTTCTTTTCTTTTGTTTACTTGGTGTGTGGAGGCCTATTAAAAAAACCATGTGCAGGCAGTCTGCTGGGTGCTGTGCTAGAGAAAGGTTGTACTTTAGGTGGAGGGCTGTGTAGAATTTGCCTGGGCGTGGCCGGAGAGAGCCCCATTGCTATGACCAAGTAAGTTGCAAACTTGACTTTTAAAAAGCCCCTGTGTATGAAACAGATTTATGGCAGTTCCACCATAATCTGTTTCATATCTTTTGACCATCACCGTACCTCGTTTTGTTCTCTATTTATTGTTGCTAGTTCTGGCCGAAATCCTCTATATTAATGCAGCCTTAAGCTACCCTTAAATCATCTTTAAACGTAGTACTATTAGGGATTGGTCCAACCCATTTATCTGTAGCCTTAAGCTACCCTTAAATTATCTTTAAACGTAGTACTATTAGGGATTGGTCCAACCCATTTATCTGTAGCCTTAAGCTACCCTTAAATTATCTTTAAACGTAGATTACTATTAGGGATTGGTCCAACCTATTTCTGTAACCATATTTCTGTAACTATATGTAAGGTAGGAGTAGTGTTGAATAAATTAAGTAGAAGTGCCTATAATTCTAGCTCTTATTCTGCGATTGATTCCAATGTCTCGCTGTGAAACCGTCCACGCCACAATACGCATCTGCTTTCTCTTCTAAATTACTTTTAAAGCAAAACAAAAGGGGAGAGGTTACCAGCACTTGCACCCTCAGCCAAGATCCTCAGCATCTGGCTTTCTTTTTCCTTTCCAGGAATTCTTTCATCGTTGTTTCAGTTGAAAGAGTAGATGCAGAAACCCAGCACTGATGTGCTTTTACCTTTGACCTCTTGAGTTTCTCGGTTTTGATCATATCAAAGTTTCTTCTTTGCAAACATGGAAGTGGATACGAATCTACCCTCTCTTCTCAATTAATATTAAAACAAAACAAGAGGGGAGAGGTTACCAGCACTTGCACCCTCAGCCAAGATCCTCAGCATCTGGCTTTCTTTTTCCTTTCCAGGAATTCTTTCATTGTTGTTTCAGTTGAAAGAGTAGATGCAGAAACCCGGCTCTGATGTGCTTTTACCTTTGACCTCTTGAGTTTCTCAGTTTTGATAGGTTTTCGAAGTTTCTTCTTTGCAAACATGAAAGTTGATATGCATCTGCTTTCTCTTCTAAATTATTTTTAAAACAAAACAAAAGGGGAGAGGTTACCAGCACTTGCACCCTCAGCCAAGATCCTCAGCATCTGGCTTTCTTTTTCCTTTCCAGGAATTCTTTCATCGTTGTTTCAGTTGAAAGAGTAGATGCAGAAACCCGGCTCTGATGTGCTTTTACCTTTGACCTCTTGAGTTTCTCAGTTTTGATAGGTTTTCGAAGTTTCTTCTTTGCAAACATGAAAGTTGATATGCATCTGCTTTCTCTTCTAAATTATTTTTAAAACAAAACAAAAGGGGAGAGGTTACCAGCACTTGCATCCTCAGCCAAGATCCTCAGCATCTGGCTTTCTTTTTCCTTTCCAGGAATTCTTTCATCGTTGTTTCAGTTGAAAGAGTAGATGCAGAAACCAAGCTCTGTTGTGCTTTTACCTTTGACCTCTTGAGTTTCTCGGTTTTGATCGTTTCAAAGTTTCTTCTTTGCAAACATGGAAGTGGATACGAATCTACCCTCTCTTCTAAATTAGTATTAAAACAAAACAAAAGGGGAGAGGTTACCAGCACTTGCACCCTCAGCCAAGATCCTCAGCATCTGGCTTTCTTTTTCCTTTCCGGGAATTCTTTCATCGTTGTTTCAGTTAAAAGAGTAGATGCAGAAACCCAGCTCTGATGTGCTTTTACCTTTGACCTCTTGAGTTTCTCGGTTTTGATCATATCAAAGTTTCTTCTTTGCAAACATGGAAGTGGATACGAATCTACCCTCTCTTCTCAATTAGTATTAAAACAAAACAAGAGGGGAGAGGTTACCAGCACTTGCACCCTCAGCCAAGATCCTCAGCATCTGTCTTTCTTTTTCCTTTCCAGGAATTCTTTCATCGTTGTTTCAGTTGAAAGAGTAGATGCAGAAACCCGGCTCTGATGTGCTTTTACCTTTGACCTCTTGAGTTTCTCAGTTTTGATAGGTTTTCGAAGTTTCTTCTTTGCAAACATGAAAGTTGATATGCATCTGCTTTCTCTTCTAAATTATTTTTAAAACAAAACAAAAGGGGAGAGGTTACCAGCACTTGCACCCACACCAAGATCCTCAGCATCTGGCTTTCTTTTTCCTTTCCAGGAATTCTTTCATCGTTGTTTCAGTTGAAAGAGTAGATGCAGAAACCCGGCTCTGATGTGCCTTTACCTTTTGACCTCTTGAGTTTCTCAGTTTTGATAGGTTTTCGAAGTTTCTTCTTTGCAAACATGAAAGTTGATATGCATCTGCTTTCTCTTCTAAATTATTTTTAAAGCAAAACAAAAGGGGAGAGGTTACCAGCACTTGCACCCTCAGCCAAGATCCTCAGCATCTGGCTTTCTTTTTCCTTTCCAGGAATTCTTTCATCGTTGTTTCAGTTGAAAGAGTAGATGCAGAAACCCAGCTCTGATGTGCTTTTACCTTTGACCTCTTGAGTTTCTCGGTTTTGATCGTTTCAAAGTTTCTTCTTTGCAAACATGGAAGTGAATACGAATTTACCCTCTCTTCTAAATTAGTATTAAAACAAAACAAAAGGGGAGAGGTTACCAGCACTTGCACCCTCAGCCAAGATCCTCAGCATCTGGCTTTCTTTTTCCTTTCCAGGAATTCTTTCATCGTTGTTTCAGTTGAAAGAGTAGATGCAGAAACCCAGCTCTGATGTTCTTTTACCGTTGACCTCTTGAGTTTCTCGGTTTTGACCGTTTCAAAGTGTCTTCTTTGCAAACATGGAAGTGGATACGAATCTACCCTCTCTTCTAAATTAGTATTAAAACAAAACAAAAGGGGAGAGGTTACCAGCACTTGCACCCTCAGCCAAGATCCTCAGCATCTGGCTTTCTTTTTCCTTTCCGGGAATTCTTTCATCGTTGTTTCAGTTGAAAGAGTAGATGCAGAAACCCGGCTCTGATGTGCTTTTACCTTTGACCTCTTGAGTTTCTCAGTTTTGATCGGTTTTCGAAGTTTCTTCTTTGCAAACATGAAAGTTGATACGCATCTGCTTTCTCTTCTAAATTATTTTTAAAGCCAAACAAAAGGGGAGAGGGTACCAGCACTTGCACCCTCAGCCAAGATCCTCAGCATCTGGCTTTCTTTTTCCTTTCCAGGAATTCTTTCATCGTTGTTTCAGTTGAAAGAGTAGATGCAGAAACCCAGCTCTGATGTGCTTTTACCTTTGACCTCTTGAGTTTCTCGGTTTTGATCATATCAAAGTTTCTTCTTTGCAAACATGGAAGTGGATACGAATCTACCCTCTCTTCTCAATTAGTATTAAAACAAAACAAGAGGGGAGAGGTTACCAGCACTTGCACCCTCAGCCAAGATCCTCAGCATCTGGCTTTCTTTTTCCTTTCCAGGAATTCTTTCATTGTTGTTTCAGTTGAAAGAGTAGATGCAGAAACCCGGCTCTGATGTGCTTTTACCTTTGACCTCTTTGAGTTTCTCAGTTTTGATAGGTTTTCGAAGTTTCTTCTTTGCAAACATGAAAGTTGATATGCATCTGCTTTCTCTTCTAAATTATTTTTAAAACGAAACAAAAGGGGAGAGGTTACCAGCACTTGCACCCTCAGCCAAGATCCTCAGCATCTGGCTTTCTTTTTCCTTTCCAGGAATTCTTTCATCGTTGTTTCAGTTGAAAGAGTAGATGCAGAAACCCGGCTCTGATGTGCTTTTACCTTTGACCTCTTGAGTTTCTCAGTTTTTATAGGTTTTCGAAGTTTCTTCTTTGCAAACATGAAAGTTGATATGCATCTGCTTTCTCTTCTAAATTATTTTTAAAACAAAACAAAAGGGGAGAGGTTACCAGCACTTGCATCCTCAGCCAAGATCCTCAGCATCTGGCTTTCTTTTTCCTTTCCAGGAATTATTTCATCGTTGTTTCAGTTGAAAGAGTAGATGCAGAAACCAAGCTCTGATGTGCTTTTACCTTTGACCTCTTGAGTTTCTCGGTTTTGATCGTTTCAAAGTTTCTTCTTTGCAAACATGGAAGTGGATACGAATCTACCCTCTCTTCTAAATTAGTATTAAAACAAAACAAAAGGGGAGAGGTTACCAGCACTTGCACCCTCAGCCAAGATCCTCAGCATCTGGCTTTCTTTTTCCTTTCCGGGAATTCTTTCATCGTTGTTTCAGTTGAAAGAGTAGATGCAGAAACCCGGCTCTGATGTGCTTTTACCTTTGACCTCTTGAGTTTCTCAGTTTTGATCGGTTTTCGAAGTTTCTTCTTTGCAAACATGAAAGTTGATACGCATCTGCTTTCTCTTCTAAATTACTTTTAAAGCAAAACAAAAGGGGAGAGGTTACCAGCACTTGCACCCTCAGCCAAGATCCTCAGCATCTGGCTTTCTTTTTCCTTTCCAGGAATTCTTTCATCGTTGTTTCAGTTGAAAGAGTAGATGCAGAAACCCAGCTCTGATGTGCTTTTACCTTTGACCTCTTGAGTTTCTCGGTTTTGATCATATCAAAGTTTCTTCTTTGCAAACATGGAAGTGGATACGAATCTACCCTCTCTTCTCAATTAGTATTAAAACAAAACAAGAGGGGAGAGGTTACCAGCACTTGCACCCTCAGCCAAGATCCTCAGCATCTGGCTTTCTTTTTCCTTTCCAGGAATTCTTTCATTGTTGTTTCAGTTGAAAGAGTAGATGCAGAAACCCGGCTCTGATGTGCTTTTACCTTTGACCTCTTGAGTTTCTCAGTTTTGATAGGTTTTCGAAGTTTCTTCTTTGCAAACATGAAAGTTGATATGCATCTGCTTTCTCTTCTAAATTATTTTTAAAACAAAACAAAAGGGGAGAGGTTACCAGCACTTGCACCCTCAGCCAAGATCCTCAGCATCTGGCTTTCTTTTTCCTTTCCAGGAATTCTTTCATCGTTGTTTCAGTTGAAAGAGTAGATGCAGAAACCCGGCTCTGATGTGCTTTTACCTTTGACCTCTTGAGTTTCTCAGTTTTGATAGGTTTTCGAAGTTTCTTCTTTGCAAACATGAAAGTTGATATGCATCTGCTTTCTCTTCTAAATTATTTTTAAAACAAAACAAAAGGGGAGAGGTTACCTGCACTTGCATCCTCAGCCAAGATCCTCAGCATCTGGCTTTCTTTTTCCTTTCCAGGAATTCTTTCATCGTTGTTTCAGTTGAAAGAGTAGATGCAGAAACCAAGCTCTGTTGTGCTTTTACCTTTGACCTCTTGAGTTTCTCGGTTTTGATCGTTTCAAAGTTTCTTCTTTGCAAACATGGAAGTGGATACGAATCTACCCTCTCTTCTAAATTAGTATTAAAACAAAACAAAAGGGGAGAGGTTACCAGCACTTGCACCCTCAGCCAAGATCCTCAGCATCTGGCTTTCTTTTTCCTTTCCGGGAATTCTTTCATCGTTGTTTCAGTTGAAAGAGTAGATGCAGAAACCCGGCTCTGATGTGCTTTTACCTTTGACCTCTTGAGTTTCTCAGTTTTGATCGGTTTTCGAAGTTTCTTCTTTGCAAACATGAAAGTTGATACGCATCTGCTTTCTCTTCTAAATTACTTTTAAAACAAAACAAAAGGGGAGAGGTTACCTGCACTTGCATCCTCAGCCAAGATCCTCAGCATCTGGCTTTCTTTTTCCTTTCCAGGAATTCTTTCATCGTTGTTTCAGTTGAAAGAGTAGATGCAGAAACCAAGCTCTGTTGTGCTTTTACCTTTGACCTCTTGAGTTTCTCGGTTTTGATCGTTTCAAAGTTTCTTCTTTGCAAACATGGAAGTGGATACGAATCTACCCTCTCTTCTAAATTAGTATTAAAACAAAACAAAAGGGGAGAGGTTACCAGCACTTGCACCCTCAGCCAAGATCCTCAGCATCTGGCTTTCTTTTTCCTTTCCAGGAATTCTTTCATCGTTGTTTCAGTTGAAAGACTAGATGCAGAAACCCAGCTCTGATGTGCTTTTACCTTTGACCTCTTGAGTTTCTCGGTTTTGATCATATCAAAGTTTCTTCTTTGCAAACATGGAAGTGGATACGAATCTACCCTCTCTTCTAAATTAGTATTAAAACAAAACAAGAGGGAGAGGTTACCAGCACTTGCACCCTCAGCCAAGATCCTCAGCATCTGGCTTTCTTTTTCCTTTCCAGGAATTCTTTCATCGTTGTTTCAGTTGAAAGAGTAGATGCAGAAACCCAGCTCTGATGTTCTTTTACCGTTGACCTCTTGAGTTTCTCGGTTTTGACCGTTTCAAAGTGTCTTCTTTGCAAACATGGAAGTGGATACGAATCTACCCTCTCTTCTAAATTAGTATTAAAACAAAACAAAAGGGGAGAGGTTACCAGCACTTGCACCCTCAGCCAAGATCCTCAGCATCTGGCTTTCTTTTTCCTTTCCGGGAATTCTTTCATCGTTGTTTCAGTTGAAAGAGTAGATGCAGAAACCCGGCTCTGATGTGCTTTTACCTTTGACCTCTTGAGTTTCTCAGTTTTGATCGGTTTTCGAAGTTTCTTCTTTGCAAACATGAAAGTTGATACGCATCTGCTTTCTCTTCTAAATTATTTTTAAAGCCAAACAAAAGGGGAGAGGGTACCAGCACTTGCACCCTCAGCCAAGATCCTCAGCATCTGGCTTTCTTTTTCCTTTCCAGGAATTCTTTCATCGTTGTTTCAGTTGAAAGAGTAGATGCAGAAACCCAGCTCTGATGTGCTTTTACCTTTGACCTCTTGAGTTTCTCGGTTTTGATCATATCAAAGTTTCTTCTTTGCAAACATGGAAGTGGATACGAATCTACCCTCTCTTTTCAATTAGTATTAAAACAAAACAAGAGGGGAGAGGTTACCAGCACTTGCACCCTCAGCCAAGATCCTCAGCATCTGGCTTTCTTTTTCCTTTCCAGGAATTCTTTCATTGTTGTTTCAGTTGAAAGAGTAGATGCAGAAACCCGGCTCTGATGTGCTTTTACCTTTGACCTCTTTGAGTTTCTCAGTTTTGATAGGTTTTCGAAGTTTCTTCTTTGCAAACATGAAAGTTGATATGCATCTGCTTTCTCTTCTAAATTATTTTTAAAACGAAACAAAAGGGGAGAGGTTACCAGCACTTGCACCCTCAGCCAAGATCCTCAGCATCTGGCTTTCTTTTTCCTTTCCAGGAATTCTTTCATCGTTGTTTCAGTTGAAAGAGTAGATGCAGAAACCCGGCTCTGATGTGCTTTTACCTTTGACCTCTTGAGTTTCTCAGTTTTGATAGGTTTTCGAAGTTTCTTCTTTGCAAACATGAAAGTTGATATGCATCTGCTTTCTCTTCTAAATTATTTTTAAAACAAAACAAAAGGGGAGAGGTTACCAGCACTTGCATCCTCAGCCAAGATCCTCAGCATCTGGCTTTCTTTTTCCTTTCCAGGAATTATTTCATCGTTGTTTCAGTTGAAAGAGTAGATGCAGAAACCAAGCTCTGATGTGCTTTTACCTTTGACCTCTTGAGTTTCTCGGTTTTGATCGTTTCAAAGTTTCTTCTTTGCAAACATGGAAGTGGATACGAATCTACCCTCTCTTCTAAATTAGTATTAAAACAAAACAAAAGGGGAGAGGTTACCAGCACTTGCACCCTCAGCCAAGATCCTCAGCATCTGGCTTTCTTTTTCCTTTCCGGGAATTCTTTCATCGTTGTTTCAGTTGAAAGAGTAGATGCAGAAACCCGGCTCTGATGTGCTTTTACCTTTGACCTCTTGAGTTTCTCAGTTTTGATCGGTTTTCGAAGTTTCTTCTTTGCAAACATGAAAGTTGATACGCATCTGCTTTCTCTTCTAAATTACTTTTAAAGCAAAACAAAAGGGGAGAGGTTACCAGCACTTGCACCCTCAGCCAAGATCCTCAGCATCTGGCTTTCTTTTTCCTTTCCAGGAATTCTTTCATCGTTGTTTCAGTTGAAAGAGTAGATGCAGAAACCCAGCTCTGATGTGCTTTTACCTTTGACCTCTTGAGTTTCTCGGTTTTGATCATATCAAAGTTTCTTCTTTGCAAACATGGAAGTGGATACGAATCTACCCTCTCTTCTCAATTAGTATTAAAACAAAACAAGAGGGGAGAGGTTACCAGCACTTGCACCCTCAGCCAAGATCCTCAGCATCTGGCTTTCTTTTTCCTTTCCAGGAATTCTTTCATTGTTGTTTCAGTTGAAAGAGTAGATGCAGAAACCCGGCTCTGATGTGCTTTTACCTTTGACCTCTTGAGTTTCTCAGTTTTGATAGGTTTTCGAAGTTTCTTCTTTGCAAACATGAAAGTTGATATGCATCTGCTTTCTCTTCTAAATTATTTTTAAAACAAAACAAAAGGGGAGAGGTTACCAGCACTTGCACCCTCAGCCAAGATCCTCAGCATCTGGCTTTCTTTTTCCTTTCCAGGAATTCTTTCATCGTTGTTTCAGTTGAAAGAGTAGATGCAGAAACCCGGCTCTGATGTGCTTTTACCTTTGACCTCTTGAGTTTCTCAGTTTTGATAGGTTTTCGAAGTTTCTTCTTTGCAAACATGAAAGTTGATATGCATCTGCTTTCTCTTCTAAATTATTTTTAAAACAAAACAAAAGGGGAGAGGTTACCTGCACTTGCATCCTCAGCCAAGATCCTCAGCATCTGGCTTTCTTTTTCCTTTCCAGGAATTCTTTCATCGTTGTTTCAGTTGAAAGAGTAGATGCAGAAACCAAGCTCTGTTGTGCTTTTACCTTTGACCTCTTGAGTTTCTCGGTTTTGATCGTTTCAAAGTTTCTTCTTTGCAAACATGGAAGTGGATACGAATCTACCCTCTCTTCTAAATTAGTATTAAAACAAAACAAAAGGGGAGAGGTTACCAGCACTTGCACCCTCAGCCAAGATCCTCAGCATCTGGCTTTCTTTTTCCTTTCCGGGAATTCTTTCATCGTTGTTTCAGTTGAAAGAGTAGATGCAGAAACCCGGCTCTGATGTGCTTTTACCTTTGACCTCTTGAGTTTCTCAGTTTTGATCGGTTTTCGAAGTTTCTTCTTTGCAAACATGAAAGTTGATACGCATCTGCTTTCTCTTCTAAATTACTTTTAAAGCAAAACAAAAGGGGAGAGGTTACCAGCACTTGCACCCTCAGCCAAGATCCTCAGCATCTGGCTTTCTTTTTCCTTTCCAGGAATTCTTTCATCGTTGTTTCAGTTGAAAGACTAGATGCAGAAACCCAGCTCTGATGTGCTTTTACCTTTGACCTCTTGAGTTTCTCGGTTTTGATCATATCAAAGTTTCTTCTTTGCAAACATGGAAGTGGATACGAATCTACCCTCTCTTCTAAATTAGTATTAAAACAAAACAAGAGGGAGAGGTTACCAGCACTTGCACCCTCAGCCAAGATCCTCAGCATCTGGCTTTCTTTTTCCTTTCCAGGAATTCTTTCATCGTTGTTTCAGTTGAAAGAGTAGATGCAGAAACCCGGCTCTGATGTACTTTTACTTTTGACCTCTTGAGTTTCTCAGTTTTGATAGGTTTTCGAAGTTTCTTCTTTGCAAACATGAAAGTTGATATGCATCTGCTTTCTCTTCTAAATTATTTTTAAAACAAAACAAAAGGGGAGAGGTTACCAGCACTTGCACCCTCAGCCAAGATCCTCAGCATCTGGCTTTCTTTTTCCTTTCCAGGAATTCTTTCATCGTTGTTTCAGTTGAAAGAGTAGATGCAGAAACCCGGCTCTGATGTGCTTTTACCTTTGACCTCTTGAGTTTCTCAGTTTTGAGAGGTTTTCGAAGTTTCTTCTTTGCAAACATGAAGGTTGATATGCATCTGCTTTCTCTTCTAAATTATTTTTAAAACAAAACAAAAGGGGAGAGGTTACCAGCACTTGCATCCTCAGCCAAGAACCTCAGCATCTGGCTTTCTTTTTCCTTTCCAGGAATTCTTTCATCGTTGTTTCAGTTGAAAGAGTAGATGCAGAAACCCAGCTCTGATGTTCTTTTACCTTTGACCTCTTGAGTTTCTCGGTTTTGATCGTTTCAAAGTTTCTTCTTTGCAAACATGGAAGTGGATACGAATCTACCCTCTCTTCTAAATTAGTATTAAAACAAAACAAAATGGGAGAGGTTACCAGCACTTGCACCCTCAGCAAAGATCCTCAGCATCTGGCTTTCTTTTTCCTTTCCGGGAATTCTTTCATCGTTGTTTCAGTTGAAAGAGTAGATGCAGAAACCCGGCTCTGATGTGCTTTTACCTTTGACCTCTTGAGTTTCTCGGTTTTGATCGTTTGAAAGTTTCTTCTTTGCAAACATGGAAGTGGATACGAGCTACTTTCTCTTCTAAATTAGTTTTAAAACAAAACAAAAGGGGAGAGGTTACCAGCACTTGCACCCTCAGCCAAGATCCTCAGCATCTGGCTTTCTTTTTCCTTTCCGGGAACTCTTTCATCGTTGTTTCAGTTGAAAGAGTAGATGCAGAAACCCGGCTCTGATGTGATTTTACCTTTGACCTCGTGAGTTTCTCAGTTTTGATCGGTTTTCGAAGTTTCTTCTTTGCAAACATGAAAGTTGATACGCATCTGCTTTCTCTTCTAAATTATTTTTAAAGCAAAACAAAAGGGGAGAGGTTACCAGCACTTGCACCCTCATCCAAGATCCTCAGCATCTGGCTTTCTTTTTCCTTTCCAGGAATTCTTTCATCGTTGTTTCAGTTGAAAGAGTAGATGCAGAAACCCAGCTCTGATGTGCTTTTACCTTTGACCTCTTGAGTTTCTCGGTTTTGATCATATCAAAGTTTCTTCTTTGCAAACATGGAAGTGGATACGAATCTACCCTCTCTTCTAAATTAGTATTAAAACAAAACAAGAGGGAGAGGTTACCAGCACTTGCACCCTCAGCCAAGATCCTCAGCATCTGGCTTTCTTTTTCCTTTCCAGGAATTCTTTCATCGTTGTTTCAGTTGAAAGAGTAGATGCAGAAACCCGGCTCTGATGTACTTTTACTTTTGACCTCTTGAGTTTCTCAGTTTTGATAGGTTTTCGAAGTTTCTTCTTTGCAAACATGAAAGTTGATATGCATCTGCTTTCTCTTCTAAATTATTTTTAAAACAAAACAAAAGGGGAGAGGTTACCAGCACTTGCACCCTCAGCCAAGATCCTCAGCATCTGGCTTTCTTTTTCCTTTCCAGGAATTCTTTCATCGTTGTTTCAGTTGAAAGAGTAGATGCAGAAACCCGGCTCTGATGTGCTTTTACCTTTGACCTCTTGAGTTTCTCAGTTTTGAGAGGTTTTCGAAGTTTCTTCTTTGCAAACATGAAAGTTGATATGCATCTGCTTTCTCTTCTAAATTATTTTTAAAACAAAACAAAAGGGGAGAGGTTACCAGCACTTGCATCCTCAGCCAAGAACCTCAGCATCTGGCTCTCTTTTTCCTTTCCAGGAATTCTTTCATCGTTGTTTCAGTTGAAAGAGTAGATGCAGAAACCCGGCTCTGATGTGCTTTTACCTTTGACCTCTTGAGTTTCTCGGTTTTGATCGTTTGAAAGTTTCTTCTTTGCAAACATGGAAGTGGATACGAGCTACTTTCTCTTCTAAATTAGTTTTAAAACAAAACAAAAGGGGAGAGGTTACCAGCACTTGCACCCTCAGCCAAGATCCTCAGCATCTGGCTTTCTTTTTGCTTTCCGGGAATTCTTCCATCGTTGTTTCAGTTAAAAGAGTAGATGCAGAAACCCGGCTCTGATGTGCTTTCACCTTTGACCTCTTGAGTTTCTAGGATTTGCTAGCTTGTTCAGACTTTCTTCTTTGCAAACATGGAAGTGAACACGATTCTGCATTCTCTTCTGAATTATCTTTAAAACAAAACAAAAGGGGAGAGGTTACCAGCACTTGCACCCTCAGCCAAGATCCTCAGCATCTGGCTTTCTTTTTCCTTTCCAGGAATTCTTTCATCGTTGTTTCAGTTAAAAGAGTAGATGCAGAAACCCAGCTCTGATGTGCTTTTACCTTTGACCTCTTGAGTTTCTCGGTTTTGATCGTTTCAAAGTTTCTTCTTTGCAAACATGGAAGTGAATACGAATCTACCCTCTCTTCTAAATTAGTATTAAAACAAAACAAAAGGGGAGAGGTTACCAGCACTTGCACCCTCAGCCAAGATCCTCAGCATCTGTCTTTCTTTTTCCTTTCCAGGAATTCTTTCATCGTTGTTTCAGTTGAAAGAGTAGATGCAGAAACCCGGCTCTGATGTGCTTTTACCTTTGACCTCTTGAGTTTCTCGGTTTTGATCGTTTGAAAGTTTCTTCTTTGCAAACATGGAAGTGGATACGAGCTACTTTCTCTTCTAAATTAGTTTTAAAACAAAACAAAAGGGGAGAGGTTACCAGCACTTGCACCCTCAGCCAAGATCCTCAGCATCTGGCTTTCTTTTTCCTTTCCGGGAACTCTTTCATCGTTGTTTCAGTTGAAAGAGTAGATGCAGAAACCCGGCTCTGATGTGATTTTACCTTTGACCTCTTGAGTTTCTCAGTTTTGATCGGTTTTCGAAGTTTCTTCTTTGCAATCATGAAAGTTGATACGCATCTGCTTTCTCTTCTAAATTATTTTTAAAGCAAAACAAAAGGGGAGAGGTTACCAGCACTTGCACCCTCAGCCAAGATCCTCAGCATCTGGCTTTCTTTTTCCTTTCCAGGAATTCTTTCATCGTTGTTTCAGTTGAAAGAGTAGATGCAGAAACCCAGCTCTGATGTGCTTTTACCTTTGACCTCTTGAGTTTCTCGGTTTTGATCATATCAAAGTTTCTTCTTTGCAAACATGGAAGTGGATACGAATCTACCCTCTCTTCTAAATTAGTATTAAAACAAAACAAGAGGGAGAGGTTACCAGCACTTGCACCCTCAGCCAAGATCCTCAGCATCTGGCTTTCTTTTTCCTTTCCAGGAATTCTTTCATCGTTGTTTCAGTTGAAAGAGTAGATGCAGAAACCCGGCTCTGATGTACTTTTACTTTTGACCTCTTGAGTTTCTCAGTTTTGATAGGTTTTCGAAGTTTCTTCTTTGCAAACATGAAAGTTGATATGCATCTGCTTTCTCTTTTAAATTATTTTTAAAACAAAACAAAAGGGGAGAGGTTACCAGCACTTGCACCCTCAGCCAAGATCCTCAGCATCTGGCTTTCTTTTTCCTTTCCAGGAATTCTTTCATCGTTGTTTCAGTTGAAAGAGTAGATGCAGAAACCCGGCTCTGATGTGCTTTTACCTTTGACCTCTTGAGTTTCTCAGTTTTGAGAGGTTTTCGAAGTTTCTTCTTTGCAAACATGAAAGTTGATATGCATCTGCTTTCTCTTCTAAATTATTTTTAAAACAAAACAAAAGGGGAGAGGTTACCAGCACTTGCATCCTCAGCCAAGAACCTCAGCATCTGGCTTTCTTTTTCCTTTCCAGGAATTCTTTCATCGTTGTTTCAGTTGAAAGAGTAGATGCAGAAACCCAGCTCTGATGTTCTTTTACCTTTGACCTCTTGAGTTTCTCGGTTTTGATCGTTTCAAAGTTTCTTCTTTGCAAACATGGAAGTGGATACGAATCTACCCTCTCTTCTAAATTAGTATTAAAACAAAACAAAAGGGGAGAGGTTACCAGCACTTGCACCCTCAGCCAAGATCCTCAGCATCTGGCTTTCTTTTTCCTTTCCGGGAATTCTTTCATCGTTGTTTCAGTTGAAAGAGTAGATGCAGAAACCCGGCTCTGATGTGCTTTTACCTTTGACCTCTTGAGTTTCTCGGTTTTGATCGTTTGAAAGTTTCTTCTTTGCAAACATGGAAGTGGATACGAGCTACTTTCTCTTCTAAATTAGTTTTAAAACAAAACAAAAGGGGAGAGGTTACCAACACTTGCACCCTCAGCCAAGATCCTCAGCATCTGGCTTTCTTTTTCCTTTCCAGGAATTCTTTCATCGTTGTTTCAGTTGAAAGAGTAGATGCAGAAATCCAGCTCTGATGTGCTTTTACCTTTGACCTCTTGAGTTTCTCGGTTTTGATCGTTTCAAAGTTTCTTCTTTGCAAACATGGAAGTGAATACGAATCTACCCTCTCTTCTAAATTAGTATTAAAACAAAACAAAAGGGGAGAGGTTACCAGCACTTGCACCCTCAGCCAAGATCCTCAGCATCTGTCTTTCTTTTTCCTTTCCAGGAATTCTTTCATCGTTGTTTCAGTTGAAAGAGTAGATGCAGAAACCCGGCTCTGATGTGCTTTTACCTTTGACCTCTTGAGTTTCTCGGTTTTGATCGTTTGAAAGTTTCTTCTTTGCAAACATGGAAGTGGATACGAGCTACTTTCTCTTCTAAATTAGTTTTAAAACAAAACAAAAGGGGAGAGGTTACCAGCACTTGCACCCTCAGCCAAGATCCTCAGCATCTGGCTTTCTTTTTCCTTTCCGGGAACTCTTTCATCGTTGTTTCAGTTGAAAGAGTAGATGCAGAAACCCGGCTCTGATGTGATTTTACCTTTGACCTCGTGAGTTTCTCAGTTTTGATCGGTTTTCGAAGTTTCTTCTTTGCAAACATGAAAGTTGATACGCATCTGCTTTCTCTTCTAAATTATTTTTAAAGCAAAACAAAAGGGGAGAGGTTACCAGCACTTGCACCCTCATCCAAGATCCTCAGCATCTGGCTTTCTTTTTCCTTTCCAGGAATTCTTTCATCGTTGTTTCAGTTGAAAGAGTAGATGCAGAAACCCAGCTCTGATGTGCTTTTACCTTTGACCTCTTGAGTTTCTCGGTTTTGATCATATCAAAGTTTCTTCTTTGCAAACATGGAAGTGGATACGAATCTACCCTCTCTTCTAAATTAGTATTAAAACAAAACAAGAGGGAGAGGTTACCAGCACTTGCACCCTCAGCCAAGATCCTCAGCATCTGGCTTTCTTTTTCCTTTCCAGGAATTCTTTCATCGTTGTTTCAGTTGAAAGAGTAGATGCAGAAACCCGGCTCTGATGTACTTTTACTTTTGACCTCTTGAGTTTCTCAGTTTTGATAGGTTTTCGAAGTTTCTTCTTTGCAAACATGAAAGTTGATATGCATCTGCTTTCTCTTCTAAATTATTTTTAAAACAAAACAAAAGGGGAGAGGTTACCAGCACTTGCACCCTCAGCCAAGATCCTCAGCATCTGGCTTTCTTTTTCCTTTCCAGGAATTCTTTCATCGTTGTTTCAGTTGAAAGAGTAGATGCAGAAACCCGGCTCTGATGTGCTTTTACCTTTGACCTCTTGAGTTTCTCAGTTTTGAGAGGTTTTCGAAGTTTCTTCTTTGCAAACATGAAAGTTGATATGCATCTGCTTTCTCTTCTAAATTATTTTTAAAACAAAACAAAAGGGGAGAGGTTACCAGCACTTGCATCCTCAGCCAAGAACCTCAGCATCTGGCTCTCTTTTTCCTTTCCAGGAATTCTTTCATCGTTGTTTCAGTTGAAAGAGTAGATGCAGAAACCCGGCTCTGATGTGCTTTTACCTTTGACCTCTTGAGTTTCTCGGTTTTGATCGTTTGAAAGTTTCTTCTTTGCAAACATGGAAGTGGATACGAGCTACTTTCTCTTCTAAATTAGTTTTAAAACAAAACAAAAGGGGAGAGGTTACCAGCACTTGCACCCTCAGCCAAGATCCTCAGCATCTGGCTTTCTTTTTGCTTTCCGGGAATTCTTCCATCGTTGTTTCAGTTAAAAGAGTAGATGCAGAAACCCGGCTCTGATGTGCTTTCACCTTTGACCTCTTGAGTTTCTAGGATTTGCTAGCTTGTTCAGACTTTCTTCTTTGCAAACATGGAAGTGAACACGATTCTGCATTCTCTTCTGAATTATCTTTAAAACAAAACAAAAGGGGAGAGGTTACCAGCACTTGCACCCTCAGCCAAGATCCTCAGCATCTGGCTTTCTTTTTCCTTTCCAGGAATTCTTTCATCGTTGTTTCAGTTAAAAGAGTAGATGCAGAAACCCAGCTCTGATGTGCTTTTACCTTTGACCTCTTGAGTTTCTCGGTTTTGATCGTTTCAAAGTTTCTTCTTTGCAAACATGGAAGTGAATACGAATCTACCCTCTCTTCTAAATTAGTATTAAAACAAAACAAAAGGGGAGAGGTTACCAGCACTTGCACCCTCAGCCAAGATCCTCAGCATCTGTCTTTCTTTTTCCTTTCCAGGAATTCTTTCATCGTTGTTTCAGTTGAAAGAGTAGATGCAGAAACCCGGCTCTGATGTGCTTTTACCTTTGACCTCTTGAGTTTCTCGGTTTTGATCGTTTGAAAGTTTCTTCTTTGCAAACATGGAAGTGGATACGAGCTACTTTCTCTTCTAAATTAGTTTTAAAACAAAACAAAAGGGGAGAGGTTACCAGCACTTGCACCCTCAGCCAAGATCCTCAGCATCTGGCTTTCTTTTTCCTTTCCGGGAACTCTTTCATCGTTGTTTCAGTTGAAAGAGTAGATGCAGAAACCCGGCTCTGATGTGATTTTACCTTTGACCTCTTGAGTTTCTCAGTTTTGATCGGTTTTCGAAGTTTCTTCTTTGCAAACATGAAAGTTGATACGCATCTGCTTTCTCTTCTAAATTATTTTTAAAGCAAAACAAAAGGGGAGAGGTTACCAGCACTTGCACCCTCAGCCAAGATCCTCAGCATCTGGCTTTCTTTTTCCTTTCCAGGAATTCTTTCATCGTTGTTTCAGTTGAAAGAGTAGATGCAGAAACCCAGCTCTGATGTGCTTTTACCTTTGACCTCTTGAGTTTCTCGGTTTTGATCATATCAAAGTTTCTTCTTTGCAAACATGGAAGTGGATACGAATCTACCCTCTCTTCTAAATTAGTATTAAAACAAAACAAGAGGGAGAGGTTACCAGCACTTGCACCCTCAGCCAAGATCCTCAGCATCTGGCTTTCTTTTTCCTTTCCAGGAATTCTTTCATCGTTGTTTCAGTTGAAAGAGTAGATGCAGAAACCCGGCTCTGATGTACTTTTACTTTTGACCTCTTGAGTTTCTCAGTTTTGATAGGTTTTCGAAGTTTCTTCTTTGCAAACATGAAAGTTGATATGCATCTGCTTTCTCTTTTAAATTATTTTTAAAACAAAACAAAAGGGGAGAGGTTACCAGCACTTGCACCCTCAGCCAAGATCCTCAGCATCTGGCTTTCTTTTTCCTTTCCAGGAATTCTTTCATCGTTGTTTCAGTTGAAAGAGTAGATGCAGAAACCCGGCTCTGATGTGCTTTTACCTTTGACCTCTTGAGTTTCTCAGTTTTGAGAGGTTTTCGAAGTTTCTTCTTTGCAAACATGAAAGTTGATATGCATCTGCTTTCTCTTCTAAATTATTTTTAAAACAAAACAAAAGGGGAGAGGTTACCAGCACTTGCATCCTCAGCCAAGAACCTCAGCATCTGGCTTTCTTTTTCCTTTCCAGGAATTCTTTCATCGTTGTTTCAGTTGAAAGAGTAGATGCAGAAACCCAGCTCTGATGTTCTTTTACCTTTGACCTCTTGAGTTTCTCGGTTTTGATCGTTTCAAAGTTTCTTCTTTGCAAACATGGAAGTGGATACGAATCTACCCTCTCTTCTAAATTAGTATTAAAACAAAACAAAAGGGGAGAGGTTACCAGCACTTGCACCCTCAGCCAAGATCCTCAGCATCTGGCTTTCTTTTTCCTTTCCGGGAATTCTTTCATCGTTGTTTCAGTTGAAAGAGTAGATGCAGAAACCCGGCTCTGATGTGCTTTTACCTTTGACCTCTTGAGTTTCTCGGTTTTGATCGTTTGAAAGTTTCTTCTTTGCAAACATGGAAGTGGATACGAGCTACTTTCTCTTCTAAATTAGTTTTAAAACAAAACAAAAGGGGAGAGGTTACCAACACTTGCACCCTCAGCCAAGATCCTCAGCATCTGGCTTTCTTTTTCCTTTCCAGGAATTCTTTCATCGTTGTTTCAGTTGAAAGAGTAGATGCAGAAATCCAGCTCTGATGTGCTTTTACCTTTGACCTCTTGAGTTTCTCGGTTTTGATCGTTTCAAAGTTTCTTCTTTGCAAACATGGAAGTGAATACGAATCTACCCTCTCTTCTAAATTAGTATTAAAACAAAACAAAAGGGGAGAGGTTACCAGCACTTGCACCCTCAGCCAAGATCCTCAGCATCTGTCTTTCTTTTTCCTTTCCAGGAATTCTTTCATCGTTGTTTCAGTTGAAAGAGTAGATGCAGAAACCCGGCTCTGATGTGCTTTTACCTTTGACCTCTTGAGTTTCTCGGTTTTGATCGTTTGAAAGTTTCTTCTTTGCAAACATGGAAGTGGATACGAGCTACTTTCTCTTCTAAATTAGTTTTAAAACAAAACAAAAGGGGAGAGGTTACCAGCACTTGCACCCTCAGCCAAGATCCTCAGCATCTGGCTTTCTTTTTCCTTTCCGGGAACTCTTTCATCGTTGTTTCAGTTGAAAGAGTAGATGCAGAAACCCGGCTCTGATGTGATTTTACCTTTGACCTCTTGAGTTTCTCAGTTTTGATCGGTTTTCGAAGTTTCTTCTTTGCAAACATGAAAGTTGATACGCATCTGCTTTCTCTTCTAAATTATTTTTAAAGCAAAACAAAAGGGGAGAGGTTACCAGCACTTGCACCCTCAGCCAAGATCCTCAGCATCTGGCTTTCTTTTTCCTTTCCAGGAATTCTTTCATCGTTGTTTCAGTTGAAAGAGTAGATGCAGAAACCCAGCTCTGATGTGCTTTTACCTTTGACCTCTTGAGTTTCTCGGTTTTGATCATATCAAAGTTTCTTCTTTGCAAACATGGAAGTGGATACGAATCTACCCTCTCTTCTAAATTAGTATTAAAACAAAACAAGAGGGAGAGGTTACCAGCACTTGCACCCTCAGCCAAGATCCTCAGCATCTGGCTTTCTTTTTCCTTTCCAGGAATTCTTTCATCGTTGTTTCAGTTGAAAGAGTAGATGCAGAAACCCGGCTATGATGTACTTTTACTTTTGACCTCTTGAGTTTCTCAGTTTTGATAGGTTTTCGAAGTTTCTTCTTTGCAAACATGAAAGTTGATATGCATCTGCTTTCTCTTCTAAATTATTTTTAAAACAAAACAAAAGGGGAGAGGTTACCAGCACTTGCACCCTCAGCCAAGATCCTCAGCATCTGGCTTTCTTTTTCCTTTCCAGGAATTCTTTCATCGTTGTTTCAGTTGAAAGAGTAGATGCAGAAACCCGGCTCTGATGTGCTTTTACCTTTGACCTCTTGAGTTTCTCAGTTTTGAGAGGTTTTCGAAGTTTCTTCTTTGCAAACATGAAAGTTGATATGCATCTGCTTTCTCTTCTAA
Organism: Leptasterias polaris; assembly: GCA_037783415.1. NCBI lineage: Eukaryota > Metazoa > Echinodermata > Asteroidea > Forcipulatida > Asteriidae > Leptasterias > Leptasterias polaris. The sequence continues at coordinate 2,190,448 of JAZGTN010000202.1, forward strand.
ATTATTTTTAAAACAAAACAAAAGGGGAGAGGTTACCAGCACTTGCATCCTCAGCCAAGAACCTCAGCATCTGGCTTTCTTTTTCCTTTCCAGGAATTCTTTCATCGTTGTTTCAGTTGAAAGAGTAGATGCAGAAACCCAGCTCTGATGTTCTTTTACCTTTGACCTCTTGAGTTTCTCGGTTTTGATCGTTTCAAAGTTTCTTCTTTGCAAACATGGAAGTGGATACGAATCTACCCTCTCTTCTAAATTAGTATTAAAACAAAACAAAAGGGGAGAGGTTACCAGCACTTGCACCCTCAGCCAAGATCCTCAGCATCTGGCTTTCTTTTTCCTTTCCGGGAATTCTTTCATCGTTGTTTCAGTTGAAAGAGTAGATGCAGAAACCCGGCTCTGATGTGCTTTTACCTTTGACCTCTTGAGTTTCTCGGTTTTGATCGTTTGAAAGTTTCTTCTTTGCAAACATGGAAGTGGATACGAGCTACTTTCTCTTCTAAATTAGTTTTAAAACAAAACAAAAGGGGAGAGGTTACCAGCACTTGCACCCTCAGCCAAGATCCTCAGCATCTGGCTTTCTTTTTGCTTTCCGGGAATTCTTCCATCGTTGTTTCAGTTAAAAGAGTAGATGCAGAAACCCGGCTCTGATGTGCTTTCACCTTTGACCTCTTGAGTTTCTAGGATTTGCTAGCTTGTTCAGACTTTCTTCTTTGCAAACATGGAAGTGAACACGATTCTGCATTCTCTTCTGAATTATCTTTAAAACAAAACAAAAGGGGAGAGGTTACCAGCACTTGCACCCTCAGCCAAGATCCTCAGCATCTGGCTTTCTTTTTCCTTTCCACGAATTCTTTCATCGTTGTTTCAGTTAAAAGAGTAGATGCAGAAACCCAGCTCTGATGTGCTTTTACCTTTGACCTCTTGAGTTTCTCGGTTTTGATCGTTTCAAAGTTTCTTCTTTGCAAACATGGAAGTGAATACGAATCTACCCTCTCTTCTAAATTAGTATTAAAACAAAACAAAAGGGGAGAGGTTACCAGCACTTGCACCCTCAGCCAAGATCCTCAGCATCTGTCTTTCTTTTTCCTTTCCAGGAATTCTTTCATCGTTGTTTCAGTTGAAAGAGTAGATGCAGAAACCCAGCTCTGATGTTCTTTTACCTTTGACCTCTTGAGTTTCTCGGTTTTGATCGTTTCAAAGTGTCTTCTTTGCAAACATGGAAGTGGATACGAATCTACCCTCTCTTCTAAATTAGTATTAAAACAAAACAAAAGGGGAGAGGTTACCAGCACTTGCACCCTCAGCCAAGATCCTCAGCATCTGGCTTTCTTTTTCCTTTCCGGGAATTCTTTCATCGTTGTTTCAGTTGAAAGAGTAGATGCAGAAACCCGGCTCTGATGTGCTTTTACCTTTGACCTCTTGAGTTTCTCAGTTTTGATCGGTTTTCGAAGTTTCTTCTTTGCAAACATGAAAGTTGATACGCATCTGCTTTCTCTTCTAAATTATTTTTAAAGCAAAACAAAAGGGGAGAGGTTACCAGCACTTGCACCCTCAGCCAAGATCCTCAGCATCTGGCTTTCTTTTTCCTTTCCAGGAATTCTTTCATCGTTGTTTCAGTTGAAAGAGTAGATGCAGAAATCCAGCTCTGATGTGCTTTTACCTTTGACCTCTTGAGTTTCTCGGTTTTGATCATATCAAAGTTTCTTCTTTGCAAACATGGAAGTGGATACGAATCTACCCTCTCTTCTCAATTAGTATTAAAACAAAACAAGAGGGGAGAGGTTACCAGCACTTGCACCCTCAGCCAAGATCCTCAGCATCTGGCTTTCTTTTTCCTTTCCAGGAATTCTTTCATCGTTGTTTCAGTTGAAAGAGTAGATGCAGAAACCCGGCTCTGATGTGCTTTTACCTTTGACCTCTTGAGTTTCTCAGTTTTTATAGGTTTTCGAAGTTTCTTCTTTGCAAACATGAAAGTTGATATGCATCTGCTTTCTCTTCTAAATTATTTTTAAAACAAAACAAAAGGGGAGAGGTTACCAGCACTTGCACCCTCAGCCAAGATCCTCAGCATCTGGCTTTCTTTTTCCTTTCCAGGAATTCTTTCATCGTTGTTTCAGTTGAAAGAGTAGATGCAGAAACCCGGCTCTGATGTGCTTTTACCTTTGACCTCTTGAGTTTCTCAGTTTTGATAGGTTTTCGAAGTTTCTTCTTTGCAAACATGAAAGTTGATATGCATCTGCTTTCTCTTCTAAATTATTTTTAAAACAAAACAAAAGGGGAGAGGTTACCAGCACTTGCATCCTCAGCCAAGATCCTCAGCATCTGGCTTTCTTTTTCCTTTCCAGGAATTCTTTCATCGTTGTTTCAGTTGAAAGAGTAGATGCAGAAACCCGGCTCTGATGTGCTTTTACCTTTGACCTCTTGAGTTTCTCGGTTTTGATCGTTTGAAAGTTTCTTCTTTGCAAACATGGAAGTGGATACGAGCTACTTTCTCTTCTAAATTAGTTTTAAAACAAAACAAAAGGGGAGAGGTTACCAGCACTTGCACCCTCAGCCAAGATCCTCAGCATCTGGCTTTCTTTTTGCTTTCCGGGAATTCTTCCATCGTTGTTTCAGTTAAAAGAGTAGATGCAGAAACCCGGTTCTGATGTGCTTTCACCTTTGACCTCTTGAGTTTCTAGGATTTGCTAGCTTGTTCAGACTTTCTTCTTTGCAAACATGGAAGTGAACACGATTCTGCATTCTCTTCTGAATTATCTTTAAAACAAAACAAAAGGGGAGAGGTTACCAGCACTTGCACCCTCAGCCAAGATCCTCAGCATCTGGCTTTCTTTTTCCTTTCCAGGAATTCTTTCATCGTTGTTTCAGTTAAAAGAGTAGATGCAGAAACCCAGCTCTGATGTGCTTTTACCTTTGACCTCTTGAGTTTCTCGGTTTTGATCGTTTCAAAGTTTCTTCTTTGCAAACATGGAAGTGAATACGAATCTACCCTCTCTTCTAAATTAGTATTAAAACAAAACAAAAGGGGAGAGGTTACCAGCACTTGCACCCTCAGCCAAGATCCTCAGCATCTGGCTTTCTTTTTCCTTTCCGGGAATTCTTTCATCGTTGTTTCAGTTGAAAGAGTAGATGCAGAAACCCGGCTCTGATGTGCTTTTACCTTTGACCTCTTGAGTTTCTCAGTTTTGATCGGTTTTCGAAGTTTCTTCTTTGCAAACATGAAAGTTGATACGCATCTGCTTTCTCTTCTAAATTATTTTTAAAGCAAAACCAAAGGGAAGAGGTTACCAGCACTTGCACCCTCAGCCAAGATCCTCAGCATCTGGCTTTCTTTTTCCTTTCCAGGAATTCTTTCATCGTTGTTTCAGTTGAAAGAGTAGATGCAGAAATCCAGCTCTGATGTGCTTTTACCTTTGACCTCTTGAGTTTCTCAGTTTTGATAGGTTTTCGAAGTTTCTTCTTTGCAAACATGAAAGTTGATATGCATCTGCTTTCTCTTCTAAATTATTTTTAAAACAAAACAAAAGGGGAGAGGTTACCAGCACTTGCACCCTCAGCCAAGATCCTCAGCATCTGGCTTTCTTTTTGCTTTCCGGGAATTGTTCCATCGTTGTTTCAGTTAAAAGAGTAGAATCAGAAACCCGGCTCTAATGTGCGTTCACCTTTGACCTCTTGAGTTTCTAGGATTTGCTAGCTTGTTCAGACTTTCTTCTTTGCAAAACATGGAAGTGAACACGATTCTGCATTCCCTTCTCAATTAGTTTTAAAACAAAACAAAAGGGGAGAGGTTACCAGCACTTGCACCCTCAGCCAAGATCCTCAGCATCTGGCTTTCTTTTTCCTTTCCAGGAATTCTTTCATCGTTGTTTCAGTTGAAAGAGTAGATGCAGAAACCCGGCTCTGATGTGCTTTTACCTTTGACCTCTTGAGTTGCTCAGTTTTGATAGGTTTTCGAAGTTTCTTCTTTGCAAACATGAAAGTTGATATGCATCTGCTTTCTCTTCTAAATTATTTTTAAAACAAAACAAAAGGGGAGAGGTTACCAGCACTTGCATCCTCAGCCAAGATCCTCAGCATCTGGCTTTCTTTTTCCTTTCCAGGAATTCTTTCATCGTTGTTTCAGTTGAAAGAGTAGATGCAGAAACCCGGCTCTGATGTGCTTTTACCTTTGACCTCTTGAGTTTCTCAGTTTTGATAGGTTTTCGAAGTTTCTTCTTTGCAAACATGAAAGTTGATATGCATCTGCTTTCTCTTCTAAATTATTTTTAAAACAAAACAAAAGGGGAGAGGTTACCAGCACTTGCACCCTCAGCCAAGATCCTCAGCATCTGGCTTTCTTTTTCCTTTCCAGGAATTCTTTCATCGTTGTTTCAGTTGAAAGAGTAGATGCAGAAACCCGGCTCTGATGTGCTTTTACCTTTGACCTCTTGAGTTGCTCAGTTTTGATAGGTTTTCGAAGTTTCTTCTTTGCAAACATGAAAGTTGATATGCATCTGCTTTCTCTTCTAAATTATTTTTAAAACAAAACAAAAGGGGAGAGGTTACCAGCACTTGCATCCTCAGCCAAGATCCTCAGCATCTGGCTTTCTTTTTCCTTTCCAGGAATTCTTTCATCGTTGTTTCAGTTGAAAGAGTAGATGCAGAAACCCGGCTCTGATGTGCTTTTACCTTTGACCTCTTGAGTTTCTCAGTTTTGATAGGTTTTCGAAGTTTCTTCTTTGCAAACATGAAAGTTGATATGCATCTGCTTTCTCTTCTAAATTATTTTTAAAACAAAACAAAAGGGGAGAGGTTACCAGCACTTGCACCCTCAGCCAAGATCCTCAGCATCTGGCTTTCTTTTTCCTTTCCAGGAATTCTTTCATCGTTGTTTCAGTTGAAAGAGTAGATGCAGAAACCCGGCTCTGATGTGCTTTTACCTTTGACCTCTTGAGTTTCTCAGTTTTGATAGGTTTTCGAAGTTTCTTCTTTGCAAACATGAAAGTTGATATGCATCTGCTTTCTCTTCTAAATTATTTTTAAAACAAAACAAAAGGGGAGAGGTTACCAGCACTTGCACCCTCAGCCAAGATCCTCAGCATCTGGCTTTCTTTTTGCTTTCCGGGAATTCTTCCATCGTTGTTTCAGTTAAAAGAGTAGAATCAGAAACCCGGCTCTGATGTGCGTTCACCTTTGACCTCTTGAGTTTCTAGGATTTGCTAGCTTGTTCAGACTTTCTTCTTTGCAAACATGGAAGTGAACACGATTCTGCATTCCCTTCTGAATTAGTTTTAAAACAAAACAAAAGGGGAGAGGTTACCAGCACTTGCACCCTCAGCCAAGATCCTCAGCATCTGGCTTTCTTTTTCCTTTCCAGGAATTCTTTCATCGTTGTTTCAGTTGAAAGAGTAGATGCAGAAACCCAGCTCTGATGTGCTTTTACCTTTGACGTCTTGAGTTTCTCGGTTTTGATCGTTTCAAAGTTTCTTCTTTGCAAACATGGAAGTGAATACGAATTTACCCTCTCTTCTAAATTAGTATTAAAACAAAACAAAAGGGGAGAGGTCACCAGCACTTGCACCCTCAGCCAAGATCCTCAGCATCTGTCTTTCTTTTTCCTTTCCAGGAATTCTTTCATCGTTGTTTCAGTTGAAAGAGTAGATGCAGAAACCCGGCTCTGATGTGCTTTTACCTTTGACCTCTTGAGTTTCTCAGTTTTGATAGGTTTTCGAAGTTTCTTCTTTGCAAACATGAAAGTTGATATGCATCTGCTTTCTCTTCTAAATTATTTTTAAAACAAAACAAAAGGGGAGAGGTTACCAGCACTTGCACCCACACCAAGATCCTCAGCATCTGGCTTTCTTTTTCCTTTCCAGGAATTCTTTCATCGTTGTTTCAGTTGAAAGAGTAGATGCAGAAACCCGGCTCTGATGTGCTTTTACCTTTGACCTCTTGAGTTTCTCAGTTTTGATAGGTTTTCGAAGTTTCTTCTTTGCAAACATGAAAGTTGATATGCATCTGCTTTCTCTTCTAAATTATTTTTAAAACAAAACAAAAGGGGAGAGGTTACCAGCACTTGCATCCTCAGCCAAGATCCTCAGCATCTGGCTTTCTTTTTCCTTTCCAGGAATTCTTTCATCGTTGTTTCAGTTGAAAGAGTAGATGCAGAAACCCGGCTCTGATGTGCTTTTACCTTTGACCTCTTGAGTTTCTCGGTTTTGATCGTTTGAAAGTTTCTTCTTTGCAAACATGGAAGTGGATACGAGCTACTTTCTCTTCTAAATTAGTTTTAAAACAAAACAAAAGGGGAGAGGTTACCAGCACTTGCACCCTCAGCCAAGATCCTCAGCATCTGGCTTTCTTTTTGCTTTCCGGGAATTCTTCCATCGTTGTTTCAGTTAAAAGAGTAGATGCAGAAACCCGGCTCTGATGTGCTTTCACCTTTGACCTCTTGAGTTTCTAGGATTTGCTAGCTTGTTCAGACTTTCTTCTTTGCAAACATGGAAGTGAACACGATTCTGCATTCTCTTCTGAATTATCTTTAAAACAAAACAAAAGGGGAGAGGTTACCAGCACTTGCACCCTCAGCCAAGATCCTCAGCATCTGTCTTTCTTTTTCCTTTCCAGGAATTCTTTCATCGTTGTTTCAGTTGAAAGAGTAGATGCAGAAACCCGGCTCTGATGTGCTTTTACCTTTGACCTCTTGAGTTTCTCAGTTTTGATAGGTTTTCGAAGTTTCTTCTTTGCAAACATGAAAGTTGATATGCATCTGCTTTCTCTTCTAAATTATTTTTAAAACAAAACAAAAGGGGAGAGGTTACCAGCACTTGCACCCACACCAAGATCCTCAGCATCTGGCTTTCTTTTTCCTTTCCAGGAATTCTTTCATCGTTGTTTCAGTTGAAAGAGTAGATGCAGAAACCCGGCTCTGATGTGCTTTTACCTTTGACCTCTTGAGTTTCTCAGTTTTGATAGGTTTTCGAAGTTTCTTCTTTGCAAACATGAAAGTTGATATGCATCTGCTTTCTCTTCTAAATTATTTTTAAAACAAAACAAAAGGGGAGAGGTTACCAGCACTTGCATCCTCAGCCAAGATCCTCAGCATCTGGCTTTCTTTTTCCTTTCCAGGAATTCTTTCATCGTTGTTTCAATTGAAAGAGTAGATGCAGAAACCCGGCTCTGATGTGCTTTTACCTTTGACCTCTTGAGTTTCTCGGTTTTGATCGTTTGAAAGTTTCTTCTTTGCAAACATGGAAGTGGATACGAGCTACTTTCTCTTCTAAATTAGTTTTAAAACAAAACAAAAGGGGAGAGGTAACCAGCACTTGCACCCTCAGCCAAGATCCTCAGCATCTGGCTTTCTTTTTGCTTTCCGGGAATTCTTCCATCGTTGTTTCAGTTAAAAGAGTAGATGCAGAAACCCGGCTCTGATGTGCTTTCACCTTTGACCTCTTGAGTTTCTAGGATTTGCTAGCTTGTTCAGACTTTCTTCTTTGCAAACATGGAAGTGAACACGATTCTGCATTCTCTTCTGAATTATCTTTAAAACAAAACAAAAGGGGAGAGGTTACCAGCACTTGCACCCTCAGCCAAGATCCTCAGCATCTGGCTTTCTTTTTCCTTTCCAGGAATTCTTTCATCGTTGTTTCAGTTAAAAGAGTAGATGCAGAAACCCGGCTCTGATGTGCTTTTACCTTTGACCTCTTGAGTTTCTCGGTTTTGATCGTTTCAAAGTGTCTTCTTTGCAAACATGGAAGTGAATACGAATCTACCCTCTCTTCTAAATTAGTATTAAAACAAAACAAAAGGGGAGAGGTTACCGGCACTTGCACCCTCAGCCAAGATCCTCAGCATCTGGCTTTCTTTTTCCTTTCCGGGAATTCTTTCATCGTTGTTTCAGTTGAAAGAGTAGATGCAGAAACCCGGCTCTGATGTGCTTTTACCTTTGACCTCTTGAGTTTCTCAGTTTTGATCGGTTTTCGAAGTTTCTTCTTTGCAAACATGAAAGTTGATACGCATCTGCTTTCTCTTCTAAATTATTTTTAAAGCAAAACAAAAGGGGAGAGGTTACCAGCACTTGCACCCTCAGCCAAGATCCTCAGCATCTGGCTTTCTTTTTCCTTTCCAGGAATTCTTTCATCGTTGTTTCAGTTGAAAGAGTAGATGCAGAAATCCAGCTCTGATGTGCTTTTACCTTTGACCTCTTGAGTTTCTCGGTTTTGATCATATCAAAGTTTCTTCTTTGCAAACATGGAAGTGGATACGAATCTACCCTCTCTTCTCAATTAGTATTAAAACAAAACAAGAGGGGAGAGGTTACCAGCACTTGCACCCTCAGCCAAGATCCTCAGCATCTGGCTTTCTTTTTCCTTTCCAGGAATTCTTTCATCGTTGTTTCAGTTGAAAGAGTAGATGCAGAAACCCGGCTCTGATGTGCTTTTACCTTTGACCTCTTGAGTTTCTCAGTTTTGATAGGTTTTCGAAGTTTCTTCTTTGCAAACATGAAAGTTGATATGCATCTGCTTTCTCTTCTAAATTATTTTTAAAACAAAACAAAAGGGGAGAGGTTACCAGCACTTGCACCCTCAGCCAAGATCCTCAGCATCTGGCTTTCTTTTTCCTTTCCAGGAATTCTTTCATCGTTGTTTCAGTTGAAAGAGTAGATGCAGAAACCCGGCTCTGATGTGCTTTTACCTTTGACCTCTTGAGTTTCTCAGTTTTGATAGGTTTTCGAAGTTTCTTCTTTGCAAACATGAAAGTTGATATGCATCTGCTTTCTCTTCTAAATTATTTTTAAAACAAAACAAAAGGGGAGAGGTTACCAGCACTTGCATCCTCAGCCAAGATCCTCAGCATCTGGCTTTCTTTTTCCTTTCCAGGAATTCTTTCATCGTTGTTTCAGTTGAAAGAGTAGATGCAGAAACCCGGCTCTGATGTGCTTTTACCTTTGACCTCTTGAGTTTCTCAGTTTTGATAGGTTTTCGAAGTTTCTTCTTTGCAAACATGAAAGTTGATATGCATCTGCTTTCTCTTCTAAATTATTTTTAAAACAAAACAAAAGGGGAGAGGTTACCAGCACTTGCACCCTCAGCCAAGATCCTCAGCATCTGGCTTTCTTTTTCCTTTCCAGGAATTCTTTCATCGTTGTTTCAGTTGAAAGAGTAGATGCAGAAACCCGGCTCTGATGTGCTTTTACCATTGACCTCTTGAGTTTCTCAGTTTTGATAGGTTTTCGAAGTTTCTTCTTTGCAAACATGAAATTTGATATGCATCTGCTTTCTCTTCTAAATTATTTTTAAAACAAAACAAAAGGGGAGAGGTTACCAGCACTTGCACCCTCAGCCAAGATCCTCAGCATCTGGCTTTCTTTTCGCTTTCCGGGAATTGTTCCATCGTTGTTTCAGTTAAAAGAGTAGAATCAGAAACCCGGCTCTGATGTGCGTTCACCTTTGACCTCTTGAGTTTCTAGGATTTGCTAGCTTGTTCAGACTTTCTTCTTTGCAAAACATGGAAGTGAACACGATTCTGCATTCCCTTCTGAATTAGTTTTAAAACAAAACAAAAGGGGAGAGGTTACCAGCACTTGCACCCTCAGCCAAGATCCTCAGCATCTGGCTTTCTTTTTCCTTTCCAGGAATTCTTTCATCGTTGTTTCAGTTGAAAGAGTAGATGCAGAAACCCGGCTCTGATGTGCTTTTACCTTTGACCTCTTGAGTTTCTCAGTTTTGATAGGTTTTCGAAGTTTCTTCTTTGCAAACATGAAAGTTGATATGCATCTGCTTTCTCTTCTAAATTATTTTTAAAACAAAACAAAAGGGGAGAGGTTACCAGCACTTGCACCCTCAGCCAAGATCCTCAGCATCTGGCTTTCTTTTTGCTTTCCGGGAATTGTTCCATCGTTGTTTCAGTTAAAAGAGTAGAATCAGAAACCCGGCTCTGATGTGCGTTCACCTTTGACCTCTTGAGTTTCTAGGATTTGCTAGCTTGTTCAGACTTTCTTCTTTGCAAAACATGGAAGTGAACACGATTCTGCATTCCCTTCTGAATTAGTTTTAAAACAAAACAAAAGGGGAGAGGTTACCAGCACTTGCACCCTCAGCCAAGATCCTCAGCATCTGGCTTTCTTTTTCCTTTCCAGGAATTCTTTCATCGTTGTTTCAGTTGAAAGAGTAGATGCAGAAATCCAGCTCTGATGTGCTTTTACCTTTGACCTCTTGAGTTTCTCGGTTTTGATCATATCAAAGTTTCTTCTTTGCAAACATGGAAGTGGATACGAATCTACCCTCTCTTCTCAATAAGTATTAAAACAAAACAAGAGGGGAGAGGTTACCAGCACTTGCACCCTCAGCCAAGATCCTCAGCATCTGGCTTTCTTTTTCCTTTCCAGGAATTCTTTCATCGTTGTTTCAGTTGAAAGAGTAGATGCAGAAACCCGGCTCTGATGTGCTTTTACCTTTGACCTCTTGAGTTTCTCAGTTTTGATAGGTTTTCGAAGTTTCTTCTTTGCAAACATGAAAGTTGATATGCATCTGCTTTCTCTTCTAAATTATTTTTAAAACAAAACAAAAGGGGAGAGGTTACCAGCACTTGCACCCTCAGCCAAGATCCTCAGCATCTGGCTTTCTTTTTCCTTTCCAGGAATTCTTTCATCGTTGTTTCAGTTGAAAGAGTAGATGCAGAAATCCAGCTCTGATGTGCTTTTACCTTTGACCTCTTGAGTTTCTCGGTTTTGATCATATCAAAGTTTCTTCTTTGCAAACATGGAAGTGGATACGAATCTACCCTCTCTTCTCAATTAGTATTAAAACAAAACAAGAGGGGAGAGGTTACCAGCACTTGCACCCTCAGCCAAGATCCTCAGCATCTGGCTTTCTTTTTCCTTTCCAGGAATTCTTTCATCGTTGTTTCAGTTGAAAGAGTAGATGCAGAAACCCGGCTCTGATGTGCTTTTACCTTTGACCTCTTGAGTTTCTCAGTTTTGATAGGTTTTCGAAGTTTCTTCTTTGCAAACATGAAAGTTGATATGCATCTGCTTTCTCTTCTAAATTATTTTTAAAACAAAACAAAAGGGGAGAGGTTACCAGCACTTGCACCCTCAGCCAAGATCCTCAGCATCTGGCTTTCTTTTTCCTTTCCAGGAATTCTTTCATCGTTGTTTCAGTTGAAAGAGTAGATGCAGAAACCCGGCTCTGATGTGCTTTTACCTTTGACCTCTTGAGTTTCTCAGTTTTGATAGGTTTTCGAAGTTTCTTCTTTGCAAACATGAAAGTTGATATGCATCTGCTTTCTCTTCTAAATTATTTTTAAAACAAAACAAAAGGGGAGAGGTTACCAGCACTTGCACCCTCAGCCAAGATCCTCAGCATCTGGCTTTCTTTTTGCTTTCCGGGAATTGTTCCATCGTTGTTTCAGTTAAAAGAGTAGAATCAGAAACCCGGCTCTGATGTGCGTTCACCTTTGACCTCTTGAGTTTCTAGGATTTGCTAGCTTGTTCAGACTTTCTTCTTTGCAAAACATGGAAGTGAACACGATTCTGCATTCCCTTCTGAATTAGTTTTAAAACAAAACAAAAGGGGAGAGGTTACCAGCACTTGCACCCTCAGCCAAGATCCTCAGCATCTGGCTTTCTTTTTCCTTTCCAGGAATTCTTTCATCGTTGTTTCAGTTGAAAGAGTAGATGCAGAAATCCAGCTCTGATGTGCTTTTACCTTTGACCTCTTGAGTTTCTCGGTTTTGATCATATCAAAGTTTCTTCTTTGCAAACATGGAAGTGGATACGAATCTACCCTCTCTTCTCAATTAGTATTAAAACAAAACAAGAGGGGAGAGGTTACCAGCACTTGCACCCTCAGCCAAGATCCTCAGCATCTGGCTTTCTTTTTCCTTTCCAGGAATTCTTTCATCGTTGTTTCAGTTGAAAGAGTAGATGCAGAAACCCGGCTCTGATGTGCTTTTACCTTTGACCTCTTGAGTTTCTCAGTTTTGATAGGTTTTCGAAGTTTCTTCTTTGCAAACATGAAAGTTGATATGCATCTGCTTTCTCTTCTAAATTATTTTTAAAACAAAACAAAAGGGGAGAGGTTACCAGCACTTGCACCCTCAGCCAAGATCCTCAGCATCTGGCTTTCTTTTTGCTTTCCGGGAATTGTTCCATCGTTGTTTCAGTTAAAAGAGTAGAATCAGAAACCCGGCTCTGATGTGCGTTCACCTTTGACCTCTTGAGTTTCTAGGATTTGCTAGCTTGTTCAGACTTTCTTCTTTGCAAAACATGGAAGTGAACACGATTCTGCATTCCCTTCTGAATTAGTTTTAAAACAAAACAAAAGGGGAGAGGTTACCAGCACTTGCACCCTCAGCCAAGATCCTCAGCATCTGGCTTTCTTTTTCCTTTCCAGGAATTCTTTCATCGTTGTTTCAGTTGAAAGAGTAGATGCAGAAACCCAGCTCTGATGTGCTTTTACCTTTGACCTCTTGAGTTTCTCGGTTTTGATCGTTTCAAAGTTTCTTCTTTGCAAACATGGAAGTGAATACGAATTTACCCTCTCTTCTAAATTAGTATTAAAACAAAACAAAAGGGGAGAGGTCACCAGCACTTGCACCCTCAGCCAAGATCCTCAGCATCTGTCTTTCTTTTTCCTTTCCAGGAATTCTTTCATCGTTGTTTCAGTTGAAAGAGTAGATGCAGAAACCCGGCTCTGATGTGCTTTTACCTTTGACCTCTTGAGTTTCTCAGTTTTGATAGGTTTTCGAAGTTTCTTCTTTGCAAACATGAAAGTTGATATGCATCTGCTTTCTCTTCTAAATTATTTTTAAAACAAAACAAAAGGGGAGAGGTTACCAGCACTTGCACCCACACCAAGATCCTCAGCATCTGGCTTTCTTTTTTCTTTCCAGGAATTCTTTCATCGTTGTTTCAGTTGAAAGAGTAGATGCAGAAACCCGGCTCTGATGTGCCTTTACCTTTTGACCTCTTGAGTTTCTCAGTTTTGATAGGTTTTCGAAGTTTCTTCTTTGCAAACATGAAAGTTGATATGCATCTGCTTTCTCTTCTAAATTATTTTTAAAACAAAACAAAAGGGGAGAGGTTACCAGCACTTGCACCCTCAGCCAAGATCCTCAGCATCTGGGTTTCTTTTTCCTTTCCGGGAATTCTGTTATCGTTGTTTCAGTTGAAAGAGTAGAATCAGAAACCCGGCTCTGATGTGCTTTTACCTTTGACCTCTTGAGTTTCTCGGTTTTGATCGTTTCAAAGTGTCTTCTTTGCAAACATGGAAGTGGATACGAATCTACCCTCTCTTCTAAATTAGTATTAAAACAAAACAAAAGGGGAGAGGTTACCAGCACTTGCACCCTCAGCCAAGATCCTCAGCATCTGGCTTTCTTTTTGCTTTCCGGGAATTCTTCCATCGTTGTTTCAGTTAAAAGAGTAGAATCAGAAACCCGGCTCTGATGTGCTTTCACCTTTGACCTCTTGAGTTTCTAGGATTTGCTAGCTTGTTCAGACTTTCTTCTTTGCAAACATGGAAGTGAACACGATTCTGCATTCTCTTCTGAATTAGTTTTAAAACAAAACAAAAGGGGAGAGGTTACCAGCACTTGCACCCTCAGCCAAGATCCTCAGCATCTGGCTTTCTTTTTCCTTTCCAGGAATTCTTTCATCGTTGTTTCAGTTGAAAGAGTAGATGCAGAAACCCAGCTCTGATGTGCTTTTACCTTTGACCTCTTGAGTTTCTCGGTTTTGATCGTTTCAAAGTTTCTTCTTTGCAAACATGGAAGTGAATACGAATCTACCCTCTCTTCTAAATTAGTATTAAAACAAAACAAAAGGGGAGAGGTTACCAGCACTTGCACCCTCAGCCAAGATCCTCAGCATCTGGCTTTCTTTTTCCTTTCCAGGAATTCTTTCATCGTTGTTTCAGTTGAAAGAGTAGATGCAGAAACCCGGCTCTGATGTGCTTTTACCTTTGACCTCTTGAGTTTCTCAGTTTTGATAGGTTTTCGAAGTTTCTTCTTTGCAAACATGAAAGTTGATATGCATCTGCTTTCTCTTCTAAATTATTTTTAAAACAAAACAAAAGGGGAGAGGTACCAGCACTTGCATCCTCAGCCAAGATCCTCAGCATCTGGCTTTCTTTTTCCTTTCCAGGAATTCTTTCATCGTTGTTTCAGTTGAAAGAGTAGATGCAGAAACCCGGCTCTGATGTGCTTTTACCTTTGACCTCTTGAGTTTCTCAGTTTTGATAGGTTTTCGAAGTTTCTTCTTTGCAAACATGAAAGTTGATATGCATCTGCTTTCTCTTCTAAATTATTTTTAAAACAAAACAAAAGGGGAGAGGTTACCAGCACTTGCACCCTCAGCCAAGATCCTCAGCATCTGGCTTTCTTTTTCCTTTCCAGGAATTCTTTCATCGTTGTTTCAGTTGAAAGAGTAGATGCAGAAACCCGGCTCTGATGTGCTTTTACCTTTGACCTCTTGAGTTTCTCAGTTTTGATAGGTTTTCGAAGTTTCTTCTTTGCAAACATGAAAGTTGATATGCATCTGCTTTCTCTTCTAAATTATTTTTAAAACAAAACAAAAGGGGAGAGGTTACCAGCACTTGCACCCTCAGCCAAGATCCTCAGCATCTGGCTTTCTTTTTGCTTTCCGGGAATTGTTCCATCGTTGTTTCAGTTAAAAGAGTAGAATCAGAAACCCGGCTCTGATGTGCGTTCACCTTTGACCTCTTGAGTTTCTAGGATTTGCTAGCTTGTTCAGACTTTCTTCTTTGCAAAACATGGAAGTGAACACGATTCTGCATTCCCTTCTGAATTAGTTTTAAAACAAAACAAAAGGGGAGAGGTTACCAGCACTTGCACCCTCAGCCAAGATCCTCAGCATCTGGCTTTCTTTTTCCTTTCCAGGAATTCTTTCATCGTTGTTTCAGTTGAAAGAGTAGATGCAGAAACCCAGCTCTGATGTGCTTTTACCTTTGACCTCTTGAGTTTCTCGGTTTTGATCGTTTCAAAGTTTCTTCTTTGCAAACATGGAAGTGAATACGAATTTACCCTCTCTTCTAAATTAGTATTAAAACAAAACAAAAGGGGAGAGGTCACCAGCACTTGCACCCTCAGCCAAGATCCTCAGCATCTGTCTTTCTTTTTCCTTTCCAGGAATTCTTTCATCGTTGTTTCAGTTGAAAGAGTAGATGCAGAAACCCGGCTCTGATGTGCTTTTACCTTTGACCTCTTGAGTTTCTCAGTTTTGATAGGTTTTCGAAGTTTCTTCTTTGCAAACATGAAAGTTGATATGCATCTGCTTTCTCTTCTAAATTATTTTTAAAACAAAACAAAAGGGGAGAGGTTACCAGCACTTGCACCCACACCAAGATCCTCAGCATCTGGCTTTCTTTTTTCTTTCCAGGAATTCTTTCATCGTTGTTTCAGTTGAAAGAGTAGATGCAGAAACCCGGCTCTGATGTGCCTTTACCTTTTGACCTCTTGAGTTTCTCAGTTTTGATAGGTTTTCGAAGTTTCTTCTTTGCAAACATGAAAGTTGATATGCATCTGCTTTCTCTTCTAAATTATTTTTAAAACAAAACAAAAGGGGAGAGGTTACCAGCACTTGCACCCTCAGCCAAGATCCTCAGCATCTGGGTTTCTTTTTCCTTTCCGGGAATTCTGTTATCGTTGTTTCAGTTGAAAGAGTAGAATCAGAAACCCGGCTCTGATGTGCTTTTACCTTTGACCTCTTGAGTTTCTCGGTTTTGATCGTTTCAAAGTGTCTTCTTTGCAAACATGGAAGTGGATACGAATCTACCCTCTCTTCTAAATTAGTATTAAAACAAAACAAAAGGGGAGAGGTTACCAGCACTTGCACCCTTAGCCAAGATCCTCAGCATCTGGCTTTCTTTTTGCTTTCCGGGAATTCTTCCATCGTTGTTTCAGTTAAAAGAGTAGAATCAGAAACCCGGCTCTGATGTGCTTTCACCTTTGACCTCTTGAGTTTCTAGGATTTGCTAGCTTGTTCAGACTTTCTTCTTTGCAAACATGGAAGTGAACACGATTCTGCATTCTCTTCTGAATTAGTTTTAAAACAAAACAAAAGGGGAGAGGTTACCAGCACTTGCACCCTCAGCCAAGATCCTCAGCATCTGGCTTTCTTTTTCCTTTCCAGGAATTCTTTCATCGTTGTTTCAGTTGAAAGAGTAGATGCAGAAACCCAGCTCTGATGTGCTTTTACCTTTGACCTCTTGAGTTTCTCGGTTTTGATCGTTTCAAAGTTTCTTCTTTGCAAACATGGAAGTGAATACGAATCTACCCTCTCTTCTAAATTAGTATTAAAACAAAACAAAAGGGGAGAGGTTACCAGCACTTGCACCCTCAGCCAAGATCCTCAGCATCTGGCTTTCTTTTTCCTTTCCAGGAATTCTTTCATCGTTGTTTCAGTTGAAAGAGTAGATGCAGAAACCCAGCTCTGATGTGCTTTTACCTTTGACCTCTTGAGTTTCTCGGTTTTGATCGTATCAAAGTTTCTTCTTTGCAAACATGGAAGTGGATACGAATCTACCCTCTCTTCTAAATTAGTATTAAAACAAAACAAGAGGGGAGAGGGTACCAGCACTTGCACCCTCAGCCAAGATCCTCAGCATCTGGCTTTCTTTTTCCTTTCCAGGAATTCTTTCATCGTTGTTTCAGTTGAAAGAGTAGATGCAGAAACCCGGCTCTGATGTGCTTTTACCTTTGACCTCTTGAGTTTCTCAGTTTTGATAGGTTTTCGAAGTTTCTTCTTTGCAAACATGAAAGTTGATATGCATCTGCTTTCTCTTCTAAATTATTTTTAAAACAAAACAAAAGGGGAGAGGTTACCAGCACTTGCACCCTCAGCCAAGATCCTCAGCATCTGGCTTTCTTTTTCCTTTCCAGGAATTCTTTCATCGTTGTTTCAGTTGAAAGAGTAGATGCAGAAACCCAGCTCTGATGTGCTTTTACCTTTGACCTCTTGAGTTTCTCGGTTTTGATCGTTTCAAAGTTTCTTCTTTGCAAACATGGAAGTGAATACGAATCTACCCTCTCTTCTAAATTAGTATTAAAACAAAACAAAAGGGGAGAGGTTACCAGCACTTGCACCCTCAGCCAAGATCCTCAGCATCTGGGTTTCTTTTTCCTTTCCGGGAATTCTGTTATCGTTGTTTCAGTTGAAAGAGTAGAATCAGAAACCCGGCTCTGATGTGCTTTTACCTTTGACCTCTTGAGTTTCTCGGTTTTGATCGTTTCAAAGTTTCTTCTTTGCAAACATGAAAGTTGATACGCATCTGCTTTCTCTTCTAAATTATTTTTAACACAAAACAAAAGGGGAGAGGTTACCAGCACTTGCACCCTCAGCCAAGACCCTCAGCATCTGGCTTTCTTTTTCCTTTCCATGAATTCTTTCATCGTTGTTTCAGTTGAAAGAGTAGATGCAGAAACCCGGCTCTGATGTGCTTTTACCTTTGACCTCTTGAGTTACTCAGTTTTTATCGTTTTTCGAAGTTTCTTCTTTGCAAACATGAAACTTGATACGCATCTGCTTTCTCTTCTAAATTATTTTTAACACAAAACAAAAGGGGAGAGGTTACCAGCACTTGCACCCTCAGCCAAGATCCTCAGCATCTGGCTTTCTTTTTTCCTTTCCATGAATTCTTTCATCGTTGTTTCAGTTTAAAGAGTAGATGCAGAAACCCGGCTCTGATGTGCTTTTACCTTTGACCTCTTGAGTTTCTCAGTTTTGATCGTTTTTCTTGAAGTTTCTTCCTTACAAACATGAAAGTTGATGCGAGCTACTTTCTCTTCTAAATTAGTTTTAAAACAAAACAAAAGGGGAGAGGTTACCAGCACTTGCACCCTCAGCCAAGATCCTCAGCATCTGGCTTTCTTTTTGCTTTCCGGGAATTCTTCCATCGTTGTTTCAGTTAAAAGAGTAGATGCAGAAACCCGGCTCTGATGTGCTTTCACCTTTGACCTCTTGAGTTTCTAGGATTTGCTAGCTTGTTCAGACTTTCTTCTTTGCAAACATGGAAGTGAACACGATTCTGCATTCTCTTCTGAATTAGTTTTAAAACAAAACAAAAGGGGAGAGGTTACCAGCACTTGCACCCTCAGCCAAGATCCTCGGCATCTGGCCTTTCCAGACATTCTTTCATCGTTGTTTCAGTTGAAAGAATATATAGATGCAAAAACCCGGCTCTGATGTGCTTTTCCCTTTGACTTCTTGAGTTTCTCAGTTTGATCGCTTTTTGAAGTTTCTTCCTTGAAACCGTGGAAGTGGATACGCATCTGCTTTCCTTTTTGAATTAGTTTTAAAACAAAACAAAAGGGAAGAGGTTACCAGCACTTGCACCCTCAGCCAAGATCCTCAGCATCTGGCTTTCTTTTTCTTTTCCATGAATTCTTTCATCGTTGTTTCAGTTAAAAGAGTGTATAGATGCAAAAACCCGGCTCTGATGTGCTTTTCCCTTTGACTTCTTGAGTTTCTCAGTTTTTATCGTTTCTTGAAGTTTCTTCCTTATAAACATGAAGGTGGATACGAATCTGGTTTCTCTTCTAAATTAGTTTTAAAACAAAGCAAAAGGGGAGAGGTTACCAGCACTTGCACCCTCAGCCAAGATCCTCAGCATCTGGCTTTCTTTTTCCTTTCCAGGAATTCTTTCATCGTTGTTTCAATTGAAAGAGTAGATGCAGAAACCCGGCTCTGATGTGCTTTTACGTTTGACCTCTTGAGTTTCACATTTTTGAACGTTTGTATTGAAGTTTCTTCCTTACAAACATGAAGGTGGATACGAGCTACTTTCTCTTCTAAATTAGTTTTAAAACAAAACATAAGGGGAGAGGTTACCAGCACTTGCACCCTCAGCCAAGATCCTCAGCATCTGGCTTTCTTTTTCCTTTCCAGGAATTCTTTCATCGTTGTTTCAGTTGAAAGAGTAGATGCAGAAACCCGGCTCTGATGTGCTTTTACCTTTGACCTCTTGAGTTTCTCAGTTTTGATAGGTTTTCGAAGTTTCTTCTTTGCAAACATGAAAGTTGATATGCATCTGCTTTCTCTTCTAAATTATTTTTAAAACAAAACAAAAGGGGAGAGGTTACCAGCACTTGCACCCTCAGCCAAGATCCTCAGCATCTGGCTTTCTTTTTGCTTTCCGGGAATTGTTCCATCGTTGTTTCAGTTAAAAGAGTAGAATCAGAAACCCGGCTCTGATGTGCGTTCACCTTTGACCTCTTGAGTTTCTAGGATTTGCTAGCTTGTTCAGACTTTCTTCTTTGCAAAACATGGAAGTGAACACGATTCTGCATTCCCTTCTGAATTAGTTTTAAAACAAAACAAAAGGGGAGAGGTTACCAGCACTTGCACCCTCAGCCAAGATCCTCAGCATCTGGCTTTCTTTTTCCTTTCCAGGAATTCTTTCATCGTTGTTTCAGTTGAAAGAGTAGATGCAGAAATCCAGCTCTGATGTGCTTTTACCTTTGACCTCTTGAGTTTCTCGGTTTTGATCATATCAAAGTTTCTTCTTTGCAAACATGGAAGTGGATACGAATCTACCCTCTCTTCTCAATTAGTATTAAAACAAAACAAGAGGGGAGAGGTTACCAGCACTTGCACCCTCAGCCAAGATCCTCAGCATCTGGCTTTCTTTTTCCTTTCCAGGAATTCTTTCATCGTTGTTTCAGTTGAAAGAGTAGATGCAGAAACCCGGCTCTGATGTGCTTTTACCTTTGACCTCTTGAGTTTCTCAGTTTTGATAGGTTTTCGAAGTTTCTTCTTTGCAAACATGAAAGTTGATATGCATCTGCTTTCTCTTCTAAATTATTTTTAAAACAAAACAAAAGGGGAGAGGTTACCAGCACTTGCACCCTCAGCCAAGATCCTCAGCATCTGGCTTTCTTTTTCCTTTCCAGGAATTCTTTCATCGTTGTTTCAGTTGAAAGAGTAGATGCAGAAACCCGGCTCTGATGTGCTTTTACCTTTGACCTCTTGAGTTTCTCAGTTTTGATAGGTTTTCGAAGTTTCTTCTTTGCAAACATGAAAGTTGATATGCATCTGCTTTCTCTTCTAAATTATTTTTAAAACAAAACAAAAGGGGAGAGGTTACCAGCACTTGCACCCTCAGCCAAGATCCTCAGCATCTGGCTTTCTTTTTGCTTTCCGGGAATTGTTCCATCGTTGTTTCAGTTAAAAGAGTAGAATCAGAAACCCGGCTCTGATGTGCGTTCACCTTTGACCTCTTGAGTTTCTAGGATTTGCTAGCTTGTTCAGACTTTCTTTATTGCAAAACATGGAAGTGAACACGATTCTGCATTCCCTTCTGAATTAGTTTTAAAACAAAACAAAAGGGGAGAGGTTACCAGCACTTGCACCCTCAGCCAAGATCCTCAGCATCTGGCTTTCTTTTTCCTTTCCAGGAATTCTTTCATCGTTGTTTCAGTTGAAAGAGTAGATGCAGAAATCCAGCTCTGATGTGCTTTTACCTTTGACCTCTTGAGTTTCTCGGTTTTGATCATATCAAAGTTTCTTCTTTGCAAACATGGAAGTGGATACGAATCTACCCTCTCTTCTCAATTAGTATTAAAACAAAACAAGAGGGGAGAGGTTACCAGCACTTGCACCCTCAGCCAAGATCCTCAGCATCTGGCTTTCTTTTTCCTTTCCAGGAATTCTTTCATCGTTGTTTCAGTTGAAAGAGTAGATGCAGAAACCCGGCTCTGATGTGCTTTTACCTTTGACCTCTTGAGTTTCTCAGTTTTGATAGGTTTTCGAAGTTTCTTCTTTGCAAACATGAAAGTTGATATGCATCTGCTTTCTCTTCTAAATTATTTTTAAAACAAAACAAAAGGGGAGAGGTTACCAGCACTTGCACCCTCAGCCAAGATCCTCAGCATCTGGCTTTCTTTTTGCTTTCCGGGAATTGTTCCATCGTTGTTTCAGTTAAAAGAGTAGAATCAGAAACCCGGCTCTGATGTGCGTTCACCTTTGACCTCTTGAGTTTCTAGGATTTGCTAGCTTGTTCAGACTTTCTTCTTTGCAAAACATGGAAGTGAACACGATTCTGCATTCCCTTCTGAATTAGTTTTAAAACAAAACAAAAGGGGAGAGGTTACCAGCACTTGCACCCTCAGCCAAGATCCTCAGCATCTGGCTTTCTTTTTCCTTTCCAGGAATTCTTTCATCGTTGTTTCAGTTGAAAGAGTAGATGCAGAAACCCAGCTCTGATGTGCTTTTACCTTTGACCTCTTGAGTTTCTCGGTTTTGATCGTTTCAAAGTTTCTTCTTTGCAAACATGGAAGTGAATACGAATTTACCCTCTCTTCTAAATTAGTATTAAAACAAAACAAAAGGGGAGAGGTCACCAGCACTTGCACCCTCAGCCAAGATCCTCAGCATCTGTCTTTCTTTTTCCTTTCCAGGAATTCTTTCATCGTTGTTTCAGTTGAAAGAGTAGATGCAGAAACCCGGCTCTGATGTGCTTTTACCTTTGACCTCTTGAGTTTCTCAGTTTTGATAGGTTTTCGAAGTTTCTTCTTTGCAAACATGAAAGTTGATATGCATCTGCTTTCTCTTCTAAATTATTTTTAAAACAAAACAAAAGGGGAGAGGTTACCAGCACTTGCACCCACACCAAGATCCTCAGCATCTGGCTTTCTTTTTTCTTTCCAGGAATTCTTTCATCGTTGTTTCAGTTGAAAGAGTAGATGCAGAAACCCGGCTCTGATGTGCCTTTACCTTTTGACCTCTTGAGTTTCTCAGTTTTGATAGGTTTTCGAAGTTTCTTCTTTGCAAACATGAAAGTTGATATGCATCTGCTTTCTCTTCTAAATTATTTTTAAAACAAAACAAAAGGGGAGAGGTTACCAGCACTTGCACCCTCAGCCAAGATCCTCAGCATCTGGGTTTCTTTTTCCTTTCCGGGAATTCTGTTATCGTTGTTTCAGTTGAAAGAGTAGAATCAGAAACCCGGCTCTGATGTGCTTTTACCTTTGACCTCTTGAGTTTCTCGGTTTTGATCGTTTCAAAGTGTCTTCTTTGCAAACATGGAAGTGGATACGAATCTACCCTCTCTTCTAAATTAGTATTAAAACAAAACAAAAGGGGAGAGGTTACCAGCACTTGCACCCTCAGCCAAGATCCTCAGCATCTGGCTTTCTTTTTGCTTTCCGGGAATTCTTCCATCGTTGTTTCAGTTAAAAGAGTAGAATCAGAAACCCGGCTCTGATGTGCTTTCACCTTTGACCTCTTGAGTTTCTAGGATTTGCTAGCTTGTTCAGACTTTCTTCTTTGCAAACATGGAAGTGAACACGATTCTGCATTCTCTTCTGAATTAGTTTTAAAACAAAACAAAAGGGGAGAGGTTACCAGCACTTGCACCTTCAGCCAAGATCCTCAGCATCTGGCTTTCTTTTTCCTTTCCAGGAATTCTTTCATCGTTGTTTCAGTTGAAAGAGTAGATGCAGAAACCCAGCTCTGATGTGCTTTTACCTTTGACCTCTTGAGTTTCTCGGTTTTGATCGTTTCAAAGTTTCTTCTTTGCAAACATGGAAGTGAATACGAATCTACCCTCTCTTCTAAATTAGTATTAAAACAAAACAAAAGGGGAGAGGTTACCAGCACTTGCACCCTCAGCCAAGATCCTCAGCATCTGGCTTTCTTTTTCCTTTCCAGGAATTCTTTCATCGTTGTTTCAGTTGAAAGAGTAGATGCAGAAACCCGGCTCTGATGTGCTTTTACCTTTGACCTCTTGAGTTTCTCAGTTTTGATAGGTTTTCGAAGTTTCTTCTTTGCAAACAT
Source organism: Leptasterias polaris (assembly GCA_037783415.1). Lineage (NCBI taxonomy): Eukaryota > Metazoa > Echinodermata > Asteroidea > Forcipulatida > Asteriidae > Leptasterias > Leptasterias polaris. Next base: position 2,213,219 of record JAZGTN010000202.1, read on the forward strand.
GAAAGTTGATATGCATCTGCTTTCTCTTCTAAATTATTTTTAAAACAAAACAAAAGGGGAGAGGTACCAGCACTTGCATCCTCAGCCAAGATCCTCAGCATCTGGCTTTCTTTTTCCTTTCCAGGAATTCTTTCATCGTTGTTTCAGTTGAAAGAGTAGATGCAGAAACCCGGCTCTGATGTGCTTTTACCTTTGACCTCTTGAGTTTCTCAGTTTTGATAGGTTTTCGAAGTTTCTTCTTTGCAAACATGAAAGTTGATATGCATCTGCTTTCTCTTCTAAATTATTTTTAAAACAAAACAAAAGGGGAGAGGTTACCAGCACTTGCACCCTCAGCCAAGATCCTCAGCATCTGGCTTTCTTTTTCCTTTCCAGGAATTCTTTCATCGTTGTTTCAGTTGAAAGAGTAGATGCAGAAACCCGGCTCTGATGTGCTTTTACCTTTGACCTCTTGAGTTTCTCAGTTTTGATAGGTTTTCGAAGTTTCTTCTTTGCAAACATGAAAGTTGATATGCATCTGCTTTCTCTTCTAAATTATTTTTAAAACAAAACAAAAGGGGAGAGGTTACCAGCACTTGCACCCTCAGCCAAGATCCTCAGCATCTGGCTTTCTTTTTGCTTTCCGGGAATTGTTCCATCGTTGTTTCAGTTAAAAGAGTAGAATCAGAAACCCGGCTCTGATGTGCGTTCACCTTTGACCTCTTGAGTTTCTAGGATTTGCTAGCTTGTTCAGACTTTCTTCTTTGCAAAACATGGAAGTGAACACGATTCTGCATTCCCTTCTGAATTAGTTTTAAAACAAAACAAAAGGGGAGAGGTTACCAGCACTTGCACCCTCAGCCAAGATCCTCAGCATCTGGCTTTCTTTTTCCTTTCCAGGAATTCTTTCATCGTTGTTTCAGTTGAAAGAGTAGATGCAGAAACCCAGCTCTGATGTGCTTTTACCTTTGACCTCTTGAGTTTCTCGGTTTTGATCGTTTCAAAGTTTCTTCTTTGCAAACATGGAAGTGAATACGAATTTACCCTCTCTTCTAAATTAGTATTAAAACAAAACAAAAGGGGAGAGGTCACCAGCACTTGCACCCTCAGCCAAGATCCTCAGCATCTGTCTTTCTTTTTCCTTTCCAGGAATTCTTTCATCGTTGTTTCAGTTGAAAGAGTAGATGCAGAAACCCGGCTCTGATGTGCTTTTACCTTTGACCTCTTGAGTTTCTCAGTTTTGATAGGTTTTCGAAGTTTCTTCTTTGCAAACATGAAAGTTGATATGCATCTGCTTTCTCTTCTAAATTATTTTTAAAACAAAACAAAAGGGGAGAGGTTACCAGCACTTGCACCCACACCAAGATCCTCAGCATCTGGCTTTCTTTTTTCTTTCCAGGAATTCTTTCATCGTTGTTTCAGTTGAAAGAGTAGATGCAGAAACCCGGCTCTGATGTGCCTTTACCTTTTGACCTCTTGAGTTTCTCAGTTTTGATAGGTTTTCGAAGTTTCTTCTTTGCAAACATGAAAGTTGATATGCATCTGCTTTCTCTTCTAAATTATTTTTAAAACAAAACAAAAGGGGAGAGGTTACCAGCACTTGCACCCTCAGCCAAGATCCTCAGCATCTGGGTTTCTTTTTCCTTTCCGGGAATTCTGTTATCGTTGTTTCAGTTGAAAGAGTAGAATCAGAAACCCGGCTCTGATGTGCTTTTACCTTTGACCTCTTGAGTTTCTCGGTTTTGATCGTTTCAAAGTGTCTTCTTTGCAAACATGGAAGTGGATACGAATCTACCCTCTCTTCTAAATTAGTATTAAAACAAAACAAAAGGGGAGAGGTTACCAGCACTTGCACCCTTAGCCAAGATCCTCAGCATCTGGCTTTCTTTTTGCTTTCCGGGAATTCTTCCATCGTTGTTTCAGTTAAAAGAGTAGAATCAGAAACCCGGCTCTGATGTGCTTTCACCTTTGACCTCTTGAGTTTCTAGGATTTGCTAGCTTGTTCAGACTTTCTTCTTTGCAAACATGGAAGTGAACACGATTCTGCATTCTCTTCTGAATTAGTTTTAAAACAAAACAAAAGGGGAGAGGTTACCAGCACTTGCACCCTCAGCCAAGATCCTCAGCATCTGGCTTTCTTTTTCCTTTCCAGGAATTCTTTCATCGTTGTTTCAGTTGAAAGAGTAGATGCAGAAACCCAGCTCTGATGTGCTTTTACCTTTGACCTCTTGAGTTTCTCGGTTTTGATCGTTTCAAAGTTTCTTCTTTGCAAACATGGAAGTGAATACGAATCTACCCTCTCTTCTAAATTAGTATTAAAACAAAACAAAAGGGGAGAGGTTACCAGCACTTGCACCCTCAGCCAAGATCCTCAGCATCTGGCTTTCTTTTTCCTTTCCAGGAATTCTTTCATCGTTGTTTCAGTTGAAAGAGTAGATGCAGAAACCCAGCTCTGATGTGCTTTTACCTTTGACCTCTTGAGTTTCTCGGTTTTGATCGTATCAAAGTTTCTTCTTTGCAAACATGGAAGTGGATACGAATCTACCCTCTCTTCTAAATTAGTATTAAAACAAAACAAGAGGGGAGAGGGTACCAGCACTTGCACCCTCAGCCAAGATCCTCAGCATCTGGCTTTCTTTTTCCTTTCCAGGAATTCTTTCATCGTTGTTTCAGTTGAAAGAGTAGATGCAGAAACCCGGCTCTGATGTGCTTTTACCTTTGACCTCTTGAGTTTCTCAGTTTTGATAGGTTTTCGAAGTTTCTTCTTTGCAAACATGAAAGTTGATATGCATCTGCTTTCTCTTCTAAATTATTTTTAAAACAAAACAAAAGGGGAGAGGTTACCAGCACTTGCACCCTCAGCCAAGATCCTCAGCATCTGGCTTTCTTTTTCCTTTCCAGGAATTCTTTCATCGTTGTTTCAGTTGAAAGAGTAGATGCAGAAACCCAGCTCTGATGTGCTTTTACCTTTGACCTCTTGAGTTTCTCGGTTTTGATCGTTTCAAAGTTTCTTCTTTGCAAACATGAAAGTTGATACGCATCTGCTTTCTCTTCTAAATTATTTTTAACACAAAACAAAAGGGGAGAGGTTACCAGCACTTGCACCCTCAGCCAAGACCCTCAGCATCTGGCTTTCTTTTTCCTTTCCATGAATTCTTTCATCGTTGTTTCAGTTGAAAGAGTAGATGCAGAAACCCGGCTCTGATGTGCTTTTACCTTTGACCTCTTGAGTTACTCAGTTTTTATCGTTTTTCGAAGTTTCTTCTTTGCAAACATGAAACTTGATACGCATCTGCTTTCTCTTCTAAATTATTTTTAACACAAAACAAAAGGGGAGAGGTTACCAGCACTTGCACCCTCAGCCAAGATCCTCAGCATCTGGCTTTCTTTTTTCCTTTCCATGAATTCTTTCATCGTTGTTTCAGTTTAAAGAGTAGATGCAGAAACCCGGCTCTGATGTGCTTTTACCTTTGACCTCTTGAGTTTCTCAGTTTTGATCGTTTTTCTTGAAGTTTCTTCCTTACAAACATGAAAGTTGATGCGAGCTACTTTCTCTTCTAAATTAGTTTTAAAACAAAACAAAAGGGGAGAGGTTACCAGCACTTGCACCCTCAGCCAAGATCCTCAGCATCTGGCTTTCTTTTTGCTTTCCGGGAATTCTTCCATCGTTGTTTCAGTTAAAAGAGTAGATGCAGAAACCCGGCTCTGATGTGCTTTCACCTTTGACCTCTTGAGTTTCTAGGATTTGCTAGCTTGTTCAGACTTTCTTCTTTGCAAACATGGAAGTGAACACGATTCTGCATTCTCTTCTGAATTAGTTTTAAAACAAAACAAAAGGGGAGAGGTTACCAGCACTTGCACCCTCAGCCAAGATCCTCGGCATCTGGCCTTTCCAGACATTCTTTCATCGTTGTTTCAGTTGAAAGAATATATAGATGCAAAAACCCGGCTCTGATGTGCTTTTCCCTTTGACTTCTTGAGTTTCTCAGTTTGATCGCTTTTTGAAGTTTCTTCCTTGAAACCGTGGAAGTGGATACGCATCTGCTTTCCTTTTTGAATTAGTTTTAAAACAAAACAAAAGGGAAGAGGTTACCAGCACTTGCACCCTCAGCCAAGATCCTCAGCATCTGGCTTTCTTTTTCTTTTCCATGAATTCTTTCATCGTTGTTTCAGTTAAAAGAGTGTATAGATGCAAAAACCCGGCTCTGATGTGCTTTTCCCTTTGACTTCTTGAGTTTCTCAGTTTTTATCGTTTCTTGAAGTTTCTTCCTTATAAACATGAAGGTGGATACGAATCTGGTTTCTCTTCTAAATTAGTTTTAAAACAAAGCAAAAGGGGAGAGGTTACCAGCACTTGCACCCTCAGCCAAGATCCTCAGCATCTGGCTTTCTTTTTCCTTTCCAGGAATTCTTTCATCGTTGTTTCAATTGAAAGAGTAGATGCAGAAACCCGGCTCTGATGTGCTTTTACGTTTGACCTCTTGAGTTTCACATTTTTGAACGTTTGTATTGAAGTTTCTTCCTTACAAACATGAAGGTGGATACGAGCTACTTTCTCTTCTAAATTAGTTTTAAAACAAAACATAAGGGGAGAGGTTACCAGCACTTGCACCCTCAGCCAAGATCCTCAGCATCTGGCTTTCATTTTTCCTTTCCAGGAATTCTTTCATCGTTGTTTCAGTTGAAAGAGTAGATGCAGAAACCCGGCTCTGATGTGCTTTTACTTTTGACCTCTTGAGTTTCTCAGTTTGGTCGCTTTTTGAAGTTTCTTCCTTGAAACCGTGGAAGTGGATACGCATCTGCTTTCCTTTTTGAATTAGTTTTAAAACAAAACAAAAGGGGAGAGGTTACCAGCACTTGCACCCTCAGCCAAGATCCTCAGCATCTGGCTTTCTTTTTCCTTTCCAGGAATTCCTTCATCGTTGCTTCAGTTGAGAGTCTCAGAGTAGATTCAGAAACTAAGTTCTGTTGTGCTTTTACCTTTGACCTTTTGAGTTTCTCAGTTTTGATTGTTTTTCTAAGTTTCTTCTTTGCAAACATGAAAGTGGATACGAATGTGCATTCGCCTCTGAATTATGTTTTCAAACAAAACAAAATGGGAGAGGTTAACAGCACTTGCGCCCTCAGCCAAGATCCTCAGCATCTGGCTTTCTTTTCCATTCTCGGATATCTTCCACTTTCACTGGTAAGAGTTGAAGAACTTAGCTCAGTTGCGATTTTGCTTTCTATTCAAGTTACTTTTTGTTTTTGTTTTGCTGTGATGGAGCCTGGAGCCATATCTGCTTACTCTTTCCATTTGGTTTTATTACCAAACATGAGGGAAGAGGTTACCAGCACTTGCGCCCTCAGAAACCTGGGTCTAGTGTACTTTTCCATGGTGTTAATTTGTAGGCCTATAGCTGTTTTCTTGTTTGGAGATGGATATCACTTTGCACATCCTCAGCCAAGGTCCAAATCATCAGCATCCTGTTCTTTCCTGCTGATCGCATCATGGTTTGTATTCATAAGACAACAACTTTTTAAAACGTGTCTTTATCATTTTCTCCTCTACAGAGCATGGACCTGTCACTTGTAATTTTCTGTAGCCTATGGCCTTCATGTTAAGTCAAAAATTGTCTTCATCACAGGATTTGGCATTGTCAAAGCTTTGCACAAATGCACACAATTTCAGGGCAATGTATGAAGTGTCCAACCTTTCTTTCAACTATAATTATTGTTGTATAATACATGATCCAAGTGAGCGTGTAGAAGTTGTTAACATTTGACTGCAAGCTGATCTTCTCACTTAGCACAAACAGTTTATGAGCAAATATGCTCATTATTTCATTGTTCGTTTTTCTTCTTATTTCATTTCTTGTACTGAAAAGAACTCTCTAGAGCGCATACCTCCGTTTAGCAAAGGAATAAGTGGCGAAAATCACGGACTTGACTGGTGCTGAAAGTCCGAAGTGCTCCACAAGCTGGCGCTTTCCTACGTCAATTCTCTCTAAATAAAGGTCCCCCTCCCCTCTCCCCCTCACCCTCTCCCCCCCCCCCCTCTCCCCCTCCCCCTCTCTCTCTCTCTCTCTCTCTCTTTCCCCCGGCGTAAAAAGGAGATTTACCAGAATTGATACTCGGACCATGATTTATTCAATTCAGTTCAGATACGTTTATTTCCATATACAACTTCAGGTAAGACCTTGACCCGTAATCCGAGTCCGACTATGCCCGGAAACTGGTTAAAACGGGAGTTTCAGTTTGACTCATTTCGGGGTCGTTTTAACACATCTTCCAGGTCATACTGACCCAGAAAAGGGTCAAGCCCCCTGGGACCCGGAGCGGGTCAATTCTCACCCTGGTGTTTTTATAAAGTATAACTGACAACACTATGTTATAATGGGGACAACAAAACATTTGAAAATAAGCACCAATAAGCAGATTAAATATCATATGGGCTAAGTTGGTAAGCAGAAGCTTGTAGAAAAGGTCAAACAAACAAACTAACTAACTAATATTAACAAGCCAACAGACACCCAACAAAACGACTGACATGTGACATGATAATAGCGAAATTGACACGATGATCAGAGACAATGCAACGAAATCATAAATAGCGAAGAGATGAAAAAAAAAAACTTTAAAGCTGAAATCGATTATAAATAAACAAGTAAGAATTAAATTGCGAATTTGTAATGAATCACTTGAGAGGGGCATATTGGGAGATAGGGGCTCGTTTCAAAGACTTAAGACTCAAGGAATGTGAGATGTTATGCGCTCATCTCTGGATTAAAATCTTTCCACGGTTTCGTTGAAATTCATTATACATTAATGTATAGGCCTACACCTTAGGACATCCCACTGATAGACAGACGCAGGAAAACAAGCAAACAATTAAACAAAGACAACAACATAACTTCTTTGGTGGAGATACGATTCTCGGTAGGCCTACTCTTAAAATGTATTCAACTCGAGTAGTAAACGTAGGCCTATAGCCTTTATTTTGAAAAGTGAAAAAAGAACTTACCGTGCCACCGCACAGTTCTAGAGTGGCAATACTGGTGTATGTAGTGATATGTACAAACTTGCTGTCATCTGCTCCTCCTGAAAGTAGGTATCCAAAACCAGAGAGGCGTCATCCAGAGAGCAGTAAGAACATGGAATAAACATTTGAACTTGACCAGTCCGAAATCCATGAGCAAGCGTTTCCGTGTGTATTTTTCTCCAGTAAAAACCTGTTTTATGCCTGCTGACCAATGCAGTTTCAAGGTTATCAATGAGTACGTGCCATGCTAGCTTAACACACGTTGCAATGGATTACTGTTTGTAAACATGCTGACGCTCGCGCGGAAAAGAACGTTATTTAGAGATGACGTAATGCGCCGCTAGTATTTATTTGTTTGTAGATGGTTGCACATGACGTCATTGACCACCATCTTTGATGAAAAAAAATGGAAACGTGCACGCGCGCGTGCCGGCGCTGCACGCAACTCTCAGCCCTCGACCCCTTGCATAACGCGAAACGCTTAAGGTGCGCTGAGGTCACGCGCACGTTTTTAAACACTAACACCTTCAATGATCTGCCTCCTTTGGCCTCAGTGAGTGCGCTCCGCGGCCTCAGTTAGGCATCCGGGGGCATCCGGGGGCACGGGCAATGGGGCACGTGACCCCCCCCCCCCCCTTAGTTATTCCACTGTGGTGTAGACATGATTAATTACACACCCGTGGTGACTGGTGGAACTGAGTTGCCCATAACAATTGGCGGTGTCGCATAGTTATGCCTGTTGATTGTTTGGGGCGTGGTCGGGCAGCGTTGGTGGAGCATTAGGTGGGCAGCGTGGGTGGGGCAGCCAATATCCTCAACGGATCTCCCCCGAGTCTATTTTTCATTTTGGTATACACCCATCATACTGCCAAGCCAACATGTTTTTTTGTTTTGGGGTTTTTTTTCGGGGTATTAACCGTGAACTCAGGCTGAGCTTAGTGCCGGTGTCACAGGGAATTCTGTTCCCCCGCAGAACGGTCCGGGGGACAGATATAGGGGAATGTGTCCCCCGGCTAGGGTTTTCTGTCCGACAGGGGGATTTGTCTCCCTCTAATCCCCCCCCCCCCCCCCGCACAACGGTCCGGGGGACAGAATCCTCTAAGGGAATGTATCTGGCTTCTAGTTTGTGGCCTGTAGGCCTATACTTATTTTATTTTCTGTCTTTACTTCTTGAATTCATTTTCTTTTGTTATGCATCGTTTAAAATATTTCATGAAGGATGTAAATAAATGTGAGTTTCTAATTGAATTGGAATGAGGAATATTGTAACTGTCCATTCAGAAAATAAAAACAGTTGGACATTTCAAAAAGCTTGTTGTCAGTTGTTTGTATTGACTTGTCATGCGTTTGAATATTATTTATTATTTTTTTAATGCAAATGTAGTTAAATTATATTAACTTCAATGCTTATCTTTTAAAAAGTACATATGGAATATTAATGGCCTCGTGAATCCTTTTCAACAAGTAAATAAGAAAAAGTGAATGAGGCTAAGTTATAGATACAAAATATTCTCCGTTGGAGGACATAATCTCCGTTGAGCACGACGGACAGAATAACGAGCTAGACAGTTTATCCTAGGAGATACTGTCTCGTGGGGGACATTGTGCCCTAGACAAGCCAGGTAAAGTTGTCCGGGGGGACAGAATCTCCGTCCACACCGGTGCCATAGGGAAATCTCAGTGTCCCCGGAGATTCTACGGTCCCCCATCCATATGGGAAATTAACATAGGCTGAAGAAGGTCGATTCAAAAGAGGGCGCTATCAGAAGAAGTTTTTACACAGTTCGCCGTGTGTACGTCCCCGTGTGGGGGCGAACCTCCGGGGACTCAGAATCTCCTGCATCATGAGGGGAAATCTGTCCCCGGGAGATTTGTCCCCCAACGGGAAATTAACATGGGCTGAAGGCGGAAGATTCAAAAGAGGGCGCTGTATTGGAAGAACTTTGTACTCATTCGCCGTATGGGGTGGGGCAGAATGGCAGGAGATTCTGTTCTTCCAATCCGTCTCCCCCCCCCCCCCCCGCCATTTTTGTACAAATTTCTTCTGATAGAACGCGCCCTCTTTGAATCAAACTCCTGCATTCCATTTTAATTTCGGGGGACAGAATCTCCCTGTGACACGACGGCTCATATCAACTAAACAAGATCAATAACATGCATCAAAAGAATTATAAGCGACCACGAAACCTTGGTGGAAAATATGGGGGCCTACCATGGAGGGAGGGAGGGGCCTACGAAACAGTTATTATTGTGGTGCAGACACGCTACATGCTGCATGGGGATGCAGCATCATGTGTGAACAATCCCATACAACAAGTATAAGGAGAAAAGAACTTCTTCCAGTTCCATGACCATGCTGACCGTTGAGTTGGTATAATAGCGCTCCCAACACTCCTTTCTCAGGTTGTGTTCCCAAGAAAGTCATCATTAGAAAGGACTTGGTTTATGAAGAACTAATGGTACGGTTTACACTGTGTCTATAGCACCATGGAGGAAGGAAACATACAGCAACGACATTGATCATGCATATCATGCTCATATTTTAGTACCATGACCTTTAAAATAAATAAACGGTCCTGATAAAGTATATGATAACCTGTATTGTTGACACAGTGTTCTCTAATATGAAAGAGTACCAGACTACGTTTTGCCAATGAGTGTTAGCTTGTAGTGTCCAATTGCAGCACACATGCCTAGGTAGGAATATATAACGAAGAGGCATGGGAGGCGAATTGGTATCCATAAATAGGCTAGGCATACTGAAAGCGTATTCGTCCTGCATGATTTGCCTTATTAGTCACGCCAGTCAAAATGAAATTGGAATACGCCATTACGTATTCGAAGGGGAAATTGTGTTTTAACACGTATTCGTAATCCGCCGTCGAGTCTACGACGATTTCACGTTATGCCCTACTCATTGCCTTCCTCGAATTGAAAATGATGCAATTGTGTTTTATTTCTTAAGTGGTTTCTTTTAGGTTTGTATGATATTTTGATAGGGCAAAGCAGATGAACAATATCTTCGACATCGTGATCGTGTAGGACAAATACTTTCGACTTTCGGTTCGTCGTCGTCGTGTATCATCATCATCATCCGGATCAACAGCTCATTCATTGTCGTCGACTTTTTAATCGGTAATTTATGCAGTTCTTGTTTGGATGGGACGGGGTTTTGTTTGATTTATTTATTTGTATTTATATATTTATTGCTGCTTTTGTTACCTTTAAATATTGTTTCATTCCCTCGAAACATTATTTATTTGGGAACCCGAACAAAACAACATTATTAATTGATAAATAATGTTGTGCCCTCCTCAAATCTCAACCAACTCAAAGAAAATGGTATTGAATCACCTCACAGTCACAGAGTCACAAGTCAAATTTGGGGTTTTTTCATGGAATGAAAAACAGTTCTGTGGGAATGAAATATTATTAATAAAATAGAGACGGTTATTTCAAGTGTAACTGCTAATACTTTATAACAGTAATATAGGGCCTACTATTGAGCTATTACTAAAGCCCACCTTGTTGGGCTGTTTATGGCTCTGATTTACATGGTCTTTTCATCTAGTCGCCATTAAAAGAGCCATAAAAACAACACTACAGCCCAACAAGGACGGTGGGCTAGAGTCATGAGTGGTGTTAGTTTAATAGTTAGTCTATGTTCGGGTAAACAGGCCTGGAATTACACGGAGGCCATGGCCTTTGTTGCCCTGGTCTTGGCCTCAGTGCCCCTTCAAAAGATTCCCATAGCCTTTAATTTAAGATTTTCCAATGGAAGTGCCCTTTGCAAAATGAAAATGGCCTTGCCCTCTTAAAGCTAAAATTCCACTGGGTAAACATGTTGAGGGAACAACATTTTACTTAAAATCCCTTTAGTCTAATGAGAATCCATGTTCATACATGTAGTTACGATTATCACAAATAGTCACAGTGTTGCATTAGCACTAGCACTCAGTACACATACCTACATAGTACATGTACATAAGAATGCTGCCTAGATATTAAGAATGTCCTGTCCCGTCCCCCCCCCCCCCCAAGTTGCAATGATTGATTGTAACCCTGCTTTCTTCCGACTGTCACCCTCCGTTTACTTCTGTCGAGAAATATGGAGGGTTACAATTTTAATTGTCTCACCTCCTCTTGATCTTGCAACCACTATGTAGGCGGCCTATGAGATAAAAAAATACACAAATGATTGATTCAATATTCAAATGCCCTGTGGTAACTCAAATCCAAATTGTTTGATAGATGAGATTGGTATGCCTGGAAACTTTCTGAAAAAAAATTACATGATTTGGATGGATTTGAGGTGTTCCTTCATGAAAAAATACCAATTAGCTTTGTTTCTGTGTGCTTAAATTAGCTTTGGTTCATTGTGTACATATTATGTATGTGTAGCGGATATTAGAATTTCTATTGTCAGTTTTTTAAGTTTGTATTTTGTGGTTTTTCTTTCTCACATTTTGACGAAAAGTGATTTGTGTTCACTGTTCAAGTGATTTATTTCAAAAAATTTCAAAATTAAACAGGATTATGACATAAAATGTAAATGTGTGTACTGTAGTGATTAAAACTTGTTAATATTGCCTTTAGATCATTGTGATTCATACACCCAACATAGACAATGAGTAAACGGGTCAGCACAACAGCTACAGCCAGATTGAAGCAAGATTACATGAGAATAAAGAAAGATCCAGTGCCTTATGTTACAGCTTCACCACTGTCATCAAATATACTAGAATGGTAAGAACAGTCCTGCTACTGATTGAAATCGACACTCTCATTCAGCTGTCCTCCATGACTTAAATCATCAAATAAAATGTCATATAACACAACTAAAAACAGTTGGCTTGCAGATGCAGGCTACTACCTAGATGAACCATTGTGCTGTAAAATATATATTTATGACTGATTTTCCAATAATATTTTCCTTGCAGAACTAATTTTTCTATAAATATTTTTGGCTTAGATTTTCTTTTCAACTTTCAGTGCCATTGTCATGTCTCCTATCAAGTTTGGATACACGATCCATTAAGCCCCGCCCATTTCTCATTGACCAATCACAGCCGCGAAATCTGATCACCATTTGAGCCGTTTGGTGATCTTTGCTCTAATGGTGATCAGGTTTCGTGGCTGTGATTGGTCAACTCGTAAGGAGGCGGGGCTTAATGGATCGATCTATTACTAATGGGGCATGCTGACAATGGTCTGTAAAGACAACAAAGTCTGTAAAAGGAGTCCCATAACTTTTTATGAGAACACTTGTTGTCTTTACTTGTTCTTTGGTTGTTGCCCTTATTCAGTACTTTCCCAAGTTCTGTGAATAAAACCACAGGCCTGCATATTACTTGAGTGAGAATCGAACCCATGACCTGCATAGAGCAGATGTCTCACCACTAGACCACTGAGCTAGCCCGGTGGCTAGAGGCAGTTCGCATCTTATATTTTATTTGGTCTTTACTTTATTAAGACATGGTTTCATTGTGACATCAATATTCTCAACACAAAAAATTCTGGAAATTCACAAAATTAATCCTGCATGTGAGGAAGGAAAAGTTGTGTTAAGTGGTATTGTGCGTCTGCCTATATACATACATCTATTATGTACATTCAATGATTTGTATGTGCATGTAATATTTTTAGTTAGGACACTAATACTGAAAAATTGACCGCTTCTGCATCCCATATATCCAGCAAGGCCGAGGGTCAAAATGGATATTTTTCCATAATCGAGTTTGTGTGTGGTAACAAATTTATCTTTAAGCAAACTTGATGCGTAGCTTAAAATAGCGCATCATAGAACAGGATTTTATATGGTCTGTTGAATATATTTTGGTTTGTATCAGACTCTTGTTGCTATGGATAGACCAATCAGGATCAAGGATTCAAGTTTGCTTGAAGATGCTGAATGCCAGCATTGTATTCTTCTGAATAATACATTGTAGCTGGTGCTTTATGAAGACATAGACAAGTTGGTACAATGTATATCCTAATGTACAATAATTGATGATGATATTCCAGGCATTATGTGGTAAAAGGACCAGAAGGAACACCTTATGAAGGAGGGCTTTATCATGGCAAACTAGTCTTTCCAAGAGAGTTCCCATTTAAACCTCCAAGTATCTACATGATAACACCCAATGGAAGATTCAAGTGTAACACAAGGTTAGTAAATCAATACCAATTAACCCTCCTATAGTTGGCTATACTCCAACATCCTCAAAAACTTGTGTGTTCTTTGTTCACGACGGTGAAGTAACCCATGCCACGCTTTCCTATCATTGTACTTGTATGGTTGATCAGTGCGGCAGATTACCAGCTGCAGAAATTGACCAAGGTTAGAACCAAGTGCCATTGCTATTGAGCACAGCTGGTGGCTTCTCCAGTTTACTACTCCCACTGAAGCACTTTGGGCAATTGATCTACTCTCTACATTTGTGTAGAATGTGTGTGCCTCAAAATGCCACTGATGTGGTATATTAAGATGTGGGTTAATTGTCTTGAGAAACATGCTGATTGTTGGAAGGTTATTCATGCTCAAGACTAGAGCTCAATTGCTTATTGCTATATTGATTCATTACATCATCAGAGAACACTGGTATGGGTGCTGTTTCAATCTGACAGATTCAATCTGAGATTCAGTTAAAACCTGTACATGAGGATAATTGCATCAGGGATAAGAGTGTTATTTTGGTATTACCTTTACACCAACATGTGATAAGCACTGAGTAAACAGTGCTTATTATACTGTGTACTCTGAACTTTCAGAGTGCTGCTGGAAATCAATCCATAGGCATACAACAGACTCCCCACATTCCAGTACATTTATATCTTAACCACTAGACCACTGTCCAGTGAGGATAGGGTAGCTTGATTTCTGTAATTTAGTAGTGGGTACCACAAACAGTAAGGGAATAACGGTGTGATGAGCCGGTCTTTACTACGTTGTAATGACTGGGTTGGTGGCTGTCCGCTGTTAATGGAACGAGCCGAAGAAGAGGTCCATTAACAGCAGCCAGCCACTAGCCAAGGTCATCATTACGTTGCAGTAAAGACCGAGTCATCACACTGTTATACCCATTAATAAATACCTTTTACCAAAAAAACATGGACAATCTTCAGCTTAGTGTCCAATCTGAAGGACAAAGCAATTGTAGTTAGGTATCTTGCTCAAGGACACAAATGCCACGACCGGGGTTTGAACCCACACTCTGCTGATCAGATACTCAAGAGCTTGAGTCTGATGCTTTTAACCGCATGGCCACGACACACCAAAAATTAGTTTTTCCTGCTTTTTTGAAGGGTAAGATGTCATGCATGCAAATTATTCTTCAGCAGGAATAATTATTTTATAGAGTTATACAGCTAGGCAAAAAGTCTCTGCTAGCCAATTTTCATCCGAACCAAACCAGTGTTTCGCTCAAGGACATTAGTGCCACAACCAGGAAGAAATCTACACTCGGGAGTCTAGTCTGCTTATTAACAACACTTCATGTAACTTGATTGAATTTGTTTTTCCTTTGTACAGGTTATGTTTGTCAATAAGTGACTTTCATCCAGATACATGGAACCCAGCATGGTCTGTGTCTACTATTCTTACTGGGCTCCTAAGCTTCATGGTAGAAAAGAACCCCACATTGGGCAGTATAGAAACATCAGATTACACAGTAAGTCACATGTATAAAAGAACCTCACATTGGGCAGTATAGAAACATCAGATTACACAGTAAGTCACATGTATAAAAGAACCTCACATTGGGCAGTATAGAAACATCAGATTCCACAGTAAGTCACATGTAACAAAGAACCTCACATTGGGCAGTATAGAAACATCAGATTCCACAGTAAGTCACATGTAACAAAGAACCTCACATTGGGCAGTATAGAAACATCAGATTCCACAGTAAGTCACATGTAAAAAAAGAACCTCACATTGGGCAGTATAGAAACATCATGTTACACAGTAAGTCACATGTATAAAAGAACCTCACATTGGGCAGTATAGAAACATCATGTTACACAGTAAGTCACATGTATAAAAGAACCTCACATTGGGCAGTATAGAAACATCAGATTCCACAGTAAGTCATTTGTATAAAAGAACCTCACATTGGGCAGTATAGAAACATCAGATTCCACAGTAAGTCACATGTATAAAAGAACCTCACATTGGGCAGTATAGAAACATCAGATTCCACAGTGAGTCACATGTATAAAAGAACCTCACATTGGGCAGTATAGAAACATCATGTTACACATCATGCTCCCTGGTACACAGACTCACTACGTGAAGCCAAACAGGAAAGACGCCGCCGTGAGAGAAAATGGTCCAAAACTGGTCTTGTGGTTCATAAAGAATATTACAATGATCAGTGTCTTTTTTACAGAAACCTCCTAAATTCTGTAAAATCTAATTATCATCGCCAGGAAATATCTGACTCCCAACCTAAAGATCTGTTTCGGATAATTGATAAACTTTCATCTGCCAAATCCACAAAAACTCTGCCCACTTTTCATGACCCTAAAGAACTTGCGGACAGGTTTGCAATTTTCTTTGATGACAAAATTCACAAACTGCATAGTAAAATTGATACTGTCCAGCCTGCACCGCTCTCTGTTACGATACATGATCACTGTACTTCACTGTTCACTGAATTTCGCCCTGTTTCCCCAGAGGAGGTGCTGAAAATGATTAAATCGTCTCCTGTCACTTCTTGCAAGTTGGACCCATTACCATCGTCTGTTTTTAAGGATTGTGTTCCTGTATTGCTTCCTGTTTTAACGAAAGTGATTAATCTTTCGCTTTCCTCCGGACTTTTTCCTGATCATTTGAAGGAAGCATGTGTACTTCCTCTTTTAAAGAAGCCGAACTTAGATCCCGAAAGCCTTGCCAGCTACCGCCCAATTTCTAACCTGAGATATATTTCTAAATTAATTGAAAGAATTGCTGTGGATCAACTTCAAGCTCATTTATGTGATAACAATCTTTATGCAAAAATGCAGTCTGCTTATAGACCATTTCACAGTACCGAGACTGCTCTCCTCAGCGTGCAAAATGACATCCTGCTCGCGCTAGATAATCACCAAGAAGCAGTCTTGGTACTCCTGGATTTCTCCTCTGCCTTTGACACTCTTGTCCATACTCATCTTTGCAAGCGTATTCTTCTCGTTATGGGTTACGTCACACAGTTTTGAAATGGATCGCTTCGTATTTGGAGAACTGTAATCAATCAGTACTCATTGATAGTGTGAAATCTGATTGTCATTGCCTGTGGTGCGGTGTGCCACAAGGTTCTGCAGCCGGACCCCTATTATTTATATTGTTTGATGATGATGATTCTACTCTTTTACTGGTTCATGCCTTTGTCACTTCCAGACTCGACTCTTGCAATTCTCTTCTAATTGGTCTGTCAGATAGAGAACTTTCTAAAATTCAAAGAGTTCAGAACACCGCTGCTCGCCTCGTCTCTCGCACCCCTCGTTCCCAACATATTACTCCCATCTTACAAGAACTCCACTGGCTCCCAATCAAACTGCGTATCGTTTATAAGTTAAATCTTCTCACTTTCAAAGCTCTTCATGGCTTATCCCCTGACTATATATCTGATCTTCTCCGTAAATATATTCCTGTTCGTCCTCTCCGATCTGCTGGCCAATCCCTACTCACGCAAACTACTTTTTCCACAAAATTTTATGGTCAAAGAGCCTTCAACTTCATTGCACCTTCATTATGGAATGACTTACCTCTTAATATTCGCCAAGCTGGCTCTCTTCAGATTTTCAAGGGACTTTTAAAAACTCATTTGTTTGAATCTTTATTTGTGTAACTTGCTTTTTAAAATTATATTCTTTTCTATGTTTTTGTTTTTGTGTTGCGCATAGAGGCTTCTGCATTATGCGCTATATAAATTTCTCGTATTATTATTACAGTAAGTCACATGTATAAAAGAACCTCACATTGGGCAGTATAGAAACATCAGATTACACAATAAGTCACATGTAACAAAGAACCTCACATTGGGCAGTATAGAAACATCAGATTCCACAGTAAGTCACATGTAACAAAGAACCTCACATTGGGCAGTATAGAAACATCAGATTCCACAGTAAGTCACATGTAACAAAGAACCTCACATTGGGCAGTATAGAAACATCAGATTCCACAGTGAGTCACAGGTATAAAAGAACCTCACATTGGGCAGTATAGAAACATCATGTTACACAGTAAGTCACATGTAACAAAGAACCTCACATTGGGCAGTATAGAAACATCAGATTACACAGTAAGTCACATGTAACAAAGAACCTCACATTGGGCAGTATAGAAACATCAGATTCCACAGTAAGTCACATGTAACAAAGAACCTCACATTGGGCAGTATAGAAACATCAGATTCCACAGTGAGTCACATGTAAAAAAAGAACCTCACATTGGGCAGTATAGAAACATCAGATTCCACAGTAAGTCATGATGATAGAATAACCCTAAATGATTGTTTTGAAACTTTCAAACCTTGCCGAGTGATCAATACCAACTTCTTTTTTCAACTGAGAGAAGTCTTTTATTCGAGTTCTGCTTCATGTTAAACATTTCATAAAATATAGTTCACAATGTTACAATCATTTGTTAAGTGTTATTGCATTAATATTTATTTATTTTTATGTGTGTAATCCAGAAGAGACAGCTGAGTGTTCAGAGTGGCCCATTTAACCTGAACAATCAAACATTCTGTGAGTTGTTTCCAGATATTTCTGAGGTATGCATGTTATATTCTCTTAAAATTTTATATTAGTAATTTTACATGTAAAAGTATCCATGTGAAATAGCCATTTGTCAGAAGCAGCTCGATGTTTTTCGTATATTTTCGACTGATGCATTTTTTGCAAAGGCATCTCCAGCCTATCATGTGTAACAGTTTAACATCCTCCAAAAATAGCATTTACATTACAGGCGGGTTTGCAAGTGTCAATAAGTTTTATCGCCCTTAAAATACCCCAGATGTACACACAAGACCTATAGGTGTGGAGATACAAGGTTTTTCCATGTTAAGCGTCTATCATGCGAGATACAACCTTATTCAAAATCGAGACAGGACGTTGCTGCTCTGAGATGATTGTATTAAAGGGAATATATACTTTTGGTAATTACTCTTAAAATCAATTGCAGTAAAAACTTACTTGGTAAGATGTACAGCAGCTTTTGATAGCACAAAGCATTTTGAGAAACATTCAAGTTCGAAGTGATGTGGTTATGGAAAAATATATCGGTAGTCCCCCAAAATTTGAATCTGAGAAACGTTTCTGTCAGAAACGTTTCTCAGATTGTGTATTCCAATGATGGGTCATTCTCAGATTGTGTATTCCAATGATGGGTCATTCTTCCTGCGTGGACAAAACCACTCCAGATATTTGGTGGTATCTGAAAAAACGCTCCCACCTTTTGAAAGAAAATTTTCACACAATAGTTTAATTGCATATGTCTACATTTATAAAGGATTAATCTAATCGAACGGTTCCAAAACCAAAGGTATGCTTTGCCTTTAATCAGTTCTAAACAAATGTGAACTACCAATCATTTCAACATGTTTAGGACCTCCATTGCAATTTGTACTTTTCCATTCTATTTTCTTGTTCTGTCTGTACAGTCTTCTTGGTGCATGCAAAACCAACGTTCATATCTTTCTTGCCGAAAGTATTCTCTTTAAATATCATGGAATACAAACCACCCATTCCCCTCACCTGGGATTGTGTACAGTACGTTTAAATAACATCTGGATCTGATTAAGTTTAAATGACTAAAATTACAAGAAGTAAAATTTAACTTCCTCTCACAAGGTGAGTGGCACACTGTACCGCTAACTGTAAGCTATTAAGCATTGTTCAGTCCGGGTTACATTGCAAGCTGGCATACAGATTTTTCCAGCTTGACAACACACATAGTAAAGTCGGCCATCTTTACTGGCACTGATATATAGCTTTTTTAACACACACCTATACCTTATGCGTAAATACCGGTGGAACAGTTGATGCAGTTTAAAGCCAAAACCCAAGTTGCCTATAAAGTATGTGTTTATTGGGACCTGTCTATAAACTGTTGAGCTTGATCTTTATGGGTGATGTTTATATACCTGATAAAATGAAGTTTGTTATTGATCATTATTGATCAACAGGAAGTAAGAGCAACCATTCGGCGGAGAGAAGAGGAAATCAGAGCAAGTACAGAATCCTCCTCAATATCAGGTCAGTCGTCAAGGCAAGCAAACACCCAAGATGGTCAACTACCACTAGGTCATCAAGGACCGCAAGGCATTGTAGGAAGCACACTAGCCAATGTACTTGTCATTGTTGGCTTTGCTGCATTTGCATATACTGTAAAATACGTACTGAAGAGCATAGCACATACTGAGGAATAAGGTATACATCAGAATGTCCTCATAAATATTAGTTCTTAAAGACATTGAACTTGACAGAGATTACCAGTGTCATGAGAGAAGCTTTTTTGTCCCTGGTTTTGTCCTTTTTACTTTTAAAATGTGTTTGTATCAATTGACCGAATTCACCTAATGTCATCATCACAATAAACTTGGTTGCGCCATTTTAGGTGTCAATGCCCCTGTGTGTTTTACAGTGTTATTCACATTTTAGGTGCTGCGGCATTTACACACTTACCATGCTTTTTACCTGCAGTGTGACACCCGAAATGGCAAGCATAACAGACAGTAGCCGTGGATGACATTGGGGCAAGGGGTCAATATACTTTCTGATATTACAATGGGTTTGCCATGGTACAAGTATTTGCCAGTCATAAACTTGTCTAAATTGGTGGCTGTGACTGTTGCTAAGTGCAGCCTATGCATCAAGCATGTTATTACATGGTGATCCAGATGCAGCCCCAGCTGCTGTTTCCTAAACTACAATCTCATGTACAATGCATGTGTTTGGTTCTCATGTTATCTTTTACTCTTTTCAAAATTTTGTAGTGGACGATGTTTTCTTATAGCTTTATGAAATTGCATACAATTTGGGTTGATAGTTAGAATGATAGGTACACAATATGTGTGTTTGTTGGGTTTTTTAAAAGTTTTTTTTCATTCAAACTACTGATCCTTTTACAACAAGACTTAGTCCAAACTGACTTCAGACGAACGTACATCTACAATTGCGTCTAGAGAACTATTTTACTCATACACTGATGTGTGATGAGATGAGCACTGTATACTAGGGACTTCCCAAGTCATGCTGGGGAAAACATACACAGACATTCTACATTGGTGAATTTCAAACCATCGACCGCCATTCTAGAGAAGTGTCTTAACAACAAGACCAAAGAGTGCTTGGAGACATTAAGCCAGTTTTTCTTTCTTTTTTACTTGGCAGTGATTACCGCATACAATTTAATATATTTAATAGTTTGCATCAGGGATAAGGGAGCAATACTTCTAAAAACTTCATTTCATGTAATAATTGCATTGGAATAAAGAATTAAGTGTTATTATTTTGGTTTTCTTCTACTAGATCACTGTGATAATCACACCGTGCTTATCACACATCGGTGTAAGCTAAGAAACCTTTTTAAAAGATGCATTTTCACACGAGACTTTCCATAGGACTAACGGGCTTTTGTGAGTGTGGCTCGTTATCACTCTAATAATGACATTTCAGGAGACATCTTTACTATTCTTTACTGAGTGCTAAGCAAGATTATGAGGCATTGTTTGCTGGTGTGTATAAGACAGTATCTTTAACAATGGAGTAAACAAGTATTGATCCAAGAAAGGTATACACAGTAATAATCTTTATTAAAAGCCTTAGCTCCTTAGGCTTACACATAACCTCGATCTTCCTATATCCTTCAGTAGTAAAGAGGACCTGGATCCATGTAGATCCTCCTTTGACAGAAAAGCTTAACGAATGATTTATTTGGTCGTGCTGCTGGGGCCTATGGTATAAGATGTTTGTTTTTATATAATGCTATACATGTATATGACCTTTTTATAGCTGGACAATGGCCACAGCAATTCCATTGGTATGCACACTGAGGTGTAGTTCTTATCAGTGGTATGCTTGGGGACCCTACCAGCACTGACCCCCAAAACTTACATCCTTCTGAATTCCATTCGGGCCAAGCTGTGTAAGATCCCAATCCTTCTCTTTCCTCATTATGTCAAATACAGTCTGATGTCCTGTCTTCTAAATTCTCCCCTGCAGCAGAAACCTGCTCTGCCCTCAACCCTTCTGGATCCTCCTGCTGCAATGTCCTTATACCCCAGTCCTTCTTAATCCTTTTAGGATATACAAGAGGATATACAAGTAGATGGATTTGGAAGTATTTACTGTTAAACCGCAGTGTGTGAGATGCGAGTAAACAACATGCAGAACTACATTTTAAGAAAATTATTTGCCCTTGTATATGAAAGTGGGTTGGAGAATTTACAAACTTGTGAAAGATTTATATTTTGTTTTTAATTATTGATATCTCATTCTATTCATTTCTTTTCTTCTTTTTTCTCTCCCATTTTCTTACTTAGTTTTATCATCAAACAGGTTATAAAGGATATGAAATTTGTGTTACTTTTTAAAACAATTTGACAGAAGATTGAAGACTGATTTTATAGTACATATGGAATACCAGCTGGTTATTGTGAATGAGTTAGAATTTCAAATCTAAATAAATCATATCTTCTTTTGTGATCATTAAATGTACATTTTGCTCCAAAATAGTGGAGTTTTGAACAAAAAGTAAACTGGCTATGAACATTATACTAAAGACTTTTCTTTTATCTTTAGCTTTATTCATTTGGTTAGAGGTTGGGGGTTGGGGTGTACAAGCTTGTGACTCAATTTCATATAACTTGCTTTTAAACGAAAAGAAAAAGCACTGGTTACAGTAAGAAAGGCAAATGCATTTTTTGCAATGACACAGAACACACCTGAGAATGCACACACTTAACCCTCTTGCTGTCTGACCATTCAATACCATTCACTGTGGTTTTGAATGATAGATAAGCTATGCCAGCCTTGCAATATGATACCATGAGGGAATGCATGTACACTGTACACAGTACACAGTACACAGTTAGTTCTGTGCCACCATACACAACTTTGGCAGTTGAATGGTTTCAAATGGTTGGTCAACTCACTTGAAAATGTTGCGAACAGTAGGAGGGTTAATGTATAATATGCAGTGATGGAGTGACTAGTTTGTGGTACTCAGGAGCAAGGTTAGAGTATGGCAACCCTTTACTCACTCACTTTGTCTTTGAAACTCTTAGCATTATTTTGAGATGTTACTGTAGACTCCTTGCATATGATGTCACAAGCTCAAACAGCGCCCTTAATACTGAGGTCAGTGAAGACCTACCATTGACTGAGAAATGTGCATGGCGTGTGCACCCATGCACATTTCAATTGTTTAACCTCAGCGATGGCGACCTATGCAAGAGGTCTATTAGTAATAATTACAAACCAAGCCCACTGCTTTAAAAAAATTATTATAATAATTGTGATTTTTAGTTTGAACAAGGAAAAATTGACTAGAGCGGGATTTGAACCAACGACCTCCGGAAACGTGCCGGCGCTCTACCAACTGAGGGTTGGTTGTGATCCTTGGCTACACAGCAGTTTACGGTTGAATGGCTTCTGCCTGGCACCCACCGAACAAGGATATTGACAAAAAAGGGAGACCGCCATCATAGGGCTAGACAGCTCAGTTGGTAGAGCGCAGGCACGTTTCCGGAGGTCGTTGGTTCAAATCCTGCTCCTTGTTCAACCTAAAATCATTTAAAATTTACCCAGTCAGTTTCCATTGTGGTTTATTATTTGATATCTGATATAAAAAAGTCGCATCCCCTTAAGGTGATCCCCTGGCTGCCACTTCCCAGGTTGTATCGTATACTTGGGTGTGATCCCTGGCTACACGGCAGTTTACTGTTGAATGGCTTCTGACTGGCACCCACCGAACAAGGATATTGACAAAATAGGGAGACCGCCATCATAGGGCTAGATAGCTCAGTTGGTAGAGCGCTGGCACGTTTCTGGAGGTCGTTGGTTCAAATCCCGCTCTAGTCAATTTTTCCTTGTTCAACCTAAAATCATTTAAAATTTACCCAGTCAGTTTCCCTTGTGGTTTATTATTTGATATCTGATATAAAAAAGTCGCATCCCCTTAAGGTGATCCCCTGGCTGCCGCTTCCCAGGTTGTATCGTATACTTGGGTGTGATCCCTGGCTACACGGCAGTTTACTGTTGAATGGCTTCTGACTGGCACCCACCGAACAAGGATATTGACAAAATAGGGAGACCGCCATCATAGGGCTAGATAGCTCAGTTGGTAGAGCGCCGGCACGTTTCCGGAGGTCGTTTGTTCAAATCCCGCTCTAGTCAATTTTTCCTTGTTCAACCTAAAATCTTTTAAAATTTACCCAGTCAGTTTCCCTTGTGGTTTATTATTTGATATATAATAATTGTGTGCGACATAACTGTACTAACTTTGCCTGCCAGGAAATGTCCAGGAAACACTTTCAGCTACGACCTGGAACATTTCTTAGGAGATAAAATACAGACTGCAGGAAAGACATTGACGTGAAAAATCAATAACCAATTGATAATTTCATAGTTTAGTTTCCAATGATTTGGATCCTTTTAGCCTGTTTTATTCATAAGTATTTTTGATTCAGCATAGTCTAAGAAGTATGGCATGCAATACATGTAATGGTCACTGGCTGTTTTAGTGCTGGATGATATAGTATCATTGGGTGTCTATTTTATTGTCCTATCAAGCAAAGAATTTCATCGTCGAGAAGGCAGAGCCATTTTCATTGCAGCATTTTGGGTTCTTCCATTGGAAAATTTTAATGTATATGTGGAACTTTTGAAGGGGCACCAAGGCCAAGACCAGGGCAACATAGAAAATGCCCCGCATGGCCTCAATGTAATTCCAGGCGAGTCCTCTTAAAGAATATTACTCCAAAGGTTATCCTTGCATTGATCAAAAAGATATGTTGCAAGTTTTGAAGTATACCTGCCTAAAACACACACATGGCAAGACTGAGGGTCTGAAAAAGGGAAGGCACTAGTTATATTGTACTATTTTTGAAGCAAATTGCAGGAGTTGGGAAGGCAACTGATTAGAAATACAACCACACTCTTGTCAGACCGAGACTGAGACCTCATCTTCCGAGACTGAGACCAAGGGGGAAGAACTAGTCTCGAGACGGAGACCTCAGTCAAGGCCTCCATTACTGGACCATTGAATACTGTAATTATTTGAAGTTGTTTTTGTGTTCATAAAAACATCAAATTGCCATTGCTCATAACAAAACAGTTTAAATTACCTATCAGCAGTGAGATTCATTGCAGAATCAAAATTTCGGAGATACAACTTTTCACTGTTTTCACAAAGAGCCACATATCTTAAAATGACAAGTTATTGATTATTGCGGGAAGGGGCCACACATCCACAAAGATGCATGTAATACATTGCAACAGATGAGCGAAGATGACGCTCAGATTGTTTTTAGGTTTCAGGAAGTATCCTCAGCACTAGAGAAGTAGATCAAAGAGCAGGATTTCTGTACATCTGAAGAAATAACATCTTACTGTTTTTCGCTGGACAGACAAACATTTGCTGAATTCAGGTAAAAGTCTGAAATTTCTCAATCCTGGCTTTTTCATCAAGGTTGTATTTTTAAAAAATATATACTTTTCGTCATTTCAAAGATGTGTTTATTTTTAGTATGGTTTTCAATTCTCTCATTATATTCCAATCCATCAATAGAATGGTTTTCTGTTTAGCACAAAATAATAAAGACTGTCTCAAAAGTTGGCCAAGGTGATTATAATTTATGGCATGATTTTGTATCTTTTTAATTGCTTAAACTATGTAATTATCTTATAAATGTATCTAGACAAACCTAAAGGGAATAAAAGATGTATATGAATGTACAGTACTGATTGCATTGTTGTGTGATATAGGATTCCTATAGGACAGTTGGACGGAAGAAATGGGAACATTACATGGATTGTAAAATCCAAACAAGGACAGTATGATCGTACAACAATGACCCTGCTGGTTGGCAGTAGGCAAGGGGTTAATTGTTTTTTCAAGGTTCTCATTATTTGTACAAATTTTTGAAATCACTCGGTACATCTTCTGCCCAAAAGATTACCCAAAACAAAAATTTTAATACATATGTTTTCCTTTTTACCATATGACAAAGTACACTGGTTTAGTTCAAGTCAACAAATAATCTTTTAAAAAGTAATCTCAAAACAAATAATCTCAGCAATGTATTTTTTTCACTTCACCTCTGTTTTTATTCATTCTAAACTCAGAATAAGAACTAGGAAGTAAAATGGTTGTTTATCAGATAAAACAACATGAAAGTTCACTAACTTTACAAATTTTGTTTATAAAACATGAAATCTCTATAAGTCGATCAGTGCATTTAATGTAAAAGCTGGAATACAAAATCAACTATTAGAAGATAAAAGCAATCAATACGACAAGCAGAAGTGTGTTTTTCTTTAAACAGAGATAAAAGCGACTAATACACCATGAAAAATTGTTGCTCGATCAAAAAGGTCATCTAAGTACATCTACATGTACATTACATGAAATTGCATCATCACTTTTGGTTTGTTTGGGGTGGTTTTGGGGGTCAAAGCTTTCATTTTTCCAGTATTCAAGTCTACACAATAGAGTAAGAGTGTGGAGTTGAAGCCAAGGGTTTTCATGATACGACAAATATTGCAGTCCTGATGCTTCATGGAGGTAACTGAGGCAATTGCCTCCATGGGTTGTCATTTACAATGTCCTCATTGAGGTGCCCTTTACAAAGGAGAAATCTCCTCAGTGCTCTTTTCCTATTATTCAAGAACAAAGCATCAGGCCTGCTATTGAAAACTCCTACGATAGTAAACAAGACTAAAAGAGCATTTTATGTAAAAGGGTTCCAAAATGTTTTCTTTTTCAAAGTTTGTGTTGTTTCATGAACAGCAAGAAGTTATTGGTGACATCCATTCACAGTAAAAATCAATAGCCGAAGCATTTAGATTTGTTGGCATCTTGCCCATTTTGAGGACCTTGTTTGTTTGCTGATCCATTTATACTATGTTGTGACTATTACCTATCAGACAAAGTCATGTCTTCATTCGGCAGATTCACATGCCACAAAGTGCCGCAACACTTTGCTAGTTTAATCCCGAATTAGTCTTTTTGACTATCTTTACTTTTGTTGTCATAATTACTGAATTTAACAAATAACTAACAAACATACTTTATGTACTGAAGAATATATCAGGTAGAACATACACCTTGACGTTAACTTCTGAGTATTACAGAATAATCCTAGTGCTTTGTGTAAATTACAAAGCATTTAAGATTTGTTTTGAAAAGATCTTAATTGTAAGGCAAAATGTGATGTCACAATACGACTTTGGATAAAGATGACTCTTGAAAAGAGTGCAGATGGGGTTATTTTTTTGAAATTCTACTAACATAAGTGTGCTTTGATTAAATTTCTTTATTTATGATTCTCATTAATGTTGGAATGGGCAACGTAAAAAGTTTACAATTAATTAACTGCTATGTTTGTAATTTCCCTGTCTCTATGTGAACTATTTTCTCTAAGAATCATGTTTACAAGTTCTTGTTACATGTTACTGATTCAAAGAGATAAAATAATATCTATTGCTGAATTTAACCCTGCATTTACCCATGGCTACATATAATTTTCGAAGCAGCCCCCAAAAAGTATTCATTTTTTTATAATGAGAAGTGTCATAAAACTGCCATGGCAAAAATGTTATATTAAACAAATTCAAAACATGCGTAATGCAACAGAATTTCTGAAAGATAATTTTGTTAACTGATTTAATAATGGATGAACTTTACACTATGTTAACCATGAAAGGTACTTAGTTTGAATCTTACTGGTAATCATCATGGTATAAGAGGTACGAACAAGTTGTAAAATGGTACAAGAGCTGGCCTGGAATTTTATCTTAGAGAGGGCAAGGCCATTTTGCAAATGTCACTTCTATAGGAAAATTTCAAAGTCTTGGGAAACTTTGATGGGGCACCTGGAGGCCAAAACCAAGGCAAAAATACAGTGTACTAAATAGTAGTTCCTGCAAGAAGAGTGACTACCAGTATTACTGGACAGACTATTGAATGTCCTATTGTGACTGGTAGTGTCAATGTTTGTTGTCATTGTATGTTGTTGATGTTTTTACTTCCATCAGATTAACAAGATAATTGGCTTCTGTCTCATGCATGACATTTGGTCCTCGAGTTTAGGGCTGACCTACATACATAAAGTAGGAAGAATATTATGGGTGTGTCTTTACTTCGCTAGTCCTTGATATTTTCCATAAGAGCTTTGGTCTTCAAACTAAAAAGATATTTCCTTACATTTCTTGGCCTTTCTTTGTACTTTCAATCATACTGACAGTGATTGTTTATGCCAGTCATGTCATAAGTCAAGACCACTATATCTAGTTAACATCGTGCATAATTGAACCTAAGCTTATCAAATAAATTCATCAACAAAATAGTTTTGAAAATATGTCTCTAAGCAGACAACTTTGTGACAAAAGTTACCATGGAAACAATTGTGCAAATACTGAAAGTGAGTGATGTTGCTCCATTGCAGTCATCACCTTGGCAACAGTAAGCACAGCCTTGTATGCCAAGCAATTGAGCACACAGCTCAGTACATATTTCACTGCAGCTGCGGGTCAAGGATGCAATTTCTCCATTTATTCTTGCTGTAGATTTCTGGAGAATGTAATAAAAAGTGTTGATTCAATGAAAACATGAGTTTAAAGGGACACTTTCTGCCTTGGATCGGGCGAGTTGGTCTATAAAAAGCGTTTGTAACCATTTGTTATAAAATGCATATGGTTAGAAAGATGTTGTAAAAGTAGAATACAATGATCTACACAAATATGCCTTGAAATTGCATGGTTTTCCTTTTACTTTGCGAACTAACACGGTCGGCCATTTATGGGAGTCAAAAATTTAACTCCCATATAAATGGCCGACTGTGTTAGTCGACGATGTAAAAGGAAAACCACGCAATTTCGAGACATTTGTGTAGATCATTGTATTCTACTTTTACAACATCTTTCTAACCATATGCATTTTATAACAAATGGTTACAAACGCTTTTCATAAACCAACTCGCCCGATCCAAGGCAACGTGTCCCTTTAACAAATGATTACAAGTGTAAGGGGAGAAAGTCTTGTTCATAAAACAAGATTTTTTTTTACAAAAACAATCACAAAAACACAGGCCTGGTTTCACAACATAAATTTTGCAAGACCAAAAATGTTTATTTATCTTTGGGCGAGTTTATAAAATCACCACTTTAAGTGATAGCTACATAGTTTCACTAGAATAGCGGTCATATTTATCAGTAAGTTTTATGGCGCAATCAGTAAAAACAAAAATTACAGTCTCCATATAGAAATCACTCAGTTTGTCAGGTTGTAAATAATTTTGTATTCTAACAAAAAATTGTTTGGGGTTTTGATTTCAACACAAATTTTGTCAATTATTAACTTATCATTAAACTGTAAACGAACATTATTGCAATGCCGAAAAACAAATTTTAATCTATGAACCTATAGCACTAATTGATCATTAAAGGGTTAAACCTCTCTTAAAACTAATGGTGATAAAACCTAATAGAAGTATACAGCAGTTTTTGATAGTATAAAGCATTTTGAGCAACACTTCACTTCAAAGTTTTGTGGTTTTGCATGGACATTTTTGCTCCGGATTTACGGCGATATCTCAAAAACACATTATTTTTATTGTATATATACTACATTTATAAAGGATTAAAAGAATCGAACGCTTCCCAAAACCAAAGGTATACTTTGCCTTTAAAACTTTGTTTTTAAAACTTTGTTTTTTTTTAAACAATCTTAATTGTGAGGAAAAAAGTGATGTCACCAAAAAAACTTTGGATAGCAACAACTCTCCGAAAGAGTTTAAACAAGGATGTTTTTGCACTCAGGCATTCAATGAGTATAATGTTTTTTAAATCCCCATTAATGTTTAATAGGCAACCTTTAGACATTGTCCATTAAGTGAACTTCTGTCACTTTGTGAAAAGAATTTGTTTACAAGTTTCTAGCAGCATACTTTTTAACACAGATTCAAACAGATAAGCAGGGATGAGACACACCCCCCCCCCCCCCCCCCACCCTCGAGGTTAATTCAGCAGTTTTAGACTTTGTGCATCACCTGAAATGCAAATTATACAAGTTTGGACACAGTATGAACACTGTTTGGGTTTTTTGTTTTTCGGGGGATGTTATTTGGTGACTATTTTACATCTTTCAACAAAAGGCTCAAAGAGTTTTTGCAAAATCCTGAAATGAGGAAAAAGCTGAGAAATCACATTGCATGCCTGAATAAAGTTCGATAACAAAACTTACCAAATAAAAAAATTAAACACTTGCATTGCAAGGCTGAATGACTACTTTTTGAAATATGAATCATTAAGGTTGTGTTGTAATTTGACGCAGTCAACTGAAGTGACATAAAAACTCACCATACAGAAAGTTCCTTCGCACATTTCTGTAGAGTTCCCAGCCGAGTCAAAAGGATCATTGCAATTTTCTCCGCTTACACCAGGGATATAAGCACAAGAGTAACATTGTGCAGCCAGCAATCCATCTGTAAACAGATAACAAATCAGTTATTATGGCGTACAATCCTCACATGGCAGATTTTCTCATTTTAGTTTCCATATTTCTTTTTAAAATAAATTATTTAACAATGAAACATTTTTATATCAAGTATTTGCCTTGGTGCAGAAACATTGTCATTAGATACCGTAATGCTACACTGAAGGCTGAAGCAATGGGGCAATTGCCTTCATGCAGCAAGTCATTGCCTTGGTTCCCTTTGAAATGTTCAGTACAATGTTATATTCCCCAGGTAGAGGTGCTCTTTCTAAATTCTATAAAGAAAAATTGCCTTGCCCTATAACCCCCGCCCGTTGATACTTACGCTAGAGTAATCTCCCAATATAAAACTAATCCTAGTATAAATAAACTTTCCGTAACACTAGACCCAGTAACTGGAGCGGTGTACTTGTTTTTTCGAAATTTTGACATCTGCGGTCGTACTAGCGCCCCAGAGAATTATTGTACACATCGATAGCAAACCTCAATTGGCTATGATTTGACCGCACCAGGGCAGCACCCGTCTGAAAATTAGACGGGTGCCCTGCCTAAACTGTGACGACTACGCGGTTGAGGCAGGGCACCCATCGATACAAGCGAGATTTGGATCATCCTGGATGGTTTCTCCGATTGTTGACTTAACAAATTATCAACTTGGAGCACAAAACATGATCGCGAGTACAATAAAATGCCTGATGTTGCATCTTAGACATATCAAGAAGCCAGTAGGCATTTTTAAAGCTATTTTGTTGGGTATTTTTGTCATTCTGAAGGGATTTGTTTGTGGCTTGGTGCGGTCAAATCATAGCAAATTGAGGTTTGCTATCGTTATGTACAATAATTCTCTGGGGCGCTAGTACGACCGCAGATGTCAAAATTTGGGAAAAACTAGTACAGCGCCCCAGTTACTGGGTCTACCTAAACACAATGTTTTTGGTACACCAAGGTGAAGCTACATGAGAAAAAGAACATAAGTTAAAATATAGAATAGATCAATGTTCTAGAAGAACAATTATTAATAGAGTTACAATAAATTTAAAGTTTGCCAAACTAACTGAAGTGAAGTATAGGCCAACTTGCTTGTCTGTAACTCTAAAAACAAAAATCATCACAAGTCAAAAGGCGCAAGTTTTCATTTAGTTAATTTTGGAGGCTGAAATCTGACAACCAAAACAATACAATCAATAGATACTTAAGTTTTGAAATTAATTGTAACTCTAATCTCTATTATATACACCGTCACTACTCACTAGTACTAATCTTTCATCTTGAAAATTGAACTATTCTATATTTTAAGTTCTTTATGAGTGGGGGCATGGGGGGTCAGCAGGTCAGTTTCCCTTTCTCTCATAACATTTTGGAGTATAGAAAATGTCACATTTATGATTTACTTAGTATTTACACTACACTACAGTACAAAACTCCATAGGCCTACCTACATCTGATTCTGATGATACAGATTACAGTGCTGATGAAAAAAAGTGATAGACTTGACAAGTCTCGAGTAGAGCCATAGAGAAATTAGAATAGACTAAAATTAGAGACATGCTAGCTAGACATTGAATGGTTACAAAATAGACAGACATGACAGACTAGCAATGACTAGACATGCTAGAGTCCCTAGACATGCTAGAGTTCCTAGCATGCCTAGTCTTAAGACTAGAGCAGAGCCAGAGGGACTAGACATGCTAGAGTTCCTAGCATGCCTAGTCTTAAGACTAGAGCAGAGCCAGAGGGACTAGACATGCTAGAGTTCCTAGCATGCCTAGTCTTAAGACTAGAGCAGAGCCAGAGGGACTAGACATGCTAGAGTTCCTAGCATGCCTAGTCTTAAGACTAGAGCAGAGCCAGAGGGACTAGACATGCTAGAGTTCCTAGCATGCCTAGTCTTAAGACTAGAGCAGAGCCAGAGGGACTAGACATGCTAGAGTTCCTAGCATGCCTAGTCTTAAGACTAGAGCAGAGCCAGAGGGACTAGACATGCTAGAGTTCCTAGCATGCCTAGTCTTAAGACTAGAGCAGAGCCAGAGGGACTAGACATGCTAGAGTTCCTAGCATGCCTAGTCTTAAGACTAGAGCAGAGCCAGAGGGACTAGACATGCTAGAGTTCCTAGCATGCCTAGTCTTAAGACTAGAGCAGAGCCAGAGGGACTAGACATGCTAGAGTTCCTAGCATGCCTAGTCTTAAGACTAGAGCAGAGCCAGAGGGACTAGACATGCTAGAGTTCCTAGCATGCCTAGTCTTAAGACTAGAGCAGAGCCAGAGGGACTAGACATGCTAGAGTTCCTAGCATGCCTAGTCTTAAGACTATAGAGCAGAGCCAGAGGGACTAGACATGCTAGAGTTCCTAGCATGCCTAGTCTTAAGACTAGAGCAGAGCCAGAGGGACTAGACATGCTAGAGTTCCTAGCATGCCTAGTCTTAAGACTAGAGCAGAGCCAGAGGGACTAGACATGCTAGAGTTCCTAGCATGCCTAGTCTTAAGACTAGAGCAGAGCCAGAGGGACTAGACATGCTAGAGTTCCTAGCATGCCTAGTCTTAAGACTAGAGCAGAGCCAGAGGGACTAGACATGCTAGAGTTCCTAGCATGCCTAGTCTTAAGACTAGAGCAGAGCCAGAGGGACTAGACATGCTAGAGTTCCTAGCATGCCTAGTCTTAAGACTAGAGCAGAGCCAGAGGGACTAGACATGCTAGAGTTCCTAGCATGCCTAGTCTTAAGACTAGAGCAGAGCCAGAGGGAGTTCCTAGCATGCCTAGTCTTAAGACTAGAGCAGAGCCAGAGGGACTAGACATGCTAGAGTTCCTAGCATGCCTAGTCTTAAGACTAGAGCAGAGCCAGAGGGACTAGACATGCTAGAGTTCCTAGCATGCCTAGTCTTAAGACTAGAGCAGAGCCAGAGGGACTAGACATGCTAGAGTTCCTAGCATGCCTAGTCTTAAGACTAGAGCAGAGCCAGAGGGACTAGACATGCTAGAGTTCCTAGCATGCCTAGTCTTAAGACTAGAGCAGAGCCAGAGGGACTAGACATGCTAGAGTTCCTAGCATGCCTAGTCTTAAGACTAGAGCAGAGCCAGAGGGACTAGACATGCTAGAGTTCCTAGCATGCCTAGTCTTAAGACTAGAGCAGAGCCAGAGGGACTAGACATGCTAGAGTTCCTAGCATGCCTAGTCTTAAGACTAGAGCAGAGCCAGAGGGACTAGACATGCTAGAGTTCCTAGCATGCCTAGTCTTAAGACTAGAGCAGAGCCAGAGGGACTAGACATGCTAGAGTTCCTAGCATGCCTAGTCTTAAGACTAGAGCAGAGCCAGAGGGACTAGACATGCTAGAGTTCCTAGCATGCCTAGTCTTAAGACTAGAGCAGAGCCAGAGGGACTAGACATGCTAGAGTTCCTAGCATGCCTAGTCTTAAGACTAGAGCAGAGCCAGAGGGACTAGACATGCTAGAGTTCCTAGCATGCCTAGTCTTAAGACTAGAGCAGAGCCAGAGGGACTAGACATGCTAGAGTTCCTAGCATGCCTAGTCTTAAGACTAGAGCAGAGCCAGAGGGACTAGACATGCTAGAGTTCCTAGCATGCCTAGTCTTAAGACTAGAGCAGAGCCAGAGGGACTAGACATGCTAGCTAGAGTTCCTAGCATGCCTAGTCTTAAGACTAGAGCAGAGCCAGAGGGACTAGACATGCTAGAGTTCCTAGCATGCCTAGTCTTAAGACTAGAGCAGAGCCAGAGGGACTAGACATGCTAGAGTTCCTAGCATGCCTAGTCTTAAGACTAGAGCAGAGCCAGAGGGACTAGACATGCTAGAGTTCCTAGCATGCCTAGTCTTAAGACTAGAGCAGAGCCAGAGGGACTAGACATGCTAGAGTTCCTAGCATGCCTAGTCTTAAGACTAGAGCAGAGCCAGAGGGACTAGACATGCTAGAGTTCCTAGCATGCCTAGTCTTAAGACTAGAGCAGAGCCAGAGGGACTAGACATGCTAGAGTTCCTAGCATGCCTAGTCTTAAGACTAGAGCAGAGCCAGAGGGACTAGACATGCTAGAGTTCCTAGCATGCCTAGTCTTAAGACTAGAGCAGAGCCAGAGGGACTAGACATGCTAGAGTTCCTAGCATGCCTAGTCTTAAGACTAGAGCAGAGCCAGAGGGACTAGACATGCTAGAGTTCCTAGCATGCCTAGTCTTAAGACTAGAGCAGAGCCAGAGGGACTAGACATGCTAGAGTTCCTAGCATGCCTAGTCTTAAGACTAGAGCAGAGCCAGAGGGACTAGACATGCTATGTGGGCAGTTCCACCGAAATGTAAACCTCAATGCCAAAATTTCAAAATGGCATAAATGTGACAAATGATATATCATTTTGAAGCTTATTACGTTTTTTCTTAAAATTTGCTAGTTTTTTTATGTCTATTTATATGTTAATTATTGTAGTATTTTTTATTCTTTTTAATACATGCATCCGCAATTCGGCTTTTTGGCCGCCATGTTTGCATTTTTAATAAACCAATAAATAATAATAATAATATTACTTGAACTTTATTGAAATATAATTTGTAACTTAAACTGTACAGCAGTCCAGCTGTTATTTCCAACTGAAAAAATACTTTAAAAATAGTCGAAATTAGGAAAAAAATTAATGTCTCAGAAAATTTATCAAAGTTTTTATCCTGATTAAATAGTTTTGTTATATTTTTTCAAACTGTTTGAAGAATGCTGCAGTTACTACACAATGATGGGGGGAAAAAATTCTTAACTGTACAAAATCCTGGTGTTGGACGTACATTTTTTTTCGTACGTCCGACACCCTGTACGTCCGACACCTCTAAAACGTATGAAAAGTACATGTACAGTATTGCTAAATACATGTATAGGAGTAAAATAGCTTCACTGTATTCAAACAACACTCAAAAGAGACATACAAACTTCTTAATTGCATAGCCCAACCCTACTTGGAAATGAGCCAAACAGTTTTCTGCTTTGTTTCAATCATTTGTATTAAATTGACTATTCAATAGTTACATTGACAGCAAGTCCTAATAATTGGGTCATTCCGTGTCAAATCAACCAATATTCTGAACAAATTTGCAGGTCACCTCTCAGATTTGGCTGAAATTCATTTCTAATATTCATCTATGTGTAGAAATTTAAAATATGTGGGAAACAAAATTCCAACTCCAAGTCGTTTCCAAATTAAGGTCCCTTAAAGTGGGCGTGGC
Source organism: Leptasterias polaris (assembly GCA_037783415.1). NCBI lineage: Eukaryota > Metazoa > Echinodermata > Asteroidea > Forcipulatida > Asteriidae > Leptasterias > Leptasterias polaris. The sequence continues at coordinate 2,248,137 of JAZGTN010000202.1, forward strand.
TACCCCCTTTCAGTGAACGCGATTTGCGGCAATGAATATTTTGCATTTTGTAATGCGTTTTAACGCGCCTTTTAAAAAAAGATAAAAAGCTGTAAATTGATACCTAGGGTGACTGTCACCCAAATAACTCAAATCTGGCCTCAAAACAAGGGTGTCTAATCCCCTTTTCTCTCTACAGCCTGCTGAAAACACTAATTTAATCTGCCGAAAAATTTAATTTCCATTTTCAGACCCCCCTAATACTCATAATTGATCATTTGAAAAGCTTGATATTGCTATGTGTATTATATCTAGGCACATAGGTTATCCCCAATCAGGTATAGAGCCCTTATTCATTTAATAAATTTTTTGCAAGGCTTCAAAGTTGGTTCTAGACAGAAAATATTGAAAAAACTACGACATTCTTGGTGACCTTTGACCTTGGCAACAGCTACCCACAAGATTAAATTTACACCATTTGTAAACACAAGTCCAATCTATATTTGAACCAAATTTCGTTTTGGAAACTCATCTTCTTCATGGTTGGGCAACTTTTTAAAATTGGGGTATTTTGCCCATTTTTGGTTGTAAGGCTGCATGTATAGGCCCTACTTGCAGTTTGTGTTTGATATAAATTTCCAACTTGTTAAGTATGGCATGGACTGTTTATCTGAATGCTAAAGTGAACATTTAGACTAATTGTTAGGCCTACCTTCTTTTTAATGTAATTTCGGACAGGTACGTCCGACACTATGTGAAATGTACGTCCGACACCGATATAAGAAAGGCTGTTTCTTAAAGTTGAAATTTTAAAAACAAATGTTTTATCATGAAGTGTATTTACAGAGGTCTGATGAATCTATATTAGAAAAAAATGCATTAAAGTTCAAACACATCACAGAGTTTGAAATCCCTATTGGTTTACAAAAAAAGGCATTTCTCTGAGTACGTCCGACACCATGGTGTTTTTGACTGGTGGCTTCTACATTAAAAGGTGTGGATGGATATTTTCTTAATTAAATAACTTTAGTGACTACCTTATACCTCTAACCAGAATAAAAATTCCTTTTATTTATATCACTTTAATAATAGGCTACACTCTGTTGAAGTGTCTGAAATGTACGTCCGACACCGTGGAACTGCCCATTGCTAGACATGTTTGATTAGTCATGTTAGTTTAGAGTAGAGTAGACCCATGGTATGGTACGAATACGATGGTCAGGATGGTGTGGTAAACAATTGGTAGATGAGCCAAGTTAAGATTTTAGAAAAGATTAGGAAATTCAAGAATATCTTGTTTTGTTCTTACCAACTACGGCGAGGAGAATGCAAGCAACCAATACAAACTTCATGATGATTGTGAAATAGTTGCAAGCTCAGATTCTCAGAAGCTGTGTGTTGATTACTTACACGTCATGCACGTTGATCAGGTTGATACAGATTCCTGTTCCTACCTGCCAAAAGTTGAAAATTACAATACAGAAAGGACCAAAACTAAAAGTGCCAATTGATTGATTTCTGGTAAGAAAACAAAAAAAACGTGCATGCCTCAGTTATAAAGTTTTAGGCCTTGTCGTTACCATAAAACGTTAAGAATGCTAAGTGAAAATAGTTTACTTTACATGGTTATCAATATCAATCATCATGTAGTTAGGCCTAGTACTTTATACTTGCTTTAAAAGTTTTATTTTTTCAAAACAAAATCTAAGACGATCCCCCTGATCCCAGACTAACCTAGATTTAATTCTGATGATGGAAGAAGATCACACTTACCACCAGTTTTATCAAGCCCAATGTTTTTGTGGTGATTGTCGTCAGTGTCGGCTAATTAAGGACATGAAGGAGACAATTTCGTACGCTCACGAGATCGAGACTGCTCACACAAACAATTCTTGATTGAGCTAAAATAAAAATAATGCAAATGATTTTTCCCGCCTAGAATACAACGAAATAACCGCGTCTATCAAAGTCTTACGATTCGTTAAGAGTTGTGATTGGTTAACCTGCATTATAATATTTCATGATTGGTTGAAACTTTGCCAAACAGTACTTGGGCGGCCGTGGCATGCATGCATCGTGCGTACAACGATCCAAGGTCATACCATTAATGCAGCAGGGGGAAGTTAGGGGAAATTTTTATTACGAAAAAGAGACATCCAATTCAAGTTAAGCATTATTTGGACTCCCTAATAACCTTACTTTTACTCCAACAACTGTATTGTAAATTTTCGGGGGAAAAACAAACACTATTCAGTTTTAATTTTGTTAAGTTCGTACTTTGCTGTTATCGGAAATGTACATAATTCTGACAATAGAGGGCGCCATGCTTATTACAGCGGGATTTCTGGGGCCTTTCTCAAACCTCGGCTTGGGCTGGCTCCGTCCACTGATCTCTATATACTGACAGTATATAGAGATCAGTATATAGAGATCAGTGGCTCCGTCCGGTGTGGCGGCCAGTGCAGGAGCTTCTGTCCCCCCCGGAGATTCTGTCCCCCCATATGTAGCCTTTAGTCAAGGCGCACCGCGGCACCCCAGCCCAGATACCACGCACGAAAAAAGACCAGCGCGAGCGGCGAAGCGAAGCGCCTTTACCAACTCGTTTAAAAGACCAGCGCGAGCGGCGAAGCGAAGCGCCTTTACCAACTCGTTTTGCTAAAGTTATTCATGACCATAAAATATTTATATATGCTATTTCTTGTAACCAATCACCGTCAGTTAGATATTGGACTCTTCTATATATTGAGATGGGTAATACTGCTTCGCAAATATTTTTTTCATTTGACAATCGTTAACATAAAATAGTACGATTTGACAATTGCTTCCTTAAATTTCCAAGCAATTTTTGTCGTTATTTCCAACTAGAAATGCGAGTTTCGTTCCGTCAAAGTACGAAACAGCCTGTCGCCATACCAAAATAATTCCCCCGGGGATAGTGCACTAGACCACCCGCGTCCCATCAGCAAAAAAACGAGCTGGTCTTTTTTTCGTGCGTAATATCCGGGCTGGGGGTGCCGCGGTGCGCCTAGTAGACTAAAGGCTACCTCCTATGGAGAACTAACTGTATACAAACTGCTTTTGATAGCGCCCTCTTTGGAATCATCCTCCTCCATCCCACGTTAATTTCCCATATTATGGGGGACAGAATCTCTGGGGGACAGATTTCCCTATGACACCGGCTCCAGGCTCCGTTTCTGGGGCGGAAAAATTTCAAAGCTTCATAACTCAAATCTTACCTGCAAGAAGCCACTATAATTTCACCGGATTCACATTTAATGGCGGCATACATTTTGTGCGGTGGGTTTTGGACGTCCTATATTCCTGATTAATCCGTCATTTTCATGAAATAATGTAGCTCCCAACGCTTAATAATTTTGCAAACTTTAAGAAAAACCAAGACGCCGGTGTGGACGTAGACTTGACTCAAGTCCCAATCCCGTGCAAGGCCCTTCCTTGCCTCATCGTCAGAAAACTATTACTTTGCGCTCTGCATTCCCCAAACTGTTCCGCGCTTGTCGGTGAGGGCGCACTGGTATTATGTCTGTACTGTGGCTGCATGCTGGCGCGTTACATGTGTGTGTTAGGAACCTCGCACGAGAAAGGGACTTGAATCAAGTCTAATGGTTATTAGGCCCACAACGTTTTTCTTTGAAGAGGACTGGATTGATGTTTTGTTCAAGACGTTTAGCTAGTATGCATCCAGCAGTGATACGATTAATTTTACACTTCCTAGCCAATTCCTTAAAGGTAATTAGTCTGTTACATTTGATGATGTTATTCTTTGTTAAAACAGGACTCGCTAAATCTTTATCCTTATTAATCGTAACCACTGAATTATGCCAGAGAGGGATATTCATTACTTCCAAAACTGAGGTGAATTCTGGTCTGAAAACACCCCCTAATTTTTCGTAGGCTGCAAAAAGGTCCATATAATTAAAAGGGAGTGCGGTCTGCAGTGACTTTTTCTTGGTTTTACCAAACACATACCAACCAAGATTATGGCTTTCGCCGGGTTTCTCGATCCAATAGTTAAAGAAGGATTTCCATTTACCATTACTTTTGATATAATTACTCAACCACATCAGTTTTAGACTGCGTAACCTGACCCTGACGTCCAAAAGACCTGTCTCTCCCATGTATCGAAGTCCGGTGATAGTGGCACGCTTGATTTTGTCCGGTTTACCTGACCAGTAAAAACTAAAAATAATGTTTTCTATTTTCTTTACACACTCTTCCGGGCAAGAGACAATGTTACCCACATAATTTAGTCTGCTTCCGACCATGACGTTCACAATAACCTAGGTTTTACTTGTGTTTACCTTAGATCCGCTACCTAATTTACAATATTTATACAAAACATCCGTAATGACTTGAAAGTCACTTTCTTTAGAAATAAAAACCGTGGCATCATCGGCATGCTGGATAATTTTAACACATTCAGTTCCACCTGGACACTGAATACCATGCAACCATTATTGATTCTAATTAGAGTTCCTAATTAAACCTTCTGCACAGACTGCATATAACAATGGAGACAGGGGACACCCTTGTCTGATACCTCTACTTATTTGGAAAGGTCTGCCTATGACGCAACTCTCAGGATTACTATATAAAAGCTTGATCCATTGAATGAATTTGGGGGAATCCCCATTTTCTCAAGCATGGTAAACATATAATTCCAATTAATTCTATCGAAAGCCTTCTCCTGATCGATACTTAAAATAGCTGCTTCCTTATTGTTCCAATTAATAAAATCTATGCTATCACGCAAAAGTGTGAGGTTGTCGTGAATTTTTCTCCCCGGTACACCACATGTCTGTTCGCCACCTATTATGAAAGGCATGGCCTTTTTTAACCTATTTGTGAGAACTTTGGCCAACAGTTTGTAATCTACATTTAAAAGGCTAATCGGTCTCCAGTTCTTGAGATCAAATTTACCTAAATTATTATCCACATGGTTGGTGGGCTTGCACAAAATTACTTTATTGATATATAAAGCGATGAAAAATTACTTTATTGATTATGAAGCGATGACCAAAAGCAAAACCATGTAAAGCAATAAATCAAGTGAATTCTAAACCAAGACCAACAGTAACACTACTGAACTATAACAGGATTTATAAAAACCACTAAAAACAACAAAACACATGTGCCAAGGAAGGTTACAAATTAAAATCAAAATGGCTCTAAAATCGAGTCCACATAGCAGTAATGACTTGAAACAGGCAAAACTTAAAAACATGAAGATAGTACATAAAATCAAAGAAGCGATGGTGGGAGAACACACAGGCTGCTATCTGTAAACTATGGGTGACTTAATTACCACTACTTAAGGATTAAGGATTAAACAAGAGGGTTGTTTATTACAGACGATTCCTTGAAATGAACTTGTACCAGGGTGCTACAAGAGATTAAGTTGGAATAAACAGTGGAAGGGAACATATTATAATTAGACACTTGTCTCTCCGTGGTCCTTTCTCTATGCTCCTACTGAACACGGTTTTTCTGGACCTGTTACATAATAAGCCATCAAAAGGGAGAAACTTCCTCTAGCAGTAAACACAAGAAGTAAAATTACATCAACAAACTCTCACACCAAATTTAAACCAAACAGATAATTATTGTTACATCCTTCCCTTTTTAAACTTTGAGTGGGAAGGGGTAAACTTCTCTAACAATGAGAAATGTTTCGGAAGAAAAGGGTAATAAAATTAACTAGTGTTCATTAATAAAGTAAATTTTCATGGCGAGTATTCAAATAGAATTACTGGCTGGAAATAGTAAGTTTGTTACTTTCGGTCATTTCCCATTGTTTTTTTGTTTTTATTTTTTTAAACAGAAGTTATGTGTGCATGCCTTTTTCACAGTAAATAATAATATGCCATAATATGACAGAAGAGTTAATTTACCAGAGTACATGTAGTAGTAATTAAAGTGGTAATTGGCCCGTTTATCTTAAAATATGTAATATCAATAATATTTGTAATGACAACGGATTAATATATCGCCTTTCGCAAGCCTGAAAGTTCATAAGTAGCAACAATTAGCCTATGCAAAAAGGAGGCAATGACAAAAATTCTTTGTTTAACACCAAATCATTAAAAAAAATACATGGTCATGAGTCCTTGGTGTTTCTAACATTAAAACAAAATACATGGTCATGAGTCCTTGGTGTTTCTAACTTGATGATCAATTTGTAAGCATTCACTTGTAATGTTCATTTCAATACTGATTGGGCAGTAAATTACGGAGTGACACAATGGTCGAGTATGATTTATCTGTCACTAGTCATGTCAATATTTAGCAGGTTTATTAACTGATACCTTTCATCTGGCCTGAACGGCTTTTCCAAATTGACGGTTTCATCTTTGAATTGTTAACATGTGTGAGATTTCTAGAAGTGACAGAGTTATGGATCACACAATAGAGTGACACATTACAAGAAACAAATCACTTTGAGAAAACTTGAAAACGGTGTATAACATTAATAATGTGCCATACATTTCCATCGGTAACTTGCTCTGATAGCTCCCTCGGAAGCTCGGAACTTAGGGGTTATTTTCGATTCATCAACCACACAACAACAACATCATACGTCTGTCATCATTTCACAAGTACATGGACAAGAGTGCCACTGAAAAAGTCATTAGTTTTTGAACAGTACCATGATGCACAGTCTCTTGCAGCGCCACCAGGAGGCACAATATATAGGACGAGCTACGCGACGGGCGACGCAACGGACGACGCGACGGGCGACGCGACGGGCGACGCGACGGCACGACGCGACGGCACGACGCGACGGACGACGCGACGGTACGACGCGACGGTACGACGCGACGGGCGACGCGACGGACGACGCGACGGGTGACGCGACGGGCGACGCGACGGACGACGGCACGACGCGACGGATAGACTCTACGTGGCAACAGTTAAAGGGTCACTGCAAAAATAAAGATTTTCGAAAATCATTCATGTGCGCAAAAGTTGTGGCAAAAAGTTGTTGATCAGAGCAATAATAATGTGACGCACCACGGTCGATGTTGTGTAAAATGTTGAGTAATCAAGTGAGATAATCAATGTCGGATATATTGGGACCACTATTAAAATATGTATTTATAAAAAATATATATGTATATATAATAATTATACAAAATAAAGTGTACCGCGGATATAGATTCGAACCTTCGGTAATCCTTTGCGCCTATAATTGAGGGTGGTGGACATTGGAATGTAGACAATAATTTGCATCTAATAGACCATCTTCTATTCAATCCATTTGCCACTTTTAGTCTCTTTGTTATTCATCTTTCTTTTTCCTTTTTTCGCCCTTAAATTTGCTGTCAGCCGTTTTCGTGACATGGAATAAAAAGAACAAGAAGTTGGATTTCAAAGGGTGTGTAAGCATCAGTGGGACAAGTAATAGTCCCCTCCTTTTAAGCATTTCCCCAAAACAAAAGGACACAATCTCACCTCGTGTGCATGTATAAACTTACTCTTTATTTCAGTTGTTTTTCAAAGTCTGACAATATTTCTCGGCATGCAGAAGTGTTGCAGATCATTGAAATCTGGGATCACCCATTGCACTTTTAGAGTTAGGGGCATCTGCAATAACTATTATAATGTGACTATGAAGTCCATGATATTTATGACTGCAGTAAAATAAACCAATCAATTGGAGTCTCATGAATGAACTACAGCTTCTAAAAAATGAAACACTGTTAAAACTTATATTCATAATAGTTCTTATTAAAAAAGCAACTACACTAATAGCTAGCTAGCTAGCTGACCAACAGCTTAAGGCAAAACACGCTTTCTTTTGGCCAAATTCTAGACATAAAAACAGTTATTTCAAGTTCCATTATGTAAAAAAAAAAAGTAACAACGATGAGAGATTTGAACATGTTTCTGCCCATGTTTGCCTGACCTCTTTATGTTACATACCCAGCATAAATCTAAAACAAACCAAAAGCCATACTCAGGAATTATATTTTTTTCAACTTGGAAATTCCTGAAACTGGCTCTCTGGATTCGGGTTCCCCTCATGCTAGACCCAGAGCCTCCAAAATGTTGCAATTCAGGAGGTATACAGAGTGCAACCTTAGAAACTACAAAACTAGAGGTTTGTTCACAATGTGCACTATTTATTTCACCCTCTGATTTACTTCTTTCAAGTAAATTGGAAGGCTCATAGAGTTTTGAGAAAATTATGAAATCAAGAAAATCCTGCGAAATCACATGCCTGCATGCTGTACCAGTGGACATCAGTGGACGTTAAAGCAACACAGCATATGTCTACATGTACAGTAAACCATGAATTAATTACCCCAATGAAATTCTCAAGCTTCTTTAAACCAACCAGCCACCATTTTAACAACAGAGTGGGTGAAAACTATGATCACATTGTTCTCTTTTTTTCTGTTTGGTCCACAAATACTTGGCAACCAAACAGAAGCTCCCCACACTGGAAATTGTTTGGAAAAGATTTTGACCTCACAAGAAGAACTTGGTTCATCTTTGGTTGGCAAATCATTACTTTGACATCATTTCAATAATTGCCGATTACACTCTCTTTAAGACATGTTAGCATAATTTACAAAATGAAACCACCTCCCATTTCTCAACGTCAACAGTCTTTCAAGGAGCCTTGCCATCCATATTCTTCATAAACTTCTTAAAGTTCATCCATTCAAACTCAGTCATGATTTGATTCAGGGCGTATATTTCCAGTCTCTGTCGCTGCTTCAATGCCACTGCCTGGTCACGCTGGAGTTGCTGTTCTGTCTTTCGTGCTTCATCTTTTTGTTGCTGAACTTTCTTTTTCACTTTCTCCTCCATACCAGAGAGCCGGTCACGAACAGTTCGCTGACTCTGAGAATAAAATACCATTCAATAATGTTTATATTTAAATCACACCTAAAGAGTTACATAGAGCATCATAAAACATAGAGCTAAAACTTGAATGATAACCTTGTAAATTGGTATTAATTCATTTGTAAGAAAAAATTCAATTTGTTTCTTTTAAAATGACTTTATGGAGTGAAAATCTCTCCTAATTTTTCAATAAAGAGAATATAAAAATAAGTGTGTTAACTCCTATAAAAGATACAATACATGATTGGCAATGGTAATGAGCACAACAACTTAAGATTGACTGTGAATCTAACATTGTAAAAACAATTGCTCATTGTTAAAAGACATCCAAGCACCTACCCTTAGGTCTGTCATTGTTAAAAGACATCCAAGCACCTACCCTTAGGTCTGTCATTGTTAAAAGACATCCAAGCACCTACCCTTAGGTCTGTCATTGTTAAAAGACATCCAAGCACCTACCCTTAGGTCTGTCATTGTTAAAAGACATCCAAGCACCTACCCTTAGGTCTGTCATTGTTAAAAGACATCCAAGCACCTACCCTTAGGTCTGTCATTGTTAAAAGACATCCAAGCACCTACCCTTAGGTCTGTCATTGTGTAAAGACATCCAAGCACCTACCCTTAGGTCTGTCATTGTTAAAAGACATCCAAGCACCTACCCTTAGGTCTGTCATTGAGGGAACGTACTGATATTTCTGTAACATCTGAGAGGTGGGTGTACCAGGAGGAGCACAAGGTAGAATACATCCAAGCTCCCGAAGGTTACCAGACTGCCTCTCAGACAGGAATACCTTAGTGACCTTTGACACATCCTCCCTTCCTCTATGATGACTTGCATGAAGTCCCCCACCTACTCCTGGTATTCTAGGTGATACCCTACTGCCATACATAACTGGATCATGTTCAACAGTTTCTACATAATTATGGTTTGATCCAATTGTCCCAGATGAGCTCTTTTTGAATGAGTTTATAACTTTCATGTTGTATTCATTTTCTTCTTTGTTGGGCTTGACAGTCTTTGCGTTCTCTGAATCACATTTATTATATCTGGAGCTGTAAATCTCAATCTTCTTAGGTTCAACAACTACAGGCACAGTAAGGAGCAAGGAACCAATTGAGTTTTCTTGTAGAGGACCTCTTCTATCCTTGAGAGCCTGAGACCCACTAAGATGCTTTGCATCATGAGAATGTCTGTGAGATGTCTGACTCCTGGATTTTGCTCTGGACTGCCTTTTCTTTTTCTTGGTTGATTTTTTCTTACGAAGTTTTGAAGAAACCGGATGATCTGTTGATGAGTAAAATAAGAAAACCTATGTTTTAAACCCTAGACATTGGATGAATGTTTCAAAGGAAAAACAATTCAAAGCATTTTTTTTTATTTTTATTATTGTTATTTATTTCGCCATTTATACAATAAAACAACATACTGGCACTCAAAACAAGATACGACTGTATTGTGATGCAAAGAAATTCACTGATGAAAGCACCCTCATGCATTCAAAAATATGCACAATACAGTACCTGTTTTGATGATACTATTTTATAACAATCACTGCTATTGAAAACAATATTGATGTAAAATATTGTTTCCTCAAAAGTGTTTATCTATTAATAAGCCTTTTCAATCAACAAATACTGTTTTATAAAAAGCATTGATGAGATTTTTTTTACTGAATATTAAAAAGGTGCAAGTTTTCCTTTTTTGCTGTAAAATTTCAGCTTCAGAAACTTGCACTATTTTCCAGATTTATTTTTAACTATGGAAGAAAGATGAGGGAACGTAAGAAGAACAGGTTAGGAGAGATTGTACAAATAAAATGTGGTTTACCTGCAACATAAACTTGTATCATTTCATCAGATCGAGCATGGTTTTGCTCTTTTCTGTCACCAACTGTATTCCCTGTCAATATGGAATTAAAACCAGCTGGAACCTGGGTATCCTCCAAGCTTTTATTATGTACTAAATGATGGCCACAGAGTCTTGGTTGGTCATTCTCCACTGAGTGCAATGGAGTAACTAGTTCTCTACCATTAGCCAATGTACTACTTGATGATGTACCACTTAGAGTTGCTGGATTTTTTATCTTACTGCTTTGAGTCAGACCCAATGCTCTAGTTTTTGCACTTCGTGATAATTTATGAAGAGCTCTAAAATTAGGAAACATGCTGTTCCTCAATGTTTGATGCTGAAAGCTTCCAACAAATGCCTCGTCACTTTGTTTTTCTGCAACTTTCTGTGTTTGCAGAAGTAAAGGGGTGTCAGATGACACAAAGGAGCGCTGGCTTGGACTGATTGGTATTTCAGGTAAAGAGCATGTGCGGCTGTGGCTGGGAGATGTCTTCCTGCCTTCATTCTGAACTTTCTTGTATATCACAGATGCAGAAGCTGATATAAGCCTTGTTGGAGTAGCTTGATGACTGCTTGATGCACTGCCGTAGCGTGCTGCAGATTCTATCATCATAGGGTGACTATACAATGTCAGGGACATTGTGAAAGATCTGTAATCAAGGAACCTGTCAATAAAACAAATATACAGGAACAGGATACATTAATGTCATTGAAACAATCATAAAGTTGAAAAAGTTTAATTTGAAAACTATTTCACATACATGATCACATGCTAGTTCTGCATTTGTTTTGGCCACTGCACTTTGCTCAAGAAACAATGGATTATGATCACATGTGACGTGGAAATAGAACACCCAAGATTAATAACAAGTTCTAATGCACCATTCCTAGAACTCTAGTCTTAGGAGCCATCACACTTAATAATAATTTTGGAGGAGCTCTGACAAACTGATACAATTGATTAATGTTTAGGGTATGCACGTTGCCGACTCTTACAGGTTGCAATGTTTATGGAGGAGGATGCAGATGGAACATAGATTTATGTAATGTTGTCAGGTACAATGTAATAGCTTATCATCAGTCAAACTATAGAGCATGCAAGGACAAACATCTACATTAATATTTAAATAACTGTGCAAGAGCTCCCTGCCCCTGTTATAAATAGCAACCAGAAACATGAGTATCGTCATTGATGTACTATTACTATTCAATATTAAAAATAAAAGAGAACACTGACTGCCTCTATGTAATTTTAAGTCTTACATTTGGTACAATTATTTATCTCTATCTAACTTCCTAAATAACCCCCCAATATTGATTTTTTGTGTGTGTAAATAACTGATGTAATGAAATAATGTCATGTATGGCCATATAGGCATAAGTTTCATAACTAAGCAAGCTAGTGATATCTGTGCCGACCTAGAACCCACCCCATATACAGTCAGTATAATTAACGACTAACGTTTTACTGTTACTTCCTTCCTCCATGCTGTTACACGGTGTTTTTACTGTTACTTGTGTTTAGTCCTTAATCATTTGTTTATTTTCATAATAACGTTCTTTCCAAACGAATTACATGCATACATACCGCTTATTCGAGTTCTAGACAAGTGATTATCGTATACAGTTTCATGGTTCCATTTGGCATGTTTATCACCAATTGTAATCCACACACGGTGTAGAGATATCATTTCATGGACACGCAAGACTAGCTCGGACACAACACTGAACTGACTCAATTATAAACTAGTAGTAGTGCTTAGTTAGTGGGCAAGGTTGGTGTTACTGCAGGTTAGGTGCAAAAGTACATCACTGCACACACTGAGGTGTACATTACTGTACAATACAACTATTGTTGTGTACAAAGTGCAGCCAGCCTAGCTCTATCGGCGGCCCCGTCGCGTCCCATCCGATCCCCACCACCGATCCGACCTGTTGGTTGATGATGAGATCGTAAACAATCACATTACTGTTGCTTAGGCACCGTGGCTATTTAATGACTTTAAAACTACAAAACTTGTCTTATAGAAAACACTATTTTTTTAAATTAATTTACTATTGAAAGAACAACAATTTATATTTTTGTCTTAAACTATTTTTATAAAATTGTACATATTCTTTAATCTGAAATACACGTTAATTTATGTATTGGGTTTTTTAAATAGCTTGAAAAGGGATCATTTTATATTGCGCCTGCGCATTAAATCGATACCGCACGCACATGGTGAAAAGCTGCATGTGTCGTATTTTTGTAGTTCATATGTACGTGTATGTAGTAGTTGTGTGTACGGGCGTGTGTAATGCATGCGCGAATGAGTTACACTATAATAGTAAGCTGTAAACTAAACGACTGTCCTTTCTCTATATGATCACATGGATGGTTTTTTTACAGAAACAATTAAAACGTTATACTTTTTATCTCAACCGACGTACACATGTAACTGAAATACAATTACAAGATGAGGCCGCTCACAGAAGAGGAGACCAAATTAGTTTTTGAAAAATTGTCTAAATAGTAAGTAGCCTAATAAATAAAAAATATTAATAAAATAATTTCAAATTTGTCATGACGTTTGTTCCACCTCCTTGTTAATTTTATTTTGATTTATGCTTACATGGTTTAGTATTTTACCGGCAGAGGTAGGAATAGAAACTAGGCTACGTAGCGTAAGAGGTTACGTAGCGTAAGAGGCTACGTAGCGTATGAGGTTCATTCCGCTATCGACGATAGCGGAATGAACCTCATAGTTCTAGGAGTACTTTCCTCCATGGTACTACTACACAGTGTACTACGTAAATTTCCCTTAAAAAAAAAATCCTCGGAGCCACAAATTAGAAAAAAGGAACAGTAAATTCCATTTAAAATAAATGTAACACTACCACTCAGTACTCACTACTTTACTTACTAATAGTAATACTAGTACTAGGCCGTTTTTAGCACTAAATTTGTGTTAATTAATGAATATAAACATGATAAAGAAGAATAAATATATTATTTTGGGGAATGAAAAGTATACTAGTAGCGTCGGCAAGGATTCTAAAACACTGACATGATGACTGAGTCGACCCAGTAACTGGGGCGCTGTAACTCCTTTTTTCCAAATTTTGACATCATCGGTCGTACTAGCGCCCCAGGTTATTAATGTATGTGACCAAACTCTCACCATGGTCGACGGGTGCCCTGCCTCAAACCGCGTAATCGTCACGGTCGAGGCAAGGCACCCGTCTAAAATTTTAGACGGGTGCCCTGCTGCAACTGATACGATTACGCGGTTTGAGGCAGGGCCCCTGTCGACCATGCTGAGAGTCGGATCATGGTATGGACATAACAATAATAACCTGGGGCGCTAGTACGACCGATGATGTCAAAATTTAGAAAAAAGGAGTACAGCGCCCCAGTTACTGGGTCTAATGACTGAGCTGAGTCAAGTATCCTCCCAACGCCGGGTCTGCGACTGTCGGGCTGGCTGTGGGCGGAGCTGATAAGCAACCATTGAAATGTTCGCACCCTTTCTCCGTCCACAACCCTTGCTCCGTCCATTTCAGTTTCACTCGGCTCCGCCTTGTCATGCTTGTGAATTGGAATAGTCCAGATTTCACCTTGGGTACTCTGTAACGTCCCTCTGTAACAATGCACTCGGTCATAAATGCATCCATGCAGTGAATCGGTACTATTTTGCTCGCAAAAGTTAATCCTTCTAAATTGTAGCCTAACTAATGTTAGCCCACCTTGTTGGGTGTGAGTGTTGAGTCAGTTGCAACAATTTTCTGATGCATTTAATAAACAAATTATTATTATTATATTTTTTTTGTAGTATTGGAGAGAATGTAAGGCTGTTGATTGATAGACCAGATGGAACATATTGCTTTAGGTTTCACAGAGAACGAGTCTACTATGTCAGGTAAGGTAGTAAAGTAATAGGAAAGACAATACAAGTGCATGATGTGTGTCACCGTGTGTGACTAATAAGACGCTGGGAGTCGTAATATGGTGTTTTTCCCCTCCTTTTATTTGCACTCAGCTACGGTAAGAGCAGCAGGTGAAACTACACACATAAATAATTAAATACACCCAATAAATAAATATCAATACTATTAAAACATCAAAGCGCTCAATGAACAATTACACCAAATCATCGTTTATAGACTGATTAGAAATGTAACAGCACAAATAATGGTCGGATCCAAAATAAACCAAATGAACTCGAAATCAATTAGATTGATAATAATCCGTTAAGAAACAGTTATTATATATGACAAATATATTAAGTACGAAACCGTATTTCAAACTTACAAATCGTTTGCGGGGAAAGACCATAACACACACAATGGAGTCGACATGACACGGTAATCTGGGGTACACAGCGATTTACATAGGTATACGGGGGTTTACGGCGGCATTCTGATATTCTGTTTTAAGAAAGATACAAATAACCAAATTAAATCAATGAGGGGAGAGAAACTATATCATAAGGAAATACGACACTAAAATAACCGGCAATCCCTTACATTCAGTAATAATTCAAATGTCACATACTCGTGAAAATGCATAAACGGTACCGGTAAATAAAGACAGCCGACCCATGAATTAACGTAAGCATAAACCCAATTTGGCCTGTCCCAAAATACTCTCAAACTCTACAACTTGTGGTAAATACATACAAGGAATGCAGGATAAATATTTAACCTTAATGTAGCAAGCAAAATGTAAAATAAATGTTACTTACGGATTTGACTACAAAAAATAACACGACGAAGACGAACTGAAATCAACGAAGGCTTGAACAAAAATGAACTCAAAATTCCCGCGAGCAAGGGTGTGGCAAACCCATGACGTAGGCCTAGCATACCTCATGATCACTGATTCAGGGGAATGCTGACCTCTGACAGTATGCAACGTAAATTACTCACTACAAGGAATAAATACACTATCGTTGGCGATAACAATGTGTTTAGCTGCTTCTTTGGTTTCCTTGACTCTCCTAACCCTCCCAGATCCTACAAAATACTATTCATCAGGAGTTTTTTTATTGTGGGGGATCTAGGACTGCACGCCCAAACAACAGGTGCTTATCATTGGGCCAGGCATACAAATTTTATACTGACATGTCCAAATATTTTGGTGTTGAGTTGCTAGGTCGAGATGTCAGAATGTCAAAATCAAGTTCTATGGCTATAATTGCTTCTCATTACCCAGGAGTAAATGGGAACCTGGGAGGATTAGTTGAAGGAATGATTAGCAACTTGTGCACCAATTCGGCTGATAGTGCTGTATATTCCAAAGGAGATGAGATGTTTCAGAAATGCTGAAGGCCCAACAAACGGGTAGTTAATATGTAAGGCATTTGGATACAATGTCTTTAAGCGCCTAACATACACATGCATATGCCTATCATTGTTGTTATCTTGAATGGATGTGTAGATCAAGTTTAAGCAAACATGAATATTTTGGCCCTTATTATGATATCATGTGATGAATGCTGGATACAGTGAGCTCTCGTATTGAATGATCATAATAATGCTATGAACAATTTATTTATTTTATTTTTTTCAATTTCAAGTCTGCAGTACAACTTCTTACAAGTGTGGTTTGTGCATCTCACAATAAATGTGTATACACCGATATGATATGTGTCTCCTTTTTGTGTTTTGACTAGCCAAGACATCATGAAGCGTGCAGCAAGTGTGAGCAGAAAGCAGCTGGTCAGTATGGGGACATGTTTTGGAAAGCTCACAAAGTCAATGAAGTTTCATTTGAACATTACAGCCCTGGACTTCCTGGCTCCATATGCAAAGGTATGTTATTGTTAATAATCTAAAAACAATTTCTTTTAAGACAAAAAACAATGGGTTTTTTTTTAAACCATTTTATGCTGCATGTTTAATTTTTGAAGAAAAAGGCAAAGTTATTTTCAAAAAATAGAAAATTATTATTTACAGTTACTGTTTTTAGTTGTTTTTAGTTTTGTTGAAATGAAACCATGACAAAACGAAGTAGGGACAACAAACATGGTGGTCTTTGACGCTCGGATTTGCAGGCCTTTTTGTCTTTTAGAAAACTTGTGAGAAAGCCCTCTTTGTTCAGTGTAACCCAGCTGTCTTTTTGTTTGAGAACTAAACCTTCGTTTTCAGGTGATTAAAAAGCAGCATTGGTCATTAGATCAGTGTCTCTGTATCCCAGAAATATTTGTGTAAATAGCAACATTTGGAAGAAAAGTGAAAGGAAAAAATGCAAATTTAAAATTTAATACTTATATAAAACCTCTCTGCTACATGTTCAGTAAACATTGATTTTACTGCTATGAAAACGTTTTTAAAAACACAATATTAGCACTCCGACAAAATTGTTCCTGGTGTCTCTTTGTTTGATGTGTGTTTCTTTTTGTTTTATGTCTAGTTTAAGGTGTGGGTGAAGCCAGGGTCAGAACAGTCATTTTTGTATGGTAATCATGTATCAAAGGCTGGCCTGGGTCGTATCACAGAGAATGCAGGACGCTATCAAGGAGTTGTAGTCTACTCAATGGCAGATATTCCACTGGTGAGTAGTTGTGGTGATCATTACCTTCTGGCCATTGACTATTATGATTCTAATCAGGGCTACCTAAGGATCAATCCCACACTGTAACAAGGCTAGGAGGCACAGTGTGATCGTTAGTTAAAGCAGGCGAGCATTCAGTGATTATGATGACAAGATGTATTGTTATAAAAACTCCTGCACTGATATATTTACTCCACATGAAACAACCTCCAAGCACAACAATTGTTGAGAAAACCAGTAGTTGATGCACATCTATAGATACATAAAAACAACATTGCCTGAACGAATACACGCTTAATGAGAAGTAGCCTCACATAGCAATTGAACACACAGTAGTGACATGAAACACAGTAGAAATTGTAAGTTTGGTACATGGATGTACAGGTATACATTCATGTACAAAAGGTCAATGCAGGTTACAATGCTCTCTAGTACACTGGCTTTCTTAGTCACAAATCACCACTTAAATTTGAATTCCCAAGAATAAAGACAGTGTTGCTACTTCACATGGGTAAGCTTTTGTGTAGCAACCTCCATATTGGCAAAGCCTGGTACTGGTGTGCCATACACAAACATTTATAACTGTGTATGAGTGTTTGTCAATTGTTATGTCACCACCCAAAAGCTTGCCTCAAACAATGTGACAAAGCAACACTGTCTTTAGTTTAGGGAATTCAAATTTAAGCAGTGACTTGTGGCTAAGCAAGTCAGTGAAACAGAAGTTCAAATCTAACTGGCAAAAATCTGAACAAGCATTTTTGTTTACTATTGAAAATGCTTTCACTTCAGATATTTATTTTTCAATAGTGACTTGTGTATACATGTAAGCACACAATGCTGCCAATGATATATAAGCAGGGGTTAGTAGCCCTCAGTCCTCTGCAAGTGTTTCATGGATTTTTCATTTTTTTTTTCATTCTCATCCCTGGTTTGAAGATTAAAGACCTAGATGATTACAAAGAAATGCATGTAATATGCATGTTCTGGCTCTTGGTTCTAGAGTTTTGATGGATAAAGTAGTGAACAGTCATACAACCATGCTGGCAGTGGGCAAGAATACATGTACATGTATCAACAGAGGCTTTGATGACAAGTTGACATCTTCCAATGAAAAAAGTAGTTATTTGTAGTAATTCTTACAAGTGAGTTGATAATCTATTGGAAGTAGTGTTGGCTCTGAGAAGAGCTGTTGGTTTGCTCTTGACGTTTCAATCGGTCTTCTCTACTCGCCTTTAAGAGCAGAGGAACACTTTTTGAAACGTCCAAAAGAAATCAATCTGCAAAAGAATAACTAGAAGTAGTTACTTCTTGTAGTTATCCACACCATGCACAACTTGAAACTTCACTTATTCTTCCCCATGAATTAGAATGTGTAACTTTGGTAAATGCAGCCCTGCCATTACCGACTCAGTCCATTAACAGTGTGACCAGCCCTCAACCTGGTCATTATCATTCAATGAAGACTGAGTCCTGCATTGCTTTTCCTATTTAACAATGTTGTGATTGATTTAACTTGTTTCGTTTACTGCAGGGTTTTGGAGTAACAGCAAAATCAACTCAGGAATGTAGACATGCAGATCCAATGACAATAGTAGTCTTCCATCAAGCCGATGTTGGACAATATCTCAGAAATGAAGATACGTTACTCTGAGCTGAGATAATCCATTGTAGATATCTAAACTCAGGCTGTGTCCAAATTGGTGTATACGGCTACTGCTATATTGCTGTGTCACCGTGTGTTGTAATAATGGCGGTCCTTAGCAACAGTGATAGTCACAGCCGTAGCAGCCAATTCAGATACAGCCTACATCTTGATGTAGAACACGATCAAAGATTGAAATGTGAGAGTCTATTTTATGAGTCAACAAAAATTCATTGTTCATTTAGAACAGTGTTGTTGACGTGGGACAGTGTCTTCATACATGAAGGGTATCAACCAAGAATTTCCATTTACATCATTATATATTGCCACTGTATATGAAACTCAAGCACAGAGGAAGTTCATAATTGACCATACCATTGAACAACAGTCTGTGTTTATTGTGTATGTATCCTTTAAAAAAACAGCCCACTGTCAATAGTGAAAGGCAACATTTTACAATGAAAAGCACAAAATCTTGTTGCTAGTAGTTTAGATTTCTGCTAAATATACAGCATGGTTGGTTTGTAGTTCCAATGTTTATATAAAGATTAAAGTTACATTGCCTGATTTGTCACCGAAAGCCAAAACAAATGATAATATTTTTCTCTGAACTAATTTTTTTGACAGATGATGATATTAAAGGGACACGTTGCCTTGGATCGGGCAAGTTGGTCTATGAAAAGCGTTTGTAACCGTTTGTTATAAAATGCTGAAAGTCACAAATTTGACTCCACAAAATGGCGTGCTGTGTTAGTTGTCGATGTAAAAGGGATACCACGCAATTTCGAGGCATATTTGTGTGGATCATTATATTCTACTTTTAAAACATCATTCTAACTATATGCATTTCATAACAAACGGTTTCAAATGCTTTTCATGGACCAACTTTCCCGATCCAAGGCAACGTGTCCCTTTAAAAAATAAAAATATAAAAAAAATAAAATAAATACTTTCATGTATGCCACACACACTTCACAAATACTTGTAACATGCACATTGTTTGTACATGTATATGGCTGCTGTGACGTGAGATAATGTTAGATTCTGACAATAACTCATTTGTATCTTTTAAGCAGGTTTTAATTAACTTTTACTAATCTTTGCAGTTTTTTGTCCATTCAGTATCTCAAATGAAAGTTTATAACTTTCTGGACAAAAGGAAAATAGCTG
Source organism: Leptasterias polaris (assembly GCA_037783415.1). Lineage (NCBI taxonomy): Eukaryota > Metazoa > Echinodermata > Asteroidea > Forcipulatida > Asteriidae > Leptasterias > Leptasterias polaris. The sequence continues at coordinate 2,268,186 of JAZGTN010000202.1, forward strand.
TATAATATTCTAATCAATTTTTAACCTTTAAATTGGCAATGCATCTTTAAATAACAACTTATAAATTATCTGAGGTTGAGGGAATAACAGTGCAAGGATCAGGTTTTCCCTGCAGCAAAATGACCAGGTTGGTTCCAGACTAAGAGTTATGAAAATTAACAATCCCATTTATTATATGAAAGTTCTTTGGTCGGTGGTTGGCATTAAGAGGTCTTATGTACAAGCTACTCAAAATGGATGTATGTAATCTGTGTGTTCGTTCATACATCCACCAACAATGCATACATTGACACTTTATTATGCTGGTTCAGGGGCCAGTTATTTACTTGCAGCACAAAGCCTGTAAAGGGGTTGATCAATCCCCAAAGTTTATTCTGGGACTTGTATTAACTATTTAGTAGTTTATTTTATTCAGCAATTATTACTACGTATAGTCGTATGTACTTCATGAGCAAGGAACTTGTTTTTAAACATGGTTGTTGTAAAAATGATTCATTGATAATAAAGTATCTGATGGAAACTTACTAGTCTTTCTTTCAGCCTGATTTATTTAATTAATAATTTATATATAGATCAGGAATGTTATTGATTCCATCCACTTTCTACTGTAATTTCATTATTTTCCCAAGACGGAAGAAGGAAAATGGATAGAATTGGAGATGAATTCAATATCAGGTAGTTGTGGCCCTTTTAAGTGTCAAGGCAATATTAATACTTATTGTCAGATGATCCCTAACAAATAACAAAACAATTTATTTACTTTTTGTGCAGCTCAATCTGTTTTCTATTACCAAAAAGACACTGGTCAATTACCAGTTTGGAAAAATCGGAGAACAATATCAAGGGCAGCTTGCCATAAATAAGAAGACATTGCCCATCCTCAATGCAACACAACTACAACAGTAGTAACAACCTGGCTGGGTAGGAATAATGTAATTGTGTCATCATTGATGAGTTAATCCCTAAAAATTAAACTTGTTATTGTGTAAAGCTTTCTATTTTATTAGCTTACAATTACCCCATTGCAAGGGAAACATTTCTGTGAGATGGCTGCATTAGACTGGTAATATATCATTCTGTTTTGACAGACAGGAAGGAGTAAGTGTGACTAACCAATAATACCATGTTATGCAACAAAATTTCACATGATATATATGTTTTCTGGGTGTTGTATTTTCCAAAACAGTCTAAAAAGCCGTGTTAACAGATGTTTATAGATCTCCTCAAATGTTTCACTTTTTCTTACACCAAAAAGTCGGTAACAATAGCAATAGATCGATCCATTAAGCCCCGCCTCCTTACGAGTTGACCAATCACAGCCGCGAAACCCGATCACCATTAGTGCAAAGATCACCAAACGGCTCAAATGGTGATCAGATTTCGCGGTTGTGATTGGTCAATGAGAAATGGGCGTGGCTTAATGGATCGGTGTATTGAGCCACATACTCAATGAAGGGAATAAAAGAGACTCAAAAACAATAGTAAGTCGGTAAGCAGCAGTAAGATGCAGCTTGGTAAGATGTCAAGATGCATGTGTTTATTTTTCATTTTCCAGGAGTGCTTGCAGCCAGCTAGCGCTAGCTGTCCATCTCCTTTTTTCACTTTAGCTTCTTTGGCAGTTTGATGTATTATGAACAACTGAATCAGAAGAATATTAAAAAGATCCACAGAACGCTGAGCACCATTCTTGGACTAGGAGTTGACTAATGAATAAACATGTAACTATTAATACAAAGGAATATGTAAATGAGTCTAATGCTACTGGTGTGTTGTTGTTTTGTTTTGTTTTTTAGCTCCAATAAAACAACAACCATGGGTGCTTGAAGAAGTTGGCTAATGAATTTTTCTACAGATGCAATGTATTGTACTCCGAAAAAGTAATTGCATGAAAAAGAACAGTAATTAATTAAAGAGAGTAAAATCATGGTGGTCTACCTCAATGCTAAAATTAACCACGAAAAAGCAATCTAACAAAACCTTACTTATAGTCTCACCCGTCATTTACAGAAAAGTTATAACAGTATACAAAACACAAGTGAAACAGGAAAAACATACACTAGACTAGACAGAACATAGTCAGACTTACAAACAGACAAACGAGGGAGGACATAAAATAATATATGGAGGATTTTAGCCGAGATTTAGCTGCGCTGATGGGATGTTGCTGTCATTTGCTGGAAAATGTTGTTTAGGGCAACCGTTAAATTGAAATAGCGCCCTCACTTGATTGACCTTAGAAAAATGTTACAGAATTAGAGCCTCCTACCATCTGATCAATTGGAAACACTTACAAAAATATGGTCGGGCAAGCCATATAGTTTTTACTCATTTGTTGTTCGAAAAGTTTGTATGGACATTTTCCAACCCATTGTCCAAGATTGGACACCTGTTTACTCACATTCGAAATCTTTTCACAATTTCCCAGACCGGTTTTTGGCTTACTTTTCTCTTTTCTTCCAACCATACTAAAATTCCATTGTTGGGTTTTTTTCGTGTTTTTTTTGGCCAAGCTTGTTAAGGAAGAAAAAAAAGAGGAAAAAACACTAAAAAACAACAATAAAAACTAAAATTGCAAGGGGTTACTTCCCAGTTAGTATTTTAGGCGACTTCGTGTCAGACTTCTTTGTGTAGATCTGTACTCTTTTACATTTCCTTTACTTTAATTTAGTGCCGCATTTTCCCCCGTCGTTTGTATTTCTATTTTCTCTCTTTTTTAATTGTATATCATCTGCTTTACCATATTTCGAAATTGTACGTTTTAGATCTTCAAAAATACTATTCATATTTGTTATTTTATTTGAGGTAGGACTACTAGAGAGCTGCCTGTGGACTAAAACGTGGATTATCTGTCCAGACGTATTTGGTAAGACATTCCTTCATATTTTGGGCACGTATGTATTTCATATCGTAGTTTTTACAGGTCTGTCCTTGCTCTATGGTTATAACTTGTTATGGTTTTTAGTATCAAATAAAATAAACGACGAATTTTATGGGCCGAAACAACCGATGTTCCCGCTATATCCAGCATCAAAGATCTCATAATAAATGATCAGTATAAAAGGCCTACCAAGCTAGATCGTTGCTGTTTTCACACAACAGTACTACTACTAGGGAAACTGTGGTATTTGAGGGTGTGTTTTTAAAGTAAACAGATTTTGGGGTCTTGGGGATAAATTTTTTTTACCATCTGATTTTTCTTTTGTATTGGATTATACAGAACAGAACATAAGGGGAAAAGGTGTTCAAAATACTGGCTCAAAAGAGATACAGAAAATGGTAATAGCTCACCAGAAACGGCATTGTTTTTATCACCGCACTGTTTACAATTACAAACAAGTTAAGCGGGTGTTGACGTGGCCGGGTTTGGAGTAATTTTGTTGATTTGATTATATATTTTAAAAAAATGAAATCAAGTCTTCCCATAAGTCAACTTAATAATTGTAATAATAATAATAATAATAATAATGAGCACTTGTAAAGCGCCGGTATCCGTCAGGTATATGACGCTCATGGCGCATAAACAATAATAAACAGTAAACAATTATTCAGGAAAACGAGTACTGAAAAAATGAGTTTTTAGTGAAGATTTGAATGTTGACAGGAATTCTAATTTCAGGTGTAGCTCGCCAGCTGCAGTGGGGAAATCGTAATGTTGCTTGCATATAATGCTATCATGAACCAGACTCGGACCAGGATTCCCTTACGAGCTCTTTCACGATAACTTTGTTGTGTACTTTTACGCGCACTAACAATCCACGGGAGATGACTGCTCGGCCACACGGACGGCCGGCCACGGCCACGACATCTCAATTTCAACATAATTTGTTATCATTCACTTACAAATATTCTGATATCTGGTTCCAAAATAAACAAATACAAGAATCATCATCATCGATCAGTGAGCCCACCTAGTGAAAGATATTACAATTAGAACTGTTTTTGTTACTTCTTTTCTCCTACTTGGAAAACAAGAAGATGTTATGTTTAAAATTTTCTTTCTTCTCCTTGAGCACCTAGAGCTAGCCCCTGCCTGCCCCCCCCTGAGCAAGGTGGAGCAAGTCGACCACATTCCTGTGATATGCACGCAACCATTGCACACGGATCAATGAACCATGAACGCGGCCGGGGCCCCCCGGGGATCGGGGATGGGCGGGCCGGGATGGGTCGTTACAGTGTGTGTACTTGTGTGTTCGTCGTATATGCTGGGATGGGAGGATGCAGACCGTGCTGCTCACACACGTCACACACATGTATGACTGCATCGATCACACACAAACACTAAGCTATGGCCGGCTGGGGGTGAATGTTGGAAGATTCCCGTAATGTTAACTTTCCATTGTATTGACGCAAAACTGTTGTTAAGTTACACCTGAGGAATTTCCATCATCTGGAGTTTAGCTGTGGTTTTGAAGTTGGTTCTTTTTTCCAATAGTTCGAACCAATGTCATTCAAGAAGGGGAGTGGTGACGAGGCGGGAGCAAATGGTGGTCTTTCCAATGCAGCCATAAACATGGACAAATACGGGGCTACGGACGAGACCAACACGCTCACGCTGACAAGCGACTACTTGGTGAGAATACACGTTCCAAACCTTAGGCATTAATAAAATTATTAATAAAAATACTTTGCTACTTCTAGGCAATGTCGGGTGATAATACACAATATTGATATTCTTGTTGCTTGTTGTTCCCTTTTTAATCAGTTTTTGGGGAAAAGATAAATTTAAGTTTTAAAAAATGCTAGGGAATTTTTTCTTGCATTGTCACTGTGTTTAATTTCAAACTGTCATTCCAGTTCATTTCAATTAAATATTATTACACTAGTTACAATTATTTCTGTAAAAACAGGAGAAGAGGAATTTCAGACTTTCATCCGAATTCAGACCTTTTTCTGCTAGGTGGAAACCAAATAAACTGTAAATTATTTTCTTCAAATAAGCTACAAATATTAAAGGGACACACTGGCTTACCGTTTATGTAATTTAGTGATATAAAATCAGAAACCATAAGTTTTAGATTGCTGTTTTTAAAAAGAAATCGTCAAAATATCACGTAGTTAGTGAAAAATGTTGAAAATAACAAAAAGCGGTCAAAGGTCAGCGTATACGCTAGTATTCCAGCCGTTGCAACTGTCAAATTTATGCGACATTGTTGCGCAATGTTTTAAGTAGCTGCCACCAGGGTCTTTTCGTGGCGTTTTTATGGGAGAAGACATCGTATGCAGCCTTCAAAACATCAACTGTGCATATACATGTTAGATAAACAGTGCTGACGTCTGTCGTCCCGAATGTTTTGCACACAGGCACCACGTAACGTGACAATTATTAGGGGGTACAGACTAATACCTATAGGAACGAAACCTATTTTGGGGTCTGGCTCCCCACCCCTCCGACCAGATCCGAAGCTCACAGCAAGGGACCAGCAAGCTCGGGGAGTTCTTGCCCCGGGGGTTTGTCTCTCTGGCCCCACGAGACACGGCAACGGCTGAAGGGGATATGCCTCAAGGTTTACGTTTCTCTAGCTCCCACGCCGAGGCGCTGTATTAAACACGCTTCCGTTGCACGGACTCTCTGAATGAGAATCTTGCGTTCCTTTTTTCATCATTATTTACAGTTTGTACCCGCAATCTGAATACAGTGTCTTTTGTCAAATATTCATTAATAATTGTTTTAAAAAATTAGAAAATTTGGTTTAGTGATTTACTTTTATACGGCTGGAAGTAAAACTATCTCCGAAGATCACGAGGGTTATCCGAACCAAAAAAGTGGTTCGGATAACCCATGTGACCTTCGTTTTTTGAAAAATGCGTTAAAACGGCCAAATTTGATGGTTTCTTTTAGCAACTATTCTTCTCCATTCCTGGAAGACCTTTAGAGTCATGTTTTAGTGTATTTTGTCGCCTAAATAGCCCAACGAAGCCGGTGTGTCCCTTTAACCATAGGTACACTTAAAGAAATGTTAATACAAAATGAGTAGAAAAACTTTCATTTCTACATCTAAAATTTTAACCCTTATAAAAGCTCATACTCATGCTCTTGGTGAAAGTGAAAAACTGGCAAATTTCTGTAAAAAAAGCTCTTTGATTGGATAAGAATAATATGCTGCTTGGTTTAAGCTTTTCTTCACTTTGTCTTTGATTCTTGCTAAATTTTGTTCTTGCCACACTGTGAAGCATGAGCTTGTATTTTACTAACTCTTTTTTTCACTTGGCTTGTCACATGACGTGCCGGCGCTCTACCAACTGAGCTATCTAGCCCTATGATGGCGGTCTCCCTATTTTGTCAATATCCTTGTTCGGTGGGTGCCGAAAGAAGACAACTTGTTCCTCAACAGAAAATAACTTATGAATTAAAAAAGATAACGTTTTCTGTCAAAAAGTGCATGATCCATAGAATTTGCTTGCAGTGAACTCAAGATACATGTACTTCTGATTTTTTTAAAACTTAGCATAGCCTGTGCAGACTGGTTCTGAAAACATCAGACAACGCAAATGAGTGCTATGTTCCATTATGATGCATGTAGTCTGTTCTGCATGTATAAACACTCACAATTAGGCCAAACCCAAAAAATGTTCTGTTTCTGATTACATGCCATTTTAAAATAGGGTCGGTAGGTCGGATTATTATTTTTTTTTTCATTTTTTTTTTATTGTAATAGGTTGGCGAGTGTGTAAATACCCCACTTGCCCGATTCAAAACTAACACTAACACTGGTTTTTTAGTTCAATTTTGTTAAAAACATATTAGTTTGGTCAAAGTCTGACATTTGGTTCATGGTACCTTCATTTTTTTATTTTTATTTTTTTATTTTTTTCCCCAATTTTCCCCCCCATTTTTTTTTTTTCAAGCCAAATAAAAAGTTTAGGGTTGCGGCATAAAGTTAGGGTCGGTCGGGAAACCGGAAACTCCTTTTTTTGTTTGGCTTAATAGCAACCTACTAAGGCATAGTCCATTTAACAAAACAGTAGCGGTAGTTTAATAAATTGTAATGGTGAGATCTTGCTTTTTTGTATCATCCATTACACCATGTGTTGTACATGTATGCAACAATTTGCATCGACTTACTTTTCAAACTGATCCTATACATTTGAAGACCCTTTTTAGTGCCTCATAAAAACGACCTTTCTGGTCCGTTGGTACAAAAAAGTAACTGGGAACCCTGCGGAAATTTAGAAGTGGTTTGTGATGTCTGATCTTGAATATTGGTCACTTTGCCACAAAAAAGTTTGTTAAATTATTTACTTTCTCTCTTGCAAAAAGGCACAAGAAGAATTGAGACAAATGTGACCATTGCTAAGTGCTTCAAATGCTACCCAAAATTTCAAGATCAATCTAGTCTTTGTCAGAAACATAATAGAAAATTGTAACATGTGTTTCGGCATTGTCATGAATTTCCCAAGAAGAGTTGTGACAAATGTGACCAGTCATTTCAGATTTGTATAGAAGCATGTGTGAGATGCAAATGTTAGCCATCAGGATCAGGAAAAAGAGGGTTCAACCAATTTTGGGAGAAGGGTGTCCAAATTTAGAAAGAGGGTTGTTAAACATTTTGGAAAGGCCAAGACAAAAAAGAGTGTTCAAATTTGGAAGCGCGTGTTTAAATTTAGAAAATCGTATTGGCAAAATGTACTATACAAAGTACATGTACCAATGTACACGTACCATAGAGCTAAAATGCGGGTACAGGATGGTATTGCATAATTTCAAGGTACCTGTGCATTTAACCTTGATCAAGTTAATCTATCATGCTGCTTGAGTGACCTAACCAATTTTGCAAGTGCATGTACTTAAGTTGTTACTCATGATGATTAAAGTTAATGATTACATCAATCTATGAATGCTGGGTTGTCAATAACTGCAACACTGCATCTTTCTGCATAGAACATGATACTCATGAGGGTCTACCATGGAGCTACCATGAGTCTACACTGTACATGTATAGATTTCTCTGTACACTGGTTACAGCAAATCAATAATAAGGTTGATCACTGCATGGAGTCTATTGATCCACACTCTGTGGTCTGAGGGACAATAAGCCCAACATCAGTCTGTAAACAGGGTCATACATGTAGATGTAGGCCTTTTGAATATGCATTGTATTACAAATTGCCTTGACACTTGACATGCATACAACACACATACAGGACTTGTACATATACTAATTGTTATTATTATATTTGTATGTAAAATGAAAGAATAAGTTGGGTTTCCAAATTCAAAGTTTATGTACGTAAAGGCATCCAAAATATGGGAAATGTATTAGTGTAGTCTGGTGTAATGTGCAGGGTACATGTATTAGTGTAGTCTGGTGTAATGTGCAGGGTACATGTATTAGTGTAGTCTGGTGTAATGTGCAGGGTACATGTATTAGTGTAGTCTGGTGTAATGTGCAGGGTACATGTATTAGTGTAGTCTGGTGTAATGTGCAGGGTACATGTATTAGTGTAGTCTGGTGTAATGTGCAGGGTACATGTATTAGTGTAGTCTGGTGTAATGTGCAGGGTACATGTATTAGTGTAGTCTGGTGTAATGTGCAGGGTACATGTATTAGTGTAGTCTGGTGTAATGTGCAGGGTACATGTATTAGTGTAGTCTGGTGTAATGTGCAGGGTACATGTATTAGTGTAGTCTGGTGTAATGTGCAGGGTACATGTATTAGTGTAGTCTGGTGTAATGTGCAGGGTACATGTATTAGTGTAGTCTGGTGTAATGTGCAGGGTACATGTATTAGTGTAGTCTGGTGTAATGTGCAGGGTACATGTATTAGTGTAGTCTGGTGTAATGTGCAGGGTACATGTATTAGTGTAGTCTGGTGTAATGTGCAGGGTACATGTATTAGTGTAGTCTGGTGTAATGTGCAGGGTACATGTATTAGTGTAGTCTGGTGTAATGTGCAGGGTACATGTATTAGTGTAGTCTGGTGTAATGTGCAGGGTACATGTATTAGTGTAGTCTGGTGTAATGTGCAGGGTACATGTATTAGTGTAGTCTGGTGTAATGTGCAGGGTACATGTATTACTGTAGTCTGGTGTAATGTGCAGGGTACATGTATTACTGTAGTCTGGTGTAATGTGCAGGGTACATGTATTAGTGTAGTCTGGTGTAATGTGCAGGGTATGGATATGTATTAGTGTAGTCTGGTGTAATGTGCAGGGTACATGTATTAGTGTAGTCTGGTGTAATGTGCAGGGTACATGTATTAGTGTAGTCTGGTGTAATGTGCAGGGTACATGTATTAGTGTAGTCTGGTGTAATGTGCAGGGTACATGTATTAGTGTAGTCTGGTGTAATGTGCAGGGTACATGTAATGACACAAATTTAGATTGTGAAGCATATTGTAATGGAGAACCATTCATGTGATATCACATTCACATTATAGAAAACAGGATTATATAAGAGGGGGAATTTTGTTGGTTTCACTTATCTGTGAACTTTATAATCCCGGGTGGTAACTTTATCCTGGTTTGCAGAAACTTTTTTCTGCTGCAACAAAAGTGTGATGCATGTGTACTCACTTATATTCCATCAAACCCTTTTCTAAGACGCTGTTGTGACTCTGCGTATTCGACTTGAAGTTAGCTTGAGGATAAATTCATTATTAGTATTGTTGCATTCCTCTTATGGGGCGAGTGGGCAGGCTTCTCCAAACGGGGAATGGCAATAATTATAAATAGATTTGCGGGAGTCCGACTTGTGACAAATACATTAACTGTTTTATTGTTCACATAACTTATAACATTACAATATTGGTAGCGTAAGTAATGCTACTTGTTCTAGAGAGTTCCATAAGGCAAATGGTATAACGTGGTCTAACTGATAAAGGTATACTGAGCTATTTCGCTGAGATCTGAGTCTTACCATAGGGTAAAGACTGGCTGTTTATATGACTGAGTGCATTCAAACTGATCATTATTCTCTGATATGAGTGCATCAAGACTGATCATGATTTGTGTACATGAGTACATCCAGACTGATCATGATTCGCGCCCTGGACGAAGGAAATCTGGGGTTTATATAGGAATCTAGAGTATAGAAATGAATAAAACATTAGCCAAGTATGGGGTCTTGACCAATAGAAAACTGCCATGCTGGAAGGTCATCGGACGTGGCAAGTTGATAACCCAAATAAGGAGTGGTGGGTTGCAAGAGTACAGTGAGTGACAACTAACGTAAAGGGCGGTGCTTGCCATTGCTTGTGTACAATTCAGAATGTGCATAAGGATATTACATTGGAAATAACACACCAGATCACTTGCGTACCAAATGCTACTACGTTAGGAATACACGCAATTGGGTTGCGTGTACAAAGCACATTGCATGCACCTTGCACACGCTGGCGGGAGGGATAATCCCATGGGCTTCGTGTACAACGATCACGCACATCGTTATGGCATGGGATTCGTGTAGTACACCGATTACGCACATCGTTATGGCATTCGACTTTTGTACACAGGCAAGAGTATAATCCCATGGGATTCGTGTAGTACGCACATCGTTATGGCATTCGACTTTTGTACACAGGCGAGAGTAATACACAAAGCATTGCGCTGTGATAAAGTAATGGATATTCTTTAGCTGATTGAGGGAGTGGCTTAGAGATCGCTCACAAGGCTCTGGCACTTAATATACATGAGCGGGTGTAGCACTGGTCCCTCGAACCATGCTCGGACGATCGAGGGTCCGGCATTAAAATGTGCTGACTGGACGGGGGAGTCTTGTGAGGTTGGTGAAAGTTGCAAGCTAGCAATTCTAGATTATATCGAATCGAACATTGATCTTAAGTTGTTACATTGATAACTATTGGCTACTCAAAAGAGGGCGCTAGAAAGGCATATGGATCAATGTGAGGTTCGTACATGTAACACTGCTCCCCTCTTTGAATTCAAAGCGTCTCGCTTTGTGTTTAGAGGAGAATGTTAAAAACAATCAAATGAAATAATTGAAAATTAAAGTTCAATAAGATTAAGAGTTCAACAAGGCGGCAAGAGTTCAGGTACGATGCGAAGACACAAAAAGTGCAGAATGAAGCACTGAAGTCACGTGTATTTGTCACTTTGTTGTTTCGGGCTACGCACTACATAAATGAAATCTACAAACTATAGTCTATGAATAAAACTGTCCAATACATGAGAATAAAGGTAAAGCAAAAATTGAAAATACACGACAACTGTTCGTTTAAGTTCATAGGCGTGCGGAGGGAGCAACACACTAAGCATAAATCCGGCTGTTCTGGGATCGATTACCCTGTGACAACAGCAGCTGTATTATGTTAAAGTTCATAAGCGTGTGGGCAGTCAACTTTGATTGATGAGGGTCTCGTGGAGGACCGATTCACCAAAATGTTGTGAAAGTGTTTCTCCGTGACCTTAGTGAGGACACGGTTGGTCTAGGACAAAAATCTAGCCGGCGTACGTGGAGTGCGTAGACTTCGTCTTTGCGGAGGGGAATTGTTCACAGCGTTTGATGTAGGAGGATGCTGATCTTCCATCGGGGGTGGAATAGGGGTGACGTCATTACTCAAACTGACGGATTGGGGGGTAGTCACAGCACTGTCGGGGAAAGTTGTTTTCATTGATTTGTCCCTCAAAATTGTTTGCAATGTTCTCATCCATGGGGGAACATCACTGCTGAAGAAACGCTTCAGACGGTCATGATGTAGAACTTTAGATTTGCCTCGTTGTTTGAACCGAATGTCAAAGAGCAAATCACTGAGTTTTCTTTGAATGATGCAGGGCCCTTTCCACTTAGCCTTTGCAAGTTTTGGGGAAAGACCAGGCGTTTTTGTTGAGTCCCTGACATAGACGAGATCTCCCACTTCATAGTTGTGTTGGGAAATCCTCGTATCGTGATCTCTTTTCTGACGTCTAGTGGCTTGACCTAAATGTTCACGGACGATTTCATGTATTTTTGTCATCCGTTGTCCAAGTGCGATAGCGTATTCACACTCATTTGTGCCATGTTTTTCTTGGGGTGGGCCACCAAGTACCAAGTCAATTGGCGCATGTGTTTCACGACCTAACATTAACATATTGGGTGTATAACTAGTAGTTTCGTGTTGACAACTTCTGTATGCCGACGTGAGTAGGGGAAGATGAACATCCCAGTTCTTTTGATTGTCGTCAACGTAAGCGGATATCATATTTACGACCACCCGATTAAATCGTTCGGCTTGACCGTTGGCTGAAGGATGATAGGGGGAAGTACGAGTTTTGTTGATTTCTAAGAGTTCACACACAGACTTGAATAGATTTGACTCGTAATTACGACCTTGGTCGGAATGGAGATCAAGTGGAACACCAAATCGGGAGATAAACTCGTAAACGAGTTTGTGTGCAACTGTTTCTGCTGTTTGGTCGGGGATGGCGTATGCCTCCATCCATTTTGAGAATTGGTCGCCAATGAGCAGGATATACCGATTACCAAGATCACTAATTGGTAATGGCCCAAGAATATCAGTGACCAATCTGTCCATTGGTGCGCCAACTCGATAGTCTTGTAGGGGAGCTCTCGGGGTTTTATGCGGCTGCTTGCGAGCACCACATTTTACACAGTTTCTTATCCAGTTCCGGACAGATTCTTTCAGTCGATACCAGTAGAACTTGCGTTTAGTTTTGTGAATAGTTTTCTTTACACCAAGGTGGGCGGAGGTCACGGCATCATGCGTAGCGCGCAAGATGGTGTCTTGCAGCTCTTTAGGGGCAACTAACTGCAAGTAGGATAAAGTTCTGTCTGTAGTTATCCACCTTTTGTATAGAACACCGTCGCGGAGTACTAATTGTTCCCATAGCAACCAAAGTTTTCTTGTTGCTGGGCTTTTGCTAGCGGCCAAGTCTCGTTTCGGCCTCTCAGGAGATTTATCAAACCAATCCATGATCACACTAATATCTGGATCAGCTCTCTGCATGTTTGCAATGTCATTAGAGGAGTAGCCGTTCACCCAGGGTGTGTCTTGTTGCTGACCAGCATTAGAACCGGTATCGTCGTCCACGGATAATACATGAGAGAGTTCTGGAAGTTGCGGCCCGGTACTAAAACCGGCTGAGGCACCCTTGTCGGGGGTGCAGGGCATATCACATTTCACGTCACTACACTCTGGTCTGTTCTGTTCGTCTGCTTTGATATTGGATGTTTTTGCTACTGTAGTTTGCACCGTGGTAGGATGCTGAATTCCTGGCGAGGCGTTGGACAATTGGGCTTGCCCGGGGGTTTCACCATCTGTATTTGCACAACGGCCGGTGGGAGTCGATACCCACAAGTCGCTGGTGACTGTACTGCACGTGCGCCAGATACAGTCGCCTAAGTTGCTCATACCATCAAGTAGGAGGGTTACCACTGTTGCCATCAGTACGAGGACTGTCGCCCAGGGGAGGTCGATGGGGCCGGGGATGTAACAAGTCACAACACCCGGGGAGTCTTCACTGTTTGAAGACTGGTCATAATTGGAAGTGTTCTGAGAGGATGAAGCTGTTTCCAACGTTGATTGGATTCGCTTGGTCGATAGGGGAATTACGTTGTCGACTTTATTGAAATTGGACCAAAGTTCACTTTTGGCGACACACTTGTCACAACCTCCGCAAGGTAATTCAGTGAGGATGGTCCTACCGTCGTAGCACGGACACTCGTCAGGATCACACGGCACCCTAGAGAGGGCATCTGCGTTGCCATGTTTCTTCCCTGCACGGTGTTCAATCTTAAAGTCAAATTGAGCCATAATTTCGAGCCATCGAGCCATCTGGTCTACTGGGTCTTTAAATGTCATAACCCATCTCAAAGCACTGTGGTCGGTGCGGATCAAAAATTGCTTTCCAAGCAAATAGTGTCTGAAGTATTGTACAAACGTTATGATTGCGAGGAGTTCACGTCTCGTCGTACAATATCGCCGCTGAGGTTTGGTCATTGACCGACTAGCGTACGCTATCGGTCTCTCTTCGTCACGTTGGGTTCGTTCACACCACTGAAGTTGTGAAAGGGTTGCACCGATGCCTGTATCTGACGCATCAGTATCAAGGATAAAAAGTCCGTTGTTGTCTGGATACGACATGAGTTCATCTCCTGTCAATGCGCTCTTTAATTTGTCGAACGCATCTTGACAATATCGAGTCCACTTAAACGTCTGTCCGGCCTCTAACAGGCGGGTTAAGGGAGCTGCTACCGTCGAAAAATTCGCAATGAATCGGCGATAGTATGAGCAAAGTCCAAGGAACGACCGTACATCAGTAATGTTCTTTGGTATCGGCCAGTTCTGTACTGCGGAAACTTTGCTTGGGTCAGGCTTTACACCATCTTGTGTTATGGTGTGGTGGGTTGCAAGAGTACAGTGAGTGACAACTAACGTAAAGGGCGTTGCTTGCCATTGCTTGTGTACAATTCAGAATGTGCATAAGGATATTACATTGGAAATAACACACCAGATCACTTGCGTACCAAATGCTACTACGTTAGGAATACACGCAATTGGGTTGCGTGTACAAAGCACATTGCATGCACCTTGCACACGCTGGCGGGAGGGATAATCCCATGGGCTTCGTGTACAACGATCACGCACATCGTTATGGCATGGGATTCGTGTAGTACACCGATTACGCACATCGTTATGGCATTCGACTTTTGTACACAGGCAAGAGTATAATCCCATGGGATTCGTGTAGTACGCACATCGTTATGGCATTCGACTTTTGTACACAGGCGAGAGTAATACACAAAGCATTGCGCTGTGATAAAGTAATGGATATTCTTTAGCTGATTGAGGGAGTGGCTTAGAGATCGCTCACAAGGCTCTGGCACTTAATATACATGAGCGGGTGTAGCACTGGTCCCTCGAACCATGCTCGGACGATCGAGGGTCCGGCATTAAAATGTGCTGACTGGACGGGGGAGTCTTGTGAGGTTGGTGAAAGTTGCAAGCTAGCAATTCTAGATTATATCGAATCGAACATTGATCTTAAGTTGTTACATTGATAACTATTGGCTACTCAAAAGAGGGCGCTAGAAAGGCATATGGATCAATGTGAGGTTCGTAACAGTATTCATTAAATCACATGTGCTCAAGGAGTATGGACAAATAAAGCCCGTCTTTGTCCCATATCCAACTCAGCCTTCAGTATTATTGGATATGGGACAGAGAAGCACTATATTTTCCCGTAGTCCACTCACGCTTGTGTGATAACTAATAATGGATGGTGCATACATTGTACATGTACATGTGTAGCAAACCATTCTGTGTCATTTGGATTTTGTTTTTTCATTACTAACTTGTAGACAACTGATGTTAAGTTTGATTTTCTGATTTGACTAGGATGAAGATGAAGAAGGTGTTCCCATTGAGTTTGGTCCTCGTCTTATCACTGATGACCCAGGCACATACTTCAATGATGGAAGAAGAAAGATTGGTGAGATATATCAATTAGTCATAAACAATACAAAGTACATGGATGGATGCCTAATTATCTAATAATACATGTTAAAGCAAGGGGACGGAAGGGGTGTTGCGCAATAATTTGCAATTGCATTTTGGGTACACAGGTTATTACTGTTCTAAAAAAACCAAAAAAACAATGATACCGTTGAAATGCTTTCTCTATCAGCACGGAAAACATAACAGTATACTTGATGTAGGTTTTACAAGCAATTTCAATTGTTAAGAGCTGGTTAGTTTTATTCAAAATTGTAAGAATATTATAAAAGATTTTTCATTCATTTGTTGCAGTGGTTAATTTGCATGAATGGGTCCAAGTGGGAAATTCTCTACAAGGTGTCTCCCCTAAAATGGGTACAAATGTCGACTTAGTTTGAAAAATCCAACACTTTTCCACAAAAAATAAACTTGTGTTTTACTAGTTACTGCAGTGTCTACCAACAAGTTACCAACAAGGAGTTAACTTTTGATGCAAAACAAACAGCAGGAAACAGTTGTCATCACCTACAGAATCGAGAGCCGATCTGAAGCTGTGTTCCTTGTCTCGTCTCCATTTATTCCCATTGTTTGTTTTGAGTATTTATTTACATAATGGAAAGCAAATTGAAAGTTTGTTTTGTACAATAAGAATAATAATTAAATTGTATCTACTTCAATTAATACACTGTAGTTAGTATAGAAACAGGTGTTTAGCCTCAAAACTTAGGTACCATGTTGTTTTATTGTATACTGTATGTACAGAACTTTGTTCAGATTTGTAGAGCTGACCAGCATGGTGAGATTGGTCTTGTTCTATTTATAGATTTTGTCATAGTCTATGAGGAAGAGAAACTCTCTGAGAAACAACAGCAGAAGAAAGAGAGAGAAGAACGAGAAAGAGTTGAGAAGAATTTACCACCAGAAGAGAATGACGATGCTCAGCATGGTGAATGGCGGAAAAAATACATCAGTAACCTTCTAAGGTAAATACTGTAATATACTTTCATTGCACAGCTTACTTAAGAATTTACATCCCCTGAAAGCACGCATTTCTATGAGCTGTAAACGCAGAGTTCCAAAGTAAGCGGTGCCATGAAATTTTGCCGTGGTCAGGCTGGTAACCACTAACTAACTATTAAAAGTACATACAATCCCATGTTAGGCTATTTTTGTTTAATCCCGGCCATTATTTATATTTTTTATTTTATATTTTTTTCCTGGTTCCCGCTCATTTTTTGTAGCTTAGAAATCCGTAATCCAAGTATTCAAGAATAAATGGCCTAAGGGGCCACAACATTTTCCTGGTTGTACAGAGAGTCTTTTGTCTGTAATACATGTACAAGAAGTATGCATGGTAGGGCATGGCATGTGCCATGTCCATGGATAAGCTATGGCAATGTTTTTTGGAATAGTAGTGTCAAAGGTCACAACTGTTGCTTAGCACGCTTGTCTCGTATCACTGTATACCTGTAGAGTTTTAATTTGCAGTAAATGATTGGACTTAAAACAATTCTGTGCCTCTGCTTAAATATTTTTGGGGGGCTTTTGGAGTGATGATCCTTTTCCTTTGAAACTATTGATCTCACAATGAAACCCTGACTTGACAAACGAAAGCTGTCAAATGTTCTTACAATAAGCACTGGGATTTGTTGTCGTCATGGAATGCTTGAATCTTGGAATGCTTGATGGACTTGCCTCCAGGTTAGAGACGAATATAATGATAAACAATAGTTGCAGCCTGTCCACTCTTTTAAGCTACTTTTGTAGCGAAAGGACAAAGGTCTGGAATCCGGGATTACACAATATCCCCCCCCCTTCCCCCCGGAAAATGGAGATTAGAAGCAAGATTTCCAGTACCTCTTTCCCTCTTTTTACGATAAACAAAGCTCAGCATGGTAGGTGCATGCCTGTGCTTGCTGCACAATTGAATGTCCAGGTGTATACACATCAGCTGTCCGTCTGACTGGAAGAAATTGAGGGTGCTCTGAAGTTGTTCCAAGTGACTAAAATGGCTGCCGTGAAGTGGTTTAGTAATAAGATACTAATGCCCAGCATATTTAATAATAATAATAATATGGATTTATATCGCGCTTTATCACACCCAAGGGCGTCTCAAAGTGCTTCTTAACATTATTACCCCTGGTCACTGGGCCATTTATTTCATTCCTTAAACCATCTCAGCTCCCTGGGGAGTATACAGCCTGTGCTGCAATATATGCGCTACTAAGCTAAATCAATCACAAGAACCATCTCTGCCCTCACAGGTACCCATTTTACCCCTTGGTGGAGAGAAGCAATTATAGTTAAGTGTCTTGCTCAGGGACACAAGTGTCATGACCGGGACTCAAACCCACACTCTGCTGAACAGAAACACCAGAGCTTGAGTTCGGTGCTCTTAACCGCTCGGCCACGACACGCCATTTAGTTAGTAACTTGTCATGGTTAGTTGTATGTTACATGCACTCAACATTACATCAGTTACCTACATGTACCAAGGTACAGGTACATGTTAGTAGCATGCCACAAACACTTGATGATGTTATCAGGAACCTGTCATGTTGCTTTAACTCTGTTAAAATAAGCATCTGGCTTCAACTGAGAGCCTCTTACTCCGCCTTTAACTGTGGACTTGATGAGCCGTCTGAATAATGTATTACAACCTTGCACTGACACTACATTTTGCTATGTTTACATGTATGTATAGTCTGCCTTCGGTCAGCCATTATGGGAGTCAAAATACTTGTTAAGATGTATTGCACATGCCTTGCCTAAAATGCGCTCTGCACAGCAACACAATGGGAAACTCACTCCCAAAATGGCACAACTAATGTGATGCTTTGGGGAGGTATATTTACTCCTGATAGTGGACATTCTCGAGAGCACTCAGAACTTTTTAGGTACTCTCAGTTCCTGTATACGTTAACAGAATCTATCTAGTGCCCTCTTTAAAGTTTACATGGTTCTCAAGGTTGCCTCATCCGAAAGTGCCAACCCACAACAGGTTGGTATTTAGTGCCTTGAGGTGGGGTCAGTAGACTTGATTGAACTTGATTTGAGTATTATAGATCAGCAGAGACATTTACATACTGAATGCAATATTTGTTTTTCTCCAGAGCTGGTTTGGAGATAGAAGAGGATGTGGCTGAGAGTGATAAGAAGGCCATTACATATTACAAATTACACGCACCATGGACTGTATTGGCATTCTATGCTGAAGAACTCAATTTCAGGGCACCATTACAGGTAAGCATAGAGTTGTAGGATGATAAACATCAACATGGTTACAAGCCAGCAGAAGCAGGTAGCCCATCCATTTTTTACTTGTCGGTATTCATATAAAAAAGGATGCTGTTCCACTCTGAACTAGCCAGCCGAACCACTTGGAGAGAATTTTGACTCGGTGTTTTAACCTGGCGTTTGACCAGCAAACTTCCGTAAAGGGAGAATGTTGATTTCTTTTGTATGAATTAATGTGTGTTTATCAAAATTAGGCAATCTGGTATCTCTGCTTCATGTATCTCTTACTTCCTAACTGATGTGTTACTGTAAACACTGGTTTAGGACTTTGATGGTAACACTTTCCAATCTTCAACTGATCATCAGTGTTTGTAAATTTTTTAACTACAATGTAGGGGCCAATTTCATAGTGCTTCTTAATGGTAAGCAAATTTTCGTGCTAACTATAGCAGAACAATTTGCTTTATGACAAAGTATACCTTGGTTTTTTTTTAACCGTTCGATTGTTTTAATCCTAAATAAATGTATATTATACAATTTCTGACAGAAACATTTCTCAGATTCAAATTTTGGGGCAAAACCTGATATCTTTTTCCATAACCACATTACTTTGAAGTGAAAGCTGCTGTACTTCTATTAAACTAAGTTAGTTTTGATTGCCATTCATCTTAAGAGTGATTACCAAACGTATACATTCCCTTTAAGCCTAAGTGTATTTCACAGCTGGTTAGCAAAACAATTAGACAGCCAGCTTCACGCATTCACTATAGATTGGCATTGTTATGACATTCATTTTTATATGGTAAACATGCCTTTTTGTGTGCTTACGGTTAGCACAAAATTGGCCTTTAAGCAGCTCTATGAAGTTGGGCCCAGATTGTAGGCACAGATTAAAACACATTGAAATTGGACAAAAATAAACACGTTATGAAGGCTTTGCACATTAAAAAGTTCCTAAAGATATTTTGTTCAATCCATACTCAAGCCAAAATAAAGTATCCACAAGTTGTATAAATTTATGTCCATGTACACCACAGAGCAAGGATTCTAGCCCTACCTGTATATTAGTGCATGGAGATTAGAGCACACATGTATTGCTTGAAGACAACCTTTTTGGATGCTTCATTTCACATCAAGTGGGCACAATATGCTGCCTTAGAATCCCTACAGAGCTACATATACAATGTACAGACAGAAGAAGCAGTGAACCAGCAATGTAACACACATGTTCCAATTTACTGCTATATGTAAAGGCCTGGAAGCCCCAGCTCCAGGTATAAATGGTCCAGAAACCATTTGCCTGGAATAGAGCTCTGTCCTTGCTTTATGGTCTGAGTCATTGTACTACATGTATAAAGGGGGAGGGGGAATAGGATTCAGCAAGATTTATCAATGTGATGTGCATGTCTAGGAATTCAATTGACATGGTTTATTTTGAATATATTACATCTTCCTTCCTCCATAATTACATACTTTTACAAGGCATGTACATGTAGTAGAAAAAAGGAGTGGCCCTAAACTATGATGTGATGTGAACAAATGTCATTAAAACCAATTAAATACTTCTTTTTAAGAAGTATTAACTATCCTGTTATTTGTTGATTCTAATGACTTTGTTGTTTTATTCAGTATGTAACATGACCAATAAAGGTTGTGTCTGAATTGATGGCTTCAGTATTAGCTACGACCAGAACTCTTAATTTGGACTTGGTCTAAGCATGGCCTAAGATTACAAGTTTTTGTGTCTACTAGAGAGTAGAGTGAGAATAACTCATTGATAATGCTTGATATTGATACAATGTATCATACAATCCTGGTTTTTATTCCCTGACATCAGCTTAATACAGGACTAGCAGCCGATGTACCAGGAGAAGATGTAAGATTGAATGATGCCCTGGGATATCTGGTTATAACTTTACCCTCTGTATTTAAGATAATGCCCTGGGCTCTCTGGTTAACTTAATTTAGCTTGTTATTTCTAGCAAACTCATTCTTGGAGGATTTTCAGCTGGGTCATCTTTTGGAGGAGTGTGGTTGTGGGTCATTCCTGAAGCTTTTCCTGCCACCCTCTCTAATCACATTTCCTTTTTATTTTTATGTGCCTCTTGTTGCACAGTTTTAGTTGTATAGAGTTAGTTACCAATACTGTTAACATATACTGTTAACTTAACAGAAGACGCTCCTCCCATCACCCACCTTTTCCTCCCATTAAGGCTCTTTCCCTTACTCTTCCCCCTTCCACACCCTTTTGTACTGCAAGTGTCCATCTTTTCCCTTTTTTTCTTTTTCTGTTTCTGTCAAGTGTCAACTTTTTTCCTTTTCAGGTGGAGTGGGCGGAGACAATGTGAATTCAAGTTGATTAAAGATCAGCACAATGTATAGGAATCTCTTGATGCATTTTAACTGTGTATTTCATGTGCACTCAACCACACGCTACGCTCCAAACTACAATGTTCCATAGTTGACACAACATTATGTTTTAGAATATCAAAAATTTAATTGTATTTTGCACACAAGTGATGGGTGGCACTGCAAAATTGATGCATGATTTCTACAAGTTTAGTGCTGTGTGGGTGTATGTTTCCATAAGTGAAGCTGATCTTGATAGCCGGAATAAATATAAATTGCTCACTTATGCAGTCAAACATGTCATGCCTGAATGCATGATTAAATATGCATGCTTCTTGTTGGCCTGTTGCTACCTCCTTGCATGGTTTATGTTAATGTTCAGCACTTCAAAGAAAAAGAAATTGACATAGCAGTTTGTTTCAGTAGTGAAGTGTCAGACATTCATGCAATATTGGATTCCAGCCCAGTTTATACACCATACATGTACCTCACACGGAAGCGAATGTGAAGCAAACTTTCATGACACAAACAATCAGTACGCGCTGTTTTCCAATTGTGGTACGATTAAATTTGCTTCGCTTTCGCAATGCATAAACCAGGCTTTCTTGACCCCCTTGCACTACACGGAATGCACTTCCGCACAATTCATGTCTACCATTGCCACCATTTTGGGAGTTATTTCCTTTGTGTACATTTTGACTACCAAAATGGCGGACAGGATATGCGAGTAAAATGCGCTGCATATTGTGCAAAGAGTTAATACGCATAACATGAGGACCTGCATTACAACTGTTCAATACGCATAACATGAGGACCTGCATTACAACTGTAAATGAGCCAATGATTTAAGACAAATAATGCTCAAATATTTAATCGCATTCCAATGGTAGTATTACGTATTACTCATGTCCTTGGGTAAGCTACACCT
The DNA here is from genome assembly GCA_037783415.1 of Leptasterias polaris. NCBI lineage: Eukaryota > Metazoa > Echinodermata > Asteroidea > Forcipulatida > Asteriidae > Leptasterias > Leptasterias polaris. The sequence goes on from JAZGTN010000202.1 coordinate 2,290,092, forward strand.
CACTTACATCACATACATAGACTGTTGGAATCCATTGTGTATCGATACAAGAAAAAGGGGGTAGAGTAGACAACTGCAACAGAATATCCAGAGTACAATGTAACTCAAGACTGTTATACCATTTTTGAATGACATGAATAATGTGGTGCTTATTGGTTGGTATGTTTGTGAAATATCAGACGGAACCCGAGTGTTTGAAGTTTGAACACTGAATGAAATGTAGAAGTCATGTAGAATTTTAAGCATTACATTACACAAACAGTATGAAGTGACAGCAATATTCAATGTCACACCCAGCTACTGTCTGGTGGGCTTGCCATTTTGGGAATCAAATTTCACTTAGAAATTATGGTTTAAGCACAAACACTGCATCCCCTAGAATGTGCACTAAACTATATACCTTAAAACACAGGGACATTGACTCCCAAAATGGTGCAACCAACATTATTGTGATGATGATGTTGGGTGATTAGGTCAATATGTAAATGTTGTGTACCTCACAAAGTGACATGTAGGCTATTGAGAAATAGGGTCCTCTTGGAGACAATATACCACCAATGGGCTGTATTGATAATGGAGTAATCAGTTTGCACAGTTCTCATATCATTCAATACACCTTACATCAGAATTGGTTAAAAATGACACTGTAATCGCAAGACAATCTTGCTCTATAGTAACTTGTAGTATACAGCAATTATAAGCAATGCTTGTATAGCAAGTTGTAACATAGTATTAGCACTCCGGGAATGTGTGTAAGCTTTCACTACGAGAAGCTAATTCCTCAGCTTGCTAATGAATGTACACTTCTAGAAATAACAGAACCCAATAAAACATAATAAAACATAATACAACTTAAGCAATTAAAAATATACAAGACATTCAATATAATCCTGCTTGTCTGAAATACACATAAATCACGTACAGATTAGGGCAACTTGATAGACTGTACATGTAGATCCCTTGTTACTCACAATGCACTGTCATTTATGGGTTTAAAATAGAATGTGTTCTTTAATAGTAGTTACACAATACATTAGGTTTTTATAACGATGCATATGACAGTAAAACAACAACCTGAAACATCAACCTTCCAAGTTTATCGTATTGACCAAGTTTAAATTCAGTTCATATTAAGCATGTAATGTATGCAAACATGTAAATGCAGAATGAAGCATTGTGTGTTCTGCCAGTTGAACCCAAATTACATTGTGTAATGTGGATATTCAGTGTTGTTTAAATGTAGATACTGCTTGTGGTACATAGGGCCTTGAGTGTTCATGTACATGTACATGTAACTATGGAGTATTCAAATATTGTAACTGTGAGCATACATTGTCTCAGTAAGCTGCATTTGCTGGTGGTGTCATGTTTTATTCCTACATGTAATACTCTCCTGTCTCCATTACAGGCTCATACCAATCCAAGCTCCAACTGGTCAGCTCGCATGCTAAGAAAACTAAGAGTACCCAATATCATGAGCAACACTGTTCCAAACAAGCCACTGGACTTCTTCACATGTTCATTCAAGAGATCCAAGATCAAAAAGTATGTAAACAACTCGAGCATTTTGGCTAGCCAATTTTTGACAGGAAGCACACTAAAGAGACCACTTTGCATTCATCACATTGGCAGTTTTTCCAATGGTTGTACTTGAAACTTCTCAACAAGTGTTCCAACATGTGAATGGCATGCAGGCTTGTATAGGTACTGAACAAAATTGAGTTGACTCTATTGATGTACACAAAGAGAAACTAAATCACCTTCATATTTCCATCAAAGATGTACAGCCAAATTTACCTGCCTTTTTTGTCAACTTTTTTTTATTGAAATTTAAGAGTAATTAAAAAATTAGTAATTCTATTTAATCAACTCAAATTGTTTTCTTCAGTAATAGCCTGCATGTCCATTCACATGTTGAAACACCCTTTGGGGGGGGGGGGGGTGTTATGAGATTTCAGCTACTTAACAAGAAATAACAACCATTGGAGAAACTGCTAATAAAAGTGGTACACTCTTGTGTTTCCTTTCCCATGTTATTTGAAACATCTACATTAAAAGTATAATAATAATAAATGTATTAAGTACTATTTGAGCATGGTCATGCAGTCTCCTGACAATGACTAGAGCCAGTAGTGGAAATGCTGAGAATAACCAACCAACTATTTCCAAAACCATCATCTCTCTTTTAAGGCCTGATTCTTGCAACAAACTCTTGCATTAAAGTCTTCTAAATAAGGACTATTAAAAGAACTTTTGGGCTTCGCAAAAGTTTAGTTCACTTGTCTGCCGTCGAGTGAAAAAAAAAAAAGGGAAATGTGCATGTTATTGTATGTGAGCTGTCTGTCTGTTTGGTTGAGTGATATTTTGCTTGGTATGTTGACGTGATGAGTTTTTGATGGTGTTTTTTTTTGTCTGCAGGTTTCTTGGCAGTGATAATAAAGCCACATTCTTCACCAATACCGACCGTACTCGTGTTGTGAATGAGATCCTACAGTCTAGTACATATGGCAAACGTCGTCGTGCAGAGGTTGGAATTGATAGACTACTAGAGGAGGACATCTTCCAGGCTGCTTATCCTCTTCATGATGTAAGCTTAACACTATCATCAAGTACTCATGCCTTAAAAGTTCTCAAACAGTGCACAGAAAGTGTACAAAAGTGGTCAGAAATATGTGTTAACTTTGATCTAGTTATCTTGTTAGACATTTGTCTGTAAAAACGTATTTTGCATTTTGCTGTTGTTGGGGTGTTTTTCCCACTGGAAGTAAAAAAAAAACCTCTGTGTAGTCTAAAAAAACACGGTAAAAAACAGTTTATTTAGCATCTATTAGAAAAAGGTAAAATCTATATTTGTACCACATGACGTATTGCTCTGGCTTTCCTTGTTTTAACACCATGAACCCTGTACACTGGTAACACAGACCTTCCAGACTACCATTGGGTGTATGGGTTTCTTCTGTTTGTGCAGCTGGTATTACCATGGAGGCTATTTCTTTCCTCCATGTACACGGTTTGTGTTCTGCGGACTTGGTCTCCACAGTCTCATGTGAAATTCTTTGGCAAAAGCAAGATGGTGATAGGCATACCGAAAATAATGTTTTGAACCATTTTACCAAACTTTTAATAAATGTACTGTGTACTGTGATGTTTCTGCTCCAGTTTCATTTATTTGTTCAAGTTGAACTCCAATTAATCCAACCTTGGTTGAGGAAGGCTATTCACACATTGAATCAATGATGTATAAAAACAATAAAATAAACATAATGTATTAGTCAACGCAACAGGCAATATGAATTACAGTTATGCTTGTACATATGGCTGTTTTGGTTGATCGATTAATTGATAATTTACTCAAACTTGTATATGATTGCCACACATAAGTAATATTATGTGGGTTCTGCATATTGTAATATATATTACCCTAAATGCATGCAAGGCATTTCACAACAGACTGAATCTGCAGTTTGCACTTGATACAAACCATTTGATACATCAGATAGCTACCAATTACATTTTGGTTACATTGGTTAGCATAGGATGTTGGTAACAGCTGGTTGCATCTTTCATTAGTATTGCATGAGAAGATACCTCTGCATAATTACTGTACATGTACACTGTACACTGTACAGCATCCAAAGTGGTGAGCATGTACATCCCCCATGTACATGCGTATTGTAGTAATATTATGGGCTAAACATATGGATAACCACCAATGCTGTTCAGAACCGACACAGCTCTTCAGTTATGCTTTTATGGTTCTAATTTTTATGGTTCTAATTTTTATGGTTCTAATTAAAACCTTAAAGGTACACATATGTAGGGTCATACTCTGGAAATGACCTGGGGAAAAATAAGTGTATCCTGTGAAATTATTTCCTCTGAAATGCCCTCGTTGATTAGAAATCATTACAAATATTTGAATCTAGGATGAATCCTTTCTCAGATGTATGAGGGTTCAGTGGTGTCCGTTTGCGAGTGTTTTGGCCAGAGATGTGGTTGGTACCCGCTGTCACCTCACTAATCATGATGGATACAATGTACAAGTGAATGTTATTGTATCTTTCTTGATATATGTATTTGCCTATAAATCAGCATTACATTGACAAAGAAACAAATGATGACCCTACAATGTACCTTTAACTTGTTGGTATTATATAGCACATGCACATACATGTATCCTTGTAGCTAGATCATTATTATCCCTGTTCATCAGGCACTTTTAGACCATTCCTCAACTTTCTCAACTGCCTGGGGAGGATAATAATAATACTAATAATAATAATAATACTACTAATAATAATAATAATACTAATAATAATAATAATAAACCATACTTACAACAATGTATATAGCGCCTCACACAAATGCTCCAAAGCGCTTTACAAAAGAAAAAAGTAATGCATTAATCAAAGAGGTACGTTTTTAGCATATATTTGAAAATGTTTTCATTTGGAGCAGTTTTGATGATGTCAGGCAAATTGTACCACAACCCCAAGCTGCCTACGTGTATGTCAGCACTAAGCGGTTAATTCAACACAATACTCTATCAGCCCTCTCAGGTTCCCATTTATACATCTGGGTCAAGAGAAGCAATTATGGTTTGAAGTGCCTTGTTCAAGACATGCATGTAGTGTCATGACTGGGAATCGAACCCAAACTCAGATGATTCAATATCAGAACTTGAGTCTGACTGCAGTCAACATTTTATAGTAACAATTAACATTTATGCTTGTTATGTTTACATTCACCCAGATTGTCTTCAAACTTGTTTCTTCTTATCTGCATGTATAAGATATTAAAGAGACAGTTTGACAATAATTTCTGAACCTTCCTTGAGGTTTGTTTTAGTCTTTTTAGAGGTAAAACATAAAAAAGAACCAATGCCATTTTGCATTTGTTGATTTGTAATCACACACACACACACAAGTGTGTAACAGCCTGCAATCGTGGACCCTCCTTTGTTCAACTCTTTGTGATAGCAACCGTGGACCACAAAGCTTTCCTTTGTGATAGCAACCGTGGACCTATTGTCCTCTTTTGTTATAGGTCCCCGGTTTGAATGTGGTTACCTACTCACACACACACATATTAATATCATGTACTTGATCATTTTCAAGTTGTCAACCTTACAAAATACTTCCTTTTGTGAGTGAATGTATGACAGTGCATAAGACACTGCTCCCTTCAAGTTAAAGGGAGCATTCATGGAGTAATAATTGACGTTTTTGTAAGTGAAGGTTGCTTTATGATGCACTGATAATTTCTGTCACACCTAGATTATTTCAAAGGATGCAGAAACAATGTCATGTTTGGCTTTGTTCCTTGTATCATGTGTAAGCCTTGTACACATTAATACTTATTTATTTTCAGGAAATGTTATGTAATTTTTTCATTGTAAATTTCTTGCTCAGGGTACAGAGGAGCTTCCAAAGGGTAACCTTATTGGTGATGAAGATTTGAACAAACGTCAGATTTTGAATAAATACTGGGCTCGTTGGGGGTGTTGGTACAAGTATCAACCTCTAGATCACATTAGAGAGTACTTTGGTGAAAAGATTGGTATCTACTTTGCTTGGCTTGGTAAGTTGTTCCTGTGTAATTCTCTCAACTTGGTCTGTAAGGTCTCAATCTCATTATATAAATGTGTACTACTTTAGACAATTTACATAATGAGTGACATTGAACATTCCAGGGCATTTCTTGGCAGGCAATATACTACATTGGTCATATGGAAAAATTTACATTTTGTTTTATCACATTTAAGTTAAAACAAGTTATACAAGTAACAGCTGAACAAGTTTTGAGATGTGCCCCTTCTTCATAACAAAAGTTGATAACAAACGGTCTGTGCAATCTCCATAAAATATCACATTGAATTTGTTCTTCCATTGAGCTGTGTACAAATTGTGCCTGCAGCACGTCCAGGCTCTGTTAGTCTGTGGGCTAGAATACCCCCCTATGCACCCCACCACCAAAACCAAGTCTCTATGAGTCTCACAGACCGAGATATAGGCACAACCAATTTCAGAAAGCGGCCATTTTGAAAAATGGCTGCCATCTTTATGCATCCCAACTTTTTTACTGGTAACATCAAAATAATCACTCAGACGGGTCTCCAGAACAAAATGATACCACTCGCAGAGGATCTGGGGGGATGCATGGGTGGGTATTCTAGCCCACGGACTATGTGGCTCTTTTGTAAACTTATGATGTGACAGGTTACTGAAGTGATTATATTCCATATGTTTGTACTGCAACACATATTCCTTTTGTATGCATTTCAGGCTTCTTTGACCTATTTTAAGAGCTTGTAAAAGAAACAGTTCTTGTCATTCTAGAATTGGAAGTTAGAATTTATGTATTTATTAATATAATTGATTTATTTTTCCCAAATTTTTTTCTTCAGGTTTTTACACTGGTTGGCTGCTACCTGCATCAGTGATTGGTTTGTTGGTTTTCCTGTATGGATTAGCTACTATGGGAACCAATGTTCCTGCGTAAGTAACAATAAAATTACTTGCTGTCCAGACAAAATTTAGAAACAATCTAGTTATGTTTTAATACAATGCCTCAAAACATAGTTTTAAATAAAGGTGGAGTTCAAAGACAAAACATTAAAAGAAATACCAATTAGGTTTTTTAAGTCGAAATATGATTTGGTGATCAATTACAAGTTAAAGCAATTATGAAACTTGAAAGTCTGAGTCAACGACTGAACAAAACAAAAGGTAAATGGTCACAACAAATACAATGTATGATACAACCATTTGCATCACACTCAGATTTTTAAACACTGAGGCTCACTTTAGTACAATTATACCAGCTAGAGAAAACAAGTACATGTAATTCTTTGTTATTGTATTTAATACAGTCAAGAGATTTGCAATAGTGGTGGAGAGTTCCAGATGTGTCCTCAATGTGATCCAGACATTGGTTGTCCTTACTGGAATCTATCAGATACATGTATGCAATCTGAAGTAAGTAGTCGTCATTGTGGTAATAGCGTAGTTAGAGCTATAACCGTATATGTAACCGTTCAGTAGGGTTGTGTAGAGGTTGCGCTGATGACACCCGGTTGTATTTAAAATAAGCTATTACATCCTCCATTCAAAGTCAAAATAAACTACCAAAGCTCACTCGGCACCAAGAAAGCCCAATCTCAAATGAATGAGACCATAATCTGTCGGTTGGTTATGTGTGTTTTTCCCTTTTGAATATTTGAGAAAATTTGTGACTATTAATATTCGTTTTTTACTTGCATGTAGTGCTGGTGTTATTCGTGCCGGTGTTATTCGTGCCGATGAACATTTTAAACTTAGACTAGTTGTGTAAAATATCACAAATGCGCAAAAAGTGATGACGTTGCAGCCACTAAAACTTGTCATTCTGCTATTATCGTGCTTCAAGAAAACCTTTCTGTTATAATTCATTTAATCTTTATTTTCTTCTTAAAGGTATACAGGCATGATAATCCTCCTACTTTAATCTGATTTCCCTTTTTTTTTTGCCCAAATCGGAAAAACTATGATTAAATAGCATGAAAAGTCTATAAAACCCAACAATGTAGGTCAGCCCTTGGGCTCACAAAAATTTTATTGAGTTGCTTTTTCTTTATCAACTTTGTCGTTGCCTTTTTCCAGATAGCATATCTCTTTGATAATGCTGGTACACTCTTCTTTGCTGTTTTCATGTCATTTTGGGGTAAGTATTTGAAGATACATCAACATGTGCAGGTATTTATATGCAAGAGTAATCAAGGATAACAGTTGAGGCCAATAATCAAGTTTATTTTATTTTACTCATTAATTTCACATGAGTTGACTCATTAGTTACTAATAACAGTAAATCCAATCAAATATGAAATAGAAACCAGAGGTTCACAAAGCTTAAGATGAGTTTGTAAAGACTCCTGTCTAGAATTGTGTTGTGACATCACACTTTCTTTATTGGCAATAAACTATTACATAGTTCAAAATCACTGAATGTGAACGAGCCATAAACTCTGTATTTATTGGCTGCCAAATTCTACCCCAGTTGTAATGCAATGTGTGACAAGTAGTTAAAGCCAATGCCTGTATGTTACCATGTGATTGACATGAGCTGCATGTTAACCAAATAAACAAAGGAAAAAACATTCTTGCATAAACACAATATTTTTCATCTTTTGGGGCTACGAGAGGCAATAAACAAATATATAGTCTGTTTTCTAACTCTGACAATTGTTTGCTTTTTAAAGCTGTGTCTTTTCTTGAGTATTGGAAGCGCAAACAAGCAAGTCTTGCTCATCATTGGGATGTAATGGACTTTGAAGCAGAAGAGGTGGGTACAAGTTGAGCCTTATTAGTATCACTAATTGTTAGTTTATTAAAAATTCAAACAGGGCAGCCAAAAAGCCAATTTGCGAATGTATGCATTGAATTAAAACATACAAAATTCACAATACTACACAAGAAAACACAAAACAGAAGTAACTAGAGTTTGTCTAACCACAAACTCAAGGTGTTCGGCTCCGGTGGTGGGGGAATAATGAGCCGGTTTTCAATACACGCGGTTGGTATCATGAAGAGTTTCATTTATTTTTCTCAAAATAAAATTGGACTATAGCTTTGTACTCAAGATACGTAATAATTGGTTAAAATTTCAAAAATTTGTAAAGGTTATTGTGATGACGTCATCATGTCGTCACTTTAGATTTACGTAGCCATTATCATTGTCTATCTATATGCCAAGTTTCAACTCAGTCAAACTTGTGGTTTTTGAGATGCAAGGCTTCAAATAGTAAACGTTTAATACAAGGCAATACCACGTGACACATGATGACGTCATCAATCTGAAACTCCACACATATGTTGTCTGCATAAAGGTCATTATGTATACCAATTTTGAAACGATTGTCATAAAGTTCACCAAAGATATCTAGTAAAAGTGTATTTTGGTCTGTTTTTAACCTGCCGCTAGAGGGCGCTTTTAGATGTTATGACGTCACTGGTCCAATATTTGTGAACCAGACCCTTGCTGGATTATAACATCGTTAAAAACAACTTGAAAAAATTTGCCACTTTTAAATTACAAGGCACTTCCGGTTTTGACCGGAAGCGGAAGTAGAGGTCATGTCATGTCACGTCACGCACACAATAAAAAATGAAGACCTATATTACCTCTTGTAATTTGACACCTGATGACGTCATCATGACGTCACAACCACTTGAAGGAGGTTTTATCAAGGTTCTAACATGGTGTAAATTTGAAGTTTTGAGTACAAGTAGTTCTTTAGACATAAATTATTGAAATTTTGAAATTTTCAACTTCCATTTTGAACCGAAAGTCAAGGTCAAATGGGGTCACTCCTTGTGTAGCGTTTGTTGGGTTTTCCAAGACCTGTCCGATGATAGATTGATGCCAAATCCATTCAATAGTTAATGAGTTATGAATTTTTGAAATATTAAACTTTGATTTACTGTAATTCGACACCTGATGACGTAATCATGACATCACCTAGTTATACTCTAACTACATGCAAAGTTTCAAGTTCATCAAAGGTTTTCAACTATGCATTTGGTTGCGGACAAACCCACCGAGAAGAAAAAGATAAACTTTAAAAAAACTTTAAAAATTAACAAACAATAACAAAGAGTTGTTCGGGCTTCTATAAGCCCGAACACCTAAAAACCGAACAAAAACAAAGAGTTGTTCGGGCTTATTGCCGGAACACCTAAAAAGAACTTAAAAACTGGACCAGCTAGTTAATTTTTATGACAGCTTTACACTTCAGTCCCTGTACCACCCAAAACCAGCCGGTCATTTACTCACTGTACCGCCCAAATCTACATGTGATATCTCAGGTTCTACACATGCTAAGGGGTCACACCAACTATTACCCTGAACCACAATGCTCAAAACAAAAAACCTGTCTCTTACAAGACTGAAGACCTATAGATTCGTAAAAATCACCAACACTCACAACTGTAGATTGCCCCAAACTGAGTCATGAAAACATATTATTGCTAAAAAGAGGATTTGAGCACCCACACTTCTAATGGCGCGATCGTTAAACTGGCTCCTTTTGGTCACCCTTTTTATATTCGCCTACCACATTTCCCTGTCACAATCACAAACATTGTGAATATAATAAACTGACACAGACCCTACCCATACAACTTGCAACAATTATTTTGCAAACTTATGGTTTTCAAGTCAACAGTCATAAGGTGTCACTGAATTGGACAGCGCCATGGTTTATTTACCAAAGCATGATCTGAAGACTGAAATGGTTCAAAAATACGGTCTACGGTCTACGGTCTACGGTCTACGGTCACCATTGAAAAGAATGGAGTAATCGGAAATCAAATTTATAATGCTTTAATTTCTCCAGGTAATATGAACCATATTGTATAGTACAATGCATTTAATGCGCAATAATGTATGCAGCTATATAAAAACTGACAACGCTTAAATTTCGCTGTGCTTTTGCCTTTTGTTCTGGTTTGAAATGACAGTGCAGTTCCTATGAAGCTCATTGCGAATGCCAGAGTATGAGTAATACTTACATTGCATTACTTCCACACACTCAAACTGTTTTTAAGTTATAACCCAACAACTGTTAGCTCAGAATACTCAACAGAAGGCCTCATATACTGAACATTTATTATAGCTGAAAATTTACAAAACAGTTTTCAGTAAAAAGATTTACACATGGCCTAAGCCTATTAGTCCCATCTGAGATTATCCTGTACATGAATATCAAGTAGTGTAAGGCACACCTTGCATTGCTGTTTAGTCTCAGCCATGTTTGCATTACTAGTGTAGATTGACCATACATGTACCTGATTGATGTATTATTTATTAGGAGAGACCACGCCCACAGTTTGCAGCTAAAGCTCCCATGATGGAGAAGAACCCAATTACTGGCATTATGGAACCCTACTTCCCTGAAGATATCCGCAAGAAAAGATGGCTGACTGGAGTAGGAATCATGTGTGGAATGGTAAGATACTTGTGTCTTCAAATTACGTCAATATCAGTGAAATGTAAGAAGCTGGACTGTTCTTTTTTGCAAAGGTTTTTTTTTCTTCACACTCTATGGCCATTCTGAATCTAAAGGTTTCAGCAATGGCTAAGGCTGATGGCCATAGCCACTACTAAAGCCATCAATGTGGAGACTGCCTAATACTGGCTTGATAACCAAGGAGCTGCATAGTTTGTACAGCTGTATTACTACTTTTCTAATTAATTATAATACCGACACAAACCAATGTTTTACAAAAACTAACGACACAGTGTAACATATTGTAATGTAGTTGATGTTGATCCTTTTTTGTCTTTTATCCACAGGTTGTATTGGTTCTGATCTTCATGGTTGGTGTCATCATGTACCGTGTACTGATTGATATTCCATTATCACAGAATGCAGTATTGAGGAAAGAATCACAATCTATTGCTAGTATGTCTAGTGCTGTGGTCAATCTAATCCTAATCATGGTGTTAGGTCAGGTGTATCAGACGCTAGCTGGAATCCTCAATGATTGGGGTAAGACCTTTACTATGTTTTATACATTGGTGAACATTTGTTATAGAATCCATGAGACGACAGGTCTTTCACTAGAACAAGTCTTTCACTCACTGACCTTCCGGTACACCATTCAATGTGTATGGGAAAAGCATGGGACTGCTGTGGCCATGGTGGTTGTGGCTGTGATGGCTGTGGTCAAGGTGGCTGTGGTCATGGTGGCTGTGGCCACTGTGGTGGTGGCCACTGTGGTGGTGGCCACTGTGGTGGTGGCCCGTGGTGGTGGCCATCAAGGTGGTGTGGTGATTCAAAGAATAGACAGGAGAATTGATGATGTCATTTTGCCCTACACTGTTGCCCCGCACCGATGTATACTCTGTAATAAGAACTTTATCCTCCCTGTCTATACTGAGTTCTGCAGTAAAATAATCCACAGGCACCCTGTGTGGTATTCAAACCTAAAAACACCTTTAAAACAATAACAATAACACTTCGCATTAATGCTAAAAACTAGAAGCTAAGTATCCGCATCTCAGACAAATGTGTACATGCCCATTGCCCAAGTTTTATGTTTACTTGCATGTGCTGTCTATGACTGCTAGTGCAGTTTGGTGCCGATGATGCGATGATTGTGTAAGTGGTGGAATGCTTGTCTGGACAGTCAGGTATTTTTTAGCAAAAGTGACGTCATTAGTGCAGAGTGCTATTGATTTAGTCATAGCTGTACTTTATTATGCAAGGCGAGCATGGTATCCTGATAATAGTATTTTCATGCTTTTTATGACAGAGATGCATCGTACCCAGACTGAGTATGAGGACAATCTAACCTTCAAGGTGTTTATCTTCCAGTTCATGAATTTCTTCTCTTCTATCTTCTACATTGCATTCTTCAAGGGCAAGTAAGTCTCATTTGCAATATCATTAATTAACGTGGACATCTCAAAGTAGCAGTCCAAGTAAACATTGTCTAAAAGTTCAACACTTTTGAAAACACCAGTACTCCTTAAATTTTTTCGAGTGTATTCAATTCTTTTTCTCATTGTGGACACTTGATGCTTTGATCTTGATAAATATGTGGTTTGGACTGTTTTACATACTATTAAGCGATACTATTAAGCGATAAAGAAAAACAGATGAGTGTTACTTCAGGAAACAAAAAGCAAAACGGGCCACATTCACAAGGTAACACATATCAATGTAATACAACACCACAGGTATGCTACTTCATGAAAATTGAGAGAAGATCAAGAGGGAAAATTAAATGTAAAATGTTTGTCGGTATATATGAGAAATACTCTAGTAGGCCAGGAGATGTGTTATAAAAAATAATAAAGGTATTTTTGATATTTTTTATTGCTTTGAAGTCCTCTTTGAAATAATACTAACAATTTGTTTGAAATGTACGGGTTAGTGTCTTTGTATGGCGTCAGATGTACCAGCATGGGTTGGTCATGTCAGTTTATACACAATGCAAATAAATCTTCATTAAAAAAACAAAACATTAATATATTTGCTGGTACTGGTATTTGGGGTAAAGTTGATATTACCAGCAAAACAATAAAATTAGAGATAAAAAAGACTGACTGGGACTTTTTACATAATTTTACATCACTGATACAGCTACATGTAAGGTATGTAAGTCTGAAGCAGAGATAAGTAGATTAAAGGCAAATGTTAGAATGAATACAGGTACAGGTACAGAATGTTCACCAACCAGCAGACAGATTGTACATGGAATGTTCACCAACCAGCAGACAGATTGTACATGGAATTTCCTCATGTCATGGCACAGCTACAGCCAAATATTACAACCTCTCTTTGTTGAGGATTTCTAATAATTGTGGTATTTATAACCTCGGCTAAATTGAGCAACTTTGTAAGGGGGCGATTTGTTCATGGGGGTGGGGGGGGGGGGGAGATTTTAACTCACTGATAACAATGATTCTCAAGTCTAGATTTGATTTGTTTTCCCTTTCTACATATTTTCACACTAACATTCTCACCTTCCTCTTGAAAGCAGGTGACCTTTCTCTCTACAGATGACCTTTGCTCTCTTTTGGTGCTGTTAAGCCTTGTCTGATTTAATGGCTTTGGCAGTGGCTACATGTATGTATGGCTGGATTGCTGACTAGTCCTATTCTTTAACATTGTTGCTGCAGCCAATAGCCATAGCCAAAGTCTATTGATTCGGACAATGGCCTTTTTTCTTTTCATTAGATGATAGCCTGGTACTTTACTCTCTTTCTCTATATTCTCTTTATAGCCTGGTTATTTCAACTTCTTGCACACTGTTAATGGGAAGTGAGTACATTGTAGCATGACTATTATAGACTGCATGCTGGTTGTTATGTTGCATTTATTTCATTATGTTGATCAGTCATTAAGTCTATACATAAACGTATGCATGTCTTGAGGCAGATACTTGTAGTAATAGCATTATGTGTACATTTACGTGAGTTACTACATTAGAAGAGTCTCAAGGTTGTTCAGAATTGCATTCAATTAAAGTGTTTCCAGTTGTATCCACTGAGATAAACCACAAGGAATGCTCATTTCAAACTGTCTGAAGTGTAAGTCATCAAGCTTTGTACTCAGTTCTAGGTACAATGCACATTTAATTGTATCAATGTTCCCATGAAATAATCCAATACATTTACATCTTTAACTTCCATTGCCTTTGAGAAGAGTGTACAGATCTTAATCACTTCATTTAGGGATTAAAAAACCTTTTCCGTTATTCGTGTGGGATTATTTTTAGTCAGAAAACATATTTTTGTCCTTCCTATTATTTAGTTTTGTCAATGAAATTCTGTTCGGACACTCATATGAAGAATGTTTTTTATTGATAATTGCAGATTTTAATGGTTCAGTGGGTTTTTTAAGTGATCATCTGACAAGTCAAAGTGTTCAATCATAGCTCATAACAAAACTATTTCCATCTTAAATGCACAAAGATTAAGTGAATGTAGTGTGTGATGTTATAAAACACTATTTGGGCACAAGTACACATATATAACAAGTTGTCCTCGGGGGTCCTGTGAGTGAACATACAGGGAACTACATGTATGGTCCTCAGCTACATTCCAATCTTTGGTATATTTCATTTCACATTATGCTCTAATAAACTGTCAAAACATCCAAAATCTTTGGAACATTTAATCTATGTCCTCATACTTTCAGAGCAGGAATTTTGGGGTAGTTGAATAGGCAAATTCTATCTTGCCTCACCTTCCACCTCTGGGACCCGGTTCGAATCCCACCAGGGGCACCATGTGGATTGGGTTTTCAGTCCCTGCCTGATTGTGTGGGTTTTCCCTGGAATAATTTTGTGGGTTTTCCTCCCACATCAAAACTGAAACTTCCTTACTTGTCTTCTCTCCATGAGGTTCTTGGCTAGTCTAGTGATTAAGTTCACTTTTCTGAGAGTCCTTGGCTTCACAACCAGAATTAATAAATGAAATGAAATGAAATGAAATGAAATGAAATGAAATGAAATGAAATGAAATGAAATGAAATGAAATGAAATGAAATGAAATTCAACACTGTTTTGATTGAATATCATGGAAATTCAAGAATGAACAAAACATTCTTTGTACAAATGTAAACTTTCAAGGCCCAGGTACTTTAAATTTGACAAATTTCAAACAGGAAGTTTTGTATCAAATACAATGGCATTTTACAGCATTTTAATGCAAGTTGGGAGACTTGAAGTCTTTGTTCCTCTTTCACAAGGATTCTATCTATTGGAAAATCAGTGCAGCACAAAACTGAATTGCCTTTGTAGACACGCTGGAGCCTTCTTTATAAGATGTGATTACAATCTGCATAGTAACATTGTTGTGTTATGTCATAGCTCCATTACATCGCATAGTTCATACATCAGACATTCATTGTAACTCATACATGCTTTGACAGAAACAAAACATTATATTTAATGACTCAACATACACACAGTCTTCATGCTGAAGTGCGTTACCTCATTATGTACAGTCCAGTATCAACTTGTGACCTTTGACCTGCTTGTAGCTCAACTGAGTGAAGCCAAGCTGTGAGAGGCATACTTGTATCTAAAAAATAATACTTTTTCAATCAATTAATAGAACACTTAGAGGAAGGGTCATACTTTAGTAATAGCCTGGAAAAGCAATGTTATAATTTGTATCAGAAAGCCTACTTAATGGTAGTAAGCATCCTGCAAAATATGGCCGTGTCCGAGTTGGCGGCTACGTCTCTGGCTGCGCCTGGATCATTGCGTCATCATGTGTTGAAGTATAGGACATACTTAGCATCACCCTCAGCAATAGCCGTAGCTCTACCCACCAATCCGGATACGACCCAATTTCGTCTGAAATGCTCTCATTTATTAGAAACCAATATTTTAAGTATGTTGACAAATTTCATTCTCGGAAGATCAGAAATTTCTGTGGTGACGGTTTAAATACGACCAGAGATGCGGTTGGTTGGTACCCGCTGTCACCTCACTAAATGTTGGTGGATTCAACATTCTTGATGAAAATACTGTGAAAGTTTAAAACAAAAAAAATTATCTTCAAATGTAGGCACTGTATTCAACTGAAACTTTCACAGGTGACTTTTATTCTATGTGTCTTGATTATTTTGCCCATAAATCAAGTTGACAAAAACCAAACAATGGCCCTACCTTTACCATGTTTACGGTAAAAGTTAACATAGTGATTAAAGCACACATGATACTGTGTACATAGGTGCTTTGCAGAGATGTACAGCAAGTTCATGTGTTGCTCAAAGGTAACAATTTAATGAACAGAAATGTTCAAGATAAACATAATGAGGTAACACATTCAGAGTCTTACCAACTACTAAAGCTCCTTCTACTAATACTCAACTCTCATATCTCTGTCACACCTGATGTACATTTCTTATATGAGTTGCATGTATGTCTGTGTGTGTATTTGGAGTGAATTTGCAGCAGCCTCTGTAGTTGTCTGTATGTGATTGTTGTGTAATGATGTCTGCTGATTGTTGTAATCCATTGATGCTTTAATCCTTTCTACCATAAACCTCAAAATGTGCTACTGTAGGGAAGTTCCGGTTAATGTACTTGTGTACTTGGCCGTGTATAGCGTGTCGTGGCCGAGCGGTTAAGAGCACCGAACTCAAGCTCTGGTGTTTCTGTTCAGCAGAGTGTGGGTTCGAGTCCCGGTCGTGACACTTGTGTCCCTGAGCAAGACACTTAACTATAATTGCTTCTCTCCACCCAGGGGTAAAATGGGTACCTGTGAGGGCAGAGATGGTTCTTGTGATTGATTTAGCCTAGTAGCGCATATATTGCAGCACAGGCTGTATACTCCCCAGGGAGCTGAGATGGTTTAAGGAATGAAATAAATGGCCCAGTGACCAGGGGTAATAATGTTCGAAGTGCTTTGAGACGCCCTTGGGTGTGATAAAGCGCGATATAAATCCATATTATTATTATTATTACTTTATAAATAAGATTGCAGAGGAGAGTATTTAAAATGAGATGTCATCAAGCTACATCATGTATGTTTCATATTGTAACAGTCATGATTTAATCTGCTATAATGTGTAACAGCATGTTGCCTCTTTTACAAGTCTATATTTGTTGTTAGATTTATATTCATACAATCCAACCATTACCTGTTGCTACCATGTAAGCCTTCCAATGTTAATAGTGTGTTTTGTTATGTCGGTGTAAAAAGGCAGTAAAACCCGGTTCAAACTTAATGCAAAGCAAAGGGAATTTGACATCACAACTTTATAATTGCAGCAATTGTTTCACAGAGTTGAGCACATTCCAACTTGAGTGAAATGTTCATTGCGAATTTGTGACATCAAATTTGCTTTGCATACGAGTTAAGTATGAACAGGGCCTCAATTCTGCAACAAAGTACTATCTTGCGTGAGCACTCTGTGCAACAACTTCATATCTCGGCGTCCATTAAATTCGTGTGTACATCCGGGTTTTTTAAAGCCAGATACGACATGTTGAAATTTTAAAACTTACGTAAACCCTATTGTTGGAGATCCGACACAATGACACATGTGTATGAGCATGTTGCCCTGTACATTGTTATAAAAGACCTCATGTACATGATCATGTCAATTGATCACGTCATGATCACATGATGTCAGTTGAGTAGGGCTCCCTCAGATAGAGGTCAAAAGAAGGTTGCTCATTGGCCCATTTTGTGCGCTGTGCGTGCATGATGTGCAATTTCCATTGTTTCTTCATCATTTAACCTCTAAGATGGTGGCATGATGATGTCAATGCAGGCTCCATTCACTGATTCAGATTTCTCAGCATGATTAGTAAATCAAAATCACACACATTTAAAGTCGAGGTATTCATTCTACTTTTTGGCTCATACTCATTGTATTAAACACACACTCCGGTTATTTTGTTATAATCTATTTATGAAGCAAACTGCCCAGTTCACCTGACGTCATCACACATAAATCCTGGTTGTGCCATTTTGGTGGTCAGACTTCCTGCATGTTACTGTGCAGTGCGCATTTTAGGCAACCAGTGCATTGTTAGACACATCATATCTTTACATGCAGTTTGACTCTCAAAATGGCAGACCAAGTGCGGACAGTAGCTGCGTGTGACATCAGTGCAAGGCGTCAATAAGTGTCAAACAAAGGTTTAAATATACAAGCAATTCAAAATACAGTGTGCGACTGGAGAGGTAGTTCCATACTGCATCATTGAAAATGTTTACATCCTGTGCTATATAATCAAAGTTAATAAACAAAACTAATGGTTAATGTGCAAGTTGGAGTACACCTTAAGAAAATGGAGCTTAAGTTGTTTGAATGTTTCTCTATTCTGTTGTTATAGTTACATGTAAGTTAGCATTTCAGTTTTATTGGATCATTTCCATGTGATCAGAGATTCCAGCAATATATTTGATAGTAACAAGATATCTTACTATTATTACTGTGTAGATTCGTTGGTTACCCAGGTAACTATACCATGATATTTGGGTTGCGTAGCGAGGAATGCAGCAATGGAGGTTGCCTGGTGGAGTTAGCTCAGCAGCTTTTGGTCATCATGGTTGGTAAACAAGTCATCAATAACTGCCAAGAAGTAGCAATCCCGTAAGTCAAGTCTTTGTTCTATGCAGTGTTCTTGAAACTAATACTTTTGACTTGATGAGATAAGTAAGGCCTGCCCTTAACCCTCATTATGACATCTTCCTTTAGAATTCCAGCCTCAAATTGTTGGTAAAACTATTTTGAATTCTACATTTATTATTCAAATGCTTTAAACAGCTTAGTATTATAATAATTCCTTTCAATATTCTCTGTTCATAGAAAACTGAAGCAGTTTATACTTCGCTGGAAGTTGCGTGATTCCCTTGGTAACCGAGAAAGTAAACGATGGGAAGCAGACTACCAGCTGGTGCCCAATGATGGGCTGTTTGAAGAATACTTGGAGATGGGTAAACAGCTGTTATTTGTCATTTGTTCATTGGCTCAATTTAAGTCTACTGAACTCATAATAATGTATGGAATATATACTGCACTCTCTCTGTACCAGCCTGATTTTCAAGGGTGCATTACATTTACATTCTTAATTTAACATTTATACCAATAGACCCCTTGCATATGACGTCAAACTCTTAAAAAGCGCCCTCACTGAGGCCAAAAAGCGCCCTCACTGAGGTCAAAGGAGGCAGATGATTGGACGATAGGTGTTCTTTGTGCGTAAAATCGTGCGTGCGACCTCAGCGTCCGTGTAGCGTTTCGCGTTATGCAAGGGGTCTATAGCAACAACAAAAATTCAGATCAGAGTTTTTAGGAAAGTAAGATGGAGTACCTGTGTAGTGACCAATCTCATTATTTTTGGATTATATGAAAAACAATTGACTAAGTAAGCAAGTTTTCATCTCTCATTGTGCTTTGAAGAGAAAATCCTAGTGTGATAACTACTGGCCTCTTAACACTTTGCTGTTTTGTAAAGAATGTGTAGTTCGGTCACCAGTGGTTGTGTATGCATGTCTGTAACGAGAGGGTTAAACTTTCCACTTAGTCACATTTTATGATAATGTTATTTTAAACAGTCAACTTGTGCATAATATATTACTAAAACTTAATCATAATGCTTAGAATACAACCATCCAAGATTGCACTCAGTACACTGCCAAACAAAGTACAACCAAACAACTGTCTGGACTTGGACGGAAGTCTAGTTGATATTGTTTCAATCTCTTGTATATTGTGGAGTGAGCCATTGCTTGACTACGTTGGGTGTCATTTTAAGTTGTGCTGACTGAATACATTGACTGTAGATATCATCCTTGTGAATTGTGTAATGGTTATTTTACTACAGTGATCCAGTTTGGATTCATCACAGTGTTTGTGGCTGCTTTCCCTTTGGCTCCTCTCTTTGCTTTACTCAATAATTGGATTGAGATACGTCTGGATGGATCTAAGTATGTGAGTGAAGTACGTCGCTCTGTGGCTGATAGAGCTCAAGATATCGGCATTTGGTATGACATCCTGGAGTTTATTGCAAATCTAGCCGTAATGAGTAATGTAAGTATTACTTGGAGTATAACTGCATCAAAGCATTATTTATTTTTATATTTTTTTATTTATTTTAAATCTTTGGATATTGATACTAGCCCAGGTTGGACTCCTCCATTGCATACAACTCGACAGAGTCCATGGTATAAAGGTCCCATACCATTGCAAAAATTTTATGTTCATACCTGATGGAGGAAGCTGAAGCTTTGCTCACATGTTCTTCATGTCTGGAATTCCAAGAGTGCTGGGATCAGTATTGTTAATTCCATCCTTGGATGTCATAATTTTAGAAAAAATAATAAGAAATTCAACTTCGTTTAACTTCCTGTACCGGCTCGCCTGTGAAGACTTGTGCACATGTGTGTACATGTACCTGCGTAGCCATGCTCGTTCATGCAGCACGTTCTTCCTTCAAAGTTTGTTATAATGCGAACAAATTCACTTTTATTTTGGTGGTTACATTTTTCAATTTACCTAATTTTGACTACTGTACAATGTCTTGTTTCCTCATTTTGTATTTATTTTCAAACAACCGCCTTTGACAAAACCGAGAGGGGCTACAATAGGTACTTGATGAAAGTTTTGACTAGCCCTGGCACCTTCAGAAAAGTTTTTGGGAAAGGAAACTCATTACGTCGCTGGAATATAGGAATCAAGTTCTATGTTCAAACTCAAATTAACATGCATTTTATTCATGATGCCAAACTTCTTTTGACAGCCACTTACTCTGTCCATTATTGGTGACAACCATCTGTAGCAATCACTCTTGCTAAAACCAGTGGCCAGAAGTCCAAAAACATTGTTCCCCTTCAACACAGGTTTTAGTGTATATGGCATGCCACATTCTGTTATTATAATTGAGTCATCCATATTGACATAAAAATTATGATTTAAGAACTGCCTGAAAACTGACATATGTTCATCTGATTATGCATGCATTCATTCAATGAAAATGAACAGATACATGCTCACTACTCCAGCGCATATACATGAAAGATTGTCAGTTGCTATGCATGCTGCACATGCGCGCACATGGTCACACGGTCAGTTGGTACATGATGATCACAGCAGAAGCATGGAACTCCAATTTAATTTCTGGAATAAAGTCGCCCATGGATATATTTATTATTTTTAGACCAATCAAAAGTGTAGTTCAGGATGCCAAGATTATTTATACAAATGAAATTCGAGCTTCTTAAATCAGACAATGATATGAAAAAACATGAGTTGAATTTTTGTTGGCATGTAGAGATGCTTAATACCAAGGATATCAGTGCAGTGCAATGGAAACTGCCGTACTAAACTCCTACCATCATATATTCACAAACCCTTTTCTTCACAAACAAATTTGTTCTACGTGTTTTACTTTGTTTTCTTTCAGGCATTTTTGATTGCATTCACCTCTGAGTTTTTATCTCGGGTGATGTACCAATACAAATATGATTTCCATTTGCACGGATACACAGACTTCACCTTGTCACATGCACCAAACGGCACCACCTCTGAACCATGCAGGTAAGTTGTCTACATAATGAGTCTTGGATCTATACCCACTCCAAACAAGGGCATTGATAAACACATTTCTTACAATGAAAGAAAATACTGAGAACACCTTGAGAAAAGCCACAAACTTTACTGCATTCTCATATAATTTGATTTTACATTAACACTCGGCTTAACATTCACAAGTCCAGATTATCTTATGGCAAACACGCCTTCTCACACTCTGCTGCTGAACTTTGGAACAGTCTCCCAATTAGTGTCCGTGATTCTTCTTGTGTTACATTTAAGAGTAAACTTAAAACTTATCTCTTTCCTAAACAGTAGATTTAAGTTTTGTTCTAGCCTGTTTTAATTTATCCTTTTCTTTTGTTATGCGCTTTGATCATGTTTTGGAAAAGCGCAGTATAAATGCCCGTTATTATTATTATTATTATTACATTGACTAATCCGAGTTTTTGAATCTGTCTGATTTGATGGATTCATTGCACAGCCAATTCATCCAAGGTATTGGTGGCATGGCTTGGCCGATCAGTCAAACACACTGGACTCAAGCTCTGGTGTTTCTGATCAGCAAAGTTTAGCTTTGATACCTGGTCTTGACACATATGTCCTTAAGCAAGACACTCATCAACCATTATTGCTTCGACCTTGGTCTCGAGTGTCGTGTAATGCAAGTAAAAGAACCCAGTACAATTTTTGAAAAGAGAAGGGGTTTCGCTCCTAGGTTTTCAGGTATGGTTGGCTGCAGATTGCACCACAGCATCTTGTAAACTGGTTAAGTGTCATAAATGGGTTTTATTTTCAAACATAGTTCCACACCTTGTAGACAAAATAATGAGTGCTTTGAGAGGCCTCAGGGTTGAAGCGCTATAGAATAACTACTTATTATTATCATATAACATGTATTCTGGTTACCAAAGACCATTACACAAAACACTTTGTAAATGACAGAGATCTAATTTGCATATTGATCATGTGCCTGTGTTGAAAACATTTGCCTGCACGGTAGAAAAATGGCATTGTGATCTTACTCTTTTTACAAACTGGTAGAAACCAGATTTCAAGCAAAGTGTATGAATTCATCCTGTTTGCAGAACTCAAGTCATGACGTAAGGCTTTTTTTTAAACTGCTGTTTGGGAGACTTATGACTGAGTCACTTCAAAGTTTTACTACCAATGAAAATTAAACTGACAGCTTTAATCATACAGAACTGTCAAAATGTTTAATTTTGTAACTGTTTTATTGCGTTACTAATTCCAATAACAGGAAAGAAGGTTTCAGGCATTTTTATAGAAACCGATTTACAAATTTTGAGAATTTTGCGAGTGGACAGATTCCCCACTTAGCAAAGATATTGACATTTGTTAGAGCCTTACTGCATTGAATTGCGTCACTTTACCAACATGATAGGCATTTGTTTCTGACAAGCTGCCTGTAAGTTGAGAGGTCATATCTGACAATGTGGGGGGAGTGCTTTTATCAGGTCAGGATATCCAGTTTGGTTTTATGCCTGAATTCAGATTGACTCGGTCTTCATGACTTATATTGTGTACATGTTTGATACAGATACAAGGATTTCCGTGATGATGAAGGGAATCATACCACAGTCTACTATCAACTACTGGCTGTTAAATTAGCCTTTGTCATCATTTTTGAGGTAAGATTATTGGCTCAGTTGAGGCCATCACCTATGACCATCTTGGTGTTGTCATTTTGGGGGTCACATTTCTTATGTGTGTTTTACTGTGCATTTTAGGCGATGCAATTGACTCCCAAGATAGCAGATGATGATCAGTGTAAGTGGTGTAGTGTGAGGTCAGTGTAAGTGGTCTAGTGTCAGGTCAGTGTAAGTGGTCTAGTGTCGGGTCAGTGTAAGTGGTCAAGTGTCGGGTCAGTGTAAGTGGTCTAGTGTCGGGTCAGTGTAAGTGGTCAAGTGTAAGTGGTCAGTGTCTGGTCAGTGTAAGTGGTCAAGTGTCTGGTCAGTGTAAGTGGTCGAGTCAGTGTAAGTGGTCAGTGTAAGTGGTCAAGTGTCAGGTTAGTGTAAGTGGTCAGTGTAAGTGGTGTAGTGTGAGGTCAGTGTAAGTGGTCTAGTGTGAGGTCAGTGTAAGTGGTCTAGTGTCGGGTCAGTGTAAGTGGTCTAGTGTCAGGTCAGTGTAAGTGGTCTAGTGTCAGGTCAGTGTAAGTGGTCTAGTGTCAGGTCAGTGTAAGTGGTGTAGTGTGAGGTCAGTGTAAGTGGTCTAGTGTCAGGTCAGTGTAAGTGGTCTAGTGTCGGGTCAGTGTAAGTGGTCAAGTGTCGGGTCAGTGTAAGTGGTCTAGTGTCGGGTCAGTGTAAGTGGTCTAGTGTAAGTGGTCAGTGTCTGGTCAGTGTAAGTGGTCGAGTCAGTGTAAGTGGTCAAGTGTCAGGTTAGTGTAAGTGGTCAGTGTAAGTGGTGTAGTGTGAGGTCAGTGTAAGTGGTCTAGTGTGAGGTCAGTGTAAGTGGTCTAGTGTCGGGTCAGTGTAAGTGGTCAGTGTAAGTGGTGTAGTGTGAGGTCAGTGTAAGTGGTCTAGTGTCGGGTCAGTGTAAGTGGTCAGTGTAAGTGGTGTAGTGTGAGGTCAGTGTAAGTGGTGTAGTGTGAGGTCAGTGTAAGTGGTCTAGTGTCGGGTCAGTGTAAGTGGTCTAGTGTCGGGTCAGTGTAAGTGGTCTAGTGTCAGGTCAGTGTAAGTGGTCTAGTGTCAGGTCAGTGTAAGTGGTCTAGTGTCAGGTTAGTGTAAGTGGTCAAGTGTGAGGTCAGTGTAAGTGGTCAAGTGTGAGGTCAGTGTAAGTGGTCAAGTGTCTGGTCAGTGTAAGTGGTCAAGTGTCGAGTCAGTGTAAGTGGTCAGTGTAAGTGGTCAGTGTAAGTGGTCAGTGTAAGTGGTCTAGTGTGAGGTCAGTGTAAGTGGTCTAGTGTGAGGTCAGTGTAAGTGGTCTAGTGTCGAGTCAGTGTAAGTGGTCAGTGTCTGGTCAGTGTAAGTGGTCAAGTGTCGGGTCAGTGTAAGTGGTCAGTGTAAGTGGTCAAGTGTCGTCAGTGTAAGTGGTCAGTGTAAGTGGTCAGTGTCTGGTCAGTGTAAGTGGTCAGTGTAAGTGGTCTAGTGTCGGGTCAGTGTAAGTGGTCTAGTGTCGGGTCAGTGTAAGTGGTCTAGTGTCGGGTCAGTGTAAGTGGTCTAGTGTCGGGTCAGTGTAAGTGGTCAGTGTCGGGTCAGTGTAAGTGGTCAAGTGTCGGGTCAGTGTAAGTGGTCTAGTGTCGGGTCAGTGTAAGTGGTCTAGTGTCATGTCAGTGTAAGTAATCTAGTGTCATGTCAGTGTAAGTAATCTAGTGTCATGTCAGTGTAAGTAATCTAGTGTCATGTCAGTGTAAATGGTGTAGACAGTTTGAGAGACGTTTTTAAACCGGACCAGGACTCCAAGCTTTCTAAGCTATGTTTTAAAGGGGATGCAAATTAAACCTTTAAATATTTGTGTGTTGTTTTAGCATTTTGTCTTTGGTATCGGTCGATTCATTGATTTTGCTGTACCTGATGTACCTGAAAGCCTAGAGGTCAAGATTAAGAGGGAAGCTTACCTTGCTAAACAAGCTCTGCAAGAGATCCAGGTGAGTAACTGAAATAACTACAGCTCGAACATTAGTGTTGCTCTCCAATGCCTCAACTTGATAAACAACTTCCGAACAGGCTAACTCCCAAATGAGACCTTGATATCCCAAATGAGGCCCACAAATGAGGCTTTGATCCCAAATGAGGCTTACTGGTAGTTATTCCAAAAAGAGGCTTTGATCCCAAGGCCCACAAATGAGACTTTGATCCAAAATGAGACTTTGATCCAAAATGAGACTTTGATCCAAAATGAGGCTTTGATCCAAAATTATCAGTTACATTGTTTGCTTGTTGCTCGTTCCTATAACAAGTTCATTTTGAATTTATTAGTGTTGACAAATTATATTGATGTCACATGCACAGTAATTAATGTATTGCTATTACATGCACTGATTTCACATGCACAATAATGTATACTAATGTCACATGCACAATGTATATTAAAATAATCAGCCATAACCCAATGTCAGGATGTGTCTAACATGGTGGCTGTTGCTGTTGCTGTTGCTGTGGCTGTTACTAAGGGCAGCCTATGCTTCATTGCATGTTAGCTAGCTGTTTAAGCCACAGCCATTTAGTTGGAAACAGCCTAACAAATTAAGATCTATACTTGTCTTGTGGTATGTTTGACTGTCATTTCTCTGTATTTGTATAATAACTCTGCTCTTTATTGATTTGGTTTTATAGCACTGTATACTTGATGGTTTCCAAGTTCTACAGAACCCACACATTTCCTTGTAGATGTTCAAAGCAGACGTGGTGTCTAATAGTCTCAAAAATCCAACCCAGCTCAAAGTTTTATTTGTTGAACTTGAAAAACACTGAGTACAGAATACAGTGACTCTCTGTGCATGAAGGCAATGACATTTTTATTTTTTGCTTTGCAAAACAGCATCATACCAAGCACACTCAAATTGAATGAGATAAATGCAAATTGATTTTCAAAATATAGATGCACGGTCTCTTTACATGGGACATCTTATTTTGTTTTCCACAAAATTAGGCTAAAATGTAAGTTGCATGTCCATGTGTCTCCATGAACTAATGTGACTGGGCGGCTGCACAGCGGCTGCTCAGCGGCTTCTCAGCAGCTGCTCAGTGGCTGCGCACAGCGGCTGCTCAGCAACTACTCAGCGGCTGCTCAGCGACTGCTCAGCGGCTGCTCAGCGACTGCTCAGCAACTACTCAGCGACTGCTCAGCGGCTGCTCAGCGGCTGCTCTGCGGCTGCTCTGCGGCTGCTCTGCGGCTGCTCTGCGACTGCTCTGCGACTGCTCTGCGACTGCTCTGCGACTGCTCTGCGACTGCTCTGCGACTGCTCTGCGACTGCTCTGCGACTGCTCTGCGACTGCTCTGCGACTGCTCTGCGACTGCTCTGCGACTGCTCTGCGACTGCTCTGCGACTGCTCTGCGACTGCTCTGCGACTGCTCTGCGACTGCTCTGCGACTGCTCTGCGACTGCTCTGCGACTGCTCTGCGACTGCTCTGCGACTGCTCTGCGACTGCTCTGCGACTGCTCTGCGACTGCTCTGCGACTGCTCTGCGACTGCTCTGCGACTGCTCTGCGACTGCTCTGCGACTGCTCTGCGACTGCTCTGCGACTGCTCTGCGACTGCTCTGCGACTGCTCTGCGACTGCTCTGCGACTGCTCTGCGACTGCTCTGCGACTGCTCTGCGACTGCTCTGCGACTGCTCTGCGACTGCTCTGCGACTGCTCTGCGACTGCTCTGCGACTGCTCTGCGACTGCTCTGCGACTGCTCTGCGACTGCTCTGCGACTGCTCTGCGACTGCTCTGCGACTGCTCTGCTCAGTGGTCCCACATGTAGTACATCTTGAATTGGATATAGGTTGATACTATCTGTCTTGTATTGGTGCATGTTGCAGATGTTTTGCATGTGAAGTGTCTTGGCTTACCTGATTCATAAGTTACTGGTAATTTAACAATTAAGAGTGAGGCATTGAAATAATAACTATACATACTGTCTGGATGTATAAATAATCACTAAAAGGATGCATATATAGGTTACATCCGGGATTAATCTCAAAGAAGATTCATAATTAGATATTTAATAGTACAAGAATGTGGTTGCATATAACATCAAGTTTGCTGGTGGTGGTTGCTGTGGTTCTATGGGAACATTAATCTTTGTCTTTGTCTTGTGTTTTGTTACTTTCTTGTTTTCCAGGCTGATAAACTCTGACAACACACACTGACTATGTATCACTTTAAACAACTAATCCAATTAGTAAACCCTTGAGGGCAGTGTTGATTTGATCCCTGACTATGATTTCATTTCAAGTAATGCTGTGAGGACAAGAGGATGACTGATGGATAATGTATCATCATAACAGGAGAAACATTGATGTCTTCAATAATCAGGTTATAAGAATACCCCAATTGGGGTAGATTTATTGTCATTTGGGATAGCTAGTATCTCCAGTGGTATAGTTTCCAATCACATGAAATGTATACACCTAGTTGGGGTAGAATTATTTTCATTTGGCATAGCTATTATCCGCAGTGGAATAATTAGTTTTTATATCCTGGATGGGGTAGTTTGGATGTCAAGACCCAATAAGTCAGAGCTTATCTTATATTTCGTGATGCTCATAGTTTATGTTGTGAAAATTTCTTTGTCAAATTGATTCAAACCAACAATGTCAAGCTGTGCTATGGAGAATAAGAAAGATCTTGTAAATTTGAACAATATATGCAAAGTTTAGCCTTAGTGTAATCAGACAATTGCAAATACATATATGTATGTAACTAAGTATTGTAGATCTCAAGAATGTTTTGTAGATTGTAGTCACAACACCAAGATTCTAAATCTTATTTCAAAGCATCATTTGAAATTAAGTAAAAAGAGAGGCATGGTAATGCCTGTGATTGAGAGTTTGATAGAATTAATGGTTTTCTGTTTGTAGTATTATTTCATGTTGTAATTTACACACATGGCCTTTCAAGGTCTGTAACTGACTGGTTTTTCTCGATTTTTATGCCTCTTTATTTGTCTTGATTTTAAACTTAACACTCTATCGTTTTTATATTTATACCCATGGCGAAACCAGGAACCCTTGCGCCCCCCCCCCCATGGCATGGGGTCTAAGATAAGAAAACTATGAAATAAAGTTAGCACTGTAACAAATCCGAAGGCAAAATCAAAGAAGTTTAATTAAAATCAGTCTTTAAGCTTTATTAACCCAATCGTAAAAGGTTGAAGTGGAAGGAAAAGCTCAGGAGTTTTAAGCATGTTTGAGCATTTCACACGTTGCGGTTAGGTTTACAGGGGTAACGTGCGTGACCTGGTTCCCACATCTGAAACAGACTGTCAGGTCTGTCAGGTCTGTCAGAACAAGAAGAAGAATAGACAGCACATTTCTCATTCCGTCAAAACAACAAGATGAATAGACAGCGCATTTCTCATTCCGTCAAAACAACAAGATGAATAGACAGCACATTTCTCATTCCGTCAAAACAACAAGATGAATAGACAGTACATTTCTTGTTCCACACTTTAACCCCATGCATCAAGGGACCCTAATCTATGGACCCCAATCAATCATTACTTGCAAGCTTTATACCTCATCGTTATTAGTAACTCGTAAACGCATAAAAGCGACCATCTCAACCTAAATATAGTGCCCTTATTACATACCCTTATTGTTTGGCCCCCACCTGCATTGCACTGCATTGAAAAGTGACTAGCTGCGCCACTTGTTTATAATACCTACATAGTTAGAATGAAATATGTCATTAATACTTGTTATTAACAATAATTTGATATGACAGTTAGTTTGACTCCAGTGACACATTGGCCAGAAAGAGAGGAGCTTGTTTGTGTCTTCTAATGTTTATTAATAATAATAAAACCATGACAGGTTTATCTTAGATTTGATATTTTATTTCTGTATTAACTAATGACAAGGTAAAAGATAAATGTAGAAAATTTGAAAAGAAGTTTGTATTTACATGTCCAAGGATTGACTAATGTATAGGTGTATTATATGTTTTATTTATTACTGTTAAACACACACACAGATCCTTGTCACTTGATTGGTGGAACACGCATCACGTGACATCCTTTATTTTGCCATTATACTGCCGCGCAACGCTCCAAGATTTACTATAGGAGTCCTATATGGATAGTTGTAGGACATTTCTAAAAAAATTGTTCCCTGCCCATTTGTCCAAAAGGTCCAAACGAGGCAAGGTTATGTCACTATTGGCGAACAAGGTGTGTACACTGTACATGGAGTCGTCCATGTTGTTAAGAAGGTTTTTTAAAAGGATTTTCAAAGTGTGGGGTGGACAAGTTTCTGTGTCTATTTCGTGTTTATTGTGAACAAAAATTACAAATGACAAGGATCTATTTGTGAGTTATATAAAACAAATATTGAACGCACTTCAGCATTGTCACAGAATATAATCACCTAGTGAAATTTGGCTTTTCCATTTCACTTGGCTTCGCCTCGTTAAATGGAACTAGTCCAGATTTCACCCACAATTATATTCTGCGAAAATGCACTCGTATTGCATCCAATGTTTGTATACTTCTTAGTGGCAACTTGATTCAAGGTATACTAATTATTGGAGATTTACATGTATATTTTGTGTTTAAGGCTTTACTAATAACTTATGTCACATTATATAAAAAAGATTTTATTGTAATTACTTGAGTTCGTGTCTTGATATAAGGTGTAGGGTTTACGGGTTATTTATTTTAAAAAGATATCATTAATTATCACACACGCTCATGGGATACAGCAAATTATAGCACTTCTGCCTCCCACATCCATCAAGACCAGGGATATGGGATGCAGAAGTGCTATATTTTCTTGTATTCCACGAGCTTGTGTGTGATAATGAATTTATCATCGAGCAAACTTGACTTGTGGCTTGAAACACACAATACGCTGAGTTTTAGAACCAGACAAAAATTGATGTGATATGGACCGTGCAATATGGTTTAATATTGTACTGTTGTTGCCATGGATTTACCAATCAGAATTGAGGATTCTAGTTTGCTTGAAAATAATCTAGAAGTTCAAACCTTTCACTTATTGACTAATGTATCAACAGCATCACAAACGTTTGTTTCGGGATTTAAAAGTTAACTAAAATAATTGTCTGTGATTGCAACACAAGGTTATCAGGCAAGTTATGTTGTTGAGCATAGTTACTAATACTTACCTGTGTCTCCAATGTAGGCCTAATTGATTGTGATCCATACAGCACCAATTGTATACAATACCAATTGTATACAATACATTTCACATGAGTGTAGAAACTTAGTTCCAAGTTTGGATTATGTTTTTGATTTTATATATTTTAATTATCACAAACGGCTATTATTACTTGACAAAATGGAGATATGAAATCTTCATGATATGGTATAGGTTTGAATGTATGTGAGGTGTACATGTTGCAGACATGTTACTTGGGCCCTTTCCTTGTTCCAGATAAACAATTCTGTTGGAGACTTTGACATATAAAATTTAACTTTATCTCGTGTAGGACTTAGTGCTGTACTTGGCAGTATTTATACCAAAGTTAAAGTCGTCCATCCATATCTTATTTTGACACACTGTACATGTGTGATAGGATGATTGATGAGACCATGTTGGTAGTGATGCAGTACCCTGTATCTTGCATGATATGGTTATCATAAAGGTAGGACTAATACAGCGATGTTGTTATGAAGAATTGCCTAGATCCATATTGTGCATAAGAAGCACAAAGGAACAACATCCTGCGGGAATGTGTGGAGGCTGTTGAATTGTGACTCAACATCCTGCGGGAATGTGTGGAGGCTGTTGAATTGTGACTCAACATCCTGCGGGAATGTGTGGAGGCTGTTGAATTGTGACTCAACATCCTGCGGGAATGTGTGGAGGCTGTTGAATTGTGACTCAACATCCTGCGGGAATGTGTGGAGGCTGTTGAATTGTGACTCAACAAGCCTGCTCAACTCACCAGGGCTCAATTTCATAAAGCTGTTTAGCAGAAAATACTGCTTGGAAAATTTCTTTGCTTAGCAAAAAATGAGCGGGGCACCAGTTGCAACAATGTTAACTTTATGGAATGTTGGCAGGTACCCGTTTCTGCTAAGCAAAGTTTTTCTGCACTTAGCAAGTTTTTGTGCTTACAGGCTTTATGAGACTGCATTATAAAGCAATGTATGGTTCAGGTAGAGTACTTTCCTTTGATGTTTCTTGGTCTTTTGAAGTGGATCTATGGTAGCATATTTTTACTAATTCCTTATCTTTTTACAAATCTAGCTGGTAGAGACTGTATGTGGGCGAGTAACTCCCATCAATTGAATAGAAACATTCTATACCTTCAAATGTACAGCTATGACCATGGTAGGAAAAAGATAAGGTAACAATCAATCCAATCAACTTGTATATCATTGATACCTCATACTTTGCTACATACAAATCTTATCTTCTAGTAAAATTATATCCTCGAGTTCAGTTTGAACAATTTAAAATAAATTATATAACTTAATTTGTGATAGCCCAAGAAAATATAATTTACAGCCCAAATTACAAATATTTGTGATCTATTTCAAGCTCTAGAAACACTGTCAGGATGGTAAACTAGAGAACTAATTACTTAATAATGTTAAATGTTAACTTCCCCTGTATGAATAATATAATATAAAAAAAACAAGAAAGCTTAGCTGCAAGCCTGTTGAGCTATTGTTTGGATTTGACTGGGATGGCTTCAGATTGAGAAGTTCAGGTATTAGTCGAGCTTTGTATGGAAAATGGAGCAATACATGAAGAGGGGTACTAAAAATTGGACTTTTGTTTTTGTCATTACATGAAACGGAAACCGTGTACAGGTATGTTATACACTGCTTTGTAACATCAATACCGGTACTTGTGTAGTGGTCTATGCACGGCTGATACTTCAGAGGCAACAGGGTCAATTGATTTGATATAATCATGTAGAAAATCAAATTTCCTTCATAGAGGTACCCTCACCATCTAGAAGTGTCAGGTCATATCTAACTGCTTAATAATTAGATGACCCTGGCTTTACTTCTCTTTTGATGATTTAATCATTCTTTATTCATATAAAAGAATGTTTGCAAGTATTCAGTCAATAAAACAAGTCTCTCCAAGTTCATTAACAGGAGCTGTGTTCCGTTGTCATTTTATCACTGTTGTATGAGACCTTTGCCTTAAATTCAATATCAACGCTGCTTTATCAATGCTTTGTTTACAACCAACTCCCAACTTCCCTGGACAACAAACTAAAAACTCAGTATTGTATTTATTTAGAATATATTGAATTGTTTATTATTTATCAATATTGTTGCAATTTATTGATTCAGAACTTTTAAGTTCCCCAACATGGCACATCTTCATCTCAATATACAAACCTAGTACATTAATTAATCCAACACCATTTTGGCTGGCTTTAGTTTTTAGTTTCTTCTCTTTTAAACATTCACTTCTTTTACATAATTTCTGCAGATAAAGAGTGATTTTCAGGTGAATACACTGCGTAGTTATCCTTCAATCAGGCAGTGTATAATCAATCATTCAAACAAAACACAATTCTCTGAAAATAAAACAGCACAGACAGAGTATCTCAAGCTTCATATTAAATAAACAACATATCATATTAAAGTGATCAATGCTACAACTTTTCCCACAAATTGTAGTCCAGTGATGACCAAAAATAGAAATAGTTTGTTAATAATTAAAAGGTATTAAACAAATACTGCATTAACATTAATAATATATTTGATAGAGTTTCATATGTTCATAACTAGATTTGTTTGACTAATAAGCCAACACTCAGTCTCTCATCACCTCAAAACTGTTTACTTATAAACTACTGCTTAATATCAAGAAATGAAAAGAAACAAGATGAAATTTAAGAAAAATAAACATGTACAATATATGTTCAATTCATTATATATTACTGATCTAAAAATCAGACTGAAAATAATCCTGACCTCTGAATACCAAAAAATAGTCCTGACAAATAGCAATGAACAGACAACTCTAAACATAAACAAAGCAATTTAATGAAACAGAAGGCAAAAGAAAATTTAAAAGTAAAATATTTTAACTACACCACTACAATGAAATGAATTTGAATTCAGTAACACATGACGCCTTACTTTATTTAAGCACAATTCTATTGCTGAATTATTTACTAGTTTATTTGTATCCTTGTGATTGTAAAGAGTAAGACGATTGATAAGTACTAATAGAAACTTCTTGTGTTAACCTTTGACCATTTTTTATGATCACATGTATCCTCCCACTACTAGCTGCACATTAGTAGGAATGTTGACTTAGGATTCCAGTTGGGTCATAAGTATTACAGCTTATATCTACATTATAGTTATACATCCAATGCTAGCTACCGTAGCTCCTATTTTTGTACTGTTTGCAATTTGACGTTACGTCATTACTTTATACCAAGATGAACATGCGAGGATGACATGGTAAATATTGTCTAACTCAATCTCCTGTACTGTTATTTGTCAAGCTGGTCATAGCGAGGAGTTGTATTAATCAAAGGGCAAAGAAGTGGACAAATAATTAAATAAAGTAGCAAGACTTTCAATCTTGGTTAATCAAGAAATTTTTGCAATATTAATATTAATATTACTACAAATAAAAAAACTATTAGTCACACAATTGTTAAAACCCAAGTATGTGGAATGTTTCTCAATAGAAGACTATTAAGATGATGCTTAGTGATTGATAAGCTTTGAAGCTAATTGCTTTGTATTATTGACATACAATGCAAACCATCATCAACTACATGTACTGCTCTGGTACCTAATTGTCAAATATATACATTAGTGCATAGAGAATAGTAAGTAAGAAATAGCAATGCAGTGCTTGTTGAACTTGATTAACAAAATATAATCAACAAATACATTTCTGTTTTTTTATGGAACATGAACTAATAAGAAAAAATTGTAA
Organism: Leptasterias polaris; assembly: GCA_037783415.1. Taxonomy (NCBI): domain Eukaryota; kingdom Metazoa; phylum Echinodermata; class Asteroidea; order Forcipulatida; family Asteriidae; genus Leptasterias; species Leptasterias polaris. The sequence continues at coordinate 2,324,201 of JAZGTN010000202.1, forward strand.
TGTTAAAAACACAAATCCATATCAAGGTTTTCAACAAGTTTGAAATACTTCAACCTTTATGAGTCCTTTGCAGCATGCCTCAAAAGTTCACTTTGCATTGCGTTGAGTATGAGCCAGAATTACATCCACATGTTAACATTACAGATAAGTGTCTTCAAGTACACTGACAGGCAAAGATAAAGGAGAGAGGGGATGATGTACACACTAACAAGGTTTGTTCTTTGATTGTTTCAATAATTGCAGATTAATTCTGATATTCAAATTTTATAATAAGGAAATTAATTTGGTAGCCAGAGATAAAAAACAAATACTTGTTATATCTTAAGATGAGAAAGCATGTATCCATGGACAAGGCAACATGGTATTCAAAATGCATAAATAAAGATAATAGGATCCATTCCATTCAGCATAAAGAGCTAAATATCAATTGTTTGATTTGAAAAGATAGGAGGTTACATCTACAAAGAATAAAAAGCTTGCAGCATAAAGCTAATGATGTATGCCGATTATTCCTTCATTTAGTATGTTACAGTGAAGATGAAACCAATACACAAATAATGCAGGATTTAAGTGAGAAATGAGAGCAGGGCTGGACTTCACAAAGCACTCGGATGCCACAGTGACTTGTATTGTGACATCACACTTTGCTGAACAATTAAGATTGATGCACATCTTAAGATCAGTCTTAGCTCTTCCTGAAAATCAGCCCAGCAGCATTATCTGGGTCTAGTGATTAGACCATGGTCCCCATGTACCTGGGTCTAGTGATTAGTGTTTAGACCATGGTCCCCATGTAGCTGGGTCTAGTGATTAGTGTTTAGACCATGGTCCCCATGTTGAAGATCCAGTAACTACTGATGGCCTTGGGTTTTCAGCAACACCAATACTAGGGAAGTCCATAGTATTAGATGTATCAGGAGGTTTATTCCATGGGGCACCACGTACTACAAAGCCAGGGTTATCAGCTTTAGGTTGTTGATCTTCATTATGGCGGCTTGGAGGCTTAGTATACTGCTGTAACTCCACAGTCTCATCCATCTCTTGCAACTAAACACACACAAATATAACAAAATATACACTGTCATAAAGGAAAGCTCAAACTCTGCTTTTTTATTCAGCATTTTGTTGTGAATATTTCTGTCGGGTAAAGTTAGGAGTGTTGAAAATTATTCTTTGTAATAATATGAAAGTGACCAAACTTCGACTACATTCAAATACAAAGCAGTTTAGACTTGCAATCAAATGCCAAGTTTGAGTAAAGTGAAAGTTTGCCAGTGCTTCTTATGCATGTTAACTGATATGCAGAGGGAAGATTAATGTGAAACATTGGATTGCAATCAGCTACAATAGTGAATCATGCTAAATAAGCTCAATACAAACTCTTACTAAACACAAATATAGATGTAGGGTAATTCTTATCAATCCTATTGTTCTTTGAAATACATCAGGTCAATATGACATGAATGCAACCGATTGATGAACATGTACTTACATATTCCTCTTGCCGATTGAGCAGATATTCCTGGCACTCATCTATATTCTCATCTAGACCAGTAATGGTTACTAGATTAGGATTAGAATCAGTACTACGAGGGAATCGGATATCCACTTTGTATAATTCCATGACTTTATTGATAGCTCTGCCCTTAGCACCAATCAGTCTGCTATGGATACGATGATCAATCTCTATCTCCACAGTGTGTTGATCCTCCTGTTGGTTCATTCAAATTCAAATCATTCTATTCAACATTGCTCCTGAGAAACTCATATCAAACCATAGCAGTTTTTGAAAATAAGAAATATGGTAAGTAGCTAGTAGGGAGTCCAAATTGACTTAAATTTGATAATGCCATTTGAAGATATCACATCTCGACTTACATTTTGTCCACATCCAACAAAAAATTCCCAAGAGAATATACATTGAACAAAAGTTAATTTTTTTCCTACTCTAGATTGTGGGATAACCAATTCTGGAATATATTACTCCAGGGCACCATTTCATAAAACAAGTAACCAGGTGCAACAAAATTATACTTTAGAAATGCTACCATCCAAAATACTATGTTACATTTACTATCTATGACTGGTATCCTGCTCATTTTTGCCTATCAGAAGATTGTTAAGCAGTGTTATCTGCCTAAGTATCTCTATGATATTGGGTGCATGTCATCAACTTAGTCAGGTGTTCTTTAATAACTAAAGTTTATTGATTGTACATACCAAGTTATGAACAATATCCAAAATGGCCTTCTTGGCTGCCTGAACATTCTTCTCATATCCAACGATAGTAATGATGTTAGGATTGGCAGCATTACGATCAGCAAACTGGATATTCTTCACTTTATGCTCCTCTTTAATCTTAGTGATAACCTGTCCTTTACGTCCAATGATCTTAGGATGATACTTCGTGTCAACTGCTACTTCCTCACTGAAGTTCTGCAGACGCTGTGTTCAAGAAAGGATAAAATTTGACATGTTAGGAATTCATTATAGAAGACATAAAAACCTTGGTATTGCATTCAACACTGCATGTGCAAAATCTAAATTGTCAAAGATGCTTTAATCTACAATCTCTATTGAAGGAAGTCATTTGGAATGAATTAGGATTACGGATGATGCCATTTTGGTAAAGTTTATGTAAATGCATTTGGGAACTGGATTGTCTAGATTTGTCTTCTTCAACTTCGAGTATATTGTAACTGGGTTTATCTTTTACTTGCAGACATTCTTCCTTATTTCTGATAATGAAATGCAGGTATACCTATTGTTCCATCTAAATATCTTACATATTTTTTATATTTATTGAATAAGCCTGAAACACTCAATGAGGCTAACCAACTACCAGGAGCACTTCTGTGGCACTGTTGACTATTATTAAGAGTTTTGTAATGATTAACATGATAAACACTCAATGAGGCTAACCAACTACCAGGAGCACTTCTGTGGCACTGTTGACTATTATTAAGAGTTTTGTAATGATTAACATGATAAACACACATAAGTGTAGATAAACTTACTCTATCTTCCTCAGATAGATGTAATTCTTCCACACGAGCCTTTAATGCTTGTACAGCATTCTGCACATTAGGTGCTGGTCCACTCACTTTAACCTGGTTGGATTTCTGCATAGCTGGTGGAATGGCAATGTTTACCTAAAAAAATACACATAACAAGCATATCGAACTCCATTAACTTAAGCCTCAGTCACACCAAACTAGTTTTCAAAACGTCCGAACCCGTCCTAAAAGTAATCGTAAAACAGGTTGTGGTCTGGCTAGAACGACCATTGTCTATAATGTGACCCCGTCCATCTCGTCTTGATCCCGTCTGCAGTCCGTTTATATCAATTTCAGATCAGGTAAAATTACCCGTTCACCTCAGTCCAAGCCCGTCTGTAGTCAGTTTAAACCGGTTCGTAACTAGTTCTACTTCGTTCCAAGTACGGCAATTCTGTTTGTAGTCAGCCATCTCGTTTTAAGTACATTGCCACCCCGTCTAATTGCAACACGGGATGGTCGCCCAACATTTTTGAGCAGGCTCAAAGTTCTGGAGCACCATTACCGATCGAACCCGTCCGAGCCCGTCCATGAAGTTCGTAAACAGACCGTAAAAAGTTGCTACTACGTTCATTCTGTTTGCACACAGTTTAAGCCCGTTCGGCTAAATTTTCAGAACGTAGTGAGAATGAGTTCTCTGTGCATGTACCTTTTCCTGTTAGACCAACATTCCTAAACACTGCCATTTTGCATACCAGTGTTTGGTTGTCTCTTTCAAGGTTGCCCAGACCCAGCCTTGAAAATTAACTTGTAACATGTACATGTACATATACATGTACATGTACATGTAAATACTCAAAACCTAAAGCATTCACTCCTTTTTATTCATACCAAACAAAGCACTTGCTAATAGTAAACACAGTCAGTCTTTAGCAAATGCTTTCCAATAAAAGCATTTGCTTAGTTTTTATTCATACGATGCAAGAATGCTTAAAAATTATAGTAAAAGCAAATGCTAGCTTTAATACTAACAACATAAAACTATGGAGTACACCAGACAAAAATGTTATTTGACAACAATTATTCCATTCTTCAAACAATAGCTTGACTATTTCGAAACTGATAATTTTGTAAAACGTTTCTGCAAATAAAGTAGCAAATAGAAAAAGAGAGGGGTAGTCTTACTTCATATGTATCCATCAAATGTTTGATACCAGCTCCTTTCTGACCAATGACAAAACGATGAAAGTCAAATGGTACATCCACCTCCTCCGTTACTGGCACCAGTTTCTAGCAAGTTAAATAGCATCATATTTTATATAAGTCAACTTTAGGTGAATTAGTGAGACAATCTTATGCTCATCAGGGATCGACATTGAAACTGAGGCATTGATTTTAAAAGTCAGACTGGTAAATTTACGATTGGACAAACCTTGCAGTCTGCTGTTTTTCAAAAGAAATATACCTCACTGTGCATTTCGTTTATTTTATCAAATTATGTTCAAATGTTGACTCTGAGTCTGATAATTATATTTCAATTCTGTTGAGTATCATAGTGTACTTATATTTCAATTCTGTTGAGTATCATAGTGTACTTATCCTCAAGACAAATCAGATCAATCTTCTCTTAAAGCTTGTCCAAATAAAATAGTTTATAACTTATAATTGTTTTCCTAACTTTGTTTCTGGCCTTAAAAACTTATTTCTAAGTATGCAATATTGTGAATGTTCTCTCAAAATTCGGGCCCTGCTCATCTCTTCAAAAAAATTCCAACAAAATGCTTTATGGCAGCAACAACAGGCTGAGTGGCTGAATATTTTACATCATATCTTATATACTAAACTAACCTCCAATGCTTCCTTGGCTTGTTCGCAGTTCTCTTTCTTTCCAGTGATCATAATAGTGTCACACTTCTTGGGTTTATCCTCTTCATGAGCATCTCCATTAGATTCACCATTCAGTACCGGCTCCTCCTCTACAATAATACAACCAAATCATTAGAACCACCAATCAGTACCGGCTCCTCCTCTACAATAATAAAACCAAATCATTAGAATCACCATTCAGTACCGGCTCCTCCTCTACAACAATAAAACCAAATCATTAGAATCACCATTCAGTACCGGCTCCTCCTCTACAACAATAAAACCAAATCATTAGAACCACCAATCAGTACCGGCTCCTCCTCTACAATAATACAACCAAATCATTAGAACCACCAATCAGTACCGGCTCCTCCTCTACAATAATACAACCAAATCATTAGAATCACCATTCAGTACCGGCTCCTCTACAATAATACAACCAAATCATTAGAATCACCATTCAGTACCGGCTCCTCCTCTACAACAATAAAACCAAATCATTAGAATCACCATTCAGTACCGGCTCCTCTACAATAATACAACCAAATCATTAGAATCACCATTCAGTACCGGCTCCTCCTCTACAACAATAAAACCAAATCATTAGAATCACCATTCAGTACTGGCTCCTCTACAATAATACAACCAAATCATTAGAATCACCATTCAGTACTGGCTCCTCCTCTACAACAATACAACCAAATCATTAGAATCACCATTCAGTACCCGCTCCTCTACAAAAAATACAACCAAATCATTAGAATCACCATTCAGTACCGGCTCCTCCTCTACAACAATAAAACCAAATCATTAGAACCACCAATCAGTACCGGCTCCTCCTCTACAATAATACAACCAAATCATTAGAACCACCAATCAGTACCGGCTCCTCCTCTACAATAATACAACCAAATCATTAGAATCACCATTCAGTACCGGCTCCTCTACAATAATACAACCAAATCATTAGAATCACCATTCAGTACCGGCTCCTCCTCTACAACAATAAAACCAAATCATTAGAATCACCATTCAGTACCGGCTCCTCTACAATAATACAACCAAATCATTAGAATCACCATTCAGTACCGGCTCCTCCTCTACAACAATAAAACCAAATCATTAGAATCACCATTCAGTACTGGCTCCTCTACAATAATACAACCAAATCATTAGAATCACCATTCAGTACTGGCTCCTCCTCTACAACAATACAACCAAATCATTAGAATCACCATTCAGTACCCGCTCCTCTACAAAAAATACAACCAAATCATTAGAATCACCATTCAGTACCCGCTCCTCTACAAAAAATACAACCAAATCATTAGAATCACCATTCAGAACCAGCAAAACATACCAAGCTCAATGGCACAGATAATTGCAATTACAGAAATGATTGCATCACATGCACAATCATTGTTAAGCGTAACTACTGCTCACCTTCAGCCTGTTCAGCATTGGGGTTGCGATCAGGAAACTTTATTCCAACTTCATACTGACTTGTGACAAGTTGAACCCGAGATCCTTTAGCACCCATGATGGTACGATGATGCTTCTGAGGTATTATACACTCTATAGTCACTTGAGCTTCCTGTAAAACAATATCAACTATGGTTAGGTCTCCTTCAGTAGACATGAAGACACTGACCTTATTTATAATAACAAGGATTATATTTCCATCACCATGGAACTATGCTGTGGTATTACAATACTCAAGGAAAAAGCACAACAATTTATTCTGCAAATTCAACCGATAATCTTACATTATTCTAAATTGGCACAGCAAGTTGATGCTTCATTTAGATATAAATGACAAAACAAGGGTGTTTCCTTTGAAAGACTAGACGGTCAATAAGCTGAATGACAAAACAAGGGTGTTTCCTTTGAAAGACTAGACGGTCAATAAGCTGAATGACAAAACAAGGGTGTTTCCTTTGAAAGACTAGACGGTCAATAAGCTGAATGCAGGCTATCAATTACCATAAGGGTAAGGATTACTAGAAATCCAGACTAATTGTTCTTACCAAGTCAGCAACGATCTCAGCAATACGAGCAGTAGCTGCTTCCACACAGTTCTTAGCGCCTTTGACCACGACTCGATCACTTTTAGAACCATTACGAGGGAAACTCACGGTCACATTACCATTCTCATCAGCAATCTCTCTCAAAACCTGCCCTCGACGAGCTACAAAATGACGATGATACTTCGGATCAACCGTGATTTCACATTCTGTGATGTTTTCCTGAAAAAAAAAATTACATATATTCCAAACTAAAAATAAGTGAATTTTTACTTAGAAAGCTCTATACCATCAACAAGTTGCAAAATCATAATTTAATTCAATGAAACAAAAATAAGACATTTAAAGTCTATGAGAACAATCAGTCAGTGTTGTGTACTTACCAGATCTTTAATGAGTTCCAGGAGTTTGTCCTTAGCTTTGCCAGTATTCTCCTTAGTTCCTATGATAGTTATCAGTGTTTTGTCCTCATCTCTAGTGGTTGGAAATACTACACGAGCTCCAGTTTCCTCACGTACTTGACGAATATTAGCTCCTCCTCGTCCGATCAGGAACTTATGATATTCTGGTTTAGCATGAACTTCAATGGAATGGTTGGTTTGCTCCTACACAAATCAGTTTAGCAATAAATGGATTGCAATATTGTAAGAGTGTATATAAACACACTCCTTAGCTTTATAGATTTGCAACACATAACTACATACCTTCTCATTGGCCAGTTCAGTCAGTTTTTCTTTGGCTTTATCCACTTCTTCTTTAGGTCCTCTGATAGTGACTTTATCACTCTTAGATCCTTCACTAGGGAAATGGATGTGAACACCTCCACATTCATCCATGATAGCACGTACCAGACGTCCCTTAGCACCAATAAGGGATTGATGAAACTTAGCTGGGATGCTTACCTCAGTCTCAGTGATATTGGCCTAGTAGTTCATAAAAATAACAAGCAGGTCGTAGTCAACAAATTATATTCAAACAAACATTTGATTGTTCATCTTCAACTTGTGTGCAATCAACCTATATGTCAAGTGACTCTTCAAACCATTATTTCTCACCATCCATCTCAGAATTTGACATTTTCTTTTTGTCCAAGTTGTTTTTCAATTTGGTTTCAGCTAATTTGAGTTTTAAACCCTTTCTTATTCATATCTTCATTCTTTTTTGTCAAAAGCCATTTTAAAATAAAACTGATTTTAAATGAATAAGCCATTCAAGTACATAGAAATAACCTTATTTTGTTTTAAGATTTTAAAAGTTTTTAGTCTCAAACAGACCTTTTGGACACAGTTCCTATGTATTTCTTTAATTTACTGACTTGATCAATTAAAGTCAACAATAAACAGATGACATTTCTTACCAATTCATTTTGAATGGCAATGATTTGTGCTTTGGCTTTCTCTGCATTCTTCTTCTTGCCAGTAATCTGTATGACATCACTATCACTGCTCTCTGTAGGTATCTCAATACGCGTCTCTGTATCCTCTTTGATCTATCAAATAAACAATAGTTCAATCAATAGTAGTATTGTGTGTAACCTGCATGTGACCTAGCCATCAATCAACTGTGGGCGAGTTCAATCAGCTTCCCCAAGTCAACCCAGGTCTGACCCCAGTGCGCTTGAGTAGTGCTGACGACATCGTTGTGGCTCACATGGTCTGCCCCAAGGGACGCGTACTTTTGTATCAACATGGGCTCGTAAAATAAATTAGCGTTGCAGTTTCACATTGATAATTATTTTACAATCTTTTCTTGAATCCACAAACAGTTTTGGAAATAATGCACACAATGAAAGTAGTTCCGGTCGGCTGTCCCAAGATGCATGGGTGTGCTGATGCTTGGGGATGTTGGCGTTTGATTAGCTCATGTCAGGGGCTCATCAGGACTGAGCGTACCGGGTTCGACCCAGGGAAGCTAATCGAACGCACCCTGTATCTGGTTTCAATATTTCTATCAAGAATATTGCTCTTACCTTATTAATGGTAGAACCACCTTTTCCAATGATATTTTTATGGAATTTCTTGAAGATGGGCACACTCATCATGTAGTTATTGGTCACCAACTCTTGGGCCAGTTGCTGGAGAAACTTGTAGCATTTATCCACATCTTGTTTTGGTCCTCTCAATGTAACTACATCAGACTTCATGCCAGAATCAGGGAAGGTAATCTGGACCTAACGGGTCAAAGTCATGATACATTTATTTTATTCATACAGGTACACTGCATTTATACTTTATGTTTAATTTGTAATACCGTAAATTACTGCTTTTAAGGCGCTCGGCATATAAGGCGCTATACCCTTAAACTACATAATTAAAATTCCAGCATTAACTGATAAGGCGCACCGTCGCATAAGGCACAACATGACTTTCACATACAGGCTCACCAGGCCCCATTCATTGTTGGTACATCAACATATACAGGGGTCATAGTGATGACAAAAGAACACTTACCATAACTTACCATAACGTAAAGGGATTGCAATTTTTTAATCATGAAGATGAGTAAAACATCGCATTTTCCCCCCCATTTTTGTATGTTTTTTCTTTTTACACATCGAGGGAGCACACACACGTTTTTCCGATGTTTCCCAATGACTGGGCTGCTAGTCTAAGTTATCTTGCTTTTTTTGCATGCTACAATACATGCAAGAACCAGCAAACGCTAGAGGGCCCTTTCCTAATAATACTTTCATAATAAGAACATCTGCCCTCTGTTGGCATAATCTTACAGCACATTACACAATAACATACAAACACGACTTCATTAATAATGACTAGTACCTGTCACCGGTTTGTCACTGGTTTGTCACTGGTGTGCTCGCTGTAGTAGTGTAATGTGTGCAGCATTGGTCGTCGCTGGTTGTTTGCACCAGTATTATGATTACTATTTGTGGGCAGCACAGACCTGCCAACCTTGTAATTTTTTTGGAGTACCACATTAGTGCAGCGGCATTAAAACCAGAAGCCCGTGCACGGCGGCATAACCCAGAAGCCCAACTACATGTACTGTTGTTAGCACAACAGTGAGTCAAAAAAAATAAATAACCAGTTCGACTGTTGGCACTGTATGTTCCAATTGCCTAGATCATAGATTATTAGTTTTCCAGCGGGAGTAAGAATTTAAAATATAGTTCTAGGCACAACCTCGTTTTTATCAAAGTGCATAATAATCATTTAGATGCAGGGTGTCTTTGTTCGGTTGTTTTTGCACTTGGGGTCGAACAAATGACAGTTGAAGAAATTGAGAACAAAATTGTCCGTTCGTGCTGCAGTTTTTAACACCGCGATTTAGATTTTGCGTCTTTTGCGTATTTTCTGCATATATTTCGTACCACCGTACTCAGATGTGAAAATGCGTACATGGTACGCAAAATGCGTACAGGTTGGCAGGTCTGGCAGCAGCATGGCCAGTGACTTCGTTCTTCGGTAAGTTTGGTCAAAGCTTGTTAATACTACACAACGTTGTAGGTTTTATTTTAAGAAAAATTATATCAAGTAGAATTACCCTGGACGAAACAAAGGAATTATTTCACATAGTAATCATCACAATGAACTCAATCACTTTCAGATATGGCGCACCGGTAGATAAGACGCAGTGATTTTTCTGGACCGATGAAAGTCAGGTATAAGAAAGATCAGAAGTTACGTTACTCATCCCCTTTGGTGACTAAACTCACCTAGCTAGACAAGCTATCCCTCGTAAACAATAGTCAGCAAGATTCACCACAGATACAATATGTACAGTATGAAGAGCTATATTCCTCAACCATTACAGTTACTCTCACACTCACTATTCAGCACACAGAATACAATGCACTATTAGCTCAATGAAAACAATGGTGTTGACATTTCCTACCTGGTTGTATTTGTCACGAATATCCTTGATGTTTTCTCCCTTAGTACCGATGATGGAACGATGGAATCGATGCTCAATTAAGATGTCTTTACTCTTCTCATTCTCCTGATAGAGATAATAAAATAAAATTTAATATACCTGTCTACAGACAAACATCACCGTATAGGATTGACAAGTCCAAATGTTTAAAGTCTAGCAAAAGTCAATGACTGTTTCAGCCTCGCTACCGTGGGCAGATTACTGTACCGCCCGCTAGCTCTGCGTACGTCTCTAACCCCTGGCAGGGAAGCACTGAAAATCAACGCTGATTGGCTTACTAAAAGTGACTGCTCTGCATGCGCGTTTGTTAAAAACCTTCGATTGCTTGTGGGGCACTTAGTATGCAGGTGTAAAACTGTACTTATTTCGACGCGATACATTTCAAATGAATCATGTTTTATATGGTCACTCTAAACTGCATACAGTTAGATGTATCACAAGATCGAATGAGAGGGGGCCAGTTGCTCTACAACTCGATGCGTCTTTTGACAGTGCGCTCTGTATAACACAGAATGGATCAACCACAGGACTAATTAAAATATCTAATATATTAGGATATTTCAAAGTTACACTTCCAGGGGTTTGACTGTTTGACTCCTCCAATTATTATGAAACAGGAATAAGACACTATGCAGTAAATTATGGAATTCAGTCAGAGTGTGAATTGATATAACCAACATACCATACGAGTAGCCATTTCCATGAGTTCAGTCTTAGCTTGACGCACACCTTCAGGGCTACCTTCAATACGTATCTCATTACTCTTCTCATTATCAGCAGGGATACGGACGGATACTCCCGTTTCCTTCTTGATGCGATTAACTGTAACAAAAATAACATATCATTTATAGTATCTACTACTTACTATAATTATTCCCTTTATATATCTTGATCTAACAAGAAACTCATCATATCTACTTCCAAAGAATAATGCTTTGATATGCCCACAGCAGCCTCAAACAGGTGCAACCCATTATGCCCACAGCAGCCTCAAACACCTGCAACCCATTATGGCCACAGCAGCCTCAAACAGGCGCAACCTGTTATGCCCACAGCAGCCTCAAACAGGTGCAACCTGTTATGCCCACAGCAGCCTCAAACAGGTGCAACCTGTTATGCCTCAAACACCCTTTTTCACTCTGCCCAGAGACTAACAATCTACCTGGTCCCACTGCCTAGTCACTGATAAAGTTAAGGGTAGCCCAACATTATTTTCCAAGTTTTTGTCAGAAAGCAGAAACACAGTCCACTGAAGAGACAAACCCCCTTGTCAATCTGCACTCTTCATAACACTGACTCATTGATTAACAAGTGTCATACTCAAACATGGGATATCACTTGCAGTTTGTATTTGAACACAACTGAGGAACTGTAAAGCAATCCTTACCATTAGCACCACCCTTGCCAATGATGTGCTTGTGGAACTTAGGATCTATCTTGACAATAGCAAAATCCAGTCGACTCTGTAGATCGCGTGAGATTTCTTCAAGAGCCCGACGTGCCTCTTCCACCTGTTGTGGAGGTCCTTCCAATGTGATCTTATCACGCCCTTCCTCAAACTCCACATGAACCTGGTTCAAATGGCAAAGAGTTTCTTTAATAGAAGGGCTTCAAATAATCACTCTCACATTTGAAAAGTAATTTCAGAACATGTTGCTGGTCTGATATTTATTCCCTTCTGCTACTCTTGGTAACACTTTCTAGCAAATTGAGGGACCACTTGAAACCATTCAACTTCAAGAATTGTGTATGGTGGCACAACTGTGCACAGAGTGCATACTGTGTATGCATTCACAACATGATATCATATTGTAGGCTCGCACAGTTTATTTATCATTAAAAACAATAGTGGATGATATTGAAGGGGCAGACAGTAGAAGGGTTAATGGCCATTGGGCCACGATTATACAAGAAACATTGCACCAGTCAGAATATCACATACACTTGTTATTGTCAGCACCCATTCATTTCTTTAAACATAGGATTTTGAGAGACTCAATACAGGTGCAATTGCAATGACTTACATTAGACAGGTTCTGGGTGATGCTGCGGATGTTCTTTCCTTGCCGTCCTATGATGAAGCGATGCAACCAAGCTGGGGCACCCACTTCACTGATGACCACACTATTAGCCTGTAACAAAATCAAAAATAATTCTCATTCAATACTCAACTAGCAGACCAGTTTGATATATATATGAATAGAGGAGTCAGCATTATCGCTGATGTGCAATACAATTGCATTCTTACCTTGTCATACACCATTGTAATGGCCTGTCCAAGTTGATTTTGCTCACCACGCAGTGTTATGGTCTCAGACACTGTATCCAGGCTTGGCATTTCCACAGATACACCTGTCTTTTCCAGAATCTCAGTTATATTACTGCCTCTAGGTCCAATCACATACTTATGCTGACACTTACGTACCTCAAGAGATACAGTAGTAGTCTTCAACTTCTGTACAAATTCAACACCAAAATCTGTAATCAGTCTCAAATTTAATGTGATACATCAAGCCTTACAATGTATTAAAAAGTAATGCACCTCCATAAAGGACACGTCAATTTCTATGAACATCTAAAGGGACACAAGTGCAGTATAATCAGAGGTGGCATGGAGTGTTATCAACTCACTGGCCTCTATCAAGTATCATGCAAGTGATATTGTTGGAAAATTAAGGTAGACAGGATGACCATACGCTAACCAGAGGGGAATCTGGATTTGATCTGAGTGTGGACACCCAACTTATGTGTGACAGTATAAGTAGAACACAAATTTCTAACTGTCTGCTAAAACCCTGCATACAGCAGGAAACTTGAGCAAGATCATTACCTTCTCATTGTATGTAGCATTGATCCAATCTATAGCTTCTTTCACACCTTCCTTCTCTCCAGAAACAACAATCTCATCTGTGAGTGCACTGGGTGGTGGTACATGGATCTTAGCACCCGTCTTGGCTTTCACTTCCTTGATATAATTCTTATCAGGTCCTTCAATGAATGGATGGTACACACGAGGAATGCTAAGACGCTCAAAAGCTAGCTTGGCCTGTAATCAGAAAAATAATCATCATACTAATTGTACAACAGTACTCGGTATTCCAGCATGTCTGTTATTATATAGACCAATATTCAAGGATCAAAAGACACAACACTAGATTCAGCCTTGGTGTTGGTATTTATCTAGATTGAAAGACTATCACCTTTATGGCTATTTGATATTGAATAGGTTAGGGTTTAAAGATTACACTACTCTGTCAGTAAGCCAATATATAAAATAAGCACAAACTAGTCACACAATCTGGCTTTAACTCCTTTATACTGCCATTCAAAGGTTGTTATCACAAAAATTAGGTTTTAAATGAAGTTTCAAGTCTTTGAAAGTGAAAACTTAATGGTTGCTTGCCTAAAATTGACAAGAAAAACTTGTTTAATAATGCATTTCCAATGGATTTCTGATTGGTGGAAGTATACCGCATGAAATGGGTGTGGTTTATGGTGGTTATTACACTTTGATGCACTACCAACGTAAACAAATCCACTCAAAAAGTGCCGCGAAATGCTGACCTCATTGCGATCACAATGCAGGCCTTCATTTTAATAAATCTGAGGAGAGCTGTAAATCGCTCTCCTTAAATCAAGAAAGTGAATTAAGGAGAGCGATTTGAATTTACTACGCATGTGCATGAGAATAGGCGATGAAAAAAAATCCGGAAAAATCTAATGCTAAAAATGCATGTCCGGATTTTGGGCAAAGTCCGTATTTGTGGTGTCCGGAATTTGGGCAAGTTGACTCGGGCGTCAGCGCCGCACTCGGTGAACCCCTCGGGCGTTATTGGGACCATAGATGGTATCGGGGACGAGTAAATAGGAGGAAAATACTTTTACAAAAGATGAAATCAGATGTATGTTGTCTAAAAAAAAAATTCCAATGACCTTCCGAAATAATCCACGAAAATATGAACGGAGCAGTCATGTTTTTGTTAAAAGAAATTTTGATTTTTGGGGTCTTTACCTGTGTTAGTGAATCATTGGGTTAAGTGTTGCCCCCTTTTGGACATTGAAAATTGTTCTTCAAACACCTTTTAGTATCCTCGAAGATTATCCTAACAGCTTACAAACCGCATCATTTTGGAAAAATAATGTGAGACGTCAACTCAAACGTCGACGAATCTCCTCACACGTGAATTGTCTCGAAGTTTCTTCCAGGTCATAGTTCAATGCATAAAAATATCTCCAGCCGTAAAACACATTAAACGAATCGAAGAACTGGCGCTTTTGCCTATGAACGTGGGTAGTGACGACTGGTGAAAAAAGTCTAACGATTCGCGGGCATTCACACAACACACCGTGCGTTGTCAGTAGACTTTTCAATGTATCCACACATGTTCCTTTGCTGCAGCAGTAAACATACTGTAGGCCTACATGTGTACATGTACTTCGGTCAAACTGTACCGCGAATGAAGCGGGGAATGAGAAAAGTCTACACATCAATAGATCTATCTGCATACAATACACGACGCACATGGAAGAAACAAATCACCGCATGGTCTGCCGGGCCGCAATTTATTTACGAACGGTGTAATAAAGGTAAAATTAACGGGGGGGGGGGGGGGGGGGGGGGAAGAAAAAGCGTGCGCTCTTTAGATGTTGCCACTGCCAACTCCGAGATTCAAGCGGCTTATTTTAATCAACAATTAGGGTTTTGAAAAAACATGCTCTTGTTAAATTTGTAAGGAGTGCTTTTTTTTTGCTCTCCTTGGAAAACATTAAGGAGCGCGGAGGAGCGCTCGCGCTCCTTTAAAATTATGGTCTGCAATGTACACAATGCACGATCCTGTGCGACACCCACAAGCATATCGTTTCTTGTAGTCTTTGTCATTTTGTTACTGTACGTGCAACAATAAATGCAAGAAACATTGAACGCTATAGCATACAAAAACCAGTTACAAACGCCTTAACCAAAAAGCGGTTATTCCCCAACATTGTATAATATTCTTCGCTGGTGTGTGCGCTAAAACCATCTAAACAGCATTGTCGTTGCTGGTACTCACGCACATTCCGTCAACAGCATGGTCAACAAAGCACAGTTCCGTGGAAGTTTTAGCTTGTTCACAAAAAACTACAAAACGTTCAGGCTTCATTCTACAAAAATGACTAATTTAGGATACCCTGTATGAACAAAAGAGTATTTAACTGTTTAATGTAAGATTTTCTCTTTCTGATTTTGTTTTGTTTTGTTGTATTTTGGGGGTTTATTTTGCAAGGTGAAAGCGCTAAAAAAAAAATTCTCGAATTTCGGGCTAGTGAAAAATTGTGTGGGCTAGTCAAACGTACAGCTGACTAGCCAGGCGGGCTAGTCAAGTAAAAAAATTAGTGCAAGGCCTGATTGTGCAAATCAGGATGTTACCTGTTCCTCAGAGATGAGTTGTATCTCATGACGAGCTCTCTCTATGCCTTCCTTAGGTCCCACAATGTGAATCATTTCAGAGGTGTCATTAGGTGTTGGGATGTTGATCTTAGTAGCAGTAATATTCTCCAGCTCTTTCATCTTACTTCCTCCTTTACCAATGATGAAACGATGATGCTCCTTAGGGATCGGGATACTGATGTTGGCCTGCAACACAAATACATATCAGTTAACACCTTCAGCAATCCACTTCCTATTCAAATCAATGAGTCCAAACTCAGTGTGAAGGGAGAATAACATGGCCACTTTTTTTATAGATAGTTGCCATTTGACATCCACAGTGTAAAGTCCGCCATCTTTACGAACAAATCAATCATTTTTTTAAACCCACATACAGCATGCAGGGGTTTTCTCAAATTCCTTTCCATGACTGGTTGGGGAACCAATTTTTTGCCTAGAAAAGTTAGAACACTTGACACAGCTCAAAGCCAAAACCAAAGTCTCCTGTAAGGACTGCGTCTACTGGGAACTGTTTACATAAGAATCGGTATTCATGACTGTTTATGAGAATTAAACTATTCCAAAGAAAGCCATGCACATAACTGATTGTTTGGATATGTTAATATGTGCAACACATAAAAGCAATATACAATACACAGAACTCAAATATGCAAAATACTTGCATTATCTTTTGGGAAAAAAACACAGGCATGATATTAACCAGTCAGTTACCATTATAGGGATTTCTATAGTTACAAACAAAAACCCAAGGTACATAACTACAAAGACCTTACGTAAACATAAGCGCTACAATCACATCGGACCCCAAAATCAACCTTATCAATACTGTAGCAATAATGTATATGTGTACATACCTGTGTTTGCAGTCTATTGAGGACTTCCCTACGTGCTGCCCTGACTGACAATGGTTTCCCAGTCACAACAATTGTCAGGCTTTGGTCCTTTGCCAAACTCATTTCAATTGAAGCTCCTAAATGAAGTTATTAACAAATTAATCATTTAATTTACAGTTTTCTGAAATCCTAAATAAACGCTGATGAGCCTAATCTCCAAAACGATTCTGGATTTCCTCTCTCCAGATACTCATTTACATTTTGGATTTATAATCATTCAAATTTGTTTATTTATTCAAACTATTGCTAATAACAGTAGGTGAAACTACTTGTTTTGGTGTATGATTCCATGTTATATAACAAAAAATACCAGAACTATTTGTAATTGGTTTTATAATTCACCTGTTGACTTCATTATCTCAGCACAAATCCTGCTTGACTGTGAATCACTTTCTCCAAAGCCTTGATTCATCTCTTTGTATCGACGTTCCTCCAAAGGCACATAGAAAACCTGTCAAGATAAAAACACAAACACACCATTATGACAGATAAGAATTGTACTGCATATTCCGAGAAAGGAAAAAAAGGTTGATTTGTTTATTGTAGGATTAATGACACAGGGTTATTTAAATATAGAATAAAAGGTATTTAACATGAACTGCAATTAAATGTGCTTTTCCAGAGAATGTGCATTCTGATGACTGGTCAAAGAAGTCTTGTGTAAAAGACCATGTGACGAGACAACTACACTTGTATATTCTGATCCTTTTTAAAGATTATTTTCTTCACTGGTTTTTATCAGAGTTTTCAAAACTCTACAGAATATGTTTACCTTCAACATTATTTTATCTCTTATTTTGACATTGTTTTCATAAATGTTGTGTACCCTATTTCATAGCGTTAATATACAATGGCAAAAATACAAATGAACAGACTAAAAGACAATGCAGAGTATTGCAATAAAATAAAAAAATCCCCATGGCTGGATAGTGCATACATGTAGTGTGTACCCACCGACCTTATTTTGAAACAGCGTGTAATCGGTTATTTTTTAACTATTAAATATGCTTGTTTTTCTTCTCTTTTCTTGTTGTTTTGTTTGTTTTTAAGTTGTTTTTTAGGGAAGGAGGAGGCAGATTAATTATCCTTAATTCCTAAGTACCTGAGTAATAGTGGAAGACTTGACAGCCATCCTGGCATAGGATGTCCGTGGCAACATGGCACCAGGAACCCCCTCACTACTCTGATCATTTGCAGTTCCAACTGCTGTTGCCAATGGGGGAAATACTTCATCATAGGTTGGTGGTTCATAAGCTTCATCATCTAGACTAACTACTGTGGGGTTACTATCTCCCATTGGTCCAGGTATTGGCCCAAACCCTGGAGGGGGACGGGTGGATGCTACTGCTGCTGTGTCCGTATTCATGGTCTTGGCCGTAATCATGTCAAACAGATCCACTGTAAATACACAAGATAACTGTTTAATTCAGCCATACATGTACTAACCTTAAGAACAAATAAAGCATTACATTATCTCTGTATTGAATAATGTTATCCAAATTTGCTTAGCGAAAAACTAATAAGTTTACAGTTATTCATTTAAGCCTGGGACGGTTACAAACTTAACTAACCAACTATCTGGTTACTGTTGAAAAACTTCAACCAAAAGGTTTTGCCGCTGAATATTTGTTTGTAAAAATTTATGACAGCAAGTTGCAATCTTGTACCAATTTAAAAAAACACCTGAGGACCTGTCAAAATTCTCTTTAAGTATTCTGACTGGCTTTTTGCTAGTTCATTATTTCAAATTAAAGTATCATAAAAAAGACACGGTTGAAAGGAAAACTTGATAAAGGACCAGTGATAAAGCAGAAGGAGCAGTGAAATGACACGCTTACTGGTCGTCCTAGCTAGTCACTGAAAACTTTAAGGGCAAACCCTGTAAGAGGTTAATTGCAAATAGGCCCTTCCCATAATTATGAAACACATGTATGTTATTGTTAATTGCACATCACAAAATGAAGGGAAATTGTGGCTTTTTGTATGGGGCTGATGATGGCCTGACATATACGCATTTGCCTAGTATACATCTGCATGGGGTTTAACCAATAGGTCTGTGTGCAGTGCATATTAAATGTATGTGAATGTATGTAATTAGCATATTTCATGGAAAGGGCTAATTATAGTCCCACTGTGATCACTTATTGGCTTTTGCCAAATGTATGCTGGGTGGGGGGGGGGGCTCAAAGTGGCACATGTAGATTGTAAACATGATCGCAATGTTTTTACACAAAGGACGCCTTTAACAGCTCAAGGTGTATTCCATTTATGCTTTTATTTGAGCTAACGTTTATAAAATGTGAGTCACAACAGCTAGGATCGGAATGCGCTGATTTTGCTTCAATTTGTTCAACCAATCATTTCACAGTATCCATCTTGATTATTCAATGTGTAAGACAATGTTGTCTACTCTTTAAAATAAAATAAAATTGTTATTAATACTAAATGTTCAACACGTTTGTAAACAAGTACATTTGTAGGCCTACAATTTTACATAACAAATTAAAGCAGTTTGTTAAAAACAACCCAGGGTCTGAAATTAACGGTCGGCCGGTCGCCAAATGCGAGTGAAAACAGCGGCGGGCGAGTCAAAACCCTTCCTTTACTAGCCCGCCGGGCGAGTCAAATAATTGTTCTTTTTCACAATAAATGAGGGTACGATGGTAAAATCCCAAAGAAAGTTTTTATTAAAGCTTTTAGCTTGATAAGTCTGGATATTTGCTAGATTTAATGTGGCCGCGATCGCGATCGCGAACGGAATTGCGATCGTTCATTTCGGTATATTAAACGTTAAAACACCATGCACATACTGCCGAGTATCCACAGCACGTGCATCGGCCCCACATCGCCCACCGGCGGTACATGCATAGCGCATACACAACACACAGTACATGTACAGCAGTACATGTACAGCGGTACATGTACAACAGTCGGTCCAAAGTTCAAGCTAACCAACATTCCACACGTTGTGATTGGTTGATAATTACCATATTCATAAGAGCTTGGATAGACTTCAACGCAGTACACGTTCACGAATGGAGTAAAGAATTGCCGCACAGTGTGCCGCACGCCTGCAGATTGTGTACAATACACAGCCTTGGATGAAGTCTAATCAAACATCGACAACTTTTGCCGAAAGAGGGCGATGCAGGGCAAAGTTCATTGAATTATTTCTAAATGTGCGTTGTCGACCGATCGTTGATTCGCGAAGATTTTATTGCAAACGAAGTTCAAAACAACCGATCTTCAAATCACGAATCCATGAAAATGGTTGATGATGGAAAAAGTATAATTTAGGACAGAAATTACGGGATAAAATCGTCCCAAAACGCAATTTTTTCAAACTTCACTTCCGTGTTTTTTTTACATTTAGAAAATTGTGTGCGTCATGACAATGTACATGTACATGCGGGCTAGTGAAAAAACCTGCAGGTGATCCAAAATTTTGGTTGATTCGCCCGGCCGGCGAGTGGAAAAAAAAGTTAAGGGAAACCCCTGCAACCTGATTTGTTTGAGGTAAGGCTTTGGCTAGAATGGCCTAGAATTTATATGGACTTGGCACTGGTTTCATCCATTTTCTTAAGTTGGCAAACATGCATTTACCTCCAGCAGACAATTTGCCAATTACCTGACGAACACATTTTGTGCCGAACGTGTTCCAGTTTGAAAACATGCACTTAGGTTTGTATGTAGACGTTTGCATTGTTTGCCAGATTGGAATGCACCCCACGTTTGGCCCATTGCGGATGCTCATTCAATAATTAATTATAGATAGAAGACTCACAATTCAAAGAAACAAGCGGACACTAAAGTTTCTTTAAGTCATCACTTGACAGCCAAAGATTGTTTTGTTTGATGTGTGAAGATGCTCTCCAATCAACTCTGATATTAACCCCCTTTAGGGTGATTTAACTGTACAGGATCCTACCTTACTCTATTGAAATCAAACACGTCAATATGCTAACTCAACACCCAAATCATATCACGGCGTCATCAGCCGGCCAGGCTGTGGGTGGAGCGGATACGTAAAGCAACCATTGAAATAATCGCAGCCTCGCTCCACCCACAGCCCAGCCAGCTAATGACGTTGTAATTTGATTGGCATCATTCCAAAATGGCCGCGCTCAGTACACATCGAGAAAGTTGAAAAAATTCAGTCGCACAATTATTGTTTGAAATATTTTTTCAAAAGGTTATGGCATATTCTTGGAAATATGGACCATTTTACAACCTCAAATGTCATTTTTCAAAAAAATCTTTTTGACCTTGTAAGATATTTTAAATCTTGCAGTGGTCATTTAAAAAAGTATAGTCTCCAGCAGTGAAACCTGTGGTTATTTATATTTAACTCAAAGATAGCACAAGTAAAGCACAAGGAACATTCATTCTTTTCTATGGTGAGGCCCTACTGATGTACTTTCAAATAAAATTTTTAAAAAACTCAACAAAACACCACACACAGAAAATATAAGCCTGACAGAAGAGAGCATAACATTGACGGAAAAACAAAGCAAATATTGTCTGTCATGAATTTATTTCTGGCACAACACTACTGTAATTTCTCTGATATATTTGCAGCCTCTCATACTTAAAATCTATCAAAAATAAAAACTTTGTCAAGCTTCTATAATTTTTTTAAAGGTTATCAACACCCAGTTTCGAACGTCATTTTTGACGGATTTTTAGTGACGTTCGAGAAAAAATGATGGAATTTGCATGACGTTCGAGAAAATTGACGGAGTTTATTGCAAATGACGTTCGGTAATTTATTACCTTCGCGCAATCCACATCAAGCGTACTTGAACATAAGTTGATTTAGTTTCCAAAAACTAGCGTTTGGAAGGAAGTATTTCCGTTGTTAATCATCTCAGATACGTTTTGGTTTTTCATCTGGAGCTGTCCGATGGACTCTCGAACGTCAGTATGGCGAACGTCATTTACTTGACGGATTTATTTTGCGCAAGTATTAACATCGCACAGAAAACATGTGCGAATCGAGCATTCCGCGAAAACATCGAGGAGGCCTAACGGCAAGAGGATGACAGAGGGGGTAAGTCTCAAGTCAAAGGTCAACTTACAGGCCGATCAGTAAATTCTCGGACGACACACAAAAACATTGACGGACAATGAAAAAAAGTTGTCGCTAGAAATTTGAAAAAGGGATTACTCTTATTGTTGACCAGGTATCGTAGTAGTCATTGTTTCAAAATAATTATTATTTAAACGTGTTCTCATCATATTTGTTTCGAATTTATTGAATGTTTAAAACTTTGGTTAATTGACATGTTTCTTATTGTTGACATTTTTGACAGACAAAAATGACGTTCGCGAGTTTGCGATTAAAATAAAAATTTCTTTTCAATCAATTGTCAGATTTTTTTCTCTCTTGCTGTTAATTTGGCATCAGCCCCCACAATCTGAGCATGTAAAAGAAAATATGTACCTCAGCAAATATGAAAATTTGATCATTTAAATACCTCTACATTTATAGTGGTAGTGCAAGTCCGTCAAAAATGCCGACGTTTGAGACTCCAAACCTTTTACCTTGATTTAGTTGAAAGGCATCGGTTGTCAATATTGTGTATGATAACATGTCAGGTACCTCATAGTTAATTACACTATATAAAAATAAAAATTAGCTTTCACTCATGAAAATATCAGGGTCTGATTTTCCGATGTCGGTCACTTCGTACCCAAAATGTCGTACCCAAGTCACTTCGTACCCAAGTCGCTTCGTACCTCAATTGTCTGACTCTGATCCGACTTATGTGGCCGGCCTGCCTGGGGTATACGTTTATTATTTTCTTTCATGTGGACATCGACACCGATTATATTTTCACGGTAATTAAAAACGACTTGCAGGAAGATCAGAATAAAAGTTCCTCACTAACCTTTGTAAAGTGTCCAGTTATTATTAATATTATTATGGCTGAAATGTTCTTCACTTTGAAGCGATTTTCTCATGGGCTCCGTTTTTGGCTGGTCAGACGGAGAATTGCATGCATTAATTGTGGGCGCATTTTACACAAGCGTTTCCTCCATAAATTACTACGTTTGCGGTTTTAAAAACTCTCCTAAAAAAAGGGAATGTTTTCTGATCAAAATTTAAAACAATTTAAAAAAAGTTGGTTTCAATGTTTCAACAACCGTACCCAATTCATACATGTACGCGTATGACGTGACTTGGGTACGAAGTGACTTGGGTACGAAGTGACTTGGGTACGAAGTGACTTGGGTACGAAGTGGCTTGGGTACGAAGTGACTTGGGTACGAAGTGACCGACATTCTGATTTTCAGGCTTGCAAATGGTGCATATTTTGAATAATATGCCTGATTTGTTTGAACATCCAAAACACCAAAGGATAGCTAAGACTAGAGCTACAATGTAGGTGAACACATTTAGCTGGTTTAAACCGCCAACTGGCCTGTAGTGTAGGGAATGCGCTTTGAATCTTTTATCTCTTCTTAAATCTATTCTTAGCTTCACAAAAAATGGGCCGGACGTGTGGGCACACGTACAAGTGGGGCTTACGAGGGAGTTGTCAGGCATTAGGTTTTCAGTTAACTTGACTAGGATGTCGTCAGTCCCCATATAATATTGGCCAGCTGACAGCCTGATGAAGTGTACTTCTTTTAAAACAATTTTGACATCTGCGGCCGTTTACTACACTTTAGAGCAAGCTATTAGCCAGCGATACGTCCGGGCGTCTTTTGAAATGTTAACGATTGTTCCGTATACATGTATAATTCGCGGGCTATTTGTAGAATACCGCAACTCGACTCTTGTACGGGGGAAATCGATATGAAAAAGTCGTGACCCCGCCCAAACTTTAAAAATAATCATAACACTGCGCGAAATACTACGATTCTTAGGGCTGTACGGTGCTGATTTCATTTTTTTAAACCCTTTAACCGGCCCAGACCCAAAGCATACGTGGAGTACACAGTAAATGCAATAGTTCTGTGGTACATGCTTGCTGAAAATTTACCCCAACAATTTGGACGCCCTATTTTCAAATCCTGGCTAAAAGCTTGCTTTAGAGTTAGCCTAGCGCCCAAAACTCTGTCCCATCCCAAGATCTTCCGCCTTGATATGGAAATTGTTTCTAATTTGTTTTTTTAAATAAGTTAGTAAGTAACCAAAAATATAGACCCCCACGACAAAGTCTCTGAAAAATGTTTCCTTAATTTCTACTGTAACTTTCAGAGTATAATATTTATTATTTAAAATATTAGGCTGTATAATTAAATAATAATGTAAGCTCCAGAAATATTTTAGCTATGTTATAGGTCGCGCGATATTTACATTTCCTATTCTGGCCGCACACAAAAAAGAGGTTTTTCAAATTAATGTTACTTCGACCTAACATGCTGTCTGAGCTTCAAATTACTCCTGTGTAGGTCAATAAAACTCTTCTTTCATAATCCTTTTGAAAAAAGGCACAAATTTACCTCACTTTTTCAAGCATCAAAAAGATTCAGAGCATGGTCACCGACGCGACTACCGCGAGCGCAGCCATTTTTGAACTTTTTTGATAGAAAAATTTGGTCACCGTTTTTCAATTAATTACTGCCCTCTCTTGACTTCTACCCCCAAAATAATGCCATCTATTGATAGAAAGAGGATTAGGAAGTTTACGGTGCTTTTTTCCCCATCTCAATCGGTGAAGAAATAAGGTTTTTATGTATTTTTTTACCACTTTGGGCCAAATTTTGACTAAATTTCCTATTTTAAAGGAATGTATACATTCAGCGATGGTGGGGTATGCTGTCAAACCTATCAGTTTAATCCTTGTCCATTTTTGAGTATGAAAAGTTGGGTTTTGTTCCAGAGCGAGGTCGCGCATGCAATTTACGGAGGTTTTAATTAAACCAAGCACTCGGTAAAATCTCATTTTTGAACCTTTGAGTGCGCGTTAGGGATAGGGCTGATAAGCTTGAGTAGTGTGGGTGGTCTTAATTTAACAATCTCTGTCGGTCGCACCAAATACCGACAACTGATGACGCCTGACGACAACAAATTTTAAAGGCCCTTCAAAACAACGTTTGAGCATAAATAAACCATTACATGTGTAGGAGAGTCATATGTATCTATATAACCTTCATTCTGTTGAAAAAATTGTATTTTTAACTGTTTAAAAAAGGTTTTTTAACCCTGAAGTAGTAACTTCGCCTTGTCTTTCAACCGTACTTGGACGATACCATTATGCAATAGTTAAGTTCTCAGGGCATAGTCATTTTTTTGTCTTTGTTTATGTATTGCTGTTTTTTATGAATTTTTTAAAAAGATCTTTTAATATTTGAAAGAATAGATATTAAGTGACTGTCACAAATAATCTTGTGTTTTTCAATGATACCATTAAATTAATAATGTACCAAAAACATTCTTGACTATAGAGGGCGCTATCATCTTAACAAAGACAGGACTGGTATGGGATGTATGTGTAGTTACTAATAATACTAATAGTAGACAGTACACAGTATAATAAAATGTACATGTGATACTTTACCCAGACCAGGTAAGTTTTATCATGGAGTTATTCACCTTCTGGTTTTATTCACTGTTGTTGGAATTCCCATGCTTTTACCAAACAAAATAACTTATTTGAAGACTAATTGCATTGTAACTATCAAAAACAGAAATGTTTATTACTCTCACATTGCACTTGGTTCGATACACTAGAGCAAGCAAAATCATATTTATTTAATGTATATATTAAAATAATTTAATAACTAGAAATGTAGTGTTTGTAGGATTACAAACACTAGGTGTTCGGGTTTTCAATGAAAGTTAGTGCTTTCAATGAAAGTTAGGCTTATGATCGTATGGTGCCATGAAAGTTTGTTTTTATATCCCATTCCGATAGTGAGAAGGATGGCGGAAGAAGGTTGACCTTTCTAATACTTTGCAAACTAGGGTTTGTGAAAAGTTTTTTGACTTGAAATTGAAGATTGAACCAGAAGGCGAGTTTGGCAAGTTTAATTATTTTTTGTTTTGACCCTCGAACACGGCACCTTAATTGGACAAGCTTAAGTTGGTACGTTGTCAGCACCTCAGTTGGTTAAAATGGTCTATTTTGCATTTTTTCAACGTTTTCTTTATCCAAGTGTGTTGTTTACATATCTATTGCCTGAGTAAATTAATCAGATTTGTTTGCATAATTAATTAGTTTTTATAACTTGGTTAATCTACCAATTGACAGACAAATGACGGGATATTGGTAGTATTGTCTTTCCCTTTCTATCCAAACCGCTATCCCATGTTGATCGCCATCTCCTATGCGGCATGGTATGATGCGTTAGCGTTAGTTATTTGAATCGCTGAAAACAATGTTGATAGCTTTTGAAATTTCAAAGAAAGTAATGTGTAAATCTTCTACGTTTAAACGTTAGTTTATACACAGGAAATAAAGGCTACTCGGAATATAAAATTTTCTAAATAATAAACTTTTGTTTAGCCAGAATTGAAAACCGATGGCATCATTATGAAGTTAGAATTTATTTATCGAGACATAGGTATTTAAATATGTGCCAAGTGAAAAACAAAGGTGAACTTACAAAAATAATTTAGCAAATGAGTACATTATTTAGATTATTTGAAAGGGCCAAGGGTCCATTGTCAAAAATACAAGGATTTAAATTTAAATCCACAGGATTGAATTTTTAATCTTTCAAGGAGTGTGATTAGGGACCAAACAGCGTGGATTTAAAATTAATCTTTCAAAAGATTTTAAAAAATTAATCTGTAAAGGATTAATAAAATCAATCCAGTGGATTTATATTTCAAATCTTTACAGATTTAACCTCAACCCGTTGAATGATTTAAACCTACATGATCGCAATCTCATTTGATTTATTTCTAAATCATCATTGGGGTTAAAATATAAAACACACCATTTCTGGACCAGCAGGAAAGTAAACACAGGAACAGCAAAAATGTCAAAACCATTTTCTTACAAACTTTATTAGTTTCTTAGATAGACCTTAACATGGAGTTTACCTTTGTAGTCCATGAACATAAAAAGTTCTATTGAGTCTCCATGTTTATTACACAAGGATTAAAACTGCAATTTCATCATAATAATATTCTCAGGATGTGGGTGACTGTTAATGTATACATCCTTTATGGCACATGAAAACAAAATAAAGGTTTTTATGTCTGTTTCTTAGATAGGGAGAAATTGGAGTCTATTTTTACAATGCTAGATTGATTTTAGGTACTTGCTTTAAAGAGTACGGTATTTACACCTGCAGTGCTTTACAAAAACATTGCCACACACAATTTAAAAAAATTGTGTGTGATTTACCTGAATGAGATAGAAAATGGACTTTATTACAACAAATAGGATGCACCATCTTTCTCTTAATTAAACAACATTGTATCCGAAGGAATTGAAGGGCACATCAAATTAGGTTTGTTGGGACTTAGGGTTATCTTGGATATCAGTAAGTCAATTAACCTAGTTTCAATGCTATAAAGAACTCAATAAAGTTGTTTAACGCTATAGGATAGTCTGACCCAAACACAAAGAAAGATTTAAACAACTTATCAAAAGCTTCAACTACTGAAGATCCCCCACTGACTGGAATGCAGTCCAGACACAAGACAAACTGCTTCGGTTTTCTCTCTGGGAAACTGTTCAGGTTGCCTAATCCCTTTAGATGATTGCAATGGCTTCGTCGATGTGGGTCCTACTCCCCTCCTGTATTTGAAAAAAGGCACATTATTCTAGTTACTAATCAAATCATCTCATTTAAAATGCGGAGATTTACTACCAGTTTGAAAATTATTGTTATTAAATTGGGGGGAGGGGGGGGGGGGATGTTTTGGTCCCGAGGAAATGTTTTTAAGAATTTTGCCCCTGGATCAAAAACATTTACATGTATAATGAAAACAAGTGACCCATGACCTGTATGTGACCTTGATACTTAGGTGGATCTACATGTAAGGTGTACAAGGTTTCCCAGATTAAAACTAATATTACCCAGCTATAGGAGGCTCTTAAACATGGATACTTGTTTGTTTTTCTAACCTGATGTGTATTATAAACTCACTTTCTGTTATGAAAGCAAAAGCAATTGAAGCACTGAATTGAAGTTCTACATTAGTTTAAAAGTCCAGAGCTCATTAAACCCATGTGAGTTTTTCCTGATAAGATTCATTTTAACTGTACGAGATGATGCACAGTGAAATTAGTATTACGCTTCAGTGAAAGAAACATACAATATTTGACAACCTCCATCAAGGGAAAACAAACCAAAGAAATACTTACCAGCTCGATCTGAATAATGTAGGGAACTGCATCTGCTACAATTGAAACCCTTTGACTTTGCCACTGGACGAAGAAAACTGTAAACAGCAACCAGTAAGGAACAAAGATCACCTGAAACATGGAAAACATTCAGACAATTGTTAAGAAAACCTCGACATCAGTACCATGGAAGTACAAAGCATTAACTAAGTAAACGTCACTGGAATATTAACTATAATTGTTTGTGTTTTTGGTTTCTGTCGACCAGCACACAATTGAATTTTAAAAAGGAATTTGACCAATATTTTCTAGATTGTATTTCGCTTCAATCTTTGGTGGTCATTCTGCAAAACATAAAAGTGCCACTATGGTTCAGCAGATAAGAACATGGTCCTACCTCCATGATAAGAAGTAAAACTAATTGCTATCGTTTAATATTAATTATTTTGAGCACAGAGAGCCCATCAAATCATAGTTTTCTTCCTACCTCCATGGTTCTATCGACCAACAGAAACATACATGAACTCGAAATTGGTCTTCATCAGAGACGAACAATCACGTTGTCTCTTGCTATTTTATATCTTGATGAAATTATGTTATGTTTGTTCTCTATCTAGTAGCCTTTGTATGAGAACGTAAAATGAATAAAGTGAGGACGTTGTGTGTAAAAGGTGGTGAACATCGTTAACAAAATGAAGCCCAACGTTTAATATAGCCACATACTCCCCGTTCATTTCACACGACGACATCGTCGTGTAAAAAATTGCAAGCCTATCCAAAATTTTACTACATAAGATTGGATTCACTTACCTTTGAAAATCTGAAAAATGATCTCCAGGTTTCCGCCGAGTGTCCCGATTAAAAACTTGTGTGATTATGATTGATATTTCGTTCGGATTTTACGTTTAACGTTCACGTTTTTAACGAGCACTCGGTACAGCTAGTCGGTCTATCTAAGCAATGGCCGCCAACAAAGTTGAGTTAGCTGTGTGAGCTCATCACGTGATGTAGTCCCATCATCCTGATTGGTCCATTGCCGATAAAGTTGACGTCCTTTTTAAATCATTCGGAGGATTAAAACACTTTTTACAGTCTGCGGATAATTATTGCTTTTTTCAATCGTTTCAGACTAAAATTAAATCTTTTAGATTTATTTTTTCTTAAATCCGGTTTATGATTGAAATTTTAAATCTCTCAATAGTCATACAGAAGAAACATTCTCCCCACTTCCCCTTCATCTTGACTACAGATCTTGAAACGAGCCTTTGAATGACTCACAAGTACAACTATTAAGTATTATGTTTTCCATTCAATGAAGTTTATTTATTTTTCGATGGATATGCATTGAAACTCCAGAATGTGTACTAGATACACATGTATACATTTTTTTTATAAATAGTCACTAACTGAACTGATAGTTTAAAAGACTATCACTAACAATTCAAAAATAAATTTTATCAAACTACGCCTGCTTGCTACCTTTTTGTGGTGCCGATAACTGAAGCAACATCATTTGTCATGATTATGATAAGGGCATAAGAACCTACAGTTTACACGATGTGCAATTTATGTTGAATTTGTTTTGCTGTTCACATGGTATTTCTTTGAAGTATTCAACAGGATTTAAAAGTAAAATCTTGTAAAAACCGGTGTTGATTAGAGTCAAATTTATGTTGATCTTTTTCCGATCACATTTTCTCAGTTCTCAAAATTTATTAAAATCACCAAAAGAGTTCAGCAAAATACACTCGTTTTAGTTGATATTTACCACCAAGCCAACAGAAGGCTAACACGAAGGATATGCACTGAGCTATTCACTGGACTACCGTCGAACGACGTACATTTCTGAGTCTGTTGCATTATAAAAAGCGCAGTACGTTAACAAACGACCATTAACACGGGATAGCGCCACACATCAACAATCCGTTTCACGTTATGTAGATGTATACACTGTCTTCGTGGCGCGGAATGTGTGTGCTAGTGTATCGTGTATACACAGGTTACATGCAGGACCCTGTGCAGGACCTTATGAACAGGCCGGAAGTGGAGCAGCCAGCCGCGTGGTGTACTGGAACGCAACAGACGGCTACCGTGCCACTGGGTTAGATACGGTTTTACGTGTCTCAGTAGAAGATCTTTTCACGTGCTTTTAATGCGGGTCAATATATAGGCCTACGTTGCCTTTAACACCCGATTTCGACCAGAAAGTAAGGTCAAACTAGTATCATCTCTGTGTAAAAGTTTGAGAAGGCACAAGATCCTACAACCCGGTGTAAAAATTTCGATTCAAGTACGAGAAGTTCTTTAGATATAAATTATTGAAATTTCAACTTCCGTTTTGGACCGGAAGTCAAGATAAAATTGGGTCACTCTTTGTGAATTGTTTGTTGGGTTTTCCAAGACCTGTCCGATGATGTATAGAATGTACAAATCCATTCAGCAGTTTTCGAGTTATGATTTTTTGAAATATTAAACTTTGATTTACTGTATTTCGACACCTGATGACGTCATCATGACGTCACTCCAGCGGTGTCTTCTACAAGTAACGATCTAACTATATGTGAAGTTTGAAGTTTGTGTGAGCTTCGGAAGTGTGCGTTTTTTTGCGGACAATCGTGGGGGATAAGCAGAAGAAGTATTTTTTTTTTTACGTACAAAAACAAGGTGTTCCGGGCGGATTGCCCGAACACCTAAATACTTAGTGAAGTAACATCACACAATGAGAATGATAATGTTTTTTTAATTATGTAGGGCCTATTTTGACAGTATTTATTAGTACAAGTCAAAATTATAAAAAGATGCTGGTTTCAAAAAAGCAAACTACATCCATGAAAATAAATGTATTTTCAAATAATATGATTTAAAATACTTTATTCAAGAAAAGCGAACTACATAATGAGATTACGAAAAGAAAAGCGTACTACATCCATGAAATAAATGTATTTCAAAATATGAAAAGTCGAAGTTATTCAAAGGATGCTGGTTTCAAGAAAAATAAATTCATCAACCATGATACATGTAAAGTATTTTAAATTTATAAGAACAATTTGTTAAAATATACTTATCATGCAAAAGAGATGCTGGTTTCAAGAAAAGCGAACTACATAATAAATGAGATCCAGAAAGTTTGTTGGTGACAGTAATTTGAAACCATTGCAGTATTTATTAAATAAAATCATGGGGGAAATTAATGGCTTACAAAGAAAAGAAACATTTGAAATAAAATTAATTATTTGAGATCTGGGCGAAAAGTATCCAAAACCCTGTAAAGGAAAGCAAGATAATAGTCGGGGTAACTTCCTCAATCCTTTGGGCACAAGTGATTTCCCAATAAAGTTTGTGCACAGTTCTCCAGTTTTGACCAACAGAGGGCGCTATTTTCCCATAATTATTTTCTAATTAAGACTTATTAGTGTACAGGTTTTGCCCTTGACGCACGAATTTGGGCACAAGTGATTTCCCAATAAAGTTTGTGCACAGTTCTCCAGTTTTGACCAACAGAGGGCGCTATTTTCCCATAATTATTTTCTAATTAAGACTTATTAGTGTACAGGTTTTGCCCTTGACGCACGAATTTCACATGTTATTCAGGACTATCAGAAGTACATCTGGGCAAACATTCAGGTAGTTTCAGAGGGTAGACTATGATCATTTTGCAAAGGCTACTTGTGGTTTTTTGACCCCTGCAGTTCAATGGTATCGCCCAGGCACTTTCCAAAGTCAACATAACATGGCGGACACTACTGGTTGTTACTACTGCGGGGTAAAAAAAACCTTTTTTTACAGTTAAAACTAAAATATTTTCAACAGAATGAAGGTTATATAGATACATATGACTCTCCTACATATACGTAATGGTTTATTTATGCTCAAACGTTGTTGTAAAGGGCCTTAAAAATTTGTTGTCGTCAGTTGTCGTCAGGCGTCGTCAGTTGTCGGTATTTAGTGCGACCCATCTCTGTACCTCAGTCGGCAGCCAGAAGAAGAGTACCCATACCGCGTGTTTGTTGTATTTTGGAAGGCATAACTCATTAACAAAAGCACCCATGACAGTGGGGTTTGCACTAGCCCCATTTATAGTGCCAATACTCTGGACTTCCTCCGATCCTTGGCCCTACGCCCATGTACCTCCAGAAGGTGTGATAATTTTCCGAATATCAACTCACGTTTTTATGCCGAGATTTTTCCCCCAGTTGTCACTCATTGTATCCGATTTGTGAAAAGCACATTAAAACGCCATTGTGCAACCTCGTTTTGGTGTAATTTTGAAGAAATTCTGAGACGTTACTGCCACCGATTTGACTGCCCGGCATCCATTTTGTTGATCGGTTGATTTCAACAGGTGGCGCCCTTCGCTAGGGCATTATGGGATAGGCAAGGGACCCTTTCGCGCGCTAGGGCATGGGAGATGTTCCCCTGCCTATCCCAGCATGCCCTAGCGCAGGACGCCCCCTGTTGAAATCAACCGATCAACAAAATGGATGCCGGGCAGTCAAATCGGTGGCAGTAACGTCTCAGAATTTCTTCAAAATTACACCAAAACGAGGTTGCACAATGGCGTTTTAATGTGCTTTTCACGAATCGGATACAATGAGTGACAACTGGGGGAAAAATCTCGGCATAAAAACGTGAGTTGATATTCGGAAAATTATCACACCTTCTGGAGGTACATGGGCCGGGCGTAGGGCCAAGGATCGGAGGAAGTCCAGAGTATTGGCACTATAAATGGGGCTAGGTTTGCACCATTGAATTTCTCCTGAGGAGACCTTTAATTTGATGTAAAATTTTCATATATTTGATAAAAAGAAATTTTTACTATTATAACATAGCTAAATAATTAGCAGTGATGACCACCAGCGCCGCAGCGGTCATAAGAAAATAAGGACCCAACAGACTTACAATTTACACAGTCCTAAGACCCAAGTATGACTGTACACACATTCACTTCTGTCTTGCTCTTTGTTGAAGTTGAGTTGAAATCAACTGTGTTCGGATTCTCATCACGGTCAGATTGGATGAAGAAAGAAGGCAAATGGCTATTGCATGCATATTCCCTATTGACTTTTTTGAGGAATAAAAAACGGGCTCCTCCGGCCATGGTAATAATATTTGACAAGAATGTTAAAGTTTACTTACACAAGTGGATGCTGTCTTCCGGAAAATCCGTCCAAAAATTAAACTTTATGTCCCTTTCGCTCCACTGTGTCTGTTTTTACAGTCCACGGCGGAGTAAAATTGTGAAAATATCGTCTGTTTGATGTTCCGTTAACCGCTTGTCGCAGTTACTCCGGAAAGACTCCAAAACTGCACACCCACACGTACACATGTGTACCTGCTCGCAGTACCACGTAGGTCAATCTCTGATTTTCTGTACGTGGCAAGAAAAATATCACTCCGCTTCATCGTCATCATCTTACGATTACGCTGATTGGCCAAAACTCACAATAAAACAATATATGGCCAAATCAAAAATTTCGATTTATTGAAATAGGTAAAGATTAAAACCCAGTTGCTGATGATACTTTGGTTTATTTTCGTGGAAATTAATCTTAAACAAAAACACATCATGCCGTTTGTATATCTGTGTATGTTAACTAATATAACCCTATTAATTGCTTCTACCTCCTCTGAATGCTCTGACCGCCCAAGCACCTATGTCATCACACACCACCGTGTGGTACATGGTGCTGATATGAGCAGGAGGTAGATCGCAGCTAGCTGATGACAGGTGTACACGTGGTAGCCGCGCCGAGCCAATAATTAGCGCGTGGCACTGTGTCGTTCATGGTCGTTCAAATTGTAGAGAAAGTTCAAATACAGCAAGAAATTTCGCACAACACAATGGCGTTTTTCATTTTACGGTCATTGCGACTTTGCGTAAAGGATAACAATCTGGTGCATTGGCTCAACCATCCGATAGTCTATGGCTCAACACGTGAATCAGGGGGCGTGTGGTTGGCGACCCTGACAAGAAACAAGTTTCTGATGAAAAACTCATCATTGCTCTCGGGATCAGAAACAGTTCATGACGCCATTTTTGTAAAGTAATGGAACTAGCTTATTACTCTTTATAATTTTATCAACATAGGTATAGACCTGTAATTTCTATTGCAACGTCACAGCCAGAGTTTTTGCCAACCGAGGTTGGAAAATTATGGAAAGCCATAACTGCAAATCAAAAACAGATAGCCACAATTGTAGCAATGTTACAAAAATATTCAAAAATAGTGTTGAATTTGTTGGAAACAAATCAACCAATCATTGAATGTATTGTTCCGCCCAAACTTGACAATCGCACCAACTATAGTTGGGACTGGTCCCAACTTGAGTGTTAAAGTTGGGGCGTCCAAACTGTAGTTGGGACAGTGGAAATTGTACAGGGTACCAGTGGAGCAAGCAAGGGAGCTCTCTGCATTTGCAGGTTGTGTGTGTTGGTGCGTAAAAGCATTACATACGAACGTGGACCTGTGATCTCCTGATAACAAAAGAGGTCCACACAAAAGGCAGGGTTTTGAAACACTGTGGACTTTACACGCACACGTACGTCCACACAGAGTTATCAACATTTCTTACGATTTAATGTTTTTCTATCATTCGGCCGTCCATGCCAACCGGTGCACTATCAACAATGGAAAGGTCTATACTCCAATGTTTTTCAATTTTAAAAGCGAAATAGTACTTTTGTAGAACTTCCGCCATCTTGAAACCATTTGCAAGCGTGCCTGAGCTGACCGAGCTCAGCACTGTGAGGCATAATCGACGGTCGCCGAGGTTCAATTAGTTACGCTCAGTACTCAAATTTTGTTTAATCAACCCCAAATCAGTAAAAATTTACCAAGTCAGTGATTTACAACTTGCAATTTAAACAGTGTTTTCGGCTAATGAGGACTGAAGACTACGACCGTTGGCTACCAACAGCGAAACACGCGGCCGTAGGCATGCCATAGGCTAAGTGAACGACTCCATGGGTGTGGCAACAGGAGAATCTGTCCCCTCGACCGAATAATCTTGATTGGTTGTCTAAAATGTGCCCGGGGACAGGGCCCACTATAGAGCCGCTTGCAATGAGCAGAATGTTGTTTAAAGGCACTGAACATGTTTGGTAATTATCAAAGACCAGTATAATTGTCACTCGGTGTATCCCAACATATGCATAAAATAACAAACCTGTGAAAATTTGGGCTGAATCGGTCATCGAAGTTGCAAGAAAATAAAGAAAGAAAAAACACCCTTGTTGCACAATTTTGCGTGCTTTCAGATGCTAATAAAAGGCTTCATGCATGAAGTCTTTTATTATTTTAGTGAGAAGTTACCTCTTTCTCAAAAACTACGTTACTTCAGAGGGAGTGGTTTCTCACAATGTTTTATACTATCAACAGGTCTCCGTTGCTGGTTACCAAGTAAGTTTTTATGCTAATATATATTTTGAGTAATTAATTACCAAACGTGTTCAGTGCCTTTAACATGTTTCTGCTAAACAATTAAGCGGGTATCCGTTACATTTTGTACATGTAAAATGCTATTTTAGCTGGTATCCTTACTCTGGTAACAATAATTTTGTTGCGCTTAGCAAGTTTTTAGCAGCTCTGTGAAATTTGGCCCTGGTCTGAGTTCGGTGGGTCCAGCCATTGATCAATGGTTCCAGTTGCATGCCGCCCTCATGCGGTTTGAAATGTTTTTATAACTTACTCCGTCCGCGGCAGTAGAATACAAATTATAATACATAGAAAGTTATCAAAGAACAAAATCTACCTAGCAAGTAGATATGATATGTTAATATCAGTTCTATTTTATTCAAGTTGTTTTATAATATTTTCATGAGAAAAAACATTTTACAACTGGGTGGACTGTTTAAATTTTCCATTTATAAGAAGACAATCTGGTCCAAAGGAAGATATAATATAGCCTAACTAATAACTTTGGTTTCAGAGACATGTTTTTCACAAGTATGGTTTCAAGAAAGATGCCCTCGGTGTGACCTTGTGAATATAATATACATGTGTATTATACATACATTATATTAATTTGTTTCATAATTATTTCTCCACCATCCTTCAAATTTGTATGTACATATAAAATGCACTTCTCTTATAGCATCTTTGTTAATCCCTTAAGTTCGTGTAACGAACTTAAATGAAAGAAGAAACAATAACCTCGGGACTCTTTTCGCTGTTTCTGGAATCAACCGACAGCACATTTTCTCGACATGATTCAAACTTACACACGTTTTGGGGGAAAAAAATTAAAGAAATAGGAAACGATCCAAAGAAACCAATCAGTGAATACATAGAGAGGGAAGATAAACAAACTTTACCAGTCCGCAGTATGGCGTATTGGTTCCAAACATGCGAGAGCGCCGTAACCGGCGATAAAAAACATGCGAGAGCGCCGTAACCGGCAATAAAAAACACAAGTTCAATAAATTTAAAAAGGGTGTAATTTTCCTATCAAATTTCAGCAAAATTGCAGAGCAGAAAACTTCAAACTTACGACCAAATAATTGAACATACAATAAACAAATATAAAGGGTCAAACTTGTTTCAGTGATTTCGTTCAAGTTGATATTTATTTATAGAACCCGAGCTGATGCTCATATATAGATAAACAGATTTATGACGTCTTGTCGTGATATGTGAAGATAAATGTTTAAGCAAGACTAGTGGGAATACATAATTATTGTTGGTGGAATGAAGTAGATTTTTCTCAGAATTCCTGGAAGTTTACCACCTTCTAAGCTCTGCTTACAGTTGATTTCTTTAAAATCCTGTAACTCATCCTTCAGGAGATCTGATATTTGTTTACCCTAACTAGAAATTGTCTGTAAGACGGACTTACTTATACTAGGTACTTCACTCTTACAACCTGAGAAGAATACATCATCTCTCATTTTTTGAAGATTTTCTAAATATTCTCTACGTGGCCTTTCATATTTCAGTGTGTTTAATTTTTGTTCCCTTTTGTTTGAATGAATATACCTCCCTTTAATTTCTGATTTATGGTGAGTAGGGTGACCTAATTTAAATTTTCTATAATTCATTTTTATTTTCAAACCACTTTGTTGCAATAGCCATTTGCCGAAAACGCAAAAGTAGACGTCCTTTTTGTTGGTTGCACACTAACATAAACGTGTTAAAAATGAAGAGAAACTTTAATAAATCATAACTAATTATAATAACATCTCATTGATGCACACATCAATATTTTGTTATTTTATGTGTAAATCCAGGCAATTTCTTAAATCTGGTATTGTTTTCTAAGAATGAGAGCATTTCAAGCTGTATCATCTCATCATCATAATAAAATTAGGAGTTGTTCTTATTAAAAATTGTGTACCTCTGCTTTTACTTGTTAAACAAAATAATCATTACTTAAACATTACTTACATGATACCTCTAATTGTAACCCTTTTTCAACTTAGTCACTTCAGGGTTCAAATAAGTGAATGAAACCAATGGATTGAAAATGGCATCAGTCACATGGTGAACATACCACAAATTGTGGATTATATACACTAAATCTGTCTTTCTATTATTTGATTTGAGTTAATACAGTTTTTATCTTCAGTGTAAACATAAAAACACAAAAACTAATTTGTAGATTTATGGTACATCACTTGTTGTTTACAAAGCATAATACGTTTTAGCAAAAAAAATGAGCAACAATAAAGGAATAATTGAAGCCTTCCCCATTTCCTAATTTTACAAATAACATCATAACATGACTTTATCTACTTAAAACATGGCAATACTTCCTTATCAGTAGTTAATTTCAAGTCAAAGACTAACCCCAGGCTGATGTTTACACAGTTGGTCTGAAAAAACACACTATCGGATACAAATAACATGATATTTAACCAGTACCTGTACTAATTGTCTTAAATAAGCTGTCTGTGGGAGAAAAATATTTAATCTTGAAGCAAACACCAACATAGCCTTTCAGATTTTCCATTGTAATTACACTTCAAATCATGTCTGCCTACTCTTCAGCTCGTTCCTCTTGCTTAGATCTATGTCTTAATGATGTCATTCAGTATTAAAGTAGATGTAGTGAACCATTCATTTGTGCATTTTCCCCCCGATCTCATACCCCCCCCCCCCCTCCCCCCCCCCAAAGGTTACTGCAATGCCAGGTATGTCAATTTCAAATTTCATTACCGGTAATCATTTTTCATGTGGGGGAAACTAAGTTTTAGAGTAAAATGTCTAAAGTTTCTTTCCCTCATATTCTCATCAGTGGATCAATGTTCATCCAATGAGATCATACAAGATTCTCGTCTTGCCTTCTCTGCCTGGAAGACTAACAGATGACTGGTCAGTAACCCTTCTGGAGAGGTAGATATGATAGAAGGGTCTTTCCTCTGGGGGAAAAAAAAAAGTAAAATAAAGTTGAGGTTTTGCTGTGTGCGGTGTGCAGTTTGAGCTTACTATTACTAATCCTAGTTCAATATAATTGCTAATTATTGACTTTATTTGTGTTTAGTTTGGGCACACATGATGACATGAATAGAGACAAAGTTTTAATATTTTAATACATGAATTCACTACAAAATCAACTTCAAGTTTTGTCAGCTCTGCTGAATTGTTTAATGTTTAAACCAGAAGGAATACAAATAATAATAGACAATTATATAACGCTGATATCCCCCGACGCCCAGGGCCATTTACTTAATTCTTTAAACCATCTCAGTTCCCTGGGGAGTATACAACCTGTGATGTCAAGTATCTTGTGCATCAAACTAAATCAATCATAAGAACCATTTCTGCCCTCACAGGTACCCATTTAACACTGGGTGAAGAAAAGCATTAACAGTGCTTGCCTAAGGAGCACTAGACCTCTTGACCATGACACACTGTGAAACAAACACAATTGACCATGACACACTGTAAAACAAACACTTTTCTGGATGATAGACATCACAGTTACAAGATAAACACACAGTCTGCAAGATAGTACTGACATCTGAGAACAAAATACAAGATGGGGGCATTCAGTGTTGTGATACGCTTGTATAGCTTTATGATTAAATACACCCACTTTGGAGTAAATTTCTGCTTGTAATTGTTTTTTATGTGGATTCATAAACTTGATGAACAGTGACACAAAGTTTCAATTTATGTTTGATAACTTATTGAGCATCAGTGTTTAGACATGTTGTTAACCCTTAAATGTCACAACAGGTTTCTTGTTGCAATAGTCACATTGACTTGCCAGCTTTCTCTTTCTTAAAATACCCTCAACTGTCAATCTTCATATTTTGTTTTCTTTATGGTGTTTCTATTTGTGTGAATCAAACAGAATGAAGACTAAAAAGAAATCCTATGTCTTGAAGACTTTGACTGAGTACAAAAGACTTGGATCCAAATCCAACTCGTATTTAAGTTTTCAAAATCTAAACTTTTGTTAGATGTTCAAGACTCCCTGTAAGATAAACAGATGGAGGGTAAACCCAAGGGTTTGACCTACCGCTACAGCTTCAACAAAGTTCTCCATCAGAAGATAGTCTGCAATGGCATAACCTGACAAGCTTGTCTGAACTTCAGACAACACAATTGGAGTCTCCACTTTGACCTCCATTGACTGTTGGCTCAGAAAGTCATAAAGTTGCAGTTGACCATCAGCATTTAGAGTCAATTCACCCTATACAGAAATGCAGCAATGTTAAAACAAAATCTTGTATGCAAATTCTTCATATTCAAATTCTAGCTAAATCTAAAAATCATAAATTATAATCTATTGGCTGTACAACAATGTCATTTTAAAATTTATATCAGTCAAGTGAAACTTCCTACAATTTCTTCTGCATTTTTATCAGCAAAATGTGTCACAAAATGTGTGAATACATGGGGACCATGACAACATGCATTTGACTGTGTGAGGGTTTGGATGACAAGGCAACCAGAAGGCTCATTGTGTAGCTGCACCATGCACTCTGGGTGTCAAGTTTCAATAGACAGGCACAAACAGGAATGAAAGGCGCTGGAATCAATGAACAAATTCACTCTTTACAGGGGATATTTGCGTCATCCCCAATTCCAGATCTTCATTCCTTTTTATGACATAATATGATTATGACAGATGGAATGGTTGCCAGGATCATTTTCATTGTACTCGGCACCTAAGAGTGCACTATTCTAGTGTGCTATGGGCGACTATTGGATGGCTTATGGCCTGGCACCTAAGAGTGCACTATTCTAGTGTGCTATGGGCGACTATTGGATGGCTTATGGCCTGGCACCTAAGAGTGCACTATTCTAGTGTGCTATGGGCGACTATTGGATGGCTTATGGCCTGGCACCTAAGAGTGCACTATTCTAGTGTGCTATGGGCGACTATTGGATGGCTTATGGCCTGGGTGACAGCCAAGTCACACCAAACTAAGACAGCTTTCATGCAAATTTTCTCCAAAGGAAACTGTGCATCCCAGAGCCAAAGACAGTATGTTTGTCTTCACTTTAGTCTTGGTTACATTTTTAATACAGCGTCCATAAGGTCTCAGATTCTTAAAAAATATTACAGTGGGCAGTATGGTAAAAATTAGGAAAATGTTGGTTTCAACTAGTTAATATGTACACTACATACACTCAAACATCAATGTTTTAGAAACTTAACATTGACCTGGTTCATTCACGCTAGTCATCAAGCATTATTCACAATCTTAAGTACCTTGGTTCCAAAGATCCTTACAATTCTCTTGCACAAACTCTCAGTGAAGGCAACCATTGTGAGTGTAGCTGTCTGACCTCCACTGAAGCTCAGATTTATAACCTTCAATATAAAAACCAATGTTCATTAAATTGTAAAATAGAAGGAATACATTTTTACGTAAATTAAAGGTTAGTATAAATGGAGAGTAAAATTGAATTAGATGAAGCCAAGTCTGCTCAGTGGTATCTTGCACTCCAGTTTGAAACCATTTTGGTGGGGTTTCAATCCCTAAGTGATAAGTGGGAATTTTCATCCCACATCTAAAACTGCCATTTTTTCACTATCTATCCTATTTTCATTATCTTTTGTAGGTCCCTTTGTTGTTTTACCAGAAAGAGTTAAAATATATATAAGCTACATGTACATACCTGATTGTCACACACATCATTATCACTATCATAAACACAGCATCCATATGGGCCATGCTGTAGAGAGGCAGTAATTGACTTCACCGATGGTGTATCACAAATAACAGATACTGGCCAGCCAGAAATCCCCTATCAAATAACCACACGACAATCAACTGGTCACCAAGATATAACATAAGTTGTTATAAAGGGCCATTCAGAACTACCTATAAGTATGGAGGGGTGGGTCAAAAAAAACAATCTAGAGAAAGTCTAAGTTTCAATAAAAAAATATACATTGTGTAAAAACTATATTTATACACATGTGTAAAGAAACACACACAAAAAGGCAATCTCTTTGGAATCATTGGTGCTGTTCTGTTGTCAGTTAACCTTGTCTCGATCACAGCCTCATTCTAATTGACATAGATATGTAGGGAGATTATAAGCATCCCCTCAAGTGCATGGGGACAAGGTTTATTTTAATAGACTTGATGTCAAGTAAGTTTTTGGTGGGGTTTTGTTGGTTACATGTCAGCTACACTAACTTGCTAGAGCTGACATACTGCATGTAATGTGCAAGTTTCTGTGAGATCTGCACTATTTTGGAGACATTCAGCAAAATACAAAGGAACATTTAGGCCATAGATTGTAAGAAGGGCTTGAAGTGATCTAGAAACGTTCTTAAATTTCACTTTACCATGAAAGTCCCTCAAAAGTTCTTGAAAGTCTTTCTTGATAACAATACCCTTGAATTTCATTGTAGTGAAGATTTTAGCAAACTCATTTTAGTCAATGAACGCAAAATTTCAGATTTCTTTTACGATTCAGACAAATTAAAAAAAACTAAATCTAAAAAATAAAACGTCTGGTCCACGTTCCTGAATAAATGTAGTCACAACGTATCAAGTTGCGTTTGTGTACCATGTCTGCATTTCATAATGAACAAACCAGTAATAGCCAAAAACAGAGCTATTACATAGAACTTACAAACCGTAGCTGGAAACCCAGGAAATGTTACAGAATTTCACCAGGATAAGTTTCTATGAACCTG
Organism: Leptasterias polaris; assembly: GCA_037783415.1. Lineage (NCBI taxonomy): Eukaryota > Metazoa > Echinodermata > Asteroidea > Forcipulatida > Asteriidae > Leptasterias > Leptasterias polaris. The sequence goes on from JAZGTN010000202.1 coordinate 2,366,660, forward strand.
GTTAAGTTTCCTTGAATGAGGAAAACCTGATTGATGCATTGGATCAAAAGGAATATCAGGGAATTCTTTCTTGATTCTGTCGAGACTGAGCTTGAAGAGCATTGATGTAAATGTTCAGCTACAAAACAGTCAGAAATTGTTTTGGTATTCCTGATGTATCATCCATTCAATACATGTAACTCTTGGTCTCATGCCATCTCTGCAATGTCAGGTCATTTTCAAACGTATTAATTATACCAAAAGGGAAACTGACTAAATACATTGTAATCATCTTTGCATTAAACAAGGTAAAATTGCTTAGAGCAGAATGTGAACCTGCAACTGCTAGATTAACATAATCTGATTAACATGAAGTCGCGTGGCTGTGTGATAATTGCCTTCAGCTCAGTTAGGAGCGATCCTTGATCACACGACGCCTTCAGCTCAGTTAGGAGCGATCCTTGATCACACGACCACAATCATCACGCTAATCTAGAGGTCGCAGGTTCAAATTGCAGTTGCGGCACGACACAAAGCTTTGTTTTGGGAACAATTTGACCTCAGAGCTGATAATCTCAGCTCTCAATCCTGCAAACTGACTCTGTTTGGAACCGATACCAGAAGACCAGTATTGACAATCGTGGGTAACTGGTACTACAAGTGGAGCGGGTACAGTGGTTCCGATTGTGGAACAAGGTAAAAATAAAATTAACAGCTGGAATTACCCCAGCTTAGTTCAAATCCCACTCTAGTCAGTTTACGGTTTTTGTTCCATGCCAAATTAATTCAAATAATATTTTCAAACTTCATTCATACCTTTTTGTGCGTGTCCAGGTATATTTTCTTGGCAGAGTAGCAGCAGTCTTGTTCAATCTTACAGTCAAGGCACCTGGAAGATGCTCCATTGGGCTACAACAATATCAAAAGTCAAACAATACAGTAAGTACTTTATGGATATGACACACAGAGAATATTGTTGATAAGATGTAATGGAGCTGCTTTACGACATTGGAACACAAATTAAGGGGTGAATAGGCAAACATCACATATAACTAGATGTTGGAGGTACTTGATTTTACTGAATGTATCAGATAGCTCATTATAACAATGTTAACACTTGTTAACTAAATGCTTACTTGTGAAATGTTATCAGCTGAAATGCTTTTATCTTAAAGATGGTTATGTTACAGTGCTCCTTGATGGCTAAAGACAAAAAATAATTTATGATTGAAGAGACTGCTTAAGGAGCCTGCAATGCATGGATAGGGGGTTCATCCAACTCCACAAAGTTGCCATGGAAGAGCTTATAAACAATGAGAGACTCCAAGTATTGTTACTACGCAATCAGAGGTTGGACATAGTACCACAGGACAAAAAAGTAAAAATGGATGATGATCAAATAGGACAGCAAACTGGAGCTTCTACATCTCCTACAATCAATTTAATTGTACTATATTGCCTCTATCGCCGTCACATAGCATCACTGATTTCAAAGGTGTTGGGAAAAATGTGTGATTTCTTTTTAATTTTCAACTGGACAATAAATAAAAGCCACACCCAAAATGTTGATAAGCTATCAGCCAGCATGGGCTTACTTCATTGTGTTAGTCAATCCACACATGCGTTGGAGTTAGATCAGTGTGTTAGTCAATCCACACATGCGTTGGAGTTAGATCAGTGTGTTAGTCAATCCACACATGCGTTGGAGTTAGATCAGTGTGTTAGTCAATCCACACATGCGTTGGAGTTAGATCAGTGTGTTAGTCAATCCCCACATGCGTTGGAGTTAGATCAGTGTGTTAGTCAATCCACACATGCGTTGGAGTTAGATCAGTGTGTTAGTCAATCCACACATGCGTTGGAGTTAGATCAGTGTGTTAGTCAATCCACACATGCGTTGGGCTTAGATCAGTGTGTCAGTCAATCCACACATGCGTTGGGCTTAGATCAGTGTGTCAGTCAATCCACAAATACATGGGGCTTACTTCATGTGTTAGTCAATCCACACATGCGTTGGAGTTAGATCAGTGTGTTAGTCAATCCACACATGCGTTGGAGTTAGATCAGTGTGTTAGTCAATCCACACATGCGTTGGGCTTAGATCAGTGTGTCAGTCAATCCACACATGCGTTGGGCTTAGATCAGTGTGTCAGTCAATCCACAAATACATGGGCTTACTTCATTGTGTTAGTCAATCCACACATGCGTTGGAGTTATAGATCAGTGTGTTAGTCAATCCACACATGCGTTGGAGTTAGATCAGTGTGTTAGTCAATCCACAAATGCGTTGGAGTTAGATCAGTGTGTTAGTCAATCCACACATGCGTTGGGCTTAGATCAGTGTGTCAGTCAATCCACAAATACATGGGCTTAATTCAGTGTGTTAGTCAATTCACACATGCGTGGGGCTTAGATCAGAGTGTTAGTTAATCCACACATACACGGGACTTAGATCAGTTTGTTAGTCAATCCACAAATACATGGGCTTAATTCAGTGTGTTAGTCAATCCACATACACATGGGCTTAGTTCGTTGTGTTAGTTCATCCACACAACCATGTAGCAGCAGTCATAATCCTTGGCCAAAGGAACAGCTGGGGCCAATAATGACATAAATACCTTAACTTTGGTCCACGCATCTATCTTCATACCTGATCACAGTGGTGTGGTTTGTGAACTGCATAGTACTTGGTACATCTTATATGGTGTTAGATGCTTCTCAATTGATGTGGGGTAGTCTGCTAAATGACCCTGACAACACAACCTGACATTATGTCATGAACACGACTTCAAACTTTCCTTTCCCATCAAACCTTAAAGGCACCTGGCAGTGGTATTTTTTCAAAATAAAGCTTTTGTCATTAATATATACATTTTTATGAGTGGAATGTGAATAAACAATTTACTAAGGTTAAAAAATTGTATTTTTCTTTTAATTACAAATTAAAAAATAGGCCCCCCTTTACATGGCGCTGTTCGTGACGTCAATCGAGGCAGGAGAAAATGTGTAGTCTGGCCCCGTACATTACGTCTGGGTACCTGATCAGTATGATGCGTTTTCGTATTCGGACGTCACCACCCAATGCAATCCTAGGACAGTGTACATGTGTACAGTCGACTAATACGAGACGCCAGTTTATACGAGGTTTTTCACCGGTCCCGAACTGTCCCATGCGCGTTTCTATGTCTTAAAAACGGAAGATACGAGCATGGTCATAACGAGAACACGGATAATACGAGGTATTGTTTTTCCACCAGAAACATTTCGCTGGTAACCTAAGCTTCACTGCAACTTCCCTTGCACACTACTACCAACGAAAAAAATCCCCGGGCTATGAGCATATTTCATGGACCAATCAGCTGAAGCAAATATTATTCGTGGGCGGGCTCTCGCTTCGCATTAGCGTGCAGCGGGAAAGCTCATTTCACTTTCAGTTCAGCTTTCTTTGGGCTTGCAATAATTTTTAGAAAATTGTGGATCGTTTTGATATTATTTGACATTTTATTTGACATTTTGTTCGGCTGTATTGTCAATTCCGATCCATACTTATTTAATATACGTCCAAGTTACACATTATATGCAACAAGATCGTGGTTAACTTGGAGAGTTTTTGTTCGTAAGTTCCGGTCCGTTTTTCGTCTCGTCTGGTGGGAAACGTATAATGCCTCGTCCAGCACGACGGTCGCGGCGGCCGGTCAGGTTCGCCGATTCTCCAGTTAATACAGGAGGAGCACCGCGACGGGGCCGACAGAGGCAGGAAATTCCCCCTCCAGTGTTGGGACTCCCCCCTGTGACACGCGCTAGTGGTCTAGCAGTTTCGTCCCCACCGGAGATGGGCGCTGGTGCTGTGGAGTTGCCGAGAGTAAGCGGCCAGCCTAACTCTAGTAGTACTACTACTAACAGTGCCACCAGGACCACGGCCCCGGGGTTGAACGCCCAGGGCACTCCAGAGGGCGGACTTGCGACGATGATGAATGCAGGAGCCTCAGCTGATGAAGCTACTACAAGCGTAGGCCAAGGGCAGAGCGGTATGTCTGATTCTGTTAATAGTAATACGCTTGCTAGTAATACTTTAAGTAATAATGGCATGAATATTAACACTAGTGCTATTCAGCCAGTTGTTTCCAATGTAAGTGCCTCTCCTACTACTGGCGTGTGTTCCTCTGTTAATGTTGGTAATCATGGTACAGAGGGCGCAATCTACCCTGTTATTTCTGACGCATCCCCATTTAATTTAGATTTGGGTAGGCCAGCTACTCCCCCCTTGGGTTGCATGTATCCCAAGTAGTCAAGGAAAAGATTTGGAACTCCCAATATATAGATATGTCATTGTTGTTCCGTGACAACGCAGTAGTAGCGTTAACCTTAGGGGATTCGGGCTCCGCATTGACATTGGCAGTTGAGCAGGGAAAAGTTGTTTTTCGCCAGGCGTCTGCACAAACGCGTAAGCTGCAATCAATAGATCAGTGGACTAGTGCGTTTCATGGATTCATGGCAGTTTACAGTCTGCATCACCCACAGCGCTTCAGCGAACTGCTAAAATATGCTGAGACAATTCGCTTGGCCGCTGCCCAATTTCCTGGGTTCGGTTGGCGTAATTATGATGAACAGTTTAGATTGCGTCAAGAGGCCAAAACCCACAACGCTCCTGGGCGGTTTTAGATACAGAGCTTTGGGTGACAGTTGCTGCTGGTGCCTGCAGCATTGTGCCGCTGTCACAGGCAGCTACCAGTACCAACCCGGGTAGATCTCCCCAAGCAAAAGGAGGTTTTTCCCCGTGCAATGCATTTAACACTCCGGGGGGCTGTATAGGTGGAGCCCATGTAAGTTTCCCCACCGTTGCACTAATTGTGCTCGTTTTGGGCACGGGGTCGCTACTTGCCGTGTTGGTAATGGAAGAAATTCTGGGGCTAACGTTTCACCTGCCAATACTAGTGTTGGGGCTAAAATGTCCACCGGCACACCGGCGCGTTCATTTCAAATGGCTCGGAAACCTACGGCATCAGCCTCAGCCTCCGTAGTTGGGGCTCAGATTAACACCGCAAAAGCAGGTGGAGCGTCTAATTTTCGTGCCACCAACACCGATTAATTTTCCTCTTTTGAAGAATTGGCTTTCGTTTTACCCCAATAAGAAAGCAGCACTTTTATTGGGTGGGAGTTTTTCTCACGGGTTTCAACTGGGTTACCGGGGCCCGCGGTCGGGTCGGGAATCTCCTTGCCTCCGTTCAGCTGCAGAACTGCCAAACGTTGTTTTGGAAAAGCTGCGAAAGGAGGTTGATTTAGGTAGGATTGCCGGACCTTTTGATCAAAAGCCATTTCCAAATTTGCAGTGCTCCCCAATTGGCCTGGTTCCCAAACACGATCCGGGTTCTTTTCGCCTTATTCATCATCTCTCCTTCCCAACAGGGTTTTCAATTAATGATTTTATAAGTAAGGCTGACTGTACGGTTCATTATAATTCATTTGATAAGGCTGTTGACCTAGTTATGTCAGCCGGCCGGCCAAGTCTGATATTAAGTCCGCATTTCGGCTCCTCCCAGTTGCCCCCTCCGATTACGAACTTCTCGGGTTTGTTTTTCAAGGAGCATATTACTATGATAAGTGTTTGCCTATGGGCTGTTCAGTTTCTTGTTCATTGTTTGAAACATTTAGCACTTTTCTTGAATTCCAAGTTAAAAGGTTTTCACAGTCAGATAATATTACCCACTACCTGGATGATTTTTTATTTGTGGGCGCGTCCCAATCAGAATGCGACGCTTTGTTGCAGACATTTAGAAGGGTTTGCGGTCAGTTGGGAGTGCCGATTGCCGAAGAAAAAACGGTGGGTCCGGTTCGGGTAATTACTTATTTGGGACTTGAGATTGACTCTGGTCAGCAGGTCGTTCGCGTTCCATTAATTAAGGTGGAGGCGCTTCGTCGTCAGATTCATGCAGTTTTGAAAAAGACTAAATTGTCACTTAGGGAAATCCAGTCTCTGGTCGGGTCCCTTAATTTTGTGTGCAGGGCAGTGGCTCCCGGACGGGCGTTTACAAGGCGTTTAATCGCTCTCACTCGTGGTTTGCGCAAACCTCATCAAAAAAATAGGCTATCTTGTGGTGCAAAACTAGATTTGTTGATGTGGCTAGAATTTCTTGAACACTTTAATGGAGTTTCACCATTTCACCACCATAATTGGCTGTCAAACAGTAGCCTCGAGTTATTCACTGATGCCGCTGCGAGCGTGGGTTATGGTGGCTACTTTAACGGCAAATGGTTTCAGTCACAGTGGTCTCCTGGCTTGTTAGCGCTTTCGCCGTCGATTGCTTTCCTAGAGTTTTACCCATTGGTGGTTGCCGTGTATTGTTGGGGGGAATTATTGGCGAACCATAAAGTGCGATTTCACTGTGACAATAGTGCCGTTGTCCACATTCTCAATAAGCAGACTTCTTGTTGTGACAATATTATGCAATTAGTGAGGTTATTTGTCTGCCGGTGTCTGCATTTCAATATTTCCTTCAAAGCCGTTCATGTTCCGGGTGTGCATAATGTTATCGCTGATTCGCTTTCCCGTTTCCAGGTCAAACGCTTTCGAACCGTAGCCCCGCGAGCGGACCCCATGATGACGCCTCTCCCCCTCCTGCCGTTGATGTAGTAGAAGGTGAGATTACCCGTTTGTTGACAACGGCATTGGCACCAAACACACGTAGGACTTATCAGATAGGTTGGCGCGCTTTTTGTTCTTTTCGTCAGAACCGCGGTGCCGCTCGTGTCTCTGCTTGTGCATCGACACAGGATATTCGAGAATTTGTCGCTTCATTATCATTGCAAAAATTAGCGCCGGCTTCTATTTCCACGTATGTGGCTGGTGTCAGTTTTTACCATAAGATTTGTGGTTGACCCGATCCTACCCGAGATTACCTTGTTTCTAAATTATTAGAGGGCTGTCGGAGGGATCGCGGGGTGTCGGACACACGTTTACCAATGACTTTGCCGCTACTTTTACACTTAATAACAGTTCTCCCTTGCATTTGTACTTCCAAGTTTGAAGTCTTGCTTTTCAAGGCGGCGATGTTAAGTGCATTGGTGAGTTTGCCGCTGCCTCACGTACTTGTTTGCAGGACTCTCTGCTCTTGCTTCCTGACGTTCACTTTTGTGCCTCCGGTACTACGCTGGCTTCGGTTAATTTTTCCTTGCATAACGCTAAAAATAACAAGGCTAGACCCCCCCAACAAATCCGTTTGGTGCGTAGCAGCGATCAAGCTGCCTGCCCAGTTCTAGCGCTTTCAGCGTTTGCGGCAGTGCGACCCACGACTTCGGGGAGTTTTTTCTGTCACTTCGATGGGAGCCCCCTCACGCAATTTCAATTTAACGCAATGCTTCGGAAGGTTTTAAACTTTGCGGGCCTGGGTGACGTCCACATCACGGCACATTCTTTTCGCATTGGGGCTGCCACTGCCGCCGCGGCGGACGGGTTTCCTGTAGAAGTTATCCAATCCATGGGTCGCTGGCGTTCTGATGCAGTACTCGGCTACATTCGCCCGGTAGTACATGGCAATTTCCCGTCAGCGTAGTCACAGAATTTGCGGTTGTGGTTTCTATTAAATTTGTTTAAATGTTTCTCGTTGAGGTGATGTCTGGATCGTGGGAGATTCCATTATTCGTAGGGCGTCTCAGCGTATTGACTGTCGGCCTATTGTCCGCTGGGGTGGGCGTGGCGGTGCACGCTACTCAGACATCCACCAGCTGTTGGATGCTCTCCAAGCCAAGTGGCCGTCTCCCTCTATTTTAATTATTCATTTGGGTACTAATGATTTGGTTGGCACTGATTCATTTTGCTTGCGGCAGCGGGTTGCTTTATACATGCAGGATTGCCGAAATAGATTCCCAGATGCGTTCATTATTTGGTCTGATATACTCCCACGCGCATGTTATTTTGGTGCCTTTTCGCAAAGCCGCATGGAAATGAAGAGGCGGTCCATTAATAGATGGGCGCGGTCGTTTAGCCGACGAATTGGGGTTTCTGTCCTGCACCACCCACAATTTCAATGGTCAAATTTTACTCTTTTTAGGTTTGATGGGGTCCATTTGTCTCCCAGTGGTAACAGAATTTTCCTGGACAACCTCCGTACTTGCATATCGGAGGTTGTTTGTTAAATAATTTTGTTTCGCTGCTGGAAGACCCCCATACCCCAGTCCCGTTTTATATTTCTGTGTTTTGCTATTAACGCTGGTGGTACGGGGGTTGCTATGTTCGAGGAATTCCCCCCGGGTGGCGGTCCTTCCCTATGGGGCGCGCTTCACGCGTCTGGCATTTGTTTCTAGGGAAGTGGACTGCCACTGCCTGGGGGTCAAAATAATTTCTCAATATTTGATTAATTCGTTTCAATAATGTTTACTTCTATAACACTGCTAGCACCCTCTAGTTCAGGTGGGGCTATGTTCATGTACTCCGACTGCATGTTCAAGCAGTGGATTAACTGTAAGCCTTGTTGGCATCTAGGTTATTTTATCATTACATTCTTTAAACACTTTTATATGGGTAGAGCAAGCTGCTTCTCCTTTTGATTATCTATGGCAAGCTGCCAAGGAATCCGGGCCCGGTAATTTTGTTTGTCTTTTAAGTATGCCATATTGAAGTTGCATGCCCAGCTGGTCATTGACCAGTATTTTGAAAGAATAAAAACAGTCTGAACTGTACATAAATTCACATAAGTTTTTTTTTTGCATTCTGTAGGTGTCTGAGAATAATGATGGCATTTCCACATTTTTGGTAACCCCTGGACTTAACATTTCAAGGAGCTCTTGGAAAGAGTATTTTTGGCAATAGAGAAGTAGATCAAAGAGCAGGATTTATTTATATCCAAAGAAAATAAAACCTACTTTTTTCAAAAGACAGACATAAAAAGGTCTGCATTCAAATAACAGTCTAAAATGTCTCATTCAAATGTTTGAATAAAAACCACCATTAACTAAAGAGAGATCATTTACAATGTGCTATTACAACATATTTACAGTTAACAACTTGATATTTTCAAATGAAGGGAATTCTGCTTAACAATCTAGTGAGTTGGAAATTAATGTATTGGAAATGAAAGTTTGAATGTTCCATTCAACTCAGATTCACCTTGTTGAATGGAGCATTCAATCTTTTAAAGGCCCTGTACACGATTGGTAAGATCGAAAAACACAAATGTTCACAGATTCACACATAACTTACATGATTTAAAGTAAGTAATGGTAGAAAGGGTTCCTTAAAATATTTCTGCCTGAAATGCTATCGTTTCTGAGAAATGAGTAAAACAATAGTTTTTATCGTGCGCGATAATAAACTCCATGTTTGAAAAACAGAAAACACATAAGGTCTTTTTTCACTATTTTCTCGTGATCTCGATGACCAATTGAGCTCAAATTTTCACAGGTTTGTTATTTCATGTATGTGGTTGATTACACAAAACATGAACACTGTCTGTGATTATTTTGTCAGCTCTGCCAATCCTGTATAATACCTTTAACTCATGAAAATATTCTCAACATTGCACTCTAAACATTTATTATTTGTATACTATTTCTTTACTTTATCATTAGTTATACAAACAATCAAAGTAAAATTTCCTGACCATATCATGGTAAAAATTACAGACATCAGATTAATGAGTTATTGACTTACCTATATTTGTTCATCCACCAAGATAAAAGATCCACATCATGACAACAATTAGCAAGAAGAGAAAATGTGGATTTCTCTTCACAGCACCAACTACCTCGAACAAAGGAATGGGCAAAGTGCCAATACCCAGTCTGTTGGATGAGAAAAGTACAGATTGTTTTTATCAGTATTTTTATATACTGTATTTAACAATGTATCATTCATTAAAAATATGAATCATGTGAGGGTTGAACAAAGAATAATTGACTAGAGCAGGATTTGAACTAACGACCTCCAGATTAACGTGCCGGCGCTCTACAACTGAGCTAGCCCTATGTTGGCGGTCTCCCTATTTAATAAAATATGAATCATCAGCAGAAGCTGTTCACATGAAATGTTCTCCTGGATTCGATCACTCCTTATTAGTTGTCATAGTTACTCTTTACTATGAGAAGATTCATGAGGTCAACATACAGTGCAAATCCCACCAGCATTCAAACAGTTTGGGGAACCTTGGCTTCCCATAGGTTCCAAAGTACATATAGCTTTAAAATGTGAAGGAAACAAAATTACACACTTAAGGGTAATAACATGCCAGACTTGCAGTCTATATAGTCAAATCCCTGTTGTCCGGGTCCGGGTCCTTTATTTCTACGTAAAGTTTGTCCAGTTGGTAAGTTATAAGTTCTTACGAAAGATTTGTAATTCTGAGGAAACTAATTCACTCCTACTGGCTTCTGGTAATCAGCGGAGCCATTTGGAATTATGTCAACTACCTTGAACAGGGTTACGATAGTTGTAACTGTAATATTTCTGCATTGAATTTTGCCATTTCCATCCATTTCTGTCAGACTTATGCCCAGATATGCTCAATTTGTACCATTTAAAAAAGGTGAAACACATTATTTTAACAAAAACGGGGTTGATCTCCATTGTGTTATCATGTCATGAATCAATAACATCTAGCGGGGGAAAAACAAAGGGGAAAACAAAAAAATAGCCCTCGCTTACCACAAACATTCTGACTTGTTCAAAAACTGTATTACCGTATCATTGTGAGTGTTGGTCTGTCAAGGACTTTATACGACCAATCATGAAGGAAGATGATCTCTATAGACCCATCAACATAAACCAAAGAAAAACCGACATGACAAGCCTGCTGTTCAAGTCTGAGACTACGCTTAGTTTTGTCTTTATTATTGGTCATGCAAAACGCTATTCAGAGGGTTAATCAACAAGAGGGCGCTTTTTCAAGTGGAAAAAAACCACAATCACAGACTTGAACAAGACTATAACCCTGACATGCACGGTTGAAACAAACAGGGTCCATGGCTTACATGAAAAGACCAATAGGCAAAGCATCCACGGAAACAATATTTTGTCATTATTGACAATTTACGTGGGCATACTAAAGGAAGTATTATCGTCGCGATACGATATTGAAACAATATCGTCAATATCGATGATGGTTTTTAAAAATATTGAAATACCGCGATGTTCATGATATAAAAAAAAAAAAAAACGATATGGTTTTAAAGAATGCCTTTTCTTAAGCTTTTTACAGTCATAACATTCGGCAAAGGGTTTTAACTTGCGTCAGCCATTCAATATTTTGGACGGCGACCAGCCCTACACATTCATAAACGACAGTTTTTTATATGTAGGCTAAATGCCGCAAAACCAGATGCAGTTGAATGGATTGCAGCATATAAGGATTCTCGAAGGAAACTGGACACCATGTGTACGTCTTTCCATCTAGCCATGGTTGTCTGTCTTCATGGTATCGCCGAAGCAGCATAAACGTGATTGGCACAGGTTGATTTCTGACTGGCCGCTTTCCGATTGGCCGAAACGCACTAGATTGGTGTGAATAATTATGACATTATGCTTCTCACAGCGCTGCCATCCCATAGTATTTATCACCTCGAGCCTGCGGATGTGCTTGCTCCTAACGTGGTAAACTTTATAGTTAGGGGGTGAAGGAAGGGCGTGTAGCCGTGGGAGCGAAAAGGCAAGGGAAATTCCCTTGTTGAGAAATCGGCGATATTTACCCGACGATATATCGCCAGTCAAAATTTACGATATCGTCCAGGGCTAGTTGCGTGTATTCTTGCTTTTTCCTGGTTTCAAGCCAGTTTTGAGCCGAGTCAAGCCAATCCCAGGGTCCGAGTCAAAGTGCTTCGAGACCAAATCCGAGTCCGAGACAGGAGTCGAGTCCTACCCGGCACTGCTATACAATGACCTCCTCACCTTATACTGTTGACAAATCAGTTACATGTACATGTAGGTTTGAAACTTGCATTGTGGGAAAACAAACTAGTGAGGACCATTTTGCTAGGTGTTTCTGCTTCAACTGGCATTTGGCCAGCAGACCACAGCTAAGATTAAAGCCTGTTGTATACCATACATGGACTCACTAGCTCAACAAACACTATATTAATGACCGCCACACGTTCTGCTATAAATCAGTTCTTGATTATTGTATACCCTAAGTGGACTCACCTGCTCATTTTGCTGAATATTAATACTATAAATCAGTTGTTACTAATTGTATGTCATAAGTGGACTCACCAGGTTAATATGCTGAATATTAATGACTTCTCCGACTGCTCCACTGTCAATCATTTCCTTGATCTTGAGCATTGGAGGATAATGGCGTAGCACTAGACATACTGATAACATAACACCATTATGCTGACAGGCTTCTACAATGTCACGACAACCCTGCTCTGTAGTCTAGACAAGGGGATACAATCAGAGCAGTTTGTAAGCTTTGACTGTACCAACATTACCGGTAGTCATCACTGTTTGATTAAAGATACCCTAAAAGGTCTGAAAAATCAACAAACCTGAAAAAACTTCAAGAAATACCACATATCCATGGCATTAAAGTTAACATTGGACCCTTAATGATGATGAAACAAATGAAACACTTGTATTTATGTACAGATGGGCCAATGAGCAACCTCCGTAAGTCCCATACCCAAGGGCACCCTGGTCAAATAAAATCATGTGCATAAGGTCAATCATAAGGGTTAAGATCTTGCACAGCAATGTCTGAATCTAGCAAAGTGCATAGTAATACATGCTACATGTACATACATGTAGCAGGTATTACAAATGCATTTTGCTAGATTCAGACATTTATGATGCATAATAAGGGAGAGAAGACTTTTTGAGTCACGGTGTAACAAAGACACCAGTCTCTCGGTTACGCGTGAAACTGTCGGCTTTTACTTCTTGGCCTACGTTTGAAGGTTTTCATTGAAAATAGCTGAATTACAGTATACCAATGATGTTTACATATTACCCTTTGAAATTTAAATTTTCTATGAAAACCTACTAATTTATGGCAAAACAAGTCACAAGTTTCACACTGTAACAGGAAACTGAGATTCCGGTGTCTCCGTTACAGTGTGATGGATAGTTTTGGATCGTAAATGAAAACAAAAAATCTGATTCGAGAAATTGAAGCTATACATTAAACGTATGAGCTATCCCCACCACTTAAACATGCAAAGAATATAGAAAGTACATTATCGTTTGAGATATAACACCATGTCACGCTTTGGCCCCCTCATTTATGGAAAGACCCAATACTTTGAGAGGATGTAAAATGCAGCTGGGGACTAATCACATGTATGTCAAATACCTAACAGGTCTGTGTGAGTAGGTAACGACATTCAAACCGGGACCTATAACAAAAGAGGACAATAGGTCCACGGTTGCTATCACAAAGGAAAGCATTGTGGTCCACGGTTGCTATCACAAAGAGTTGAACAAAGGAGGGTCCACGATTGCAGGCTGTTACACACTTGTGTGTGTGTGTGGGAGTAGGTAACCACATTCAAACCGGGGACCTATAACAAAAGAGGACAATAGGTCCACGGTTGCTACATGTATCACAAAGGAAAGCTTTGTGGTCCACGGTTGCTATCACAAAGAGTTGAACAAAGGAGGGTCCACGATTGCAGGCTGTTACACACTTGTGTGTGTAGGTAGGTATACCATTCCCGGTGCGCACACCGTTGTGGGGACTTCCTATTGTTGTTCTATTATTCCCTTTTCTAAAGAATCTGGTGTGGGGACCCAGTTTAACAAAGAAAAACGTTGTGGGGACCTTTGTTCCATTGTATAAAAGTCCCCACAGCTCTGGGTATGCCTACCTACACATTCAAACCGGGGACCTATAACAAAAGAGGACAATAGGTCCACGGTTCGGGAAAGGTCCACAGTTGGAAAACGTGTACAAAACCAATGGGAGCTGTTGCAAAAAAGTATAAACAAAAGAGGGACAATAGGAGGTCCACAATTGCAGGTGTTTACACACGTGTGTGTGTGGGTAGGTATCCACATTCAAACCGTGGACCTATAACAAAAGGGACAATAGGTCCACGGTTGCTATCACAAAGGAAAGCATTGTGGTCCACGGTTGCTATCACAAAGAGTTGAACAAAGGAGGGTCCACGATTGCCGGTATTTACACACGTGTGTGTGTGAGCGTATCTATCCATTCCAACCGAGGACTTTAACAAAAGGGATCCGGGTGTACAGAGCGAGGACGACCTTGCTTTGCTTTCATTTAAAAAAACTAAGTCCAAACAATGGGAGAACAAAGAGAAGTCCTCGATTTACAGGAATTAACCAACGTGATCACTAACAGAAGCGACCAGAACATCACAAGATAGGAAGATCTGGCTGGAGGTCATGAAGCAGAAGCCATCACACATCTCCAAGATGGTGTGGAAGGCTTAGGTCATAGGTCAACAAACGCGTGTGATGTGTGTGGGTGAGTGGTCTACCCTTTGAAACTGAGGACTTTAACAAAAGGGATCCGGGTGTTTGACAGAGCGAGGATGTACTCGCTTTGTTTTTGTTCACAAAACCAACAGGGACGTCCCTAAAAAATATAAGTCCAAACAATGGGAGAACAAAGAAGGTCCTCAATTTACGGGATTCACAAACCTGTGTGTTTGTGTGTGGGTGAGTAGTCCGTTGAAACTGAGGACTTTAACAAAAGGGATCCGGGTGTTTGACAGAGCGAGGATGTACTCACTTCGTTTTCGGGTACAAAACCAATGGGGACGTCGCCCAAAAAAAAAAAAAAATCCAAATAATGAGAGAACAAATAAAGACAAGTCCTAAATTAGCGGGATTCACAAACATGTGTGTCCACTGAAACCCATCAACAAATTTGTAGCCTAATATGTTGCATGATAGTTTACACAATTTACATTTCACGGTTTATGAAGTATCCATTATCTGGCATTGGATGGTAACTTATATATGAATTGTACTTACAGCCATTGGTTTCTCTAGTAAGATATGGTAGCCTTCATTTGCAAAAGCCACTGCAATATCCTGTAAACACAAAAAGGATTGCAGCACAAGTCTAAAATAAATGTTTATAAGTACCTACCCCATGTCACTTCCAGGTTAGAAGCTTTTGTAAGTGAAGTTCTACGTTCAATCCAAAATCCTTCACACATTTTTTTTTACTTTAAAAATTGTTTTTTTACTGGATCATAAGCCCTATGAAAGTGTTTTGACTCATCCACCACTGTTCTCACTCGCATTTGGGGAGCAGGCAACAGCGAAGGTTGAACTCTGGGTGACTTCACTTTGAAAAAGCAATGTACAATGTGGTTCTCAAAGTACTGCTTTTCGTATCAACTGTGAATAAGACATTCTAAGTATCATTCTGAAGGTTGGCGCCATCTACATGCTCAATACCTTTTGTGTGATTGACCCTTATGGAATACATAATAGCTGCATCTGTAAAGATTATATGGGTACACAGTCTTCTTCTGGTCCATCCATCTCAGACTAAATGACTTGATATGAATATGATGAATTAGTTTCATTACCCTGTGGAACTTATCAGGAGTTGTGATTATAACAGCATCAGCAAACTTCCCATGGGAAATCACCTTAGACCAATCTGAAATATTAAATGAACCAATTACTGCATATATTAAAACTGTTATTAATAATGATCCAATGACATTACATATCTTCACTTCACACTAGGTCCTACTTCACACTTTCAAATGAAATTTTTTGCTGTTAAGAAACATCCAAGGAGATTAATTGAGCAGGAACCTAATGGAACAAAGCCCTAGTACCATGCACCATAAGCTTCTTAATAGGGCTCTCTACTCACCACCGACCATTGAAAGAATTTAATATTTCTTCATAAGGTTTGAGTTTGCGCCACCTTGTAAACCATTACACGGTGCTATAGGTCTCATACTTCAACACATAACTCAACATACCTTGTAGGAAAAATACTTAGCGCTTTGAGACGCCCATCGGGAGTAGATAAAGCAGTAGATATAAGAACTGCGTATTATTATTATTAACCATGTTTTTACCTATGACATTCTATTTGTATCGTGTTAAATTGGTGATTGTGCTGTACTAGTAGGTCATGTGTAATTGCTAGTCTCTTGTATGAAATCAGTTGCAGAAGAGAATGATATTAGTTTATATTTTAAAAATCTTTTGGAGGCATCATTTTATTTTATTTGGCGCATGCGCATCCTTTTGTAAATAGGATCGTTCCTCTTTCCCTTCCCTTGACTGGGTTACCAACAATAATACCCCTGGTGGGCTTGGACAAGTTTTGAAAAGACCGAAACACACACTTAATTTGTCTCTACATCATCCGTCAAAATGTAGGCCGCAATATTGAAAAAGGCAAGTGATCACACTTCTGTCTACATCACAGAATTGTCATCGCTGATCCATTGTGGGCGACATGAACATGGTTTTGTCTCGGTGTGATGCTTGTTCAATGAAATTCACCTGATTTCCTCAGTTACATAGTGACCTGAGCGTAAATTTTCTGCTTGGTGCCGAAAAGCATTAGAAAAGGCCAACCCGCTCCATTCTCCACATTTCAACTTCAGTGATATAGCTGCTACCTAAAGACTGCTGGAAGATTGCAAGTGTGATGTTTGAGATAAGGTCAACAAATATTTCATTTTATGTCTACGCTTGTTTTTTTTATTTTTTATTTATGCAGTATTTTGAGTTGCTCTGTGGGTGTGGTATTGGTTTTCATTTAGTTAATCATAAGTTGACCGAATATTATATGGCAATAGCGGGTCATTAGAAAAGAGTAACTACTTTCATGCAGCCACAGTTAATTGGACATTCAAATAACTCAATTTAAATAAAAGTAACAATGACTCAACTCAACATGTCTCACCATCAAACACTTTATCTTCTAGAATATTGTGAAGTTTCTGCAGATGTTTCCGAGAGAACTCTTTAGGATCTGCAACTCCTACAACCTATAAAACCCAAATAATGTTATTTTGTTACACGTTCACTGTTTATCAGTCATCAAATGGACCAAGAAGCTAATAGACTGCGCAAGTCTCTTGCGTATTAGAACGAGAAAACACGTCAAGCGAAGAACATATTTTTTTCTGAAATCAAATCATTGTTTTTAAATTATATCTATGAAAAAATCTGACCAACAAAAATAATCATTGCAATTTGTATAAAACGAGTTTTAGCTTATAACAAACACACAAATCAATTGTTAGCTTTTGTTGAAACAAACTAAAAACTCTGGGACAAGGATGTTTATTTGATCTTAACTTTTTAGGAACCCCTTTTGTAAATCCATGCCCGAGTACGTGCAACCACTAAAAGCAGGTTTAAACGCAGACACGCGATGATTGCACAGGCGTAGAATTAACGCGTGACACAGTTTAAAGTGGACGCTGACGCCTCAAAAACTGCAGACTGCAATGAAAAGGCTTAGCGTCTGACAATTACAGCGTCTGGTCATTATAATCGCGCGACCAAAACAAATTTGGTGATTGGAGGTGTTTTGGGCACAAATTCTTAATTTTGTGCAAGTAACCGGAAGCTGAGGTCAAAATTAATTCTTGGGTTTTCTTCGTTGTAATGCCGAATTGATTTTATTTTTACTTTCATATTTGTTATCACTTAGTATTACATTCCCAATAACATGTAATTTTCATGGTCATAAAGTACTAAAATAATAGACGAAACAAAATCTTGCCAACGTAAAACTCCATATGGCTGGGACCACAATGGTCTCGGAAGTTTGATTACGCGCGAGACTTGCAAAGTCTATTCTGACAAGGATGTATAGGTGTTACCTATAGAACAATTTTGAGGTGAAAAAAAAGAAAGAAAAGGGATTTGAACCTGCAACATCCAACTGAGCTATCTAGCCCTTTGTTGGCAGTCTCCCTATTTTGTCGATATCTTTATTCAGTGGGAGCCAGTCAAAAGTTTATTAAGAAGTTTAGAAAAAAATGCATCCCCTCAGGTGATCCCCGTCTACAATGTCGCTTCCCAAGTTGTATCATAAACTAGGTGTGATCCCTGACTATATGGCGGTACCGATTGATTCCTTAGTTGCAGGACGTGCAGCACATACACAAGCCTATCCTGTCCTCATTATGGGAGTCAAAATGTATAAGGAGAAATTGACCCCCAAAACAGAAGAAATGGTAGACAACCATTTTGCGGCAGTGTGTTCCGCAACTGCAAGGGGGTCAATACATGACTTCTGACAGACACTCCCAAAAGAGATTGACAAAATAAGCAGACTACTTACTACTTACTACTTACGGTTTAATGGGTAAATTAATTAGGCATAGCCTTTGTGACCCCATATCCTATCCTTTCCTCCTTCCAGTGAGAATCCAGTCTTTTCTTAAATGTTGCTACAGTTTTGGCATCTACTACTGCTTGTGGAAGGGAATTCCAGATGTTTATCACTCTTTGGGTGAAGAAGTTCTTCCTGCATCCAATGTTTTTCTTCAGGGATGGCTTGAAGAGTTTAAGAGAGTGACCTCTTGTCATGGTTCTGTCAGCTGTTTTGAAGAATTTGCTGCTGTCCACCTTATCAAGGCCTTTTAAAATCTTGAAAGTCTCTATAAGGCATCCAATCTTTCTCTTCTTTTCTTAAGGGAATACAGGTCTAGAGCTTGCAGTCTTTCTTCATATGAGAGCTCCCTTATGGCATGGGACCAACTTGGTGGCCCTCCTTTGAACTTTTTCCAAGATATGCTTATCTTTTTCCAGCCATGGGCACCATGATTGGACACAGTATTCCAAATGCGGTCTGATGTATGTTTTGTATAGAATCTGGAAACTGTCTGTATCAATGTACTTGAATGATCGCTTCACAACTCTGAGACAATTCATTCCCTCCACTGCCGCTTTGCTGCATTGTGTACTTGGTTTGAAGTCTGGTGTTAGGTAAACTCCCAAATCTTTTTCCTCCTCTGTTGATTCAAGTGTCGTCTCCCCCATATGATAATCAGCCTGTGAGTTTCCTGTTCCAATGTGCATGGTTTTACGTTTCCCAGTGTTAAAGCGAAGCAGCCATTTGTCAGAGCATTTCTGTAAATTTTCTAAATCGTCTTGGATTTTCTCCACATCTCCTTCTCCGCTGATGTTGTTGTATATTTTTGTATCATTTGCAAACATTTGTATGTTACAACTGACATGGTCCGGGAGATCATTTATGTAAATGATGAAGAGGATGGGCCCTAGCACTGACCCCTGGGGTATGCCACTCACTACATCTGCCACATTTGAAGAGGCACCTCTGACAGCAACTCTTTGTGTCCTTCCCATCAGGAACGATTTTATCCATTTCAGTATTTTCCCATCGTATCCGTAGGCTTGTAACTTGTTAACTATAGCCTTCTATGTGGCACTGAATCAAAGGCCTTCTGGTAGTCCAGAAAAATTACGTCAATGAGGTTGCCTTCATCTAGGTTGCCCGTGATGTCCTCTAGGGTTGTCAAAAGATTTGTGAGGCAAGACTTGTCCTGCATGAAACATGCTGACTATCCTCAAAAATGCTCATGTCACTTGCATGTTTGAGCATGTTTTCTCTTTATGATGGCTTCCAGTATTTTGCATGGTATGCAAGTAAGGCTGACGGGCCTGTAGTTCCCGGCTTTTGTCCTTGCACCTTTCTTGAATATTGGAGTCACCCTTGCAGTCTTCCACTCATTGGGCAGCTCCCCGGAGTCCACAGATTTTCTGAAGATGATGAATAATGGTACAGCCAACTCCTTACTGCACTCTCTCAACACCTGAGGGTGTATCTGGTCTGGCCCGGGGCATTTGTCTGGCTTGAGAGCATCCAATTTTCCTAGTACATCTTCCACTGTGAATTCAATATATCTTCTAGTGAACTATGTTTATCAACTCGCCCTTCCATGTAGGGAATTTCACCATCAGGCTCATTTGTAAAGACTGACTGGAAAAAGTTGCTCAGAATCTCAGCTGCTTCTTGGTCGGGTTCGGATAAACCGCCCCCTTCTCTCTCCAATTGGGAAATTGCAGATTTCCCTTTTTGCTTTCTCCTCACATAGCCGTAGAATGCCTTTGGTTTATCCTTGAATTCCTTCATCAATTTCCTTTCAAATTCAGCTTGAGCGTTTCTCACTGTTCGTCTGGTTCTGTTGTTTTGCTTCTTGTATTCTTCGTAATCACGATAACTCTTAGTCCTCCTGTATCGCTGATACAGTGCATGTTACTTCATAATTGCCTTCTTGACTCTTGATTTCATCTATTGAGGCTTGTACTTGTTATTAGGCTTCTTTGTGGGTACATTGTCTCCGACTGCCTTCTCATATCTGGCCTTATGCAGTTGCCATGCTTCTTCACAAGTAAGTCCTTCCATCCTCTCTTCCCACTTTATGCTGCCAAAGTAATCTTTCATATCTCTGTAATCTGCTTTCTTGAAGTTTAACTTAGTCTGGTACTCGTCTGAGGTTGTTATACCCGAGTTAAAAACAAAAGTCCACACTTGACCAACGTGGTCACTTTCACCAAAGGGTGTAACATCATGCAGATTCTCGCCCATGAGCTCTTCATTGGTAAATACCAAGTCAAGTACTGACGATCTTTGTCCTTCCCTCTGTCTCGTAGGGAACTTCACGTGTTGGATTATATGCATCTTATGGGTTACATAAAAAAATGCGCTGGCTGGATGGTTGTCCCCAGCATTGACTTGAAGGGTTGTCCAGTCTATTTCTTTGAAGTTAATATCACCCATCATGATCAGTACATGTGAAGCTTTCACATGCTCAACTTTCCTCAACTGGTTCAGCAATTCCCTGTTGTTTGCATCCGGGCTACTTGGACTACGTGTCTTCATTGTTCAACTTTACTTGACACCATAATGCACTTTCCATGCCCGAGTTTTCCATCTCGTCACATTTCACTACCTGTAGGTCATTACGAATGTAAAGTAAAACTCCTCCTCCTGTAGTAGACTTTCTGTCTTCTCTAAACAGTGTATATTCTGGAAGTGATATTTCACTATCTAATACACTCTTGTCACACCAGGACTCTGTAATTACCAATTATGTTTGGTTTCCAGATGTCAATCTCGGCTTGCAGTTCTTGAAACTTGTTCATTAAGCTATTAGCGTTTGTGTAATAACAATTAAAGAAATACTGCTGTGCTGTACAGTTTGTTGACTCCTTTGCCAATTTCTTTTTTGGGTTCTGTGTCTCTTCGGCCAAGTCTGACTGGTTTCTGCACTGGGTCATTCACATCGAGGCTATTCATCACTTTTCTCACCTCTTCAATATCGTGTGCCTTTCTATCTTCAATATCCTCACTGTCTGCCTCAGGTGTATTGTGGAATATCAGGTTGTAATCTCTCTTCTCTTTCTCTTTCTGTTCATCCATGTACTTGTTTACTTTTTTCTCAATCACTTGGTCTAGGTTGTCATCTTTCTTGGCTAGCGCTTCTATCATTTTTTGCATAGTTTGGGTTACAATGTCTAGTTTACTTGTCACTTCTGTCATCTTGCTGTTATCATCTTGTGAGGCTGGTATCTTTACTAGTAACATCACTTTTAAAGCTTCTATCTTTCGATATCTTTGCAACCTCCCCAGTGCATGTGTTGCAGAACCACATCACATTCTGTCGCCCTTTCTCTAGAACTTTGTATTCTTGGTTACTCAATTTAGCACATATGTCTGGTGGATCATCATACATTTTTGATAACTAATTACTGCCTTGTCACTATCAGCTACATCTTGTTTGCATACTAAATACATTCTGCTTTATCGGGTTCAGAGGTCCCTCCCACGGCTCCCATGGGATCGTTGTGTAGGTCGCCGCCACCATCTTTGATTTTCCTGCGGGTCACGGTTGGACTTTTAGATCCCTCACTTTTAGCGACATACTTAGATCTGGTGCTTTTACTCATGGTGATAGATAGGTATGGGGTCTAGACTAATCAATGCCTTAATTAACCACCCCCCAAACCAAAGTGAGTCCTCTTCTTTTCAGCAGTTTTCACAAAATTTCTCAAGCTCACCAAATAATATTTAGTGCTTTCATGAAGATGCGCCCTCAACATATTGTTTGAAAAAATCATCTGGGTCTCTCTTCCGGATCACCCAGCGTTGTTTCTAAGTAATAGCACAGCCATTTCGAAGAAATTATATTGGTTTGTAAAGAAACGTTTCGGAAAATTAGGAAAATAAAATGACACCAAAATGTTAGTCCAAGGGGGCTGTCATTTTGTATTAACTGGTATTAACTGCTGACATGATGTAGGGCTAGGATGTAGGAATCCTCCATGATTGGTAGTACAGCTCAATAGAGCACCAACACATATACCCAGAAGTTGCAGCTGGTTAAAACCCTGTTGTAGTAAATTGTTCCTCGTTCACTCCAAAATTAATTGACAAAATAGGGAGACTGCCATTCCAACAGAACAATGCTTCGATAGCTCGTCACACAAACCCAGAGTTTTCCCTTTTTATGTATTACTTGATGTAGTTACTTAGAAAACATTATCCTTGTTACCTTCAACCTGTCTGGTGCTTCCAATGCATACCGACTATAAAGTTATCCTCTTTCACCAGCTCCAATCACAATGACTGTAACTTGTGTCTCTGCACTCCGGGATTTCAATGAACTCATTGTTGAATTAGTTCAAAGGCTGATGCAGTAGACGTAGTGTGCCGGTACGCATGTATTGTAACCGAAAAACAACAAACAAACAAACAAATTCAATAATTAAGGGTGTGCACAACCATTAGCCCACCTTCATGATCATGACCTTGTTGGTCCGTTATGGCTCTCTCTGCTCTTTGATTTACATCGGTCACTTCATACACTGATACTATTATACTATAGTTGCCATTTCATGATTTTGACTATGGATGGTATGATAATTGATCAGATAAGACCAAATTATGTAAGATGTAAGTCCAAAGTTAGTAATAATAGTAAATATCAATTATCAATCATATACTATAAATAGTACGACTATGATTGATCATGAATGCAATGATAAATCATACTCACCTCCACCCATCATGTCTATGGTCATCAATAATAATAAAATCATTCACAGATTTTCAAAAACATACAGTATGTACGGCGGGGCCATGGAAAGATGGTCATGGTGAAAAACTTCCCTTGAAATATTTCTGCTTAAGTTGAAATGATATAGTTTGAGTGAGCATAGAGATGTTTGAGCATAGAATAGATAGAGCAAAGACCTGAAAGAGAAATGAGTAAAACTACGCTAGTCCGGCGCATCAGTTCTGCCATCCGCCACCCACCCTAAAAGCATGGAGGAAGGAACCGAAAAACAACCGAAAAACAACCTTCCTCCTTCTCAGTGATCGTGCAACCCAAACAGCTGTTTTCACTGCTTCCGGCCCCATGACTGTGTGCTGGACATGCAGCTGTGGTGGTGTGTTTTACGAGGATCGATTAACGATACGCAGGCGACTAAAACGCCTTGACGTTCCCACCTCACCAATAATTAATAAAAACTTGAATATTGTGTATTTTATACAGCAATTTCCTTTTTTAAGATAGCTCCTAAGAGGTGGCCACCAGACGTATCGTAACGTAAGCTTTATCAGATTGATTGGAAATTTGTTTTATATAATACTACTCCTAGATAGTTAACGTGTCAGAAATTCCCTGGTGAGTACATTACTGCGTGCGTACCGCCTCGCGCTCGACGTGCTCAACTTTTATAATAACATTTAGTAGTATTATTAATAATGAACGCGAAACGCTACAGGGACGCTGAGGTCACGCGCACGTTTTAAAGAACAGTCAACGTCCAGTTTATGCCCGTAACGTGTAGTCACCTGTGCACGCAGTGCGCCTGCGCTGACCAATTTTCTTTGTTGGGCACGGAGGGCACTGAGCCACACATAACACAAACAATCAAAGCTCTTACAGCTACTGGCTTTATGGCAGGGGTCAAATCATGACCCGAGGAGAAAGTCTGACCACTTTCAGCTAAATTGAATATCAGAGCGCATACAACAACAAATCTCTGCGACATAAACGCGGTTCCTATCCTATTTTTTATGTAGGCCCCTAATATAATCATCATCACATCATTCATCATTTAGCGGTCGCAACCGAGATATAATCACACGAACTATTTTATTTTGTTTCCAATACCAAATTGAGTCAAATCATGGAGTTAATCATTATTACCACATGAACGCTCGATTTGAAAATTATTAAAGTTTTGCTTTGTTTTAAAATTGGAAGGCTTAGGCCTAGCTGGCTAGGCCTACATGGCATAATTATACTTTAAAGTTTTCTGTAAGTATCCAAACTAAAAAACTTGCCGTTGACGCAAACTACGCGTGTTGGATCATTGTGTATACAAAACAGTGTGTAACACGTGTGCTTGTCGCTGCTTGTTGACCACAAGTTGTCACTTGTCAGTGTAAAAATTCAGCAATCAATTAGAAAATCAACCTGCTAAAGCGCGCCAACGGATACGTAATCAAGTTTCACCATTGACCAATGAATGTTCAGCAGCAAGGGGTAGTGGCCAATGAGGATACGTAGATTGTCTGACGTCTCATTAATATTTACATACAGCTGTGACCTGTGTGCCACATTGTTACCTTCACACACATCATACACACACTTGTACTTCCTTCTTTGTGATTCAGCGTGCATTAGTTCGTCCCGTTGAGCTTCGTCTTCATTTCATTTTATCATAATTTCATCAATTTTTTACTCAAAAACACATCGAAAAATGGCCGACAGTGCACCACAGCTTACTAGGGACAACACAATGACCGTCACAGCAAAGGTTGGTTGCGTTAATCATTGTTTTTCGTGGTAAGAAAAACACTTCCCTGACGAAATAGCGTTTGGACGGTATACATGTATTTTCTCTTTGTTCCACATGACTTTGTGCTATTGAAAAAGTATGGCCGCAGCAGCGCAGCGTTGTTCAACGGTGTTATTCCATTTGCACATTTGATTTCGACGTCGTGTGCAAAATAGTGGAACTATACAAAGTAAGTGTCAGGCTTGTGCGATGGGTCTAAGTAAGGTAAGTCAGTACAGACACTCCGTGGTTGTGACATAATTATGATAGGGGTTTGGAAATGTTTTGTTGATCTTGCCTGTCAGTTTTACTCTCCTCTACCTCGGTCATAGTTGTAAGTTTTGTTCACTCAGTACTGCTCACGTGAAACTGCCAATCCATGAGCTCCGCTGCTAGCTTGAGTCTGCGCATCACCTTACCGTTGCAATCAAGTTGACTTGATCGCGATCATAAAATATCCAGTACCTCACTTGCTCTTTGTGTTTTCAACTGATTTGTTATTAATCATGTTAATTCGCTGACACATCAATTGTTATTTATTTAGTTGCATTGCGGACAAAAGTGGAATATACACAATTAAAATTATTGTTATGTCAAAACTGAAACCATGTACTGACTATGTTATTGTTAAGTGTAAAACAACAACTCTATGGGAGTATGGTCAAGCTCATGGGAGTTTTATCTATTTTGTTATTTTAAAATTTGTGGCTGATGTTGATTGTTTAGTCAACTTATGTGACAAGTTGTGAGTGTCATTGCTGCCATTGTGAATGGATATAATATGTTTTGGGGGCAAATTTGCTGTATCCTGCCTCCATTATTTATCTGTCAATACAATATTCTTACTTTTGTTTGTTTGATAAGTCAATAATTTATGTATTTACTACTATTACTCAAGAGGATTTTCTTTAAAAATGAAAATAAAGTCCAACATTAAGGAGGTGAATCTCACAAGTAACCTTGACAAGTGGAGGTCAGATACCACCAATTGTTCCTGTTTTAGTCGCCCACATTCATTATTTCCTTGGGGACTTTCTGAAGTATGAATGTGTAGCCCTGACCCTGAGGCGAATGCCACCTGATCCACTCAAACATAGTCAGGAATGCAACTGATAATTGGTTCATCTGAATCTGATTTCATTTTCACCCTTAATTTTAGAAGAAAACTGAAAAACCCTGTACAAACTAAGTTAATACTTCCAGTCAGTTTTCTCTATTTTGCAATACCTTAATGAGTGTATCAACAAGATCTGGGAACAAAAGGTCACAGTTTGGAATACTTTGGGTGAAAATGTTAACACATTTCAAAGGGTTAGTTGAAAGTTAATTAGTTTATTGTGTGAACTACAACATTGTTTTTTCACCAGAGAAGAGATTGTAAAACAAATCCCATTCCTCTAGTTTGCTGGATTCCTCTTTTTGCTGGATTCCTCTTTTTGCTGCACCTTGATGTTATTTATAACAGTTGACTTAACTAGAAAGAAAAGTGTTGCAGGTTGTAAAAAAAAAAAAAAATTGGCTAGAACTTTGTCATTTGGTACTACCACTCAGACAATTTTGTAGAACTTTGTGTTTAGGTCATGGTGTAATACAATATGACTCATAATGGTATTGTAGCTGAAGATGATTAAGGAAGCCTGCCTAATCTGGATTGTTGGCCATATCAATCAAGCTGGCAACTCCACTACTTTCCAGGAAATTAGTTCAAGAGTCTAGAATTGTTTGCCTATCATTCACAAAGAACTAGTTTTTTAATGAGACTAGTTATCAGTTAGCTTAGTGTAGTGAAACTTTCTGCTCAAAGATTATACATGCAGCTGTAAATTCATTATGCAACATAACAAAGGTACACTCGGTCAGAACTTAGTCTTGTATGCAAACTTTCAAAGATAAGTAGGGCCAAAGTTAAAAATCACGTCTACTTAATGATTTTAAAAAAACATTTCATTATTTTTATTAGATCTTTCACTTGTTAGCTGGCACACAAGGGAGGAATAAGGTACTTCTGCACCCAGGATGGGTGGGATTGTAAACCCAAAAGAAAGTTCTGCAGTGATGCGATACACTGGTATTGGCATTTACATGGGGTTAGGTTAACCCCCTCCCCACCCTTTCACCACCCAAACTGCCTAAAAACACTAAACTCTCCATGGGGTTTTATTGTTTGTTTTTATCTCTTTGGGGTAGGGAAGTTTACCATGAGCAGTGCTTATTATTTAGTCGAGGAGAGAAGAAGATTGCACATTTTGACAATTACTTTTATTTGTTCTACTGTGAGTGATACCTTGTTTAAATATTATAACTCAAAAATTAAAAGCTACCACCATTTGATATGAAACTTCCACGGGTAGTTTTACTGTAGGCCTACATGTATATCTGCATTTATATAGGATTAAAACAATCATACGGTTCAAAAACCAAAGGTATACTTTGCCTTTCAGTCGTTAGTTATAATAACTTTTTCCCCATCTGGATTTCAACCCAAATGATCTGTGTAACTGTTACTATTATTCACTGTGACTAATATTCACCGTTTCTACACTTGGTTATAATATTATTCACTGTGGCTATTATTCACTGTGACTTTTTTTCACTGTTTCTGTAACATTCAATTTGACTGTGACTATATTATTCACTGTTTCTGTAATATTCACATTGAATAATTATTCACTGTTATTATTCACTGTTTATTTTAGTTTATTCACTGTTACTTTTATTCACTAATTACTATTATTCACCATTTTGTATTTTTCATTGGTACTATTTTTAATTTGTTTGTGTAGGAGGGGGTAGAGTTCTTGAAGTCCCAAGGAGCTGACCACCTTGTTCCAGAAGACCCTGACAAGCCTCAGGTTCAAAGAGACACTACCATTCAAGCAACAGTCAAGGTAGACAATATAAGCCAATCTTTTTGGTTAGCTTGTTATACTCAAGTTAATGCCTTGCACTGGATACACAGTGGCAGCATGCCATTATTGTTATGCAACGCATTATACATTTAAGAAATTGTGTATTATGTGCAGTGCTTTTTTATTGTTCATTTGTAAAAGTTTGAATACCAATAAGTTTTGATTTGTAGAGAATGGGCGTATGATCATGACGGTTAATTAGTTGTTTTTCTATGCTTTGATAGGACAGTGAAGCACTCCTGAAGGATGCAAATATTGATCAGGATGTCAGAACAAGAGGAGAACAACAACGCCTTCAAGATATTACTGAAGAAGGTAAAGAGGATGAACCACCCAGGGTGCCACGTGACCACACCATCAAGGAAACAACAAAGGTGACACTAACTATTTAAAAAAAAAAAATCTTTGTAAAAACTTATTTAAAACTTGAAAATGTCTCAGTGATGTATGTGTTTAAAACACAGTTTTTAAATCAAATGTATTCAGTGGCTGCAATGGATAATGGAACACATTGGGAAAACCACATACTCAGATGTGCAGCCAGAACTAACTTGGTGAGGGCTTCATGGAACAGAACAATAAGACCAGGTCAATATGGAGGAAATGTTTGTACCAATGCTTTCAGCATTCAATAGTCACTTTGTTCCCATTGTATTGGATTAATCAATTGGCATGAAAGACACCTTATGCTTGGTGTCCACAATTTCTTAATTCAGCTTCCCCAAATTAGGTAAACTACAATGTAGGCTTGATGTAGGCAAATTTTTACTAAAAAATGCCACTATATGAACAACAAATTTTTTTAACTTACCATTGACTACTTTTGTACAACCCTGGTACAACTGTTTGAACATCAAATTTCACTCAGATTGTTATTTTATGAGGTTGCTGATTCGTGACAGGATCAGTTGAACTGAAACTATTTTTGTACTGAAGTGCTACTGCTACTGTTTGGTTTCAGTTTTTTTATTCAATGTTGACCAAGAAGTGTTTATACAGTCACCACTTAACTCTTGTTAGTACAAGGTCCGCCGAATTGACCCATTTTTCATCTTTACAAAGGTCTTTACAGCACAGGTAGTACACACACTGCACAGTGCAATACATGGACACACATGGACACTTTTGCTGCATTGAAAAGTGCATAACTGTCTTTATGTCTATACAAAGATGATGCTGATAAAGTTGTTTAAATTGCACAAAATTAGCATAAAAATCAGTCCATTCCACACTCCATCAAGAATTCTAGCTCAGTGGCCAAGTTCAAATGGTTACTAAAAACATACTTGTTTAATCTGTAACTCTTTGCCCTGCTTGGCCTGCATGAACACTTCATAGTGAGCCAGGCTTTAGCTGGACTCTCTTCTCTTGACTCAATACTGCAGTGGTTTTCCACTTGGGTTTCAATATCATTCCCATTGTTGTTGTTTTTCTTGGTCATTCTCTGAGCGTTTTGCAACCCTAGGAAAAGGGGCTTTATAAATGTTGTTAATTAAAATACCAAATAATAAACCACAAGGGAAACTGACTGGGTAAATATAACTTTATTTGAACCAACGACCTCTGGATTAACATGCTGGCGCTTTACCAACTAAGCTATCTAGCCCTATGTTGGCGGTCTCCCTAATACTAAATAGTTACAAATATTTGAAAAAACTTTCAGAGACTTTGTTTTTGTTAAGAAAATATATGGTGGTGAGCAATGGATGCATTATTGCTTTTCACACAGTCTGCTTAAAGGGTGTGTATACGTTTGGTAATCACTCTTAAAATTAATGGCAATAAACACCTATTGGTTAGAAGCCTACAGCAGCTTTCGACAGTAAAAGCATTTTGAGAAACATTTCAATTTGAAGTTTTGTTATGTAAAAATGTATCAGTTTTTATGCCCCCAAATTTGGATCTGAGAAGCGTTTCTGTCAGAAACACTTCTCAGATTGTGTATTCCTATTAGGAATTGTTCTTCCTGCATGGACTTATTCGCTCTGGATTTTCGTTGATATCTCAAAAACGCAACCACATTGTAAAATGAAATTTTCACAGGTTAGTTTTGTTGTGTATATCAACATTTATATAGGATTAAAACAATCGAACGGTTCCAAAAACAAAAGGTATACTTTGCCTTTAAGACACAAAAGACTGGTTTCCAATAACATATAGTTTGTGTACTATCTGCAATATTCTTGATTTGGTAATGCAGTAGGATTAAGAATGTATAGATAAACCAAACATATTGTTATTCCAATAAAAGGAAGCTCAGGGTTTTCTTGGGGAAACTCCAATTGGAGAAACTCGCTCCCAGACGCAAAAGATGGTCAAGACAACAGAGGAAGAGGAGGATGATGAAGATGAAGAAGAGGATGAAGAGGATGATGATGGAGTTGAAGACGACCTGGTAGATGAGGTTGGCAATGGAGATGAAGAAGATGATGATGTGCCAAACTTAAAGAGAACTCATACCATGGCCGAGACACTTGAGGTAAGCTCTCTGCCAATATATGTAACTTTTTTACATCATTAGGTGTTCGGGCACTCCGCCCGGAACACCTTGTTTTTGTTCCGTTTTTTAGGTGTTCGGAGCGGAGCGTAGCTCCGAACACCTCTTGTTATTGTTGTTTTTTTTTTTTTTTTTTTTTACTTCTTCAGATTCTTCTTCTTCTTCTCTTCGTCGCTTGTCCGCTAACAAAAGCACACTTCCCAAGCTCGTATAAACTTGAAATTTCTACCATAGTTAGATAACCATTAGGAGACGAAACTGTTTCATTTACGTCATGATGACGTCATCAGGTGTCAAGTTACAAGGTTTTTAAAATAAAAAAATTTAATCTTTGAAAATCCATATCAAATCAAGATGAAGAGACCGTCGGTTACTTTTTGCGGGATTATATAGAGGTAATATGGGTCTTCATTTTTTATTGTGTGCGTGACATGACTTGACCTCTACTTCCGGTCGAAACAGGAAGAAACAGGAAGTGCCTTGTAATTTAAAAGTGGCACACTTTTTGAAGTTTTTTTTAACGGTGTTATAGTCGAGCAAGAGTCTGGTTTAAAAAAATAAGACAAGTGACGTCATAAAAGTCAAGAGCGCCCTCTAGCGGCAGGTTGAAAACAATTAAAAATACACTTTTACTAGATGTCTGTGGCGAAGTTTATGATAATCGTTTCAAAATTGGTATACATAATGACCTTCTTGCAGACAACATATGTGTGAATTTTTAGATTGATGACGTCATCATGTGTCACGTGGTATCGCATTAAAGGTTTACTTTTTGAAGCTGTGTATCTACAAAACCACAAGTTTGATTGAGTTGAAACTTGGCATGTTGATAGACAGTTATATTGACTACTTAAAGCTAGAGTGACGGCTTGATGACGTCATCAATTATTTTTATACAAATTTTTGAAATTTTGACCTATTGGTACAATTCAGTACAAAGCAAGTTATAGTCAAATTTCATTTTGCATGAGACTTGGAAGGTCCTACAAGGATATAACGTGGAGTGACGTTTTCACGACGTCATCGATGTTCATGTTATGTCACCACCAAGGTAGTGTTTTACAAGATCTATATGTACAGAACAACTTTGGTGATCAAATGGAAACTTTGCATGTACTCAAGCTGGGATGTGTTACATCCAAAAAGTTTGGTCAAATCTTTAGAACCACCATTCTAAAGACTCTATAGAAGTATACAATATTTAATACACAGACATGTTTATAACATTTCTTTGAAACACGAGGTCACACCGAACACCTCTTTTTTGTTTCCAACAAAAATTATGTCTAGTTAATACTTCTTATTCTTCTTCTTATCCCCCGCGATTGTCCGCTAACAAAAGCACACTTCCCAAGCTCATATAAACTTGAAACTTTACATATAGTTAGATAACCATTAGGAGATGAAACCGCTTCAGTGACGTCATGGTGACGTCATCAGGTGTCAAATTACAAGGTTTTTAAGTTTTAAAAGTTACCATTTGCTATACGCTGTATGTCTTTGAATTTTACAACTCTGATATTCATAATTGAGCATCTGATAGATCAAGACTGGGGCTATATTTGAAAAGTTAACGCCAAAATCGTATGACCCCTTCTTCTGGTCGTACCGGAAGGTCAAAGTTTGCCTTTGAATATTTTCTTCAAAATCGGACGATAAAGCCCACGTATGTATTAACCTGCATGTTAACTACACAGCGCTGTGTGTGGCTGGCTGTTCCGCTCCATTGATGACAGTGTCGTAAGTCCACGAGGCTTGTGTGTAGTCCAGCCATGTATTGTGTATGTGTGCAGCTAGACATGTCAAACGTCATAGAACAAAACATGGTGTTTGGCACGATGAGTTTATCGTTAACTCGTGCGAAGTTAAACTTAAGTGATTTCCCTTTTGCCCGTCTGATGGTTTGATGGTAAACAACGAACAGAAGACGAGTTCTCACTGAGATGTCCACCTGATTTAGTAATATGTATGACGTTTAATAACTGACTTAAACTCAATCTGAAAAAGATCGAAATTGGCTCGCTTCTCATCAAACATCGAGACCGACGGCACGTTGATCGACGTGACCATGCCTGCCGAAGGCGCTCTAGGCCCGCTGAGTATGTCTCTCAGACACGGCGATGAAAATTGTAAGATTAATAATAATAATAATAACAGGTATTTAGAGACGCTCCCCATAGAAAACTATATCACAGCGCTTACAAAAACTGAAAAAAACTGAAAAGATTTATGTAAATATCATCGTTTACAAAAAACGTCGCAATTTACTTCGTGTACAGTACTTGTCATATATTTTGTCCATTACTTGACAAGTGATGGCTTTTTTTTAATTGCGAATACGACAGCTGGGATGTATTACGACCAACATTTTAATATCATGCCGAACACCTCGTTTTTGTTATGCAACAAAAATTTAAGTCTAGTTTGTTTTTAAAGTTCTGATAGCCTCGTGTTAATCTTTCATTTTTAATAAACTTGCACGTATTCCACCATTGGAACCCATTGAAGTAAGCAATGTGTTCCCTTTACACATTAATTCAATGTGTGTATTTTCACATCGGTGGGAAACTACACAGACTTTTGCAGGTTATTTATTATGTACAAATAGTAAAGTGTTTTAAGATCACCGGGCCTGGAATTTCTTCTTCGAAAAGGCTGTTTTTATTTACCAAAAGGTCATTTCCATTGGAAACTCTTAATGTCTATACAGCAATCCTTCACCGATCTTGAACACTTGGTGGCAGCAGATATGCCTCCATTACTGCGGTGTACCTGGGTGGTACTGCGCTGCCTAGCGACTGGTATAAGGTTTGGGCTACATGGCGATCATTTGATCAGTCGCGGGTTATTGGACTTTCACTTTCCAAATCGCTTAAACCCGTCGCTAGGCAGCGCAGTACCACCCAGGTACCACCGCAATAATGGCGGTATCTGCTGCCACCAAGAGTTTAAGATCGGTGAAGGATTGCTGTATAGGAAACTTTTGAAAGGGCACCAAGGACAACAGGCCTGGGTCATCATGGTAACAATAATCCTGATTCATTGTAAGTCTGTTATTTTGTCTTTGTTATACACAAAGCAGGACACAAGGTTTGGGAAGTAAACTGTTGTTATTGAATGATATCTTTGTAGGAAGGAGAGGAATTTTTGAAGAGACAGAAGACCAATGGTGATGTAGTGGAGAAGGAAACCACAGGTGATGCTTAATCTAGAAACTCATCTTATTGAGGAATCAAGATGAATCTGTAGAAAGACATATTTTGTTGGTATTTGGAATTCCTGTTTGTTGTTTGTAGATTTAATCTATTAGTTATAACTAAAGAAAGCTTCTAGTATTTTTTAGAATTGGTCGGCTGAGTTTTTGCTGCATATTTTCTGCTCTTATGCTCAACTCAGATGGACTACATGTTATTGTGTTTCAGTTATTGTGGCTTGTGTTATCCAAAGAAACTATTCATGTTTTAGTTTCAGAAAAAAACTGTGTATGTTTATCATGCACATCATAATCATTGCTTGCCCAAACTCAAAGCTTTAACTTGACTTTGTTTTTTTTATCATACTCAAGACAATATTTTTTCTATAAAGAAATTGCTTTTGATAAATAAAAAACCCATACCTGAAAAACTAACTTTTCAGATTTTCAAGGAAAGAGGTGGTCCAATTGGGAAGTGCATATTAAAAATTACAATGTATGCAAAATGGTTTTAAGTTATCAAATTGTATGGAAAGTGCTGGGATAATTAATCTCTGGTCCTATTGTTAAATTTTAAACATAAGTTCAGTAACATTTGTGCAAGTTTGGACTGATGGACTCCTTGGTAATTTGTGTACAGTGTTATTTCAATACTTCTAGAAGCACAATCACCCACTTACATAATAGACATTAATCGCTCAGGCTCATTGAGTTCAAGTTATGCCTTGAAAAATAACCACTGACCCTTTGTCCTACATTTACACATTTCCCTTTACTTAACATTATGGCATCTTTTTGAAATGTTATTTTGAATTTAACTCTGTGATAAAGTCACATTTGTTTTTACATTTTATAATACCTATATTTGTATAATTTGTAAACGAACAATTATATTAATTATTTCTAAATTTTCCCCCTTAAGTTATAAATCCTTTTATGTGTATATAAAAAAAGTAAAATCACTTATTCATGAAAACGAAAAGTGTTGACATAAATGCTGCTGCCTTATTGAGAATGAACCTTATTAAATTGAGTATTTGGTTTGAGAATCGTTAACAATTCCCAACTGGAATACAAAATGGTATTTGTATTGAAATGAATTTGTGCTGGTCGCAATGATGAAGCAGATATGATAGTATGATAGTTGTTAGAAATGATTGTTGGAAGATGAAATGCAGCATTAGTGGTGTGTAAGTGTGAAGACTATAACCAAGTATTGTCAACAATCCTATAGGAAACTTTCATCTTACTCAGTAGGCCAGAGTGAAAAACAATTATATTTCTCCCATTGTAATGGATAATGTGTGAATCAAGTGTCATTTATGAATGCATGAAATGGAATCGTAAATTCTAGGTGTGATGCAACATCCAGAGTTTCACGTATTGTGAAGCCAGTTTTGTAACATCCAGACACTTCAATTTGACAATAAGTACAAGTAGATTTGTTCACTGGTTTATGTATTCACAGACTTTTCACTGGAAGTATACTTAACTGCTTTTAAGAAAATTTCGATTTGAAAAATGCTCTCCTATTTTGGCCATAATTGAAAACAATCAACTTAATAGTGCAAATGTGTATGTAAACAATTTGCACATATACATGTATGTTTCTAGTTGATGCAGGGTAAAAGGCCAGTGGTTACACCCAGTGCTACTATTAGGATTGAAATAGTGATCAGTTTACCAGGCAATTCGCTTATATCCAAGTCCATACTGGTTGAACAAGGCAAATGCTACCTCTTCTCCTAGTTCAAAGGAAATTACATGATGTCACATTTATTCTGTACAAAAGAGCTCATATTTTAACTGTTGAAAAGCAACTCCACCAACGAAATGTGAATAAGTAGGAACTTGCAACTCTTTTAGGTGCTATATACTGTTTTGTAGTTTATTAAAGTCGCTTAAAATTAATGGTACATTCATGTTGTAACTTGTAATAAAGTTGTTCAGTTGGCAGCGTTCTTTATCATGAGTAATATATTTATGTACAAATATTCAAAATCAGTTTGTTTTAAAGAACCATTTATTTCGAGCAAATTCTCAAACAATTTATACTTGTATTATGAAATAAACATCGGGTAATATTTATACTTAAACAACTTTCACATTTTTTTAAAGATCAAGGCTTTTAAAGAAATTTGTGCTGAAATGTGTTGAACTACAGGTTATTTGAAATCCATTTGTAATTGTTTAATTAAGAAACAGTTGAAATAAAAGTGTTGATGCCTTTCTTACCCTTGAAGAATTTTATCCCCGAGTGGTATATTGCTTGGTTATAATATTAATTTTTTTTGGTGATACTTGGGAAAAATGCATTGACGGTACATCTATGGGTTAAAGGCACTGAACATGTTTGGTAATTATCAAAGACCAGTATTGTCACTCGGTGTATCCCAACATATGCATAAAATAACAAACCTGTGAAAATTTGGGCTGAATCGGTCATCGAAGTTGCAAGAGAAAGAAAAAACACCCTTGTTGCACAATTTTGTGTGCTTTCAGATGCTAATAAAAGGCTTCATGCATGAAGTCTTTTATTATTTTAGTGAGAAGTGACCTCTTTCTCAAAAACTACGTTACTTCAGAGGGAGTGGTTTCTCACAATGTTTTATACTATCAACAGCTCTCCGTTGCTGGTTACCAAGTAAGTTTTTATGCTAATATATATTTTGAGTAATTACCAAACGTGTTCAGTGCCTTTAAATGGGAAATTGGAATTTTTAAATTTTAGAGTTGAATTTAACCGAAAGAGAACATTTTTGAAAAAAGTACCTTGATTTGAAAATACAAAATTAATTATATATTTTGCGTCCGAATTAAACTGATATTGCTCATCTTTTCAGAAATCGAACCTAGTCACATATGCAAATATTTGGGAATATTACACTGGATCCTTTAAAAAAAGTGTACACCAATCACCAACATGGTGTTTTCGTTCTTCAGCAATTTCGTTTTTATTTTGTAGTTAGGACATTAATTTTTTCTAAACCAGTGTTAACTTAAAACACAAAAGTAACGCTTTAAATTTCAAGTTATTTCGAATAAAAACTACACAACAAACAATGTACCAAACACTCCTATCATCAAATTGAGCCAAATCAGTCATTGTTGACATTAGACTTGATTTCAAGTCTGAGATCGCGGTTATTTCTCACTGCATCAGCCACGCAAAACTCCCCCGCAGATTAGCTATAACGCGCCCTAACTCGTTAAAGACGGAGGTTAATCCACAAGAGGGCGCTATTTCAGGCAATAATGAATTTGCTATCAGGTAGACTAAAAACTACGATCAGAGACTTGGAACCAAGTCTAGGTTGACATTAGCCTTTTGTCAAGGCCTTCGTGGCGAAAACAGCGGAGCGACTGGATGGAACGGGGAGCACACGCGCGCGCGCGAGTCGCGTGCGTGGTCTCCCCTTCCAGGCGTGCGTGGTCTCCCCTTCCAGGCGTGCGTGGTCTCCCCTTCCAGACGCTTGGGATCGCAGCGCTACGAAGCTGTCCAAGCCACGTAGGCCCTGACAAAAGGCTAGGTTGACATCGACTTTCAACCCTGATGAAACTCACTGTTGCTGTAGGACGCCCTCTTGATATTCTACCATGTTAAAGATCAAAAGTTACAGATTAAATTAAAGCATTTTTAAGCGGCTTTCAAAATTCTGTCAAACAAAACAATAGGAAAACAATTAAGAATTATATTATTTCAATAAAGCACAAGCAACAAAAGTGGTTTGAATGATATAGTCCTATGGTTGGAAAAGTGAACACTTCCAAGAAATACTTTGGGGTAGAGGGTCTTCTGCCAAATATGAGAATTACAGACACCACGTAGTGAATTCAGATCTTGAAAAGAACTTTAAAATTTAAATACAAAAGAAGTATGGTTCGAGTCAGAGTCAGAGTCCGAGACCAGACTTGATTCCTTCAGCACTGTCTCTTTCATTTGCCATGGAGCCTCATCGACTGCAGCACAATCGTTTTCACCATGCATAACTATTTCTTGAACAAGAGTTTGTACAAGCCCACCAGCTCTCATCCTAATGGTCTTGGATGAGACCGTTGGGGCCCGAGCGATGTAGACACAAACCTTGTCATGTCCCGCGTGACGACACGACCTTGTTTCGTTGGGACGAACGGGCGGAAACAATTATTTTGGAGACAACGCTGCAAATTAAGAGTCGCTGCGAAGTGTCTCAAAGCGTCCTATAGCATCATTATAGGACTAACTATACCTTTTGTAGTGTCACTTGTGGCAGTATTAAAAATACATGGCAAAATTAAGTACGACACGTTGTGTAGCGTTTTCCACCATAAAAATGAGGATGTTTTATGTGTGCAGCATACAGAGCTCGTTATACGTAGTGTGTAAGTCCACAGAATATCCCAGGAACCAATGTTGTGTGGATATCTTTTGCACAGTTCATACGGCATTAAAAGTAATTTCCTGTGTTATTGCAATTGCAAATTCTAGCCCAGAAAATTAAATTAAATTAGCCTAATCGTCAGTTGCACACGCCAATTATACTACTATCTTCATTTATTGAAATTCTTGCGACATTAGACCGCGTTACGCCATTATTTATATCTGACAAAAGTCTTTAGGTGTACGACGCGGGGTGGGGGGCTGGGGTTGCAGGAACAACTACTCTTTCCATACTTCGGGCAAAGCGGCATTGGGGAATTCTGACACAGCAAGAAAAGAAAATTGGACAGAGAAAGTAAAACAACTTTACCTTGAACCGGTGTTAGAAATC
Organism: Leptasterias polaris; assembly: GCA_037783415.1. Taxonomy (NCBI): domain Eukaryota; kingdom Metazoa; phylum Echinodermata; class Asteroidea; order Forcipulatida; family Asteriidae; genus Leptasterias; species Leptasterias polaris. The sequence continues at coordinate 2,404,755 of JAZGTN010000202.1, forward strand.
TGCGCTTACGTTTTTATCTGTGTGAATTTTCGCGCAAATCAACCTCTCTAACCACCTTTAGGTCAGACGTATATGTCGACACAATAGGTCCATCCAATGTTGGACCGATGGTGTAATTTTGAAGTTGTTATGATTTCCTACCGTTAGAATAAACTTACCAAGCTGATTATAGTTTTTCATCATTTTATGATAATTTCATTTATTTCATTTATAGGCATTCAAGACTATGACATTTTTAATATTCTTCAGGTGAAATTCTCAGCACCACCACTATTTATACAAATTGATGAAATGGTTGACCAGCCTCTTGCTGGGTGGCTTTGAATGGTCTTTGCTACCTAATGAATTTGAAAAACCTTATGTGACCAGTGAATGCCAAGCATTTGAAATTAAACTACTCTTTTTGACTGTTGAATATACTCACAAAACATGAAAACTGTCTGCGACTATTGTGTCAGTTCTACCAATCATGTAAAATCTTTACTCCAAGTTTCCCTCTTGGCAGCGCAAGTAACACGTTTCACGCCCTCTTGCGATTGATTATTTTGAAGTTAAAATCATTGATGCGTGGAACGAGCTGAAATGGTGTACAATTTTCAAGATGATTTCTTTCTAACTGCTTAGGAGAATGAACACTATTGGTATTGTTTAATAACATTAAAATAATAACCTATTTCTTCAACATTCAGTATTGGAATGAAACGTTTCGTACAATGTTTTACAACATCAACAAATCAAGGTTTGAGCATGGAATATGAAGCAATATTTGTTTTGTAAAAGGACTACGTCTCGACAGGGTTGGTTGGAGCGAATCATAAAATTGCCGTCACAACATATTGGTGTGTGCAGTCAGTCAGGAGTTCATCGGCGCCAGTGCAATGTCATCACTACCTCAATTTGCCATGGTTCAGTATGAAGGTGTTATGCCAAAGTCTGATCCTTAATAACAGCAGTCATTTCAACCCAATTCATTTACCGATCCCTGGATGGTGGCTTCAAGCTATAATTAAGATGTGACCGGACCAATGTAAATGGCTTAAGGTTCATGCTGTAAGTAATGATGCCTGATAGATAAAAGGTCATCACCTTTAGATGAGAAATTTTTCAGTGATACTGCCATCCAGTTGGGGCAAGTATGTTCTCTCATAATGCTTAGATGTCGGTCGTTGCAGATCTAGGAATCCCCATCCATGCTCAAGCTTTTAGTTTACCAATAAAACAAGTTTTTACCACGGATAGAAAAACGATACAATCTTTGGAATGATGGAATCATTTAAACTTCACTTAATCTGGATACCAAACCTCTATACAATGCTATATTATTGAACTCATACAGTGTATTGTTGATTTGCCACAATCAGGTGGCTAAATCGATAATACTCTGCTGCACATAAACACACCAAAACAGACACACAAGTCGAAGCCTATCGTTGTGTGATTGTGATGGAGTATCCGGCCGAGGCGGTTATTGACGGTAATTTGTGAGGAACACTCTTCTCCGAACTGCATCAATTTATTTCAGATTTGCATTAACTTCCTCAACGGACCTCCCGACGTTTAAAGAGCGGTTCTAGGATGCTCTCAACATATTAATAATTGCCTTTTTATGGCCGAACAGACATCGTATAGTTACCGGTTAATAACTATTATACACATAACATTTGCATTTATTAATCAAGAAATCAAGTCAAAAATGCACCTCTCCGCGCGGCTTTGCTCCCACAAATTTTCAGTGCCCCAGGTGCCCCCCCCCCCCCCCCCCCCGAAGACACCATTCACGGTAGTGCTCACACCCAAACAAAATGGAATAATTCAGGGGGGAAAAAATGCGTGTTTGTATAATCTAATATTCATGATCGCAGTCGCTACCGCTGCCTGCCAAGAACAAAGAAGACGGTGGCACCCTGAGCGTCCCCTTCCAAAATAAAGACAAGACTTCAATTACTGACAAACCCATCCCCTTGGCCAAACACTTAATCCCCCCTTCCACTGTGCCCCCCCCCCCCCCGAAATAGTAATCCACCATACAGGGATAGTAATCCGCCCAGGCGAAATAGTCCGCCCAGGCGGAATAGCATTTTTTTTTACCATGTCCTAAATACACTTCCGTACTTTAGGGGCTCTCCCTACAAAATGTAAAACCTGGATGCCAAGCCCAAGGACCAGATTTGGACTGCCGCGTGTATTGTGTCCGTTGTTTATACACCCCTTTGTTGAGCTGGATGGATTTATGTAGACTGGGTCCTCATGCCTCGCCATAGTAATAACATTTACATAAACAGAGTACCAGTCTACTTGCAACATGTAGATTGATGTACTCAAAATCAAGCCGAGCTGCGGAATCGCCTTGCCTATTCACAAAGAACGAAAATCCCCAAATCACAAATCCGTTGTAAATTGGCTTGCTGGTTTTTAACCTGTTGTATCGTCCATTAAAGAGTCACATTTGCGGCCGTATTGATTGCAAATGATGGAGCTTGGCGGTTTATATTGCGTTAGCTCCGTACATTGTCCAAACTAACTTGCCGTCGATGACGTCACAAGTCCTTTTACGCGTGGTTTGTTTGATCTCGCGTTTTCAGATTTTGGACTGGGAGTGTTTCGAGGAAAAGACATTTTACCCTGTTTTAGTGTAAGGTAAGGGACTCATTATATATTTTTTCTATTTCTTGGGGACTCCATCTATTGGAAAAATGTAAAAACTAAATAATTCAGAGCATCCTAGAACCGCTCTTTAATTTGTCATTATGCACGATGACAATAAAAGAGCATTGTATTACGTTAGTTACATCTAACAGATAGTTTTCTTTCAGATTTCATTCATTTGAATACACATGCTCTATTAAACTTCCTCCGATTAAAATGGCCGAAAGTACGAGGTCATGTTTGCGATTGGAACAATTGTAAATAAACTATTACTAATTGCCGTCAAAATAATCTATACGATTACAGCTATGTTAATGTAGTTTTAGGATAATTTCCATACCTGGCATGGCACCTGGTAATAAAGTGATGTACATATTCCAGGTTGCTTATAATTAGAAAACAGAAAACACTTGCAGCACCTCATTCAACTCAGTTTAGACCTACCACCGGTATTACATTAATACTAGTCAGCTTTGCTTTCCACGGGGTTCACAAAATGCCAATTTCAACCTCATCTTTAAAGGCACTGAACACGTTTGGTAATTACTCAAAATATATATTTTTATTATTAGCATAAAAACTTACTTGGTAACCAGCAACGGAGAGCTGTTGATAGTATAAAACATTGTGAGAAACGACTCCCTCTGAAGTAACGTAGTTTTTGAGAAAGAGGTAACTTCTCACTAAAATAATAAAAGACTTCATGCATGAAGCCTTTTATTAGCATCTGAAAGCACACAAAATTGTGCAACAAGGGTGTTTTTTCTTTCTTTATTTTCTTGCAACTTCAATGACCGATTCAGCCCAAATTTTCACAGGTTTGTTATTTTATGCATATGTTGGGATACACCGAGTGACAATACTGGTCTTTGATAATTACCAAACATGTTCAGTGCCTTTAAATGGCGTGCATTAAACAGGAACTATGCCTTTTCCGTTTGGTTTGTCATCATTTCTCCTCATGCTGCCACATATTGAAAAACAGCCAAACAGTAAATTAAAGTCAATGATTTCTGAGGCTCCGTGAACCCTCGATGCCCATGTTGATGCGATATAATATCGGTACAAACAAGTATCCTCCATATGTCTTCTTGTGGTCACTATACGCCTATAGATGCTCTAAATATCCTCAAAGAAAGAGACACTCTATAAATACTGAACATTTTTACTGGTACCCAAACATTTTATTCTGGTACTTTTTGAAATACTAAACCCATGATTTTCAGTCGTATAATACAAAATATCGTCAGTGTTTTCTAAGTGCTAAAAGAGATGGTTAGAAATTAATCTTGGAAGATAGAATTCGAGTGTGTTATACTTATTACTGCACTGAGAATCCGTGGAACTCGTAGGAGCAATAATACATAATTACCAACACGTACCTGTATACCTTAGGAAATAACAAGCCTGACCGTGGGGTTGAAGGATCTAGATTTAGCAAAACCCTTGTTTTAGATCTTTTACTGCTGAACAAACAATGGGTTGACGTGTGAGACACGGGGTGATTCAGTGAGCCTGTGTAATAGTAAATGACAGGTACAATCTCTATGGTATGCTGCAACGTCAGCTATCGGTAAGGAACAAACACGGGTGGGGTATAGTCCCTTTAGAGTGTAATGTGGCAGGGCCCAAGAGACCCATTTAGTCATTTCCTTTTAATGTTATCCATGAACACGTAGCAAAAACTCAATTCTATAAAGCTGAGTAACACTGTGGAAGTAGTCATTAAACTGTCCACCCCAACCATGCACTCAAAGGTCAGCAATACACAGTTTTCATTGGGTGTCTTTCTTTTTTTCTAAAAAAAAAATCTCAAAGGCCTCCGTCAAACATTCTTCCCATGAAAATCTCTTCACTTGATGTTTTGTATAATGGTTAGGATTTATGATACCCTAGTTTCAGGAACCCGTTAGAATCAAGGTCATTTCAACCTCCCTAGCGATATCTTTAAGAGCTATTTTAGTGGACTAAATTGTAGGTAGTTTCGATATGAACAGAAGAGGCTGATTTCTTACTTTATGGAGAAATTGTACAGTGAAGTTAAACGTGTCAGATTTGCTACCTTCTATTATGAGGAAACAAGTTTGCACAAGGTTAGATTATTTCATCAACAAAAACATTGGTTTAGTTTGATTTTGGATACCTCATATTTACTAGGATTTTGACACAAGCGTCGTTAACTCCAACAGGGAGCTATACAAGTTACAGTTAAGTTTCCCTCTTGGAAATTGTTACGGCTGGGAGAAAAACCCAATCCATTATTCGAGGAAACGGGTAATCGCGTTGGTAGGTACGCATACAAGTTTGTGAATGCACCCGAGTGTGTTCAGGATCTTAATATCAAAGCACAGGTCCACTCAAGGTGTAAAGTGAAATTACTGTTACGTTGTTATTTGGGTTGGGGGTTTATTGATAACAACATTTCCCCCTTCTGTTGAAATTAAAATCGCAGATATATTTGGTTGAAGCCCTCCATTAAACAATAAACTTTTGTGTTTGCAACACTCAGGTTAACTAGTTTTTCAGAGTATTTGCTTGCATCATCAAAGCATGATGTACTGCGGGACATCTCTGAAACATACATGTTCATGTTTCAAATCTGACGACTCACCGCTTAAATTTATAGCTGCATGTCAGACAAGCATGCTTCCTTGTCCACTCTTTAAGGATAACAATCACAGGTATAATGTATGTGTACATCACCTGTTGATATACATCTCTCGTCATTGAACAGGTGGATTATGAGGGCGCACTTTCACTTTTCCATGCCCAAGGCAACCATTGTGTACAAAGTAGGTGAGATCATTACACGTGACCGGCCATGAATGTCCGCTTGAGTTGACTTCAACAGGACTCAGTCACGATGCACTCAAACACATTTCTGACCTTTCTTTCAACAAACGGTTTTGTTTTGTCAGTTTCAACACCCACCACCCTTTAACAAGAATTAGGAAATTAAACATTAAATTGTTAAGATTAAGTCTGCAGACAGTCTGGATGGTTAGAATAACCCCGGCAGCTGCCTCATCAATTCCGATGGAATAAACTACAAGTACTCAACACAGTCATGTTAAGATGCATCAAACTTATGTAGTTCATGTCATAGACAAACAGTGCAAGCTAATTGTAGATAAAAATCACAGGTTACAAAAAAGGTTCTAATTAAAAATGACATGTGGTTAAGTAGCCCACATGTGTAGGACAGCAAACATTCACAGAAATCATAGATCCATGACCAATTGCTTCATTCCAATCCTCCAAATGTTTTCAAGAGAAATATCAGTCAAAAATAGAAAACTGTTTTTAGAACTGGAAATTATAACTTTATAAATTCTCTTTCATAACAAAACGAAGTAAAAAACATATAGATGGAAAAAGATGTGTCAAAACTAAGTTTCGACAAATTTCAATTTTGATCTGGTCATATGAAATGTATAATGTAGGGTGTACATTTGAATGGTCATGATGTTCAGTTTATACCTTGAATCAAAATTGAGAAATGTTATTGAGACAAAATTGAGACATTGTTCATAATTATTCTGCAATGCCACAGGATTTGAAACTATGCAGCACTAAGTCTGTAATGGAAGGACACGTTGCTATTTTATGAATTGTTGTTTTATTTGCATATTTGGTGCCTGTTTATATGGAGCTAGTTTATAAACGTTTTATTTTAAGGTAAACGAGGTGACGGAGGCAACATAACTTTGCAAATGTTAGGGTACAGAATACAACATTTTCGAGATGAACGTTCAGCAATTTTTGGTTTTTTACTTCTTCTTATAAGTCAATAAATCAAGTTCAGCACCAGCCTAGCTCAAGCGTCTTTACTTGCAGAGTAAGAACACTTGACTGAAGTTACACACAGGCTTTCGGGGGATGGTGTAATTACCGGTAATTAAATTCACAATTACTAATCAAGCTTACTTGATTTAGTGTTAGTTCTCGTTTCAATCACCCTTATAAATCACTCCGTGTGGAGCACTTTTACACTTTAGCCAATGTGCATAATTATTGCAAAAAAGAAGCGAGTGGCATTGGCAGTTTATCTTGAATATGGGCTTTGTGAGCACAAAGAGATTTGCAATTCCATGATGAACATTGAGCTTGACCAACATTATGAACTTAACGGACATTAGCAACAGCTATACAAAAAAATGCACACGGCACCATAGACGTATTTTGCAAATCATAGTTGATTGGTTTTATTTGACTTAACCATAACTGATCTATAAAAAAAAAATTTGGTGCAACTGACATTGTTAATGTTTGATTAACAAAAATAGTAATGAACAATGGTTGCCCAATCATTTGCTAACAACTTAGGGTGCTTGAAAATAGCAACGCTCATTATTTACCGGCGGGTTTTAGGTTTGTATGTACTATACCGAGCAATGTTTATGTGCTAATCATTTTAGTCCGATACTAAACCCAGACTTGGAAGAACTGGCAGACTAGAATGGACATCAGACTCGGAATTAAAGTAGAAATGGCTCGTGTCGAGCAAAATAAAGTATTGCTACGATAGCTTAGGTTTTATTTAGCTATTGTTTTTGTCTTGCCAATAGCTTTGTCAGTGATTAGTGTCAAATCTTGCAGATTCTTGTTCACATGTTTATTTATAAGAAGTTATAGAGATAATTGAATCGAGCTCAATACTCCTGTATATGTTTTTCGCTATCTGATTTGAACTTTATAGTTGTGACATTAAATGTATTCTTTTAGTAATAAATACAAACCCGTGTGTACGAATTTATCTATTTTAGTTGTTTTTACTGAAAATTAATTATCAAATTATAATGCTTCAATTTTTACATATTGTTTTTTAATTCACAGTAACATATGATACGTCGTTGTATACTACTGTTGGCCCCAAAATGAATTTCTACTTATTTTAATAGCTATTTAGCTTCTGGTTTATAACTTGATATTTAACTTCCCTCTCACTTTGGTCGTTTATAAAATATTATAGTAGTTGTTTATTCGGACTGATTAAGATTTCCAGAGCGTTATGTGAGGGAAGGTAAACGGATATTTGAAATTTGGGAAACCCCCTATGTAAAGGCTAAATACTTTATGTCATTAAAAAGTAGGCCAACTGATGAGACTTATGCTTTTTCATTTTATTTCAGTTTTACTCAGACCTATTATATGTAGTTTTGTTTTATCTTTGTTAGTTTTACTTTGTTTGATTTTGTAAAAGTTTTGATTGAGTAGATGGTCGAGTCGTGCTGTGCATTTATACTAAACTCTCAGTCCATTCCAGCTTCTGTGTTTATTACAATTTCTTGATGGTGGTTCAAAACAGATGAAGATTGAATACTAATAGTATTTGGACTCTTTTTCCTATGGTTTGCAGAGATTTTCCAAAACTAAACAACCCTTATATGTGATGACCTTTCGACCATTTGGAGTTGCCCATCATCGCGGACGGGAGAAATCTTATCAAAGTGATTATAGACGGCCATCATGGTGTGACGGATTTAGTATTGACTTTTAGTGGCTTTATTTCATTTTCGGGTAGATTTAGTCAAATTATAATTTAGTCCTGGTATCAGGTCATAACTTTCCAACCAATATGCGGAACTTGTGAGTTAAAGTGGAATGTCTCAATGCACAATGACCTTTAATGCGTGTTCTCACTGGGGTTATGGCTATTACAAACGGACCTAATTTTTTTATGACTTAACTCGCATGAGTGACTTGGGTCTCCACTCCCTTTAAGGCCAACCGGAACTATGTTTTGCACGGTGAAAAGTTGGGATGTATTAAGTTTCGCTATGGATTATTATGGAATGCGACCTAATTCTAGCCTTGACAATTCGGAAGGAGACTCAATTAAGTGGAGGTTTAGGTGACTGGAACCTCAAAACATAGCAAGGTGGACAAACAAGGAATGCGTGTGTGTGGCCACATCTGGTTGTGACGAGTTATATAAGCTGGTTGAGATGTTTCCACTCATGCTAGTTAAATGCCTTTTGAAATTCAGATAGGACCTACCACCACTTTCCTCATTTCATTTCAGATCTAACACGGGTCGCCCCTCAAAAAAATGTCACTGTGTGTGCTAAAACTGTACTAAAAAACCTCATTGAAGATCGGATAATCGAAACTTCTGCTCAATATTGGGGGAATGGAAAAGAAATCCTTAATATCAAAACCAGACGTTGACGAGCTGAGACAGGTTCTGTGTGATCCCAGTCTTCGTGAAGTATAGGTTTTAAATAAAACCACGAACACCAACACCCACACACCACCTTACGGATCGGGTTTGTGGGGTTCTGCTATTGTTTTTCTGTTAATATGCTGTTCTATTATTCCCTTTCATAACGTAGACCCAATTGTTTTCCTTTGCGATATCAATCGTTGACTTTGTTACCCTTTGTGTTATGTCCTCGGTTTCAATATCACTACGAGTACACCCACATACATACACAAACCAGAGGGACTGTCATTTACGGATCAGCCACTCACACAGTATTTCGAGGAATTCTTCATTTTTTTCCGAAAGTTGCTGCGTACTTAATCACAGTGGCTCCGTACATTGCTTTCACGGTAATGAGTGACAGGCCCAGGACTATGGATTGAAAGGACAATTATTATTATCTTTATTTAGCAACATGTTTTCAACTGGCAAGGTTTCACAATATTTTGTTTCGTGATGTGCTATAAAATTGTTTTTCTACATTGCCGGTGGTCACTCCTTTGTAAATGTTGGTAGTGCCTGATGATGCTCTCATACAGTTCATGCACCTGTTTGGAACAAGACTTTACGGTTTACGTGCTCCACACCATCTAGTCATCCACGTAATCCACGGCAAAGCTCTTGTAATCATCAAGAAAAGGTGCCAAGAGAAATGACGTGTGTCGGCCTAAAAGACAACCAATTAGCCAATAAAACCAAGACATGTCCTCGAGGCAAATGGTGTCCCAATTTGTGATTAGCTATAGGGCTACGGTGCTCGTCATATTTGGTAAACCATGCTTCTTTCATGCATACGTTTCTGAGGGGATGATCCAAACACCAAGCGTACAATAACACCGTTGTGCGATTCCTTTAAGACAGCTTATCTTGGACCCGTTCTGCATTGAGAAGCTCGACTCACTCTAATGAAGTCTCACCATGGTATTGTCTGCTTTGCCTGGGATGTTGATTCGTATACAAACGCTGCTTCCTCCTTTACCAAGTCGGTAAATAGATGTATTGATGATGAAACAACCATTCTGGATCAGCCCACCCGCTGTGTTCTGTGAAAGAAGTACGAGCTTCAATAGAATTGTGGTTGTAAGTTTGATCGAAATCACTTAAGAATTCACAATGAGAGGCAGCGATGCTCCTTGGAAGAGAATGCCTTGAATTCTTACCAAACTTAATTCAGTCAACTAAATAATACCGGCAGAGTCACAGTGCTTTCTTTCAAGGCAAAATGCCCCACACTGTGCATGTTTACTCATGAACACCTTATTTGGCAGACATTTTTCAAATTACATAGGGCATAATGTCACCAAATTGGCTCTAATTGTTGCAGCTTACATCCTGCTATGAGTATTTGGCCACGCTCAGTTTGATAGTTATCGTTTGTTTGATGGGTCAGTTTATAACGTGGTCTTAATTATTGGTCAATTACAGTACTTTAGGTCAAATCACCATGGTCATGAATATAACATTATCGGTTACCGACTCGAGTCCACTGCTATAAATAAGGAAGGTCCTGGGTTCCAACCCTATCGCTGGGGTGCTTGTGATGTTTCTTCTGCAGAACATGGAAAGCTTTGAACATGCATTGCAATTAAAAGTAAAGCTATTGAGCATGTATTGCTACATCATTCATAGTGTAGTGGCAAGAAAGCTCTGAGCATTTTGTTTACATCAAAAACAGCAATGAGCGTGCATTGCTACATTAATGTTTCACTGTAGTTGCCAAAGCTAATATTACATTGTCCTTTATCACCCCCTGCAAGAATGACAATCATTAAATAAATACATCATGTAATGCGTGGTATTTCAATTATAAATGGATCATCTTCAAATCAATAGCCATTGTTATCCATCAGTTTTATTATTGGCAAGCAGAGGGACAATGTGCGTTACCAATTGGGGACATAATCGAATAATGAAGACCGCTGATATCGTGGTGCATAACATGTAATGCATAAAAATAGTCCTAGTCTGGTAAAGGTCAATCATAAGTCAAGCAATGGGTTTACCAATGGGTGTTCCCGCTTGTTTCTGTTTTACTTAATTAGTATTGTTCTTGTATGTATTGTTTAGATTCCTTTTTATTTTTGCACATTGCGGGACAAAGAATTTGATGATGTTTTAAACCAAAGTGACCAATAAATAAATGAATGAATGAATGAATGAATGTTTCAAAATGACATAAGTGATGTCAATCGTTAACCAAGTGGATTATCTAAGGTTAACCACTAAGCATAACTCAATTTTCAAAATTTCCAAGACATTCCTCAATTCGATAGAGTGGGTCACATTTATGAATTTGTATTTTAATGAATCTTTTAGGTTGATTCGGGGTGAATTTCCCATGTTTTTCCATCTTCGCTGCAAACGTGCTGTTCTCCAGGATGAAGACATATCCATCATATTTTAGTTTTATACATGGATTCTTAACTAGTCGGGGATTTGTGAATTGTTCACCACAGAGTAAGGTTCCGACAGTGATCTGATAACCAAGTCACTATTGTCAACGGTGTATTGAGTTTTGCCATCCTTCTCACTAGGCTTGAAGTCATTGCCTAAGCCGGTTAAGACGTGACAGTTCATAGTCAGATCATGAATACAAGATAATTATAACAGGTGCTTGCCTTTGGAGCTCATGCTAATCCCCAGCTTAAATCCAGTTCGCTGTTAGAGTTTAGAACCTTGTATTTGGGCTTCCTTTGGTAACTCAAGATCGTGGGTTTCCTACAGGTGTTGCAGTAATTGTTTCATCCTGAAAAGTGTTTGGTACAAGGCGTGGGCTATTGACAACTCCGTCACATTAAGCTACACTTTATGAGAAAGGATTGCAATATAAAAAGGCCACATAGTCAGAATTCCACTTCAGGGCAAACTACCCACCCCTGTCATGTTCAGAGTCACATGCTTAAAATTAGCGGAAAGTAATTTATCATTATGATTTATACAACGTCAACAAGCCCTAATATTATACGTGTTAGAGCAAATATCAGTTAATTTTAAGGTGCACTTCATCAGTGTGGCATGTTTGCCATTCTATGCATACATCGACCAGACCGAGCAGGGCACATCACTGCCAGGCCAAGACCCAGTACACGTATGCGTGGCATGGTGTCTGGCTATGCTTAGAATCGGGGAACGACTTCCAATACGTCTCCACTATTTTTAGCTTTGAACTACCACTGCTCATTGCAAGTGACGTACGGTCGTGACGCTCTAAACTCTAGCAGATCTGACCGACCACTTTGCAAGTAGTTCTTTACAATAAATACAGTTGGTATTTATAGTGAGACAAAGTAAGAGGCTAGGCCAGTGACATCACTCGGGAATTCCAGTCTATTTTGGTTTTACAGGCATTCTCTCACCTCGTACGGTTACATGATTTCATGGATCACATCTAATAAGGCATGCACTTCTCAGTCAGATTCATATTTTAGATCTAAATTCTTCAATTATCCCACTGGGACCTTCTAGTCGGATTTGTAGGAACCAAACAAGAAGCTTGAAATCCCAGAGTAGCTGAACTAACATTGCACACAGCTATAATAATGGGAAGGTCCGCTTAATGTTTTCAACCAGATACATTGTTTTATTAACTGCATTTACTTGCTTCTTGATTGCATTTTATGCAAAGGTCAAGAACAAGGTTCCAATTCGGAGAACGCTTAAAGGGTGTGTATACATTGGTAAGTTTGAAAATATAAAAGTTCACAGATTTGCGCATAACTTACATGGTATAAAGATGGTCAAGGTGGAAAACTTCCCTTGGAATAGTTTTGCTTGAAATGCCATAGTTTTTAGGAAATGAGTATAAAAACAATAGTCTTTATCCTGCAGGATAAAATCCGATGTTTGAAAAAAAGTTAAAACATATAATGGGGTTTTTCACTGTTGTCTCATTATTCCGAAGACCGATTGAGTTTAAACTTTCACAGGTTTGTTATTTCATGTATATGTTGGGTCACATCAAGTGTGGATACAGGTCTTTGACAATTACCAATGTTGTACACGCCCTTTAACCTCGAGCTCTACATGGTTTTTTTTAAATCACAGGAATGCTGTAGTAAGCATAAAGCCACGTACCCTTATTTGTTGTGTCATTATAAAAATTGTATTTAATTCCGAGGTTTCATCTTTGAGTCAGTGGCGTAACAAGCAGGGGGCGTGGCAGGGCAGTCGCTCTCGCTCAGGACCCTTGCCCCCCCCCCCCCCGTCTCCCCCCTCCCAAAACGAGATCTAAAACGTGCACAAATGAACGTTTCTACATCAGATGCCACCCCTCCCAAATTCTTTTTCAATAACAATAATAATAATAAATAATAAAATAAATCAATAAAAATATACAAAATAAATGAGATAATAAATAAATAGATAAATTAATTAATTAATTAGTTATAAAGTTACTACAAACAAATAAATAAATAAATATATACATGCGTTTGCCCCTCCAATAAAACTTTTTTAATTTTGGCGTATACTTTAGTGGCTTTAAGAAATTGTTCAAACTAGACACTAAGACGCACAAGTTCGCATGGGGATAGTGTAATTCAACATAAACAGTTAGTACTACTTGGTGGTCAACTCATTTATCAACGAAAGGTCCACTCATTGCGCCTGAGATATGATGTTCAAAGACTGGAAATAATCAATAGAACCATTCATAAGTGGAGCAGAGTATACTGCTCCAAACGTCGAGACCAAACCGGCTCTTTTCAGAGCCAACACTCCCACAAATTAATACATGGTTGTACCCGCAAGTTTACTATTTATTTATTTATAGTTACTTCTTAGAACCATTCATGTCAAGTTTGCTGTTTAAAAAAACGTTAAATTAAATTTTTTAACCACAATTAGGGCCTACCAAAATAAAGTTAAAGGTAGGCATTTTGGTGTATAATGTAAACCGTTCGAGACCCCCCCCCCCCCCCCCCCCCATCACACACAAAGATATGTATAAAGCGTCAATTGTCTCTTCGCATTTACTAAGATGGCTGCATATTAGTAATTTATGTGTTTCATTTTTGTTATAATTTAGTGCCGATGTTAAATAAGTCGAATTTATATTCGGCTGAATGAATGGATCCGTGAGATTTCCTTTCTCGCATTAGTGGGGCGTTGGGGGTGAACGCTGTAGCTTTATTTTCATAAAGTAATTGCGATTTGTCTGTAAGTAATTGGCGGAAGTATATCTTTGTTGTAATCAATTACTTTTGTCCCCTGAGGCAGACGGGTTGACCCGATGTTCAGTGGCGGTCAGTAGTCAAAATACTACTACCTAGACTAGGCAAGCGGCAGGTTGACCCTACGGTCAGCATCAGCTCTAGAACCAGGCATACTTGGACTGCAATGGCCATGACCATCATGACAACAATTTTCAAACTCGAAAAGTGGCTCACTTAGCCCCTGCATTTTGCAAAGACATTGAGTAAACTGCCAATCGGGATACATTTGAACGAGACCTCTTGTGTATGTTTACACACATAGGGTGGTGTTAGAGAAGACTTACAACCAAAGCAGTGAGTTGGAACTGTGCACTTGCAGAAACGATGTAGCAATGCCAATCAACAGAAAATAACAAGAATGCTAGAAGTTAACGTTTATTTTAAAAAATCTCAAAACTTTCTACCAACTGTAGTAGGCCTATATAGCCTACGTGGTTATTGGTGAATCTTTCAATCTGGTTGATTGACTTTGTTTGGTAAAGCACCTTCGTACCACAGTTTGGTTTACCTGTTATGTTCTGATGTCAAATATATCTGTATGCACTCGTTGTCATAAATGGCTTACCTAAACACACCTCCCCTCGTATGACACCTAATTACCGAGCACAAACCCACACCCCAAGAAGTGCTGCTGGCTTAATTTACGGACACCCCATAAAATATGACGAGAGAAATACGGTCTTGCACACGACGACTACTGTATAGCCAGCCACGCGACAGGCAGCAAAGTTTGTCCATGGTATCAGCAAGGCCTACTGTTTAGTTACTTGAGAAATATTGCTCCGATGTCAGCTATATATTTCATTCATCCTCTGCGTCCACCGAGTCATTTTATAAAAATCAACCAACTAATTAAACATAGTAATAAATAAGCAACAAAATAGTGTTCCGTTTGACCGAGAGCAAAAATCGTGGACAATTTGACTTAATTGTAGTTTCTTCCGGATTGTATTCACCTTGGAGACCTCCATGGTGTCACTGACGATAATCACTGAGTTGAGTTCTAAAGTCTGGTTTGCGATGCGAGCAGCAAACACGAGGCAAACTACCTAAACATTGGTTTTTTAAAAGTGTGTTCATTTGTGTAACTTTTAATCTGTGGAGGGGGGTCAGGGGACCTTCCCCACCCCCACTTGTACCACAGTGAATCGTGTATTTACTTAAATTATAAATTGTACGCAATAAATGTTTACTTTGTTTTACCCACTCTTAAATTATGATTCTATTAGTGTTTAATTGCAGAGCACCAAGAAATAATATCAATTTTTCTTTGTTCAACCCAAAATCATTTAAAATTTACCCAGTCAGTTTCCCTTGTGGTTTGTTATTTGATAAGAAATAATATTGGTAGATAAGTTCTTGTATAGCCATGTGGCCAGCATGGTTCACTCTTACTTTCAACATCTATCGCTACTTTCAAGTGTTTGATGCTCACTTCAAGCATGCGTCTATACTTTAAACTTATCTAAGGAACAATTAGCATGTCATTATGAAATAATTGCTGTGACTATAATGAACAAGTATGCTTTCAACCTTGATCAAACCATGCTTGAACCATTTAGCACCCACTTAGATTACACAGTCTGAATTAATTTGATACATTAAGCAGTCTAACGAGCCATTTTGAGGTCTGAAGTTCAGCTGTAACCAATTAAACTGAATGGTTGAGTAAATCTAAGGTAACACAACAAGGGGGCTATCAGTGACAGTGGTCTCACACGTCTTGTTTCATACCCGTAGTGTTCAGAGAGATTGCATAAGGACAGTCAGGTGATTTATATACGCGTCTAGTACTTCTTTTGAATGTACTGCTATTGTCAGACACTGAATGATGCATGCCACTGTGAAAGTTTGTAGTTTGCATTATGAAGACAAAAATGGTTATAAACTGCCGGCAGTACGTGTCAGACATGTAAATTATGCTGCCAAGAAACGTTAGAAACCCCACCTTCAGGTATACTTTCCTGTAACTCTCTACTCAAGGTACCATACATTTTTACAAACACATTTTGAGTTATGAGTAATTCTGCTCAGTAAGTCTTGTGTCGCTACCAAACGTTGGCACATTTATAGGTGTAGTTAATGCATGGCAGATCCTTCCATATACAAACTAGGCTAACTCACAGTTCCTGCCTTATGCTAGGAAGTGTAGAACGGTAATAAATTTGATTAAGTAGAAACAAACACCAGAATATTTCAAGGTGTTACAAAATTGATTGATGCATTTGTTGATTGTTTTAACTGGCATTTGTTTTATTAAGGAACTGTATGACGGCGCACCGTCCTATACACTCAGCAAGTAAAGCTTATTAGTTACTCTACGTATACTATTATTAGGCCTAACACTTCCGCATTTTTGCCACGGGTTATAATGGTGTTTTTTCAACAAGTTTTCAAAAACAACTGGCAATCACAGTATTTTAGGTGGACTTTTCTATAATAATTGGTACATTGTTTTTAGATCGATGGTATCTTTTGTACGAAAGCCCAATCGTGCCACTGAAGTATATATTATCAGCGGGAACTAATCCGTTATAACGAATTAGTAATCCGTTATAACGAATTAGTAATCCGTTATAACGAATTAATAACCCGTTAAAACGAATTACTAATTCGTTATTACGAATTAACAATTGGCCCATCTCCATGGTGCGACGTACTAAGTACGCCCGAGTTCGGATGCGGCGTTCCTGCCATATTATAACTCGGCCGCACAGTCGCACCAATTAACAATTGGCCCACCTCCATGGTGTGACTGTGCGGCAGTGCCCGACCGTCGTTCCGGCCATATCCACATAGCCATTACCGAAGTCATCAATTCGGACACGGCCGTACAGTACGTCGCATCATGGAGATGGGCCAATTGTTAATTCGTTTAAACGGATTACTAATTCGTTAAAACGAATTAACAATCGGCCCACCTCCACGGTGCGACCGAACGGCCGAGTCCGAATTGATGATTTCGTATATGGCAGGAACGCCGAAAAGTTCCATAACTCATCGTTGTTGTAGTCAACGGCCGGCTATCCGCATCCGAAATCATCAGTTCGCACTCGGCTGTTCAGTCGCATCATGGAGGTGGGCCAATTGTTAATTCGTTTTAACGGATTACTAATTCGTTTTAACGAATTATTAATTCGTTTTAACGGATTATTAATTCGTTATAACGGATCATTAATTCGTTATAACGGATTACTAATTCGTTATAACGGATTAGTTCCCGCTGATAATATATACTTCAGTGGCACGATTGGGCTTTCGTACTTTTGCCCCTACATTATTTAACAGGAAAATATAAAAATTCAATTTTATGGAATTTAAATTGTGTACGTGATTTACCTAGAATTATTTAGGAATCGTCTTCTTATCGTGCTTTATAGACTTTTCAGGATTTTCATTTTTGAGAGGGCAAGGCCATATTTATTTTCAAAGGGCATTTCCCGTTGGAAAATCTTAAAGTCCGTGGAAACCATTTGAAAGAGCACCAAGGCCAAGACCAGGGGCAACAGCAGCCATGACATCCCAGGGGCCTCTGTGTAATTCTAGGCCTGACTTTTCGTGTCTTGACCAGTGCCTTCAAGTGACACCATAACGACGGAATAGCCATTGGCCTTGACATGTTGGGTGGTTTCTATTCAATTCAACTCAATTCTCTTTATTTCTACATCACTATTTAGTTGGGAATAACCGAATAACTAATGGTAATGTTGATTTATTACGCGCCTTCGAGCCAAGAATGCAGCTTAAAGCACATTCCAGTATTACTATTACTACTCGTGTGTCCCTGAAACCATCTCCAGTATGCAGAACCGGCAGCCAAATTGGGTGCACAGGTTGCTAATCATTCACATCAGCAATCTCTACCCTCGGTACCCATTTACTCCTTGACGATGAGAAGCAATTACAGTTAAGTGTTTTGCTCAAGGGCGCATGTGTCACGACTGGGACCCGAACCCAAATTTCGACGTCCCGAGTTCAATGCTAGACCTCTCAGCCACGACACGCTGTAGTAATACACTGATAAAATAATGATTAACTGTGAATTATGATGAAGATATGTTTGCATAAGAAAGGTTACCGAAAACAAAACAGCGACAACGGTGTGAAGGAGGTTTACCAAGAGGCAGGGCTTGTTGGGTTCAAGCCCCGCCCACCCCCACCCCCCATTGCCGTATGTTTTTTTAAACTGAAGGATCATTAGTCCACGCTTTCCAATAAAAAAAACAGAAAAACTAATCTTTGTAAACAATAAACAATGTAACAATTACAAGGAGACAGAGTTAAGTAGACAACAAACCGAAAATACAGTTAACACAAAACAAAACGAAAACATTTTGGGAGGACCGGAATTGAGTATTAGAACTTGAACAAGTTTATATTTACTGGTAAACGAAAATAATTAACTATGTACCGACTGGAACTTGTAAATCTACGGCAACAATACTGGAAAAGAAGGTCCGTTTCACATCACATTGGCACAATATTCATTTATGATAAAGTATTCCCCCCAAAAAGTAGAATTTTGAATGGGAGTCACTTTACGAGTGTTTAGACCAAATCAATCATGAGAATGGTGTAGTCTTTATCACCCTGAGAACGAGACCCTGAAGCAGAACAAGTCAACCAAGATACAGAGGTGTGTCAGAAGATTGTGTGTCGGTCCCGCCAGTATTTATCTTTACTTCTCATGACCAGTTCATCTACCATTTCCTTCAGGCAATATGTCAGGTTGAATGATCTAACGGGCAAGCCCATTCCTCTTCGACTAAACTTTGGAATTTAGCGAGTCTTTCTGAAATCCTCCAAGGTTCATTTTCTAAAGAATCACGTGACGGAACTGATAACATTAATCCTGTGATTGGAATCGAGAGCACGGATAGCTTATCTCCATTGTGACTATTCTAGTAACCCAAGGTGTTGAGCAAAACCTTCCCAGTATTCCTTCTGAATGAACCTCAACTCACCCCATTATTGAGCAATGTGCATCATTTGCTGCTAGTTTGAGTATTGTTTATGACTTTGTGCAGATCTTTGACAACCAAGTAATATCTGGGACCTTTCTCTATGGATATACGCTAGAGGAGCAAGCAAGTAAACTTTCTCCCAACGCACATACGACTGTTGCATGGAGTTAATGTCTTGCCTACTGATTGATCAGTTATAAATATCCTGTCATCACACAAGTGTGAAAACTGCCAACCAATCAGTGTTGTTTATATTACTACATACCGGCACTGTACCTGTGTGCGGCAAGTCATCGTACTTATCTGGCGGGCAAAAACAAACTAATGAGAAGGCAGACATTCAAACCACCACAATGCACGATGAGCACTATACTAACTGTAAACTTTGTTTTGTTGTAAATTGGTTGGCCATATTGTAATCCTTTGTCTTAAAAATAAATAATTGAAATAATGTTTTGTTTTCACATTTTGAAATGGAACGTTACGAACAAAAACATTGCAGATCATATCCGGACGATAGAGGCATATTCCCTCCCATCCCCTCAACCTGGAAGTATAGGATCGAAATAGCAAGATTTTACCGTTATAATTTATAATATTGAACTCACGACTATAAAGATCCTTGTATAGCTCATATTTGAGTCATTGTTGTCGAAAGGGCCCAAGCAACGGCCATTAATCATAAGTTTAATTCATAAACTCATTGAAACAAATAGTTTAGACTGATGTTTTCTCTATCGCATTGATAGGAAATAGAGACTGAGTAACATTCTGTTATTCAAGGGGATTAATTCAAATCTTTGAATCCATGTACATTTTCACGTGTGAATGAAACAAGATCGTTTAAAAATTCGAACACCGCGAGGCCGGTATATGCAGGTCGGAATTTCACTTATTCGCCGACATCATTAATGACTTTCACGAAGTTCACATCTTTAAACCTTTGTTACGATTTAAACCGGCAAAAGGTATAGCTGTAGGTAGAGAGATGAGAGGGCTAGTATTAATGATGTCAAGCAGTAGGGTCTAGACAGACCTGTATGTCAATACCCACAGCGGATCAGAGGAAGAGATGTCCACGGGAATTAAATAAGTAGACATCGGTGTCTGAGAACATGGTCCCTTTAGACAGACACACCAAACCTCTCAGGTGGACAAGTTACAGGTCTTTAAAACAAAAACAGTCCTTGAACTTAAGCTCCTATGAGTATATTATGGTGTTCCATATGTGCCACTCCTTCCGTCGCCTTTTCAATTTTGTCCGTCGCCTTTTCAATTTTGTCCGTCGCCTTTTCAATTTTGTCCGTCGACTTTTCAATTTTGTCCGTCGACTTTTCAATTTTCTTCCGTCGCCTTTTCAATTTTGTCCGTCGCCTTTTCAATTTTGTCCGTCGCCTTTTCAATTTTGTCCGTCGCCTTTTCAATTTTGTCCGTCGCCTTTTCAATTTTGTCCGTCGCCTTTTCAATTTTGTCCGTCGCCTTTTCAATTTTGTCCGTCGCCTTTTCAATTTTCTTCCGTCGCCTTTTCAATTTTCTTCCGTCGCCTTTTCAATTTTCTTCCGTCGCCTTTTCAATTTTTCAGGCGCATTTTTTTTCTGAAACGGCCACGTGACTGTCACATGATGACCATGTGATGATTTGTTGGCAAAGAAAAATGATTGGATACCTCAACCATACTGTCTATGTACAGGCTTTGCTTAGTAAATCAAGAATGGAACTGAAAAAGGATATTATTGTAGTTATCTGGTCTCGCGACTGTGGATGAAGCAACGTATACATTTTGGCAACTGCGGTATGCCTCCCAAAGGTCGAATTTCCTTCGGAGTCATGTGATAGTCACCTGGTAGTCACGTGGACCCACGATGGAAAAATTGAAAAGGCGACGGACAAAATTGAAAAGGCGACGGACAAAATTGAAAAGGCGACGGACAAAATTGAAAAGGCGACGGACAAAATTGAAAAGGCGACGGACAAAATTGAAAAGGCGACGGACAAAATTGAAAAGGCGACGGACAAAATTGAAAAGACGACGGACAAAATTGAAAAGGCGACGGACAAAATTGAAAAGGCGACGGACAAAATTGAAAAGGCGACGGACAAAATTGAAAAGGCGACGGACAAAATTGAAAAGGCGACGGACAAAATTGAAAAGGCGACGGACAAAATTGAAAAGGCGACGGACAAAATTGAAAAGGCGACGGACAAAATTGAAAAGGCGACGGACAAAATTGAAAAGGCGACGGACAAAATTGAAAAGGCGACGGAAGGAGTGGCACATATGGAACACCATAGTATATGGCTTTTGTATTTTTAAAACGAAAAAGAAAACAAAAAGAAACCATTAGTAATCGTGATTACTATTAGAATTAGGTATTAAAACTATTATCGTGCAATCATTCCTGAATTAACACTTTTTGCCTCCTTCACCAGTATTTGGATTGTGCAGTTAAAGGCACTGAACACGTTTGGTAATTGTCAAAGACCAGTATTCTCACTTGGTGTATCCCAACATATGCATAAAATAACAAGCCTGTGAAAATTTGGACTCAATTTAGTGAGAAATTACCTCTTTCTCAAAAACTACGTTTAATACTTCAGAGGGAGTCGTTTCTCACACTGTTTTATACTATCAACAACTCTCCGTTGCTCGTTACCAAGTAAGGTTTTATGCTAATATATGTTTTGAGTAATTACCAAACGTGTACAGTGCCTTTAAACAAGGCAGAAAGTAAGACAAATAATTTATGTATACATAAAACCTCTTCTCAGAATCGGCGAGGTATGCCTTAGTTTCGTTCGAAGTGATGCAATATAAATATTCACGGCTTAATTATCTTGAAGAGCAAGAAACAGAAATTGTTACTATGAAGTCAAAAGTCTCGGTCTGCAAGTTTCCCGTTTCGTTATGGTTTGTTATGATAAGATGATAAACTACGATCCTTGCCACGGGTACTATTTCACCGCAAGAAGAGATTGGAATATTCAACAAGCATGACAAGTTGATGTCATGTAAGCAGCACTTGTGTCAAGGTGTGCCCAAGCTTATGGGCAATCTGGGTGGCCAGGCTGGTACATGCAGGTGATTGAACAAGAGGCTATACGTGCTTCAGCAAGCCTCTTTTACAACCGTCATGTTTATTTATACGGGTCTTCTCCCAGGCGTTTGATATATACACAACATGATGACATTTACTTAAAGTATCACTTTAAAATGTTACGCTGCGTATGGAGCTCGGACTTGGAAACAAACCAATCCTCTTGCATAACACTTGCGGTAGCTTTTAAGGTGCTTGGACATTTGTGACAAAGTGATGGATAACTTTCGAGTTAACTGCACTTTGTGATGATGACTGAGTATTGACCTCATAGGCTGAGGGTACCCTTTACTTGAAGAGCTTATACTTTTCACAATCTACACAAGCCTTGATGCTTGATCGTAGTCTTGTAATGTATACCAACATCTCAATCTCAAGTAAACGTCACTAGTGGTGCACCCAATGTAGCCACACATCCTCCCCGCCCGTTCAAAGAAGACGAGAATACCCAAGAGTTGAGATTGTTGAACATCGCATTCATTATAGATAGGAAACTCAAACCATCCATTATAGAGGCTGTTTGTATAAGGGCCTTGCTCTCAGCAGCCAACTTTAACTTAATAAATTAAACGACTTAATTTGCAGGTTCTCTGCGGCAACTTCAAGATTTGCCATGTCTTCCTACGTAGTGACTCCTATTGGACGATAACTCAATGAGTTACGGATAAAGCAGATCTTTAATTGACTACTCGATCTAGTAAACAATAAGCAGTCAGTTGGGAATGTTGTGACTTATTAAAGGCTGTAGCTTGCCCAAGGTATTTGCTAAAATGGTGATATGTACAGACCAATAGCACCACCTGGTAAGGTATCGACTCAGTCACACATCGTTACTTTATACAATAGATAATGTTTTATAAATTATTGTATATACAAGGCCAAGTTACGTGTCTTCTTTAATGTTTTTAAAACAATACATTTTTGATTTAAGGTTGAAGTTTGTTTGATGAGCCTGGACGGTCTCCTCAATAAATTGCGAAAGTGCACTGCGCAAGATGACCCATTCACCCTCTGCAAATAAATCGTGAGTGAATGAAACAGCACATACAAGCCAAGCAGTCTAGCTGTCATCTACAGCTACCAGGTGATGGGGCAAACCATCCAACTACCATGCACTGTTCACCGCTTCCATTAGAGCAACCAGTAGATCTCTATAGTTTAGAAGATTGTGCAATACTTTATACTTAATAACATTTTGACAATCTGATTTACAAACTGACCGTATTTACACTTATTACAACCAAGCCCTATCCGAATATAACTTTCGCAGAATAACTTACTTCGGTCGGCTGAAATGATGATGGTTTATCCACCATCCCACTCAGCAAATCAAATCCAGAAACACTGGGCAGCTGATGTACGACTTTGTGAGAATCTTCAATGGAACTTTAGAAAGCAGGCATCAAAGCTGCAACAATCATTCAAAGGTGGGGCTTTTCACGTTCTTACCTCATCACCGCACATCTCAAACCATGGTCGTACAATGTTATTGTTCAAAGTAAAACGGTTCGCGATATCAACAATAGATGGAATTATCATTAGCTTGGATGAAAATGCCGACTATTCTCCTTTACTCTCACGTTTCCATTTAAGCCCCTCTTTAGTGACTAACAAGGGAATTTTACAGAGAAGTTGGAGCAGCGAATTGCCCAACTCTTCTCCATGCTCAAACAGAACCCATACAAAATAAGACGCAGGTCATCGCTTGGTCTTTGTGTAGTTATTTAAGCCGGCTGCCGGCTTGTATAAGTGATCCTCATGCTTTTTTTTCAAATTGGATGGTCCCCATTTTCGTTAGCATTCTTTATCCTGCCTGTCGGAACTTGAAAGTGTAGGCACAGCGGACAATGAATAAGTACCACATTAGGGTTTGGTAGCAGTCGGGTGAGACAGCCTAGATAAACTATCTCAGTATAGCTGTATGGCAGGTGTTTTGGCATCGTGTTTGGTTAGTTGGTGTGAACCGACAACCAATACCGGTGATTATGTGGTTACCGGTCATGGCGATTATACCATGGAGGGTGGTTCTTTATATAATTATCATCATCGGCGGAAACGTTATTCAGACAATCAATCATGTAATTACGGGCTAGTTAATTAACTAATTAGATTGATGGTGTGATAACCCTAGTAATTGAGTTGACATCCACTGTGTCACATTATAAATAACTAGGTTATAAATAACCAGTTTATATTACTCATCTTCAGACAGTTATCTTCAACCTGATGACTTAAGTCTCATTTCAGCTTTGATGTATGTTAAACGTTAAATCAAACTCGCAATTGTCATTGTGTGCTGTCACGTTGTGGACGCTAAAAAGCTGACATTAACTGTAAACAAGTCCTATATGCTAGTATAGATTTATCATTAGGACAAATCGTGTTCAATGATTCAAAAAAGATACGAGTACAACGTATTATGAAACTTCGACATTTCAACCGTCTAAACAAGTTAGCTCATTGCTGACCTTTAACCTTCTGCTATCATCTCATCTATGTTTCATAGTTCAATTTTTACAAATAAATACCCTTTATCTTTCCCTAGTCTGGCCACTGTTTGACCCCACTCCATGGACCACACACATTATTCTATAGCACCATATTTTAATCTAATTGTTACAATAACGCTTTTGTGTGTTTGTAATCGCTGCATGTTGGTATGTCAAATAGCCTTCGTCTTTTACCGAAGACCAATAAAAGTATACATGACAGCCCCTGGCTTTCAAACTTTGTTTGTTTTGTGTGCTGCACAACTTAAGTTCACTTAGTTTCATATCGGTTACACGTAATTATGGTTTTTTAATTTACAGAACTTGGTTAAAATTTCTCTTTGCTTAGTAAGTTCTTTCAGCTCTCTTGTATTTCTGTTCGGAGCAGTGTTCTTATGTGATAGGCCAACTCGAGGATATTATCTGCAGTTCAAATAACATGTGAATGATTATGTACGGTAGCACGTTTAATATGATACTTTATCAAAATGATAATACTCTGTATGGGGAGTTATACGTTGTTTTCTGGATGAAGGGAAGGTATGTGATTTGCAGTTGAGTGTGATTGACACAATGCTAGGGACTCACAGATCGTAGCTGATTTGTCATCATGGCTCAGATGTTGCTAGGCTGCTTCACCTCCTGGGTCTACACGCATGTGAATGCCAGTCTAACGTTGTAGAAATCTTCAACATGCAGCCCTAAATCATGGATTATACGAAGATCAACCAAGCTACATCATACTGAAGTGTACATGTAACTGGAAAGTCTTATATAGCTTTTGGTGTTTGAAACTCAGGAGTTGTATCAAGATGCTGCGCAGGATTAGTTAGTGTTCTACGTTGTACCGAATAATGTGGTGCCACAAAGTGAGTTAGTTGCCAGCTTTTCATCCTCCATAACACGTGGCTTGAATAGCAGCACACTAGGCCTATACAGTTATCTGCATTGCGAGGCAAACATGATCATACCCTTTTTAAGCTGAAATGTATCATCAATTAAAAAAAGGTATCCACCAGTCAATCAAAGTATACTTGCTGACCATGAAACGCCATGGTCCGTGAGATAACTCAAATTTAACCCATTAATTGTTGTCTTTCGAAAATTCCTTTGAAAGTATACAAGCGTGTATCCATCATAGTTATATTACTATTAGGCCTATGTAGGCCTCAGCCTAACCTTACAATGTTGAAGATGTACTAAATCCGTTTGACAAAACCACGAGATTTCCCAGTGGATTTCACGATGAAGTGTCAAAATTGTTGATCCAGAAAATGAATATGCATGTCGACATGTATTGAGTTTGACATGATGGAAATCAAGGACATTTGTCTTCTTTGATGTTGAATGACTGGAACTGCAGATACATGCGTCGCTTATGTAAGTTTAATTGAATTTCCTGTAGTATTATACACGTAATAGACCTTATGCATTGACGTCACCAAGCCGCCATCTTAGAGGTAAACTGATGATGAAACAATGGAAACGCGCTGATTTGTACGCGCGGCGCACAAGACTGGCCAATGAGCATCTTCCGTTTGACCTCTAGGTGAGGGCGCCCTACTCAAATTACGTCATATGCATAAGGTCTATACTAAAACAACGCATTTACTGCACGAGTGGAGTAAACTGGATGGCCTATTCTTGTGTCAAGGGTCATATTGAACTTTGCCAATTTCTAAGAAAGCTAACCCAAACTCGTCATGCATTAAATTAATGTGTTATGATTCTAATTAATGAACACAGGGTTTGCTTCACTTATGCAGCCATCGAAACAAGTATAACCGGTGCCTTGTCGTTTTACTTACAGCTACGTTCAGTTATCCGACGGTGCGAATACAGAACCAATGTACGCCATCTGACAGTGTCATCCAAATAGCAAAACACTGAAACAGGGGTCATAAGCCGTCAAAAGGTGTCAATATACTTACTTAGCCTATACTTGTATAAAATATAAATACTATAAGGACTCATGCAAAATGGAAACCATGTAGATTAAAGCCGTTTACCTTTTGACATACCTTAGCCAGCAAACTTACAGGAACAGTGACATACCTTAGCCAGCAAACTTACAGGAACAGTGACATACCTTAGCCAGCAAACTTACAGGAACAGTGACATACCTTAGCCAGCAAACTTACAGGAACAGTGACATACCTTAGCCAGCAAACTTACAGGAACAGTGACATACCTTAGCCAGCAAACTTACAGGAACAGTGACATACCTTAGCCAGCAAACTTACAGGAACAGTGACATACCTTAGCCAGCAAACTTACAGGAACAGTGACATACCTTAGCCAGCAAACTTACAGGAACAGTGACATACCTTAGCCAGCAAACTTACAGGAACAGTGACATACCTTAGCCAGCAAACTTACAGGAACAGTGACATACCTTAGCCAGCAAACTTACAGGAACAGTGACATACCTTAGCCAGCAAACTTACAGGAACAGTGACATACCTTAGCCAGCAAACTTACAGGAACAGTGACATACCTTAGCCAGCAAACTTACAGGAACAGTGACATACCTTAGCCAGCAAACTTACAGGAACAGTGACATACCTTAGCCAGCAAACTTACAGGAACAGTGACATACCTTAGCCAGCAAACTTACAGGAACAGTGACATACCTTAGCCAGCAAACTTACAGGAACAGTGACATACCTTAGCCAGCAAACTTACAGGAACAGTGACATACCTTAGCCAGCAAACTTACAGGAACAGTGACATTGTTTTTCGGGCAAAGTGAACTTTTAGGGATTTCATTAATTCATCAAAAACTTGTGTCTTATTTCCTTTAGTCATGTTCGATTAAACTCAACGAGTCCGGAAATATTATTTCAAAAAAATTCCTGGCTTTACGTTAACTGATGTATCGATAATTAATAGGCTAATTTAAGGGTTTCTAAAATTACGATCAGCATATTTTGAGTTTGTATTTTATTTCTTGTGAGTTTGGATTACAAAACACTACAATATTGAGACCCTAAACTTCACCATTATACGGATAAACTTTATGACTATTTATATGTCTTTGGATCCTGAACTATGTCCAATCTATTGAATTACTGAATAAGATGACATACGGTAGGCCTATGGCAGTCCGTGGAGTTTGCAATCGGAAAGTGACTATTCACTTTGACTCATCGAACAAACAGGTGCACCAGATATACACATATTATCATCACCATTCCAATAATCATGTTGTATTAATTCGGATGATGATTATTTTGGAGATTTGGTAAACAAACTTGAAGTGTTGTAACTCTGTTTTGGGAAAGAGGCAATTCACTTTCCATCCTTTAATTTTTCATACAGTCACACACTTTCTGAGAAAATTTGACGAATTCGGTAATCCACTTATCGAAAGAATTTGTTTTATTTCATGTTTTATCATGATTAGACACGTGTAAGGCCTATATAGATTGCGACAGCCGAAATGAGCTATGATGATTTTGTGAGTCTTAAAAATTATATTTTCTTGACTCTGAAGGATTGTTTATTGTTATGAGCTTCGTAATCAGTTAGCTTTTAGATTGAAACTAATCAATTACATTCTCAACAAATAACAATCGTGTTCTTTTTCTTTAAGCGTGGTGAGATAGATACAACAATGGGACAACATTGGAAGAATCAGCAAATAAAAACAACCAACATTTCTGTTTTCTCGATATGCAATCACAAGCTTGAACTAAAACTGTTTTTCAAAAAACGTGAATACTACACACATTAGAATAAATAATTCCTGTATCAGCAAATGTCATATGGTTTCTTATCATTCGTTAAAATGCACAAGAAACTTAGAATGTTTCATTGGTACGGAAGTCAAAATCTATTCACATAATTATTTCAGTTTAAAACACGATGACACTAAATAACCTCTGAGCCCATGAGGCTCCGATGTGGAGATGCCCTCTGAGAGGGTATGGTACCCCGCCCAACGTCAATTCATTGTTTTCCCCTGTTTGAAAAGTAACTTCACCAATCTCTAAAATGGTTTGGAATGTTTTTGATCCTCGTGAATAATGGTTCTTGTGAAGATTCATCGACATGTCACTCAGGGGGAGCTATATAAGAACACTTCGTCTGGGGTGGAAGCTTTTGAGACTGGGCCGGACGGAAGGGGCTAGGGTTAGCTAAATACATGGGGGTTAAAAGGGGGGACCACTGCCTATTGTATTATACTTATAATAGTCTCTGTCATCTCATCTGACAATGTTGCCTTCAGCTTTATGCAAATGTGATTAAAATATAATGGAAGATTTTAAGCTTTGAGTGGTGTAAAGGTGTACAACATTGGTAAGAATGAAAATATAAATGTTCACAGATTTGCACATAAAGATGGTCATGGTAGAAAACTTCCCTTGAAATTGTTTTGCTTGAAATGCCATAATTTTCAGGAAATGAGTAAAATAATAGTCTTTATCCTGCAGGATAAATTCCAATGTTTGAAAAGAAGTTAAAACACATAAGGTTTTTTTTCACTGTTTTCTCATGACTCCGAAGACTGATTAAGCTTAAACTTTCACAGGTTTGTTATTTCATGTATATGTTGGGTCACATCAAGTGTGGATACTGGTCTTTGGCAATTACCAATGTTGTACGCACCCTTTAATGTTCTGATGACAATCGTAACATAAGAGGGGTGGTTCTGAAAACAGCGGGTACGAACATGCTCCGGTCGTCTTCACAACATGATGAGATTGATGCACGTAAACCTGCATCCTCATTAAAAACTAGCGTTATTTTATATCATTGACAAAATTATACTTCGATTAGTGACCAAATGGTTTTAATAAAAGCTTTTTATAGTGTGAACGAACAAAACACTTGATTCGAGTGAATATGACTTATTTTGTATCCCAGCATCCACACCAACAACTAATAACAGAACGGGCAAGTGGGTTTGCTTTCACAGATGTGGTAGCATTTTTAATGAAAGCTAAGCTGGTTTAGTCCTGTTGAGATCAGCTAGGCTATCTGATCGTCTGACAAGTTGACAGCATTTGCAGCTTTCTGCGAGGTAACAAAAGCACCCCGATTTCGCCATAATAAAGAAGGCTTCTAACAAAGAATACAGGACAATAAGTTTAATGGTTAGGCTGACACTTGTGTGAGTATAGTGAGTATAGGGTCCATGCACTTAAAGGAAAGTGAGAATCACCTTCTCAATTCGTCTGGCATTAATCGCCTTTCGATTAACTGATCCTATCTTCTAGCCACCTATCTGTCAGACAAACTAAATTCTTCCCTGGCATGTGCATAGAAGAAATACGTCACAATGTCATGCGCAGACGAAGCTTGTTTATCATAATGTATAACGTCTTGGTTTTGTCTCCTACAGGTTGTATTGGTCCCAGGGCCAACGTGACTGTATATTTACGAAGTTGGACTGCATAAAACGCTCTGTCTACACTGGCATTTGTTCATAGAAGAGCTGAGCTTGGTCTGAGGGTAGCTACGACACACTCTGTGCGACCTCTCAGCGTCTCATGAGCGGCCTGCCTGCCTGTGTACTTTGGTGTCACCAAGTTAAGTTAAGGGTCCTTGATAAATAGCAATCGCGAGTGCGTATCGGAGACGGTGGCTACGGACGACAAGCAGCCTCGGGCAGCCAGGTTTCTTCGCTTTTATTTTCTAGATCCTACCGCCCAGTAAGCTCATTTGACCGGAACGTAGATCCTTGATTTACCTCCAACCAAACCACCGTGTTAATGAAATGACAGAGAGATGCTAGTGTCAGAGAGACCCTTTACCAAGTTGCTGATTGTATTGTGAAACACACGCGTTAGGTGTACCTGTCAATGCTGTGTACTTATCGCCCAAGGGCCCTCTATGCGATTTGGTGATCGGCATTTCAACTTTGCTGAGTACTCAGTGCTTATACCGACTGAGCAACGCCCTCCCGAGTCATTACACATACCTTGAGGTCTTTCATTAGTAAGCAGCATCCTAAGGTATCAACTCGTGATTAAAGAGAGCGGTCGGAGACAGCGTGTGTCCGTCAAAGGGTTGCGTACCTGACATAGCACCAGAAATCTACCAGTTCTTGCTTATCTGGACTTGTGTATCTACCACACATTTTATTTAATCCAGTCATAACTAATATTCAGAGCTGTTGGGATGTCATTTTTAAACCATACTCTCACATGTCAAATGATGAGTTGGAGAACTTTCCATGTGGTCCGGGAGATGCTGATAGTTGCGTGTTTGTTGGCGTTTGTGATGCCATCAGCACAGGCAGCCAGGAAGAGCCAACATGAAATCCCTATCATAGCCGAGCCAGATACGCCACACTCAAGGGGCATTCCAGGTACGTTGAAAGTGCTTAATGCTTAATTTATGTAATGTACAATAGGTACAATAGAGCAAGCTAGTCGAAACGTTGAGACCTATTAAGAACTCACTCCGCGGCAGTGTAGTTATTAACGAGAAGTCCCCCCGATCCACAAAGCGAAAGTAGTACAGTAAGTAGTAGTAGTCCGCCCGATTTCCAGGTAGTAGTTAATAAGCAGGACAGTTCTTTTCAGAGCTGAAAAATCTCCCGAATTCCGAATATTCTACTCAGCGGCAGTAGAATAAAAAGCAAGACAAGTTCTCAAAGAACAAAATCTACCTAGCACTGAGTAGATATACACATGGGGTTACCGCAAACCAAATATATATTGATACCTCACCATGCAATGCCTCAAATCCCATGTACAATAGATAGTTAGCGATAGACTGTGTAGTCATTTAACTTTTTAGCAAATCAAATTATTCATCTTTTTTTCTTGTGTGCTGTAGAAAACTGAAAGAATACTTTATTGTTCATGTATTGTACAAAACAGTCTTTTTATGATGCTTTATGAAGTTGCATGTCTATTAATTTCGAAGATAGAGAACTTCAAAATGAAATCTAGTTATAGTAGGATTGCTGTTATGTAGAAGGTTGACCTATATATTTCAACTAACACGCATCTAATTGTACAACTATAAGTATGGCAGAACTAAAGACCATGAGATAAATTTTGGCCGCATTTTGCACGACCTGAAATAACAAACCTGTGAAAATTTCAGCTCAATTGGTCATCGAGGTCACGAGAAAATAGTGAAAAGAGACCTTATGTGTTTTCTGTTTTTCAAACATCGAGGTTATTATCGCGCGCGATAAAAACTATTGTTTTACTCATTTCTCAGAAACGATAGCATTTTAGGCAGAAATATTTTAAGGAACCCTTTCTACCATTACTTACTTTAAATCATGTAAGTTATGTGTGAATCTGTGAACTATTGTGTTTTTCGATCTTACCAATAGTGTACTAACACGCATCTAATTGTACAACTATTATTGTTATTTCATGTATGTGGTTGATTACACAAAACATGAACACTGTCTGTGATTATTTTGTCAGCTCACCAATCCTGTATAATACCTTTAAAGCAGAGACAAAAATTGCTTGTATTTTATTTATTTTTATTTATTATTATTATTATTTTTTTTTTTGGGGGGGGGAGTTGCAGTTGAAATGAAAACGCTTCCTGTGAAAAAAACACACTTGCATTTGATTATTACAGCACTACGTGTAAAATCTTCGTCTAATTTTTGTTTGATGATGCAGGAGTCCATACAACGTTCCGTTCGACACTTTGCAGTTGACATAAAAATTGTTTATGATTTGAGTTGACCCTCTTGCCATAAGGCTACCGAAGTTTACTAGACATGCACAATTTGTTTTCTTTCAATGATTAATGGTGAACACCCAAACATGCATTAGGCCTTTACAGTGACACAGCACGCAGTCTGCAGCAGGAACATTTCCCAGACCTGTTGAACATTCTACACACTCGCATCAATAGTTCAGACCACTAATCCTAATCTCAACGTCAACTTTCTGTTCGAATTTTTTTTAGTCATCTCAGAATGTATCTGAGATAAAACTCTTCAGTATAAACCAGAAAATAGAAGTTGGTCACAGCTGCGTTTTGTTTGATTGAAACTCGAATGGCACATTGTTGGTGCAAACCATAGTATGTCACTTTCCAGCAATAATGAACAGTAGGCCTATGCGATATAAAATGGTTCATAGGCCTATATGCGCACGTTTTAAGCTTGGACATTATTATACGTGTTTGTCAGAAATATCTTTGACAACTTGGGTGTGTGACTACACACACACTTTCTTTCCATTTTATTAGTATTTTAAAAATAAGTATTTTATGTAAAGATTTCCCGTAGTGTGGTGTTTTAACCCATAATCACAATCCGGAAAACCCTTGCGATTGCTTCTTTTCACGGATTACCACGCAATTGCTTGTTTTCATAGTGTAATTAAAACTGTCTTTGTTTTATTTGTTTAAATTTTGTGAAATGTTTAATTTGTATTTTTGGATTCTGTCTGATTTTTGATTTATGTACCGAATCAGAGGTTGCTTTCTGGTTGAATATCGCCCATGTGTTTGCAAGCTAATCACTTAATAAGTAGATTGGACTATGTACGCAGTAGGTTTACATTTTACAATGAATGCGATAACTGCATAGTGAGCATACCACAGCAAGTCAAAGGTTTGCAATCCTGAATTGTAACTGATAGTATTGAATGGTTGTTATTTACATGTTTATACTTTAACTACAATGACTTTGAATGAGAAAGATACCACTTCAAATCGCACTTTGCTTTTATTTACATGAAGCATACAATAAATAACATTTCACAATTTTGTTTGGCACAAAACAACTTATAAAAACTCAAAATTGTTAGCCTATTACAAGATTTTTTTGCATGGAATTAATGTACGTGGATGATGTTATAGTAGGATCAACCAGTGAGTTCTTCGTCGGTGACTGAACCTTGACAGTGAGGTTACCTCGAGACCCAGCGGTGTATACCCGCAGCTGTGCTTGCATACGCGTCTTGAGCAACACCACCGTATCTTATGCGGTACTGTAAGATGCAGCTGCGATCAACCATAATGGACCAGAAATGTTTGTCAAATGTCACGCACTTGAACTTGCACAAGTGAACTTGCTTTTCATTTTCACCATCTAAGATTCACAACGCCTGTTTTTATGTTGCCAGGACGGCATGGATGCAGTGAACTTCAGGAAAATGCCCATAAAATGGTCCAGGCGAAGACACTTTGCACATTGTGTCCAAAGATAACCATCGCATGCGTTACATATTTAAATCATAAACGAAATAAGGTTGTAATTTTGACAATATCAGTACCTCAATGTAAAAATTTGGTCTCATGGAGATGAAGGAGTAGAGTTCATTAGCAATCCAACCGTAGGACCAATAGTAGCAACACACACCGCCTGCATTACACGTGACATAGAAACCCAAAAGTTGCTTTGCCTGTGACGTATTTAAAATGAAAATTGTAGAGATTTGATTGCATTTCAATCCAGTTATAAGTTTAACAGAATTATCTCCGTAAACTGAAGTCATGTGTTATATTATCCATGATTAGTTAGTGATCATGTAAAGGCCGCTGGTGCTCAAATACTTCCACTGGGAACAGAGCTAATGCATGGACAATATGAACGACATCACATCGTTCTAGCCAAGCTTTCCACTGCCATATTATTTGTCATCCAGATATAATTTGCTCTCAATATGATCTTTTACTATTTGAAAAGGAAAACTTGTCAGCTCGAAGTGATCATTTACATAATCAAAACACATTTCAGTGTAATATTTAACCTATGCTGACATTCATGATTTAGGAATTTCCCGATACAAGAGTCAAAGTGTCTGTATTTGGAATGTTTTGTTGTTAAGTAGAAGAAAAGAAAATGGCGTTATAGATACAACAATTATTGATACATCTTGAATGTCAATAACCAAAACTCAATACTCCATTAAGAATTTAAAACATTTGTTTAAACCATGCATTCTTGTAAGCCCACTACACGAAAAAGCCACATTTGTCGGTTCGATACTTCGTGGCAAAATATTTATGTGGTTAAGTGCTTAATATTGAAGATCCAATTACTGGATAATGTTCTTATTAGCTATGATATACAGTAAGCTGCTGTTGGCAATTCATAAGAAAATGGTGGAATGTGAAATAAATTGCAAGTATTGATTCGAATTAATGAACGCTTTTAATGTAACCTGACTGAACATGTTTGAACTTTTGGGAGCCACGGTTTCTTTTAAAACGCATCTCGAGAACAGGAGAATAAAGTCTTTGGATGATTGTGTATATGCAAAGTGGAGGATACTCGTTGGTTTATTGGCTTAATGGTGATTGATTCGTCTGGTAATACAGTTAACTATGGCTCCTACATGATGTCGCCCAAGATACAGTAAACGCCAAGACTGCTAAATGATCACATCCAAAAAGACACAGTAATCACAGAGAAATATCGTCCAATGACCCAAACCCAGCTCTAGCCGTATACGAGCCTCATTGGCATTCTCATCCGCACGTAACCAATGGGCCTATACACAACTTAACCTTTAAAATTGAAGTTTGAATGTCTGAATCTGCAGCAACCGGTTCTTCTTATAATGTGAACAAATGTGAACTGTATTTGAACTGTATTTAGAATTGTACCGTAACTTCTACTAAATAACTTCTGCGTTTACTTCTGTTAGATTTTGAATATTTAGTTTGAAATTTTTTCAAAATACAATGTAATTTCTGAACATTTAGGAAATATATGGGAATGATTTTCATCACGTCTGAATGGGCGCTGATTTGTTCCCATCTGACTTCAACTGTATGGGTAAATGGTTATCGCGGCTAATGAAGGGCAAACTAATGCGACGCCACTTGATTTCTCGGTAGACGGATTGTGCAGACGACGAGAAAATCCTTCAAACTTGCATTTATTATTATTTATTTCCTCGCTAAGCGCAATGCGGTGGTGAAATGTAGTTTATGTTTCCCCAATCTGCCATCGATGGTAACATTCTTGATAATGTAATGCTTTACATTGTTTAGAATATCAGAGTAAAACAGTGAAATAAGTTGAGCTGTATTTGCCACACGTGTGGGAGACTGGTTAACTTGGAATGTTTTGAATTATGTGTCTTCCTTTGAGCTATTTATCTTAATCATTGGCCCGTCACGATCCAAGAGCGACAAACATTGCACTCCATGAAGGAAGTACAGCCTTAAACTGCCCTCCCCAGGGAAGTTCAAGTGTTCCACTTTGGCATGAGGTGAAAAAAGTCATCTTGGGATAGACTCAAGCTCAAATCTCATTTTATATGAACTATTAAAAACAAATTATAGTTGACAGTGAAGATTAATTACAATCTGTGGACTTGAGTTGTTTATATGCACTTGTATTATGTTCTAACCTTCCGTGTTAACATCAATCATAGCATTATTAGTTTAAGCAGATTGTTGATATTAAATGATTTTCTCATACCCATCAACAGGTTGCATATTTGACGAGGTTTTCTATGATCTGGATACACATTGGCACCCAGACCTCGGCTTTGGTGAAATGGCCTGCATGGACTGTGAATGCATACCGGTAAGCTAAATTTCCTTCATCCGAAAATTCATCTTTAAAAACAACATTCTGAAACAACATTCCACATAATTTATTTAAGATGTTAAGCCCAAATTCAAAATATTTGTCATTGTAGCTAAATGCAATAATAACGATAATGTCAAATTTGAGATTTGAGATTTTTACGTGAATGTCAGATTTGAGAGATTTTAAATAGGCCTAGTAGAGATTAGGCCTATTCGGCCATTTGTAGAATCATATGATAACAAATATCAGCGTTGTATCTACTTGATTTTGTGTTTTATTCTCAATGAGCACAGAAATAGGCCTAAGTCACATTGGGTGGAGGATGGTTATTGGAGAAAAGTTATCAGCGCTCTAAAATAATCTGTAGAATATCCGAATATATGAATAATGTTGCCTTTATTAATGTTGCCTTTATTAATGTTGCCTTTATTCAAATCGCGTTTGGCACTAAGTAGATCCAGCACGAACTGTACCTGTAATTGACACTTGTACTTTTAGGCCTAAGATTTGCAATTTTACTGTGGTCTTTTTCACGTTGGATTTATTTACGCCGTCAACATTCACGCTCGCCTTGAGTAAAGGCTACATTAATAAGACAAGGTACCGGTACAGCCAGGGTCTAAAACTTGAATTTAAAAAAACAAATCACGGGTTAGCATGGTGAGAATGTAAACTGGCAAAAGAGTCTGTTCTGCGTGAGATTGCAGTTGGTTCGTCGTTTCTCTATGGTTCGTGTGACTGCCTGGGCCATGGCTAACAACCAAGTACTAGACAGACCTTGTGCATTTATAGGAATGTGAAGGACACTGTCTGATAGACGCTTTGCTTTGATTGCAAGATTTATGGTTAATGGCCCATTATTCCAAAAACAAAATAAACAAGAACCCCGTAGAATTTGAACGGGCTTTACTCGCATTTCAATTTATGTACAATGAGTATTTTTTATTGGACACCGCCGTAACAGAACTTGGCCTATCTACAGAGAGTAAGAAGTCAAAGTTTTCGTAATCGGAGTTCCAATGTGGGCCATACTTACTTCAAAGCAGCGTCTTGCCAATTATTCAAAAAACAATTTATGCTTGGTTGTTTGGCCCGATGCAAGAACTTAAAAATAAGCACTATATACTAGCCCATCAGTGTGTTACTGTGAATTTATGGGTTGAACCATAGATCCTATATTGAACGTGATGAACTAGGCTTATTATATATCGGCCTGGCCAGTGCGATTATCACACTCATTTACCCAACGGCTATTCTTATACTAAAGCTCCAGGGTGCAGAGTAGAAAATTGGATTGACTTAATCCGGGTTCATTCTCCAGGCGAATACCAAGTAAAGTGTGACGTCATGAAGAAGGTGCTTCTCAAAACAGTTTGCAAAAGCAGAAATCATGTCGTGTGATTAAGACCTGGACATTGAAATGTTCAGTGAAAAGATAAATCATTCTGGGATATTATTTACATTATGAATGAGAAGTTGTCGAGTGTACTTGTTTTCAAATAGGCCAAACAAATGAATTCACTTGATCTCAATATAAACCAAGCTGATGAGGTTGTTCACTGCCACAAATATTGTTTTAACAAACACTTAAATGGGGTCAACGAGTTACCTTTTGGCATGAAGTTTATCCAAAAAATACATGGAAGCGGTAAGCTACAGTAAAACACGGGAGAGTGTGTCCCCGAGATATAATCATGGCAGCGACATGTTTACGACTGTTTTTCTTCAGCACAAGCCACTAGCAGTCCTAGCTAAATTAGGGACATGAGTTATATCGAATGTTGGTATACTCTGCTTGGTTCGTCGGAGCTAAACCGTCCCATGGGATATGTGGGGTGCGTCTGGCCTTTCAAAAAACACTCAACGACGCAAAGGATAATTCCACAACTGCTAGAAATGGACGGTAACATCGAGGCAATCTATAAAGCAAGACGCGTAGTTCTCTTTCTTTTTCATTTATTTATTTATTTATTACAATTACGAATCAATGCTGAAATGACATTTTAAAAACACGTAAACTAGTCTAAAAGGTTTTCGACCATGGTCACCAAGTACTGTGAAATAATATGATGGCACCTTGCTAGTTAACCGCAATTCAGTGATGCCATGTACCCCGTCCTGCATGTATTCGGATTGAACATGCACGACCGGTAAATTCATAATGCTACTTATCAACTATTGAAACATTGTAAGACTAAGTTTGTTAAAATGTAGGCCTATATGACACATGCCTATATTAATATGAGTTGATGTTGTCGTATTTGGTATTTCATTATTTCTCTGTGGTTGATAGAAATATTTTAATCAAATGTAATTGTTAAAAAGCAGCGCTACTTTTTTCTGCATCCATTAATTGGTCAAGAATGATTGCAGGACACCGCACAAGGGCCCTCTGAGTCTGTGCTACACCATAACATTAATTTTTACATCGACTTGTCTGTCCTTTAAACTGTGTGTCTTGGGAGGGGATCGGGGCAGGATATACTGTGTTGTCTTATTGCCTGAGTCATCTATGAAATTTTAGCTATTCACTTCATATTCATTTAGTGAGGTGGGCTACCGTAGCTTTTTCGGTAAGTAATCAGGTTCATCTGCGAACTATAGGAAGATTTGCTGATCGGACGCCACCAAACGTAGGCCTACGATATTGGGACACCACTCTACCATGTTTCAGCAGGTTCCTGCCTATCAATGCCTTCAGATTGGCACATAACACACGTCCGTGTAGACCGCACTGACACAAAATTATTATTAGAAAATTATTTTGGCCAGAAGTGTCGTTGAACCGAAATGTACATATTACCTTTTTTAATATAGGGTCTATAGGCCTATCCATAACTTCCTTTTGATACAGCACCTGTTTTAAATATTTTCCACCCTGACAAAAATTGGGGCAAGACAGGCGACAAATTGACCATTGAGATTGTCAATTATGGATCATGTTTTTTTGGCATCTCGTTTTGCCCAGAGGCAATCCTGGTTTAGGTGGATTGGAGTGTGGAGGATCGTGCCACTTGGTGTGGCACCAACTCATATTTTCAAAATAGTGCCACATATCTTTACAACACACGTTCTTAATTGTTCAACCAATTCTCAGCGTGACAACGGACGATCATTGAAAAATCCGCCACTTCAGCAAAATACAGATTTTTCAAAAATTGATAACATTTTCTTATGCGAAGTAGGCCTACACAAAAAGACAAATAAGTACAGTTACAACTTATCGGGGGAAGTTATACTTTCCATTTGAAAGCTGAAAGGTTTTAATTTCATACCAATAATACCATATTTGAGTTACTGCCATCGAAATAAGCACGATATAAAAGTGCACAGAAACCTCCCATAAGCCGTAATCAGTATTCAGTTGTTTTCAACAGACAACAGAATTTGATGACAATCTCGCAGGTTGTGATATGTTCAATGAAAACTAAAAGATGGGACTTTACTTTTGCAAAAAGAAAAGAAGAAAAAAATGTGCCTTTGTACAAATAAATCAAAATTGGTGAGTTGCCAATGACAGCAATGAACTGTCAGCATGTTCACATTTATTAATAGATTCGTGGTTAAAATCCACCACCACCAACTTTCATGTTCTCAATAAAACGTCAAATAGCAATAATAATATCACGTAGGAATAGTTAGGTCATGTAGCCAGTCTTAAAATGTCTGCAACAAGTTGAGTTAGTATAGGCGGCCCAGTGGCGTCTTGATAGTCTAACTCCATATGGTACGGATTATCATCACGTGCTGTGCACAGAGTATCGACCTCCATCAAACATCATCAACATTGTGTGTTGGGGTATCTTTCCTTTTCTATTATAGAAAATATATTTTCAGATAAAACCGATTATTAAAACAACATTTTAAGGAATGTATCATTTTCTTCAGCTGAATGTTGCTTTCTTTGGGAGGGGGTCTATGGGTTTTTACTTTCTCTTTCAACCAACGGTATCTCATTTTGTGTATGCCTAGTCCTCAAATGCTAACTGATGGAAGTAATATCTTAAAGGCCAGAGAAAGTTCATGTTGAGATGGAAGTTGACTGCCGCACAGACGGTAGATTCATCCCATGACTACCGAGTCCTTCATACGCATCGTACATTCACTATCCATGTTAAGAATGGTACCAGCTGCAGCTGTTTTAAAGAGTATAGTAAACATTTTGTGATCCGGAGATATGTTTGATTCTTTAAACTGTTTAGACGAAAAAAATGATTAGATTTGTTGTTTATGAATGGTTGATGTTGCGTGTGGATCAGTCTTGTGTTCCTACGTCGTCCTTTAATCGATTCTACCACAGTTTGGTAAACCTGCGCAATAAAAAGGTATTTTTTAGAATACTTAATTGTTAAAAACGAAGAAACCGAAGTATGTTGTTTTTATCAAGAGGTTTATTTGTAGATTTCACGTTTTCCTCAATTTTGTAATAGGTCGTGAAAGCACCGCGAAACCCATCGTGCAGCAATAAGCAACCGTATTCCACTCAAGCAAACAGTCTTAACCTAGTTTAGCTACACTATTAATAACAATGATACACTATGGTTTAAAACGAATAGAACTTCTTCTTTATGTCATATTGCTTGTCCTTTTCCATGTTTGCACAAATAATAACAAATACCGATACCATACCACGACATTCATTTCTCAGTTCGATCAAAGTGATTTGATTGACAGAAAAGCCAATCAGGGTGCTATGATGGGGACATCTTACTAATCCGAGTGCATTTAAGAGACTAATAAATTGAATCCTGGCTAATACGGCATGAACTGAACCCATTAAGATCGCTAGTCTGTTATGTCTTTCAGGCAGGAAGAGATGGAACCGATCAGTTGAGTAATTGCTGTTTAGTTTTTGGCCAATTAAAAAAGTTATGAAGACTCAACTTTGTGGTTAGACGTCATGGTTTTTGCGGTCGGGTTTATAAGAGGAGATGTCATTTGATGACAAATAGTTGGTCGTATTTGTCTTTAGCTTCAATGTAATACGGAAATGCAATTTCCCCGTTGTCCTGTGTTGTCCGTGTATGGATGGATAGCGCAATATAGCAGGTGCTCTGACTGCCGGACACCGGGTGATATCGCCCTGTGTGTCCAGTCCAGCCCCGTGGGGTGTGTCGCTTAATCCCTTCTGTCAAAACGAACATACGTGTCAGTGCCTATACCGGTTAAAGACTTCACTCTCAAACATTGGTCCCATGTAGCCTACGCAATTAATAATGAACAATTATTTATATAAATAGTTATAACCAATTGTTAAACACGCTATCTAAGATGCCCCTTCAGTTTGAATAACAAACAGTTCTTTAAGGTAAAATTATTGAAACGGACAGCATTTATACAGCAACGAGAGGTCCAATAATTTGCCAATGTTGTGTGATGCGATTTTTAATCTAAACTGTTCTGTGTCAAAGCTTAGAACCGTGAAGATCTAATCTGATGTCTTTTTGTTATTCAGTATGCCAAAGATGGACGGCTGACAGGAAGAGTAAATTGCCGTGATATTAAGAAGGATTGCGTGGAACCTGCATGTCCGGTTGATGTGGAACCTGTTCTCTTAGAAGGCGAATGCTGCAAGTCATGCCCATCTAACAGTAAGCTGACTGCATTGTCATTGATTCTTTGTATCCTTTGACCCCATTTTTATGCTCCTATATGAAACTCTCAGTTGCTGACTAATACTCCAAAGTCACTTGGTATTACCAATCATCCAACCCAAACCATGGATGCAATCAGCTTCTTTCTGAAATCACGTATAGAGAAACTGTTTTGCTATTAAAACTATTAATGATTACAAATACACTTCGTTCACGTGTTAACTTGTGTATGGGCCTATGTATTAGCGGTACCAGCCTGCGTCAAATGCGAAGAAATATCGTAATATTCCACAAATTTTGAAACAACTGAATTCGCTTGTGCATGTTTTCGATTTTTACCCGCAAACATTGCCAAAATGCAGGTTTTGTCATAAGTTTAGTCGTTGAAAAAGACGGCTACAGTGTTTGTTTGGATAATGAATAATACTGAGGGACACATTATGGCCGAGCATGGTCTGCTCGATTTTCCATTTTCTTTTTAGTCAAGGAATCCAAGCTGTTGTTAAAGTACAGTCAACAGCAGGTTGCTCCAAACAAACCCCTTGCAGACACTCTACCCGTCAACATCTCTTTTCAATATCTGCTTCATGTCGACACAGTACAATTATGCTGAAATGAAGAAAACAAATGTAATGTACTATAGCTTAAATAGAAAAAATCTGAAAGTTGTTAATTTATGAAGATTTTAAAAGCATTTGCATGCCTTCTCTGGATTTTCAATTTTGTTCTCAACGATACCCAGCGGAATAAAGTTCAAGTCGCGGTTGAACTTTTGCTTGTTTTCACTGCACTTGCCATGGGTATGTGAGTCTGAAGCTGCATACCATGCGGTCCACGAACTCATCCCAGTGAGGTATCGGCACCATGCACAGCGGAAACTACCAAATCATGGCCTTGAAATAGGTCCATGATCTTTGGATGCAATTCCACAATTCCCAGGTCCTTAAACTCATCGTAAATTATCACTCATAAATGCACATTGAAAACGTCCAAGTCCAAGTCTCGAATATATTTGATCAAACTGTTCAAAAATTTGCAGAAAAAGATGGGTGCTGTTGGGCTGATTGGTGGCGTAGGCATCGGCCGATTTGTGAGGATGTGTATTCCAAAAAATAGCCCTTTAGTGTGAAGAGAGTTCGATGTTATTAGCGAGAACAAGATGGAACCTGTTATTCCCTTTTCTTTTTTTGTGCTAAACTTCTGTCCTTTATCAGTTGAACTTTGGGTCAGTCGTTAGTGACAGAGACACATTATTAATAAGAGGTCAACATCATTTTGTAAGTTCTCACGCACTAAGTAAGTGGTTTTCTGCATCGAATATTAGGTGTAAAAATAGAGCCACGCGTGCAACCAATCATCTTTGGTGAATTGTTTGTCGGTTACCAGTGTGGTTCCAGACATGAACAGGGAAATTGTGTTGTGTTTTTGGAATTGAAGTTATTAGTAACTGACTCTGTTGTGTGCATCATTTGAGGGACAACCCTTGGTTCTTGTAATAGACTCAAGCCGAGATTGGTATGCCAGATGCAGGTTTTGTGTGTGTGTTCGTCATCACTATTGTTCATAAGCTTGGAAAGGTTGCTCAGTATACATCCACTGATGTCATAATTTGAATTTGATTTCTGGATGTAGAAAATAGAATAACGTGCCGTAACGTCATCAGTGCGTTGGTTAATGTTTGAAAGGGTTTTGGGTGATGAAGATGAAACATTAGCTGTATCGATCGCATGCAGGAAAATGCCGCCATGCATCGGTCCTGTGTGTGCCACGCATTCACCAAAAACCTCGGTGTGAGGCATTTTATGATTCTGAACAAGTCTTTCGTATTTTGGTTATGAAAGGAATTTCACTATAAATATCAGTGACTGTTCCATTGACGTTCGAGTAAGTCTAATGATCATAGTAATGATGGAATGCCTTATGGCAAGGGTATAAACGTAGTGTGGGTTGAATGAATCACTGTCGTATTCAAGAATGTTACCGGTCTATAATAAGGCTGTAGTTGAGTCCCAAGTGAGTTCTCCTGAACGTTCACATAATGATCTCTGCGATTAAAAATGAAAATTCAACATTTCAACTCAGAAAAACTCCTGACCTATATATAGCATGTGACAGTTATTTCAATTGCATTCAAATAGTCCAGTTTGATGCCCAGTCCAATACTTGGTAAACACATACTAGCCTACTTCATTAGTTTTGAGAGTTAACTTACCTATGGTATCATGGTATCAAGAATCAAACATAGTTCAAAGTATAAAAGTGTGAGATTTTTTTAAAAGCACTGCAGTCATCCTATCTCAGTTTCTTCACTGTTGTTTTCAACATTAGCAGACCCACAGGGAATAAAGGTCAAGTCATGGTGAAACCTTTGCTTGTTTTTACTGCACTTGCCCCCGTACATAACTATTTAAGTAGTGAAGTAATGAGATAATACACTACTTAGCTTTTAATTCAGTGTTTCAATTGGATGTAT
Source organism: Leptasterias polaris (assembly GCA_037783415.1). Taxonomy (NCBI): domain Eukaryota; kingdom Metazoa; phylum Echinodermata; class Asteroidea; order Forcipulatida; family Asteriidae; genus Leptasterias; species Leptasterias polaris. The sequence goes on from JAZGTN010000202.1 coordinate 2,448,919, forward strand.
TAACAGGTGGCAGTGGCAGCACTAAATCAGAAGAAGGAGGTCAACTAAGTCGTGATAAACCACCCGGCTTCTCTGATGATGCCATAGGTACACCATTTACTGGAGAAGGTATGGAAAAAGCATTGAATTGTATTCTCTTTACTTTCCTTTGCATACAGTTTTGTCTATAATTAATTTTTCTTTAAAATACAAATTATTGACAGCAAATTGTTTACTTATTGCTTAAACATATAATATTGTATCTTTGTCAATGTGGTACTGCTTGTAATATTTTAACAGCTTTAAGAAATTTATTTTCTTTACCTTGCCATAATTTTCACCAAAAGATTCAATGTGATAAGAGGATTGACTTTGTATACTCTTTCCTCTCCTTAAAACCATTTTGTTCGATTTGTCCTTTTTAGTTTACGTTGCTATGCTGACTGGTACACTGGTTGATATAAGGACTAATGCTGTAGCGAGAGCATCACTTTCATTACTGGATGAAACACTCTACTATTCAATAATATTCAGAAGGTACTTCATTACATCATTATTGAGTAGCTTTGTTTATGTTTTAATCTAATTTTACTTTGTAATATTTTCAGTTTTAAACATTTGAGCATTTTTAACTTTGCTAGGTATGACAATGACATGGTGCATTGTCTGTTCTCATTAAAGTCTTTTCGTTTTAAAAATAATGATGAACTTAAGTTCACCAGTTAACATGCTGACTGTTAAGTTATGCCACTTTAGTTTTAAACACAATTGAAGTAGTTTGTTGGGTGACAGACCTTATAGTTTACTTCACATTCATTTGTTTGCAGAATGGATCATCCTACTAGTGTGGTGTTTACAGATGCATTGAACAATACTCTGCATTTCATTGACGTTGAGGAAGACACTGAAATGGTAAGATAATTAAATTCTTGAATATTTTATTGAAGAGCTATGAGAAATGGAAAAGCCATAGAAAATTAATATCAACTGCCATTTAAGCAATGACTGTTAGTGTTATCTTTCCTTTTTGTTTTTCCCCAGATATGTGGTCAGTGGACAAATATTCCTCAGACATATATCCAGTATCTTGAGAGTAAATTACTCTTTGTTACTTTAGCAACATCATCTCATCCTGGAGGAGAAGTCCGAGGTCGAGTAATGAGACATCGAGCTTTGGAAGATGGTAAGTGATGAGAAAACCTGTCTGTAATTAGTCGGGCAAAGAAAAATCAATAAAAACCACCACGAACACATTTTAATTCGTCCACTAATTTTTTTTTCTTTTCATAAATATACCTTCCATGATTGTTCTATTACATAAAACATATCATATGATTGGTTCGTTACACTAAACACACCCAATGATTGGCCTATCACTTGAAACTGACTCAACCAACAAAATTAGACCATGGAATTTGAAAGAAAGTAATCTGGAAAGCTAACAAATCAATAATTTGCCTTTGATAGAGTCTTTCAGTGCTCTGCTGACACGTAAAGACAAAGGGAATGGGAGATCCCGTAAGACTACAGATCGCCTTGGATCAGGAGGTGTAATGATGGTTGCTGTAACAGGGAATGGAGATCAACTGGACTTTGCCACCCTTGTAGATGGAATCACTGAGAACACTGATCGTACACAGGAAGTTACTTTTATATTACAACTGAAGAAAGGCAGAGATGTGGTCAAAGAAACACGAAAAACTGTCCTTCCTGATGTAAGTTATGTTTTTGATCATCCCACTAGTTATGAATTATTTAATTTGATCCCTACGATCATCATGATGTCAAAGTTGACAACAGTGTGTTTACAGCATCCAATTGCAGAATTGATGTAGCAGAAACTTTGTCGTTTGATAAAATTTAGGATTTGGACATTGCTGATGTATGGGACAATATACCAACCAAGATGCAGAAGAGTATGGCAAGAGGTCAATTAACAATCAGTATCATTGTAGAGGGACAAGATGGAGAACTGGCTGGTCCTCTCACACCAATGACATCATGCAACAGTGAGTAACTGTCTAGCTTCTGTAATCTATTTGTACAGTCATTGTTTTTCCTCCTGTTGTTATTTTGGTGTGAGTGTGATTTAATAACGTAATTTGTGTTTTATATTGGTAGCTTTGCATGCAGTTTTGTCTGGAAGTCAAGCTCTGGATAGACCCAAAGCTACTGGGGCAAGTGGCTCAGCTATAATCAGTGTAGACGACAAAGGAATTATCAAATATAAGGTAAATCAGCCATTTATTGATAACAGTCTAAAAACACAAAACATATAATTGAATGTTTGTGTCAAAAAACTAGCTATTATGTGATAATTAAAATGTGTTTTGTTATTGCCAGATTCTGTTGACTGGGTTAAGGACAAATGTAGTTGGATTGACAATAGAAGGTAATCCAAAGAACAGACATAAGCGGCGCATCGTTGCTGACATATTGAAGGACTACAGAAATGGGCAGGTAAGATACACCAATTCCACAGGCAGTTTTTAACAAAAAGGAAGTATATACTCAAACTGTCATTAGAATCAACTTTCGATGGATGTAATTTGTACTTTATATATAGATTGAATACAATCAATAATGAGTATAAATAAATGAACATTCATTCCTATATTCTAGTTTTTAAGAACATTAACATGTGAACAGTTTTGAGAATGGCCGGGCTAATTCAAGTACAATTTTGTTGAAAAAATATTTTATGTTGGAACATTTCTAAGATGATCGGATATATCTAAACTAATTTTATCCCTTGATCCAAAGGCTATTGGGAAATACAGTAAGGCTAAAGCAAAAGAGATTCATCAACTCTTACAAGATGGCTTGTACATCAATGTAGCAACTGAGGCATACGAAACATCAGAGCTGCGTGGAAAGATCTCGTTGCTTCCATATTCACCATCTCTCGCAAACTACAAAGGTTGGTGCATAGTTCTGTTTTGATAACCAAAGAAAAAACTATACATGTATTTTTTATTGCTTGGGCCTATATCCTTTTTTAATCAATGTATGCAAACATATTTGTAAATAGAAAGATGTCACCATAAGTTTATAATTCAAAAGTTTAACTGGAAAAGTTTTATTAATTTATTTTTCAAATGTTTAACTGAGAATCCGTATAGTTGCTTAAGTTAGCAGATATAATAAGCAGACTTCACTGAACTGATAAATAAAGCAATCATGATATTTTATTTGGGTTGCAAAACCTCTACTAAACGTATAAAACTTTAGGGTGAACAAAGAAGATTTAAATAGAATGGGATTCAAACCTGCAACCTCCGGAATAAGGTGCCAGTGCTCTACCAACTGAGCTATTTAGACCTAATGTTGGCGGTTCCCCCTTTTAATATCTTTGTTCGGTACTGCCAGTCAGAAGCCATTCAACCTGTAACTGCTGTATACATGGTATCCAGGGATCACAGCCAATCATATGATACACCATGGGAAGCGGCAGGAGAGGGATCACGTTAAGGAGTTGCTACTTTTCAGTTTCAAATGTCATGCTAAACCACTAAGAACTCTTGCGGTTTAAAAAAGTATAACACGTAGTTCATTATTAGTAGCTGTATTTGATTAAGAAGTGTTTTGTTCTTGTTTGATTTGATAGGAATGCCAGTCCAGCTTTCAGGTAGTATAATAAATCCGCCTCAGCTCACTGGTGCAGGAGGCCATGCATTCATGGTACTGGATTCATCATGTGCATTACATTATCAAGTATCTGTAGTGGGACTGAATGGAGATGAAGCCCGGGTACCAGATGGGACTGTAGATCACATATTTGCTGAGATTGGAGAGATTACTGGAGACCAGTTTACCGTCAGACATGTCTTAAATGAAGTCCAACGAAACCTGGTAAATACAATTATGATTTTAGAAATCATTTTTTTTGCTGACTAAAGTTTGCCACGCCTTTATCTTTTGGACAGGCTCTACATATCTTGTGCAATTGGTGAATGTTTTTTTGGTTTTGTTTTAGAGTTTTCATATAATATTTTTAAAAAACCTCCCTTTTTCCACTGTTTTATGTAATGTATTGTTCATGTTTTTGTTTATTTTTGGCTGTTTAGCCGCTGTATTGCAGTATTTTCATAAACCAATAAAAAAAGTAATTTTTATAATGATGATCATTATTTTGATAATGATTCAAGAATTAAAAAAAAAAAAAAATTCAAACAGTTTTCTTCCATATGAAAAGGTATGTTAAAGGTTCTTCAAGATTCAAGGCGATAACATGTGTATACTTGTTTATTGTTTTATTTCATGTCTCTTACTATCATCTACAATGATTGATGTTTGTTCTGCCTCTGTTAGTAAAAGCCAAGCCATTCAATAAGTGAGTGGATTTTGTCTGCTTAATTTCTAGGCCGGTGGTGTCCTAAATGATGTGTCATCATCCTTGTTGGAATCTATGGATAATGGGAATGCTTTTATTCAAGTCAGCTCTAAGAATCATCGTGATGGGGAAATCCGTGGGTTGGTGAGTTATTACTGCCTGTTTAGTTGTTATGGTATCAGCAATTTATACACAAACATTACGACAACAGTACTGTGTTTTATCTTATCACTTCCACATTGTATTCATCTCAGGTGGTGCTCCCAAACAGCTGCTACAGCACAGCGGCAACTGGATCTCGTCTGCCATTTGATCGACCCACACTCATTGAAGATGATGCTTCACATGGTGGTAGCGTGGAGTCACTTCCAAATTCTTGTTTCTTTGAGAAACGTTTTAGAACATCAGGCTCTACGTGGTCTCCTGAATATGATCCTACGTGTGCTACATGTACATGTAAAGTAAGTTGCAATAACTGATAAGGTACACAATAATGTTGCTAATGAAATGGTAAAGTTTTATGAAATTAATATACTTTTTCTGATCTAAACTGATTGATTTAATGTGCGTAATTATCGCATCCTTCTCTACTAAATGGGAGAGCAGTGTGATGAAGGACAGCTTGGTTAACCTTATCATTCATCTGATTTTCCACAATGGCATACACTACTCCAATTAAACTGTGCTCGTTTTGATTGTGTTACAGAGAGGTGTAGTGATATGTGACCCAGTGGTTTGTCCCCAGCTTTCTTGTACTGATCCAATCAGCATCACTGGAGAGTGCTGTCCAGTCTGTCCTTTGCCAGGTAAAAAGTAAAGCCAGCTATAGCAGCTCGAATGATGAAAACTTCATGAACTCAGTCTAAAGAATCATCCATTGCATATGCCTTTCACTCATTAATATTTTTTGTTTCTATACTAGATGCAACTGTGGCATTAAGGCAACCTTGAAACTTGAGTCTTTGTATAACATTGACCAGCGCAGCATGTCAATTCATGATTTGTTTAGATTGACCCAGTGCTGAAGGTTTTTTTTTTTAGGTGTTCGGGCATTCAGCTCGAACAACTCTTTGTTATTGTTCGTTTTTTTTAGGTGTTCGGGCATTCCGCCCGAACAACTCTTTGTTATTGTTCGGTGTTTTTTTTCTTCTTCTTTGTTTTACTTCTCAGTGGGCTTTGTCCGCAAGCAAACGCATACTTGCAAATCTTTGATCAACTTGAAACTTCATGTGTAGTTAGAACATAACTAGCAGAAGCTGAGTAAGTTGTGACGGATTACGTCATCAGGTGTCAAGTTACAAGCCATTTAGGTTCAAAAAGTGACCTCGCGCCAATGCCTGTATGTCTCTGAATATTTAAGCTACAGTATTCATATTTAGGCATATGATAGATCAAGATACGGGCAACATTTGAAAGGTTAACGCTAAATTCACATGACCTTTACTTCCGGTCGTACCGGAAGGTCAAAGTTTGCCTTTGTGTAATTCTTCATAAAAAACAATTCCCGGTAAAAATGTTAACTTTTGTATATCGGATCAACTTCAAATTTACACCATGTTAGGACCTTGATAAAACCTCCATTATGTAGTTGTGACGTCATGATGACGCCATCAGGTGTTGAAATACAGTAAATCAAAGTTTAATACTTCAACATTTCATAATTCAAGAAGTACATAAGCTATTATAACAATCTTTACATCATCGGAGAGGTTTTGAAAATTGTAGCAAATATACTACACAGAGTATTATGCCGATTGTCCTCGACTTCCTGTTCAAACTGGAAGATGAAAATTTCAAAAATCATACTTTAAGAAATATTCATTGGGGGGGCCTACTTTCTACACATACACTACGGACAATTTTTATCAGATTGAAGGTCATTAAGCCTTCTCAAACTTTTCCACAGAGACGTTACCTTTTTGAAATTCACTTATGGTTGAAATCGGGTATACATTGACCCGCGGGAAAATAAACTGCATTGAGAACACACACAATACGCGATCTAAACGGTGACCGCGGCTGCTGCATTGAATCAACCGCAAGGTTCAAAGTCCATCAATTACACTTGTAGTCTAGTCTCCGTTCAAGGTTCGCGCAACCTGATTTTAGCGTTATGCTTTGTTAGTCTCTAAAACAGTCGTCCATGCAAACCTCGTTAACAATCAATGTTAGGATCTTGATAGTGTCTGCTTTCTTAGACCATATTAGGACCTTGATCAAACCTCCATTAAGTAGTTATGACGTCATGATGACGTCATCAGGTGTCAAATTACAAGGTTTTTAAACATTAACAATTTTAATTATTGAAAATCGATATCAAATCAAGCAAAGAGACCGTCGGTTGCTTTTTGCGGGATTATATAGGGTTATTATAGGTCTTCATTTTTCAAAGTGTGCTTGACATGACATGAACTCTACTTCCGTCGAAACCGGAAGTGCCTTGTAGCTTAAAAGTGGCCAATTTTTTCAAGTTGTTTTCAATGATGTTATAATCCAGCAAGGGTCTGGTTTACAAAAAATTTACCGGTGACGTCATAACATCTCAAAGCGCCCTCTAGCGGCAGGTTATAAACATACTAAAATACACTTTTACTAGATTTCTGCGGTGAAGTTTATCAAATCGTTTCAAAACTGGTATACATTGAACTTTATGCAGACAACATGTGTGGTATTTCAGATTGATGACGTCATCGTGTGTCACGTGGTAATGCCTTTTAAGTTTTACTTTTTGAAGCCTTGCATCTCAAAAACCTAAAATTTTACTGAGTTGAAACTTGGCATAGAGATAGACAATGATAATGACTACGTAAATCTAAAGTTACAACATGATGACGTCATTCCTTTTTTTTTTCTTCAAATATTTGAAATTTTGACCATTTATTACGGGTATTTATTGACCCGCTGTCAAACCACGGGATACACACAAAATACGCGATCTAAACCAGTTACCAGTTAAACGGCGAGCGAATCAACCGCAAGGTTCAAAGTCCATCAAACATGCTTGTGGTCTAGTCTCTGTTCAAGGTTCGCGCAACCTGCTTTTGACAATACGCTTTGTTAGTCTCTAAAACAGCCGTCCATGCAAACCTCGTTAAAAAACAAATTAATGCTAGGCTTTTGATCGTGTGCTTTTTAAAACTTTTGCTAAAGTGTGTAGTTTGTTACGCACCTCAAAACAGTAATAACACCAAAGTTCAACTTAATGAAATAGCTCACGCATTGACACAGCACTGACCCCAGCGATACCCTAGTGTTTGTTGTCACAAACACGTTAAGTCTAGTTCACCTTTATTATTGTAGAAATTAATAAGTCTGTATTTCTTGTCTTTTTGTTACAGCAGAGGAGGTGTATCAAGATACAGACAGTTGTTTTTTTGAAGGGGATAAAAAGTATCATAGTATTGGATCTCAATGGCATCCATTTGTACCTCCGTTTGGCTACATACAATGTGCTATCTGCACATGCCTTGTGAGTAAAAATCTAATTTAACAAACTGTAACAGTATTACACAAAGTATACTCTTCTCATCCTAAACTAGTAGAGTTTTCTGTTCGAGATGTCAAGAGGCGAGCAGTAAGTCCAGTTCTTTTCGGAACCACAACTTTTCATAAAAAGAGAAATTTTATCTACATTTTCATCATCACGAGCCGTTGTCTGGCCCGTAGGCGCCCACTTCTGCGAATTGGCTGTGCATCCCAGCGTCCTTTAGATCAGCGACTGAAAGACAACCCTATACGTCAAATTGTTCACCCAACTGGCTCGAGGGCGTCCTGGTCCTCTTCTTTTTTTTTATGCGCTGGAAAACCTGCGATCACTGTGATCCTGTGATCAAAACCTGTCGGCTAACTTTTTAGTGAAATATATTAAGAAAAATTTGTTTAATTTAATTGAATTTGAATGATTGTAAAAACGAAAAGTAATTTGAAATGTTTCTTATATTATTTCAGTCTGGAGGCCATTATGACTGTCAGAGGGTACAGTGTCCCAAACTAGAATGCAAGAAACCAGTACGGATTAACTTGTCAGACTGCTGTCAAACTTGTCCTGGTAAGTAAAGCTCTTTCAATTAAAAACTGTCTTAATTGGGTACAACTACCTTAATTAAAGCCTGTTCTGGTAGTTACTAGGAAAAAATCTTAATTCAAACCTGTTATGGTGGGTACTAAACTCTCTCATCTGTTCTGTAGGTACTAACTCTTTCAATTCAAACCTGTCCTGGTAGGATGCTAACTCTCTCATCTGTTCAGGAAGGTATATACTAACTCTTTCAATTCAAACCTGCCATTTCATTTAAACCTGTTTGTCAAATATTTTTGAGGGACACATTGGAATGAAAATTATGTCGGGCAACTCACAAAAGAGATTATGGAATAGGCCAAGTCTTATATGTCTTGATTGTACTGTTATGTTTGTAAACAGAAGAACCTTCTACAACTCCACAACCTGCTGAGAGTGATGTCATTCAGGCCGATGAGGTAGAAAGAGGTTAGTCAGTTTGCCATTTCAATGCTTCTTATCTTATAAAAAACGCTTCTTTTTTCATTTGCAAATAAATGTTTTTCAATAAAAAAGGAATGCAGCTTTAACTTAGTTTCTTCTACTAATGAGGCTTTAAAAAATGCTTAATATTTTTCTGAAAATGGTTGGAACCTCTTAAACACGGGTTTTAAACGAAGAAGGCCTTATGCAAATACTTTCCATTTTATTTCCAGTCATTACTTTGCGTTTTATTTTACACTTTCTTTGTTATTGTTTGCTTCCCGCTTGGTTTTGTTGTTCAATGCATTGCTGCTATTGTTTTGCCACAGGATGTTCATTCCAAGGAGATTTCTACCGGAATGGTGAAGAATGGCACCCAAATATTCCTCCCTTTGGGACCTCCTACTGCGTCAAATGCAGATGCAAAGTGAGCATGAGTACTATTAAATCCTTTCACCCTCACAAAAATCATTAATCAACAAGTCACACCCTAACATCTTTGTTGATGAGCAGATTATTTAGCAGTACATGTAAAGTTAAACTATACAGAGACACAGCAGAAAAGAAAACATTGACTTGGTTGGCTTATGTTGCTTTTTTTTATTCAGGAACTCATGACACAAACATACCATGTTGGTATATCAATTATACAGTTTCACTTGTGGAACTTTTTTTGTTGTTCCTTACCTCTGTAAAGATGCACAAAAAGACCAGGGTTTAATTTAATGTTTATACTTATTTATATAAGTAAACAATCAGGCCTACCATAGCAGAGCAATAACAGCGCTAATGTAAGCCTTCACCGGTTAGCAGGGAGTTGTTTGTTACCAAGCATCTTTCGCTTACACGGCTACCACAGAAACGCTGTGCTAACCTTGTAAGCGGAGAATGGTGACCATAGAATTCTGCGTGGATCAAATAAGACAAACATTGATATGATGATCCAAAACTTACAATTGTTAATTTCAATTGAACAAGAAGGAAGAACGATCATCACAAATTGTCCAAAAAGACACAAAACGAATGTGAAAAATAAAAATTTCCCTCAAATACGCAAACAAAAGAATGGCTTGCTTTGCTTAATGTAAACTAATAACTCTTATTTTCTGCAGAACGGCTCAACAAAATGCAAAAAGAAGAACTGTCCCAAATTATCATGCGAAGAAACAACAGAGATCAAAGGTGAATGCTGCCCAGTATGTGCAGGTAAATCAGGCACTCTTTATTCTTTCTCATGTTGTCATGGCATTGTCAATTACTTCACGTCATTGGTGTTCGTTATGTCATCGGAGTTTAGCTTCAAGCAATAGCTTTTTTAGGGTGATGTAGAAATGTCAACATTGTTGTCAATCGTGTTGTTGTTTACGATCATAATGTGGCAAAAGCAGTGTTTGAAAGTAAACAAAGTAATTGAACTGCAATCAGAATATGCATTTAATACAAGAGTTTTTAACCGTTTTTCAGTGAATTGTCATGTATTTATTGTTGTGTTTTCTTTGCTGTTAAATAGATGGAAGCAGTAGTTTATTATCAACACTTCTGCCTTCCCTAGCAACAAGGACGCCCTCATCAGACGAGGAAAGGAAATATCGATGGAAACACTAGTCTGAGTAACATCATAGCACGCAAAAATGCTAGCACACAGTTAAGCAATAACAATTCTCATTATTTATGAAGATGATGTGAGACTACATTGAACATAAAAGTTGTTTCAAAGAGTGTTATTTTCAATTTTAAACAAGCTCATTGTAGTTTTGGGGTTCGAGTTCTGAATATGCTAAACATTGGTAAACTATACGGGCGTATTGACAGGGCTATTATAACAACTTGAAAAAACCACATTCAAATATTGTAGTTGTGTGCTCTACAGACAGGTTTTTATTCAATAGATAGTGACATATAGATTGTTTGTATTTTTAAAGCTAATTATTGTAAATTTAAACAAAATGAGACCAAAAAGTTTTGTAAATACTAACTTATTTAAGAGTGCAGCAAAATCTATGAGATGGCTGGTATGAACTGGTGGGTTTTATTTGATATAAACTATTAATGAAGTCCTTTAATAACATGGCTGCTATTACATCTAGTTTGTACAGACATAATGTGATAAACATAACCATTCATAACGGAGTATAAGTCACAGGTCAAGACCCTGTTTATAACAGAGTATGAGTCACAGGTCAGCATGACCTTGATGATTGGGGAAATGAAGAAATGTTACACAAGTTTTAGAATGAAAGGTTGACACAGTTAAAGAAAACAAAACAACTGTATGGGGCCACACCCCTTCAAAACAACTGTATGGGGCCACACCCCTTCAAAACAACTGTATGAGGCCACACCCCTTCAAAACAACTGTATGAGGCCACACCCCTTCAAAACAACTGTATGGGGCCACACCCCTTCAAAACAACTGTATGAGGCCACACCCCTTCAAAACAACTGTATGGGGCCACACCCCTTCAAAACAACTGTATGGGGCCACACCCCTTCAAAACAACTGTATGGGGCCACACCCCTTCTCGATGCTACTCATGGTTTTCATGATGTACTTAGATTGAGACCTGAACAGTAATGTACTGGCCACTGATGCCGCTACTTTGACTATACATGCATGTCACTGTATGTATTATGAATGTATGACAAATTTCAAGAGAACGCTATATGCATAAACCATTTTGAATGGTATGTGGATGTTGATTTTATCTGCTTGATATTTTTGGACACTATAAGGTTATACACTGGTCTATTAGCGTAGATTTCATTGGGACGAATGGGTGATTAAGTGAAACAACCTCCCTCCTTTGATGTTGTACCTTTTTTATCACAAGCAACATTTAAGATGGGATATAGATTTAATTACATTGTAAATAGAATGTCGAGGCTTATTGTACATATTGCGCTTTTTGAATATTAAGAGATTCAATTACAAATATATATATACGTTTATAGATTATTTCTGTATTGTATTGTAAGATAAACTTTTGTGTTAAAAACTTAGAAATTATGAGGTGCATAAACAAGTATATAAATAATTTAATTTTTTCTGCCATATAGTTTATAATAATACATCGTTTTGTTGGTTCACCTTTTATCATTGTCCATTTTTTAAAATCTCGTCTGCTTTTTCACTCCAACTTTGTGTTGAGACACACTATTCAAATTATGATTTGTTGAACAACATAAACATTGAGTAATAATACAAGATCAATTACTTAAAATTATCATAAGCAATGATTCTATTCTAATACATTAAACAGCTAAACATATGGTTCATTAACAACTGACAAAGATAATTGATGTAAGATAAGTGTGGGGTGTAAAGGAAGAATGTACTGAGGATGTTGGAAATCAATGTTCCGTAACCAAAGTATTTGACATTGACTTATCATTACGTCTCGTAAGAAAATGATTAAAATTGTCAGAAAATAAAAACAGAGACCTGGAATGATGGAGTGATTTGTTTGCATTATTCTTAATATAGGTTTTCCCGGCCAATTTCAACAAAAATCCATTCATTTTAACTCCTGGCTCATTCAATTTCGTTTGAAAACGAATGCTCCGTTGACGCAGCATTCAACAGTTTAAAGGAGTCATTCAATTTCACCAGTTTAGCATTCACTGGTCAAATAAGATCATTCAATTTCATCAGACCGCAAGACTCATTCAATTTCGTAAAAGCCAGCGGCAATTTCATTAATGGGCAATCTTTTTCTAAATGTTTGCATTCAAATTCAAATTCTATACTATATCATATGCCTTCTGATTCGTAGCTGCCTGTAATAAAGGCAAATGTTTTTAGGGAAAACTCATTTCTACACTAGTTTCACGTTATCTCCAAATATAGGCATAAGCGATTTTGAATGAAAAGGTGGCTGCCCGTGGTCGGTACAGAGTAGTGAATAATGTTAACAGGGAGACACTGATTGAAGCATTCGAGAATAACCAGGCATGACTAGGCCCACCTACAACTACCATGATAACTCTTGGCATAATCATAACCAAACTTACATGCCGAGATGTCTGGCCCGTCAGATCATTGAAGGTTAAAGAAACCAACTTCAGATAAAAATAAACGAATAGAAGAAATGTATATCAAACACACGAAGAAAAGGACTTGTGAACAAAATCCACAAGAAAACTAAAAGATTAATTTATCTTTAGATTTTATAACGACCCCTTATCATTTTAAGCTTTTGTTTCCTTTAAAACATTTGTTAAGTTCAAATTTGACATGGTCCGGGCATTAGCAGAAAACAAAGACAAGAACATAAATACCAGGGCAAAAAATATCAAGACTTTCGCAAAAGAGTTAGTTTTCATTTTAAAGTTATTGGGTGCAGGTTTTAACTTCGAAGTGTATAACAAAGCAAAAGGAACAGCGGACTGTTTCAATAACGAAAAACAAACGATACAATAAAACAAGTAAAATACATGGAAACACCTCTTACAAGGGACATCTTATGTGCCAGAAAGGGGCTATAATTTCCAGCTTACTCGTAAAGCCATAACCCATGTTTAATTTGAATGCAAAGAAGTTGAAATTCGTTGCCCATAAACGAAAAAGAAAACGCAAACTAGCAACAAAACCATGTTCGCTTCAATGAGTCTTAATTTGAATGCATCAACTGTGAATACGTAGTAGAAATTTAACTTAAGAATGGTCAAAGTGTAGTCTTGAATGCCTATAAACGAAATAGAATGACCGAAGCGAATCTGAACGAGAAAAACGAAATCATGTGTGCACAAAAACGAAATTGAATGCATTTAGAGCTAAAAAGAAACCCTAGTTTGAGAGGATTAGGGGAAAATGCGTGAATTTGAATGCATGTTAATGAAATTGAATGAATTTTTGCTGAAATTGGCCGGGAAAACCTATACTTAAAGGTGGGCAAAAAAATATTTAAAAAATAAAGACCCTGGAAGGTAAGTTAGCCCAAGAAGGTTGGATAGACCATTCAAGCATACCGTGGTGTTTTGAAATAAGATGTATAGGCCTACTTTGACAGGAGCGTAACGAAAACAGCTTCGTTGGGGGGGGGGGGGGGGGGGGGGTAATCCGAAAAAGTAAGCCTGAACTTCATAACAAAATTATAGGTTGTTGGACACTCTGATACCCAGGGCACAATTTCATAGAGCTGCTTAATAAGCAAGAAATGTTGCTTTATAATTTAATTTTAAGCGAAAAGGAGCAGGAAACCGGTCACAAATGTTACGCGTGACATGGTATTTTGGCTGGTGACCTTATTCTGGTAAGCATAATTATTTTGTGCTTGGCTTCTTTTTGTGCTAAAAGATGGCAAATAGTAATATTAAGAACGGAATGTTTGTTGATAAAAGTTTCGTTCACGAGGCTATATTCAGACTGCATTAATTCTCGGACAACTGGTTAAAATTGCGTACCAAAAACAGTCAACTTATCAATACCCTCATTATCAACTATAATGTCTACTACAACACAATCTGTACAAGAAACAAAAGTACAAAGTGATAGGCCCATACTGGGTAAAATAAGTACACATCAAAAAGAACACTTTTGAAATTTTATAGGCTTATCGACCAAACAAAAACCAACAAACCAAAAACATAATATATAAAATAAATGTATTCAAATAAATAAACAATAGTACAAAATATAACTATGGTGTATACATTATATCGCGAATGAAAATATTTGTGATGATACTATGATGAAAATATTTGCAACAAAGTATAGATGTCTTTCCAGTTTGATACGAACCGTGGATCCGTGCGCGAACGCGAGTTTACAAAGGTAAACGGTGTACTTTTCCCGTGTCGTTGGCTCGGTTTGCATTGGTTTCAAAATTACAAACAATCGAATACTTTACCTACTGAGTTTATTTTCAAATGAATAACGCTGAAACACACTGAACCCAAGGTTAATTAAATTCTAAATATTAAGTTCAAGTATACCTGAAAGGGGTTGTATACTATGAGAACGTTAGTTTATTGAGAGATGACTGTTTGTGTTTACCTACCTTATCCGTTTCGCGTATAGCTTTCGGGAAAATAGGATATTGACCAACAAAAGAAGGGAAATGTTGAATATTTTAAAGCTGACTTATTTTACTGTAAGTAAGCTCTAAGGTAACACCATTGTGATTTGGAAGAGTAAATTCCCGTTATATTGTTATCAATAAACACGCTCGTACAGACAGCCTGTAAAAACTTCATCAAATTCGGTGGCCACTTTATAGGCATGGAGAAAACGACAAAACAGCTAATGTTTTGTTGTAGAAAACTTGTGTTAATTTTGAATAAGCACACTGGTCAAGTCGGATCAAGGATCTCGACTTTGACGGCGTTGGCGTTGGCATGGAACTAACATAATGCGGGGCACACATAGGCCTAGTCGTCATGACGAAGAGAGATTAGTTTGGAATCTTGACAGTATATAGCCTACTACATGGCGTAGCATAGTGAGATAAATTGATGTACAAAGAGACATACGGAGGCACATACGAAACAACACACGAGGCACAATCCGACAATATTAAACCAAATCTTATTGAGACTATGATGAGGCTTAGTTCGATTACGTTGACAAACACACCGTGGTACGACGTACTACAATTACAAGACGCAACCCAACACATCAGATCATTGAACAACGTGGTATCAAAGAGGCCGATTACACAATCATTGCTGTGGAAACTTCAGGTCACAATCAATCTTGTCTTGACCCGTACAATTTTAAATGTATATATGTACTTTTGTCCGAAGATTTAAAACAAATAAATAAATAAATACATCTTTTTGAGTTGCAAATTTGTCTTGAACATTGAGGTCGCAACGAGGTCGTTCAGACACAGTACTAAAGTTGGTTTGACTCATGGTTCAATCCGATCGAGTTCAACTCGGTGTGTCTGAACGGTTCTAAAGTTACACCGAATCGGGTAGAACCTCCAAAATTAGACCGCCGAACTGGAGGGTTTATCTTTAAAGGCACTGGACACTCAAAATAATAATAAATAATAATATTTAAAATTTATATTGCGCCCCTTACATACAAAATGATCAAAGGCGCATAACACATGTTAAAAAGCACAGAATGGAAGAAAACGACAAAGAAAAAAGACTGATCACCAGGCCAGTGCCCAAACAAAAGTACGGGGATACGTCTGTCCCGCCAACAGTGAACTAATACTATAGTTACTTATTACATAGGCCTATCCCTGCTGGCATCGGTAATGTTTTGACCTTTTCAGGAGACAGACGCCTCTAACCCTATCTATGTTAAAAATCTAAACTAACTGGCAAGGTGACCATAGAAGAAAGACACACTAAAAAGCGGCTTTAAAAAGGTGGGTTTTTATATTACATTTAAAAGAGGTAAGTTTTCTGTTCGCTACGTATATGAAACGGTAGCGCATTCCAAAATAATTGTTAGCATAAAAACTTACTTGGTAACGAGCAATGGAGAGCTGTTGATGGTATACAATATTGTGAGAAACGGCTCCCTCTGAAGTAACGTAGTTTTTGAGAAAGAGGTAATTTCTCACTCAAATAATAAAATACTTCTTGCTGAAGCCTTTTATTACGCATCTGAAAGCACACAAAGTAATGCAACAAGGGTGTTTTTTCTTTCATTATTCTCTTGCAAATTCGATGACCAATTCAAGTTGAGCCCAAATTTTCACAGGTTTGTTATTTTATGCATATGTTGGGATACACCAAGTGAGAATACTGGTCTTCGACAATTACCAAACGTGTTCAGTGCCTTTAAACCGCTTCTGGATTATCTTTCTACACTGCGTGTGTGGACTGAATAAAATGTCCACATCCGGTTTAACTCACAACAGTGATGACCGCTGACCTGTGTATTTAACGCGTCTTCCATTGTAACTCACTGCAGTGTTAAAGGGACACGTTGCCTTGGATCGGACGAGTTGGTCTAACCGTTTGTTATAAAATGGCAAATGCATATGGTTAGAAAGATGTTTTAAAAGTAGAATACAATGATCCACACAAATAAGCCTCGAAATTGCGTGGTTTTCCTTTTACTTTGCGAACTAACACGGTCGGCCATTTATGGGAGTCAAAAATGTGACTCTCATAAATGGCCGACCGTGTTAGTTGACGATGTAAAAGGAAAACCACGCAATTTCGAGGCATATTTGTGTAGATCATTATATTCTACTTTTACAACATCTTTCTAACCTGTAACAAACGGTTACAAACGCTTTTTATAGACCAACTCGTCCGATCCAAGGCAACGGTGTCCCTTTAAGGTCCCCTCAACGAACCCATATCGAAATGAGAGAAAGCCTGCGTCCTTCAATTGGGTTATTTCCGTAGGTCTGTTTTCCCCAAAATCTCTCTGAATGCGATAGTGTACAAATTTGTAATAACGCTACATTTTCAGCTATGTCAGTTGATCCCTGTTGAACACGTCAATAAACGAAATGACCGGACGGTGAATAATGACGGGAGTATCCGGATTTTTACAGATCACGAAAATTGCGTCAATCTCCCGACAACAGGTCTAAAATCTCCCGAAGATTGCCTTTTTCCCCCTATGAAAAAATGTAGCAGCTCAGAAGAAATTTTCCTATTGGCCGAAAAAAAAACCATGCTACACACGAACCAATAGGAAAATGTGTTATTGGCTGCCTGGTAGAAATACATACATGCTCTGTATATATGCAGTCAGGACATGCTGAGATCGATCCACAACAGTATGATGGCCCTGAAGGGACATCGCATATCGCAAACTTGTGCGCATATACGTATGCAATGTCGTGAAACAATTCGCGAATATATGCGCACACGTATATGCAATGTCGTGAAACAATTCGCGAATATGTACGCACACGGTATGCAATGTCGTGAAACAATTCGCGAATATGTGCGCACACGTCTGCGAACATATTTGCGATGTCGTGAATTTTATTGCATACCATGTTGCATACCTTTGAATAAAATGTCTAATGATCTGGGGGGGGGGGGGGTTTCTTGCCTACAGTGAGATAACCGGTAGTCATTGCAGCGGTAGTCATTGTTGTGAGGCAAGCGAGGCGGGTGGTCTTCGGTATGGCGAGACTTGGCCTGGTGCCAAGTTCCTGGGTACACATTATTGTACAGTCATGCTTAAAGGAGCCTGACTGTAGTGCCACGTACTCCCTAGGTCACTAACAAATTGTCCGCAACTATGACATCACCCCCAAAGGTATATGCGACATGGTATGCAATAAAATTCACGACATCGCAAATGTATTCGCAGACGTGTGCGCACATATTCGCGAATTGTTTCACGACATTGCATACGTGTGCGCACATATTCGCGAATTGTTTCACGACATTGCACACGTATGCGCACACGTTTGCGATTTGCGATGTCCCTTCAGGGCCACCATACAACAAAGTTGACTGCGAAAACAAACGTTGAAAGTCATGACAACAAAGACGTGGAAATTTAAGGAGTTTAAACAGGGGAAACTATTGTGCATTTTGCAGTGTTTGCAGTGAAGAAAAATGAATGGATGGGGGGCGAGGAAACGACGACACATTGCAACACTTCGTGACGATCGGATCCGGGTGGCATCAGGACATTGGAAAAAAAGCAATCTAAAAATGCGAGGTATCTAACACCCGCTCTGTTTTAAAATTCCCGTAAAAACAAAACTGATTGCAAAATTTGAATATTGCCAGCGAAGGCAGTAAAACACAAAATAGACAGGTCCGTGCGTGCGCTGCAAAGAAGCAATGTGACCCGATGAGGCATAGTGGAACATTGAGAATGAGATCACGAATTGGTCTACCAAATTAGCTGTTAACTCCTTACCAATCTAAAGGACCTTTGGTATAGCAAACATATCTTTTGCAAGCTTTAAATTAAGGTAGGCCTATATTGCACAAAAAATCTGCCAATGAGATGTGGCAGTTATTTAAAAAACGAATTATTGTCGGGTTCCGACATTATCTGACGTCCATCAGCAATGTAGAGGGTATATTTTGTTTTGTAGATTTGTATTTTGTAGATTGTCCGCGGAATATACAAAAATGGGTGTATGTTTCTTTATTCTGAGACTGCAATTCTGAGCCCATGCAGTCAGTTTCCCGTACGGTTTATTATTTAATTCAAAAAATCATTCGGCGAAAATTGGGCCATCAACTTGAACGACAAAACATTTCCATTATACGACCTGCCTCCATGTGCAGATTTAATAGAATAAAAGGTTTGCCATTATACATCATACTTCGTTGCAGAGTCCTAAAAATTGATTTACTAAAGTTTACTCCTCTGCTCTCCCCCACAGCGGCGGCACCAGACCTGTTAATCTGGGGGGCAAGAGGGGGGAAAACTTAAATTTAGGGGGGGGGGCAAACAAAAATCTATAATGAAATTTTGTACTGCAGAAAAGCATTGACTTACCACTTTGACGGACTTACACCAGCGTTATTCTTGACTGAGTGGGGGTATCTGGGACATTTACGTCAATATTAACTTCAATCCTGGGGTGTTTGTGTTTGGGTTCAGGATTCTCATCGCTAGATTCAGAATCAGATCTGTGCCTATCATCATGGGATGGAGGTTTTTTGGATTTCTTGCAAAACTTTCTAATAACAATCCATTTTAACTAACTGTTTTACCAACGTGTTTAAGTGCAAAAACACTCAGCAATCCACGTGAACATCAAGTTTATGTCGTGTGTACTGTATTTATAAGCCTACAATTCACTCCAGAAATAAGATTTTGCACTGTGTGAATTTGACGTGTTGTGCGAACTGCGTTTACACAATGGCTGCTTGCGGTTTTGGGCAGACAATGCATTTCTATTTATAGCAAGTTTCCAAGCTTGTACAGATAAATAAATCCACATTTTATTAACATTGCCGGAGATGGAAAGTGTATTGGGCTTTTTTGATGGTGCCAGCTAATTATGATGGATGAAATTGAGTTTATTATTTACAGCGCAAACAACAAATTGGGTGCAATGGTTTGGGATTAAACTCAATTTCCGCCATCGAGGAAAAAACTGGGGGTGGGGGGGGGCAAACTGGGGGGGGGGGCAAAAAAAATAACTGGGGGGAATTTCCCCCCCCCCCCCCCCCCCCCGTAGCGCCGCCACTGCTCCCCCATCAATATGTTGTCAACCCTCCTTAGCATCCATCCAAGAACGGTGAAAATGCCTGATCATAGATTTACGTTTCAAATGCATACGACGATTACATCGATGGAACCTGTGGAACCAGGGACATTAAAGGCACTGAACACGTTTTGTAATTGTCAAAGACCAGTATTCTCACCTGGTGTATCCCAACATATGCATAAAATAACAGGCATGTGAAAATTTGGGCTCAATTGGTCATTGAAGTTGCAAGAAAATGATGAAAGAAAAAACACCCTTGTTGTACAAATTAGTGTGCTTTCAGATGGGAATAAAAGGCTTCTGGCCAGAAGTCTTTTATTATTTTAGTGAGAAATTACCTCTTTCTCAAAAACTACGTTACTTCAGAGGGAGTCGTTTCTCACAATGTTTTATACTATCAACAGCTCTCCGTTGCTCGTTACCAAGTAAGTTTTTATGCTAATATATATTTTGAGTAATTACCAAACGTGTACAGTGCCTTTAAGGTATGAACCTCTGTGGACTTAGACTGTTGTTCCCGCTCATGAACTCATACACATGGCTATAGTAAAACAGAATCTCTTATACACAAATAATACTACAACTACGCAAATTAATATTTTTAACTATTAAACTATAGGAGACAAATTCATTGAGTGTTCCTTTTAATATCTTTCCCGTGCAGCTTACCGTTCGAACACGGTAGTATAGAGACAATGGCACACTAGAAATAAAACAATGGGATTTTATATCTACAAGAGGAAGTGAACATTGGTCTGAATGCATAACTAGGCTATGAGGCGAGAACCATCATCTCCATGCACACCTTGAAATGTAGGAGACAGTTGGTAGAAGTTATCGATTTGATGCTATTTCAAGTTCTGGGGGTTTTGTTGGGGGTTTTGTTGGTTTTTTGTTGGTATATACTTTATTGTTTACTTAACCAGTGTTCAACTACTAACCCGCGCTATTACTGCGCCACATTTAACAACTACCCAGACATTCTTGATGTAGCCGACACCAGCTATTTTTAAAAAGGCGCACTGCACACAAAGCATTGGTTGGGATATAAATAACTCTGACCATACTGGTTTATAGATTAAATTTGCATATCTATAAAAGTTGGTTCATGCAGCCATTTATGATCACTCAACAAATATCACGCAAGATATCAAGTTAAAAATAGATTTTGAACTTTGTAAACCAGTAGAGCATGCCTGGACATAGGTTGAGTTTGTACTGACAAAGGCGGACATGCTTGATACAACATACCTCAGCAACACTGCGCCATGACTAGTGTACAAGTTTCAGTATTGATACCCAGGAGTTACTAGACAGCAGGAAGTAGGAAATAATAGTCCAAATAGTTTTGTCGTTCTTCGGCTTTGCCTTCTTATAGCTAGGGTAAAAGAGGCAATTCTTTAAAGGAATAACTTGTTATATAAGCAACCACTAGATACAGCCCATCGGTTTGTTATATAAGCAACCACTAGATACAGCCCATCGGTTTGTTATATAAGCAACCACTAGATACAGCCCATCGGTTTGTTTCTCTTCAAGGTAAGTAACTAATAGTATAACCTTTTGTTTTATATGAAATGTTTATTACATATAATAAAATTATGAGTCCATAATGTTTTAATTTTATATTTCAGTATTTCCTTTACGTATACACCTATGTGGTTTCTAAAGCTCATTATGTGTGCATGATGATATGCTTTAAATACATTTCAAAGAATTGTCATAGTTTGGTTAAGCGATTAAATGTTAGTCTGTTTAATGCTTGGATAAAGGTATTGCGTAAGGGGGATTGTGTATTTAGTTCGTGTTTGTGCAGTCTTTTATTATTAATGCGTATTAGTAGGACTACTCCTAACATGGAAATAAAAAATGTTTGAAAATAATGCATAGAAAGCGTTATTTGTCAGAAAAAGGCAAAACCGTCCCGATGCACGCACCCCCCTCCTATTTTCAAGGGCGTGTTTTATTCCAAACGAGAGTTTGGAATAATCACACAATGTAGCCAACCTGTCAACATTTATTTTAATAAACTAATTCAAGGTACAGAATTGAAAATAAGTTCAGAATATTGGTAACATCTCAATAAAAAATACATTGCAAATATTTTTGAATAGAATAATTGGAGGCAAGCCCTACAATGGCAATTATTTTGAACGTGCAGCTTTGATTTTATTTCATATCGTCTGTTTTCATTGACCGAGGACCCAAGACCTGGTCTAAAGACCGAATTTAAATTAATGTGCACAAGCACAACATTCATTCTTTTTCATCAACAATTATTAAGGACAACGCGAAGTAACAAGGTAATGCTATGAAGTGTTAAGCAAACATTATGCATTTGCCAGCTGAATAATCAGTTGTAGCAAAGCACATTACTTGGCTGCATACTAACGTGCTAACTGCACTCCTGCCACCAGCTTCGTTTATTTTTCAACATTCACAAACACACCCTAATACTAATAGTGTGGCTGTGTGTTGCAGTCACTCTGTGGCCATTCCTTTGCTCTGTACACTTAAGAAAACTGTTATTCTTCAACACTGTAAAAAGAAAAACTGTGTGGACATGCACAAGTCCATAGTGCTTCAATCAAGTCCCTAGGTCCCTATAATTAGGCCAAAAAAACAAACATGTTGAGTTGCCCACCGCGACCGACCCAAAAATGCTGAAATCTCGGGTCGGGTTGGGTTTCCCCCCCCCCCCCCTCCCGTTTTTTAAATTTTTATGAAACTTACACATTATCTGTGTTTAACCAATCTAAAACGAATATATTTATTCCAAATAAGCTGAAACAATTTTGCAAAGCAAAGATTTTAAAGTAAACATGCAAGAGGTCGATATTTTACGTTTTGTGTTTTGTGTGCCGCTACACTCGTAGTCGTACGCAACGTGCCCGGCCATCTACGGTACCTCGGATCGATCCCACGCAATAGCACATGACATGAACTGCCTGCAGACAGAATTCGCTGGCATACAGCCCGAATTCGCTTGAGCCAAGAAGCGGATTCACTGGTGGTACCCAACACTTGTTTTCAGCGCGAGTACCAGATCAAACGGTCATTTTTAGAACTTGTGTTCAGTAACATTTATTTCAATGCTGTCATTGATGACAATAATGCACATTTATGTTGAAATTACACAAGTAATACATTAGCATGAGATATGATTTATATTTAGTACACAATGATTCAATAATAATCAGCAAATTAATGACAACATTTAGGTGTAAGGTTAAGCAAAATGCTTTTGTGCCCTAATCTATGGACAGACAAACATACAACCAAGGAACCGTACCAGGACAATGGACAAATGAAACAGACAAGACAGTGTGAGACAAGGCCAACACAACTTACAAGTTACACCTTATTAGTTTATGAATAAGAGTCAAGGAACTGAGCTCTTAGGTTTTTAACAAACACAGATAGGGAGGTTGAAGATTTAAGAGAGTCATCTAAACTATTCCAGTATGAGATGCCTCGATGGACAACACTGTTTTTAGACATTGAAGTTCTATTAAATTGAACGAACAAATTACCCTTAGCGCTACTTCGAGTATTATATGCATGAATATTTGACGTTAAAGTAAAACAAGAATTAAAACAGGGAGGAAGTAGGTTATGCATACATTTATACATGAATTTACCCAAATGAAGGTGGTATAAGTCATTACATTGAAGTATGTTTAATTCTGCAAATAATGGACCTGAATGGTCACGGTAACCAGCATTCGAAATTACACGAACCACTCGTTTTTGTAAGGTAAGTAATTTGTTACATTTAGAAACTGCAGACAGAATTCGCTGGCATACAGCCCGAATTCGCTTGAGCCAAGAAGCGGATTCACTGGTGGTACCCAACACTTGTTTTCAGCGCGAGTACCAGATCAAACGGTCATTTTTAGAACTTGTGTTAACTAAATGTGTTCACCTAGCTCTTAGCTTGCCTTGTGTGTTTTGGATGTTCAAACAAATAACTTTTCAATAGGATATTTCAAACAATAATTGTGCAACTTACTCCGAATTATTTTCCGCGATGAGTACCGGGCGCCGCCATTTTGGAATGATCCCAATCATGCCAATCAAACTACGACGTCATCGGCCGGCCAGACTGTGGGAGGAGCGTATAAGTAAAGCAACCATTGAAATGTTCGCACCCTCGCTCCGCCCACCAGCCGGCCGATGACATGGTATTTTGATTGGCATGATTGGATCATTCCAAAATGGCGGCGCCCGGCACACATCGCGGAAAGTATTTCGGAGTAAGTCGCACAATTATTGTTTGAAATATATTTTTAAAAGATCGTTTGTTTGAACATCCAAAACACGCAAGGCAAGCTAAGAGCTAGGTGAACACATTTAGCTGGTTTAAACCACCGAATGGCCCTTAGAGAATGCACTTTGAAATGGTTATAGCTTCAAAAGAAATGGGCGGGATGTGTGACCAAGGATCCATGAAAAAGTGTATAAAATGTTTGAAAACAAATTATAAAAGATATGAAGTTAAATGTTTCTTGTCTTTTCATTCTTTATGTACTTCTGCACACTAGTACATCATTGTATATTGATTGGGATTAGTTCCAATGCATTTCAATCTTCAAATGACCGTCAAGGTGAAAAAAAAAAAAAAAAAAAAAAAAAACGACCGACCGGGTCGGTCGGTCGTTTTTTGTCCTTCAAATTTTTGTACTGGAGGGCAACTCAACAAATTTTTTTGGGGGCCTTATGTGGACCTCTTTTGTTCTCAGGTCCACACTTCGTATGTAGCGTTAAAACACCAAACAGTGTGGCTGCACTACAGTGTTTATAGAAACAGGTGATCACTGTAAACATTATATAACTTTTAGATGACGTCAAAGCATGTTGTTGTTGTTGTTGTTGTTGTTGCTACTGCTGCTGCTGCTGCTGTTGTTGATGTTGTTGTCGTTGTCGTTGCCGTTGCCGTTGCCGTTGCTGTTGCTGTTGTTGTTGTTTCCTCCAAATTGTGAAAAACATGCTCCAGATTTTACAAATCAATCAAATTTTGTTATGATAACAATTTTAAAATTGATAAATTCCAGTTATTTGTAAGCAATATAACGCACATTTTGTCATGTTTGAGGTCCAAGGGATAAACAAATCTCCTCCTCTTTTTCGCCATGGTTTGGGCAGCAAAGGATAAACAAATATCCCCCCCCCCCTTTTCGGATAGGTTTGAGGGACAAGGGATAGAACATTTTATCCCCTCCTCATTTCGGCTGGGTTTGAGGGACAAGGGATAGCAAATTTTATCCCCTCCTCATTTCGGCTTGGTTTGAGGAACAAGGGATAGAACATTTTATACCCCCCTCATTTCGGCTAGGTTTGAGGAACAAGGGATAGACAATTCTATCCCCTCCTCTTTTCGGCTGGGTTTTGAGGAACAAGGGATACAAAAATCTATTCCCTTACTTTCATTACAACTCGAACCACAAAAATTAAACTTTATTTTTGTCAGCTTTCCCAATACGACTACCCCGGAGGGAAAATAGAACAATCCGGGGATCACATTGTTTGCTCCGTCTATAGCGCGTCGCGTTTGCGCGGTTTTGACAAATTATTTAGACACATCATGTGACGCACTCTTAACCAACAAAAATGAAAGGCTGTTATAATATTAACTATAGCACCAGAAGCAGTCAATATTTTTCTGACACAATGGTTTGTCGGACACAATGGATCGGACGTAATGATTTTTCGGACTATAGCTTAATATTTCTTTTTGTGTGGAAGGTTTCTGTCGGAAATCACATGTCGGTGACATTATTGTCTTGAAGTGAATAATATCAAACAAAATTAGATTTATCAGTTTTTGTTTTCCATTAACTTTCCATTCAGTTTCTGTGTTTCTGTTGTTTAGCGTTTGTTGCTGCAGCCATTTCAGGAATTAATCACTTATGTTCTTGAAATTCGTTAATGAGATGAAGTTTAATTTTAGTTTATCGGTTTTATGGTAACATTAAATGTTTCTTTGTAGTAAATGTAGGCTCACAAGTAAATCAGTTTTCTCAAATAATGCTATATGCTGATTCCAAACTTTGTGAGATGTTGTTCCGGTTGCCACGTCACTATGTCTATTAGTCCGGCAGCCAAAGGGGTGAACCATGTTTTGTTGGATATATAATGTTTTTTTGCAGATTCCACACAAGAAGGTCATACTGTTTAAGAATCTGAGTGATGACCCCTCCTCAGGGTTGGGCAATTTTTTATATCGATTATTTAATGATTTTATCGATATTTATCAATACCTATGGTGTAAACATAACCAATACAAGCGTGTAACCCCCAAAATGGCATTAAAAACATACAATTAGCTTACCAAGAAGTAGTATGTAAAAAAAAAACTAAAAAAAATTGGGCGAAAGAGGGTGTAGGGTGCTGAAGGGGCGTGGCTAGTGGGAGGAGGCGGTAACTGTATCCAAACACACATGATATTAGAAAACTAAGTACATTTATTTATGATAGAGTTTCTTGTAATAAATCTTTGAAAGAGATTTGTACATTAATGTATTTAAGGATGATAGATGATGGATGGGGTACGATCCATCAAGGGGCGTGGCCAAGGTATAGTATTCTTCAAATCCAACCTGCGTATTTGTACGACTAAAGAAACCCTGAAGTAAAAAATGTACCCTCTTCTACATTGATTTCTGTGGAGATAGAGTTGCATTTTGGGAGAAAGTGGGGGAGGGGGAGTCCAGCACCAAGAAATGAAATGCCTCTTCATTCTCGACAAATCCTTTAATGTTGAACCTATCTAATTATGACCTACATTTTGGTGCTATTCCATCCAGTGATGCTGTATCTGATGACCTGTTGAAAATTGTATTTGTGACAATTCAATAATAATATAATAATAATAATAATGTTATGATATAGGGGATGTGGTGAGAAAATTGTTCAACAAAAATGTTGTGACGTTTTTTGACCGTGTGGGTCGGTAGTGAACTGGGGGAGGGGGAGGGAGGGGGACGTTCGAGATTAAGAATAATTTTTCAGATCCATTGGGTAGCAATAGAGAGCTTTCGGAAGTCATCATGTTTGCTTCCTCATCAGTTGCATATTGGTCGATATAAAGAATCAGGCAAATCTCTTTGTACATCTTAAAAAGATGTAGGGTTAGGACAGTAGTGTATGCCTATAGGAAATAAAGATATATCGCTGGGTATGTTTGTGTTCATGAGTAACAGGCGTTTATCCGTTTTTGGACTTTTCAAAGTAAGACAATCAAACCTCATGAGTTTTGTAATTCATATGAATTATTTGAGGGAGAATGATGATCAATGTTGTTTAAAAGCAATGAACACGCAGATCGTAAAAGTATCACATCGTATGAAACCAGAAGTAAAACAAAACTCCAAAACATCTCTCGTGTTCACGACAACCTAAAACCGGACAATGGGTTATATCACAGGTAATCAACAAATTATTGCCTCTTATTCAGAGCGACCACAGACTTTTTCAGAAATATTTTTGGATCCACCTTTCTTTGAAGACAACAAAGGATAAACGCCTTGTGACTCCTAAAAACAAACATACCCGGACACCCACGTTTATTCTGTTATTTCCCATACACTTGTTGCAACCCCACATCTTTTAAAAATGTACAGAGATTTGCCCGATTCTTTTAATCGACCCACATGCAACAGATGAGGAAGCGTACAAAGAATCTGAAACCCCCCCCCCCCCCCCCCATCACTACTGACCCGCACAGTCAAAAGGGTCACAGAATTTCGGTTTAACTATTTCCCGACCACTTCCCTGTTATAAAATAACACAAGTGGAGGTAGCCCAGCACAGTTACCATAAATTGGATTTGTTTTGTCACAAAAACAATTTTCAAGTTACAAGTTACAGATACAGTGTCAATGAATGGGACAGTATCAACATTATTTTATTATCATTAGCATCTCCGTTGCTTCTTTGGCTGACTGGGTCCCTGTAGCTCCGTTTGTTTTGCTTGCCGTTTAAGTTGTTGCGAAAACCAAAACCCTACATCCTCTCCGGTCTGGAGGATGGAGGTTTCAGATTATCAGGTTATGTAAGGATACAATTGTGTCCTGATCCATGTGATGGAAATGTAATTTACTAAAACTCCTTTCTAAGTCCTTATAATACACGGCAGGTCTCAATGTGATTTATAATAATACAATTATTTCATTTGTCACGTCAGACCAGGTTACTGATAATTTATGTAACCGGTCTTTATAAATCCAAACTTATTGCAAATAATGCTGAAAATCTGGCTCTGTAAATAAGTCACAATACTTGTTATATGAATGTAATGCTATATCTTTGGAAATTCGTGTTAAAATATAGCTGCTAAACAATATTTACCCTTATGCCCTATATTAAACAGTCGAATGTTCAGCGAGACAGCTATAATCATGTGGCTAATTCTCTCCACGTGTCCCGTTGTTTACATCAGCGTGTACCCAGACTCTATCAAATAATATTTCACAAATTGCACCAGAATGGTACCAGTCTGATAAGTGTCAAGCTACTGCAGGCTCTTTCTACAACTTGAAATTATTTGGAAATATTCTTTTCTTTAAAAATATGTTTTTAAACATATTTGGAAAGTATAAACAATGTTTTAGTACAAATGTTTTTGTGTACGATTTAAAGTGATGCAAATAATATGTTTTGTACTTGCAATATTTCAATTAACTTTAAAGTTACATAAAAAGCAAACAGCGCCACCAATAGTTAGCCTGATATCATGACTATTCTGGATTATAAAATTGGAGGAATATTCCGCCTATATCTCGAATTGCCCAAACTTCACAGGGTGTCATCATGCAGATTCTGTTTGTACAAGGTCCACTGAACATAAATCAGTCAAAACCTGTTATATATCCTCCGCTGCAAGGTTCAGGTAAAAAGTGCCTTTTGGCTGCCGGACTAATTTAGATGTAAACTATATATCAACATGTTCAAATGCATAATATTGAGTTCCGTATTTTTATGGGGGTATTTTTTCTACTCCAAATTGAAAACCAACTAAACTTAGCGCACGTTTTTGGCCAAGCATAATTTATTGTGGACAAACTTTAAAACCTCATATGCAATGCCTGTTAAAAAGACGAGTGTCTGTAGAGCCACCACTTTGAAGGCTGTTATAGACTTGTACCATTGCAGTAATTTATTCGTTGAATTTAATTTTCTTGATAGCAATCTACATAATACTGCATCCTGGTGGAAGCCATTCTTTGGCGAGACATACGCACGATACGACCATTCATTTAAACTTTATAAAGTAGACAGGAGACAAACTGTAAACGCTGGACTGTGGACATCAAACTACGACGGTGTACTAAGAGGAAGAGGTACAAGCCGACGATAGGTTGGCTGAGGATTCTACAGGATTATGCAACATGGCCAACGAAGAACTGGTCACACAGAAACAGCGTAGTAAGCAGATTGACAGATATCTAAAGGGTGAACGAAAAAAATACAAAGACTATGTAAAGAAAACAATGAGACTACTCCTGGTCGGTAAGTTTTCTCCCATTTTTCTTCTTTTGTCAACTTTTAGAAACAAAGACATGTTTCTCAAGGGGATTTGCTGAAGGTAAAGGTGGCATTGAAACCACTCTTTCTTTTGATGAGCCTACATGTGATTTGGTGAATTAGTGTCGGCTGAAGGTAAAGGTGGCATTGAAACCACTCTTTCTTTTGATGAGCCTACATGTGATTCAAAAGATGATTATATAATATACAAAGACTCCCCTGTCTGATGACAATTTGGTCACACCACTATATATGTTTCGACATATGTTCTGACAACCTTATAGTGCATTCCTATAAACCTAACCCTAACCCTGACCCTAGCGTGTAAATCATCAGGGATTTTTCGGAACTGATAGGGGTGTCGGAATATAGAGCAATGAAAAAATGTAACCACCGTCCTATGTATGAAAATGATATACGTAGGTGGGACACCCGAAGAGTTGAGTCTTGGCATGATTTGGAACTAATGGTTTGAGATAAAGAGAGGGTCTGTGAACCTTAATTAATGGTAGACTGAAAGAAAGGCCTCTATGGAACCGAAATCGAAGAAGTGCCATGGCTATTTTTTCTCCGCTTTATGAAATTCATCAGTTGCATCAATTTGGCTGATTGTGGCATTCGGGCGGCCGGGATGCTATAGTTGATCAACTTATGTACGCAAGCTATCCTAAGAAAATAATGTGAAACCAACACCGCAGGGGTAAGTTTATCTTAAATAATACCCGCATTTTAAACATTCCAGTTTAATATCTAGTACAGGACCCTGACTTGATCAGCCACCGATGTTAAGTATAATTTGTGATTTTCCTGTAGGTGCTGGGGAATCCGGGAAAAGTACAATAGTGAAGCAGATGAAGATATTACATCAAGGCGGATATAGTGATGTGTGAGTATGGGTTTAACACTGTTTGCATGTTATGTTTTCAGAAATCAATTGCCATGTCACAATTTGTTCCAAAGGAATTCCCGATTGATATCTGCAACGACCTAAGACAAACTCAGTTCTACTGGTTTGTGGTATGAATATCTCTCCTCCAATCAGTAGAACCATCCCACGATGGTTTGCGAGAATAAAAGGAGCAGTGTTTCGATCTACTATGGATGTTAACACTGAACCTATGTCTACTGACTGTCCCAGTTGCTACCAGATTTTAGTTTTGTTTGTCCATTGTCCTGACTCTATTTCTCATTAAAGTATTGGACCGTATTCAAATCCCACTCGAACGACAATTTGCCAAAACAACACAGCAACTTATATACTTTATTTACATCTTTGTGCAGAGAAAGAAAAGAGTTTGTTCCCATTATTCGTGGTAATCTTCGCGATGCAATATTGGTACGTATAGCATTTACACCCTTTGGTTTATAATTATAGGACTTACCAGTAAATAGTAATAATTATCAACATACCTATCAACTCTTTTCACTTCAGTATTTCTGAAATCCAACCAACTAATAAGGCTGGTTTTAGTTTTCCCTGTAAAATATAGATGCTTTATCCAACAATAGTGGTTTGTTAAACATAGAAAATGCAAAATAATTAATGTTGTTCCCAACCTTGCCACACAGACGATTACAGGAAGCATGCACACATTACAGCCTGCCATTGACTTAGCTGATAGCAGTTTACAACCTTGTCTTGACTACATGCTAGACAATGCATCATGTCCGGACTTCCAGTACACTGAGGTAACAGGGTCTCATTCTATTCTTTCAAAAATCAGTAATAATGTCAAATTAAAATGTCTTCAAATTGCCAAACTAATAGGTTCTGTATTCACTCCCTGTAGGAGTTTTACCACAAGGCTAAGTTGTTATGGGAGGATGAAGGTGTACTTGAATGTTACACCAGAGCTAATGAGTATCAACTTATTGACAGTGCCGAATAGTAAGTAGACTTTCGCTATGGTTTACGCTTTTGTCCTTTATTTTAACTTTAAGAAGTCTCCTTATAAAACTGGTGATGTAACAACCCCCCACCCCCATGCTCAGAACCCTTTGCCCTTCTTTCCCCCATTGAGATCAAACAAAATGCACAGATAATTGCGGTTCGATACATGAAATAGCCCCCCCCCCTCATGATGTCTTTGATTATTTGTAAAAATATGTTATGCTGTTGAACTTTACCTTTGGATTTATTACATTGAGTTAACAAACAAACAACAAAATTAATGTTATGAGTGCAACTGTGAAAATCTTTTAATGTGTCGAAACTATTGAATGTTCTATTATTTCATATTCCATATTTCAACTTCTGAAATATTGTCTCCATGGCACGAATGCGAAAAAAATATTATTTGTTTTAATTTAACATCCAACTACATTTGTCGAAGCACAATTAATTGTTGAATAATCAAACTGTACTCTGTACAATGTTTAACGCATGGTGGTCTTGCGCGAAATATAGACAAAAAATAGTATAGGACAAAAATGCACGGTGATTTATGGTGGGACATCACACACCACAAATATCTTTGCAAATATTGTGACATTGCAGATATTTGCGATGTAATGTCCCTTGAGTGCCACCATAGTGAAGAGTACCAATAGCAATGCAAGGTTTATGACGTAGGTCATGTATTTATCTCATAAATGAATGCCGTTTGATCTAGAATCATCCAATCAAATGACAGGGATCTACTTGGATGTTCATACATAATACATACTCGTTCTTGATTTTCCGTTCATCTATATTTAACTTTAATTCACGTCTTTGTTATTTTGTTATCAAGTTTTCTAAGTAGAATTGATGATATTCGGGAACCAGACTTTCTTCCTTCTAACCAGGTGAGGCCGAGTCGGTTTCTCTATCCACATTTCTATTTCCCCTTTGAATTCAAAAAATAAGTTGAAAGCGAGTCAAAGCCAAAAACTGCCTTTAGTCATAACATGCTATTAATGGACACTTCATGCTGTTAGCAAATAACTCCGAAAACTCAAATGCCGTGTCGTCATGATCATAGCAGGCCTGTGTGGTTGACTGTGTACACGAAATTATGAGCCCTCACCCATAGGGTAGGCCTACATAACCTTGATCGTACCGATATTGTACAATATTAGAAATAGCCCCGGGTTCGAGTTTGTAATCATACGCTGGTACTATACTAAATACATTTATTTACGTATCCTGTGAGATGTGCCGTAGGAAACAGTGAAGTATTATTTCTGTCAACGAACGCAATTGGTGTTTAAAATCGTCTTTGTTCAACCCCAAAATGTACCCAGTCAGTTTCCCTTGTTGTATAAAATACTTGATGTTTTGAAGCCGTTGTACAAAAAGGTGTTTTTGTTTTCAAAATGAAAACTTGGTTTGGTCTAAACGTGACACCAATGTCGTGAATGGGTACAGTTTGCGAGAAATGTGGCCCTAAACTCGCTGTATAAAATACATTTAGTTATAGTAAATGATTTGCGTCTATGAATAAGTGAGATAAGAGTATGAATTATAAAATGAGAAATCGTTTACCTGATGACAAGAAGACGGACGAAAGTATAAGTGGTTGTTTCTACGTCTTCGTCCAAAGTTTGAATGAGTAAGGGAGAGTCCGCCACCAACGGTAAGAAGGTGGACTCAAGATTTGTCTTAATGAATATTCGTAGATAGTTACGCAATGAATTAAAGAATATAAATTTAGAGGGGGAGGGTATATTCTCATACCGGTCACATTGGGGCCTAAATACAAAAATGCACACAAAATCACCTCAAAAAGTCACGCCAAATGTAATCATTATGTTGTCAGTTCGTTTTTTAAATGTAATATGAGTGTTTTTCAGATAAACAATAATGTTTCATACTGTTCATTTATCTTGTAGGACATTCTGAGGTCTCGAAAGATTACAACTGGCATCCTGGAAACCTGTTTTGACGTTAAAAACATCAATTTTCAGTAAGTTGCCTTTCTTAACTTTACATCACTCAGCCTGGTTAAACTTTAAACGAATAATAAGACGACAATTGCATATAGCGAGACTCGGCTGGGGAGTAACTAAGTTGACAAACAGAACAATTAATAATAATAATAATAATATTTAAAATTTATATTGCGCCCCTTACATACAAAATGATCAAAGGCGCAGAACACATGTTAAAAAGCACATAATGGAAGAAAAGGACAAAGAAAAAAGACTGGTCACCAGGCCAGCGCCCAAACAAAAGTATGGGGATACGTCTGTCCCGCCAACAGAGAACTAATAGTACTTATTACATAGGCCTATCCCTGCTGGCATCGGTAATGTTTTGACCTTTTCAGGAGACAGACGCCTTTAACCCTATTTATGCTAAAAATCTAAACTAACTGACAAGGTGACCATAGAAGAAAGACACACTAAAAAGCGGCTTTAAAAAGATAGGTTTTTATATTACATTTAAAAGAGGTAAGTTTCTGTTCGCTACGTATATGAAACGGTAGGGCATTCCAAAGCTTAGGGGCTGCCACAGAAAAAGCCCTATCACCAAATGTAGTCAACATTTTACCAGAAGGATAATCCAAGAAAATACCATTATTCCCTGACCTAAGTTGATATGAAGATACCTTCCGGATGGAAACAAGATCCTGTAAATACTTTGGAGAAAGACCATGAAGAGCTTTAAAGGTCAACAAAAGGATTTTAAAATTAATCCTGTACGAAACAGGCAACCAATGTAATTGACGAATTATAGGTGTAATGTGTTCAAACCGGTGTGTGTTAGTAACAATTCTGGCTGCAGCGTTTTGAACCCTTTGTAGTTTAGCTATCTGTGACTTTGGCAGACCATACAAAAGGCCATTACAATAATCAAGACGACTAGTCACAAATGCATGAATTAGTTTTAAAAGAGAGTCTTGTGTTAGGAATTGACTAATGCGTTTGATGTTGTGAAGATGAAAAAAAGCTGCAGAGCAAGCTTTATTGATGTGGGTGTTCATTGTAAGTTCAGAATCAAACCATGACCCTAAATTACGAACACATGTTGTAGGAAAAACTTTAGCATCACCTATCATGATATTGGAAATATTAATTTTCTGCAACTGCTGCTTTGATCCGATGATCAAAAATTCACTCTTAGCATCATTAATTAGAAGCCGGTCATGCAACATCCATTGCCTGATGTCCCCAATGCAGTCTTCCATTATAGTTACAGCAGCTTGACAAAATTTATCGTCCGGTCTAAAAGATAAATACAGCTGAGTGTCATCCGCATAACAATGAACATCAGGCAGATGACGCTCAACGATGTCAAACAATTTAGAGGCATAGACAAGGAATAAAAATGGTCCTAAGCAGGATCCCTGAGGCACACCACAGTTGATGTTAAACTTTTCTGATAAGGTACCCTGAATAGAAACACGTTGACTTCTATCTAACAAATAAGATGAAAACCAATCAAGGGCCTTGCCAGTGACTCCAAATTTAGACTGCAGACGTTTCAATAAAATGGCGTGATCAACAGTATCGAACGCTGCACTCAGGTCTAAAAGGATAAGCAGAATAACATGTTGGGAATTCATCCTCATCAATAAATCATTTTTAACCTTTATAAGAGCCGTCTCTGTACTGTGATGCTTCCGATAAGATGATTGGAAAACCGGAAACATAGAATGTTTTGACATGTGACAATAAAGTTGGTCACAAACGGCCCTCTCAGTTAATTTAGAAATAAATTGTAAGTTACTGATTGGTCGGTAGTTTTCTAATTTCATATCGAGATTGGGTTTTTTAAGTAAAGGGCATATTAAAGCTTCTTTCCAGTCAGTAGGAAATGTACCAGATACTAATGATGAATTTATAATGTTGGTAAGTACTGGAAGCAAAACATCCAGGCACTCACCCACAAGGTTAGTAGGCATGGGATCCAGAGCGCATGATCCCTTAGAAGAATTGACAACAAGCTGTTTTACCTGTGACTCGGTTAATGGTATAAAACTATCAAACAGGATTTTACTGGACATTGTTTCAGATGTAAAAGATAACGTTCTGTCAACAGAGGTTGAAACTTCCAAGTCATCAAGTTTAGCATGAATATTAGATATTTTCTGTACAAATTGATGAGTTCGTTTTCAATTAAACTATGTTCAAACAACAATGGTGTATTTTGTTTGTTTGCAGGATGCTGGATGTCGGAGGGCAGCGAGATGAAAGGAAGAAATGGATTCAATGTTTTTCAGGTACGGTAGAGCACCAGACGCAGACTAGGGTTTGTTGAAGTGTTATGACCAATTTTGCTTTAAGCCTATAGTTGCATATTACCTGGTAGTACGGTCTACTCGGAATTCAGTGATAAGGTATCTCGGAAACTCGGAATTCAGTGATACCTTGTCATTGAATTCTTAGTTTCTGGGATACCTTATCATTGAATTCCGAGTTGTTGAGATACCCTATCATTGAATTCCGAGTTTCTGAGATACCTTATCATTGAAATCCGAATTTCCTAGATACCTTATCATTGAATACCGAGCTTCCATAAAAATAAAGCGTGTTTCTGAGATAAATTATCCCAGTAACACAGTAACGTGAGGTCAAATCAAGCTTCCGTACCAAAGGTCATCTACAGGCGATTTTTGGAAATTTCAATTTTTCGACATTATATTGATTTCTATACTAATCAACGGGGCCACTTCAGGCGAAACAATTTCGCATGATGCTTACGACTATTACCGTCTATAAGAAGAAGACTTTCGGGTAAAATGTAGACCTTACACTTTTTTAACCAAAGTATGACTTTACCGTGGGAAAGCACATCATGTTTTTGGAAGAATGAATTAATTCCTATCCACTGGTTTATTCTTTGTTTGTTAGGGATGTTGTGTTCGTTTATATCGGACTTCAGGCAATCGAAACCTGCATGCTGCTGATGGGGGGGGGGGGGGGGGGGGGGCGCTATGACGTCCACTTTGATAGTGTTTCAGATGGAAATAGTTTTCTTTAATATTAGTAGACTACTTTGCTGACAATAAGTTGGATAGTCACTAATCTGTATTTCGTTTGTAATATGATTGAGTTGCATATGAGTCGTGGTTGCATAAAGTGGATGTTGTTGGTATGTGTTTGATTTGTAGATGTTACAGCACTCATCTTCGTAGTTGCATATGAGTCGTGGTTGCATAAAGTGGATGTTGTTGGTATGTGTTTGATTTGTAGATGTTACAGCACTCATCTTCGTAGTTGCATATGAGTCGTGGTTGCATAAAGTGGATGTTGTTGGTATGTGTTTGATTTGTAGATGTTACAGCACTCATCTTCGTAGTTGCATATGAGTCGTGGTTGCATAAAGTGGATGTTGTTGGTATGTGTTTGATTTGTAGATGTTACAGCACTCATCTTCGTAGTTGCATGCAGTAGTTTTGACCTGGTGTTACGTGAAGACCAGAACAAAAACAGATTACAGGAGTCTTTGGACCTTCATGAAAGACTATGGAAAAACAGGTAGGCCTATTGGTTGCTTTATATATTCATTGCAAATTATAGAAGCCCTTCTATTCAAAATGCTCTCAATAATTCTTGCTGAACAAGCGATACAGTCCAAGAAAGACCCGCCTCCATAGACACACTCACAGCCGTTTCCTCCCTGCACTCGTCTTACTCTTTTGCCTCAATTTCTGATGACATGAAAAGGGATATCATGAGGACTTTGAGAGAACAGATACATCTGTTCACTATAACTTCATACCACGTTGAATCTAGTACATCTCATCTACTTCTCTGTGTTTCTCTGAATAAATTTATTTCTGGGTCATGCACCCAGAACGATCACACTTTGCATAATTTATTTTAAATATAATTTTAATCATTTCTCACTAGATTTCTTAGGGGTACGTCTGTTATCATGTTTCTGAACAAACAAGACATTTTAGCAGAGAAGGTGTCCAGACGTCAGTCATCGTTAGTCGATTACTTCCCAGAGTATGAATCTTACACGCCACCAGGTATTATTGAATAATTGAATAATTGAATAAATGCATAGTTGAACGATTTATCGATTTAATAACTTAACGATTTAACAATTTTACAATTATATAAGAATTTCATAATTTAATTATTTTACGATTTTTAATGATTTATTAACTTAATATAGGTTTTCTCGGTCAATTTCGGCAAATGAGCAGCCAATTTAACCACCACGCTATTCTATTTCGCGCGAAATCGAATGCTACTAAAAAGGGTCATTCGATTTCGTTTTATGACTAGTCAAATGAACTGTGGCGTCATTCGATTTAACAAAATAATCATTCAATTTAACGATTCATCAAAGCAGCATTCAAATTCGCCGGAGCTTTTTGAGGCGTGTGTTTAGTCATTCAAATTCTTTTTTGGGCAGTCATTTCTGTAATTTGTGCAATCTAAAAAACGCTTTGTTCTAATAAGGCATATACGGTTCACTTATTTGCACTTGAGTCACTTTGTACTTCGAAGACGAGCTTTTGCTACAGTTTTACACGCATATTTCAATAGGTTTGCAGCTTGTGGTACAACCATACCTAAACATATACGCCAAGATGTCTGGCACGCCAACAGATTGATGGTTGAGGAAGAAACAACATAAACAACAAAAACCAGGAAAAACATATAGAAATACCCCATTCAAACACAATACAAAATTAGGCCAGTTAACCAATAAAGATCCCCCCAAAAAAAAGAATATAGGAGAAAACAAAGAAGAAAAAACATCATGGGCCCCATGTAAAGTCTCCTGGAACCATAAATAAAGAAAATGAGGTTTGCCTGAATTAAAGTGAAGATACGAAACTGTTGCCTAATACAGATTATCTGTTTATTCGTATTTCTTTAGTCGTACTTATTTGAATTCTCATTTAGCGAAATTGATTGCCTCTTTACGAAATTGAAAAAAATTAAACCAGTAAAATCTCCAGTCGAACCAGCTTTGCTAAATTGAATGATGATTGTGCGTCACGAAAAAGAATGACGATATGCTAAATTGAACACAGTGCAAAAGGAATTTGAATGCCTCAATACGAAATTGAATGCCCGAATTTTGAATTTGAAACGCAGTAACAACTGGAGAGGCAAAATAGCTTTAATTCGAACGCACGAAAATGAAATCGGCTGCTCATTTGCCGAAATTGACCGAGAAAACCTATAACTTAATAGTCGGTCAATTATTCAATAATTAAATCATTTCATCGTTCACCCTTCAAATTAGGGTTATTTATTTCAAAATCTATCTCACCGTGAAGTTTTTGATAAATGCAACAGTAACTTTTTTTTAGTGCAAGTCTTTTAAGAATAATTATTTCTGAAGTTATTAGAAATTGTTTTAATCTAACATATAAATCAACAAATGCAATGGTGTTTCATATGATCAGAAGTTCTGATTTAGCAATCATGTCTGCAACATTTTGAATTCTTTTTTTTTCCAACACATTTTGTATAATTATGTGACTAACACAAACTTTGGTTTTTCGCCTAGAAACAATCGAACCTCCTGAGGGATTGTGCTGTTTTTCAACGAAACAGAAAAGAGCAGAGCAACGCAGACGAGAATCAAGTAAGAATATTTACCAAACAAGTTTGACTTAAATCTTCAGCATAATAACTCGCATCAACATAGAAATGAAAACTTCGTAGACTCAGATATAGAAAATATCAAAACCTTCCGTGTGTTTGGTTTGGTTGTATATATCATACAGGCCTGGGGTACAAACACCGACAACAACAACACAGGTGTACCAACCACCCACTGTCCGTCTGTTAGTGACATCGAGTTATTATTTCGTTAGGTTATTGTTTCTTAGTTTTAGCTTTAATTAAACTGTACTTTATAGTGAAACAAAGAATCATTCATTGCATTCTGCTTCTAAAGCATTTTCGTCAAATCTCAGATATGGAATCTTTTATACTTCAAACCTGTTAAATTGTATTTGACTACAGCATTCCCAGCTTTGAACATCGTCGAAAGTAGAGAGTTCTTCAAGGCCAAGAGTTTTATCAAATCTAAATTTCAGGTAAAAAAATATAATTATTTCCTAAAATTACTAATGAGGATCTGGATTCAGTAAAATAAATATTAAATTCAAAATACAGTCCCAAGGTAAGTCTTATATTTATGATTCATAAGCAAGTAGGCTTAGTCGACAAGACTTCAGTTATGTTCCATCCGTTTTACATAGGCCTACTTTTATCATCCTTTTCAAGTACTCAAAATATGTCGTATAAAAATGTACTATAATTTGATTTTTATATTGCAAAGGTGGGTTTTTTTT
Organism: Leptasterias polaris; assembly: GCA_037783415.1. Classification (NCBI taxonomy): domain Eukaryota; kingdom Metazoa; phylum Echinodermata; class Asteroidea; order Forcipulatida; family Asteriidae; genus Leptasterias; species Leptasterias polaris. The sequence goes on from JAZGTN010000202.1 coordinate 2,488,549, forward strand.
CAAGATGAAGTAAATTTTTCAATTCTTTCACTGCCTTGAGTTTCGTTTTGAATCACATCACAACATTCAAAAAACATCAGAGATTTTGAGGGATAGACGTTCATCTAATTTGGTTTTATTCCAAACGGTCGCATTTTGTTTCCTATAGCAGTAAAACATGAAAGGATTTCCTTACTACAAACTAAAATATGTGATATATAGGCCTACCTATGTGCAAAAACAGATGAACAACAAAGACATGTATCGGGGCATGGTCCGCAAAAGCTTCATTCCTGATTCATAACTGTACACACCGAATATCTAAACGAGACAAGCTTTATTGGGATTTTGACTTTTACGAGTCGACACTTAAATGATAAGCAGACTTAATAACACAATGATAATGATGATCATCGAAATTATACACTCAGTTATTCTAAATCAAGGCTCAAGATTATTATGTTCGTATTTGTAAATATAATTTACTATTGAGGGTAAATTGGCGAGATATGAATTGTTTATTGTTGTTTGTTATTATTCCTCAGAGTATATGCATAACGGTAAACAAAGAGACAAGTTACAAGAAATGTTGTTATCCTCATTATACATGCGCAGTGGATGAAGAGAATATACAGCGTGTGTTTCAGGATTGCACAGACATCATTCAAAGAGAGCATCTTAAAAAGTTCAATTTAATGTAAATGTCTACTTTACTCAATGCTCACAGTTTTTTCAACTAAAAATAATCATCGCAAGTATACTAACACTGAAGCAAGCCCGGCAATTTAAAACCTAACTGCAGTCATGTTAATGTTATTAGGCTACAATGACTAGGCCACCAGCATGTTATTAGGCTACAATGACTAGGCTACCAGGTGTGCGCCTTCTGCAACTTGTTTTATTCATATTATTCATATGAATGTATTCGCAATCTTTATATGGATCTGATAGGTATTTATATGTCAACAGTATGTGAATGTATCTGACGTGTCATTATCAATGGAAAGTGTTGGAGCATTACGTAATCATGTACATTTCTATCTATTTCTTAATTCAGGAGCTAAGCATTTGTGACACATTTGAACATCGCTTCGTCAGACACTGCTATTTCCATTTCACCATTGCTATCAATTCAGAAAACATCAGCAAAGTATTTGAATCGTGTAAAGACATGATCCAGCGATTACACTTGGAAAATTCTGGAATAATCCGCTAGCCATTCCAGCAAACATCGTGCCACCATTTCCATAACCAACGTTCCCATCTCGTATACGGGATACCGCGCTGGTGTCCAGTGTCATCACGCTTTGCTCCTTCTCACGTCGTTATTTGGCCTCTCCATCTAGCTCAGACCGACGCTCTGGAAATTGCAGTCTTGAAAGTAGAAATAATTCGATATACCATTGCTCTATTGTTTAATATCAAACCATTTGTAAATAAATATTAACACGATTCTATTTTTAAACAGCTGAAATTACGGTTATTCAGTGTGTGTATGTGTATAAGTAAGTAACACAGTACTAGACGGTACAAGAGGAGAAAACATGACAAAGACGCCTGCCCCCCACCAACCCACGTCGCTTCCTCACGCCCATTTCGACCATTACTTGAAGTTTTGAACTGGTTTCTTTCACGCTTTCTAAAAACAACTTTCACGTTGCTACGGCTTGGTGCTGGTAGGTGCCACTGTAGCATTGCAGCATCACAATATACGGCAATTAGTCATCAAGGTGGTTACAATATGTCATTTTAATACGAAATATACTCAATTGATTTGTCAAATTGATGGAATAAGCAGAACATTTTGCTCACTGTTTTCAAGTCAGTATATACTAAAAAGTTGATTCTGGTAAAAAACAATTCAAATAAAATAGTAAAAAGATCTATGAACAATGCTGCTTTGAGTATAAACATTGTAAGGACCTGATACTAGATATAATGCCAGGCCAGATCCCAATGGAAAGCTCGAAAACGGTTAAGGAAACTTGATCACCAGTGACATTTTAACTTTTATTTAAAGTAAACTACAATCATTGTAACGTTGCAAGCTTTAATGCATATCATAAATAATTGTCTGAATCGAAAGATTGATAGTGTTAAAACTCTCGAAATAGGTGTTTTCATGTGTTTTTATTATTAAGAATTAAATATTCCGCACGACTGGAAATATAATCCCAGGCATTATACTGTCAATTGAAAAAAAAAATCATCTACAATGGATATTTAAACATCTGTCCTTCCTAAAATAAAATTGAAAGCATGGTTTACGTTCAGACGTTTGGTGTTTCATAAGGTCCCACTTGGAAACCTTACAATTTAACTTGCTGCTATTCAAGGTCCCAATACATGAAATAATGGAGTGTTTTTCATAATATCGTTAGAATTGTTAGACCGGTGTTTGAGAGGAGGATGGTATGGTTTGAGGAGATCATGAATATGTCCAGGGGTAGTGTTACTGTTAGTGAGTGATATATTCACAAATAGCGGAAGATTGTACTTAACCCTATACTGCTTATACTGGATAACCAGTGTAACTCAGGCGGAGGACTTTTTAGTCACGGGTGTCACGGGTAATAACACGAGCAGTTCTGAATTCCCCGAAGACGTTCAATTTGAGTAGGAAGACCAAGTAAAAGTGAGTTGCACATGTCAAGTCTGAGTGGACTATCTGCTCAGTTGCATTCTGTGTCAAATATTTTCCTACTTTGCCGATATTACAAAATTATGTAAAATGTCGTAGAACGTGTAGAAATATGCAAACTAAGTGTCATGGAAGAGTCGAATATAATACCAAGATTACTAGCTTTAGAAACAGCAGTTATTGCCGAGTTACCTATATTAATGCAGCTGTATGCATGGTCATACCATAGAGTTGTATTCATAAATGCTTGCCGAGCAAGAAGCTCATCATTGTACAAAAAAATAGTTTTTATCGGGGGTCAGTACCATGGAAACTGTCAGTTTGGCCTTGGGTCAAACGATTTTAACTTTTTGTGATTTTTTGTTTGTCCTTTCCAATAAATTTTCCAGTTGTTTTTAGATTTGTTTTTCCCCCAAGAAGGTGGTAGCGATGGCCGCCATCATCTTGGATGTTGTGTTTTCAGCCTGTATTACGGCTTCAAACTATATCCACTTTTGTATCGATGGAATGTTTTTAAAGTACTAGCCTAATTTCCAACTTCTCATGGAATGAATTACTGTAGAGTCATCAATCAGGCCTAACCAAGGCAACCTGGGCCCCAAAGTGGGTTGGAATATCGATTTTTAATGGAAAAACTAGACAAATAAACAAACTCCCCAAAATGGGATAAACCAACGACTGTATCGCCCCCAACGTTGACATCAGCAAAAATATATTTATAACAATGCCAAGTTATGGACTATGTCGAAATAAAAAAGTTTACGAAGTTTTACAGCATTTGGGACAATACGGAAATTAAAGGTGCTGTATACGTTTGGTAATTGGAGCCTACTGATTGTTTTAATCCTATATAAATGTAGGTATATACAATAAAACTAATTTGTGAAAATTTCACCTCAAAAGGTGGTCGCGTTTTTGAGATATCACCGAAAAACCGGAGCGAATATTTTCACGCAGGAAGAATATTCCCTTATAAGGAATACAAAATCTGAGAAGCGTTACGGCCGTAACGCTTCTCAGAATCAATTTTTTGAGAATAAAAAGTGATATATTTTTCCATAACCGCAGTACTTCGAAGTGAAAAGTTTCTCAAAATGCATTATACTATCCCAAGCTGCTGTACTTCTTACCAAGTAAGTTTTTATTGCCATTAATTTATTTTCAGAGCCATTACCAAACGTATACAGACCAATTAAGGGGAAAATGCGAGCAACTACAAAAATACCCTGTAGTTGTATTAATATGTAGAAAATGTTTACTTCATCAACTAGAACTTGCTTGGTGAAATGAACATTTGTGGCAAGTTTCATAGATCGAGAACTTTTTAAAATACGGGGGGCACTGTTTGCATTTAGGTCTAAACATTTGAAAGTAAAAATTTACTATTTTATTTTTCATTTGATTATTATTGCATTGATACATTATGATAATCCAAAAAAAAATGAAAAAATTAAAGTCGAATGCCAGTGTCACAGGGAATTCTGTCCCCCGCACAACGTTCCGGGGGGACAGAATCCCCTAGGGGAATGTGTCCCCCGGCTAGGGTTTTCTGTCCGCCGGGGGAATTAGTCCCCCTCTCACTTCCCCCGCACAACGGTCCGGGGGACAGAATCCCCTAAGGGAATGTGTCCCCCGGCTAGGGTTTTCTGTCCGCCAGGCATTCACCACGAGCCCTCTGGCTTCTTTGTGGCCTGCATACTTGTTTAAGTTGTTTTATTTTCTGTCTTGTAAAACTGGATTCATGAATACTTCTTGAATTCGTTTTCTTTTGTTATGCATTGTTTAAAATAATTATTTCATGAAGGATGTAAATAAATGTGAGTTTTTAATTGAATTGGAATGAGGAATATTGTAACTGTCCATTTAGAAAATAAAAACAGTTGGACATTTCAAAAAGCTGGTTGTCAGTTGTTTGTATTGACTTGTCGTGTGTTTGAATATTATTTTTTTATTTTTTTACTGCAAATGTAGTTCAATTATATTCACTTCAATGCTAATCTTTTAAAAAGTACATAAGGAATATTAATGGCCTCGTGAATCATTTCACCAAGTAATAAGAAAAAGTGAATGAGTGTAAATTATAGATACAAAGTACGGGAAAATGGAGTGTAGGGCTGAACAAAAATATTATTAGAAAATATATACATACACAAAGGAATAATTATTACATCGGGTGAATCAATGTTGACTCAAATAGTAACAAATAGATAATACTTCTATTATAAACCAGCAAAGCGCGGGGTTAATAAAGCAAGTTTATTAAGTTTATTAAGTAGTTCCGTCGGTGGACGCACAGCGCGGCCTAGGGGACATAAATTATTCTCCGTTGGAGGACATAATCTCCGTTGAGCACGACGGACAGAATAACCTAACGAGGGGGACATTGTACCCTAGACAAGCCAGGTAAAGTTGTCCGGGGGACAGATTCCGTACACACACCGGCTTTTGTTGCACATGGCCGGCTTCACTGGGAAACCACTGGGACACCACTGGGATACCGTACTCCAACCATTAAAAATAATCAGCAACAGAGGGCGCTGTTGTACAGCGCAGTGCGCAGTACAGAGCAATAATACGGCTCTGGCGCAGTCAGTACATGTATATCAAACCTGTGATGTGTGGTTTTGGATCGTTGACGTTCAAGTGAAGTTGTTTACACTTGTATAACCAAGGAAAGGTAAATACCTACTATAATAAGGACATCAGTGTAAACAGGCATAGCATTTTTTAGTTCTGAGTTTTTTCAGCCATCGATCCACTGGATGGATCAGGCTACAAAAAACTAATGACGAGCATGGACTCGGAGGGCTACCTCCATGGTATTTCCTTCCTCCATGGTATAGTATGAGTAATGACATCATCATCATGTATGTAGTGTGCCGCCGGGTTTTCCCTGGAATAGATATTTGACTCAGAAACTGCCTTCCTCGTCTATCTCCATGGGTTCTTGACTAGAAATATAGTGATTAACTTCGGTTTTCAACGAATTTCATTAATTTAAGATCAGACCGTGTGTATCGTTTACGTTTACGACTTTTTAGGCCAAATTTAAAAAAATACCAGTTGATCATCCTGATTTTTCCAAAAAGAGGAGGATGAGGGCCTTTTTATTTTTTATTTATTATTTTTTTTCCAAGATGGCCGCCAAGTATTTCAATTCAAACAGGCCACCAATTCTTCAGTTTGAAATCACCGCCAACTTTCTTTATATCTATTTGTTGCATGAGGTAAGTTTACATCAAAAATTAAAATATATATCGTAGGACGCCCTGTATTCAGGGCGTCCCTGAAATCGAGGCAAACCTTTGACCTCTCTGCGCGCGATGTAAACAGTCCCTAGATACAATTTTTGTGGTTTGACTTGCCCAGCAAAGAGTCTCCTCTCATTTGACCAAAACTTAGAAACATGAAAGGCTCCACTGGTTAGTTGCACTTGTAAATGCAAAAAGTTGTGGTATTTTAGGCATTTCTACAAGGTACAAAAATATGTCATACTGTCGGGGCCATACAAAAAATTTTCCCCACCTAAAAAGTTTCATCAAACACTTTTTCAATTCACAATTCACGACTGAACATGTGACTGAACATTCTGCTGAGCATTCTGGGGAAAAAAATACAGAGGCTTAAAGAAGCCACGTGCCTTATATCATTTTCTAATAGTCTGGATAATTTTTTTTTGTAACATTCTATCATTTTTGTTATTATAATATTAAAATTTAAACATCAGCTTTGTGATTCGATTATCATTGTTTATTTATGCTTTATTATAAATGTTAAGAAACATAAAAAGACACAAAACTAAATAAAAATAAGATTTGAAAGCCAAGAATTATATTTACATTTTTATTTTTTTTATTTTTTTTATTTTTTTTGAAAAATACCATGGTTATTTTTAAAACTAAATAAAAAATATGTTGAATAAAATGAAGAAAACTGCTGGCTATAGAGTCATACACTAAGTCTCACAGAACACTTGTAGTCACTGCAGATGTTTCTTCCACGTATGGCTTCACCCGGATACCATACTTTCTTGTTTGCATCGAAAACAGGTCAAACTCAAAACAAATGGGACGCTATTGAAGTCATCGAAGATCGGTGCGTGGTGTGAACGTTTCAATGTCCATCACGTTTTAATATATGTTTGCATATTTCTTATAAACAAAGGAAGGTAATTAGGGCATCAGTTGATTATGGAATATTTTTATTTTGTTTCAATTCAAAGAAAAAGGCATACTACATCGAAAACCGGACAGGGGAGGATATGTCAAGGGTGGATTAAAAATTGCAAATAAAAAAAAATTAAAAAAAGGTTGCGGCCTCAAAAAAGGATGCGGGCGGGGACGATCAACTGGTATTTTTTTTACTTGGCCTTAGGTTCATCCACATTTACATGGACAGGAGGATGGAGTTTTAAGTTGTTTGCATACGTACAAGCAAATCTCAAGAAAATTCATCCTCCTAACTCTGTTGCTCACCGGCCAAAAAATAGAAACCAACCCAGGCCCAAAGTTTCCCTGTGGTATTTGCAACAAAAATGTAAAAAATTCTGATCAAGCCATCTCATGCGATCAATTGTGATCTGTGGATGCACACACATTGTGTATCGAATGTCTGATGCAATTTATAGTACCCTGTGTAACCAATCAAGTTTTTCCTGGATATGCTGCAAATGTGCGATGCCAAATTTTTCATCAACATTCTTCCTATCATGTGCGGTAACAGAGACTAGTATTTCCTTTGAACTGCTTGATATCCATGATAGTTCGGCAAGTTCCACAGTTAGTGATGAAGATCTTGATGGCGTGTCGTGGCCGAGCGGTTAAGAGCACCGAACTCAAGCTCTGGTGTTTCTGTTCAGCAGAGTGTGGGCTCGAGTCCCGGTCGTGACACTTGTGTCCCTGAGCAAGACACTTAACTATAATTGCTTCTCTCCACCCAGGGGTAAAATGGGTACCTGTGAGGGCAGAGATGGTTCTTGTGATTGATTTAGCCTAGTAGCGCATATATTATTGCAGCACAGGCTGTGTACTCCCCAGGGAGCTGAGATGGTTTAAGGAATGAAATAAATGGCCCAGTGACCAGGGGTAATAATGTTCAAAGCGCTTTGAGATGCCCTTGGGTGTGATAAAGCGCGATATAAATCCATATTATTATTATATTATTATCTTGGTGAGCCAACAGCAACATCTACTCCATCTAAGGATAAGTCATCACACAAATCAAGCAACTCTTACAACAGAACAAAGCCTCGAAAGCTTAAAGCTATCCAGATCAACTGCAACGGCTTGAAGAGTGTCAAAAACAGGCAGAAATTTGAAGCCAAGTTAGAAATGTACAAGCCGGATATCATTTTTGGCTGCGAGTCTAAGCTTGATGACACCATTCCAACCTACTCAACTTTCCCTGAAGAGTATACGGTTATCCGCAAGGACAGAAATGCTGCAGGAGGAGTATTGATTGCAGTGAAGAGTGACCTGAGTGTTGAGAGGGAGGAGTTCAACACCGATTGCGAAATAGTATGGACTTCAATTGAATTTGTGAGAAGTGGGTCACTTTACCTACATGTAGTTTCTACAGATCACCTGGATACAGAGCTCAGTTAGAGCTGGGCCAGTTGCATGATAGTAGCGGTTTAATTTTGAAGAAGCATCCTCACACTCTTCCAAACATCATCCTTGCTGGAGACTTTCCTGATGTTGACTGGGAAAATAGTAGCACCACCTCAACAAGCACTCGTGCAGCCCATCAGAGCTTCCTTGACGTAGTCAATGAGTATGGTCTCACCCAGTTAACCAATGTCATCACCAGACCAAGTTCCAACAACATTCTGGACCTGTTAACAACAAATGAAAGCCTTGTTTCTAATGTGAAAACGACCACAGGTATCAGCGATCATGACATTGTGCATTTTGATATCAATGTCTCCCCTAAACCAAGGCGTGTTCAACCACGCAAAGTTTGGAACTTCAAGAAAGCCAACTCAGATGCTGTTAAAAAATCTCTTCAACAAGCAACCGTGGAATATTTTTCTTCACCACCCATCCCATGTTGAGATCCATTGATGCGAACTGGGCATTTTTCAAAAACAGTATTTCCAACGCTATGGAAAATATTCCGCACAAGATAACTAGAGAAAAATGGGAAAATTTCCCATCCTTGGATAACACCAGCTATAACTCGCCTCATGAGGAAGCTTGACAAACTTTACAACAAGGCAAGATCATCTACTAGTCAACATGCCTGGTCCAACTATATAAGACCCAACGGAACCTAGTGAAGAGGATTGTTTCAGCAGCGCATACAGACTACTTGAGCAACATTGTTGGAGACAGTCTAACATCCGACTGCAAGCGATTTTGGACATACGTCAAGTCTAAATGCAGCGAGAGTATTGGAATCCCAAACACTTCGCACAAACAGTGGAGTTCACTATACCAACAAGTCTAAAGCCAATACACTAAACAACCAATTTGACTCAGTTTTTACCAGAGCAGATGAAGTTCAGCCACCCGACAGGGGACCATCTCCTTATGCCCATTAGCGATATGCTTATTGATGAGAATGAAATCAATAAACAGCTGCATCAGATAAAGATCAACAAGGCTAGTGGTCCAGATGAAATATCAGCCAGAATGCTACACGAGTATGCTGATGAAGTTTCACCCATCCTTACAAACATCTTTCAGCAATCTTACAACAGTGGAAAAGTACCTTCCGATTGGTCCAAAGCTAGAGTTACTGGAATCTACAAAAAGAGAGACAAAACCAGCCCTGAGAACTATAGACCTATTTTTAAGTCTGACCTGTATCTGCTGTAAGATTCAAGAGCATTTTTATCATACTTAGTAACCTAGCTAAACACCTCAGTAGTCAGAGAATCATCATTGACAATCAGCATGGATTTCAAGAGAAGCTATCATGTGAAACACAACTCATCCAGGCGGTAGATGACTGGGCACTAACCCTCAACATGCATGGTCAATCGGATGTCTTATTTCTTGATTTTAGGAAGGCATTCGATAAGGTGTCCCATGAATGTCTTCTCCATAAGCTGCTGCACTATGGTGTTTATGGCAAGACTAATAACTGGATAAGGGGCTTCTTGACAGGCAGGTCTCAGTGTGTGGTGGTTGATGGGGAGGCGTCTGACTGGTGCCAAGTAACATCCGGGGTCCCTCAAGGCTCGGTCTTGGGACCTGCCTTGTTTCTACTATTCATCAATGATATTGCCGATAAGTTAACATCCAATATGGCTCTTTGCAAATGATAGTTTGATTTATATTTGGGAGTTACCATCACATCAGATCTGTCATGGACCACACACATACAATCCATCAGAGCAAAAGCCTCCAGAATGCTGGGACTGATACACAGGAACCTGGGTCCATGTGACAGCACAGTCAAAGAGAAAGTATACTTGTACTACCCAACTTGAGTATGCATCTTCAGTGTGGAATCCCTTTACCAAGACCGATAAGACCAAGGTTGAAAGTATCCAATGGCAAGCAGCTCGCTTTACAGTAGGAGACTACCAGAGAACATCTACATGTAGTGTCACCACTATGCCAAGAGAATCTTGAATGGGACACACTTGAACATCGCAGACTTCTTGCACAGGCAACCGTGTTCTACAAGATCATCAATGGCTTCGTCAACATTTCCATTTCTCAACGTTTCACACTGAATCTTAGGCCAGCTTGAGGATCTTATCATCTTCGCTATCACCAAGTCATCACCAATCTCAATTCCTACAAGTATTCATTATATCCACGTGTCATTTCACTCTGGAACATCCTACCAGTAGCAGCAGTAATACAGCACCAACACACCAATGCTTCATTTCGGCAGCTCTACCAGCCATTAGATGTCTGCCAACTGCTGCATCTAGTCATGGGTGGAAATCCATCCTGGGCTGATTCTTTTTAACTGCACCTTTTATTCTCTCCTTTGTTCTTTTGTTCTTCCAATTTGTTGATCACCTTTATTGTAAATACTTGCACTTGGACCGCACTGCACCGCTAGACATCCGGGACAGCAAGTTTTGCTTAAGGATGAACAAGTTTCAAGTATCAAGTACACTAGCCCTTTAGGACGTCAGTGTCTGTTGCTACATGTATACGTACTTGTTGTATTTTCACAATGTCACACAACACAAGCGCAAGGGGACACAACTTCAAACTCCTCAAGAAACAGCTCCATAAGGGACTAAAGTAAATAATATAATTGAGGAAAAACTCATTTTCCTAACGGGTTGTCGAGTTGTGGAACAGGCTGCCTGAACATGTGGTCAATGTCAAAACAACAAACAAGTTCAAAGAAAAAATTGACAAGTTCTGGAAGGAAAAAGGAAATGGGGTACTAAAAGGCTTTGACCTATATTTCACCCATCAATCCTAAGTACATGTAAGTAAGTATACTAATATTTTAATAAGGACATAAATTGACACATAGCAAAATTGTTTATTTTTGGGTTTTTTTTCAGCCATCGATCTGTTCTGTCCCTACTTGACAATCATCCCAACTGTAGTTGGGACCGGTCGCAACTTGAGTATTAGAGTTGGAGTATCCGAACTATCGTTGGGATCACCCATAGAACTGTACAGTATAGCCTCCGCGAAAGGGATAAACATGATCGATTGTGGGGACTGTGACATGCCTGCTTAAAGCTCCCCACCCCCCACCCCATAACTTGTTCAATATGTGGGTTTTGAGCCCAGTTTTGGCTTTAGTACTGTAGCACCATTTACTGACTTTTGCTGAGATGTCCTTAACTTTTGTCTTTTACTGGTTAAATTTCAGTAACAGGTGAAATTCTGTCCTGTTTTCCTTTGGTTTCTTTTGTTTTAGTTCTAGTACTTTTTGCCTCTCTAGTCTAATGTTAATTTTTATCTTTCCAAGTACCATTCTGTGGTCGCTTTCTTAATTTACTTTGACGAATGTTTTTACAACTTGGAAGATGTAAATTGATTTTATTTTGACAGACCACGCGGTCTGTCCGAATAAAATCAATTTGGGTTTTTTGTGTTGCCATTTGGGCATTCCTAGACCTGTCCATTTTCTGGCTGTTCCTTTCTGTTGAAGTTGTTTATTATTATTATTTTGTTGCCAAAGGCAAATTCAATAAGTCATTTACCCTTGTTGTTTCTTTGCCCAATACCAAATTTGCCAATTGTACTTTCTTGTCTGTCATCTTTTTTACTATTGTATATTGAGTTTACTGATCTGTATAGTCCATTTGTTAGACTTCTCCCAGCCCAATAATAATAATAATAACTAGATATGTAGTGATTGTGAACAATCGCAGAGCTGTTCCGTTCTGTTGACCATAAAAGTTGTTTTTGTAGCTTGAGAATCGAACTAATTACTTTGTGTATATCCTGTAATCGTGTTTGAAATGAATGCATGTGATCATGCGTATTCATCGCAGTGTAAACAAATCAAACAAGATCGGATCTTGTTTGAAACCGAAAGTAAAGGTCAAAGTAAGCTACAAATCATTACGAATTTATGACGTGTGGTTCGGGAGATATGGGTTTTTCGAGCTATGGGGTCACGGTTACCCAAGGCTAATCCCCAATGCCCATTAGGAGTCTAGAACTGAAAAAAGTTTGAAAATCAGGTGTGTAGTGCTTGAGAAATGGTCCCACTTCCGGTTGACCCGGAAGTACAGGTCAACATGGTGTCACGGTTACCCAAGGCTAATCTCCAATGCCCAAGTAGTATATAACTGAACAAAGTTTGAAAATTGGTTGTGTAGTTCTTGAGATATGGTCTTACTTCCGGTTGACCCATAGGTAAAGGTCAACATGGGGTCACGGTTACTCAAGGCTAATCTCCCATGCCCAAGGAGTCTATAACTGAAAAGATTTGAAAATCGGGTGTGTAGTGCTTGAGAAATGGTCCCACTTCCGGTTGACCCGGAAGTAAAGGTCAACATGAGGTCACGGTTACCCAAGGCTAATATCCCATGCCCAAGAAGTCTATAACTGAAAAAGTGTGAAAATCGGTTGTGTAGTTCTTGAGATAGGGTCCCACTTCCGGTTGACCCGGAAGTAAAGGTCAACATGGGGTCACGGTAACCCAAGGCTAATCGCCAATGCCCATTAGGAGTCTATAACTGAAAAAAGTTTGAAAATTGGTTGTGTAGTTCTTGAGATATGGTCTTACTTCCGGTTGACCCGGAAGTAAAGGTCAACATGGGGTCACGGTTACCCAAGGCTAATCTCCAATGCCCAAGAAGTCTATAACTGAAAAAAAGTTAGAAAATTGGTTGTGTAGTTCTTGAGATAAGGTCTTACTTCCGGTTGACCCATAGGTAAAGGTCAACATGGGGTCACGGTTACTCAAGGCTAATCTCCCATGCCCAAGGAGTCTATAACTGAAAAGATTTGAAAATCGGGTGTGTAGTGCTTGAGAAATGGTCCCACTTCCGGTTGACCCGGAAGTAAAGGTCAACATGAGCTCACGGTTACCCAAGGCTAATCTCCCATGCCCAAGGAGTCTATAACTGAAAAAAGTTTGAGGATCGGGTGTATACTTCTTGAGATATGACAGAAACAAGTTTTGCTAATTAAATATTCATACAGCTGTCACGTGAATATTTAATTGAGATTGTTTGTCAATAATATAATAAGGATTTCTTCTGGGCGAATGAGATAAGTCCCATTCTTGATTGGCTTTCCCAGTTCCCTAGCCATTTTCCAGGCTAACTGAGTAATTGAAGGTGACTGGACCTAATCAATAAGCACAGCGTTGTAGCCACGGTTTGTGTTTGAACCACCTAAACGTATTTAAAAAGATTTTTTTGTACACAAAAAGAAAAATACGCCTACAAATGACGTCATGATGACGTGACGAAAAATGTTGGAACAGATTTCACATCTATATTACGAGACGATCCCATATCTGAAAAAAGTTTGAAGATCGGATGTATACTTTTAGAGATATGGTGTTAACAAGATTGGCTAATTAAATATTCATACAGCTGTGACGTGAATAATTAATTAAGAATTTTAATCTAATTACATCTAAAATTTAAGTCAGGGCCTAAGCTTTACAATGGTATATGATTTGTCTACTTTTGATTATTTTAAGAAAGATATATGGCATCTGAAAGAGACACAGGTTAAGTCAATACGATTTTATGGAAAGAAAGTATAATAAAAACTAGATATGTAGTGATTGTGAACAATCACAGAGCTGTTCCGTTCTGTTGACCATAAAAGTTGTTTTTGTAGCTCGAGAAAGGAACTAATTACTTTGTGTATATCCTGTAATCGTGTTTGAAATGAATGCATGTGATCATGCGTATTCATCGCAGTGTAAACAAATCAAACAAGATCGGATCTTGTTTGAAACCGAAAGTAAAGGTGAAAGTAAGCTACAAATCATTACGAATTTATGACGTGTGGTTCGGGAGATATTGGTTTTTCGAGCTATGGGGTCACGGTTACCCAAGGCTAATCCCCAATGCCCATTAGGAGTCTAGAACTGAAAAAAGTTTGAAAATCAGGTGTGTAGTGCTTGAGAAATGGTCCCACTTCCGGTTGACCCGGAAGTAAAGGTCAACATGGGGTCACGGTTACCCAAGGCTAATCTCCCTTGCCCAAGGAGTCTATAACTGAAAAAAGTTTGAAAATCGGGTGTGTAGTGCTTGAGAAATGGTCCCACTTCCGGTTGACCCGGAAGTACAGGTCAACATGTTGTCACGGTTACCCAAGGCTAATCTCCAATGCCCAAGTAGTCTATAACTGAAAAAAGTGTGAAAAATGGTTGTGTAGTTCTTTAGATTTGGTCCCACTTCCGGTTGACCCGGAAGTAAAGGTCAACATGGGGTCACGGTTACTCAAGGCTAATCTCCCGTGAATAAGGAATCTATAACTGAAAAAAGTTTGAAAAACGGTTGTGTAGTTCTTGACATTTGGTCTCACTTCCGGTTGACCCGGAAGTAAAGGTCAACATGGGGTCACGGTTACCCAAGGCTAATCTCCCTTGCCCAAGGAGTCTATAACTGAAAAAAGTTTGAAAATCGGGTGTGTAGTGCTTGAGAAATGGTCCCACTTCCGGTTGACCCGGAAGTACAGGTCAACATGTTGTCACGGTTACCCAAGGCTAATCTCCAATGCCCAAGTAGTCTATAACTGAAAAAAGTGTGAAAAATGGTTGTGTAGTTCTTTAGATTTGGTCCCACTTCCGGTTGACCCGGAAGTAAAGGTCAACATGGGGTCACGGTTACTCAAGGCTAATCTCCCGTGCATAAGGAATCTATAACTGAAAAAAGTTTGAAAAACGGTTGTGTAGTTCTTGAGATTTGGTCTCACTTCCGGTTGACCCGGAAGTAAAGGTCAACATGGGGTCACGGTTACCCAAGGCTAATCTCCCTTGCCCAAGGAGTCTATAACTGAAAAAAGTTTGAAAATCGGGTGTGTAGTTCTTGAGATAGGGTCCCACTTCCGCTTGACCCGGAAGTAAAGGTCAACATGGGGTCACGGTTACCCAAGGCTAATATCCAATGCCATTAGGAGTCTATAACTGAACAAAGTTTGACAATCGGTTGTGTAGTTTTTGAGATATGGTGTTACTTCCGGTTGACCCGGAAGTAAAGGTAAACATGGGGTAACGGTTACCCAAGGCTAATATCCCATGCCCAAGAAGTCTATAACTGAAAAAAGTGTGAAAAACGGTTGTGTAGTTCTTGAGATTTGGTCTCACTTCCGGTTGACCCGGAAGTAAAGGTCAACATGGGGTCACGGTTACCCAAGGCTAATCTCCCATGCCCATTAGGAGTCTATAACTGAAAAAAGTTTGAAAATTGGTTGTGTAGTTCTTGAGATAGGGTCCCACTTCCGCTTGACCCGGAAGTAAAGGTCAACATGGGGTCACGGTTACCCAAGGCTAATATCCAATGCCATTAGGAGTCTATAACTGAACAAAGTTTGACAATCGGTTGTGTAGTTTTTGAGATATGGTGTTACTTCCGGTTGACCCGGAAGTAAAGGTAAACATGGGGTAACGGTTACCCAAGGCTAATATCCCATGCCCAAGAAGTCTATAACTGAAAAAAGTGTGAAAAACGGTTGTGTAGTTCTTGAGATTTGGTCTCACTTCCGGTTGACCCGGAAGTAAAGGTCAACATGGGGTCACGGTTACCCAAGGCTAATCTCCCATGCCCATTAGGAGTCTATAACTGAAAAAAGTTTGAAAATTGGTTGTGTAGTTCTTGAGATATGGTCTTACTTCCGGTTGACCCGGAAGTAAAGGTCAACATGGGGTCACGGTTACCCAAGGCTAATCTCCAATGCCCAAGAAGTCTATAACTGAAAAAAAGTTAGAAAATTGGTTGTGTAGTTCTTGAGATAAGGTCTTACTTCCGGTTGACCCATAGGTAAAGGTCAACATGGGGTCACGGTTACTCAAGGCTAATCTCCCATGCCCAAGGAGTCTATAACTGAAAAGATTTGAAAATCGGGTGTGTAGTGCTTGAGAAATGGTCCCACTTCCGGTTGACCCGGAAGTAAAGGTCAACATGAGGTCACGGTTACCCAAGGCTAATCTCCCATGCCCAAGGAGTCTATAACTGAAAAAAGTTTGAGGATCGGGTGTATACTTCTTGAGATATGACAGAAACAAGTTTTGCTAATTAAATATTCATACAGCTGTCACGTGAATATTTAATTGAGATTGTTTGTCAATAATATAATAAGGATTTCTTCTGGGCGAATGAGATAAGTCCCATTCTTGATTGGCTTTCCCAGTTCCCTAGCCATTTTCCAGGCTAACTGAGTAATTGAAGGTGACTGGACCTAATCAATAAGCACAGCGTTGTAGCCACGGTTTGTGTTTGAACCACCTAAACGTATTTAAAACGATTTTTTTGTACACAAAAAGAAAAATACGCCTACAAATGACGTCATGATGACGTGACGAAAAATGTTGGAACAGATTTCACATCTATATTACGAGACGATCCCATATCTGAAAAAAGTTTGAAGATCGGATGTATACTTTTAGAGATATGGTGTTAACAAGATTGGCTAATTAAATATTCATACAGCTGTGACGTGAATAATTAATTAAGAATTTTAATCTAATTACATCTAAAATTTAAGTCAGGGCCTAAGCTTTACAATGGTATATGATTTGTCTACTTTTGATTATTTTAAGAAAGATATATGGCATCTGAAAGAGACACAGGTTAAGTCAATACGATTTTATGGAAAGAAAGTATAATAAAAACTAGATATGTAGTGATTGTGAACAATCACAGAGCTGTTCCGTTCTGTTGACCATAAAAGTTGTTTTTGTAGCTCGAGAAAGGAACTAATTACTTTGTGTATATCCTGTAATCGTGTTTGAAATGAATGCATGTGATCATGCGTATTCATCGCAGTGTAAACAAATCAAACAAGATCGGATCTTGTTTGAAACCGAAAGTAAAGGTGAAAGTAAGCTACAAATCATTACGAATTTATGACGTGTGGTTCGGGAGATATTGGTTTTTCGAGCTATGGGGTCACGGTTACCCAAGGCTAATCCCCAATGCCCATTAGGAGTCTAGAACTGAAAAAAGTTTGAAAATCAGGTGTGTAGTGCTTGAGAAATGGTCCCACTTCCGGTTGACCCGGAAGTAAAGGTCAACATGGGGTCACGGTTACCCAAGGCTAAGCTCCCGTGAATAAGGAATCTATAACTGAAAAAAGTTTGAAAAACGGTTGTGTAGTTCTTGACATTTGGTCTCACTTCCGGTTGACCCGGAAGTAAAGGTCAACATGGGGTCACGTTTACCCAAGGCTAATCTCCCTTGCCCAAGGAGTCTATAACTGAAAAAAGTTTGAAAATCGGGTGTGTAGTGCTTGAGAAATGGTCCCACTTCCGGTTGACCCGGAAGTACAGGTCAACATGTTGTCACGGTTACCCAAGGCTAATCTCCAATGCCCAAGTAGTCTATAACTGAAAAAAGTGTGAAAAATGGTTGTGTAGTTCTTTAGATTTGGTCCCACTTCCGGTTGACCTGGAAGTAAAGGTCAACATGGGGTCACGGTTACTCAAGGCTAATCTCCCGTGCATAAGGAATCTATAACTGAAAAAAGTTTGAAAAACGGTTGTGTAGTTCTTGAGATTTGGTCTCACTTCCGGTTGACCCGGAAGTAAAGGTCAACATGGGGTCACGGTTACCCAAGGCTAATCTCCCTTGCCCAAGGAGTCTATAACTGAAAAAAGTTTGAAAATCGGGTGTGTAGTTCTTGAGATAGGGTCCCACTTCCGCTTGACCCGGAAGTAAAGGTCAACATGGGGTCACGGTTACCCAAGGCTAATATCCAATGCCATTAGGAGTCTATAACTGAACAAAGTTTGACAATCGGTTGTGTAGTTTTTGAGATATGGTGTTACTTCCGGTTGACCCGGAAGTAAAGGTAAACATGGGGTAACGGTTACCCAAGGCTAATATCCCATGCCCAAGAAGTCTATAACTGAAAAAAGTGTGAAAAACGGTTGTGTAGTTCTTGAGATTTGGTCTCACTTCCGGTTGACCCGGAAGTAAAGGTCAACATGGGGTCACGGTGACCCAAGGCTAATCTCCCATGCCCATTAGGAGTCTATAACTGAAAAAAGTTTGAAAATTGGTTGTGTAGTTCTTGAGATATGGTCTTACTTCCGGTTGACCCGGAAGTAAAGGTCAACATGGGGTCACGGTTACCCAAGGCTAATCTCCAATGCCCAAGAAGTCTATAACTGAAAAAAGTTTGAAAATTGGTTGTGTAGTTCTTGAGATAAGGTCTTACTTCCGGTTGACCCATAGGTAAAGGTCAACATGGGGTCACGGTTACCCAAGGCTAATATCCCATGCCCAAGAAGTCTATAACTGAAAAAAGTGTGAAAAACGGTTGTGTAGTTCTTGAGATTTGGTCTCACTTCCGGTTGACCCGGAAGTAAAGGTCAACATGGGGTCACGGTTACCCAAGGCTAATCTCCCATGCCCATTAGGAGTCTATAACTGAAAAAAGTTTGAAAATTGGTTGTGTAGTTCTTGAGATATGGTCTTACTTCCGGTTGACCCGGAAGTAAAGGTCAACATGGGGTCACGGTTACCCAAGGCTAATCTCCAATGCCCAAGAAGTCTATAACTGAAAAAAGTTTGAAAATTGGTTGTGTAGTTCTTGAGATAAGGTCTTACTTCCGGTTGACCCATAGGTAAAGGTCAACATGGGGTCACGGTTACTCAAGGCTAATCTCCCATGCCCAAGGAGTCTATAACTGAAAAGATTTGAAAATCGGGTGTGTAGTGCTTGAGAAATGGTCCCACTTCCGGTTGACCCGGAAGTAAAGGTCAACATGAGGTCACGGTTACCCAAGGCTAATCTCCCATGCCCAAGGAGTCTATAACTGAAAAAAAGTTTGAGGATCGGGTGTATACTTCTTGAGATATGACAGAAACAAGTTTTGCTAATTAAATATTCATACCGCTGTCACGTGAATATTTAATTGAGATTGTTTGTCAATAATATAATAAGGATTACTTCTGGGAGAATGAGATAAGTCCCATTCTTGATTGGCTTTCCCAGTTCCCTAGCCATTTTCCAGGCTGACTGAGTAATTGAAGGTGACTGGACCTAATCAATAACCACAGCGTTGTAGCCATGGTTTGTGTTTGAACCACCTAAACGTATTTAAAACGATTATTTTGTACACAAAAAGAAAAATACGCCTACAAATGACGTCATGATGACGTGACGAAAAATGTTGGAACAGATTTCACATCTATATTACGAGACGATCCCATATCTGAAAAAAGTTTGAAGATCGGATGTATACTTTTAGAGATATGGTGTTAACAAGATTGGCTAATTAAATATTCATACAGCTGTGACGTGAATAATTAATTAAGAATTTTAATTTAATTACATCTAAAATTTAAGTCAGGGCCTAAGCTTTACAATGGTATATGATTTGTCTACTTTTGATTATTTTAAGAAAGACATATGACATCTGAAAGAGACACAGGTTAAGTCAATACGATTTTATGGAAAGAAAGAATAATAATAAGAAAAAATAAAAATCTGGACGATTTCAATAGCTGTTCCGACTGAAAGTTCGGAACAGCTAATAATAATCGAAGTCTTATATAGCGCCGGTATCCGCCAATGCAGGCGCTCATGGCGCTTGCTCAAAAATCTGCACTCTAGTCAGTTGAGCTCCAAGTGCACTGCTCGTGACATCTAATAAAATAGTTATAGTTATTATGCTCTGTGGTCAAATTCACATGTCCATATCAAAATAATGTCAAAGGCAATGATTAGTTGTGCATGTTGAACAGATGTGTTTTGAGTGCTGATTTGAATGTATCAGTTGTGACAGCTGCCCGGACTTTGTGTGGAAGACCATTCCATATCTTTGCTGCTGCGACTTGAAATGAACGCTCTCCCCAAGAGTTGCGTGCCCTGTGTTCTTCAAGCAGAAATTTGTCTGCAGAGCGTAGGTTTTCTTGTGTTGGAACATATGGCTGCACAAGATCACGACGGGGAATAACCATTCATCGCCTTAAACACAAGCAAGCCAATTTTGTATTTAATCCGCTGTTCAATTGGGAGCCAGTGAAGTTGTTTCAGAAGAGAGCTGATGCTTACACTCTTTTTGGATAATGTAACTACTCTGGCTGCATTGTTTTGTAGACGTTGGAGTCGATTCAGTTGTGATTTGTTCAGTTTGTACAATGCAGAATTTCCCATATCAAGCCTGGAAGTGATGTATGCATGGGGATAAAAGTTCTGCAACATGGTCATTGATATGCTTGCGGACCATACCAATGTTTCTGAGTGACAGGAATGCTGCTCAGGATACAGCGGAGATGTGGCTATCCATGGAGAGATTAGAATCCAAGATGATACCAAGATTCCTGACAGTGTCTGATGGAGGAATGACGCCTGTACCCACCCTGATCCCAGAGATATTTACCTTTGATCTCTGATGTTGAGATCCAATTACTATGAACTCGGTCTTCCCATCATTCATCTTTAGGAAGTTTGAAGTCATCCACTGGCGTAGCTCATCAACACAAGCTTCTATTTGCTGTACTGCATGGATTACTTCAGATTGGACAGGATTGACTGATAAATATATCTGGGTATCGTCCGCGTACATGTAGCAGTGGTAACCAAGGCCATGATTCTTGATGATGTCTCCAATTGGTGTGCAATACATACAGAACAGCACTGGGCCAAGTACCGAACCTTGAGGAAGTCCATATTGCAGTGGCATTCTGTCTGAGGTTGCACCGTCTATGCCCACAAAGTTTATTCTCTGGCTGAGATAGGAGCAAAACCAATCAAGTGCGGTTCCAGATATTCCAAAACGGTTTTTCATGCGAGTTAGAAGCACCCCATGATCAACAGTGTCAAATGCTGCGGATAGATCGAGAAGGACCAGGAGGGAGATTTTGCCCATGTTCATAGCTTGTAGAAGATCGTTCTGAACTCTAAGCACGGCAGTCTCAACGCTGTGGTGAGCACGATAAGCTGATTGGTAAGTATCATTCAGATTGTTTTCACGTAGAAAAGTTGTGAGCTGTTGGATTACTACTCTCTCTAAAGTTTTACTTAAAAAGCAGAGATTTGAAATAGGACGGAAATTACTCATCACACTTGAATCCAAGTTTGTTTTTTTCAGCACAGGACGGATCTTGGCTACTTTAAGTGAAAGAGGAACCTCACCCAACTTCAGAGAGTTGTTGATGATAGAAGTCATGGCTGGAAGTACTGTGGTGGCACACTTCTTCAGTAGTGATGCTGGAAGCGGGTCCAAATCACAATGCTTTCCTGGGGATTTTGAGAGAATCCTAAGTACTTCTTGCTCAGATACTGCATCAAAGCCTGTAAATTCACTTGCTGGGGCATCTCGCTTAGGAATATGAAAATCATTCACTATATCGAATTCCTCACGAATCTTCTTTATCTTATCTGTGAAAAACTGACAGAATCCTTTGGCCAAATCCTGCTGAGATGCACATTTTGGGAAAGATGATTTCTTCCGTTGGTGTAGGAGTTTGTCAGTCAAATGAAAGATTTGTCTCTGGTCTTTGGCATGCTCAATGAAAAGATCATTGTAGTAATGTGATTTTGCAAGTTTGATATCATGAATGACTTTCGTTCACGGTAATTTTTTCGATCAATGGGAAGATCTGAATCTCTCCATTTGTACTCTAGTTGACGCCGTAGCTTCTTTCCTTCCCTGATGTTTTCATCAAACCCACTTGATCCCTTCTTATTCCTCTTCTAGTTCCATAATTCTCTCTTCCTGCAACACTAATCTCACATAGAGCTATTTCACATTATTGGTGGCCTGTCTTTACCCAGGGATTCTTAGCAGCCCCCCCCCCCCCCCCCCACTCCTTGCTTTGTCAAACTGCTACCTTAGTTTGGGAGCAAAGGAGCCTTTTGAGACTGGGGCCTTGGCTTAGATGTGTATTTGTGTATATCATGTTTGTTTGGTGGGCCTACCCTTCCAAGCTGGCCCAGTGCGGGCTGGACGGGGGGATTTTTATCAGAGCTCCAAATCCTAGGCTATTAATGGCCTTCTTGGGCTGAAAAATTAATGGGTGTGTTTTACCCATGGCTGGGGCTTGGTTGATGGGCGCAAGGGATGTCCACATATGGCAGTAGGCCTGCACGTCACATCTGTGGGGCCGAAAGCTGCTCTGAGATTCTGTACAGTTTTACCCCAGGCTGTGGTATACTCAATTACCATGGGTTGCCACGAGGAGGCACTGCGTCTTGATGAGGTAGAGGCACTGTTAGAGTCTTGATGAGGTAGAGGCACTGTTAGAGTCTTGGTGAGGTAGAGAGGCACCGTTTTTAGAGTCTTGTTGCGGTAGTGGCACTGTTACTATTAGAGTCTTGGTGAGGTAGAGGCACTGTTGGAGTTTTGGTGAGGTAGAGGCACTGCTAGAGTATTGATGAGGAAGAGGCACTGTTAGAGGCTTGGTGAGGCAAAGGCACTGTTACTATTAGAGTCTTGGTGAGGTAGAGGCACTGTTGGAGTTTTGGTGAGTGAGAGGCACTGTTAGAGTCTTGGTGAGGTAGAAACTCTTTTAGGATCTTGGTGTGTGTGGTAGTGGCACTGTTAGAGTCTTGGTGAGGTAGAGGCACTGTTAGAGTCTTGGTGTGGTAGAGGCACTGTTAGAGTCTTGAAGAGGTACATTTAGAGGCACTGTTAGAGTCTTAACCCTTTAGCACTCATGCCTTTTTTTAAAACAGCGTCATTACTCCTCAGTGCGCCATCGAAATTCACAAGTTTTTACTGGAGGATTTAGTTTTTTAAGGTCAGTTTAAATCAAAATTTGAGTGCATAAGTTAGACCGACCTTTAAAATGTGCTTTTTTTTCTCATTGTTTAACCTTTTAAAAAACACATTGTTTTTAAATGTATACATATTTGTTTGGATCAACATGTGAGCTTGTGGTTGTATTCATCAGTTCATGATACAAGTTTGATTGATTGATTGATTGATTGATTTTTATATTTTTTTTTTCCAAGGTAGGATTTCAGCCGTAAAGCTATGGCAGGTGTAAATGCTGATGTTCCTGCTCCAATGTATGTAACAGCACAACCCCAACAGCAAATGGTATGTGTTCCATACATGTTGACAGCTAAAGTATGTGTCACACATACTTAAAGAACCAATTGCATACTTACATGTTCATCACAGTGTAAATACCTCTGGGGAAGCATGTACTGCAGCTGTCTCAGCAAAACACTAATTAAACTATTGCATAACTCTTTCAATTTGTTATTAATTTACCCCCATCCTTCCACATAGTCCCATTCCATTGAATTTTACATCATTTCAAAGTATCAACTTAGAAAATACTACTCCCTCTCGTTTTTCTAATGTAAACAATTGAATTTCTTGTGTAACTACTCTTAGGTAAATCTATTGAAGTACATGAAATTAGCCAAACGCAAAAAATGATTCAATTAAATTTTTTTAGACCTGAGTATTGGTGTACTCCACAAGGACATCATTTACAGAAAGCTGTCAAACAGTTGCAAGCTTTAAAAAAGTCATCTTCACACACTTGTGGATTAGTGAAAAGAAGAAGGCACTCTTCCTTCAGCTGCAGTACACACGCTGACTCCTTGGGAGATGATTGAACTGTTCCGCTGATGATTGAACTTTGCCACAAATTCAGACATGACCTTGGTCCTTAAGCTTGAGCCAAGCTTGTGCCAAGTCTGCTTGCCTTGCAAAACTTTTGTCATGATTCAAACATTGTAACGCAGAGTACAATTATGTAGAAGTTTATCTTGAGTTAGAAACCAGGAAACTACAGGTATGCTGCTTTCATGTCTCATACACTACTGTACATGTACTAAACATAGATGAAGCCAGAAACCTCTGTACTTGCTATAAAGTGTGAGTCTCAAGTCTGAGTTTCAGCTTTAGCTGGTGTCTGTCTCAAAGCCCAACTCCAACTTGATGCAAGTGATTGGATTGTTAACTTGGATTTTGATGAGTTAAGTTTAGGACACAATGAAATTTAAAATAAACAAACATGCATGCCTTGTGCCCCCATATTGTTAAAGCACACTTTGTACTTTGTGCTTAAAATTTATAAAAATTTCTCATTATTTATTGCTTCTAAAGGTAACAAATTACAAGAATCAATTCAAAGATACATTATAAATTTGGTTTTGTGTGTTTGACAACACATACAATACATTGACTTCATAAACTTGTTCATTTGTTGATCAGATTACTGTACAGCTCCCTAGAAGCACTGGATGTTGCGATGTTGCACACTACAAGACCATTAGATCCATGGGGATTGTACAAGTTGTTTGCGGGGCCTGCTCTGCTGTCCTTGGTGTTGTCCTCTTATTGACTACTCCTTCTCTTGGATCAATTACTGGCTTCCCAATCTGGGCTGGCATTGGGGTAAGTGTTTCACTAGTCAGGAAAAAGTCATTTTGATAAAAAAATTATTAGACATTACTAACTGCCCAATAGCCCTGGAGAACCTTCATTTTCTTAAAAATACCACAGATATTCTGGATATCTGGCCATGTTTCCAGTGAAGACATCTTCTCCCAAGCTCTGTTATTAGAATAATGCCTGTTATTTCAGCAAATTAACATTCCTGAGTTAATTCTTCTTTCTGTTATTGGGGTTCCAACATCAACTTTTCTTCTTAAATCCATCAAACAAGTCAGCTGTAAATGCTCAAAAAAAACCCAATGTTTTGTTCTTTCTTTGCATATGCTCATATGTTGGCAAAGATTAGGCTCAGTGGACCATTGCCTTCTGGTGAAATTGTTCTGTTTTCTCTGCAAGTTTCCCTTACGTACAAAGCTCACTGAGACTTGAAACTTTGAAATCATTACTTAATTTGAAAGGGCTTTTAAAAACACAACCAGAGCTATAAAACACAAATGGTGTGCCTCAAATTCAAGTCACATTTATGGTCTGGATCAGAATAGTAGTAGGATCGTAATAGTAATAAAACAAAACCAGAACAGCTTTTTGTTCAACAAAAGGACAAACACTGATGTCTAGTCTGTTTTGTTTGTTATCAATCTTATGAAAATCAAATAACATAACATAGGTAAGTTGTTAATTTGTGACTAGCCTGCCGAGCTACATAATAAGCAAGTCTGACTTAAGTGGTGCTAGTGTTTCAATTGAGCACACTGATTGATTGATTGATTAATTGATTGATTGATTGATTTATTAATTTATTAATTGATTGATTGATCGATTGATTGATTGATTGATTGATTGATTGATTGATTGATTGATTGATTGATTGATTGATTGATTGATTGATTGATTGATTGACTGATTGATTTAATTGACTGATTGATTTAATTGACTGATTGAATGGGTAGTTTTATTCTATTTTGAAGGATAATGGTCTGGTTCAATGCAATGATGTCACTTGTTTTTACTATCTTGTTCAGTTGAATTATTGTTTGGTTTTTTTCAGTTGTATTTGGTTGCAGGAATTCTTGGCATTGTAGCTGCATCAAAGAAATCCAAGAGATTAGTGAGTAATTTTGATGGCTATCTTAACCCTTTAGAGCTCATGTACAAGTAAACATCGAGTTATGTACATATTGTTCTCCTTGAATATGGCATGGAAAGTGACAAGATTTTCTACTGTACCTAGAAATCCTGAGATAACTTTCGTTGTGATTAATTTTATGCATCACACAAGCTTGAATTATTTTGTAGAGGGTGAAATTATCATTTAAACATGTCGAATGATTTGCACAGTTGTTTTGTTTCTTTAATAATAAATAATAATAATAATAAGACTTATAAAGCGCATTTTCCAGAGATACAATGCGCTGCTAAAGAATGCTACAAAATTGTCAGTTTATGGGCCAGAAGAGAACAGATGCGTTTTTAATTTACACTTGAAAGTCTGGAGTGAGTTGATGTTGCGAATTTGATTTGGTAGTGAGTTCCAGCATCGGGGACCAGCAACTGAGAAGGATCGGTCCCCTGCCCTTTTGTACGTGCGAGGGATTGTTAGATTTTGGCTGGAGCGGAGGCCACTCCGGCCAGGTTTGTTGAGGTTTAGAGACTCTGTGATATACTGTGGAAGTACGTCATAGAGTGCTTTGTGCATGTTCACTGATGTTTTGAATGTGATGCGTTGTCTAACTGGTAACCAGTGTAATTGTTGGAGAAGATTAGAGGCGTGTGTGTATTTGGGTTGTGAGAAAATGATACGTGCAGCATTGTTTTGGAGCCTTTGTAGTCGGTTAATGTCAGCTTGCTTAATACCATTGAGGAGAGAGTTACAATAATCCAGTCTAGACAACACAAGGGCTCTGGCAGCGGCGTGGCATGTGTTTGTATCAATATATTTACGTATTTTGGAGATGTTTCTGATGTGATAGTTGATGGATTTGCATGTACTTGTGACATGTGCACTCATTGTCATGGAGCTGTCGAAAAAGACGCCTAAATTCCGCACAGTTTGAGATGGCTTAAATGTTTTGTTATTTTTGATGCCGAACTGATTTTGGAAACGACGCAGCATTGTGCTATGATCAAGAGTGTCAAACGCAGCAGACAAATCGAGCATAACTAAAAACATGGCTTTGTTACTGTCCAGTACCTTCAGAATGTCATTTTGAATACACAATAATGCTGTTTCGGTGCTGTGGTCGGCTTTGTAGGCTGACCATATTAAAGCTTTGAAGTTGGAAACATAAGACAGATCAACTAATATTAGGAAACATTGTTTGTGTACGACGTAAATGTTTGTTATAAGGAAAGTTGTGCACAGAAGATTGCTCAACTGTACTGTCGTCTCAAAGAAACAAACTGTTAAAAAAGTGATTGAAGAGAATATTCACAATGTACCTTTGTTGCTTCTATTACCTACAGAAGAGAATATTCACAATATACCTTTGTTGCTTCTATTACCTACAGATAACTTCTTACCTAAAACTTTCTCTTTCAAATTATGGTATTCCATATGTGTGGAAACACACCTGCAAGTTTATTGTGAAAGCAAGTACTGTCTCCATTACTGTGAAATATGTTGCACATAAATTACTCTCTGTACACACAGAACAACTACCATGACTACTCGTTGTGTGTTGAGTACATGCGTTGTTGGGAATTAGACCTCTGACCTTTGCCATGGGAGAAAAACAGCAAAACATTCTTACGGGGACCATGTGTAATTTTTGTATCATTGTAATATACTGAGATTGCTTTCTATCTACGGCTGTTTGATGCATTTCAATCGGATGTGTAAAACTCAAGATACAATTTGTAAAACTTCTCAGGTGGTTTGGAGCGGTTTCAGGATGAAAGGTTTCAAGTAAAGCGCAATTATGACAATTTACAAACCAGTGACTTTTTGCTTGTTCACCCACAACAAGTATTTAAAACATCATATCATTAACAGGATGAACTTCTGTACTCCTATAAAGCAAAAGAATTGAAAAGAGTACAATCAGATTCTTAACAATAAGTGCCATTGTAATGGTTGCATATTTTCTTAATATCATGCCAACAAAAAAGACATTTTGATAGTTTCAAAAACGAAATAATGACAATATGGCTGATTTAAATGCTTTATTTTAAAATGATGGTTTCAAGGTTGGAGTTGTGGACAATTGGTTTCTAATAAGATGCTTAAAATTATGGTATGCTAATGTTTTAAAACATCAGTTTATTATGGGTTTTTGTTGTTGATATCAAGTTTGCTAATTTCTTACTTAGAAATGGTCTGTTAAGCAAGTAATTTTGTTTGTCTTCAACTGATCTATACTGCTGAATTTCACGATTGAAAGTCTGGCATGATGACTTTGCAAAAGTCAACCTTTCCTTATGTGCATATGAATCACTATGTTTATGCACATTATTTTGCATTGCGGCAATATGTCAAGCATTTTTCCACTGACCATCAGCAGACAGCACACAGTACGCCGAGTCCACAATTTATCTTGAACAAAAGACTTGCATTAGACAACTTTAACACATACGACTTTTATTGTGGTTTTGGTTATCAGGTGCTGGCTTTCATGGTAATGAGTATTATAGCTGCTGTTGCTGCAGGGGCTGCAGTCATCCTACACCCAATCTCTGCAGCTTTTGGACCTCTGTATTATAATAGAGGATATGTGAGTCAAACCAATTTGTTCTGTGGTAATTATTGTAATAGTGTGATGAAGCTCTTGAGTTCAATCATTTTGAAACCTTTTAATGTACAGTTACTTTTATTTCCCATCAGATGACAAATGCTGCATGTGACTTAACAATAACATTGGTTGCACTGGTTGAGCTCATTATTGCTATCATTGGTGCAAGTATGACATGTGGAGCACTGAGAAACAATCAAAGTGTGGTATGTATTGACTCTTATTATTATGGAGGAATAAAGAATAAATTTACTTTACTTGACATTTCCTGTTGAGTGCAAAAGTGTTTTTCAGCTTAAATTTCTACTTGATTTGGTGTCTTCATAACACCCATCGTAACACCCCTAGTCAGGTCAAAAATTAATTAGTGTTAATTTTTGCATCGGGGATAAAGAAGATAATTTGTTTTTTACCTTATACCGATGTGCATTGCTAGAGCAGATGTCTTACCACTAGACCACTGAGCTAGCCCGATGGCTAGAGGCAGTTCCAATCCTTAGCACCGGGTACAGCAACGATAAATAGATGCTAATTTTTTGCATCGGGGATAAAGAAAAATAATTTGGTTTTTACCCTAACACCGATGTGTGTTAAGCACTGTATACTTGGTACTTTCTGTAGAAGAAAACCCACAGGCAAATTACTTGGGTGGGATTTGAACCGATGACCCTTGCATTACTAGAGCAGATGTCTCACACTAGACTATTCGAGCTAGCGCGAAGGCTAGAGGCAGTTCGAATCATTAGCAGCCGGTGACGCAACGATTTAAGAGATGTTCATTTTTGCATCGGGGATAAAGAACATAATTAGTTTTTTACTTTTACACCGATGTGTGTTAAGCACTGTATATTCAGTATTTATACAAGTCCTGTGAAAAAACAATCCACACGAAAATCACTTGGGTGGGATTTGCATCCACGACCTTTGCATTGCTAGATTAGATGTCTTACCACTAGACCACTGAGCTAGCCCGATGGCTAGAGGCAGTTCCAATCCTTAGCAGCAGGTACAGCAACGATAAATAGATGTTATTTTTTGGATCGGGGATTAAGAATATAATTTGGTTTTCACCCTTACACCGATTTGTGTTTTTTTGTTTTTTTTGTCACAGAACTCGGGTAAGTACTGAGTATACAGTGCTTAACACACATCGGTGTTAGGGTAAAAACCTAATTATTTTCTTTATCCCCGATGCAAAAAAATTGCATCTATTTATCGTTGCTGTACCTGGTGCTAAGGATTCTAACTGCCTCTAGCCATCGGGCTAGCTCGTTGGTCTAGTGGTAAGACATCTGCTCTAGCAATGCAAAGGTTGTGGGTTCTAATCCCACCCGAGTGCTTTGCCTGTGGATTTTTTTCTACAGAACTCTGGTAAGTACAGAGTATAAGTTGCTTAACACACATTGTTGTAAGGGTAAAAAAACTATTTATATTCTTTATCCCCGATGCAAAAATTAACATCTATTTATTGTGGTGGTACCAGCTGCTAAGGATTCGAACTGCCTCTAGCCATCAGGCTAGCTCAGTGGTCTGGATCTGTACTACTTAACACTCCTGGTGGAGTCAGGTTGGGTGCGCGCATGAAGATTCTCAGTAATGCTGGATGATGTGCTCGGAGTAGCTGCTTTGAAGTCTTTGTTGTATTAGACGGTAGTAAAATTGTACGGTAGTTTGTTCCAGTCTTTAATGGTGTTAGGTAGAAAACTAAATTTGTAGCAGTCCTTGTTGGTTCGGATTGTTTGGTAGCAGTTGGAATGAAGGTGTCGTGACAGACGTTGGATCGGCTGAAGGAGGTCCTCTACTGGTAGGGCAATGAGTTCCTGTCTTGCTTTGTGGGGTATGGAGAGCCTGCTGGTAGTTCTTCTGTCCTTTAAGGTGTTCCAGAGTTTAAGTCCTTGAGGATTTTAGTGATGTTACTATGACGTGAGTAGTCGTTTACTACAAATCTGGCAGCCCTGTGTTGAACCTGATCAATTTTATTGATGAGAACCTGTGTGTGGATCCCAAACAGAAGATGAATATTCAACTAAGGGACGGACCAGAGTAAGATAAGCGTTATCTTTGATGTGTTTAGGACAAGAGTAGAAACCGAGAGATCTATTAGCGGATGAAGTAATTTTGCGAATGTGCTTATTCCAGGAAAGATTGTTGGTAAGTTCAACTCCAAGATAAGTATGACGTTCCATTGTCTCTAGTGTAGACTGGCCTAGGGTGTAGTCACAAAGCATGAGATTTCTTGAGTGAGTCATCCGCATGACAAAGCATTTTTTGGCATTAAAGTGCATCTGCCAATCCTCTTGCCACTGTACAAGGGTGTCAAGGTCGTCTTGGAGTTTTTCCTGGTCGGAACTGTTTAGGATGTTTCTGTAGACCACGCAATCATCGGCAAAAAGCCTAACCTCTGATGTGATGTTATGAGGAAGATCGTTGATGTAAACGAGGAGGTCCAAGCACATCTGTCCAGGCCAAGTTTTCACCCCCGACTACGACCCTTTTTTTACGGCACTTGAGAAAATTAGAAATCCAAGTTATAAGTTTTGTTTCGAATGCCATATCTATCTAATTTGAGTAAGAGCCGGTTGTGGGGGGACAGGATCGAATGCTTTTGAAAAATTCATTATTACCATATCAATTTGGGATCTTATGTTGAGGGATGAAGCGAGGTCATTAACAGTAAGCAATAACTGGAATTCACATGAATGTTTCCTGAACGCATGTTGTCTACGAGTAATAACGGAATATTTGTCAAAGTGATTCATAATTTGAGAGTGAATGATATGTTCTAAGACTTTACAACATATGGAAGTTAATGAAATGGGCCTGTAATTGGAGGCAAGAGAACGATCACCCTTTTTGAAAATAGGTGAGATATTAGCACTCAGCCAGGAGGATGGTAAGCAACCAGTGTCTAGAGACTTTTGGAATATCAAACATAATGCAGGGGCAACCTCATCAGCCGCCATTTTCAGAATCTGGGCCGGTAAACCATCAGGGCCGGTAAACCATCGGGGCCATGGCCTTGTTAGGATTAAGGTTTTGTAACAATTTGACAACTCCGTCCAAAGAAATATCAAAATCGGGCACAGATGGAACTTTGCTTGGTGAAGTGGGTGGTAATGTATCATTCTCTTGTGTAAAGACTTCACTAAACTGGTTATTAATGATTTCAGCTTTCTAAAGGTTGTTGGATTCAAGTCTACCATTTCTTTTCAGGGAAGGGACTCCTGCAGAGTCACATTTAAGACTTTTGACAAAGGACCAGAAAAGTTTTGGTGAATCAGTGCAGATGGAGTTGACATTGCCTGTACGACTTTCTTGTTTCTTTGCGAGTCAATTTATGCTGAGCTCGGAAATTTTCAAAGGAGTCTTATCTAGGTTTTTTGCGCCATCTATTTTATGCCCTTTGTTTCTTTCTATGATCATGCGAGCTGGGACATGGGCATCAATGACATCTTTGATTTTGTTTTCAAACTCAGCACACATATTATCAACAGAACTATTTGAGCTATCCTTGGTGGAAAAATACATGTAGGTACTGAACTTCTTGAGCTCAGATTTAATAGAGCCAACATCTGCTTTATGATAACTGTAAACTTTCCTAGGTGTTCATCTGATAACTACATGTGTATGGGTGTAGTATTCACAACTATCACTGGGATCTCGTCATGGTCTGACAGGCCGGAAATCAAACTGGATTTATGGACAAGAGTTGGGTTGGTAGTCAAAAAGAGGTCCAGGATGTTATTAATTCTAGTGGGCTCAGTCACCATTTGTTCAGCCCATACTCGGCACAGATATCCAACATATGTTTGGATAAGCCAACATACTGGGAGCCAGTCACCCAGGGAGGGCTAATCCACACTTGGGAGATTGAAATCTCCTGGGTAGATTTGGCAGTTTTTGTTATTACTAGCTTTCTGAAGAGACTCACGTAATTGATCAAGATATTCAATTGTGCACCCGCACTTGTGCAACCGATAAAAGGAGCAAATTACTCTGCTTGGCACCTTGGATCTCAATTGAAACCCAGACTGTTTCACAGTCTGAATCAAGGTCAATACGATGGGTAGCTATGAGGTCATTCTTGGTAGCTATAAGGACCCCACCCTTATCAGGACCAAAACTCCTATCCTTCCTAAAAACAGTGTAGTTAGGAGGGAACAGTTCACTGCTGTAATAAACTGAATCTTTAAGGTGAGTCTCAGACCCAATGATGATATCTGGGTCAATATCTTGAATACAAACACTCGGTTCCGCAGTTTTTGAGCGGAGACCCTGAAAATTAACAACCAAGATTTTCAGGTTGTTTCTAATTGGTTTAGAATTTGGTCTTAGAAGCTGGTGAAGACGATGAATTCACTGCAAATACTCTCGGCATCAGGGGATTGGAGACTAGCAAAACTGTTAGATAATTCAATATCTGACTTGGAAAAAAGGGAACTAGAAAAATTTGGGATACCACAATGGCACAAAAACCGGGTGAAATTGCTACTATCAGCGACATTTTTATACACTACTATAGTTCATATCCATGCATTCAGTGGTAAGACATCTGCTCGAGCAATGCAAATGTCGTGGGTTCGAATCCCACCCAAGTGTTTTACCTGTGGATTTTTTTTCCAACAGAACTCGGGTAGGTACTGAGTATATAGTGCTTAACACACAACGGTGTAGGGTAAAAAACAAGTTATATTCTTTATCCCCGATGCAAAAATTAACATCTATTTATCGCGGTACCCGCTGCTATGGATTCGAACTGCCTCATTGGGCTAGCTTGGTGGTCTAGTTGTAAGACATCTGCTCTAGCAATGCAAGTGTCTTGGGCTCGAATCCAACCCAAGTGTTTTGCCTGCAGAATTTTTTTCACAGGACTGGGGTAAATACTGAGTATACATTGCTTAACACCGGTGTAAGGGAAAAAAACAAATTCTTTATCCCCAATGCAAAAAATTAACATCTATTAAATCGTTGCCGAGTATACAGTGCTTATCACACATCAGTGTAAGGTAAAAACCAAATTATAAGGTCAAATAGTATTGAGTGAAATGTTTTGCTTCTGTCCCCAAAAGCACTACTTAGATGTATTGATGAAACTTGGTCACACCCACCACGATATGAATAGTTCCCACCTACTTGAATAGTCATGCCATCTCAGTGTTATGTGTTGGCTGTCATCTGTCAAATAGTATGTTTTTATGGGCATTTCTGTCCTACATAAGTTGCTTTCTTTCATTTGCCTCGTTCATTTTGCAATGCATCATGTCAAAAGATCATTTGTTGTTTAAGGTTTACATCAATGTAATCTGGTACTCTGTTATAAGGAGTTGTTTTCATTGTAATAGGTTCAGTACCAAGCTGCTCCAATGCAAGTTGTTGGGATGAATTATCTTCCCCAAGCCATGTACACACAGCAGGTGCCTCAGCCTCAGTATATAGCAGGCCCAGTTCAAGGTGTCCAAGGAGCACAACAGGCAGGTATGTACATGTATGTATAATGTACATCAAATCAGACCTACTCTATGTCATGTACATGCATGTACATGTACTTGCATGTAAAGTGCACAATGTTGTGTTTTTCATTGGTTACATTTTTTTTAAAGTACTGTTAATGCATAGTAGTAACCCAAGGCCGACTCTGAATCTATTCTCTATACTTAGAGAGTACTGTGGCAGTCAGTGAGATAGTCATATAATACTGGGTGATTTGGGTAGATCAATTGCCAACTCTTTACTAAGAGCATGTCCACTGGGTGATTTGGGTAGATCAATTGCCAACTCTTTACTAAGAGCATGTCCATGAAGTGTGAGAATATAACTGTGATGGAAATTGTTATTAGGTATAATAGAAACTATGTATTTCTTGTTAATGATGTTTTGATTGTTTGTTCTTTCTAGGTGCTTTTGGTGTCAGTCCTCCACCTGCTCAACACACAGCTGGAGGTGAAGAGAAACTCCCTATTGATCCACCACAGTACCAAACTCCCTATTGATCTACCACACAAACATTTACATGACAAACTGCAATGGCACATTCTTCACTAAGTAAACATACATCATGACAAACTGCAATGGCAGGCAGTCTTCACTAAGTAAACATACATCATGACAAACTGCAATGGCAGGCAGTCTTCACTAAGTACACATACATCATGACAAACTGCAATGGCAGGCAGTCTTCACTAAGTACACATACATCATGACAAACTGCAATGGCAGGAAGTCTTCACTAAGTACACATACATCATGACAAACTGCAATGGCAGGAAGTCTGGTAACACTGAAATCAAGATGTGTTACATGCATCTGTACCCAATCAGTTACTTTTTTAAATAATAAGCTGGCAGAAGTCGTAGTTGCGCAATAGTTTACAGCACATGCTATGTATGCACACAATGTATTTAGTTTAAAGTGCAACAGGATTATTGTGTTTTACTTTGAAGCAGAGCACTTTTGAATAACAAGACTATTTCAAGACACACCGAGTGTTTACACACATGTAATTGTAAATGTTTTTATGTTACAAATATAGCATGATTCTACATGAATTACTGCGTAGCTGTACTTAGTGAGAATAAAACCTCATGTTCGAAGTAATAATTATAAGAAAATATATAGTAAGAAGTTACTCAGTTATAATGAAGATGTGTTGTAAGAATGTAGTCCATCAGTCATATGCTAATACATGTAGTGGGAGAGCTTTGGATACATCCAATAGAACTGTACAAATGTGTACTAGGCTTAGTATACCTTATTACTTTTACCGCACACGAACCATCTGGCAAGGCTTTCCACAGAATGTTTCCAAAGTCAATTAACCATGTACATCTGGTTTGTAGTTCCTAAGCACTGATGAAAGAACCACAAGTGTAAGGAACATTCCAACATTAGAAAAAACAATTACTAAACTCGTGGCGTGTCATGGCCGAGCGGATAAGAACACCGGACTCAAGCCCTGGTGTTTCAGATCAGCAGAGTGTGGGTTCGAGTCCCAGTCGTGACACGTGTGTCCTTAAGCAAGACACTTAACCATAATTGCTTCGTCCTTCGGATGGGACGTAAAGCCGTTGGTCCCGTGTGTTGTGTAATGCACGTAAAAGAACCCAGTGTACTTATCGTAAAGAGAAGGGGTTTCGCCCCGGTGTTCCTGGTTTGATCGGCAGCATATTGCGCCACAGCACCTTGTAAACCATTACATGATGCTATAAGAAAAAGGTCTCATACTTCAAAAACGTAGCTCCACATACCTTGCAGGAAAAAATACTGAGCGCTTTGTTTCGCCCCTAAGGGTGTGATAAAAAGCGATATATAAGAACCAAGTATTATTATTATTATTATTATAGTTTGATATTCAACCAATTTCGTAGGCGGCCAAAAATATGCCACCAGAAATAAAACAATTTATGCAAAATCAATCAAAGACTTGAGTTGGCTGAGTCAAAGAGTTGGCATAGTGACTACATGACTTAACCTCAGATTCATCATCAACACCTTAGTTGGTAACACTGTATGCTGCATGTTAAACAACTCTATATACTTCTCATGTTATTGTTATAACCAAACTGCTATTGTGAAACGCTCAGTCCATATATTTTGTTACGCTTTTAAGATAGCAATGAACAGTTGTTCGGTCTGTAAAGCACTTTTAGCTGTTGCTTTTGAGAAATACCTATTGATATTCAGAAAGTTATGTATGTTTTTTTATATTTTTTAAAAATATATAATGCTCACTTATTCATCAATAAGATAGTACCAATCCTTTAACAAAATACATGAACTGAAATACTGTCAATGTTAAGGAAATAGCACGTGAAGACCTCTCAAATCAATGTTGATCATAAGCCAAACATGCTCATACCAAATAAATAAAAGTAGACATTTGTATATGCACCATGTCTGTCAAAAAGACACTCCTGGCACATAAAACAGCCAGTTACAAAGCTCAGTCAAAGAGAGTAACAATATGTGATATCTTGTCAGAGAAGGAGCAGGAACTAGACCCATACCTCACTTTAACCATTCTTCTAATTATTTTTGAAAATGTGACAATATTAATTGTAGCGAGTCATATGCAAGTTTCAAACTCGCGGAGCCAAAAATGCGACTAACAAAGGTCTGTGAAATTTGCACGCTCATCTTTATGGCATCTTCTTGTGACTCAGTAAGGTCAGGTTATGTTTAAATCACACGTTTAACCATGGCCTTGTGAACTCCTCTCGACTAATCAGAGTGAATTAACTGTCCCAGGTATTTATGAATGCTTTTATTAACGAGTAATACAATGTAAGATTTTTAAATGTTTCTCTGTTTAAGTCATCAGGGGTGTGGGTTGGAATCCGGGTCATGACACCAGTGTCCTTGAGCAAGATACTTAACTATGAGGTACCTACGAGGGTAGAGGTTGATATTTTGTTTGAAAAAGCTTTATACTCCCCAGGGACCAGAGAAAGATTACAGGGACATTATTGGCCTAATGACCAGGACATGAATGTATAGCGCATTGATACATTATTGTAAAATGTGCTATATACAAGTACATTATGAAAACTGAAGATAATTTGAAATTTACTCTCTGAGCTGTTTTTTTATATTTTGTTGTAATGTAACCAAGGCTGTTCCTGAATTTAAATGCAAATCTTGTATCAGAGTGTTAATAAAATACTAATAAAATTTGCATGTTTTTGCATTAAATTGTGTCTCAAGTTTATTCCTAGTGGTTTATTACTTGATATCTGATATAAAAAGTCGCATCCCCTTGTATCGTATACTTGGGTGTGATCCCTTCCCTGGCTACACGGCAGTTTACTGTTGAATGGCTTCTGACTGGCACCTTCCAAACAAAGATATTTACAAAATAGGGAGACCGCCAACACAGGGCTAGATGATAGCTCAGTAGAGCGCCGGCACGTTAATTTTTTATTATTATTATTATTATGGTTTATTAAAAACTCTGCTCATTGCAGCCTACCGGCTGAATTACAAGACAGGTTACAATATATATATATCTAGAGGTCATTGGTTCAAATCCCTCTCTAGTCAATTTTTCTTTGTTCAACCCAAAATCAAGTTAATTCTGTGAATCTAGAAGATGTTTTTTTCATAATCGCACAATCTTGCACACAAACATGTACTTTATTTACACACTTTGGTACATTCATTTTTTAATGCAAGGATAACATTTTATTTCCCTTTAATTCAGGGATACCTGAAAGTGTCCTTTTAAACCATACTATTGTTTTTATGTGTTCAGTGTATCAGTAAAGTTGCAGTTTTTCTATTATTATTATTTGTAAAGTCTGTTTTATGTTGTCACACACACATATGTATATACACTAATACTTTTGTTTTGCATGTCTAAAACCATCAAAATAAACAAAATTTAAAATAAACATTACATAAGTAAACAACAGTTAAAAAAATAGCAGTACATGTACCCCCACTAAATCACAATTAATCGTTCAATAAAAGAATTTCACTGGGATTGAAACTGTTGCAAGTACAGTTAGAATCAGCTCTTATTGTTCTATATCGCTTACCATCGATTCAAATAAATCATTTGCAGGGTGACAAAATTGACCTTGATTTCTTTAGGGCACGTGACGCTATGATGCTACACGATTGAGGCATTTTCAGTCATCTGCCGTGGTGTTGCAGTACCAGACAGTGATCGAGAGTGTCAAAACATTGTTAACCAATGCCCAATAAAACTTCACCAACAAATCCTGGCTGACACAGAAACTCCTCAACCTAAGGAAGAACAGTTGTTGCTGGGCTTTTTTAGCAATGGAATCAACAAGAGTCGCCCATTTCAGATCGTTTTATATATTAATTTTTTCTGGATTTCTTATTAAGTCCACAATAATGTCCTTAGTCTTTTGGCAATTTAATTCCAAGTTGTTTTCCTGACACCATTGAACTAAATAATTAACTTCATCATGATATGAGGATTCATCCTTAGGACAAGACTGATGATCCAAGAGATGGGACTGCAAAGAAGTGAATCAGCACAAAACTACACAAAGCAGTATCTGCAGAGGAAAGTCTCTCTGGTACATGTAGGTATCAACTGGTGAGAAATCAGACAGCATCATCACAGAGGTCATCACCACTCTAAATATTTACTTCTTTTTTTCCTCCTGTTTTTCCCCTTTTCTTTAATTACTTCTCTTATCCTTCACATGCAAAGGCAGTTAAAACATACAATTGAAATACATAGGGTGTTGAATTACACTAAGAATACAATGTTATTATCTTTAAACAAAATCATCTCCTATGGCTTACATAAAATCTGTTCCCACTTCATAAATACACTGTACATCAACTGTAAAGTCTTGCAAATGGTTCATAAGAACCATTTGCAAATGAATGAGCTGAATTTGTCCTTGTCTGCTGTATGACTGGTAATAAGCTTGATATGACCAAACTCTTAGCAGTAGTATGCTGATGCATTGGAGTTATGTCAGAAAGACATAAAGCTCAAAGGATGTAAGGTAACAGTAAAGTTAAACGTTGAATACTGGACCTGCCATGTCATTGCTCAGGAGCGATCCTCGGGTAGCTTATTGAAATCGGTGTTTCATGACTCAGCATCAGGCCCACTAATTTAAATCTTGGACATCAGTTTTGTTACTAAAACGCACTAACTGCATGCATTCAATATATTGGTCTTTGGTTTAAGGTCATTTACTTTTCATCATGACATCTGTTTTCAGTTGCACGTTCCAATCTGTACAATTTGCAGACATTTTGAACACTGGGTATCTTTGTGTAGATCTGTACCATGAAGTCCATGTCCATTTCAATTGACGTTGGCTGGAACTGTAAGATTAAATGAGAAAGACTTATCAAGATTTGACAGAGCTTGCATATGTTCAATTAGCATAAATACCATCAGGATAACCACTTAAACATGTCTCACTTTGTTATTTTTTGAAGGCGGATAAGCTAGCCACCACTCGGTAGGTAGTAGAAACATATTTAGTTGATGTTATTTGAGCATATCATGATAATTATAACATGATCGATATTAAATTTGGGGTTGAACAAAGACAAATTAACAAGAGGTGGACTGTGACCTCCGGATTAACGTGCCGGAGATCGCAGGCTGAAGTACCTACGCTCTCGTCAAGTTTTCTTGGTTCAACCCAAAATTTTCCCCATCAGTTTCCCTTGTGGTTTATTACTTGATATGATCAATATTTGTTAACATTTTCTGATACCTTTCTAAAAATAATTCCTTTTTTCAAACAATGCAGTCTTAATTAATGTACGCTGTAGACATACCTCAAACCATAAGCCATCAAGGTCAACCATTTTAAGTAATTGACCTGTTTGATTACAATGAATTCCAAGCCTTCCTTCTAACATGGCAGATGATTGGTTAGGAACATCCATTACTTCTTGTGTTGCATAAGATAACAATAGAAAGTCCAGCTCCGAGTCATAATTTATGTCACTGATTCTCTGCAATAACAATGGAAGGATTAATCACAAGGCTGCAGTTCTACACATCTCAAGCATAACAGTCGATAAAAGCCAAAGAAAATTCAACCATATTAATCTTGATATGCCAGAGCAAAGGACAATCAGACAAAAATTCAGGTTTTTTTTCTGAATTACCTTTTTGAAGAAAGCTGTGAAATAGTTCATCTCTCCACTAGGTGAAGTTGTGCTACATGTAGCAGAGGGGACATACAATTTAAGCAATGAACTAGTAGTCCTGGCAGCAAATATGGATTATTCAATTAGGTTGTACTTGCACAATGGACTTTGTGTCACACGTAAAATAAGTACAATACTCACACTTTTATTTGAAAGACTGTTGCTCCAATTGAACATGCTGTTTTGTTTGACTGTTCTCCCTGATCGTGTTATCAAGATGCTATCCTCTTTATCTTCCTCAGCCATGTCAACATCAGGAGGTTGTAACCGATATGCCACACGTAACTCACTCTTACCATCATCTCTTGTATGAAATGTGCTCACACTGACAACAAATATCAGAAAATCATTCATTACAGGAATTGTCCCAAGGTCTAACCTTTAACAATGGTTAGGCTATGATGTATATACCCCAATTGCAATAATTGATTTGACTTACGTAAATTCACAATCACCGAGTTGCACAATCCTTTGAGAATCATCAAAATGAAAAAAGGCAGTTGTAGGGTTTAATGAATGAGAATCCACTTCCAAGGGTCCACTTTCAACCTGTTTATGTCACAAACAAACAAACAATGTCCCAATTTTAGAATGAAAACTATATATAATGTAGAGTCCCAAAATTAGGACTTTCTAAGGTATAAGGTTACCAAACAAACTACAATGTACTATGTTGTTTGTACCATTTGTGACTGGCATTCTGCTAATTTCTGCTTGAAGAAGAAATTTGTTAAGCATTTTTTTCTGCTTAAGCAGCTCAATGAAATTGGGCCCATATCTTTACTGGGTTTATCTACCTAATTCTATTACATAACACTTCGTACAAGTCAAAGAGGGGTTGCATTCCTTTCCATGTGCCAGGCATGCGGTCACACAATTACTTTAAAGAAAAGTATTGTCATGGTAATAAGACCATGTCGGATGAGGTATATAAGCCCCGGTTGGAAGGAGTCAATCATCTTTTCTTAGTGTGAAGGCATAGCGGTTATTTCAAACTGGTGCAGTTTGTTAAATAAATTATGAATACTGACTCGTCTGGTTCAGACGATATTGCTGTAATAATGCAGCCTTCAGGTAAAACTCCTGGCCGGGAATTTGATTCCAGACTTCAAGAAAACGCTGAAGATATCAAGAAGTTGTCTTCCTCTATAAACACCATCAAAGAGATGATGACATCCATGGTACAATCCCGTGAAAACTATACCGGACGTGCGATGCACGCCGGCCCAAGCACGCAAGATGATCACTCATCGCCCCTCGAGGTCACAGCTCAGTATGATGATATATTTGAGAACGAGCTTTCTGGTCTCGTTTCATCTGGCAACACCGCTTTCGACCCAACTGAAACCGAGTTTGATCTGATCAGTGTTCTGGCAGAAAATCAGCCGATAAACGAAACAAATACCGATTTCGATATTCTCCCGAGTGGAGATATTTACAATGAAAGCGAGGCTAAGGGCCCGGAGGTGTTTGCAAACTTAGCAGAGAGAGCTGTTAAAGCCGTAACTCTGCCCATCAAAAAAGAAACTTACGCAAAAATTGCGGACAAATACAACACACCATCCAATGCGGTGGCCGTTTCGGCACCGAGAATAGAAAGTGAACTATGGGGAACTATTCCCGCAACAGCCAGATCAAAGGACGTTGCTTTGCAACAAATCCAAAAACACATCATCAAAGGTTTAATACCTTACATGAATATTCTTTCAGAATTGCGTGATGCCACAAAATCTGGTCGTGCAGTTGACGTTGATAGAGTAAAAAATTTGGCTTTGGATGGTATTACCCTTGCTGGGAACGCCTCGTTTGAATTAAGTTTAAAACGAAGAGAAGAACTAAAACATGTTCTTAACCCAATGTACCGGGGCCTGTGTTCACGCAGTACCCCTATTTCTGAAATGTTGTTTGGTAAAGATATAAACACTACAATGAAACAGGTAGCAGAGGCTTATAAAGCTGGTAAAAAATTGACTGCAGGCGAGGCCAAAAATCAGCCATATCGCCGTTATGTGCCCTATAACCAGCACAGGAGTACAACCGCAAACCGCGGATATACTGACAGAAGCAGACGATCTTGGCGTCCCTCTGGAAGTTCCAGAGGACACTATCACTCAACCCAGTATCAAGGACGAACGTCCTGGGCACAACGGGCTTCAAACAAGCCTTCGACTTACTTGGGTTTTGTGCTTGACTCAAAATCAATGACAATACATGTTCCACGAACCAAAGTGAACAAAATGAAATCTGCAGGCAAACTATTGCTTTCGAAAACGACGACCATCCGCCAATTTGCACAATTTATAGGGTTAATTATTTCGACCTTTGATGCATTTCCACAAGGAAAACTACATTACCGGAATTTGGAAGTGGCAAAAGTAGAATCGCTGCAGACTAACTTTGACAATTTTGATGAAAAAATGTTGATTAACTCATCAATTACTGATGAAATTCAGTGGTGGTTATCTGTTCCCCATGATGATTTCAAAAGTCATATCAAATTACCACCCATTGATCTGGTTATCTCCACAGATGCGAGTAACTTTGGTTGGGGAGCGTTCTGTGAAACAGACAACTCCTATGCACGGGGTAAGTGGTCAGAAAACCACAATGGAACACATATCAACATTCTTGAACTAATAGCTGTACAGAACGCATTGAAAAGTTTGTGTACAAACTTCAAGAATGGACACATTCTTATCAAATCAGATAACAGCACGGCTGTGTCTTACATCTCAAAAATGGGAGGAACCACTAGTTCCCTAAACCATATTACTTATATTATTTATGGTTGGTGTTCGCACAGGAATATTTACCTGTCGGCAACACACATTCCGGGGAAAACGAACGTAACGGCAGACTATCTTTCACGAAAAGAGTCCAACAAAGAAATGAACCTCAACTCATGTATATTTGAAGACATTTTAAAACTCACGTTCCATCCTGACGTTGATCTCTTTGCATCCAA
Source organism: Leptasterias polaris (assembly GCA_037783415.1). Taxonomy (NCBI): domain Eukaryota; kingdom Metazoa; phylum Echinodermata; class Asteroidea; order Forcipulatida; family Asteriidae; genus Leptasterias; species Leptasterias polaris. The sequence continues at coordinate 2,531,450 of JAZGTN010000202.1, forward strand.
TGCAAATCAAAAATTGAGTCGTTATGTTTCATGGAAAAACGACCCATACGCATGGGCCATCGACGCCTTTACAATTTCATGGTCACATATGACTCCTTATATTTTCCCTCCATTTTGTTTGCTTCCCAGAATCTTGGACAAAGTTTCCAGGGACAGCTCACCGAGGTGCATTGTAATCGCCCCCTTGTGGCCAACCCAAGCGTGGTTCCCACAACTACTGGCAATGTGCACCGCAAGACCAATCCTCCTACCACAAGGAGCCCTCAACCAACCTCAACAAATCCCGTCTCTCTGGATCATCTCCGGCGACGATGGCAGTTGCAGGGACTATCGGATGACGCTTCCAAGCTCATCACAAACTCTTGGCGACAAGGCACTGAGAAACAATATGAATCAGCCTGGAAATGTTGGGCTAGCTGGTGCGGTAGAAGGAAAGTTGATCCATTTACACCGGCTATACACGACATAGCTAACTTCTTAGCACATGAACATTCACTAGGAAAGTCCTACTCGACCTTAAATTTGTACAGGTCAGCCTTATCATCGACTGTCCCCTCGAAAGGAGGGCACCAAGTGGGTCAACACCCCCTTATTGTTCGTTTGCTTAGGGATATATTTAATTCTACTCCACCAAAACCAAAATACTCATCAATGTGGAATGTATCCACTCTCCTCGATCATATTAAGAAATTACCAGAGAATAATTATCTTACCTTACTCAATCTGAGTGAAAAATTATTGGCCTTATTGGCACTTGTATCGGCCCAGAGAACTCAAACTCTCGCTGCATTAGATTTACGTTACTTTAACTTTTCTGACGAGAACTGCAGCATTACGGTAATGGAACTACTCAAAACAAATTGCCCGAAGAAGGGAATTAAAAACAAAAAAATAGTTTTGCAAAGTTTCAGGGAAAACCCAAAATTATGTGTTCTTTCAGTTTTGAGAGAATATCTTTCTCGCACAGATAAGCTAAGAAGCTCCTCAAGCGAAAGTAAACTTTTTATTTCCACACGAAAGCCACACAAGAAGGTGACTACTGGAACTTTAGCAAGATGGATGAAAAATATTCTTAAAGCTGCTGGAATAGATACAGATATGTATACAGCTCATAGTTTTCGAAGTGCATCAACCTCGACAGCCTTAGCTCATGGTGTATCGCTACAGGACATTATTAATACTGCAGACTGGGCAAATGCCAGTACTTTTGTAAAGTTTTACAAAAAACCTTTAGAGCAACCAACCTTTGCTTCCTCTGTCCTACAATCGAGCTGAACACACAGTCAGGCAAACGCCTTATTTTCAGTATATAGGGGCCTAATCATGATATATATTTGACTTTATCTGCTCTAAATTTGAGCTGATTACCAAGTAACAATCGAGCTGAACAACACAGTTAGGGAAAACGCCTTGTATTCAGTATATAGGGGCCTAATCATGTTATTATATTTGACTTTATCTGCTCTAAATTTGAGCTGATTACCAAGTAAGGCAGACGCCTTTCTTTTCTTTTTTCAGTATAATCATCCTATCCGTATGATTGTGTCCTCTGTAAGAGGTTTGTTAACGAACAAGATGACAATTTATGTTGTTTTTTGTTTGTTTTTGTTTTCCTTGATACAAGGTTGTTATTATTAAAGATACCCTTCCTTATGGAAGGTTATCACGATGTGATCTACACAATAAAAGTACTCCTAATCATAAACACATATTGGTGTATATTGACCATCACTTATTTTGGTGTATATTGACCATCACTTATTTTGGTGTATATTGACCATCACTTATTTTGGTGTATATTGACCATCACTTATTTTGGTGTATATTGACCATCACTTATTTTGGTGTATATTGACCATCACTTATTTTGGTGTATATTGACCATCACTTATTTTGGTGTATATTGACCATCACTTATTTTGGTGTATATTGACCATCACTTATTTTGGTGTATATTGACCATCACTTATTTTGGTGTATATTGACCATCACTTATTTTGGTGTATATTGACCATCACTTATTTTGGTGTATATTGACCATCACTTATTTTGGTGTATATTGACCATCACTTATTTTGGTGTATATTGACCATCACTTATTTTGGTGTATATTGACCATCACTTATTTTGGTGTATATTGACCATCACTTATTTTGGTGTATATTGACCATCACTTATTTTGGTGTATATTGACCATCACTTATTTTGGTGTATATTGACCATCACTTATTTTGGTGTATATTGACCATCACTTATTTTGGTGTATATTGACCATCACTTATTTTGAGTGCTTTGAACATGCAACCCCTCTGAAGACTTGTACGAAGTGTTATGTAATAGAATTCTAAAATTATGTGAATAATATGAAATATAATTTGAATTCTATGAATAATAATGAAGTACAAGTCGAAGAGGGTCCCACCCGGTTTGGTACTACACAGGAAAGTTCCTTTTGATTTTCCCACCCAAAGTTCGGTCAATATTTGTTCTCTTCCTTTGAAAAGATGACCGACTCCTTCCAACCGGGGCTTATATACCTCATCCGACATGGTCTTATTACCATGACAATACTTTTCTTTAAAGTAATTGTGTGACCGCATGCCTGGCACATGGAAAGGAATGCAACCCCTCTTCGACTTGTACTTCATTATTATTCATAGAATTCAAATTATATTTCATATTATTCACATAATTTTAGAATTATATCTGATTGTCAAAATAAGTAAATCTTTTTCAGACCCATTTTTGACTGCATTGGTTATTTTTCTGAATTAATATTGTTGTTATTTTTTTTGCTACTGTAGTAATAATCTTTAAAAAATTGTTTTGAAACTGTGGTTGATAGAGGAAATGGATCAATATCAACCATAATTTGAAGACAATTTTCTGAATAACAAGCTAAATGTACTTATTAGTAATTAGGTTTCATTCCAACAATTTTTTTTGGGGGATTCTAAACAGACATTTTATGAAACAACCTACCATTTGATGGGTTGCCACATCGCAGACTACAAATGTTTCTGAATCAGTCTCACAACCTGGTGGTAACACAGGGTCATCACTGAGTGGTACATACATATAATGCCAAGGATGACCCCCTATTGACACATTCCGATCTAAGCATGTCACTTCCAGAAGAGCTGCTGGACATTCTACAACAAAAAACAAACATGATCACCTTAAAAATGCTCATATTGCTTTACTCACTGATATTTTGTCACATTAATCTGGGTCAACAAACTGAAAAATGTTAGTCAATGGATTAGAGGGTCTCAACAAGCACAGCCCCATGATCACAATAACCAGCAGACCTGATAACCAGCAGACCTGATAACCAGCAGACCTGATAACCAGCAGACCTGATAACCAGCAGACCTGATAACCAGCAGACCTGATAACCAGCAGACCTGATAACCAGCAGACCTGATAACCAGCAGACCTGATAACCAGCAGACCTGATAACCAGCAGACCTGATAACCAGCAGACCTGATAACCAGCAGACCTGATAACCAGCAGACCTGATAACCAGCAGACCTGATAACCAGCAGACCTGATAACCAGCAGACCTGATGTTCTTGTAAGGGAAGATAGTTTTCTTGGGCACCTTTATGAGCGAATCCTAAAAGACAACTAGAACATGTAATGGGACACTAAGGCATTGACCAAGGGCATGGAAGTAAATGCCTCTGTTAAGTATCAGGCATCTATTGGTTTTGTTTTAGTTCCTTGGACACCTGAGCAACTGGATGCATCATCTCTGGTCTATTGGTGGTTTTTGGTCCTAACTTGCACAAAACATGTCGTAAGTGTTAGGAAGGGGGTCCAACAACATTCCTCAATTCTTCTACTTCAATTGATGTGCTTCAGTGAACAATACTGAGGGCCACTGCTATATTTGAATGATCTTCCTGTAGGAATGCTATAGATCTATAGAAGACTACAGAAGACTGCCGCTGTTCAGACAGAATACACGGCATTATTTACATGCATCAGGGTTTCTGCACTTTGAAATGCCACCCTTAACAAAATTTAAGACGAAAAATATACAAATAAAGTGGGCAGGGATGATATTCTGAAAAATATGAAAAAGTCAGAAATGTGTCTGTCACTTTCCAGCCGGACAAGTCAACCAATGTTTTGAGTCACCCATAGGTTTTTTCCACTAGCCCGCATGTATGCATGCACACAATTTTCAAAGTGTCAAGAAAAAAACAAACCAAAAAACAAACAAAAAAAGGAAGCGAAGTTCACAAAAATTGAAAAGAAGGTCCTCTATCGGCAAAAGTTGTTGATGGTTGATGTTTTGCGCATGCTAAAACTGTATACAGCACTCTTTTTGCTGGTGCGCACTCAAAATCTGTCAACAGAGCACAGTTCCTAGGAAATTTTAGCTTGTTTACAAAAAACTACACAACTAAAGTATGATCATTTGTTTACCTGATAGTTGTATATTGCTTGGTATTCCATTATGATACGTCTCTCTATGTCCTGACTCTGATAACATTCTACCAATAGACTCAAATGACTGCTTTTGTGTGATTGGAAGTTTCATACTCTGTGAAACAGAAACAACAAACCACACATCCAGTGAAAACTAACTTGTGCATTTCTTATTGGTTGTTGTATTGAGACAAATTAAAGACAATTGTCATGGCAGGTCTTTTTGTTACATATGGAGAGAAACATTTGTTTTAATCGATAAACTTTTGAGCTCAATTTATCCATGTAGTTACAACAACATCTTTACAGGCAATGTGTACTTGACTAAACACATTGACACATTAGAACTTTTTATTGTTGATAAACAAACCGCAATGCGCCCAATTTCACAGAGCAGCCAACATGTTATTTCGGCTGGTTACCTTACTCTGGTAAGCAAAATTTTGCTGTGCTTAGCTACTTTTTGAAGTTGGGCCCTGGTTGGCATGGACGGCAGAATGTTAGCAAAACATTCAAATATTGTTAACGGATGTTGTGACCAAATTCAACATTTTCTGCAAACGTTTAATTAAAAAGAAATACACCCCATGATTGGATGGTTTGTTTCCAACAAATTCAACATTATTTTTGAATATTTGTGTAACATTGTTACAAACTGTGGCTATCTGTTTTTGTTTTGCATTCATGGCTTCCCATAGTTTTCCAACCTTGGTTGGCAAAAACTTGGGCTGTGACGTTGCAATGAAAATGTCTATTCCAAGATCTGACCACTTTGCATTTTGGATAAGTGTTTCCCTGGATAAGCTAAATGGCATATGATTACATAGCAGCATAATGAGTAGAATTACCACACCTCTTGTATGATATTATCCATGTTGTACATCTTGATTTTGTTGTTTTTATGCATTACTATCAGCAATCCATCTGTTATGATGGCATCTGCAATGTCTCTGCCGAACACCTTTGAATACAAAATATAATGTATAGTTTATGTTTAAATACATAGTGAACAAGATTACTTTGCACACTGCTTACTTTATTTGTAAGCTATTTTATAATTATTTACTGTCAACCTACATTTAGCAGCAGACATTTCTGTCAATCCAAGTCTAATACCCAAACCAAATTAATGTAAGGCTAATTTTCATTAGTTTTCTACTTTTTTGCAAACAACTCTTGATGTTTTTATTTCCATTTTTCATCTTTTTCCCCTCTGCAAGAAGCTTTTCATAATGCCACTCCTATTTGTAATGTAGGTTTACTTTATTGTTGTTTCTTTTTCTTTTTATGATTATGTTGACTATGATGTATACCCTTCACAAATTAGAGATGGAAAAATCTCTTAACTGATGACAAACAGTAAATCTCTTACCTGATGACAAACAGTAAATCTCTTACCTGATGACAAACAGTAAATCTCTTACCTGATGACAAACGGTAAATCTCTTACCTGATGACAAACGGTAAATCTCTTACCTGATGACAAACGGTAAATCTCTTACCTGATGACAAACGGTAAATCTCTTACCTGATGACAAACGGTAAATCTCTTACCTGATGACAAACGGTAAATCTCTTACCTGATGACAAACGGTAAATCTCTTACCTGATGACAAACAGTAAATCTCTTACCTGATGACAAACGGTAAATCTCTTACCTGATGACAAACGGTAAATCTCTTACCTGATGACAAACAGTAAATCTCTTACCTGATGACAAACGGTAAATCTCTTACCTGATGACAAACAGTAAATCTCTTACCTGATGACAAACAGTAAATCTCTTACCTGATGACAAACGGTAAATCTCTTACCTGATGACAAACAGTAAATCTCCCAAGTACTTCAAAGGGAAAAACATTGACCAACACAAAAGACTTCAGTATAGTTGATGACTACATACATAGCAATATAAGAAATGGAAACAAAAAGAAAATATCAGGATTTAAAGATCAACTTGAACGAAATTAACATTATTGTCAGTAGAAAGTAGAAAGAAAAATGAATGCGTAATGTTACATATAAATGAGTGGAACTTAATAAAATTGTGTCATAATGTAAAAAAAAAAAAAAATTATCAGTGTTACACTGGGCGAAAACGCAGAGTTTCACAAAAAGCCCTTAAGCCTAGGAATCAAAACAACACTGTGACGATATACAGCGGATTCGTTTTGTTTACCCCCACACAAACATGTATTATTGCATGCAAAGAAGCATCTCTGAAAAGAAGATTAAGCTGACGACAATGTCGGAAAGCAGCGGTTCGTTGGTGGGAGTGTTATCAGCTCAAGTGACATGGGGAGTTCTCCAGAAAAGGGAGAGGACAAAACTCAGAGGGGCATTTTGGCCCTGAGCCACACTGGTTCGAACAACTGGCAGCACAAGAAAATCTCCTGATACAATATTATTCCATCCCGCCAGTCAGGAAATCTGATGCCTTTTTCAGACCCTTGTATTTTTTAAGACTGAATTTGTGTCACAAGTGAATTATTTCCTTCGAATAATAGTTTTATGGATCAGGGTTGGTAATTCTTTTTATGAGTAGGTGATGATGCGTTTTATGAGCGGCAAACAATGCTTTAACTAGGAAACCATGAAATAGTCAAATAACATTCAGCCTTTAAGAAGCTAAAAGGGACATGTGATGAAAAATATAATAATGATTTTTTTTATTTTTTCAATTTAATGGAAGTAAACTTACTTTTGATTGAGTTGTGCATACAACTGCTCTCTCAAAATCAACATCCCATGTTAAATACTTAAAGGATCTAAATGATAAGACAGAAATGTACACAAAATGGATTTAAAGAAGTTATTTTCCGAGATAAAAATGTCTGCCAGGGATATGAAGACCACAGCATGCTAGTACACCTTGCATGTTGAAGTTGTGTGGGAATAGACATTTATGAGTACAAACTTTGTAAGAGCTTAACATTTCAAACAGCTTTTTCCTATTTTTTGGTTAGTTTATTTATTTATTTATTTTATTCATTTATTTATATTATTATTATTACTATTATTATTATTTTTTATTATTATTACTATTATTACATTTTTGGGGGGGGAGGGGCATGTTGTCCAAAGGGGCCTTCGAATATTGGTGCTTTATTACTATTTCTGTGAATCCTACTTGTATAATCAATCTACCACACAATTAGTGCCCAATTTGAACTTGTCCATGTATTTCAATGCAAAGATAATGTGACTAGACAATTTATCTTGCATTCAAGCCTAATTGCATACAGCTGCACACAACTTCACACAACTTCATGAATGTATTAGTAATGTAGTAAGGTTTGATTGAATGTCTTCTTTAAAACAACGTTTTTAAGTATAAAGCTTTCATGAGATATGCAAGTAAGGGGAATGCACTCTGTACAGGTTGAATTTGATGGAAGTTGTAAAATATTTGCACACTTGAAAACAAATGCAATAATATGCACCGTAATCACCAGTAAAATGTTCTCTGAAAATTAAAAATGTTCATCATCCACTCTGTCTTTAATACCAAGGAGGCTTCAAAAAGCTTCAAGTCAAATGCAAATAATCATATCTTCAATAAATTGTACAATGAATCATGATAATAGCTCTCATTCTGCAACATTGTGACCTTTTACTGAGTTTGGTTCTCATTCTGCAACATTGTGACCCTTTTATTACTCAGTTTGGTTCTCATTCTGCAGCAATGTGACCCTTTCACTAAGATTGGTTCTCATTCTGCAACATTGTGACCATTTAACTGAGTTTTGTTCTCATTCTGCAGCATTGTGACCATTTAACTGAGTTTGGTTCTCATTCTGCAACATTGTGACCCTCACTGAGTTTAGTTCTCATTCAGCAGCAATGTGACCTTTTTACTCGGTTTATTTCTTATTCTGCAACATTGTGACCCTTTCACTAAGATTGGTTCTCATTCTGCATCAATGTGATCCTTTGACTAAGTTTGGTTCTCATTCTGCAGCAATGTGACCTTTTACTCAATTTGGTTTTCATTCTGCAACATAGTGACCCTTTTACTAAACTTGGTTCTCATTCTGCAGCAATGTGACTCTTTTACTGAGTTTGCATGGTTCTCATTCTACAGCATTGTGACCATTTTACTGTAGTTTGGTTTTCATTCTGCTGCAATGTGACCTTTGTACAGAGTTTGGTTCTCATTCTGCAGCATTGTGACCCTTTTACTGAGTTTGGTTCCAATTCTGCAACATTGTGACCGTTTTACTACAAGCTTGGTTCTCATTCTGCAGCAATATGATCCTTTTACTGAGTTTGGTTCTCATTCTGCAACATTGTGACCCTTTTACTCAGTTTGGTTCTCATTCTGCAGCAATGTGATATTTTTACTCAGTTTGGTTCTCATTCTGCAACATTGTGACCCTTTTACTAACTTGGTTCTCATTCTGCAGCAATGTGACCTTTTTACTGAGTTTGGTTCTCATTCTGCAGCAATGTGAATCTTTTACTGAGTTTGGTTCTCATTCTGCAGCAATGTGAATCTTTTACTGAGTTTGGTTCTCATTCTGCAGCATTGTGACCATTTTACTGTAATTTGGTTCTCATTCTGCAGCAATGTGACCTTTTACTGAGTTTGTTTCTCCTTCTGCATCATTGTGACCCTTTTACTGAGTTTGGTTCTCATTGTGCAGCAACGGTGACCATTTTACTGAAGTTTGGTTCTCATTCTGCAGCAATGTGACCTTTTTACTTAGATTGTTTCTCCTTCTGCATCATTGTGACCCTTTTACTGAGTTTGGTTCTCATTGTGCAGCAATGTGACCCTTTACTGAAGTTTGGTTCTCATTCTGCAGCAATAAGACCCTTGAACTTCAAAAATCGGAAAGCTTTCTTTGTACTTACATATCACCCTGTCGCCCTAGGAATGTCTTGTTGAAGACTTGTCCACTCGGGAGATCAATGCAAATAAGGTTGCAGCATTTGGTAAGGGCAAGGACATAAGGTCTATGCCCTGCAGTTGGAAATGGTAATGAGGCCTGTAGTAAGATAATAATTGCAAGCATTGAAGAGCTGCCCTGATAATATGCAATTTTGATTTCAAAGAGTTTTTAAATATCACATACATATTGGGTATCCTACAATGATTATTTACTATTCTTTATGTATTAAAATATTTAAATGACCAATGTACTTTGTGCATCAGGATAAAGAATATTGTTTTGATAATTAAACAGATCTGCGATATGGCTAAAAATGAGAGTAATATTCTTTATCCTAATGCAATTATTACATCATCATTTTTTTGTGGTGACCAATTTTGAAATAAATGCTTAACAAACCCACATGTTTCACTGTTCCAGATTATCGTTGGTTCAAATCCCACTCTAGTAAATTTGTCTTTGTTCAACCCCAAACTATTTAGAATTTACCCAGTCAGTTTCCTTTGTGGTTTAGAGCTTAATGTTCCAGATTATCAATACAAATAATGAATCGACTGTTTGAATACTGGCTATATCTGTACAGTAAAAAACAAAACAATTGTGAATCTTTAAGACCCTAACTTACTGTATTGACTGAACAATGAAGGCCAGCCTCCAATCTATAGGAATGGGATTTCTCATTCCTCTGATAAATCAAGGTTGGCAATGCATTCAGACCATTCCTATCACACAATGGACAAATAAAACAAAGAAATTAATCTTTCAGCAGTCTGGGGATCTTGAGCAAGAAACCCAACCTCAATTGCTTTTCTGATGGGACGTAAAGCCGTAGGTCTCGTGTGTTGTGTAATGCACAGAAGCGAACCCAGTACACTTATTTTTTAGAGAATGAGTTTTCCCTGCTGTTTTCTGGTATGGTTGGCTGCAGATTTTACAACAGCACCTTTTAAACCCTCACAAGATGCTAGATACAAATGGGTCTTAAACTGAAACATAGCTACGCTGCATACATAGTAATAACGCCTTCTTTCAGATGCTTTTGTATACATGTACATGAACAGTAAGAATAGTTTGTTAAAATTATTTTCCAAAGCACCATCTGAATATCAACAATTAAATGAATTATTACTGGGCAAGTGTTGCAATAATCTCTTGGTACAAGATGTTCAATACTTACAAAGAATAACTTGTTCTAAAATCATCAAGGTAGAGTCTATCTCTGGCAGACCATTAAAAGAAAGAAAGAAAGAAACAAGTTAATGACAAAGTCACAACTTTACCATGGTGCAGCTACTTATGTATTTTTGCCTAATCAAATCAATACTTTAATCATTTTTATTAATAAATACTATTGTAGCTGGAGGGGCATTAGAGTCTGGTACCTTTTTTGTCACTACAAGACTCAGTATTGTGATTGCCGTTTCATACGTTACATAGTAAAGATGAGTCACCAATTAATCCAACATCAACCCAATTGAGTTTGAAAGCTTGAAAGGCTAAACTAGCATTCAAATTATACATTTATCATGTTTACCAAATACGTGTAATAAAGATATTTAAATGCATTATGTCATTGCAAATTGACATTTTTAGCTTGATCAAATATACTGTAAAATAATGAGGAATACATGTAAAATGTAAACAATTGTTTCCAAACCCTATGGCTATTTAATTTAGTCTTTTTGTTAATACTAATGTATGATGATACATAAAGTAGTAACTTACCCCAGGTAATATATCTTGCTTTTTGATGACACAGCCCATGCTTTCTTATATTGTGCATCTTTCTGTAATCAAGCAGGAATTTTCACTTGAATCATTCTTGGAAATTTCAAGTAACAAACTTTAGCCACTTCAAGTCAGCCCATGCCTGGTATTATTTTTTGGAACTTCCGGAGTGATCATTTTCCTTAAAGTATTGTTGCACAATGAGACCCTGACTTTATAAAGTAAAGATAACAATTAGGTTCTCATAAGCACTAGGATTTGTTGTTCTCTTGTCAGAAAATTAGTAAGTGATGCTTTTACTATGAATCACAAAACCACAAACATAAACCACAGCCAATAATCTGCTGTGGAATGCAGGAATCTTTGAATGCTTGGACTTACCTCCCATAGAGATGAATAAAATTATAAACAATTGTCACAGCCATAAACATTTTTGTATGCCACATTTGTATTAACAAAAGGACAAAGATTTGGAATCACTGATAATACAATAACCCCTGGAAAACAAAAGGTTATGAGCATGACTCCCAGTACCTTTTGTCCCTCTTTGTATGGGTAAAACAAAGTGTAGCATGATATGTGCTTGCCTGTGCATAATGTGCATGCTACTCAATGTAATGTTCGAGTGAGTATACATACATGATACAAATTTAGGGCGCTTAGAAGTTGTTCTGGGCACAACAAAAAATCAACCGTAAGCAAGTCCAGAAAAATTTGGGCGACATACATGTACATCATCTAACTTAAAGTGGTTAAAATACTTAATGGCTATCTAAATGGCTATGTAAAAAAAAAAAACACTGTTAAGTTATTGAAGACTGTATATAAGTGGTACATGTTTTATATTATGGTCAGGTACCAGTGTTTTATATGGAATGTATATCCAGGCACCGATGTTATATACGGTCAGGTACCAGTGTTTTATATGGTATGAGCATCCGATGTATTGTTTGGAATGTCCAGATCCAGGTACCAATCTTTTATCTGGTGTACATCCAGGTACAGTCGTTTGACCAGTTCCGGATCACTTTTTGAATTCACGATGTTTTTGTTGCATTCTCTTTAACATTTCAAACAAACAAAAGTCAATCAGTTTACCTACACATGTCATAACATTCACCAAGTATCCATTTGCAAAAAATAAGTAATACTTTTGAAGTGGCTTTGAGAAAAGTCACCCGTTTGACCAGTTCCGGATCGGTTGATTCTATTCCGAATCAGTAGCGCGCCTTCTATTGCAAACCAAGGGCCTCTCTCAAACCTCGGCTTAGGCTCCGGCTCCAGGCTTCGTCTGATGTTCGAACCACCGCGTGCAAATACACGCTGTAGCAAAACAAAATAAAGGAGCCCAAGCCGGAGACGGAGCCCAAGCCGAGGTTTGAGAAAGGCCCCGCAATACTCCCAATCCCATTCATAAAACTGAAAATACATGCAACGGTATCGACGGCTGTTGGATGAAGTACATGTAGTTTTACATTCCTTGAAATATAAAAATGCACGCTTCCAGTGCAACTTAAATGACAAACTTTCTACAACAGCCGTATGATTTTAACTAACTGAGTGCGCCACCATTTGACGCACCAACATATTGAGTGATCCGGAACTGATTTTAACTCATTTATAAAAAAAACCGCCTCCTCAGTATTTACGTGAAATATTTTTACACATTCTTACCATTTTACATAAAAAGTTATTCGCCCTGGTGTTCAAATTTGAAAGGTGAGAAGTTTTAACAGTGTTTTTCAACCAACATTTTGGGGCTTAAATAATGATCATTATCGCCGACAAACTTCAGAAAAATTACCATAATTTATTTGTCGATGATGTTTGGTCACCTTATTTTGGATTTGTTGGTTTATTGGATGTTATTCTTCACATGTACAGTGTATCAACAGAAATTGGTAATGTGAGAAGTAATTTAATTATCTGATTGTTGCAAAGTTTAAGCGATCCGGAACTGGTCAATGATCCGGAACTGGTCAAACGACTGTACCAGTGTTTTATATGGTACAGGTATGTACATCCAGGTATGTACATCCAGGTACCAATGTTTTCTATGGTATGTGCGCATCCAGGCACTGATGCTTTGTTTGGAATGTCTGGATCCAGGTACCAATGTTTTATATGGTGTGTACATCCAGTTACCAGTGGTTTATATGGTATAGGTGTACATCCAGCCAGGTACCAATGTATTATATGGTATATGTGTACATCCAGGTACCAATGTTTTTTCTGGTGTGTACATCCAGGTACCAGTGGTTTATATGGTATGTACATCCAGATATCAATGTTTTCTATGGTATGTTCATCCAGGTACCAATGTTTTCTATGGTATGTTCATTCAGGTACCAATGTTTTTTCTGGTGTGTACATCCAGGTATCAATGTTTTATATGGTGTGTACATCCAGGTACCAATGTTTTCAATGGTATGTTCATCCAGGTATGTACATCGATGTACCAATGTATTATATGGAACAGGTATGTACATCCAGGTATCAATGTTTTCTATGGTATGTACATCCAGGTATCAATGTTTTCTATGGTATGTACATCCAGGTATCAATGTTTTCTATGGTATGTTCATCCAGGTATCAATGTTTTCTATGGTATGTTCATCCAGGTATCAATGTTTTCTATGGTATGTACATCCAGGTATCAATGTTTTCTATGGTATGTACATCCAGGTATCAAGGTTTTCAATGGTATGTATCCAGGTATCAATGTTTTCTATGGTATGTTCATCCAGGTATCAATGTTTTCTATGGTATGTACATCCAGGTATCAATGTTTTCAATGGTATGTACATCCAGGTATCAAGGTTTTCAATGGTATGTACATCCAGGTATCAATGTTTTCTATGGTATGTTCATCCAGGTATCAATGTTTTCTATGGTATGTACATCCAGGTATCAATGTTTTCTATGGTATGTTCATCCAGGTATCATTGTTTTCAATGGTACATGTATGTTCATCCAGGTATCAATGTTTTCTATGGTACGTTCATCCAGGTATCAATGTTTTCTATGGTACGTTCATCCAGGTATCAATGTTTTCTATGGTATGTACATCCAGGTATCAATGTTTTCTATGGTATGTACATCCAGGTATCAATGTTTTCTATGGTATGTTCATCCAGGTATCAATGTTTTCTATGGTATGTTCATCCAGGTATCAATGTTTTCTATGGTATGTACATCCAGGTATCAATGTTTTCAATGGTATGTACATCCAGGTATCAATGTTTTCTATGGTATGTTCATCCAGGTATCAATGTTTTCAATGGTATGTTCATCCAGGTATCAATGTTTTCAATGGTATGTACATCCAGGTATCAAGGTTTTCAATGGTATTTACATCCAGGTATCAATGTTTTCTATGGTATGTTCATCCAGGTATCAATGTTTTCTATGGTATGTTCATCCAGGTATCAATGTTTTCTATGGTATGTTCATCCAGGTATCAATGTTTTCTATGGTATGTACATCCAGGTATCAATGTTTTCAATGGTATGTACATCCAGGTATCAATGTTTTCTATGGTATGTTCATCCAGGTATCAATGTTTTCTATGGTATGAACATCCAGGTATCAATGTTTTCTATGGTATGAACATCCAGGTATCAATGTTTTCTATGGTATGTTCATCCAGGTATCAATGTTTTCTATGGTATGTACATCCAGGTATCAATGTTTTCTATGGTATGTTCATCCAGGTATCAATGTTTTCTATGGTATGTTCATCCAGGTATCAATGTTTTCTATGGTAGGTACATCCAGGTATCAATGTTTTCAATGGTATGTACATCCAGGTATCAATGTTTTCTATGGTATGAACATCCAGGTATCAATGTTTTCTATGGTATGAACATCCAGGTATCAATGTTGTCTATGGTATGTTCATCCAGGTATCAATGTTTTCTATGGTATGTACATCCAGGTATCAATGTTTTCTATGGTATGAACATCCAGGTATCAATGTTTTCTATGGTATGAACATCCAGGTATCAATGTTTTCTATGGTATGAACATCCAGGTATCAATGTTGTCTATGGTATGTTCATCCAGGTATCAATGTTTTCTATGGTATGTACATCCAGGTATCAATGTTTTCTATGGTATGAACATCCAGGTATCAATGTTTTCTATGGTATGAACATCCAGGTATCAATGTTGTCTATGGTATGTTCATCCAGGTATCAATGTTTTCTATGGTATGTACATCCAGGTATCAATGTTTTCTATGGTATGTTCATCCAGGTATCAATGTTTTCTATGGTATGTTCATCCAGGTATCAATGTTTTCTATGGTATGTTCATCCAAGTATCAATGTTTTCTATGGTATGTTCATCCAGGTATCAATGTTTTCTATGGTATGTACATCCAGGTATCAATGTTTTCAATGGTATGTACATCCAGGTATCAATGTTTTCTATGGTATGTTCATCCAGGTATCAATGTTTTCTATGGTATGAACATCCAGGTATCAATGTTTTCTATGGTATGAACATCCAGGTATCAATGTTTTCTATGGTATGTTCATCCAGGTATCAATGTTTTCTATGGTATGTACATCCAGGTATCAATGTTTTCTATGGTATGTTCATCCAGGTATCAATGTTTTCTATGGTATGTACATCCAGGTATCAAGGTTTTCAATGGTATGTTCATCCAGGTATCAATGTTTTCTATGGTATGTTCATCCAGGTATCAATGTTTTCTATGGTATGTACATCCAGGTATCAATGTTTTCTATGGTATGTACATCCAGGTATCAATGTTTTCTATGGTATGTTCATCCAGGTATCAATGTTTTCTATGGTATGTTCATCCAGGTATCAATGTTTTCAATGGTATGTACATCCAGGTATCAATGTTTTCTATGGTATGTTCATCCAGGTATCAATGTTTTCAATGGTATGTTCATCCAGGTATCAATGTTTTCAATGGTATGTACATCCAGGTATCAATGTTTTCAATGGTATGTTCATCCAGGTACCAATGTTTTCTATGGTATGTACATCCAGGTATCAATGTTTTCTATGGTATGTACATCCAGGTACCAATGTTTTCTATGGTATGTTCATCCAGGTATCAATGTTTTCTATGGTATGTACATCCAGGTATCAATGTTTTCTATGGTATGTACATCCAGGTATCAATGTTTTCTATGGTATGTACATCCAGGTATCAATGTTTTCTATGGTATGTACATCCAGGTATCAATGTTGTCTATGGTATGTTCATCCAGGTATCAATGTTTTCTAAGGTATGTACATCCAGGTATCAATGTTTTCTATGGTATGTACATCCAGGTATCAATGTTTTCTATGGTATGTTCATCCAGGTATCAATGTTTTCTATGGTATGTACATCCAGGTATCAATATTTTCTATGGTATGTACAGCCAGGTACCAATGTTTTCTATGGTATGTTCATCCAGGTATCAATGTTTTATATGGTATGTACATCCAGGTATCAATGTTTTCAATGGTATGTTCATCCAGGTATCAATGTTTTCAATGGTATGTACATCCAGGTATCAATGTTTTATATGGTATGTACATCCAGGTATCAATGTTTTCTATGGTATGTTCATCCAGGTATCAAGGTTTTCAATGGTATGTACATCCAGGTATCAATGTTTTCTATGGTATGTTCATCCAGGTGTCAATGTTTTCTATGGTATGTACATCCAGGTATCAATGTTTTCAATGGTATGTATATCCAGGTATCAATGTTTTCTATGGTATGTACATCCAGGTATCAATGTTTTCTATGGTATGTTCATCCAGGTATCAATGTTTTCTATGGTATGTTCATCCAGGTATCAATGTTTTCAATGGTATGTACATCCAGGTATCAAGGTTTTCAATGGTATGTACATCCAGGTATCAATGTTTTATATGGTATGTACATCCAGGTATCAATGTTTTCAATGGTATGTACATCCAGGTATCAATGTTTTCTATGGTATGTTCATCCAGGTATCAATGTTTTCTATGGTATGTTCATCCAGGTATCAATGTTTTCAATGGTATGTACATCCAGGTATCTAGGTTTTCAATGGTATGTACATCCAGGTATCAATGTTTTATATGGTATGTACATCCAGGTATCAATGTTTTCAATGGTATGTACATCCAGGTATCAATGTTTTCTATGGTATGTTCATCCAGGTATCAATGTTTTCTATGGTATGTACATCCAGGTATCAATGTTTTCAATGGTATGTACATCCAGGTATCAAGGTTTTCAATGGTATGTACATCCAGGTATCAATGTTTTATATGGTATGTACATCCAGGTATCAATGTTTTCTATGGTATGTTCATCCAGGTATCAATGTTTTCAATAGTATGTACATCCAGGTATCAATGTTTTCTATGGTATGTTCATCCAGGTATCAATGTTTTCTATGGTATGTACATCCAGGTATCAATGTTTTCAATGGTATGTACATCCAGGTATCAATGTTTTCTATGGTATGTACATCCAGGTATCAATGTTTTCTATGGTATGTACATCCAGGTAACAATGTTTTCAATGGTATGTACATCCAGGTATCAATGTTTTCAATGGTATGTACATCCAGGTATCAATGTTTTCTATGGTATGTTCATCCAGGTATCAATGTTTTCAATGGTATGTACATCCAGGTATCAATGTTTTCTATGGTATGTTCATCCAGGTATCAATGTTTTCTATGGTATGTACATCCAAGTATCAATGTTTTCTATGGTATGTACATCCAAGTATCAATGTTTTCTATGGTATGTACATCCAGGTATCAAGGTTTTCTATGGTGTGTACATCCAGGTATCAATGTTTTCTATGGTATGTTCATCCAGGTATCAATGTTTTCAATGGTATGTTCATCCAGGTATCAATGTTTTCTATGGTATGTTCATCCAGGTATCAATGTTTTCAATGGTATGTTCATCCAGGTATCAATGTTTTCTATGGTATGTACATCCAGGTATCAATGTTTTCTATGGTATGTTCATCCAGGTATCAATGTTTTCTATGGTATGTTCATCCAGGTATCAATGTTTTCTATGGTATGTACATCCAGGTATCAATGTTTTCTATGGTATGTTCATCCAGGTATCAATGTTTTCTATGGTATGTTCATCCAGGTATCAATGTTTTCTATGGTATGTTCATCCAGGTATCAATGTTTTCAATGGTATGTACATCCAGGTATCAATGTTTTCAATGGTATGTTCATCCAGGTATCAATGTTTTCTATGGTATGTTCATCCAGGTATCAATGTTTTCTATGGTATGTACATCCAGGTATCAATGTTTTCTATGGTATGTTCATCCAGGTATCAATGTTTTCTATGGTATGTTCATCCAGGTATCAATGTTTTCTATGGTATGTTCATCCAGGTATCAATGTTTTCAATGGTATGTACATCCAGGTATCAATGTTTTCAATGGTATGTTCATCTAGGTATCAATGTTTTCTATGGTATGTTCATCCAGGTATCAATGTTTTCTATGGTATGTACATCCAGGTATCAATGTTTTCTATGGTATGTTCATCCAGGTACCAATGTTTTCAATGGTATGTACATCCAGGTATCAATGTTTTCTATGGTATGTTCATCCAGGTACCAATGTTTTCTATGGTATGTTCATCCAGGTATCAATGTTTTCAATGGTATGTACATCCAGGTATCAATGTTTTCTATGGTATGTACATCCAGGTATCAATGTTTTCTATGGTATGTTCATCCAGGTATCAATGTTTTCTATGGTATGTTCATCCAGGTATCAATGTTTTCTATGGTATGTACATCCAGGTATCAATGTTTTCAATGGTATGTACATCCAGGTATCAATGTTTTCTATGGTATGTTCATCCAGGTATCAATGTTTTCAATGGTATGTTCATCCAGGTATCAATGTTTTCAATGGTATGTACATCCAGGTATCAAGGTTTTCAATGGTATTTACATCCAGGTATCAATGTTTTCTATGGTATGTTCATCCAGGTATCAATGTTTTCTATGGTATGTTCATCCAGGTATCAATGTTTTCTATGGTATGTTCATCCAGGTATCAATGTTTTCTATGGTATGTACATCCAGGTATCAATGTTTTCAATGGTATGTACATCCAGGTATCAATGTTTTCTATGGTATGTTCATCCAGGTATCAATGTTTTCTATGGTATGAACATCCAGGTATCAATGTTTTCTATGGTATGAACATCCAGGTATCAATGTTTTCTATGGTATGTTCATCCAGGTATCAATGTTTTCTATGGTATGTACATCCAGGTATCAATGTTTTCTATGGTATGTTCATCCAGGTATCAATGTTTTCTATGGTATGTTCATCCAGGTATCAATGTTTTCTATGGTAGGTACATCCAGGTATCAATGTTTTCAATGGTATGTACATCCAGGTATCAATGTTTTCTATGGTATGAACATCCAGGTATCAATGTTTTCTATGGTATGAACATCCAGGTATCAATGTTGTCTATGGTATGTTCATCCAGGTATCAATGTTTTCTATGGTATGTACATCCAGGTATCAATGTTTTCTATGGTATGAACATCCAGGTATCAATGTTTTCTATGGTATGAACATCCAGGTATCAATGTTTTCTATGGTATGAACATCCAGGTATCAATGTTGTCTATGGTATGTTCATCCAGGTATCAATGTTTTCTATGGTATGTACATCCAGGTATCAATGTTTTCTATGGTATGAACATCCAGGTATCAATGTTTTCTATGGTATGAACATCCAGGTATCAATGTTGTCTATGGTATGTTCATCCAGGTATCAATGTTTTCTATGGTATGTACATCCAGGTATCAATGTTTTCTATGGTATGTTCATCCAGGTATCAATGTTTTCTATGGTATGTTCATCCAGGTATCAATGTTTTCTATGGTATGTTCATCCAGGTATCAATGTTTTCTATGGTATGTTCATCCAGGTATCAATGTTTTCTATGGTATGTACATCCAGGTATCAATGTTTTCAATGGTATGTACATCCAGGTATCAATGTTTTCTATGGTATGTTCATCCAGGTATCAATGTTTTCTATGGTATGAACATCCAGGTATCAATGTTTTCTATGGTATGAACATCCAGGTATCAATGTTTTCTATGGTATGTTCATCCAGGTATCAATGTTTTCTATGGTATGTACATCCAGGTATCAATGTTTTCTATGGTATGTTCATCCAGGTATCAATGTTTTCTATGGTATGTACATCCAGGTATCAATGTTTTCAATGGTATGTACATCCAGGTATCAATGTTTTCTATGGTATGAACATCCAGGTATCAATGTTTTCTATGGTATGAACATCCAGGTATCAATGTTGTCTATGGTATGTTCATCCAGGTATCAATGTTTTCTATGGTATGTACATCCAGGTATCAATGTTTTCTATGGTATGTTCATCCAGGTATCAATGTTTTCTATGGTATGTTCATCCAGGTATCAATGTTTTCAATGGTATGTACATCCAGGTATCAATGTTTTCAATGGTATGTACATCCAGGTATCAATGTTTTCTATGGTATGAACATCCAGGTATCAATGTTTTCTATGGTATGAACATCATGAACATCCAGGTATCAATGTTGTCTATGGTATGTTCATCCAGGTATCAATGTTTTCTATGGTATGTTCATCCAGGTATCAATGTTTTCTATGGTATGTTCATCCAGGTATCAATGTTTTCTATGGTATGTACATCCAGGTATCAATGTTTTCTATGGTATGTACATCCAGGTATCAATGTTTTCTATGGTATGTTCATCCAGGTATCAATGTTTTCTATGGTATGTACATCCAGGTATCAATGTTTTCAATGGTATGTACATCCAGGTATCAATGTTTTCTATGGTATGAACATCCAGGTATCAATGTTTTCTATGGTATGAACATCCAGGTATCAATGTTGTCTATGGTATGTTCATCCAGGTATCAATGTTTTCTATGGTATGTACATCCAGGTATCAATGTTTTCTATGGTATGTTCATCCAGGTATCAATGTTTTCTATGGTATGTTCATCCAGGTATCAATGTTTTCAATGGTATGTACATCCAGGTATCAATGTTTTCAATGGTATGTACATCCAGGTATCAATGTTTTCTATGGTATGAACATCCAGGTATCAATGTTTTCTATGGTATGAACATCATGAACATCCAGGTATCAATGTTGTCTATGGTATGTTCATCCAGGTATCAATGTTTTCTATGGTATGTACATCCAGGTATCAATGTTTTCTATGGTATGTTCATCCAGGTATCAATGTTTTCTATGGTATGTACATCCAGGTATCAATGTTTTCTATGGTATGTACATCCAGGTATCAATGTTTTCTATGGTATGTTCATCCAGGTATCAATGTTTTCTATGGTATGTACATCCAGGTATCAATGTTTTCTATGGTATGTACATCCAGGTATCAAGGTTTTCAATGGTATGTACATCCAGGTATCAATGTTTTCTATGGTATGTTCATCCAGGTATCAATGTTGTCTATGGTATGTTCATCCAGGTATCAATGTTTTCTATGGTATGTACATCCAGGTATCAAGGTTTTCAATGGTATGTACATCCAGGTATCAATGTTTTCTATGGTATGTTCATCCAGGTATCAATGTTTTCTATGGTATGTTCATCCAGGTATCAATGTTTTCTATGGTATGTTCATCCAGGTATCAATGTTTTCTATGGTATGTTCATCCAGGTATCAATGTTTTCTATGGTATGTACATCCAGGTATCAATGTTTTCTATGGTATGTATACATCCATATATATCAATGTTTTCTATGGTATGTACATCCATGTATCAATGTTTTCTATGGTATGTACATCCAGGTATCAATGTTTTCTATGGTATGTTCATCCAGGTATCAATGTTTTCTATGGTATGTACATCCAGGTATCAAGGTTTTCAATGGTATGTACATCCAGGTATCAATGTTTTCTATGGTATGTACATCCAGGTATCAAGGTTTTCAATGGTATGTACATCCAGGTATCAATGTTGTCTATGGTATGTTCATCCAGGTATCAATGTTTTCTATGGTATGTTCATCCAGGTATCAATGTTTTCTATGGTATGTACATCCAGGTATCAAGGTTTTCAATGGTATATACATCCAGGTATCAATGTTTTCTATGGTATGTACATCCAGGTATCAATGTTTTATATGGTATGTACATCCAGGTATCAATGTTTTCTATGGTATGTTCATCCAGGTATCAAGGTTTTCAATGGTATGTACATCCAGGTATCAATGTTTTCTATGGTATGTTCATCCAGGTGTCAATGTTTTCTATGGTATGTACATCCAGGTATCAATGTTTTCAATGGTATGTACATCCAGGTATCAATGTTTTCTATGGTATGTACATCCAGGTATCAATGTTTTCTATGGTATGTTCATCCAGGTATCAATGTTTTCTATGGTATGTTCATCCAGGTATCAATGTTTTCAATGGTATGTACATCCAGGTATCAAGGTTTTCAATGGTATGTACATCCAGGTATCAATGTTTTATATGGTATGTACATCCAGGTATCAATGTTTTCAATGGTATGTACATCCAGGTATCAATGTTTTCTATGGTATGTTCATCCAGGTATCAATGTTTTCTATGGTATGTTCATCCAGGTATCAATGTTTTCAATGGTATGTACATCCAGGTATCAAGGTTTTCAATGGTATGTACATCCAGGTATCAATGTTTTATATGGTATGTACATCCAGGTATCAATGTTTTATATGGTATGTACATCCAGGTATCAATGTTTTCTATGGTATGTTCATCCAGGTATCAATGTTTTCTATGGTATGTTCATCCAGGTATCAATGTTTTCAATGGTATGTACATCCAGGTATCAAGGTTTTCAATGGTATGTACATCCAGGTATCAATGTTTTATATGGTATGTACATCCAGGTATCAATGTTTTCTATGGTATGTTCATCCAGGTATCAATGTTTTCAATGGTATGTACATCCAGGTATCAATGTTTTCTATGGTATGTTCATCCAGGTATCAATGTTTTCTATGGTATGTTCATCCAGGTATCAATGTTTTCAATGGTATGTACATCCAGGTATCAAGGTTTTCAATGGTATGTACATCCAGGTATCAATGTTTTATATGTTATGTACATCCAGGTATCAATGTTTTCAATGGTATGTACATCCAGGTATCAATGTTTTCTATGGTATGTTCATCCAGGTATCAATGTTTTCTATGGTATGTTCATCCAGGTATCAATGTTTTCAATGGTATGTACATCCAGGTATCAAGGTTTTCAATGGTATGTACATCCAGGTATCAATGTTTTATATGGTATGTACATCCAGGTATCAATGTTTTCTATGGTATGTTCATCCAGGTATCAATGTTTTCAATGGTATGTACATCCAGGTATCAATGTTTTCTATGGTATGTTCATCCAGGTATCAATGTTTTCTATGGTATGTACATCCAGGTATCAATGTTTTCAATGGTATGTTCATCCAGGTATCAATGTTTTCTATGGTATGTACATCCAGGTATCAATGTTTTCTATGGTATGTACATCCAGGTAACAATGTTTTCAATGGTATGTACATCCAGGTATCAATGTTTTCAATGGTATGTACATCCAGGTATCAATGTTTTCTATGGTATGTTCATCCAGGTATCAATGTTTTCTATGGTATGTACATCCAAGTATCAATGTTTTCTATGGTATGTACATCCAAGTATCAATGTTTTCTATGGTATGTACATCCAGGTATCAAGGTTTTCTATGGTGTGTACATCCAGGTATCAATGTTTTCTATGGTATGTTCATCCAGGTATCAATGTTTTCAATGGTATGTTCATCCAGGTATCAATGTTTTCTATGGTATGTTCATCCAGGTATCAATGTTTTCAATGGTATGTTCATCCAGGTATCAATGTTTTCTATGGTATGTACATCCAGGTATCAATGTTTTCTATGGTATGTTCATCCAGGTATCAATGTTTTCTATGGTATGTTCATCCAGGTATCAATGTTTTCTATGGTATGTACATCCAGGTATCAATGTTTTCTATGGTATGTTCATCCAGGTATCAATGTTTTCTATGGTATGTTCATCCAGGTATCAATGTTTTCTATGGTATGTTCATCCAGGTATCAATGTTTTCAATGGTATGTACATCCAGGTATCAATGTTTTCAATGGTATGTTCATCCAGGTATCAATGTTTTCTATGGTATGTTCATCCAGGTATCAATGTTTTCTATGGTATGTACATCCAGGTATCAATGTTTTCTATGGTATGTTCATCCAGGTATCAATGTTTTCTATGGTATGTTCATCCAGGTATCAATGTTTTCTATGGTATGTTCATCCAGGTATCAATGTTTTCAATGGTATGTACATCCAGGTATCAATGTTTTCAATGGTATGTTCATCTAGGTATCAATGTTTTCTATGGTATGTTCATCCAGGTATCAATGTTTTCTATGGTATGTACATCCAGGTATCAATGTTTTCTATGGTATGTTCATCCAGGTACCAATGTTTTCAATGGTATGTACATCCAGGTATCAATGTTTTCTATGGTATGTTCATCCAGGTACCAATGTTTTCTATGGTATGTTCATCCAGGTATCAATGTTTTCAATGGTATGTACATCCAGGTATCAATGTTTTCTATGGTATGTTCATCCAGGTATCAATGTTTTCAATGGTATGTACATCCAGGTATCAATGTTTTCTATGGTATGTTCATCCAGGTATCAATGTTCTCTATGGTATGTACATCCAGGTATCAATGTTTTCAATGGTATGTACATCCAGGTATCAATGTTTTCTATGGTATGTTCATCCAGGTACCAATGTTTTCAATGGTATGTACATCCAGGTATCAATGTTTTCTATGGTATGTTCATCCAGGTACCAATGTTTTCTATGGTATGTTCATCCAGGTATCAATGTTTTCTATGGTATGTACATCCAGGTATCAATGTTTTCTATGGTATGTTCATCCAGGTACCAATGTTTTCAATGGTATGTACATCCAGGTATCAATGTTTTCTATGGTATGTTCATCCAGGTACCAATGTTTTCTATGGTATGTACATCCAGGTATCAAGGTTTTCAATGGTATGTTCATCCAGGTATCAATGTTTTCTATGGTATGTTCATCCAGGTATCAATGTTTTCTATGGTATGTACATCCAGGTATCAATGTTTTCTATGGTATGTACATCCAGGTATCAATGTTTTCTATGGTATGTTCATCCAGGTATCAATGTTTTCTATGGTATGTTCATCCAGGTATCAATGTTTTCAATGGTATGTACATCCAGGTATCAATGTTTTCTATGGTATGTTCATCCAGGTATCAATGTTTTCAATGGTATGTTCATCCAGGTATCAATGTTTTCAATGGTATGTACATCCAGGTATCAATGTTTTCAATGGTATGTTCATCCAGGTATCAATGTTTTCTATGGTATGTTCATCCAGGTACCAATGTTTTCTATGGTATGTTCATCCAGGTACCAATGTTTACTATGGTATGTACATCCAGGTATCAATGTTTTCTATGGTATGTACATCCAGGTACCAATGTTTTCTATGGTATGTTCATCCAGGTATCAATGTTTTCTATGGTATGTACATCCAGGTATCAATGTTTTCTATGGTATGTACATCCAGGTATCAATGTTTTCTATGGTATGTACATCCAGGTATCAATGTTTTCTATGGTATGTACATCCAGGTATCAATGTTGTCTATGGTATGTTCATCCAGGTATCAATGTTTTCTATGGTATGTACATCCAGGTATCAATGTTTTCTATGGTATGTACATCCAGGTATCAATGTTTTCTATGGTATGTTCATCCAGGTATCAATGTTTTCTATGGTATGTACATCCAGGTATCAATATTTTCTATGGTATGTACATCCAGGTACCAATGTTTTCTATGGTATGTTCATCCAGGTATCAATGTTTTATATGGTATGTACATCCAGGTATCAATGTTTTCAATGGTATGTTCATCCAGGTATCAATGTTTTCAATGGTATGTACATCCAGGTATCAATGTTTTATATGGTATGTACATCCAGGTATCAATGTTTTCTATGGTATGTTCATCCAGGTATCAAGGTTTTCAATGGTATGTACATCCAGGTATCAATGTTTTCTATGGTATGTTCATCCAGGTGTCAATGTTTTCTATGGTATGTACATCCAGGTATCAATGTTTTCAATGGTATGTACATCCAGGTATCAATGTTTTCTATGGTATGTACATCCAGGTATCAATGTTTTCTATGGTATGTTCATCCAGGTATCAATGTTTTCTATGGTATGTTCATCCAGGTATCAATGTTTTCAATGGTATGTACATCCAGGTATCAAGGTTTTCAATGGTATGTACATCCAGGTATCAATGTTTTATATGGTATGTACATCCAGGTATCAATGTTTTCAATGGTATGTACATCCAGGTATCAATGTTTTCTATGGTATGTTCATCCAGGTATCAATGTTTTCTATGGTATGTTCATCCAGGTATCAATGTTTTCAATGGTATGTACATCCAGGTATCAAGGTTTTCAATGGTATGTACATCCAGGTATCAATGTTTTATATGGTATGTACATCCAGGTATCAATGTTTTCAATGGTATGTACATCCAGGTATCAATGTTTTCTATGGTATGTTCATCCAGGTATCAATGTTTTCTATGGTATGTTCATCCAGGTATCAATGTTTTCAATGGTATGTACATCCAGGTATCAAGGTTTTCAATGGTATGTACATCCAGGTATCAATGTTTTATATGGTATGTACATCCAGGTATCAATGTTTTCTATGGTATGTTCATCCAGGTATCAATGTTTTCAATAGTATGTACATCCAGGTATCAATGTTTTCTATGGTATGTTCATCCAGGTATCAATGTTTTCTATGGTATGTACATCCAGGTATCAATGTTTTCAATGGTATGTACATCCAGGTATCAATGTTTTCTATGGTATGTACATCCAGGTATCAATGTTTTCTATGGTATGTACATCCAGGTAACAATGTTTTCAATGGTATGTACATCCAGGTATCAATGTTTTCAATGGTATGTACATCCAGGTATCAATGTTTTCTATGGTATGTTCATCCAGGTATCAATGTTTTCTATGGTATGTACATCCAGGTATCAATGTTTTCTATGGTATGTACATCCAAGTATCAATGTTTTCTATGGTATGTACATCCAGGTATCAAGGTTTTCTATGGTGTGTACATCCAGGTATCAATGTTTTCTATGGTATGTTCATCCAGGTATCAATGTTTTCAATGGTATGTTCATCCAGGTATCAATGTTTTCTATGGTATGTTCATCCAGGTATCAATGTTTTCAATGGTATGTTCATCCAGGTATCAATGTTTTCTATGGTATGTACATCCAGGTATCAATGTTTTCTATGGTATGTTCATCCAGGTATCAATGTTTTCTATGGTATGTTCATCCAGGTATCAATGTTTTCTATGGTATGTACATCCAGGTATCAATGTTTTCTATGGTATGTTCATCCAGGTATCAATGTTTTCTATGGTATGTTCATCCAGGTATCAATGTTTTCTATGGTATGTTCATCCAGGTATCAATGTTTTCAATGGTATGTACATCCAGGTATCAATGTTTTCAATGGTATGTTCATCCAGGTATCAATGTTTTCTATGGTATGTTCATCCAGGTATCAATGTTTTCTATGGTATGTACATCCAGGTATCAATGTTTTCTATGGTATGTTCATCCAGGTATCAATGTTTTCTATGGTATGTTCATCCAGGTATCAATGTTTTCTATGGTATGTTCATCCAGGTATCAATGTTTTCAATGGTATGTACATCCAGGTATCAATGTTTTCAATGGTATGTTCATCTAGGTATCAATGTTTTCTATGGTATGTTCATCCAGGTATCAATGTTTTCTATGGTATGTACATCCAGGTATCAATGTTTTCTATGGTATGTTCATCCAGGTACCAATGTTTTCAATGGTATGTACATCCAGGTATCAATGTTTTCTATGGTATGTTCATCCAGGTACCAATGTTTTCTATGGTATGTTCATCCAGGTATCAATGTTTTCAATGGTATGTACATCCAGGTATCAATGTTTTCTATGGTATGTTCATCCAGGTATCAATGTTTTCAATGGTATGTACATCCAGGTATCAATGTTTTCTATGGTATGTTCATCCAGGTATCAATGTTCTCTATGGTATGTACATCCAGGTATCAATGTTTTCAATGGTATGTACATCCAGGTATCAATGTTTTCTATGGTATGTTCATCCAGGTACCAATGTTTTCAATGGTATGTACATCCAGGTATCAATGTTTTCTATGGTATGTTCATCCAGGTACCAATGTTTTCTATGGTATGTTCATCCAGGTATCAATGTTTTCTATGGTATGTACATCCAGGTATCAATGTTTTCTATGGTATGTTCATCCAGGTACCAATGTTTTCAATGGTATGTACATCCAGGTATCAATGTTTTCTATGGTATGTTCATCCAGGTACCAATGTTTTCTATGGTATGTACATCCAGGTATCAATGTTTTCAATGGTATGTTCATCCAGGTATCAATGTTTTCTATGGTATGTTCATCCAGGTATCAATGTTTTCTATGGTATGTACATCCAGGTATCAATGTTTTCTATGGTATGTACATCCAGGTATCAATGTTTTCTATGGTATGTTCATCCAGGTATCAATGTTTTCTATGGTATGTTCATCCAGGTATCAATGTTTTCAATGGTATGTACATCCAGGTATCAATGTTTTCTATGGTATGTTCATCCAGGTATCAATGTTTTCAATGGTATGTTCATCCAGGTATCAATGTTTTCAATGGTATGTACATCCAGGTATCAATGTTTTCAATGGTATGTTCATCCAGGTATCAATGTTTTCTATGGTATGTTCATCCAGGTACCAATGTTTTCTATGGTATGTTCATCCAGGTACCAATGTTTTCTATGGTATGTACATCCAGGTATCAATGTTTTCTATGGTATGTACATCCAGGTACCAATGTTTTCTATGGTATGTTCATCCAGGTATCAATGTTTTCTATGGTATGTACATCCAGGTATCAATGTTTTCTATGGTATGTACATCCAGGTATCAATGTTTTCTATGGTATGTACATCCAGGTATCAATGTTTTCTATGGTATGTACATCCAGGTATCAATGTTGTCTATGGTATGTTCATCCAGGTATCAATGTTGTCTATGGTATGTTCATCCAGGTATCAATGTTTTCTATGGTATGTACATCCAGGTATCAATGTTTTCTATGGTATGTACATCCAGGTATCAATGTTTTCTATGGTATGTTCATCCAGGTATCAATGTTTTCTATGGTATGTACATCCAGGTATCAATGTTTTATATGGTATGTACATCCAGGTATCAATGTTTTCTATGGTATGTACATCCAGGTATCAATGTATCTATGGTATGTTCATCCAGGTATCAATGTTTTCTATGGTATGTACATCCAGGTATCAATGTTTTCTATGGTATGTACATCCAGGTACCAATGTTTTCTATGGTATGTTCATCCAGGTATCAATGTTTTATATGGTATGTACATCCAGGTATCAATGTTTTATATGGTATGTACATCCAGGTATCAATGTTTTATATGGTATGTACATCCAGGTATCAATGTTGTCTATGGTATGTTCATCCAGGTACCAATGTTTTCTATGGTATGTTCATCCAGGTATCAATGTTTTATATGGTATGTACATCCAGGTATCAATGTTTTATATGGTATGTACATCCAGGTATCAATGTTTTCAATGGTATGTTCATCCAGGTATCAATGTTTTCAATGGTATGTACATCCAGGTATCAATGTTTTCTATGGTATGTTCATCCAGGTATCAATGTTTTCTATGGTATGTACATCCAGGTATCAATGTTTTCAATGGTATGTACATCCAGGTATCAATGTTTTCTATGGTATGTACATCCAGGTATCAATGTTTTCTATGGTATGTTCATCCAGGTACCAATGTTTTCTATGGTATGTTCATCCAGGTATCAATGTTTTCAATGGTATGTACATCCAGGTATCAATGTTTTCTATGGTATGTTCATCCAGGTATCAATGTTTTCTATGGTATGTACATCCAGGTATCAATGTTTTCAATGGTATGTACATCCAGGTATCAATGTTTTCTATGGTATGTTCATCCAGGTATCAATGTTTTCAATGGTATGTACATCCAGGTATCAATGTTTTCTATGGTATGTTCATCCAGGTACCAATGTTTTCTATGGTATGTTCATCCAGGTACCAATGTTTTCTATGGTATGTACATCCAGGTATCAATGTTTTCTATGGTATGTACATCCAGGTACCAATGTTTTCTATGGTATGTACATCCAGGTATCAATGTTTTCTATGGTATGTACATCCAGGTATCAATGTTTTCTATGGTATGTACATCCAGGTATCAATGTTTTCTATGGTATGTACATCCAGGTATCAATGTTTTCTATGGTATGTACATCCAGGTATCAATGTTGTCTATGGTATGTTCATCCAGGTATCAATGTTTTCTATGGTATGTACATCCAGGTATCAATGTTTTCTATGGTATGTACATCCAGGTATCAATGTTTTCTATGGTATGTTCATCCAGGTATCAATGTTTTCTATGGTATGTACATCCAAGTATCAATGTTTTCTATGGTATGTACATCCAGGTACCAATGTTTTCTATGGTATGTACATCCAGGTATCAATGTTTTATATGGTATGTACATCCAGGTATCAATGTTTTCAATGGTATGTTCATCCAGGTATCAATGTTTTCAATGGTATGTACATCCAGGTATCAATGTTTTATATGGTATGTACATCCAGGTATCAATGTTTTCTATGGTATGTTCATCCAGGTATCAAGGTTTTCAATGGTATGTACATCCAGGTATCAATGTTTTCTATGGTATGTTCATCCAGGTGTCAATGTTTTCTATGGTATGTACATCCAGGTATCAATGTTTTCAATGGTATGTACATCCAGGTATCAATGTTTTCTATGGTATGTACATCCAGGTATCAATGTTTTCTATGGTATGTTCATCCAGGTATCAATGTTTTCTATGGTATGTACATCCAGGTATCAATGTTTTCTATGGTATGTTCATCCAGGTACCAATGTTTTCAATGGTATGTACATCCAGGTATCAATGTTTTCTATGGTATGTTCATCCAGGTACCAATGTTTTCTATGGTATGTTCATCCAGGTATCAATGTTTTCAATGGTATGTACATCCAGGTATCAATGTTTTCTATGGTATGTTCATCCAGGTATCAATGTTTTCAATGGTATGTACATCCAGGTATCAATGTTTTCTATGGTATGTTCATCCAGGTATCAATGTTCTCTATGGTATGTACATCCAGGTATCAATGTTTTCAATGGTATGTACATCCAGGTATCAATGTTTTCTATGGTATGTTCATCCAGGTACCAATGTTTTCAATGGTATGTACATCCAGGTATCAATGTTTTCTATGGTATGTTCATCCAGGTACCAATGTTTTCTATGGTATGTTCATCCAGGTATCAATGTTTTCTATGGTATGTACATCCAGGTATCAATGTTTTCTATGGTATGTTCATCCAGGTACCAATGTTTTCAATGGTATGTACATCCAGGTATCAATGTTTTCTATGGTATGTTCATCCAGGTACCAATGTTTTCTATGGTATGTACATCCAGGTATCAAGGTTTTCAATGGTATGTTCATCCAGGTATCAATGTTTTCTATGGTATGTTCATCCAGGTATCAATGTTTTCTATGGTATGTACATCCAGGTATCAATGTTTTCTATGGTATGTACATCCAGGTATCAATGTTTTCTATGGTATGTTCATCCAGGTATCAATGTTTTCTATGGTATGTTCATCCAGGTATCAATGTTTTCAATGGTATGTACATCCAGGTATCAATGTTTTCTATGGTATGTTCATCCAGGTATCAATGTTTTCAATGGTATGTTCATCCAGGTATCAATGTTTTCAATGGTATGTACATCCAGGTATCAATGTTTTCAATGGTATGTTCATCCAGGTATCAATGTTTTCTATGGTATGTTCATCCAGGTACCAATGTTTTCTATGGTATGTTCATCCAGGTACCAATGTTTACTATGGTATGTACATCCAGGTATCAATGTTTTCTATGGTATGTACATCCAGGTACCAATGTTTTCTATGGTATGTTCATCCAGGTATCAATGTTTTCTATGGTATGTACATCCAGGTATCAATGTTTTCTATGGTATGTACATCCAGGTATCAATGTTTTCTATGGTATGTACATCCAGGTATCAATGTTTTCTATGGTATGTACATCCAGGTATCAATGTTGTCTATGGTATGTTCATCCAGGTATCAATGTTTTCTATGGTATGTACATCCAGGTATCAATGTTTTCTATGGTATGTACATCCAGGTATCAATGTTTTCTATGGTATGTTCATCCAGGTATCAATGTTTTCTATGGTATGTACATCCAGGTATCAATATTTTCTATGGTATGTACATCCAGGTACCAATGTTTTCTATGGTATGTTCATCCAGGTATCAATGTTTTATATGGTATGTACATCCAGGTATCAATGTTTTCAATGGTATGTTCATCCAGGTATCAATGTTTTCAATGGTATGTACATCCAGGTATCAATGTTTTATATGGTATGTACATCCAGGTATCAATGTTTTCTATGGTATGTTCATCCAGGTATCAAGGTTTTCAATGGTATGTACATCCAGGTATCAATGTTTTCTATGGTATGTTCATCCAGGTGTCAATGTTTTCTATGGTATGTACATCCAGGTATCAATGTTTTCAATGGTATGTACATCCAGGTATCAATGTTTTCTATGGTATGTACATCCAGGTATCAATGTTTTCTATGGTATGTTCATCCAGGTATCAATGTTTTCTATGGTATGTTCATCCAGGTATCAATGTTTTCAATGGTATGTACATCCAGGTATCAAGGTTTTCAATGGTATGTACATCCAGGTATCAATGTTTTATATGGTATGTACATCCAGGTATCAATGTTTTCAATGGTATGTACATCCAGGTATCAATGTTTTCTATGGTATGTTCATCCAGGTATCAATGTTTTCTATGGTATGTTCATCCAGGTATCAATGTTTTCAATGGTATGTACATCCAGGTATCAAGGTTTTCAATGGTATGTTCATCCAGGTATCAATGTTTTATATGGTATGTACATCCAGGTATCAATGTTTTCAATGGTATGTACATCCAGGTATCAATGTTTTCTATGGTATGTTCATCCAGGTATCAATGTTTTCTATGGTATGTTCATCCAGGTATCAATGTTTTCAATGGTATGTACATCCAGGTATCAAGGTTTTCAATGGTATGTACATCCAGGTATCAATGTTTTATATGGTATGTACATCCAGGTATCAATGTTTTCTATGGTATGTTCATCCAGGTATCAATGTTTTCAATAGTATGTACATCCAGGTATCAATGTTTTCTATGGTATGTTCATCCAGGTATCAATGTTTTCTATGGTATGTACATCCAGGTATCAATGTTTTCAATGGTATGTACATCCAGGTATCAATGTTTTCTATGGTATGTACATCCAGGTATCAATGTTTTCTATGGTATGTACATCCAGGTAACAATGTTTTCAATGGTATGTACATCCAGGTATCAATGTTTTCAATGGTATGTACATCCAGGTATCAATGTTTTCTATGGTATGTTCATCCAGGTATCAATGTTTTCTATGGTATGTACATCCAAGTATCAATGTTTTCTATGGTATGTACATCCAAGTATCAATGTTTTCTATGGTATGTACATCCAGGTATCAAGGTTTTCTATGGTGTGTACATCCAGGTATCAATGTTTTCTATGGTATGTTCATCCAGGTATCAATGTTTTCAATGGTATGTTCATCCAGGTATCAATGTTTTCTATGGTATGTTCATCCAGGTATCAATGTTTTCAATGGTATGTTCATCCAGGTATCAATGTTTTCTATGGTATGTACATCCAGGTATCAATGTTTTCTATGGTATGTTCATCCAGGTATCAATGTTTTCTATGGTATGTTCATCCAGGTATCAATGTTTTCTATGGTATGTACATCCAGGTATCAATGTTTTCTATGGTATGTTCATCCAGGTATCAATGTTTTCTATGGTATGTTCATCCAGGTATCAATGTTTTCTATGGTATGTTCATCCAGGTATCAATGTTTTCAATGGTATGTACATCCAGGTATCAATGTTTTCAATGGTATGTTCATCCAGGTATCAATGTTTTCTATGGTATGTTCATCCAGGTATCAATGTTTTCTATGGTATGTACATCCAGGTATCAATGTTTTCTATGGTATGTTCATCCAGGTATCAATGTTTTCTATGGTATGTTCATCCAGGTATCAATGTTTTCTATGGTATGTTCATCCAGGTATCAATGTTTTCAATGGTATGTACATCCAGGTATCAATGTTTTCAATGGTATGTTCATCTAGGTATCAATGTTTTCTATGGTATGTTCATCCAGGTATCAATGTTTTCTATGGTATGTACATCCAGGTATCAATGTTTTCTATGGTATGTTCATCCAGGTACCAATGTTTTCAATGGTATGTACATCCAGGTATCAATGTTTTCTATGGTATGTTCATCCAGGTACCAATGTTTTCTATGGTATGTTCATCCAGGTATCAATGTTTTCAATGGTATGTACATCCAGGTATCAA
The DNA here is from genome assembly GCA_037783415.1 of Leptasterias polaris. Classification (NCBI taxonomy): domain Eukaryota; kingdom Metazoa; phylum Echinodermata; class Asteroidea; order Forcipulatida; family Asteriidae; genus Leptasterias; species Leptasterias polaris. The sequence goes on from JAZGTN010000202.1 coordinate 2,566,383, forward strand.
TGTTTTCTATGGTATGTTCATCCAGGTATCAATGTTTTCAATGGTATGTACATCCAGGTATCAATGTTTTCTATGGTATGTTCATCCAGGTATCAATGTTCTCTATGGTATGTACATCCAGGTATCAATGTTTTCAATGGTATGTACATCCAGGTATCAATGTTTTCTATGGTATGTTCATCCAGGTACCAATGTTTTCAATGGTATGTACATCCAGGTATCAATGTTTTCTATGGTATGTTCATCCAGGTACCAATGTTTTCTATGGTATGTTCATCCAGGTATCAATGTTTTCTATGGTATGTACATCCAGGTATCAATGTTTTCTATGGTATGTTCATCCAGGTACCAATGTTTTCAATGGTATGTACATCCAGGTATCAATGTTTTCTATGGTATGTTCATCCAGGTACCAATGTTTTCTATGGTATGTACATCCAGGTATCAATGTTTTCAATGGTATGTTCATCCAGGTATCAATGTTTTCTATGGTATGTTCATCCAGGTATCAATGTTTTCTATGGTATGTACATCCAGGTATCAATGTTTTCTATGGTATGTACATCCAGGTATCAATGTTTTCTATGGTATGTTCATCCAGGTATCAATGTTTTCTATGGTATGTTCATCCAGGTATCAATGTTTTCAATGGTATGTACATCCAGGTATCAATGTTTTCTATGGTATGTTCATCCAGGTATCAATGTTTTCAATGGTATGTTCATCCAGGTATCAATGTTTTCAATGGTATGTACATCCAGGTATCAATGTTTTCAATGGTATGTTCATCCAGGTATCAATGTTTTCTATGGTATGTTCATCCAGGTACCAATGTTTTCTATGGTATGTTCATCCAGGTACCAATGTTTTCTATGGTATGTACATCCAGGTATCAATGTTTTCTATGGTATGTACATCCAGGTACCAATGTTTTCTATGGTATGTTCATCCAGGTATCAATGTTTTCTATGGTATGTACATCCAGGTATCAATGTTTTCTATGGTATGTACATCCAGGTATCAATGTTTTCTATGGTATGTACATCCAGGTATCAATGTTTTCTATGGTATGTACATCCAGGTATCAATGTTGTCTATGGTATGTTCATCCAGGTATCAATGTTTTCTATGGTATGTACATCCAGGTATCAATGTTTTCTATGGTATGTACATCCAGGTATCAATGTTTTCTATGGTATGTTCATCCAGGTATCAATGTTTTCTATGGTATGTACATCCAGGTATCAATGTTTTATATGGTATGTACATCCAGGTATCAATGTTTTCTATGGTATGTACATCCAGGTATCAATGTTTTCTATGGTATGTTCATCCAGGTATCAATGTTTTCTATGGTATGTACATCCAGGTATCAATGTTTTCTATGGTATGTACATCCAGGTACCAATGTTTTCTATGGTATGTTCATCCAGGTATCAATGTTTTATATGGTATGTACATCCAGGTATCAATGTTTTATATGGTATGTACATCCAGGTATCAATGTTTTATATGGTATGTTCATCCAGGTATCAATGTTGTCTATGGTATGTTCATCCAGGTATCAATGTTTTATATGGTATGTTCATCCAGGTATCAATGTTTTATATGGTATGTACATCCAGGTATCAATGTTTTATATGGTATGTACATCCAGGTATCAATGTTTTCAATGGTATGTTCATCCAGGTATCAATGTTTTCAATGGTATGTACATCCAGGTATCAATGTTTTCTATGGTATGTTCATCCAGGTATCAATGTTTTCTATGGTATGTACATCCAGGTATCAATGTTTTCAATGGTATGTACATCCAGGTATCAATGTTTTCTATGGTATGTACATCCAGGTATCAATGTTTTCTATGGTATGTTCATCCAGGTACCAATGTTTTCTATGGTATGTTCATCCAGGTATCAATGTTTTCAATGGTATGTACATCCAGGTATCAATGTTTTCTATGGTATGTTCATCCAGGTATCAATGTTTTCTATGGTATGTACATCCAGGTATCAATGTTTTCAATGGTATGTACATCCAGGTATCAATGTTTTCTATGGTATGTTCATCCAGGTACCAATGTTTTCAATGGTATGTACATCCAGGTATCAATGTTTTCTATGGTATGTTCATCCAGGTACCAATGTTTTCTATGGTATGTTCATCCAGGTACCAATGTTTTCTATGGTATGTACATCCAGGTATCAATGTTTTCTATGGTATGTACATCCAGGTACCAATGTTTTCTATGGTATGTTCATCCAGGTATCAATGTTTTCTATGGTATGTACATCCAGGTATCAATGTTTTCTATGGTATGTACATCCAGGTATCAATGTTTTCTATGGTATGTACATCCAGGTATCAATGTTTTCTATGGTATGTACATCCAGGTATCAATGTTGTCTATGGTATGTTCATCCAGGTATCAATGTTTTCTATGGTATGTACATCCAGGTATCAATGTTTTCTATGGTATGTACATCCAGGTATCAATGTTTTCTATGGTATGTTCATCCAGGTATCAATGTTTTCTATGGTATGTACATCCAAGTATCAATGTTTTCTATGGTATGTACATCCAGGTACCAATGTTTTCTATGGTATGTTCATCCAGGTATCAATGTTTTATATGGTATGTACATCCAGGTATCAATGTTTTCAATGGTATGTTCATCCAGGTATCAATGTTTTCAATGGTATGTACATCCAGGTATCAATGTTTTATATGGTATGTACATCCAGGTATCAATGTTTTCTATGGTATGTTCATCCAGGTATCAAGGTTTTCAATGGTATGTACATCCAGGTATCAATGTTTTCTATGGTATGTTCATCCAGGTGTCAATGTTTTCTATGGTATGTACATCCAGGTATCAATGTTTTCAATGGTATGTACATCCAGGTATCAATGTTTTCTATGGTATGTACATCCAGGTATCAATGTTTTCTATGGTATGTTCATCCAGGTATCAATGTTTTCTATGGTATGTACATCCAGGTATCAAGGTTTTCAATGGTATGTACATCCAGGTATCAATGTTTTATATGGTATGTACATCCAGGTATCAATGTTTTCAATGGTATGTACATCCAGGTATCAATGTTTTCTATGGTATGTTCATCCAGGTATCAATGTTTTCTATGGTATGTTCATCCAGGTATCAATGTTTTCAATGGTATGTACATCCAGGTATCAAGGTTTTCAATGGTATGTACATCCAGGTATCAATGTTTTATATGGTATGTACATCCAGGTATCAATGTTTTCAATGGTATGTACATCCAGGTATCAATGTTTTCTATGGTATGTTCATCCAGGTATCAATGTTTTCTATGGTATGTTCATCCAGGTATCAATGTTTTCAATGGTATGTACATCCAGGTATCAAGGTTTTCAATGGTATGTACATCCAGGTATCAATGTTTTATATGGTATGTACATCCAGGTATCAATGTTTTCTATGGTATGTTCATCCAGGTATCAATGTTTTCAATAGTATGTACATCCAGGTATCAATGTTTTCTATGGTATGTTCATCCAGGTATCAATGTTTTCTATGGTATGTTCATCCAGGTATCAATGTTTTCTATGGTATGTTCATCCAGGTATCAATGTTTTCAATGGTATGTACATCCAGGTATCAATGTTTTCTATGGTATGTTCATCCAGGTATCAATGTTTTCTATGGTATGTTCATCCAGGTATCAATGTTTTCAATGGTATGTACATCCAGGTATCAATGTTTTCTATGGTATGTTCATCCAGGTATCAATGTTTTCTATGGTATGTACATCCAAGTATCAATGTTTTCTATGGTATGTACATCCAAGTATCAATGTTTTCTATGGTATGTACATCCAGGTATCAAGGTTTTCAATGGTGTGTACATCCAGGTATCAATGTTTTCTATGGTATGTTCATCCAGGTATCAATGTTTTCAATGGTATGTTCATCCAGGTATCAATGTTTTCTATGGTATGTTCATCCAGGTATCAATGTTTTCAATGGTATGTTCATCCAGGTATCAATGTTTTCTATGGTATGTACATCCAGGTATCAATGTTTTCTATGGTATGTTCATCCAGGTATCAATGTTTTCTATGGTATGTTCATCCAGGTATCAATGTTTTCTATGGTATGTACATCCAGGTATCAATGTTTTCTATGGTATGTTCATCCAGGTATCAATGTTTTCTATGGTATGTTCATCCAGGTATCAATGTTTTCTATGGTATGTTCATCCAGGTATCAATGTTTTCAATGGTATGTACATCCAGGTATCAATGTTTTCAATGGTATGTTCATCCAGGTATCAATGTTTTCTATGGTATGTTCATCCAGGTATCAATGTTTTCTATGGTATGTACATCCAGGTATCAATGTTTTCTATGGTATGTTCATCCAGGTATCAATGTTTTCTATGGTATGTTCATCCAGGTATCAATGTTTTCTATGGTATGTTCATCCAGGTATCAATGTTTTCAATGGTATGTACATCCAGGTATCAATGTTTTCAATGGTATGTTCATCTAGGTATCAATGTTTTCTATGGTATGTTCATCCAGGTATCAATGTTTTCTATGGTATGTACATCCAGGTATCAATGTTTTCTATGGTATGTTCATCCAGGTACCAATGTTTTCAATGGTATGTACATCCAGGTATCAATGTTTTCTATGGTATGTTCATCCAGGTACCAATGTTTTCTATGGTATGTTCATCCAGGTATCAATGTTTTCAATGGTATGTACATCCAGGTATCAATGTTTTCTATGGTATGTTCATCCAGGTATCAATGTTTTCAATGGTATGTACATCCAGGTATCAATGTTTTCTATGGTATGTTCATCCAGGTATCAATGTTCTCTATGGTATGTACATCCAGGTATCAATGTTTTCAATGGTATGTACATCCAGGTATCAATGTTTTCTATGGTATGTTCATCCAGGTACCAATGTTTTCAATGGTATGTACATCCAGGTATCAATGTTGTCTATGGTATTGTAACGCAAATGAGCGTGTAGTTGGTGTTGGTTTCCAGACTCTTGAGGGCGCTAGAGTAGTTAGCAGTCGCCCATGCAGCATAGACGACGACGCAGCAGAACTAGTTTGGATCTCGTCAGGGACGGACGTGTCGTGCTGACAGAGCTCAGGTACGTAGGAGGTTTCAGTGTGCGCTACCTCGTTTCGAGCGTGGGCCACTGTTTAATTACTTGAGTGGGAGGGACCGCGGTGTGATACCGAGGAGGAAACTTGAGATTAGTTTCTTGGAACTAGGGATTAGTTCTGGTCCGTGTAGGGGAACGGGTATAACTTACCTTACTACACAAAGAGGGCACTCGTAGCTTGGAGGCTACAAGGGAGGATCCAAACAAGGAGGCGCATCAAGATAGCTGGGAACTAGGGGGAGCTAGCGCTAGTTGATTCAGAGGCTATTACAGATCAATCAGTTAATTATAATTATTGGAGGGTACTTCATTAATCAGTGATTACTTGGAGGTTCCAACGGAGGTGGTTGAGTAATAAACAAAGGAGGTTACACTATTTATACTTGTCACATGTATTATATTGTCATGTCCGTGGTCTGTTCTGTCTGTCCCCACGGAGGTTTACTGAGGGTACAGTGATTAGCCCTATGCATTAGGCGGTACATTTCCGCCCAACGGGCCTACACCACCGGTCTTGGGTTTCCTGAAGGAGTACCACACTCACTGGGTGACCACCGGGGATTAAATTAGTCCGGGGTATTTGGTAAATCCGTCACAAATGGTGTCAGAAGTGGGATAAATGCACTCGACTTCACACTGGACCTACACCTTGTCGCAAAGGGACAACTTTAACCTGACTATGGATAAGGAGAACACCAAAGAGGTAACAGGAGCCTCAAGTCATGGTGTTATTGACTACGAGGAAGAGGTACATTTCCTGCGGATGGAGATGCAGGGAAAGGAAGATGAATTAAATCATTCATTACAGCAGAACAAAGAGCTTGAGCTTAGGCTCAAAGTCTTTGAACAGGAGCTGGAAATCGAGAGGCTACAAGAGAAGATAGCCAACATGAATACAGTAGGACTATCAGAGAGGCTACTCTCCGATGATGGAAAACACAACAACACAAAAGGAGACTCAACCAGAAGTAAAGTGAACACGGATTCTGTGAGTTTGGAACCTTTGGACTTATCACTTGGAATGCCACTAGTGAGCACCCTTGGAGGCTCTTTGACGCCTCCTGTAGGAATAATGAAAAAGAACGGGACATGGACGCCTCAGGCGAAATCAACTGTGTTGGTAGAGGATACCAAAGCTCTGGCAAAGGAGCCTGCTGTGTCACCAAAGGAGGAGACCCAAACGGAAACAGAAACAGCGGTTGAGAAATTACCGAGAGGGTTTGGACGGCCCCGGATTATACCGGACCGATTTAAAGGAAAGGAACCGTGGAAAGATTACATAGAACATTTTGAAGCTTGCAAAATCGCCAATGCATGGAAAGACGAGGAGGCGGCGGCATTCCTCGCGGCGAGCCTCCAAGGTCCGGCCCTAAAGGTGCTTCTTAAGCGCAAGGAGGGTGGTAAACGGCAGACTTATAAGGAACTGCTTAGCCTATTGGATGCGAGGTTTGGACCTGGACAAAAGGCGGAGAACTTCTTAATGGAGTTGAGAAGCAGACGGCAAGGTCCAAAGGAAACCATACAGGAACTAGGCCAGGCTATCAGTGAATTGACAGCGATGGCATACCCCGAATTCACGGAAACGGGCAAAGACCGCCTCGCACGAGGCCACTTTTCTGACGCGATAGCAAGCCAGACAATTCGAGAGGGTATCTTTAGAGCCAATCCATCGACTTTGGAAGAGGCAATCAGGGCAGCCTTGTCAACTGAAAATTTCGAAAAGATGGAGGCTAGGAGGTCAGGTGTTGACGAGTTCCAAAGGAAAAAGTGCAGGATGCACGATTTGGACGAACAGGCCCACGATACGGTGAAAGCCCTAGCTGATGTACAACAATCCTCCAGGCCAATGTCACAACACGAGGCTACACCAACACAGAGGAAACGCGATACAAGAATTTACCATCCGAGGAAAAAGCGCCAGGCAGCAGCAGAGGACATATGTTTTAGCTGTAAGGGACACGGGCACTTTGCATGGGAGTGCCCGACAAAAAGAAGCAAAGGACATCAGGGAAACGATTCCCAGCCCATCCCGGGACCCGAGGAGGGGCTGGTTGCGTTGAAGGGTCAGCAAGAGATAACAAAAAGGGACTAAACCCGCCGTTGTCAGAAACTACAAGGAAGGTGTTCGCACCTCTTGTGTCAGCAAAGGCTGGATTATTTGTTGAAGGAGAGGTTCGATCATTAAAAATCCGGATGCTGGTCGATACCGGGACTACAGACACAATCATATCAACTGAGGTTTACCACATGATAGCACCTGAGAGGAGACCAAAATTGGAGGACCAAGGTGTGAGGGTACTTCAAGCGGATGGGAAACCTCTGGAAACCCTAGGCGTAGCACAGATTGAAGTGAAAGTAGGCAGGACAACTTATCCCGTTCGCGTAGTGTTTGCCAAAGTGAGTGTTCAGGGAATACTTGGGATGGACTTTCTGCTTCCAACAGGAGGCAAATTGGATTTTAAGAAGCGTGAAATGGTCCTCAATGGGGAACACCTGAAGTGTACCAGCCGGTTTGGGGTCTCGTTATGCACGAGGATTGTCGTAGCGCGGACCACGATCATACCGCCCGGCCATGAGACTATTGTGCCAGGAAAAACAGCCACACCATTGGAGGCTTGCAGAGCGGGCATTGTAGAGCCAGTACGGGGTGGTGGAGACCTGGAGAGGAAAGGACTAATCTTGGCAAGGACCCTGGTCAACACTGAAGAGGATACAGTCGCCTTACGGGTACTCAACCCTGGAAGGCAAAAGTGTGTCCTGCGATGCGGGTTGACAGCGGGACACTTAACACCTGTAGACGACGAGGATATCGGCGGGACACATCAAGTTTCCGGAGTTGCTGGAAAAGAAGTTCCACTTCCAGCTCACGTCCAGGATTTGTTTATGCGTGCAACGGAGGGCTTGGAACCGTGTCATCATGCCACCGTTGCTCAGCTTCTGATCGATTACGCCGATGTATTTTCCAAGGGGGATTATGACATTGGGAAAACGGGCCTGGTGAAACACAGTATTGATACCGGCGGTGCTCATCCAATTAGGGAGAGGCCGAGACGTCAGCCAGTTTGTAATCAGAAAGAAATTAACAAGCAAGTGAGTGATTTACTTGCGAGAGGCATCATTCAGCCGTCGGACAGCCCCTGGGCATCGAATGTGGTTTTAGTACGGAAGAAGGATGGAACTCAACGCTTCTGCGTGGACTACAGGAGGCTGAATGCAGAGACCGTGAAAGACGCCTACCCGGTCCCTAGGATCGATGACACTTTGGATGCACTTGCCAGTGCCAGATGGTTTTCTACATTGGACTTAGCCTCTGGTTACTGGCAAGTAGAACTAGATGAGGATGCCAAACGCAAGTCGGCTTTCGTGGTGCGCGGCGGGTTGTACAGCTGGGAGGTCATGCCTTTCGGACTGTGCAACGCTCCCGCCACGTTCGAGAGACTGATGGAGAGGGTAGTGTCGGGACTCCAGTGGGAGACATTGCTCGTGTACCTGGACGATGTCATTGTTTATGGTAAAACTGTACAGGAAGAGATCAGTCGTTTGCGAGAGCTTCTGCAGAGGTTTCGTGTTGCAAATCTCAAACTGAAACCTAAGAAATGCCACCTCTTCAGAAGGGAAGTAAAGTACCTGGGACATGTTGTTTCCTCCGATGGGATATCCACGGACCCTGAGAAGGTGGAGGCAGTAAACTCATGGAAAACCCCAATAGATGTCAAGGGCGTGAGGAGCTTCCTAGGGTTAGCCTCTTACTATAGGAGGTTCATAAGAGGATTCGCGGACATAGCCCGCCCACTGCACAAACTAACAGAGAAGGCGCGACCATTCCTCTGGGACGATGACTGCCAAGATGCTTTCGAGACATTAAAAAGGCACTTACAGGAGGCACCCATCTTGGCCTACCCTGAGCCAGAGGGGAAATTCGTATTGGATACAGATGCGAGCGGCGTAGGGATTGGAGCCGTTCTGTCACAAGTACAGGAAGGACAAGAGCGTGTTATTGCGTATGGCAGCCGGACTCTCAATCGTGCCGAGAGGAACTACTGCGTTACGAGGAGGGAGCTGTTGGCGATTATTGTGTTCCTGAAACACTACAAGCAGTATCTGTATGGGCAGAGGATACTAATCCGTACGGACCATGCCGCACTTCGCTGGCTGGTCACGTTCAAAAACCCTGAGGGCCAAGTAGCTCGCTGGTTGGAGGTCTTAGGGGAGTACAACTATGAGATTGTTCACCGCCCTGGCAAAAGACACGGAAATGCTGATGCTCTCTCCCGCCAGCCATGCAAGCAGTGCGGACTTTTGGACGAAGAGCCTCGGAACCCTGTCTTGACTGGCGGATTGAGAAGCGAGTGCCCAAATACTGATGAGAAACTTGAATCATGCCTCCCGAGCAGAGAGGTTGAGGCATCTGAAAATGCAAGGACAAGAATCACCGAAGTGGAGCCTCACGTTACCACACAAGAATTGCGAGAAGGCCAGCTGAGGGATCCAACAATGGATTGGGTAATAGAGGCAAAAGAAGAATCTGGTTGCCGCCCGGATTGGAATAAGGTGTCCTCTAGGGCAGGAGCGGCTAAGGTATACTGGTCACAGTGGGACCAACTGGAGATACGACACTCAGTACTGAGTAGACGTTGGGAAGCCAACGACGGCCAGAGTGTTAAGTGGCAGGTGATTCTCCCACGTGAGTTCCGTGAGGCAACACTAGAGGAATTACATGGAGGAAAAAGTGGAGGCCACTTTGGGGTAAGCCGTACGCTAGCGAGGCTTAAAGCCAGGTTTTACTGGAGTGGAATGGCTGCAGACGTGAGGGCCTGCTGTCGTAAGTGTGACAATTGTGCCAAGCGGAAGTCGCCTCCCAAGAAGAGGCGGGCGCCTCTTCGGCAATATCAAGTCGGGGCTCCGATGGAAAGGGTGGCACTTGACCTTGTTGGCCCACTACCAGAATCAACGGAGGGTAACAAATGGGTGCTTGTCGTTGGAGATTATTTCTCCAAATGGATGGAGGCTTACGCTCTTCCCGATAGCCATGCCACTACCGTGGCTAGAGCTTTCGTCTTTAATTTTGTGTGCCGGTATGGGGTACCTCAGGAGTTGCACTCGGACCAAGGACGGAATTTTGAGTCCGCTATCTTTACAGAGATGTGCAAGGTCCTCGGAATAAGGAAGACTCGGACTGTAGCGTACAACCCCAAATCTGATGGCTTAATAGAAAGATTTAACCGCACCCTAATAACCACAGTGTCAATGATGCTGGATACGAGCCGTGGCCAGAGAGACTGGGATGAACAGCTGCCATTTGTTACATTCGCCTACAGGTCAGTTCCTCAAGAGTCCACCGGAGAGACACCGAATATGCTTATGCTTGGTAGGGAAGTCAGGTTGCCCATAGACCTTACAATGCAAACGCCACCTGTGAGCGGAGACGAGCCCAGAACTGATTATGGAGAGGAACTGAGGCATCGCATGCAGCTGGCTCATGACCGAGCGAGGCAGGAACTCAAGTTGAGTGCTAGGCATCAAAAGCGCACTTATGATAGGCGAGCGGTGGAGACGAGTTACAAGGAGGGAAACTTTGTCTGGTTGTACGATCCCTCTAAAAAGAAGGGGGTGTCACCCAAACTGGTGAGCCGGTGGAGAGGCCCTTTCCTGATAATCAAGAGACTTTCAGACGTGACGTTTAGGATTCAAGCGAAACAAAAGGGACGAATGCAAGTGGTGCACTCAGACAGGCTAAAGGAGTATCAGGGAGAGCCGTTGGATTCGTGGTTGGCAAAGTCGCCACAGCCGGCACCAATACCAGGCCAACCAGCTCAGTCTGAACCAGAAATACCACCTGTCATTGTGGTGAATCCTGAACTAAGCATGTCGAATGACAGTGTAAGAGGTTCCTTACCAGAGGAGAGTGGAGATGAGCCGGATGAAGGACTGCTCCAGCTGCCACTACCGGATGAGGACACAGGTGCAATTGGCTGCGAAGATCGTGGTCGGGGGACCCCGACAACACATGAACCTAATAGGAGGAACCCGCCAAGGCAAAGGCGACTGCCCCCTCGTTACAGATAAACCTCCGCGAGGATACTATGTGAATTGTCTGTGTGACCTCAATATGAAAATCAATAATTTCTTGGTGGATTAATTGGATGTTTTTCTTTTTGTTTCATTCTTATGTTCAGATCAATCGAAATGGGAGGACCAGAGCAAAAGCGAGAGTGCGAGAGTACAAGTGTGATAAGTGTGATAAGTGTGACCGCACTTACGGACAACGGACCAGCCTAGCTCGCCACTTCCGGACGGAGCACTTGGAGAAAGCTCTGTTTGCCTGGTGTCGCCAGTGCTCTTTCAGATCCAACCGGAAGGATAACCTTAGGCGCCACTACGGTAAGGAACACCCTGGAAATCTTGTGGATGTGGGCCAGATAACGCTGGAAACAGAGGCAGAGAGGATGACGACGCCTAAGACGACGATGCGCTTGAAGCTTGTCAAGCCGGATCTTGGGGACTGTGGTTCCTGGAATGAAGCCGGGAAGTTGCTTGAGCGAGAGAGGAAGGATCGCTCGCACTCATCAGAGAAGACGGGGGAACCGCCCGCAGGAGGTTCCCAACAGGGAGGTGTTAGACGCCGCCGTGCAGCGCCTGCTACCGTGTCCTCGATCAGCCAGGTGGAAGCTCCAATGGACCTCTCCTTTCAAGCTCCAGGCCAGACGCCAGTAGTCATATCTGTGTCCCCGACCCCCATGTCTGTGTTTGGGGAGACCAGAGATGTGCCCAAACCTGTGGTTATTGGAGGCAAGCCACTCGGAATGCTGAGGATGATGGTGCCTCAAGAGGAGGACAGCGAAGACGAGGCTGGAACATCCCCAGAAGTGGAGCCTGTGTCCTCACCAGTTATGGTGCCTGCCCAACCCATTCAGCTGCCAACCGTGAGGGGAAGGGTGACGAAGATTGTAGAGGACACCACAACCATCCGCTACGACGACGATGGGAAGAAGGTCGAGAAGATTACGCAGCATCGAGTGTACGACGTGGAGTTTGACCATGACTTCAAGGGCAGCAGCATCTAGGGTCTTTAGGATTAAACAGTCTTGCCAAGTTGTTTCATAAGTTTCATATTTATCCAAAGTTTTCTATTGTTTATCTAAAGTTTCTTAAAGTTATATTTTTCTAAAGGTTTTCATTAAAAAGGACTTGACCTCATTTTGTTAAAGTTTAAAGAGGAGGCGTCTGTTTTGAGGCGCTTGAGGTGTTGTCTAAAGTACTCGATGTGTTAAATTTTTGGAGGCGCTTACTTAAAGTTGTTGAGGCGCCATGATGTATGTAGAGTTGGAACCTCGGGTGATAAATTTGTGTTCTTGTTAAATAATTTGCGTAATTTATTTTGTTATTTTACTTGTTTACCGGGTCGGTAAACTTAATAAGGAGGCTTTGTAACGCAAATGAGCGTGTAGTTGGTGTTGGTTTCCAGACTCTTGAGGGCGCTAGAGTAGTTAGCAGTCGCCCATGCAGCATAGACGACGACGCAGCAGAACTAGTTTGGATCTCGTCAGGGACGGACGTGTCGTGCTGACAGAGCTCAGGTACGTAGGAGGTTTCAGTGTGCGCTACCTCGTTTCGAGCGTGGGCCACTGTTTAATTACTTGAGTGGGAGGGACCGCGGTGTGATACCGAGGAGGAAACTTGAGATTAGTTTCTTGGAACTAGGGATTAGTTCTGGTCCGTGTAGGGGAACGGGTATAACTTACCTTACTACACAAAGAGGGCACTCGTAGCTTGGAGGCTACAAGGGAGGATCCAAACAAGGAGGCGCATCAAGATAGCTGGGAACTAGGGGGAGCTAGCGCTAGTTGATTCAGAGGCTATTACAGATCAATCAGTTAATTATAATTATTGGAGGGTACTTCATTAATCAGTGATTACTTGGAGGTTCCAACGGAGGTGGTTGAGTAATAAACAAAGGAGGTTACACTATTTATACTTGTCACATGTATTATATTGTCATGTCCGTGGTCTGTTCTGTCTGTCCCCACGGAGGTTTACTGAGGGTACAGTGATTAGCCCTATGCATTAGGCGGTACATTTCCGCCCAACGGGCCTACACCACCGGTCTTGGGTTTCCTGAAGGAGTACCACACTCACTGGGTGACCACCGGGGATTAAATTAGTCCGGGGTATTTGGTAAATCCGTCACAAATGGTGTCAGAAGTGGGATAAATGCACTCGACTTCACACTGGACCTACACCTTGTCGCAAAGGGACAACTTTAACCTGACTATGGATAAGGAGAACACCAAAGAGGTAACAGGAGCCTCAAGTCATGGTGTTATTGACTACGAGGAAGAGGTACATTTCCTGCGGATGGAGATGCAGGGAAAGGAAGATGAATTAAATCATTCATTACAGCAGAACAAAGAGCTTGAGCTTAGGCTCAAAGTCTTTGAACAGGAGCTGGAAATCGAGAGGCTACAAGAGAAGATAGCCAACATGAATACAGTAGGACTATCAGAGAGGCTACTCTCCGATGATGGAAAACACAACAACACAAAAGGAGACTCAACCAGAAGTAAAGTGAACACGGATTCTGTGAGTTTGGAACCTTTGGACTTATCACTTGGAATGCCACTAGTGAGCACCCTTGGAGGCTCTTTGACGCCTCCTGTAGGAATAATGAAAAAGAACGGGACATGGACGCCTCAGGCGAAATCAACTGTGTTGGTAGAGGATACCAAAGCTCTGGCAAAGGAGCCTGCTGTGTCACCAAAGGAGGAGACCCAAACGGAAACAGAAACAGCGGTTGAGAAATTACCGAGAGGGTTTGGACGGCCCCGGATTATACCGGACCGATTTAAAGGAAAGGAACCGTGGAAAGATTACATAGAACATTTTGAAGCTTGCAAAATCGCCAATGCATGGAAAGACGAGGAGGCGGCGGCATTCCTCGCGGCGAGCCTCCAAGGTCCGGCCCTAAAGGTGCTTCTTAAGCGCAAGGAGGGTGGTAAACGGCAGACTTATAAGGAACTGCTTAGCCTATTGGATGCGAGGTTTGGACCTGGACAAAAGGCGGAGAACTTCTTAATGGAGTTGAGAAGCAGACGGCAAGGTCCAAAGGAAACCATACAGGAACTAGGCCAGGCTATCAGTGAATTGACAGCGATGGCATACCCCGAATTCACGGAAACGGGCAAAGACCGCCTCGCACGAGGCCACTTTTCTGACGCGATAGCAAGCCAGACAATTCGAGAGGGTATCTTTAGAGCCAATCCATCGACTTTGGAAGAGGCAATCAGGGCAGCCTTGTCAACTGAAAATTTCGAAAAGATGGAGGCTAGGAGGTCAGGTGTTGACGAGTTCCAAAGGAAAAAGTGCAGGATGCACGATTTGGACGAACAGGCCCACGATACGGTGAAAGCCCTAGCTGATGTACAACAATCCTCCAGGCCAATGTCACAACACGAGGCTACACCAACACAGAGGAAACGCGATACAAGAATTTACCATCCGAGGAAAAAGCGCCAGGCAGCAGCAGAGGACATATGTTTTAGCTGTAAGGGACACGGGCACTTTGCATGGGAGTGCCCGACAAAAAGAAGCAAAGGACATCAGGGAAACGATTCCCAGCCCATCCCGGGACCCGAGGAGGGGCTGGTTGCGTTGAAGGGTCAGCAAGAGATAACAAAAAGGGACTAAACCCGCCGTTGTCAGAAACTACAAGGAAGGTGTTCGCACCTCTTGTGTCAGCAAAGGCTGGATTATTTGTTGAAGGAGAGGTTCGATCATTAAAAATCCGGATGCTGGTCGATACCGGGACTACAGACACAATCATATCAACTGAGGTTTACCACATGATAGCACCTGAGAGGAGACCAAAATTGGAGGACCAAGGTGTGAGGGTACTTCAAGCGGATGGGAAACCTCTGGAAACCCTAGGCGTAGCACAGATTGAAGTGAAAGTAGGCAGGACAACTTATCCCGTTCGCGTAGTGTTTGCCAAAGTGAGTGTTCAGGGAATACTTGGGATGGACTTTCTGCTTCCAACAGGAGGCAAATTGGATTTTAAGAAGCGTGAAATGGTCCTCAATGGGGAACACCTGAAGTGTACCAGCCGGTTTGGGGTCTCGTTATGCACGAGGATTGTCGTAGCGCGGACCACGATCATACCGCCCGGCCATGAGACTATTGTGCCAGGAAAAACAGCCACACCATTGGAGGCTTGCAGAGCGGGCATTGTAGAGCCAGTACGGGGTGGTGGAGACCTGGAGAGGAAAGGACTAATCTTGGCAAGGACCCTGGTCAACACTGAAGAGGATACAGTCGCCTTACGGGTACTCAACCCTGGAAGGCAAAAGTGTGTCCTGCGATGCGGGTTGACAGCGGGACACTTAACACCTGTAGACGACGAGGATATCGGCGGGACACATCAAGTTTCCGGAGTTGCTGGAAAAGAAGTTCCACTTCCAGCTCACGTCCAGGATTTGTTTATGCGTGCAACGGAGGGCTTGGAACCGTGTCATCATGCCACCGTTGCTCAGCTTCTGATCGATTACGCCGATGTATTTTCCAAGGGGGATTATGACATTGGGAAAACGGGCCTGGTGAAACACAGTATTGATACCGGCGGTGCTCATCCAATTAGGGAGAGGCCGAGACGTCAGCCAGTTTGTAATCAGAAAGAAATTAACAAGCAAGTGAGTGATTTACTTGCGAGAGGCATCATTCAGCCGTCGGACAGCCCCTGGGCATCGAATGTGGTTTTAGTACGGAAGAAGGATGGAACTCAACGCTTCTGCGTGGACTACAGGAGGCTGAATGCAGAGACCGTGAAAGACGCCTACCCGGTCCCTAGGATCGATGACACTTTGGATGCACTTGCCAGTGCCAGATGGTTTTCTACATTGGACTTAGCCTCTGGTTACTGGCAAGTAGAACTAGATGAGGATGCCAAACGCAAGTCGGCTTTCGTGGTGCGCGGCGGGTTGTACAGCTGGGAGGTCATGCCTTTCGGACTGTGCAACGCTCCCGCCACGTTCGAGAGACTGATGGAGAGGGTAGTGTCGGGACTCCAGTGGGAGACATTGCTCGTGTACCTGGACGATGTCATTGTTTATGGTAAAACTGTACAGGAAGAGATCAGTCGTTTGCGAGAGCTTCTGCAGAGGTTTCGTGTTGCAAATCTCAAACTGAAACCTAAGAAATGCCACCTCTTCAGAAGGGAAGTAAAGTACCTGGGACATGTTGTTTCCTCCGATGGGATATCCACGGACCCTGAGAAGGTGGAGGCAGTAAACTCATGGAAAACCCCAATAGATGTCAAGGGCGTGAGGAGCTTCCTAGGGTTAGCCTCTTACTATAGGAGGTTCATAAGAGGATTCGCAGACATAGCCCGCCCACTGCACAAACTAACAGAGAAGGCGCGACCATTCCTCTGGGACGATGACTGCCAAGATGCTTTCGAGACATTAAAAAGGCACTTACAGGAGGCACCCATCTTGGCCTACCCTGAGCCAGAGGGGAAATTCGTATTGGATACAGATGCGAGCGGCGTAGGGATTGGAGCCGTTCTGTCACAAGTACAGGAAGGACAAGAGCGTGTTATTGCGTATGGCAGCCGGACTCTCAATCGTGCCGAGAGGAACTACTGCGTTACGAGGAGGGAGCTGTTGGCGATTATTGTGTTCCTGAAACACTACAAGCAGTATCTGTATGGGCAGAGGATACTAATCCGTACGGACCATGCCGCACTTCGCTGGCTGGTCACGTTCAAAAACCCTGAGGGCCAAGTAGCTCGCTGGTTGGAGGTCTTAGGGGAGTACAACTATGAGATTGTTCACCGCCCTGGCAAAAGACACGGAAATGCTGATGCTCTCTCCCGCCAGCCATGCAAGCAGTGCGGACTTTTGGACGAAGAGCCTCGGAACCCTGTCTTGACTGGCGGATTGAGAAGCGAGTGCCCAAATACTGATGAGAAACTTGAATCATGCCTCCCGAGCAGAGAGGTTGAGGCATCTGAAAATGCAAGGACAAGAATCACCTAAGTGGAGCCTCACGTTACCACACAAGAATTGCGAGAAGGCCAGCTGAGGGATCCAACAATGGATTGGGTAATAGAGGCAAAAGAAGAATCTGGTTGCCGCCCGGATTGGAATAAGGTGTCCTCTAGGGCAGGAGCGGCTAAGGTATACTGGTCACAGTGGGACCAACTGGAGATACGACACTCAGTACTGAGTAGACGTTGGGAAGCCAACGACGGCCAGAGTGTTAAGTGGCAGGTGATTCTCCCACGTGAGTTCCGTGAGGCAACACTAGAGGAATTACATGGAGGAAAAAGTGGAGGCCACTTTGGGGTAAGCCGTACGCTAGCGAGGCTTAAAGCCAGGTTTTACTGGAGTGGAATGGCTGCAGACGTGAGGGCCTGCTGTCGTAAGTGTGACAATTGTGCCAAGCGGAAGTCGCCTCCCAAGAAGAGGCGGGCGCCTCTTCGGCAATATCAAGTCGGGGCTCCGATGGAAAGGGTGGCACTTGACCTTGTTGGCCCACTACCAGAATCAACGGAGGGTAACAAATGGGTGCTTGTCGTTGGAGATTATTTCTCCAAATGGATGGAGGCTTACGCTCTTCCCGATAGCCATGCCACTACCGTGGCTAGAGCTTTCGTCTTTAATTTTGTGTGCCGGTATGGGGTACCTCAGGAGTTGCACTCGGACCAAGGACGGAATTTTGAGTCCGCTATCTTTACAGAGATGTGCAAGGTCCTCGGAATAAGGAAGACTCGGACTGTAGCGTACAACCCCAAATCTGATGGCTTAATAGAAAGATTTAACCGCACCCTAATAACCACAGTGTCAATGATGCTGGATACGAGCCGTGGCCAGAGAGACTGGGATGAACAGCTGCCATTTGTTACATTCGCCTACAGGTCAGTTCCTCAAGAGTCCACCGGAGAGACACCGAATATGCTTATGCTTGGTAGGGAAGTCAGGTTGCCCATAGACCTTACAATGCAAACGCCACCTGTGAGCGGAGACGAGCCCAGAACTGATTATGGAGAGGAACTGAGGCATCGCATGCAGCTGGCTCATGACCGAGCGAGGCAGGAACTCAAGTTGAGTGCTAGGCATCAAAAGCGCACTTATGATAGGCGAGCGGTGGAGACGAGTTACAAGGAGGGAAACTTTGTCTGGTTGTACGATCCCTCTAAAAAGAAGGGGGTGTCACCCAAACTGGTGAGCCGGTGGAGAGGCCCTTTCCTGATAATCAAGAGACTTTCAGACGTGACGTTTAGGATTCAAGCGAAACAAAAGGGACGAATGCAAGTGGTGCACTCAGACAGGCTAAAGGAGTATCAGGGAGAGCCGTTGGATTCGTGGTTGGCAAAGTCGCCACAGCCGGCACCAATACCAGGCCAACCAGCTCAGTCTGAACCAGAAATACCACCTGTCATTGTGGTGAATCCTGAACTAAGCATGTCGAATGACAGTGTAAGAGGTTCCTTACCAGAGGAGAGTGGAGATGAGCCGGATGAAGGACTGCTCCAGCTGCCACTACCGGATGAGGACACAGGTGCAATTGGCTGCGAAGATCGTGGTCGGGGGACCCCGACAACACATGAACCTAATAGGAGGAACCCGCCAAGGCAAAGGCGACTGCCCCCTCGTTACAGATAAACCTCCGCGAGGATACTATGTGAATTGTCTGTGTGACCTCAATATGAAAATCAATAATTTCTTGGTGGATTAATTGGATGTTTTTCTTTTTGTTTCATTCTTATGTTCAGATCAATCGAAATGGGAGGACCAGAGCAAAAGCGAGAGTGCGAGAGTACAAGTGTGATAAGTGTGATAAGTGTGACCGCACTTACGGACAACGGACCAGCCTAGCTCGCCACTTCCGGACGGAGCACTTGGAGAAAGCTCTGTTTGCCTGGTGTCGCCAGTGCTCTTTCAGATCCAACCGGAAGGATAACCTTAGGCGCCACTACGGTAAGGAACACCCTGGAAATCTTGTGGATGTGGGCCAGATAACGCTGGAAACAGAGGCAGAGAGGATGACGACGCCTAAGACGACGATGCGCTTGAAGCTTGTCAAGCCGGATCTTGGGGACTGTGGTTCCTGGAATGAAGCCGGGAAGTTGCTTGAGCGAGAGAGGAAGGATCGCTCGCACTCATCAGAGAAGACGGGGGAACCGCCCGCAGGAGGTTCCCAACAGGGAGGTGTTAGACGCCGCCGTGCAGCGCCTGCTACCGTGTCCTCGATCAGCCAGGTGGAAGCTCCAATGGACCTCTCCTTTCAAGCTCCAGGCCAGACGCCAGTAGTCATATCTGTGTCCCCGACCCCCATGTCTGTGTTTGGGGAGACCAGAGATGTGCCCAAACCTGTGGTTATTGGAGGCAAGCCACTCGGAATGCTGAGGATGATGGTGCCTCAAGAGGAGGACAGCGAAGACGAGGCTGGAACATCCCCAGAAGTGGAGCCTGTGTCCTCACCAGTTATGGTGCCTGCCCAACCCATTCAGCTGCCAACCGTGAGGGGAAGGGTGACGAAGATTGTAGAGGACACCACAACCATCCGCTACGACGACGATGGGAAGAAGGTCGAGAAGATTACGCAGCATCGAGTGTACGACGTGGAGTTTGACCATGACTTCAAGGGCAGCAGCATCTAGGGTCTTTAGGATTAAACAGTCTTGCCAAGTTGTTTCATAAGTTTCATATTTATCCAAAGTTTTCTATTGTTTATCTAAAGTTTCTTAAAGTTATATTTTTCTAAAGGTTTTCATTAAAAAGGACTTGACCTCATTTTGTTAAAGTTTAAAGAGGAGGCGTCTGTTTTGAGGCGCTTGAGGTGTTGTCTAAAGTACTCGATGTGTTAAATTTTTGGAGGCGCTTACTTAAAGTTGTTGAGGCGCCATGATGTATGTAGAGTTGGAACCTCGGGTGATAAATTTGTGTTCTTGTTAAATAATTTGCGTAATTTATTTTGTTATTTTACTTGTTTACCGGGTCGGTAAACTTAATAAGGAGGCTTTGTAACGCAAATGAGCGTGTAGTTGGTGTTGGTTTCCAGACTCTTGAGGGCGCTAGAGTAGTTAGCAGTCGCCCATGCAGCATAGACGACGACGCAGCAGAACTAGTTTGGATCTCGTCAGGGACGGACGTGTCGTGCTGACAGAGCTCAGGTACGTAGGAGGTTTCAGTGTGCGCTACCTCGTTTCGAGCGTGGGCCACTGTTTAATTACTTGAGTGGGAGGGACCGCGGTGTGATACCGAGGAGGAAACTTGAGATTAGTTTCTTGGAACTAGGGATTAGTTCTGGTCCGTGTAGGGGAACGGGTATAACTTACCTTACTACACAAAGAGGGCACTCGTAGCTTGGAGGCTACAAGGGAGGATCCAAACAAGGAGGCGCATCAAGATAGCTGGGAACTAGGGGGAGCTAGCGCTAGTTGATTCAGAGGCTATTACAGATCAATCAGTTAATTATAATTATTGGAGGGTACTTCATTAATCAGTGATTACTTGGAGGTTCCAACGGAGGTGGTTGAGTAATAAACAAAGGAGGTTACACTATTTATACTTGTCACATGTATTATATTGTCATGTCCGTGGTCTGTTCTGTCTGTCCCCACGGAGGTTTACTGAGGGTACAGTGATTAGCCCTATGCATTAGGCGGTACATTTCCGCCCAACGGGCCTACACCACCGGTCTTGGGTTTCCTGAAGGAGTACCACACTCACTGGGTGACCACCGGGGATTAAATTAGTCCGGGGTATTTGGTAAATCCGTCACAAATGGTGTCAGAAGTGGGATAAATGCACTCGACTTCACACTGGACCTACACCTTGTCGCAAAGGGACAACTTTAACCTGACTATGGATAAGGAGAACACCAAAGAGGTAACAGGAGCCTCAAGTCATGGTGTTATTGACTACGAGGAAGAGGTACATTTCCTGCGGATGGAGATGCAGGGAAAGGAAGATGAATTAAATCATTCATTACAGCAGAACAAAGAGCTTGAGCTTAGGCTCAAAGTCTTTGAACAGGAGCTGGAAATCGAGAGGCTACAAGAGAAGATAGCCAACATGAATACAGTAGGACTATCAGAGAGGCTACTCTCCGATGATGGAAAACACAACAACACAAAAGGAGACTCAACCAGAAGTAAAGTGAACACGGATTCTGTGAGTTTGGAACCTTTGGACTTATCACTTGGAATGCCACTAGTGAGCACCCTTGGAGGCTCTTTGACGCCTCCTGTAGGAATAATGAAAAAGAACGGGACATGGACGCCTCAGGCGAAATCAACTGTGTTGGTAGAGGATACCAAAGCTCTGGCAAAGGAGCCTGCTGTGTCACCAAAGGAGGAGACCCAAACGGAAACAGAAACAGCGGTTGAGAAATTACCGAGAGGGTTTGGACGGCCCCGGATTATACCGGACCGATTTAAAGGAAAGGAACCGTGGAAAGATTACATAGAACATTTTGAAGCTTGCAAAATCGCCAATGCATGGAAAGACGAGGAGGCGGCGGCATTCCTCGCGGCGAGCCTCCAAGGTCCGGCCCTAAAGGTGCTTCTTAAGCGCAAGGAGGGTGGTAAACGGCAGACTTATAAGGAACTGCTTAGCCTATTGGATGCGAGGTTTGGACCTGGACAAAAGGCGGAGAACTTCTTAATGGAGTTGAGAAGCAGACGGCAAGGTCCAAAGGAAACCATACAGGAACTAGGCCAGGCTATCAGTGAATTGACAGCGATGGCATACCCCGAATTCACGGAAACGGGCAAAGACCGCCTCGCACGAGGCCACTTTTCTGACGCGATAGCAAGCCAGACAATTCGAGAGGGTATCTTTAGAGCCAATCCATCGACTTTGGAAGAGGCAATCAGGGCAGCCTTGTCAACTGAAAATTTCGAAAAGATGGAGGCTAGGAGGTCAGGTGTTGACGAGTTCCAAAGGAAAAAGTGCAGGATGCACGATTTGGACGAACAGGCCCACGATACGGTGAAAGCCCTAGCTGATGTACAACAATCCTCCAGGCCAATGTCACAACACGAGGCTACACCAACACAGAGGAAACGCGATACAAGAATTTACCATCCGAGGAAAAAGCGCCAGGCAGCAGCAGAGGACATATGTTTTAGCTGTAAGGGACACGGGCACTTTGCATGGGAGTGCCCGACAAAAAGAAGCAAAGGACATCAGGGAAACGATTCCCAGCCCATCCCGGGACCCGAGGAGGGGCTGGTTGCGTTGAAGGGTCAGCAAGAGATAACAAAAAGGGACTAAACCCGCCGTTGTCAGAAACTACAAGGAAGGTGTTCGCACCTCTTGTGTCAGCAAAGGCTGGATTATTTGTTGAAGGAGAGGTTCGATCATTAAAAATCCGGATGCTGGTCGATACCGGGACTACAGACACAATCATATCAACTGAGGTTTACCACATGATAGCACCTGAGAGGAGACCAAAATTGGAGGACCAAGGTGTGAGGGTACTTCAAGCGGATGGGAAACCTCTGGAAACCCTAGGCGTAGCACAGATTGAAGTGAAAGTAGGCAGGACAACTTATCCCGTTCGCGTAGTGTTTGCCAAAGTGAGTGTTCAGGGAATACTTGGGATGGACTTTCTGCTTCCAACAGGAGGCAAATTGGATTTTAAGAAGCGTGAAATGGTCCTCAATGGGGAACACCTGAAGTGTACCAGCCGGTTTGGGGTCTCGTTATGCACGAGGATTGTCGTAGCGCGGACCACGATCATACCGCCCGGCCATGAGACTATTGTGCCAGGAAAAACAGCCACACCATTGGAGGCTTGCAGAGCGGGCATTGTAGAGCCAGTACGGGGTGGTGGAGACCTGGAGAGGAAAGGACTAATCTTGGCAAGGACCCTGGTCAACACTGAAGAGGATACAGTCGCCTTACGGGTACTCAACCCTGGAAGGCAAAAGTGTGTCCTGCGATGCGGGTTGACAGCGGGACACTTAACACCTGTAGACGACGAGGATATCGGCGGGACACATCAAGTTTCCGGAGTTGCTGGAAAAGAAGTTCCACTTCCAGCTCACGTCCAGGATTTGTTTATGCGTGCAACGGAGGGCTTGGAACCGTGTCATCATGCCACCGTTGCTCAGCTTCTGATCGATTACGCCGATGTATTTTCCAAGGGGGATTATGACATTGGGAAAACGGGCCTGGTGAAACACAGTATTGATACCGGCGGTGCTCATCCAATTAGGGAGAGGCCGAGACGTCAGCCAGTTTGTAATCAGAAAGAAATTAACAAGCAAGTGAGTGATTTACTTGCGAGAGGCATCATTCAGCCGTCGGACAGCCCCTGGGCATCGAATGTGGTTTTAGTACGGAAGAAGGATGGAACTCAACGCTTCTGCGTGGACTACAGGAGGCTGAATGCAGAGACCGTGAAAGACGCCTACCCGGTCCCTAGGATCGATGACACTTTGGATGCACTTGCCAGTGCCAGATGGTTTTCTACATTGGACTTAGCCTCTGGTTACTGGCAAGTAGAACTAGATGAGGATGCCAAACGCAAGTCGGCTTTCGTGGTGCGCGGCGGGTTGTACAGCTGGGAGGTCATGCCTTTCGGACTGTGCAACGCTCCCGCCACGTTCGAGAGACTGATGGAGAGGGTAGTGTCGGGACTCCAGTGGGAGACATTGCTCGTGTACCTGGACGATGTCATTGTTTATGGTAAAACTGTACAGGAAGAGATCAGTCGTTTGCGAGAGCTTCTGCAGAGGTTTCGTGTTGCAAATCTCAAACTGAAACCTAAGAAATGCCACCTCTTCAGAAGGGAAGTAAAGTACCTGGGACATGTTGTTTCCTCCGATGGGATATCCACGGACCCTGAGAAGGTGGAGGCAGTAAACTCATGGAAAACCCCAATAGATGTCAAGGGCGTGAGGAGCTTCCTAGGGTTAGCCTCTTACTATAGGAGGTTCATAAGAGGATTCGCGGACATAGCCCGCCCACTGCACAAACTAACAGAGAAGGCGCGACCATTCCTCTGGGACGATGACTGCCAAGATGCTTTCGAGACATTAAAAAGGCACTTACAGGAGGCACCCATCTTGGCCTACCCTGAGCCAGAGGGGAAATTCGTATTGGATACAGATGCGAGCGGCGTAGGGATTGGAGCCGTTCTGTCACAAGTACAGGAAGGACAAGAGCGTGTTATTGCGTATGGCAGCCGGACTCTCAATCGTGCCGAGAGGAACTACTGCGTTACGAGGAGGGAGCTGTTGGCGATTATTGTGTTCCTGAAACACTACAAGCAGTATCTGTATGGGCAGAGGATACTAATCCGTACGGACCATGCCGCACTTCGCTGGCTGGTCACGTTCAAAAACCCTGAGGGCCAAGTAGCTCGCTGGTTGGAGGTCTTAGGGGAGTACAACTATGAGATTGTTCACCGCCCTGGCAAAAGACACGGAAATGCTGATGCTCTCTCCCGCCAGCCATGCAAGCAGTGCGGACTTTTGGACGAAGAGCCTCGGAACCCTGTCTTGACTGGCGGATTGAGAAGCGAGTGCCCAAATACTGATGAGAAACTTGAATCATGCCTCCCGAGCAGAGAGGTTGAGGCATCTGAAAATGCAAGGACAAGAATCACCGAAGTGGAGCCTCACGTTACCACACAAGAATTGCGAGAAGGCCAGCTGAGGGATCCAACAATGGATTGGGTAATAGAGGCAAAAGAAGAATCTGGTTGCCGCCCGGATTGGAATAAGGTGTCCTCTAGGGCAGGAGCGGCTAAGGTATACTGGTCACAGTGGGACCAACTGGAGATACGACACTCAGTACTGAGTAGACGTTGGGAAGCCAACGACGGCCAGAGTGTTAAGTGGCAGGTGATTCTCCCACGTGAGTTCCGTGAGGCAACACTAGAGGAATTACATGGAGGAAAAAGTGGAGGCCACTTTGGGGTAAGCCGTACGCTAGCGAGGCTTAAAGCCAGGTTTTACTGGAGTGGAATGGCTGCAGACGTGAGGGCCTGCTGTCGTAAGTGTGACAATTGTGCCAAGCGGAAGTCGCCTCCCAAGAAGAGGCGGGCGCCTCTTCGGCAATATCAAGTCGGGGCTCCGATGGAAAGGGTGGCACTTGACCTTGTTGGCCCACTACCAGAATCAACGGAGGGTAACAAATGGGTGCTTGTCATTGGAGATTATTTCTCCAAATGGATGGAGGCTTACGCTCTTCCCGATAGCCATGCCACTACCGTGGCTAGAGCTTTCGTCTTTAATTTTGTGTGCCGGTATGGGGTACCTCAGGAGTTGCACTCGGACCAAGGACGGAATTTTGAGTCCGCTATCTTTACAGAGATGTGCAAGGTCCTCGGAATAAGGAAGACTCGGACTGTAGCGTACAACCCCAAATCTGATGGCTTAATAGAAAGATTTAACCGCACCCTAATAACCACAGTGTCAATGATGCTGGATACGAGCCGTGGCCAGAGAGACTGGGATGAACAGCTGCCATTTGTTACATTCGCCTACAGGTCAGTTCCTCAAGAGTCCACCGGAGAGACACCGAATATGCTTATGCTTGGTAGGGAAGTCAGGTTGCCCATAGACCTTACAATGCAAACGCCACCTGTGAGCGGAGACGAGCCCAGAACTGATTATGGAGAGGAACTGAGGCATCGCATGCAGCTGGCTCATGACCGAGCGAGGCAGGAACTCAAGTTGAGTGCTAGGCATCAAAAGCGCACTTATGATAGGCGAGCGGTGGAGACGAGTTACAAGGAGGGAAACTTTGTCTGGTTGTACGATCCCTCTAAAAAGAAGGGGGTGTCACCCAAACTGGTGAGCCGGTGGAGAGGCCCTTTCCTGATAATCAAGAGACTTTCAGACGTGACGTTTAGGATTCAAGCGAAACAAAAGGGACGAATGCAAGTGGTGCACTCAGACAGGCTAAAGGAGTATCAGGGAGAGCCGTTGGATTCGTGGTTGGCAAAGTCGCCACAGCCGGCACCAATACCAGGCCAACCAGCTCAGTCTGAACCAGAAATACCACCTGTCATTGTGGTGAATCCTGAACTAAGCATGTCGAATGACAGTGTAAGAGGTTCCTTACCAGAGGAGAGTGGAGATGAGCCGGATGAAGGACTGCTCCAGCTGCCACTACCGGATGAGGACACAGGTGCAATTGGCTGCGAAGATCGTGGTCGGGGGACCCCGACAACACATGAACCTAATAGGAGGAACCCGCCAAGGCAAAGGCGACTGCCCCCTCGTTACAGATAAACCTCCGCGAGGATACTATGTGAATTGTCTGTGTGACCTCAATATGAAAATCAATAATTTCTTGGTGGATTAATTGGATGTTTTTCTTTTTGTTTCATTCTTATGTTCAGATCAATCGAAATGGGAGGACCAGAGCAAAAGCGAGAGTGCGAGAGTACAAGTGTGATAAGTGTGATAAGTGTGACCGCACTTACGGACAACGGACCAGCCTAGCTCGCCACTTCCGGACGGAGCACTTGGAGAAAGCTCTGTTTGCCTGGTGTCGCCAGTGCTCTTTCAGATCCAACCGGAAGGATAACCTTAGGCGCCACTACGGTAAGGAACACCCTGGAAATCTTGTGGATGTGGGCCAGATAACGCTGGAAACAGAGGCAGAGAGGATGACGACGCCTAAGACGACGATGCGCTTGAAGCTTGTCAAGCCGGATCTTGGGGACTGTGGTTCCTGGAATGAAGCCGGGAAGTTGCTTGAGCGAGAGAGGAAGGATCGCTCGCACTCATCAGAGAAGACGGGGGAACCGCCCGCAGGAGGTTCCCAACAGGGAGGTGTTAGACGCCGCCGTGCAGCGCCTGCTACCGTGTCCTCGATCAGCCAGGTGGAAGCTCCAATGGACCTCTCCTTTCAAGCTCCAGGCCAGACGCCAGTAGTCATATCTGTGTCCCCGACCCCCATGTCTGTGTTTGGGGAGACCAGAGATGTGCCCAAACCTGTGGTTATTGGAGGCAAGCCACTCGGAATGCTGAGGATGATGGTGCCTCAAGAGGAGGACAGCGAAGACGAGGCTGGAACATCCCCAGAAGTGGAGCCTGTGTCCTCACCAGTTATGGTGCCTGCCCAACCCATTCAGCTGCCAACCGTGAGGGGAAGGGTGACGAAGATTGTAGAGGACACCACAACCATCCGCTACGACGACGATGGGAAGAAGGTCGAGAAGATTACGCAGCATCGAGTGTACGACGTGGAGTTTGACCATGACTTCAAGGGCAGCAGCATCTAGGGTCTTTAGGATTAAACAGTCTTGCCAAGTTGTTTCATAAGTTTCATATTTATCCAAAGTTTTCTATTGTTTATCTAAAGTTTCTTAAAGTTATATTTTTCTAAAGGTTTTCATTAAAAAGGACTTGACCTCATTTTGTTAAAGTTTAAAGAGGAGGCGTCTGTTTTGAGGCGCTTGAGGTGTTGTCTAAAGTACTCGATGTGTTAAATTTTTGGAGGCGCTTACTTAAAGTTGTTGAGGCGCCATGATGTATGTAGAGTTGGAACCTCGGGTGATAAATTTGTGTTCTTGTTAAATAATTTGCGTAATTTATTTTGTTATTTTACTTGTTTACCGGGTCGGTAAACTTAATAAGGAGGCTTTGTAACGCAAATGAGCGTGTAGTTGGTGTTGGTTTCCAGACTCTTGAGGGCGCTAGAGTAGTTAGCAGTCGCCCATGCAGCATAGACGACGACGCAGCAGAACTAGTTTGGATCTCGTCAGGGACGGACGTGTCGTGCTGACAGAGCTCAGGTACGTAGGAGGTTTCAGTGTGCGCTACCTCGTTTCGAGCGTGGGCCACTGTTTAATTACTTGAGTGGGAGGGACCGCGGTGTGATACCGAGGAGGAAACTTGAGATTAGTTTCTTGGAACTAGGGATTAGTTCTGGTCCATGTAGGGGAACGGGTATAACTTACCTTACTACACAAAGAGGGCACTCGTAGCTTGGAGGCTACAAGGGAGGATCCAAACAAGGAGGCGCATCAAGATAGCTGGGAACTAGGGGGAGCTAGCGCTAGTTGATTCAGAGGCTATTACAGATCAATCAGTTAATTATAATTATTGGAGGGTACTTCATTAATCAGTGATTACTTGGAGGTTCCAACGGAGGTGGTTGAGTAATAAACAAAGGAGGTTACACTATTTATACTTGTCACATGTATTATATTGTCATGTCCGTGGTCTGTTCTGTCTGTCCCCACGGAGGTTTACTGAGGGTACAGTGATTAGCCCTGTGCATTAGGCGGTACATTTCCGCCCAACGGGCCTACACCACCGGTCTTGGGTTTCCTGAAGGAGTACCACACTCACTGGGTGACCACCGGGGATTAAATTAGTCCGGGGTATTTGGTAAATCCGTCACAGTATGTTCATCCAGGTATCAATGTTTTCTATGGTATGTACATCCAGGTATCAATGTTTTCTATGGTATGTACATCCAGGTATCAATGTTTTCTATGGTATGTTATCCAGGTATCAATGTTTTCTATGGTATGTACATCCAGGTATCAATGTTGTCTATGGTATGTACATCCAGGTACCAATGTTTTCTATGGTATGTTCATCCAGGTATCAATGTTTTATATGGTATGTACATCCAGGTATCAATGTTTTATATGGTATGTACATCCAGGTATCAATGTTTTCAATGGTATGTACATCCAGGTATCAATGTTTTCAATGGTATGTACATCCAGGTATCAATGTTTTCTATGGTATGTTCATCCATGGAGGTCTATTTCTACCTCCATGGTTCATCCAGGTATCAATGTTTTCTATGGTGTGTACATCCAGGTATCAATGTTTTCTATGGTGTGTACATCCAGGTATCAATGTTTTCTATGGTACATGTACATCCAGGTATCAATGTTTTCAATGGTATAGTACATCCAGGTATCAATGTTTTCTATGGTATGTACATCCAGGTATCAATGTTTTCTATGGTATGTACATCCAGGTATCAATGTTTTCTATGTTCATCCAGGTATCAATGTTTTATATGGTATGTACATCCAGGTATCAATGTTTTCTATGGTATGTTCATCCAGGTATCAATGTTTTGGAATGTCCGTCCAGGTACTTCTGTTTTGGGGATAGTTTGTACATCCAAGTACCGATGTTTTGTATGGTCTGTACATCCAGGTACAAGTGGGCCAGACGTCTTTGAAGTTGTCCTTTTTAAAAATTCGTGCGATGTGCCTGTTATGATGGCCCAAACAATTGTTTCCTCGAATGATTTTAAAATTTGCGCAGCGTAGCTCGGGTGCAAACTTTGAACACCGCATGATCTTTGTCGTTCAATCATGATTTCCACCACTTATTGTGAAATAATTATACGCTGTTTGAAGGGAATTTACATCCAAAGGTTAAAGGGGTAAGTCTGAAGTAGTGTTTGGCCGCATCTTAACTTTTATCTAAAGTGATACTTTTGTTCAAAAACTTAGGAAAATGTAGAGAACATATATCTGCTCATGAACTGTAAGTTCAGAACTTCTTGTGTGATAAAACGGGACAATCATGCTGATGGCAGATTCCAGTGTGATAAATAAGCCGCGCTGCAACTTGTAGAAAATTTTTGTTTCTTGACGATGACAACAATCGCCGCTGTCATTTAAAAAAAGGACGACTTCAAAGATTGCACCCAATACAAGTCAATATTATTAGGGACAACATAGGCCTAATTGTTGTAGTTTTTAGATATACATACATCACAGATTAGTGTTCTCCACATTTTACAGTTGCGTCTATATGTGAAACTATTTCCCCTTCCAGCTTCCCGATCCCGTAGATGTAGAGCAATGTTGAGTTTCTTACTAGTCAATGCATCACACATGGTGGATTGTATGTAGATGATCTATACACCTGGTTGAAATAACAATTAATTGTTAAGATAGTCACAAAATATAACACAAATACATGTAGGCTGCAATACATGCTGCAATCAAAGGACACTTTTTTGGCAAAAATACCTTTTAGTTTGTTAAATCATATAAAATAATAAGAAATAATGGGTAGGCCTTCTTGTCTTTCCTTTATAAATGTTGTTATTCAAACACCAAATCCTTTTTGCTACTTCTGGCTCCAAAGTTGGCATATAAACGTTTGTAAATTTGAAACAAGTTCATTGATTTTGCAATAACAAAGGAGCCTGATGGTTTGTGTAATCAACTGTCAAAGCTTTCATGACGTCATTAGCAACAGTGCATATATGGAAACTTGTTCTTGGTATGTTATGGGAGGATATCATACATGTATGTATAACATATTGTAGGCTAGCCCTGGCGGCCTTTCACTTTCGTATTGTACTACAGTGACGTCCTGGATATCAGGTACATGTACGGTACCATTTCTGGGGCGGAAAAATTTCAAAGCTTCATAAGTCAAATCTTACCTTCAAGAAGCCACTAATTTCACAAGATTCACATTCCATGGCGGCATTCATTTTTCTGCGGTGGGTTTGGACGTCATATATTCCTCATTAATCTGTAATTTTCGTGAAATAATGCAGCTCCCAACGTAAAAACAAATACCCATTTTGTTCGTCTTCTCAGTGTCTGCCGTTCGTACGCGCACATTCGTGTGTAAAACGCAGGATGCATGACGCGCATATTGTGCGTTGCGTTCGCATGTTAACGACGCGAACACACGCAATCACCCGCGTCTTGGTTTTTCTGTGTTCAAGGTTTGCAGAATTTTTCTACGTTGAGAGCGGCATTTATTTCATGAAAACGACAGATTAATGAGGAATATATGACTTCCAAAACCCACCGCAAAAAAATGTATGCTGCCGTGGAATTTGAATCCGGTGGAATTAGTGGCTTCTTGCAGGTAAGATTTGAGTTATGAAGCTCTTAAATGTTTCCGCCCCAGAAACAGGCCCTAATATTTAGGACGTCACTGTAGTGTATTAAATATAGGGCTAATTGTAGGCCTACACACAGACAGACAGTGGACGAAAACCTGATAGTGATGTTAGTGCCAGGTGAGTATACGTATACATGTACGTGTGTATGGGTACCGGTCAACTCAGTCCAAGGTCAACTCGGTCCAGAGTCAACTGTGTCCGAAGTCATCTCGGTCCAAAGTCATTTCTGTCCGAAGTCAACTCGGTCCGAAAAATTAAATAAAGTGTGGTTGACGGGGAAGTGGCGGGACATATGTTTCTCGAAGCTGTATCTCAGAAATTAATAATAATCACCATTTAAAAACATACATCTTTCCGAGAGCATGATTTAGGTAAACTAAAGTGAAACAAAATGGTAGAAAATTTACTTTCCTTTGCAGTTAGTTTGTGTAAGACAATTTTTTCCTTTGCAGTTTGTGTAAGACGTTTTTTATTTCCGAAAATTATTTTCAATCAAACATCTTCTTAATTGTCCTAAATTATTTATTTTATGTGTAATAATTTACTGGAACATTTATCTCCTATTTTCGGAAAAAAAGAAGAGTCGTCGTACATAAACTGCAAAAGAAAGTTCATTTTCTACGTTGTTGTTTCCATGCTTTTAGAAAGATGTCTTTTTAAAACGCTGATTAATTATTACCGGGCCCTTTTAATTTATGAGATTACTTAGTAAGCACACCATGATACTTATTTAATTTTTCGGACAGAGTTGACTTCGGACCAAGATGACTTCGGACCGAGTTGACTTTCGGACCAAGATGATTTTGGACCGAGTTGACCCCGGACCGAGTTGACTCCGGACCGAGTTGACCTCGGACCGAGTTGGCCCCCGGACCGAGTTGACTCGGACCGAGTTGACCCTAAACCGTGAACAATATATTCTTTAAACATAAGTGTGCATGTTTTAGCTGATGGTTATCTGGCGGCGGCTAGATAATTATGTGGCGGCTATAATGAAAAATATAAACATCCAGACAGATTTAAGGAGAACTTGCAACTACATGTTTATGTACATGCATGTCCACCATCCAAAAGTGTAAGCAGATTTTCAATATTCAAAATTGTGTGTGTTTGGTTAATTGTGGGGCTGGAGGCATTTTTCCTTCCACCCATTTAAGACGTAACTGCGTTTCCAAAGAAAGGAAACACGACTAGTGCTGATTACCACACAAACTTCGTACATTTTCTTTTTAATTTTATATTGTAAGGAGTGGAGCTGGGAACATCTCCTTCGTCCCTACTTTATCAATTCTTTAAAAAACACTAACGTACCTTTTGTTTTCTTATTATTCCATAATGTACATTTTAGACTGCAACAGAAAACATATCCACTGCCTAAAATTTGAACATTTTCAAAATAACATGACTTTTTTCTGGTTCACATTTGGACATCCATTAATTAGAAATTTTCAAGGGACAAGTCAGATAACTGTCCGATTTATTCATAACCCATGTCAAAGAAATTTATTCATCTCGCATGAAAGGGCTTCTGATAGGCTTATGTACACCATGTACATGTACACCGAGTTAAAAATGTACATGACATGCATTTAACATGAGCTGATAATGTGTGTGAGCCTATAACTGCTACATTTTTTTGAATGGATCTTTTTAGATAAGTCAAGGTCCCAAACAAATTGGTTCACACACAGAAAGAAGATTCAAGAAATAAAAACCTACTAAACAAGTGGGCAGGTAGGGAAATTAAATCAAATGACATACATTAGTAGCACAGACTCTTACAAGGATGTTCAAAGGAGAAATGAGATCAAATTTACATGGGCTATTTATTTTGTGGACAAATATTTGAACGTTGAACGGGGTGGGAACCTAAGTTTAAAGAGAGCCTCTAAGGCACTCTAGTGATAGCCTTACTGCCAATTAGACATCGTACAGTGGTTTTTACTCAATTTGTTTTTAAGTCGAGAACTACTTCATATTTTCAGCCCAAAGTAAAACAAAAATGATAATGATGCATCTTTGACAGCCCTGGTGACTACAGACGATCATTCACAAACTTTGACACACACTACAAGTTATTATAACTTAATCAACATACAGTAATATGGTAAAATATATCTTGCTTCAAAACCTTCAAAATGGTTTGACACTCTTGCCCCTGAGAGTGTCATGGCATCAAAATACATTTTTGACAAGGGTCGGGCGTACTAAGCAGGGCTTGAAATTTACACTGGACTGCAGGCCCGAGGCCAGTGATTTTAGCGTCGGTCTTGTAAACTTTCTACCGAAAATGTCCAGCGATCTTGTGTTTTTCAATTGAATAATGTTCATGTAGACAACATTATGGTCTGCCGGGTGTGTGTTGAAAACAAATTAAGATTGCAGCGACCAAGTGACCAAGGAAGCAACTTTGTCACTAGTTTCACAATTATGTTAACTTTTCAGAAGCGTTTTTGTTGTGTTTTTGTTTTTTCTTCTCATATGACTTTGGTCTTGTAAAAAATGTTCCGGTCCAGTAAAAACTCTGAGCAACAAGCCGTGGTCTTGTGTGTTTTTTCCAAAATTCGAGCCCTGCTAAGCATCCTACACAATTGTATAAGCGCCATGCAAGCGTGTACAATTTTTAACAAGCGTGCATGCAAAGCAGCTATTTTTGGGAGCCAATCGGCAATGATCTGAACATTCCATCCCTACCAGGGGTGAGTGACGAGAGCAGGGATGTGATAGGCTGCTGGAATAAAAGCTGAACTCTGAGCACAAAGCGCGAAAGCTTGCAAGCTCGAAAATTGCGAGATGAAGCCGACTATAATAACATTTATCTTTGGTTTTAAAAGCCCGCACTCTGCAAACTGGGGCATTATGGTTTTATCCTCATTTTTTAAAAAGAATTTGATCTTAATTTTACAAAATAATAATTAAATAAACAACAGATTTCCGGTTAAAAATGTAGAAATCACATCCCTGCGAGAGGTATCAATACAGTGCACTGCCAATATATGTATCAAGGCTGGTCAAGTCTCATACTGCAGTAATAAATCGGTAAAGATTTTTTTCAATAAACTTTATCTAAATTAATAGATCAATCCACACAGTGCATGCTTCCATTGACAAGAAAGTCATTCAAGTAACAGAGCGATCACGTGTTCTCTCTCCAAACTGATTTCTTTTTTTGGGCAAATGACATATTCTCTGGAGGCAAATGAAATATCTGTGAGGTCACACAGATATGTCGGTCACTGCTAGTCCGACACCCCTATGTTCCGACAACATCGTGAACATGTTCCAAAAACCTCCCTGTGATTTACACACTAGGGAGCAGGGTTAGGGTTGGTGTTGGAAGAAAAATACACTACAGGTGTCGAGACATCTAGGGTGTTGGAATGAGAAAACCGGACACTTTGGCACCTCGCAAACTCGGCACCCACAAACTCAGCACCCACAAACTCGATACCTTGCAAACTCAGCACCTTGCAAACTCAGCACCTCGCAAACTCGGCACCCACAAACTCAGCACCTTGCAAACTCGGCACCCACAAACTCAGCACCTTGCAAACTCAGCACCTTGCAAACTCAGCACCTTGCAAACTCAGCACCTTGCAAACTCAGCACCTTGCAAACTCGGCACCTCGCAAACTTGGCACCCACAAACTCGGCAACTTGCAAACTCGGCATCCACAAACTCGGCACCTTGCAAACTCGGCACCTCGCAAACTTGGCACCCACAAACTCGGCAACTTGCAAACTCGGCACCCACAAACTCGGCACCTTGCAAACTCGGCACCTCGCAAACTCGACACCCACAAACTCGGCACCTTGCAAACACGGCACTCACAAACTCGACACCTTGCAAACTCGGCACCTATACTTGGCACCAAGAATGTCGGCACCATACAAACTATTTTTTACTAACAAACTCAGTACCAAGCAATCTCGGCACCTGTTCTTCAATAAAACGCTGGAAGGATCAAGTGCCTTACAATGTATTAGATAAGTTTTGTAGTACATTTATAAACAATTAAAAAAGAGGAATGTTTAAATACTTTCTCAATATTTTGATTTACAATGCGCAAACAGGAAATGTCTAATGAAAAGAGGGTGCATCATGGAGGGGGTAATTGCGACCGCTAAGCCCGTGATCCATTGTCGGTGGATCCTTTTTGCCCGCGGTTCGGGTGAAGTCCGACTACTCACAGTCACATTAACAGTAACACGGAGAAGGCCAACATGTATCATTGTGATTTACATATTTAATTATGAATTACCCGGTATTGCGTATACTGTTAGGTTACAGAGTTTTAAACAATTGTCTATTTATTTGTTTGTTTCCTTCTTTAGTAAGTTGTTAGGTTTTGTCATCCATTCATGAGTTTTTATCTTTTTGTTATTTTAGTTTGTCATTGTATAAATTGCCAAACATGTTAGTAATTGGGAAATAAAAGTAAAATTGCATGATAAAAAGATTAATTTCTCATTGCAGCTATCGCGTCAATTTCATTTAATTAATTCAATTATTGCTCATAAAACCATGCCTCCTTTCTCGATTACGAGGAAGAATTTAAAGTCTCAATAAGGATCTATCCAGCTCCACTTTTAACAAGTCTGCACAAAGATTAATCTTTACTTTTTAGTACCAGATAAAAATAAACGCAGAGGCGTCAAAGACTCCAGCCGTCAAAGACAAAAGGTAACTAATTTGTGGATCGCATTCCCACCTCCATGTCCCAATATCACTGGAAATTACGTTGCTGGATCGATCAACTCTAGTCATATGGGACTGACCTATTTTTTACATGCGCGCAGCAGCCATTTTGTATAATTCTGCCGGCATAAATTTGTGTAGCCCACCATCCTTCTGACGGTCGGGGAGGATGGTGGGTTACGATGATCGCAACTAGTATGTGCATTGCCGAGTTTGCAAAGTGGCGAGTTTGTTTGTGCCGAGTGTGCAGGTGCCGAAGTGACCGGTTGACTGTTGTAACAATAGATCGATGTGTAACCAACATATCAAAGGAAAGCCAGGCATTGCCCCGAATTTTTCGGGCAGTTTTGTTTTACAAGATGCCCTATACACGTTGTGCTCAACCTCAACACGTACCTTCTCTAAGTTCTAAGTCTGCCCAGTATTCAGTGGGGCGCTCGTTTTTTCAAAATTTTGACATCTGTTTCTCTAAGTCTAAGTTCTGTAGATCGAAAAAACGAGTAGGCCTACAGCGCCCCAGTCATGCCAGTTGGGTCTAGGTCTCCCCTACTCCTAGCCCCATCTGTGACCATGGCTTGGCCACCCGTTATCGTCTCCACGAACGAATGGAGATGATAGCGGATCGAACCTCAGTCATAGTTCTAAGGAGTAGGTCTCCATCTACATGTATAACTACCAATTACCATGACTAGTACTATTCCTAATTCTAAATTTAAGTCTTTTTAAAGGGTGTTTGTAACATTGGTTAGAGTAAAAATATAAATGTTCACAGATTCATACATACATACATACATACATAAATACAACATAATTTTATAATTTATATATACCGCCATTCCATCAAGATCACAGCGGTTTGTGATGATACAAAGAGCGATACAAATCAATATGAAAATATATACAAACGGCAAACAATCAATATGGGAAAAGGTATGTTTTCAAGTTTTTCTTAAAAACGTTCAATGATTTTGCAGAACGGAGTGTAGGTGGGAGATTGTTCCATAATGTTGGTGCAACAAAGGAAAAGGATCTTTCGCCGGCTGATTTGAGAGTCTTAGGACGAATTTTGTGTTCCACAAGCCGAGTAGAGTCTGATGATGAGCGTAGACCAGCCCGTGCTGGAGTGTAAAATGACAATAACTTACATGGTATAAAGATGGTCATGATGGGAAACTCCCTTTGAAATATTTTTGCTTTAAATTAAATGCTATAGTTTTTGAGAAATGAACGAGTAAAACAATGTTTTGATCTCACGAGTCGAAAACTCGATGTTTGAAAATGAAAACTGTGAAAACACTTAAGGTTTTCCCCAACTTTTTTCTGGTGATTGCAATGACCGATTGAGCTTAAACTTTCACAGGTTTGTTATTTTATGCATATGTTGGGATACACCAAGTGAGGATGAGTGGTCTTTGACAATTTGAATTAGGGCCTACCAAAAGTATAAACTCCCGCCTCCAACCAAGGCAAGTCCCAAGTTCTTTTTGTGAAACCAAATCGAGCCACAAATCTGTCCCCCTCTCAAAAATCATCTTCCTCTGTGCCTAAAATTTTTACCTTTAGTGTTGTTCTATCCTTTGAAATATCAGTGTCCACACGCTATTTAACTTTTCAAACAAAATTGGCATACTGTAGGCCCTAACAATACATTGAATACTTTTTTATGAAAACATCAAAAAACCACATAGAACTTGTTTTAAAGGGCGCCCTCAATATGCTTTGCTTGATCAACCCCCCTTCGCCCGGGCCGCCGGCCGCGCTCAATATCAATCAGATCAGACAGACGACATGCATGCATGACATTTGCATCTGTAGTGTTAGTTATACCATCCGTGGTCCTTTCTCTATGGTTATACTGTGCAAACTCCAATGATATCTCGCACGTGTGGCTGGCGTAAAAAACAGAATGGAGTTCAACGTTCGTTTTTGCAACCCGTCGGTCTTGTTGTCACAAGTTCAGAAAGACAATCTCTCGGTAAGTTGGATCTACAATAGTGAAAAACACATACTTTGGCACCTTCGTAGCAAACTCGGCAGCCACAAACTCGGCATGATCCACATTGCCAAACAGTCATTTAAAACGGCCAATTTTGAAAATACAGGGCATTGAGGCACTAGGTAACTGCAGAGAGACTGTCCGTCTGAGTAGGGAAAAACTTTGGATAAGGCGCATAAAGACCACTCAGCCCTACTCCTACATGTAGAACTTTAAATGAGGTTCATTCCGCTATCGTCTCCATTTTTTAGGGTCCTACTAGTAAAAGCCGACAACACGCCGACAACGCCGACAACAAGTCAGAGTGCCGACAACACGCCGACAACAAGTTTTAAATACCTTAAATACAGCAAATAAACCAAGGATTTATTAGAAATATGTGTACTATGTAATATTAACCAAAATGCAATGGCATAACTTCACGAGAAGTCTGAATTTTTAACCAGGAAAAAAAACGAACTTACACGGAGTGCGGTCTTGGCCTAAAAACCGTGCTTCGACCATTCCATTATGATACGGGTAATGGATTTAGCACTTACAAAACAACAGAGGGCGGGCGTCATCCCTGTGTCATGTGCTGTTTAGCTAGCTGTACACAGAGGGGTGCACTACTCTAAATCGACCAAAAATTCATGCGCCAAGCTACTTATCATAATTTGTAAACCCACAACTTATTTTTAATTATAACGTTTTGGGGGTCATGCAACTAATAGAGTGTATCTGTATCTGTATAGTACTGCACACAAACTCCACTATCGGGATATCAATGGTGCAGGCGCGTGGTGGCTAGTAGTGGATTAGTAGTGGGCCCCCTGAATAAAGGTAGACATATGCATGTCACTTAGTCTTGTCTTGAAAGTGTCTATAGTAGGGGATTTGCGAACGTTTACAGGGAGAAGGTTCCATTCGGCCATGGTTCTTGGTAAAAATGAAAATTTATAACAGTCTTTCTTTGTTGTGGGGTGAAGAAATGAGGTTGCGGAGGATTTCCTTGTTTGAATTCCTACTGTGGCAGGTTGTGATTGATACCCGTCAGAGTTAATGGCTACAGCGTGATGAATAGATTTGTACAGAAGTGTGAGTCTTGAGGTAGCTCGTCGATTTTCAAGGGATTCCCATCCCAGCTCCGCTATCATTGATGAGACACTGCTAGTCCTCCTAGAATCTTTACAGACAAACCTGGCTGCCCTGCGTTGCACTGCTTCCAATCTGTTCTTTTGATCTTGGGTATAAGGGTCCCAGACTGATGCACAGTAGTCCAGCTTCGGACGGACTAGGGTCTTGTAGGCTATGTCCTTCACCTTCCGGGGACAGCTATACAGGTTCCTCCGCAAGAGGCCGAGAACTTTGTTTGCTTTGAGTGTAGTGATGTTCACATGATCTGCCCAACTTAGTTTGTTGTTTAGTTCGAGTGTGTAATTATAAGAACTTATCACAACCTGGGGGTTCTGGGTTTCAAGTTTTGAGGAGATTTGATAAATTTGGGCTATAAAGTTGGCCCTATTTAGCTTGGGAATTGGAGGAGTGCCTCATGAAAACTGGCGGCAAGTCGGTTTGGGAAAAAACACATTTTCGGGGGTGTTTTTTTCTGGGGTAATTAGCAAAAATTCCAAACGGCTGACCTGCCAAAAATTGAAAAGAAATCTGAAGTTTAGTGGTCTGAAAATATATTTGATTGGTTTTCAAGAGGCTGAGAGACTTTTAACAATTTTTTGAGAATTTTTGAATATTTAGCATTTATCATTGTTTGCTATGGGACTCTATTTAGAGGGGTGAAACCAGAGTGAAGGTCTTCACATGACGCCCGCCCTCTGTTGTTTTGTAAGTGCTAATTCCATCTTACCCGTATCATAATGGAATGGTCGAAGCACGGTTTTAGGCCAAGATGGTGTCCGACCGCACTCCGTGTAAGTTCGGTTTTTTTCCTGGTTAAAAATTCAGACTTCTCGTGAAGTTATGCCATTGCATTTTGGTTAATATTACATAGTACACATATTTCTAATAAATCCTTGGTTTATTTGCTGTATTTAAGGTATTTAAAACTTGTTGTCGGCGTGTTGTCGGCACTCTGACTTGTTGTCGGCGTGTTGTCGGCTTTTAGTAGGACCGTCTCCATACCCTCATAGAGTGACGTGACATACATGTACAAAATCCTATTCGAAACTTTTTTCCCTTCACGTTTCTGCACCTACAGTTAATTTCCCAAACCGGATCACGCCAAAATTAGGCTCTATGTGTTCCTTATACTCTCATCGAGGTCGGGTTGGGTCCAGAAAATCCACTCCGCAAAACAAAAGTTGCAAAAAGTGATAAATTCTCACCGTTTTCAGAATCCTCGCCTTCCGTTAACAAAATGGCCGCCGTTGAAATTTTTGAGCTGGTAATGCTGCGTGCTACGCTGGTAACGATTATCAACGATTCACGTACAGAACATTGGTTGTTGTGGACCAGCATTGCGCCTATGATTGTATACGTGAACCGTTGGATTTGTTACCAGCGTAGCACGCAGCATTACCAGCTCAAAAATTTCAACGGCGGCCATTTTGTTAACGGAAGGCGAGGATTCTGAAAACGGTGAGAATTTATCACTTTTTGCAACTTTTGTTTTGCGGAGTGGATTTTCTGGACCCAACCCGACCTCGATGAGAGTATAAGGAACACATAGAGCCTAATTTTGGCGTGATCCGGTTTGGGAAATTAACTGTAGGTGCAGAAACGTGAAGGGAAAAAAGTTTCGAATAGGATTTTGTACATGTCACTCTATGTGAATTTGAGTAGGGAGATCGGCACAAATGATATTTTTCTACTGCACCCCCATAAAATTGGTATCACTGGAAAGCTTGTAAAAAAAGAAATACAATAGTATTTAAATCAGCTTGATATCTTAAAATTTGGCCGAGTTATGTAATTTTTAGTATTATTTTTCCGGCATTCTGTTCTGTAAATTTTGAGAGTGCAATGCGTATTTACAATTATCCTTGAAACTTTCACATCAGATATCTGCACCCCAATAAATTTAATATCACTGGAAAGCTTGTAAATTAATAGTGTTTAAATCAGCTTGAAATCTTAAAATTTGGCCGAGTTATGTAATTTTTAGTATTATTTTTCCAGCATTCTGTCCAGTGTAAGTGTAAATTTTGAGAGCAGAGTGCAATGCGTATTTACAATTATCCTTGAAACTTTCACATCAGATATCTGCACCCCAATAAATTTAATATCACTGGAAAGCTTTTAAAAAAAGGAATACAATGGTTTTCAAATGACATTGATATCTTAAAATTTGGCAGAGAATGAGAGAATCACAAATTAATAATGAAGTAATATAATCAAACATTCATCAAGAATCAAGATGTTAGAATTCCTAAGTAAAATTTATGGAATTCTGAAAATGAACACTTTTATAAAATTGAAATTCGCAGCTAACCGCAAATACCCATGCAACAGAAAAGCAGTGCAAAACAATCACAACACTTTAATCTTTCAGAAAATACTAGTTTTTCCTACTTTTTTGCCCTCCAAAATTATCTATTTGGACGTTTTTAACCCCAAAAATTAGGAAAAAATGTTGCTAAAAGTCTTCGATTTATAAAGTAATCAATTTCCCTGAGAAAATAAAAAAGAAAATATGGAATATTTGGTATCATTCGTTACCATTGACTCTCGAGAATTTGATCCACACAGTCAATTGAACGATTGCGCCCTCTACTGGTGAGGAACTGACGTTAGAGTACAAGGGTCGCTCTGAAAAAAAATAAAAAAATAATGGCGACTTCCAGGGAAACCGCGAACGACTAGCTCTCCAACTGGCCGTATTTCGAGAAAAGAATTAAGGTGTTTTACCAGAGATTTCATTCAAAAAATATGATAAAAAAATTATTGAAAAAGCAACTTCTTGGCTGCCACACAGTCTTTTAAAGAAGGTAAAATATTTCAAAATGATGTTTTTTCAGTCCATTTTTTTCTTCGAGTTTTCACACGCTAACAGATAGGATAGTGAAACCCGCCGATCTGCTGATCTCCCTACTATGAGGGTAATGGAGACGATAGCCCCATTTATAGTGCCAATACTCTGGACTTCCTCCGATCCTTGGCCCTACGCCCATGTACCTCCAGGAGGTGGGATAATTTTTCGAATATAAACTCACGTTTTTATGCCGAGATTTTTTCCCCAGTTGTCACTCATTGTATCCATTTGTGAAAAGCACATTAAAACGCCATTGTGCAACCTCGTTTTGGTGTAATTTTGAAGAAATTCTGAGGCGTTACTGCCACCGATTTGACTGCCCGGCATCCATTTTGTTGATCGGTTGATTTCAACAGGTGGCGCCCTTCGCTAGGGCATTATGGGATAGGCAAGGGACCCTTTCGCGCTAGGGCATGGGAGATGTTCCCCTGCCTATCCCAGCATGCCCTAGCGCAGGGCGCCCCCTGTTGAAATCAACCAATCAACAAAATGGATGCCGGGCAGTCAAATCGGTGGCAGTAACGCCTCAGAATTTCTTCACAATTACACCAAACGAGGTTGCACAATGGCGTTTTAATGTGCTTTTCACAAATCGGATACAATGAGTGACGACTGGGGAAAAAATCTCGGCATAAAAACGTGAGTTTATATTCGAAAAATTATCCCACCTTCTGGAGGTACATGGGCGTAGGGCCAAGGATCGGAGGAAGTCCAGAGCATTGGCACTATAAATGGGGCTATGGAGACGATAGCGGAATGAACCTCATAGTTCTAGAGTAACTCAGCCCCATGGTTTGAATATCCAAGAAGGAAATGACTAATAACCTTTTGTTTTTGCCTTCTCCTTTTCCCACACAGTTATTCACTTTATTAGTCTGCCCTTCATTGTATTAACTAATTATTTACCTCTCTTCTAACCTTCCATTTTGTCCTTTGTGTTCCCAACTTCTTATGGTCAAGCTATCCCCTTCCCTTCATAACCCCCCCCCCCCCCTTTGTCCTTCAGTTCATAATCCCTGCTTACCCCCTGCCTTCTCTGAATGCTTTCTGCTTTTCTCCCTCCACTCTCTCTATTCATGTATCCACTTGACTACTCTTGCAACTCTTGTCTGCTTGTATGTGTGTTGTGTGTTGTCATTTAGCCTTCGAGAAAGACTCTGCTAGGGTCGAAACGTCAGGCCACTAACTTTTTTTTGCAATTTTGAAAATAATAAACGGGAGTAACTATAGAATACAGGTACACTCGGAGCTCTATCCGCGACTCCGCGGAGTCGGAGTCGCGGTCACGTACGAATTAGTATAGATTAGTAGTACAGTCGTTTGACCAGTTCCGGATCATTGACCAGTTCCGGATCACTTAAACTTTGCAACAACCACATAATTAAATTACTTCTCACATTACCAATTCCTCTTGATACATGTGAAGAATAACATCCAATAAACCAACAAACCCAAGATAAGGTGACAAACATCATCGACAAATAAATTATGGTAATTTTTCTTAAGTTTGTCGGCGATAATGATAATTATTTACCCCCCAAAATGTTGGTTGAAAAACGCTGTTAAAACTTCTCACCTTTCAAATTTGAATGCCAGGGTGAATACATGTAGCAGTTATGTAAAATGGTAAGAATGTGTAAAACATATTTCCCATAAATACTGAGCAGACGTTTTGGTTTTTTTATGAGATAAAATTACCGAAATCGTTTGTTGGGAGGCATCGTACCTTTGCCCAGTTCCGGATCACTCAATATGTTGGTATGTTAAATGGTGGCGCACTCAGTTAAAATCATACTGCTGTTGTAGAAAGTTTGTCATTTAAGTTGCACTGGAAGCGTGCATTTTTATATTTCAAGGAATGTAAAACTACATGTACTTCATCCAACAGCCGTCAATAACGTTGCATGTACAAATGTATTTTCAGTTTTATGAATGGGAT
This sequence comes from Leptasterias polaris, assembly GCA_037783415.1. NCBI lineage: Eukaryota > Metazoa > Echinodermata > Asteroidea > Forcipulatida > Asteriidae > Leptasterias > Leptasterias polaris. Next base: position 2,610,031 of record JAZGTN010000202.1, read on the forward strand.
TGGGAGTATTGGTTTGCAATAGAGCGCGCGCTACTGATTCGGAATAGATTCAACCGATCCGGAACTGGTCAAACGGGTGACGATACTTTTCTCGAAGCCACTTCAAAAGTATTACTTGTTTTTTGCCAATGGATATTTGGTGAATGTTATGACATGTGTAGGTAAACTGATCGACTTTTGTTTGTTTAAAATATTAAAGGGAATGCAACAAAAACATTGTGAATTCAAAAAGTGATCCGGAACTGGTCAAACGACTGTAGTAAAGTGCTCCCTTTTGGGGGAGGGTTGAGGCGGCGCGGTGTAGTGGACGATACTTACTGTGTGTGAATGTATTTTGTGCGATTGATAAGGAATGAATACAACAGATAAAATGTAAGGGGCGTTGTAGTGTTCACGTGATCACACTTGTACATGCAAATGAGTTGACCTCGTGTGTAAGGTTACACGGAGGAGAGTGGAAAAACTGAGGAACAGAGAATAAAGCACATGTTCTAGTTGATGCAGAGATTGAATTCGTCTATTAGTGTTGATTTAATTCGTTATTATTAGTAAGACTCTATAACAATTGGCAACGAGGATAAACATCAGTGCAACTTTTGGAAAAGTTAAAGTTGTTGTGAAACAGAGGAAACGTGCGAAACACCGACGAAAATGGCGCAGAATATTCAGCTGAACAGAGTCGAGAAGTTTGACCCACACGGTGACCCCGCACAGTTGAGACAAGTGGTTGCGTGGTTTTGAGTACTGTGCTGTTGGAAAGGGGGTCACAAATCAAGGACAGAAGAAAGCCCTTCTACTGCATTGTACCGGTGCTGATGTTCAAGATATCTTCTTTCCCTGACGGAGGAGGAGGGAACAGACGAATATGATAAAGCCGTGAAAACCTTGAACAAACACTTCGAGGTGAAAGTCAAAAACGCTATGGTTTTCGTAGCATGGAACAGGCGGCCGGTGAAACAGTTGATCAGTACATAGTGAGGCTCCGACAGAAGGCATTATTATGCGATTTTGACAAGCCAGACGAGGAGATCAGGGACCAGGTGATTGCACAATGTAAGTCACATAAAATTCGTACCAAACTGTTGGAAAAGGGGCAATCATTAACACTTGACCGTTTTAGGATGATCGCAACAAATGTAGAATTGACTGAGAAACAGTCCAAGGATATATGGAGGCGAAGAAACCAGACTATGGTCCACATGTAAATGCTGTAAGGTGACACAAGGCCTCTGACTACGAGCAAAAGAGGAAGAATGGTGAACATGGAGAAGCCAGCAAGGGTTATAGAGGCGGCGCTGGGACAAAACAACACGCCAACGGTGATCAGTGTTTCCATTGCGGACATCGAGGACATTATGCCCGTGATCAGGAGTGTCCAGCCCGAAATGCGGTGTGCAACAAATGCGGAAATCGCGGACATTATGCAGTTGGCATATTATTCAAAATATGCACCATTTGCAAGCCTGAAAATTGGACCCTTATATTTTCATAAGTGAAAGCTAATTTTTATTTTTATATAGTGTAATTAACTACGAGGTACCTGACATGTTATCATACACAATATTGACAACCGATGTCTTTCAACTAAATCGAGGTAAAAGGTTTGGAGTCTCGAACGTCAGCATTTTTGACGGACTTCAACTACCACTATAGATGCAGAGCAGGGTTCTCCACACGCGGTTTTGTCCGGGCGCTGCGCCCGGACAAAATTTTCAAAATACAAAAAATGTAGCGCCCGGACAAAATCGTCGTGCGCCCGGACAAAAAAATCTGTGCCCGGGCAAAATTGTCAGCGCCCGGACAAAAAATCGCAGCCACTGTTCGGTCCTAAATTAGTGTCAATCAGTAATTTCCACAATGAAACGATCGTTTTTAATCACCGCGCACGTGCCGGGCAAGTATAAGAAATCGCACTGTTTTTCACGGCGCCTCCGCGGCACACTTAACAGCCGTCATTTCAATCTACGTTCGTAAATCATACACACGGACCATAGAGCTATCGCTGGCAGTGCATCGTGCAGTTGCGCTGCCAATAGCAGGTTTGTGTGGGGCTTTTGTTTTTCGCGGGACAGGTAACAGCCGTCCCCTCACGAACATCGTGGCGCAGTGTGGCACCATACACGATGCATATAGTTTTGTGTGGTGGGTTCAGGTAGGGAAGTGCATAGTAGCATTTTGTAGTGCTTGCCTCGTGGTCTTTTACACTGACGCTCGGCAGCTCCGACATGCCCACTCCATCATTGCTGGATTTCTTTTCCAATTGGTCATAAAAGTTCACTATTTGGTTATACATTATCGTTATTCAATGTTTCCAGATTTTTATAGAATAAACTGGAGTCCAGAAAAGGAAAAGAAAAGAAATGAAATATTGTGATAATCTTGGGAAATCGACTATCTCGGATGGTAACTACGTGTATAAAGCAGATTGATGCCGTGAGTTTACTATCCAGGAAGAATATTGGCTCAAAAACAGGACCTTTCGCGCTATCAACCAATCCGCGGACAGATTAAAACAGATTGACCAGGGGTACGTTTTCGCGGCTGGAACGAATAACTGTTTCGGTCATTGGCCTGTGTTATCGGATGGCCAAAATTCAACCGAAACATTTATTGGACCGCGAAAATTACCCCTTATGACGGCAACACAAGTAATGGAGTGTGCCGGTGTTTAGGACGACGACTCGGCGGTATCGACCGACTCGACGACAGACGTGAGAGTGGTTGATCGTGAATGATACCTTTTAAGTTTGTAAATAAAACAGAAAGAAATGAGGGGTGAAAAAACTTAACTTTGTGTCGGATTAACGGAAAATTGTTTTATGGAAAAGTAAAAACATATTCTTGTTGACCCAAATATAAAGCTGAAAAAGTGATTTTCCCCTTCTGAATGCTGGTAATTTCACGCGAATCTACTCGGATTCGCGGCGTTAACGGCGGGCGCGAATCGATTCGCGGATTCGCGTCGGATTTTTAGGCCTGTTTAAACAGAAAACTGTTTTTTTCTTGGCCCATTGTTTGTAGACTCCCACCCAGTGTCACATAGATTTGATGATTCATTGCGCTTGCACATTATAAGCATTGCTTGCGTGAAAAAAATCACCCGGCGGCCGGCGCCGCCTGCGTGCGCCCGGACATAATTTGACCCTGTGGAGAACCCTGGTAGAGGTATTTAAATGATCACATTTTTATATTTGCTGAGGTACATATTTTCTTTTGCATGCTCAGGTTGTGGGGGCTGATGCCAAATACTTTAACAGCAAGAGAAAAAAAAAATCTGACAATTGAAAAAAAATAAAAAAAAAAAAAAATTCGCGAATTCCCGAACGTCATTTTTTTCCGTCACAAATTTCAACAATAAAAAACATGTCAATTAACCAAAGTTTCAAACATTCAATAAATTTGAAACAAATATGATGAGAACACGTTTAAATAATTATTATTTTGAAACAATGACTACTACGATACCTGGTCAACAATAAGAGTAATCCCTTTTTCAAAATTGCAGCGCCAACATTTTTTCAGCGTCTGTCAATTATTTTACGTGATGTTCGAGAACTTACCGATCGGCCTGTAAATTAACCCTTGACTTGACTTACCCCCTCTATTGTCCTCAATTGCAGTTAGGCCAGTTAAGTCAACAGAGGGGGTAAGTTCGACTCACACATGTTTTGTTTTCTGTTAATACGTGTGCAAAATAAATCCGTCAATTAAATCACGCTCATACTTACTGACGTTCGAGAATCCATCGGACAGCTCCAGATGAAAAACCAAAATGTATCTGAGATGATTAACAACGGAAATACTTCCTTCCGAACGCTAGTTTTTGGAAACTAAATCAACTTATGTTCAAGTACGCTTGATGTGGATTGCGCGAAGGTAATAAAGTCCCGAACGTCATTTGCAATAAATTCCGTCAATTTTCTCGAACGTCATGCAAATTCCGTCATTTTTCTCGAACGTCATTTTTTCCGTCAAAAATGGCGTTCGAAACTGCGTGTTTTTAGCCACACAAAAAAAATGGAAGCTTGACAATTTTTTTTTTTTTTTTAAAGATTTTAGGTATGAGAGGCTGCAAATATTTCAGAGAAATTACGGTAGTGTTGTGCCAGAAATAAATTAATAACAGACAATATTTGCTTAGTTTTTCCGTCAATGTTATGCTCTCTTCTGTCAGGCTTATATTTTCTGTGTGTGATGTTTTGTTGAGTTTTTTTAATTTTTATTTGAAACTACATCAGTTGGGCCTCACCATACATGTAGAAAAGAATGAATGTTCCTTGTGCTTTACTTGTGCTATCTTTGAACTAAATATAAATAACCACATGTTTCACTGCTGGACTCTACTTTTAAAATGACCACTGCAAGATGAAAACTAACTGAACTATCCTTACATGAACATTTTGGTAAACTTAAATATGTATACAATTATTTAAAATATCTTACAAGGTCAAAAAGATTTTTTTGAAAAATGACATTTGAGGTTGTAAAATGGTCCATATTTTGAAGAATATGCCATTTGCTTGCAAGACCCAGACAAGCAAAAACAGAAAAGACAATTACGAGCAAAAAGATGCAAAATGGAGAAATAACAAAGGACAAAAATGGAATGGACAAGGAGGAAATAAACCAAGAGGAAAAGTTCACACAGTGCAAGAAGACACTGATGGTTGTGACACTGAATTTGCATTCCATGTAGGCATGGTGGGAAGTAATAAAGAGGAAAAGGTCAAAGTAAGTTTGGGGCAGGGCATACCAGTGGATGTTATCATTGACAGTGGAGCTTCAGTAAATATCATTGACAAAAGTCTGTGGGAGGAATTGAAGAGTAAAAGAATTCAGTGTAAATCTGAAGCAATAAGAAGTTGTATGCATATGGATCAACAAATCCATTAAAGGTTCTTGGTAAATTTGTAACCAAAATTAGAATTGATGTATGAATGATGACACTGAAGTAGAAGCAGATTTGTATGTCAAGAAAGTAAAGGACCTGCACTTCTAGGTAAAGATACAAGTGTTGAACTAGGTGTGCTTAAGATTGGTATTAACCTTGTGGCTGGAGAAGTGATAGATAGTTATCCAGAATGTTTTCAAGGGGTAGGAAAGTTGAAGGATCATAAGCTCAAGTTGCACATTGACAAAGAAGTTAGACCAGTGGCACAACACATGTACCGGGTACCATACACCTTAAGAGAGAAGGTCAGTGACAAACTAGATGAATTAGAATCACTAGGTATAATAGAGAAAGTTAATCAGCCAACCTTGTGGGTAAGCCCAGTGATTGTTGTACCAAAACCAAATGGCGATATTCGACTGTGTGTTGATATGCGACAAGCAAATAAGGCCATAATCAGAGAAAGGCATCCTATTCCTACTGTTGATGAGATTTTGTACAATATGAATGGTAGTGAAGTTTTCAGTAAGTTAGATATGAAGTATGGGTGTCACCAGATAGAATTGGAAGAGGATTCGAGAGAAATCACAACGTTTGTAACCCATAAAGGCCTGTATACTGTAGGTATACATGATTGATGTTTGGCATAAGTGCAGCACCAGAGAAGTACCAGCAAGTAATAGCTCGGGTACTACATGATTGTGAAGGAGTTCAGAACATATCAGATGATATATATCATTGTTGTTCATGGGAAAAACCAAGCAGAGCACGATGAAAGACTAGTGAAAGTCATGCTGAGGCTGAAGGAAAAGAACTTGACCTTAAATAAGGAAAAGTGTCGGTTTGGTTTGACAAAAATTACGTTCATGGGTCATGTGTTATCCAAAAATGGAGTTGAGCCCACAGAGGGGAGAATCAAAGCCATGAAAGAGGCAAGACCCCCCAACAATGCAGCCGAAATCAAGAGTTTTCTGGGACTTGTGAATTTCTCAGCACGATACATTCCTAATTTGGCCACTGTGGCTGAACCATTGCGTAGGATGACCAGAAAAAATGAGAAGTTCACATGGGGCAAAGAACAGCAAAACAGTTTTGATAAGTTGAAGGATTGCCTAACAAAGACTGGGACATTACATGTAGGGTATTACCGCCTTGATGCTACACGCACACAACTTGTTACGGATGCAAGTAATGTTGGTTTAGGGGCTGTATTACTTCAAGAATATGAAGGGGAAACTAGAGTCATTAGTTATGCAAGTAGGACACTAAGTGATGTGGAGACAAGATACTCTACTAGTAGGGTAGGAACGAATGTAGGAACAAATGTTAAAATTATTTTTGCCCTTGCACGTTAATTTCCTGTACATGGAACACCCTAAAAATGACAGCCTGTATCCCCATACTATTTAGCATACCGAAGGTCATCAGGCAAATCGGGTCGGCCATGTCAATATATCAAATTTATCATTGAAATTGAGATCTGTACATTAATTGTGAGGGCGGCAACGCTGCTGTTCAAACATATTTAATCATGAAATACTTCAGTGAGTGTTGATTGAAACTTTTTAAACTTATACAAAAATAAACATAACAAATTAAACGGAAGTGAAGTTGCATTTTGGGACGTTCTTATCACCTAATTTATGCCCTTAATAATACTATTGTAACGCAGAGTTTTAGAGATGATTTAGAATATGTTCTGCACTCTATATTTTCTCTGGTTAACGGAGAGTCCTGAGCGAGCGAGCGGAGTGGAGTGTATTCAATAGTTGACAACGACTGAAGAAAAGCACTTGGAACAATTTGTATGGGTCTGCTCTTATTTTTTTCTAAATCATCTCTAAAACTCTGCGTTACACTACATGTATTTCCATCAACAACCATTATCATGGATTTGTAATTTGAGGAATCGGCCGTTTAGAACTCCGTTTGCAATGAAATATTCGTGATTTAACGCTCGGTCGACAACGCACATTGAGAATAAATTCAATGAACTTTGCCCCGCATCGCCCTCTATTGGCAAACATTGTTGATGTCTCAATAGCCTTAATTCAAGGCTGTGTAATCTGCAAGCTTGCGGCACACTGTGCAGCAATTCTTTACTCGGCTCGAACGTTACTGTGTTGAAGACTAGCCCAGCTCTCTTATGAATATGGTAATTATCAACGGCCAATCACAGCGTGCGGAATGTTGGTTATCGCGGACTTTGGACCCTGCATGCTGTTAAGTACAACACACCATGTGCTGTGTGTTCATGGACTACCGGTGGGCGACCGAACATTGTGGGGCGGCCAGTGCACGCGCGGTGGATATCAGCAGTCGGCACCATGTGGTTATCGTGTTTTGATGTTTGCATATGCAATGAACGATCGCGATTGCGGCCACATTAAATCTAGCAAATATCCAGACTTGTCAAATTATAAAAACCTTTTGAAAACTAGGAAAAACTAAATATAAAAACCTTTAATCATACGGTATTTTAGTTTCTGGTGGAATAAATGCCTTGTAGCCGTAGGGGAAAATAAGTCTCGCAGGTACATGTAGTTGGGGGAGTTACCATTGATGGCATTGTGAACTAATTTGATTTTTTGAAACTTCAATCTACTTTCGATAGAAACCCATCTTAATTTCGAGAAGACAACATCAGTAGGGGTCCGAGGGTCAGCTTGCAGTATAATGCGTCCCATTTTCTTCTGCAGTTTGATCGGATTGTCTTTGAGGTTGGCGTTACAATTGGACCAGGCAGAACTACAATAATCAAAATGTGGTTGAACTAAGGAGTTGGCGAGCAGTTTAGAGCTTTGTTCAGTAAGAAAGGGTCGTAGTCGCCTTAACAAGGCAAGCTTTGAATTAATCTTTCTACTAGTAAAATTAATATGATCGTTCCAGTCTAGAGATTGATCCAGATGAACGCCCAAGTATTTAAAGCAATTAACACATTCCAGAATGTCATTATTAACTTTGATTTCCATGGGTATGTTAACCGTAGCAAGTTTTTGCCTAGTCCCTGATAACATACTTAGTCTTGATAGTGTTCAAAATTAGTCTATTGTTTTTCAACCACACGCTGACTCTATCTACATGTAGGTCAGCATTAAGACACGTTTCAATTTCAGCTGAATTCGTACTGCTGTACATAATTATCGTATCATCAGCATATGTACATCATTACTTGACCTGTAGCTACAGAATTAGGAAGGTCGTTTACAAACAATGTGAATAATTGTGGTCCCAGGATTGAGCCCTGTGGTACACCTAACAGGACGTTGGCTGGTTTAGAAACATTGTTACCAATACTGATACATTGAAGTCGGTCCTGTAAGTAATTGGAGAACCAAGACAGAGCAGAATCAGAGATCCCGTAAGCTGAAAGTTTACTAAGCAGTAGATCGTGGTCGACGGTATCGAAAGCTTTTTTAAGGTCAACAAAAAAACAATTCCCGTCATACGACCACGATCCATCTGCTTGTACAAGAAGTCAGTGACGTAGCACAATACTGTGTTGGTTGAGTGGGCTTTCCGAAAACCAGATTGTTGAACGGCAAGAAGATTGTTAGTCACAAGAAACTCATGCAGCTGGTTATGGACTGCCCTTTCGAGAACCTTCATAATGACAGGAATAACTGATATCGGCCAATAGTTGTTCATTTGTTCCTTTTCACCTCCCTTGAAAATAGGAGTAACTCTGGATGTTTTCCATTCAACATGTTCAAGCGGTATTTTACCTGTCCTCAAGGAAAGATTATAAAGATGTGTTAAATGGGAACAAATGACCGGCGAGGCTGCTTTTAACAGCCGAACACTTATACCATCCAGACCAGTGGCTTTACCAGTTGTCATTCCATTTATTTCTTTTTTCACAAACTCTTCGTCGAGTGTATCTAGAACAAATTCAGATTGAGATTGGGCTTGCCCTACCGTATGATAGACTGATTGAGTTTGACTGAGAAAAGTACTGTTGATGCCCGACACACATTGTGGGCCAGCTGTTACAAAAAAATGATTAAACTCATCGACAACAGCCTGCGGATTAGTAAGCACAGACCCGTTGACATTGATACAGTTGAATGAGCTGAAACTTTTCTTAGCAGGGTAAAGGCTTTTAAGCATTTTTCATAGCTCCTTCGGTTTGTGCTGGTTTTCTGTTATCTGATTGTGAAAATATTCCCTTTTTAATGCTTTTCCCAGATTATTCACAGTTTCTACTGTCTCGATATTTACGCCATGTTTCTCTAGTGCCAGTTTTGTGAGCTTTTGTTTTAAGCAGATCTCTTTCATGAGACAGTGAGATAAAATCATCCGTAACCCATGGTGTTTTAACACCCCGGGCCCGCCTTGTAACAGTTGGAGCATGCTTATCACAAACACGTATAAAAGCCCCTTTCCAAAACTGCCAAGCAGTTTTCACATCTGTGGTAGCCACTAGGTTAAATCCCAGTTAACCAAACGTAAGTCATCTACAAAAGCTTCACTCTTGAACTTCCTGAAAGACCAAAATTTAATCAACCTGCGTGTCTTCATTGGTCCAAGATTCCATAATTGCTATGATGTCGGGTTCTCTATCACACACTAGGACTTTTAGTTCTTCCGTCTTGTTTTTTATACTCTGTGCGTTCGTGTATTACACTCTCAAATTATGTTTAAAAGACAAGGGAGAACCGTTGCAGGTTGTATTGGCCTATACTTTCATCAAAATCAACATACGCATCTTCCTCGCCAACCTCATCATCCCCGTCGTCGTCATCATCAGTGACATCAACAATGCTCTCTTCACCATCATCCAAGTCGCTATCATTGTCCTTGGCAGAATTATCATTTGAACTTTCCTGAATTTCAGGAACAAGGTCGGGGTAACTGGTTGGATCATCTGCATCCAATGTACATGTATGGATGTCGTAATGGCATCGGTGTAGTTTAATGGTGCTACATATAATAAGTACTGATCCTCTATCATGTCTATCAGATGTGCAGTTCCACGACTTTGGAATGCAGTGCTGGTGCTAGCAAGTAACTGGTTGGTTACATGTTGTCATGGTTGTGCTTGACTGTGCAGAAACTCAGTTGCAGGTGCTTCAATATTTACATTTGTGTAGCTACTTAGTTTTTTGGACCCCCGTTGGGTCCCTCGCTGGGAGTGGGACATTCTTTCCCATTGGATGGAGGAGACTGATTCCTTGTGATAATTTTACCTCAAAATATCACTATGTTCTTCTCACCATCTTGCCTCCTTCGCTTCAGTTCCTGTCTGAGGTTATGGTCTAATTCTCGCTGGATTTCTAGTAAGGTCTGGGGCAATGTAAATATTTCTTTAAAAATTGTCATCAGCCATCATGAGTTTCATAGCATTTTTTAGTATTTCATGCTTCTAATCTTACTTGCATCCTCTAACACTACCCTCCACAATCTGTCATGGTCATTTGCAACTCCAGGTCCCCTATTTCGTCCTATTTTTGACATTTCTTTGATTGTTACCTCTTGCACTCCGATATGATCTCACACTTTGTTCAAAGATACTTGTTCGTTACCATCCTCTTTACAGTTCCTTATTATGATGTTGTTTTTACTTCCCAATCTTTCAACCATTTCGCGGATTTTGCCCTCTTGACCTATTTCTTCTCCCCCCCTCAGCAGCCTGTGGATGCTCTTGGACTAGTAGTACCGGTAATGCTACGTTCTTCTTTAGGTCAGTTACATCAGTCTGGAGGGTTGAGATGTTCGTAGATGGACATTTCAGTTTCACACCACCACGGACCGATCTTCGAGTATGCCTTCAATCAAGCGTCCCATTTGTTTGTAGTTTTACCTGTTTTCAAGGCAAACTAGAAAGTACGGTTTCCTGGTGAAGCCATACATGGAACAAACGTCTGCAGTTACTGCAACTGTTATGTGAGACTGTATTCAGTTGTCTTTATTTTATTCCTAATATTTGTTTCTTTACTTTTGTTTGCATACATGTACTTCTAATAAACAAATACATATTAAGTTTCTAATAAACAAAGGAAGGTGGGCATCAGTTGATACATTGCATTCAGTTTATTTTTTTCAATTCAAAGAAACAGGCATGGTATTGTGGCAGAATTTACCAATTACCAATTGGGATGATGTGTACACCGGCAATCACCCATGGCTTTGCGAGCGATCCCTAGTCAGGGCATGAGGAATCAGTCCGTTTGGGTGGAAATGTACTGCCCCATGTACTGATCGCAGTACCCAATTAACTCCTAAATCTGCTTTAAAGGGCCATGGGGATGGGAGAAGAGACATAAATAATACAAGCTGGTTGATACTGACTAATAGTTTACTGATTTATTCTCACTGCACTCAAAGTATTAGTTGACCTCGGGTTTAAATAACTGTATGAAATAAACCATAGCCTCCTGCTAATTGTTAGCCGCTGATTACCCTCCCATGGTAACCTCACCACACAGTCGAGTGCTCCCCCAGATTGCCCCGGACGTTAGCCTCAAGTTAGCCTTACGTACATGTAAGCCTCACTCTACTCCTGGATCCCCGCATACACTGTGCACCCAAAGACTCGGTTGAGGCAATGCAATGTCTTTTTCCCTTGTGTCCTTTTTGTCTACCCACAGGTACTAACCTGCCGTCAGAGGATCCCGTGGTCATGCAGGATCCCTTGGTTCAGCACGTCATTGCACTACAGTGGCAAATCTAGCACATCCTTGCACTACCGTGGCAAATCTAGCTCTGCCTCTCACGTGTGCAGTTGCACGCTGCTGCGCGCACCAACGGTGACTCATCCCGGCAATTGCCAAATCAAGGCACCTTCTGCCTGTATCCACGCAGACACAACTCTCCAATCAGCGTGCGTTCTGCTAAGCACCGCCCAATGCGTCAGCTTCTGCTACTTGCATTGTGCCCTCTGTTGTCCAACAGAGAATAGGTTATTACCTCCATTGATTTTCGTTACATAGCCTCCTTCAATGCTCGATCATCCTCGTTCAAAGTAGCATTTAACCTAAAAAACACAAATCAACGGTGAGGCAAACACAAATTGAAAAATGAACAACGGCTTTAATCAAAGACTAATGCGGAGCATTTTACCGGGTCTAGCCCCCGACTCAAGTGTTGAAATCAAATCGCAATTAAAGTGATTCCCGATGCCAGGTTCCCCTTCTCTGTGTGAGTGTTGTGCAGTAGAATTACTTGCTGCTTGATGATCAAACAAAAACAAAAAACGCGGACCGGTCATTCACTGCAGAGAAGAGAAGAACGCGGAGCCCGCAAGATTAAATCTAGAACTCTTAAAAGATGGCAGAATAAAAGCATCTGAAGCCGACAGGATTGTTGACTCAAAGCTACGCAAATTTTCCTCCAGATATGATTTGTTGGCACTTTGCATAATAGGTTTTTCAGACAGTCAACATCTGCCTTGTCAAACTTACGACAAGGAGCCTTTTGAGAGCTTGGCTTCAGATTTGAATCAGCCGTCAGGATGAAGTGGCAAGGTATATCTGGTTTGATATTGATTGGTGGAAACACCGGAGGACTGGTAACTAGGATAAGTTGGAGAATATTAAACACTTGATGACACTTTGTCTCATGGACATTGTTGTCTTCAATAGCCAGTAGGAAAAGTCACCAACTATATCAAGAAGAGTAGATGTAATCTTCTCACTATAAGTACAGTCCCCAGCTGGTTTCCTGGTTGGCACCAATGGAAACACGTTTGGAGTTAACAATTTGTAGTTTGACCCACATAATGTTTGTATCCACATCCAGTGTTTCAACATGAGTTACAATGATATAATTTTTGACTGTGTAAGCACACCATCTCCTCTTGAGAGTCCTTTCACTGTATACGGTCCTTTCTGAACGCAGTGTAGTTGGATGGTAAGCATTCACTACTGCTAATGGTAGGTGTTAGCCAAGTCTCAATAGCGAGGAACACATGATGTTTACAATCAGCTATTTTTGCAGTAAAGGCTTTAGTTTTATTCATGAGGCTTTGTAAATTAAAAATAAATGATGTTTGCGTTGCCCTCCCATCTTCTCATTATCAATCGTGTCAGAGCTCTTCCTATTCCTACCATTGGAGCAGCATAAGGTGCCACACCCATTTCTCTTATTGGAAATAACAGGAGAGGATGAATTAAATGGGTCACCAATGTGAGATCGCCCAGAGTTATTGAGAGAACTTGTATCAGAAAAAGATTCAAAACGGTTATCATTTTCAAAACTGATCGAACGAAATAACGGATAGTCAAAAATAGGGATGCCACAATTGCCAAAAACAAATACAAGAGCATGAGAAATTTCCTACGTTTGCAAAAATTTGAGGGCTCATGTCTATAGATGCATGACCTATAGAGTCAGGTTTCACATCTATCACAAGCGATGCAGTCTTCTTTCAATTTACATGCCTGTGAGCAGATACCACACAGGTACTTGGGTCCGGGGGCCAGGCAGATTTCCCCATAAATACTTCAGAAATGATGATGATCTTCAATCCATTCTCCAGGTATGGGTTGATAGCACAAATATGATTTTTGTTTTTAACAGAAAGTTAACCAACAAAATGTTGAATGTTTTTTGTTGGCCCACGCCAATCAGCGCGGTTTATTTACATGTTTCAACATGGGCCATAGTCGGGAGTCTGCCAGTGCCAAATTCTGAACTTACAGTTCATGAGCAATCCTATTTGTTGACATTCTTCTCATGTTTTGGACAGAATTTAATATCAAGCAGAACGCTACTTTGAACTTAACCTTTTATGGAGGTAAATTCTCTTCATACAGCATTTTCATTGTAGAGTTTACAAGACCTACATCAAGTACATGTACAGTGTATGTGTCTTTTGGGGGGGGCTATGAATGATGGGTTAGTGTGAATTTACACTTAAATACATGTACACAGAATGTTGGTTTGTTTGTTTGTTAATTAGTATTTGTAGTATTTTTGTTTTATGGTAGTATTTCAGCAAGCCAATGGGAGACTTTAGAATGCTACATAGGTGGCTGCAAACACACATGTACCGCATAAATTACTATTGTTAGTTCTGAGCATGCCCACAATGGATTAACCTGGTAAGTCTGCTGCTACTTAGCATCCCCAAAAGTCTTCTCATCCTAGTTGACTCCAATCCCCATCGCCATCCTCCTACAACCAATACACCACGATATATGCAGTTTTCCTAGTGTAACAGGGTCAAGGAAGTCAGGATAACAGCATGGATGTTTGATGCATGTGTTTATTTTCAATTTTTCAACAGCGGAAACCGCACGCAGCCAGCACTGTACAAAATGACAATGTTTTAAAATGTTAGCCTCTTTGCAGGAACTGAATTAAGAATATGTGACCTGCTCCAACGAAACCCGGACAAAGTTGAACATTTTTGTTTTGGAGATTTTAGCTTTTTCAGATTCCCCAGCTTCTCAGCTTTAAAATGATATAAAATTTATATATGTACCCAACCCTATCACCCCTGGGGTGAGGATTTAGTGATAGAACCCTGACAACCCATTTACGAGATAAACAGCTTTTAAAGTTCAGGAAGTGTGTGTCATGGATGAGCGCACACACTGAAGGGTATTCCAAAGTACCATAGCAACTGATATGTTCCCTTTACTCAAATAACTTGAAACTTTGCACACTTGTAGACTACAATTCAACAGTTATTTTGTGGTAATTTGGGATAGTTTGATGAATTATTACTAAAGTTATGGATGTTTGAATTTTTAACAAATTTCAGCCTAAAAAAGAGGTTATCCAGAATTGAAAACGAGATGTTCCATGTACAAATGCATGGGACTTGCATGTGTTTTTTACTTTTTTACAATGTATAATCATGTCCTTGAGTTATAAACTTGTCTTAAACATATTTTGGTCATTTGCATAAAATTTTAATGATATTTTATTGATAAAATAGTACAAGTAAAGCTAAAAACACACAACAAATCTGTATTTCCGAAATGCAATATTTTATTTTTAAATAATAGAAACATCACTAAAATGTACAAGTTATATACATGTAATTATCCAGCTCCAGTGAAAACTTGATTCTGCATGGCAAATCCAATTTCTTATTCTTATGGAATACAGGAAAAAGCGCGTCTGCATAATATCCAACAGGGCTGAAAGCGCTATAACTTTACCATGTTGCTAATGGAATTCAAAAGCATTTTCCGTATTCCACTTGTGCTTACTACAGAAGACTTATACATGTTCAACTGTACACCCATGATCATGTGATTATTTTTCAAAAATTATTTTGAGATGGTAAATTGGTACAAAAGTTGTTAAATCATGCGTCAAAAAAAAAAAAAGTACAAAAAAATTTGTTAAAAGGTTTTCAAACGCTTGGTAAAAGCAAAGTAAGAACATGCAATAGACCCCTGTGTTGATGTCATGGTTTGTTCACCGCATTGATTAAGTGTTGTAACTCGGTACTGTATTTCAATAGTTGTGCGGAGACACAATGGTTTCCGATTATGCAATGTGGTAAACAAACCGTGACGTCATTGGTACTCATCTTCACAAGAGTACAGAGAGTACACTTTTTCAGCCCCCCCCCAAATAACCTACAAAAGAAAAGTTTAACTTAAAACCCACATTTTATTTTATCCTATAACTTTATAGAAAATTTACACAGGCCGCACCCCCCCCCAGCGTAAACCTTGTTCGCTAACTTCGCTTGTGAAAATGTCGATATGAGTGGCCCCCTAATGGATTGTATGAAGAAGGCATGAAAATTCGCAAAGTAAATGATGGAGTATTTTATGAAAATTAAAGTTAAAAAAAAAGAAGGGGAAAAAAACATCCAAAACCACATAAGTCTAAACAAGGCCCTTTAGCGTGGCAGTCATCATTGTTCACTCTACAGGTTCAGGAGCTGGACACGTGATGTCGCGGGTCGCTGCCGTACAAAACTCCCTAATGTTTTTGTGTAGATATTGCTTACGAGCATCTGGTAATCCTGGTGCAGACATGGGAAGTGGCAATTCCCTCGGTGGCAAAGTGGATGCATCACGAAGAATTTGGTATGCCTTTTCATCGTCGTCACATGAAGACTTTGCATACACAGTACCCGGGTGCTGATGACTGAACCGCATGTGCTGTAAGGACTTGATCCCTGGAAGAGCAACGAAATATGGCCCCAGAAATTCCTGCCAGTTGAATGTAGGCACATTCACTTGTCCTGCCTCTGTGCCGATGATCCTTGGGACGTTGACGCCAGATACCGAACTCTTCACTACGACTTCAGCGATGTCTTCCAGGCAGCTCACCATTGCACGCCGGTATCGCTGTTTAACGAGCCCGAAACACCAGTCTGGCGCAAATTTGGTGTGGCCAGCGATCATAAAGTTCAAACTCAAGTTCTTGTGCTGGCCATGGATGGTGCGCCACGCAAGGTACCATAGCATGTATTTGTTTTTGTTCTGTCCCGAACAATTATCACAATGTAGGTGAACATCAGATTCACCGAGGCCAAAGTTCGCAAAAAAATCATGAAGGTAGCTGATGACTGCAATGGATCCTTTCCCACAAGCCATCCCTTCATCTATGAGATAATTGATTTGCTGCGGTACAGCTTCACATGCCACTCCAAAAAGTCCACATTTTCTGGGACACATAAAATACATGGGTCCCGGTTGAAGGGGGTCACTCGGAAAGTGCACTTGTTGTGCGAAGTCGAAGGAGTAGTGAATTGGTCCATCACGGCTGCAAGGGAGGTTACGTCCAAGTACTAGGCCTACTCCTTCAACTGAAGCCTTTGCATCTTTCACCATGGATCTGTACAAGTTACGCTCAGCAGCCACACGGCGAAGGTGTTCTTCTTGTTTTTGAACTCGCAGCAGCTTGTGGTCCTCGGAGAGGTTGGCACTCCTGTATACGGCGCTATTGTTCTGTTGGCACTGCCAACACAGGTCGCTCATAGGACGAGTCGTCAGGATGAAAGGGGTATAGCGCTTCCACAGCTTTCCAAAAGTTGACCGCTTGGTGACCCGGTATTCAGGAAGGCCTGTTGAAAGAAAACATTCAAAAGCATACATGAAAATATTTATTACAAATTTGATGTGAAAAAATTAAGTTTACCTGTATAGTTTATTCTATACTTGTTTTTGCATTGGTTCTTTGTTTCCATCTTAGCAGTCTTCTTTAGAGAACAAAAATGGAGAAAAACTTTGTTCTTTTACAGAAACAGAACAATAGCGATAATTATGGTACCAACTCTCTATAGATAAAGCACAGTAAAAATGCCAACTAATGAGATGCAACACAGAGGCCACCAAAAAATCTAAATCTGTCGTTTAGTAACTTTGTATTTAAATTTCTATTATTCAGATTATTATTATTTTTTATTTCATTGGACTGGTTTTGGGAAAGAAACGAGCTGAATAATATAATTATATGCCATCATGTACCTGCAGTGCGCCTGGTGTCATTCGTTGTTTTCATCTGTGCTACATACTCCCTCCAGATCGAAGACTTGTTGTCAATGGAGGGCAAAAGTCTCACCCTCGGGTCCGAACACTTGACTCCTCTGATTCGCCCAGGAATCACCATCCCTTTCACCTCAGCATAATTCACGATGTACGTAACAACACGGCGGATGTCCTTCTCTGTCAATGAGTTCTTGTTGTAACGTCTCCCTCCAGATGCTTTGGATGGGGGGGTTACGCCATGATTCTCATAATGTTTTATGATGCCAGAAAGCTGGTCGTTGCCAATGCTGAATAGGAAATAATAAAGAACACGATTAAAAAACAATTCAAAATCAAAGTATTTACTTTCTTTAAAACTCAACAATTACATAATCTATTTGAGTTTATGCAAATAACTGGTATGTGATGTTATGGAAAGTCCAGCAGATGCATGATTGAATGCAACTTGCAAATAAGAAAAACAAGTTTTGGAATGCACACTGTTAATTTTGGTCCTTACTTAAACACGATTATTAAACTGAAAAAGGTACATGTCCATACCATTGTTGTGTGATATTTATGGACATGTAGTGCCTTACTTGTGCATGAAGATGAACGATTTACGGCATATCTTCTTCCCGTCAACTGCGTATTGTGTTACCCGGGTTCGTGTTCTGTTCGTTTGTCTCTTTCGCTTTGTGCACTGAGTCAGCTTGTCCGTATGTACAGTTGAGCTGATCTTCCCCATGATATACATTTTCCGCTCACGGCTGGTCAGTTCTGCATCTCCCATCTGGGCTCGCAGCTTCAGAATGTACAATGGTTCGAACTTGTTTGTGCAGGGATCATGTCTACCTTTGTTTCTCTTACAAGTACAGTTCTTAAATGCAAGAATCTTCCGCAGTTCTTCATCATTGTCTGGTGAAGTCCAGTCGTCGGTTCCTTCAATGTCCACGATGTTTCTAGCGAGGTCGGGGAAAATTGGCCCTTCTTCATCATCACCACCATCGTCACCATCCATGTTGTCCTCACGCTCGGAGTCCGTCATGTCATCTACCTCCATCGGCTCTTCATCATCCAATTCATCTCCAGATGATTCGTCCTCTTTATCATCAGAAGAAAGATCGCCATCACCGAAATATTCTATCAAAAGATTCGACAAGTTCCCACTATCGTGCTTGGACAAACCGAGCACCAACGACTCGTTCAGGGCTGCTTGCAAAATCGACGATGTCGATTCTGCCTCCGATGTTTTGTCCATAATTTGCCTTGTTGCGCTGTCATTCGCTTCCGCCATGATAGTCAGAAACTAAGTATTTGATTTTACAACTACTATTTACAAGAATTGTTTAGGGGAAATCACTAAATACCTTCATAAACTGTCTCAAAAGTTGACGAAAATACACTCGAAATCACTATCCATACAGTACACACGCGGCTACACGTACAGTATACACACGCATCCGCTCCACATCAACACAGAGAGTTGACGCCAAGTGCGCATGCTCAGTGCATCACGAGGTACAAATTGACGAATAGCGGTACTCGTTTTAGCAAAACTCGGCAACAAGGGAAATGTTGTTTACATGAAAATAGTCAACTAAAACTAACTCCTATTGGTTCAAAAAGACGAGCATGCAAGTATGGACTCTCGAACCGAATTTTTGAGGTCATAACCTTTATGGTGATACCAAATTCACTCGGGGGGAGTAGGAAATAGCGCTACATTATAAACCGTTTTCCAGGCCTTATTTTGCAATTCAATCGTCCTAAAACTATCGTTGGAGTTATTTCTTTACAATTTGTACACACAATTGTTTCACAAACTTGACAAAAAAACACATTTCTGTGTGAAAGATCGAGTCCAAAATTGGAGAGCTTAAAGATTAATAGTTCGTGATTCAGAAAACCCCCAAACCTCAAAATGGTAACATCTAGCCCGAAATGGCTTCACAGGCCCATTGTGGGAAATCGATAAGTGCGACTTTGTCCGGGTTTCGTGGGAGCAGGTCTCATATATGAAAAAGAACCCACAGTAAGCCCTGCATGCATTCCTGGGCTAAAATGTGAATGACATTATACTTACCTAATAACTTACCTAATAAACCTAAACAACTACATTTGTATAAATACAAAGTGTATGTAAATGAGTCTGGTGCTTATTTATAAGAGAGCCAAATTATGGAGGTTTACCTCTGTGGTAAAATCAACCAAGAAAAAACCTGAACTTAACTCTTTCAGTGCTCACTTATTGTTGGCGTTATAAACCCTAAAATGCCCAGCTTTTTGAGGTTTAGTCTTTCTCACCAAACAAAATTTATTTTGCTGATTTGTGTTGCCACGGTACATCCCAACTTCAATTGTATTTATTGAGTGATAATGCCTTTGTGATGGGTCGTACATGTATGATTGATTACACTTTGAATTTCATTTTTGCAGAGGATTCTGCCTGGCGGTTACAATTACTGTATTTGTGAATATGGAGACACAGATACAAGCAGAGATGCTTTCCTTGCAACATTGGGAGTAAATGTAAAAACAGAAGCTGATGCAAGAAAATGGTTGCTGCAGTTTCAAAAGAAGTCAATGACAACGATGCGAGTGAGCAGGACATGGCCACAGTCAGGCCACATGAATATCTTTAAGGTAAAATGCATGAAAAGTGTCAAGTTTTACAGTTCTTTCCAAGATTTTTATATGTTAAAATGTTATTTTGGTTTTACACTGGAATAGATGCAGAATTATGACAAACACTGTATACTCAGTGCTCTCAGATCTTTTAGGGGGAATCCACAGGCTACTTAGGTTGGATTTAAAACCTACAACCCTCACCTTCTTACCTGTAACTACTTGACCACCAATCATGCCCATTTGTCAAGTGGTTAAGAATCTTCTGCAGAATGCTGGAGTTTGTGGTATGAGTAGCCTTTGGATATTTCTATTCCCAAAACCAAAATAAGTATTCTTTATTAAAGTTGTTAAATGTTTATATAAATTTGTACCCAATTGGTACTGAGTGAGTCATTGCCTGACTTCAGTTAATTTGTAGGCACCATTTATTTTTTACATGTAAGTTGATTAGCTATTTGGGGGTTAAGAATATTATGAACTTTTAATGAATACATTGAATGAAATATTGGATGTTCATTGTACATTTGCAATATAATTAGTAATTTGAAAACTGCCCATAAGTTGAGAAAAAACAATTAATTTCCTGGACCATGTTATCCAAAAAAATTGAATTGTACTAACAGCTTATACTCTTACATTTTTCACCTCTTGCCTGCACATCAATACATGTACATGTAAAGAAGCGCTTCAGATGCCAGCATAACACAAGGGCTACAATTACAACAAATCAAAAGCACTCCAGCAAGAACACAAGATGTCCAGCTTTCATCAATATTACTGTGAAGAAAATTGGGGTTAGAACTCGAAGGTCAGTCCAAAAAAGAGAATTCTTGTAATTTTACTGTGCATGTTAACTTCAAATACACTCATGATGTATGCATGATGGTCGGCCTCAATCAGGTCATTATCTCACACTCATGATGTATGCATGATGGTCAGCCTCAATCAGGTCATTATCTCACACTCATGATGTATGCATGATGGTCAGCCTCAATCAGGTCATCAGGGGTCGAAATTAAACTACAGTGCTCACTAGCCGGCAGGGACAGTGGAAATAAAAAGTTACTGGCCCGCCAGACAATCTGGTGGCCCAATACCATTTTGTATTTTAAAATCAGCAATGCGGGGGTTAGTGCACATGTACATAAGGGGGAAAACATTTTTGGGGTCCTGCCTTTTTGAAAAAAGGAAGGATTTTTTTGTTTTTTTAATGTTCGCCCTACTTTTTTTTCAAGACGACCGTCCAGGCTTTTTTAAAAGATGGTTGCCAGCCTCTTTTCCTGTGTGCTTTTCGGTGTGCTAAATTAAAAAAATACGATCCTAATTATTTTATATAAAAATAAAATAAAAAACCCAGAGATCGTCAAAATGGCGCCCTTTATATGACGACATCGGACGTGGAAGCAAAAACATTTGAGATAATCCTTTTCTTAAAAAAAAATGTTATTAACCCCTGGGCCCCGACACTATCTAAGGAGAATGATTGACATCCATTTCGGTCAAAACAACCTTACTGTAAAGCTAATTCAAAACCTACCATTTGTTATACATTTTGCTTTGTGCGCCGCGCCAAAAACATCTGAGAGATATGCCGCACAGTGTGGGGTTTTAGAAAGCTGGATATGCGTTGGTGATTGGACACGTGCACAAACTTTTCAAAACGCTAAAAAAAAAACTTTAAAAAGAATGCGTTTTTGGACGATCTTATCCCCTAATTTCTGCCCTAAATAGTACCTCTTCCATCAACAACCATGGATTTGTGATTAGAGGATCCGTTGTTTAGAACTTCGTTTGCAATAAAATCATCGAGATTCAACGATCGGTCGACAACGCACATTGCAAATTCAATGAACAAATTCAATGAACTTTGCCCCGCCTCGCCCTCTATCGGCAAAAGTTGTCAATGTTTGAATATCCTTCATCCAAGGCTGTATATTGTACCAATCTGCAGGCGTGCGGCACCACTATGCGGCACCACTGTGCGGCAATTCTTTACTCGGCTCGAACGTGTACTGCGTTGGAGTCTAGCCAAACTCTCTTGCAGTCTTATAAATATGGTAATTATCAACGGCCATCAACGGCCAATCACAGCGTGCGGAATATTGATTAGCTTGGACTTTGGACCTCGCTGTTGTTACGTGCGTGTCATGCACTATGCATGGACTACCGGTCTGCTGGTGTGTGGTGGTGGCCGGATGGGCCACCGAAAGTTGTGGGGCCCGGGCCGATGCACGCGCAGCAGATACTCGGCAGTCAGAAACATGTGGTTGTGTGCATCATGTTTTGAAATGAACGATCGCTATTCCAATTTGCGGTTTGGAAGTCAGGCTTGGCTTGTCGGCTACTCGTTTGATTGTGTTTAGTGCAGGCTAAAAATAGTTTGTTTGTATTTTTGGGCGGGGCGGCCAATTATCTAATTTTTAGCAGGGCGGCATTAAACGGACTTTTCTCACTGTCCCACCGGGCTATCGTTTTTGGGGTAATCGGTGGCCCGGAGATAATTTCACTGGTCACGGGCCAGCGGTAATTTCGACCCCTGGGTCATTATCTCACACTCATGATGTATGCATGATGGTCAGCCTCATCAGGTCATTATCTCACACTCATGATGTATGCATGATGGTCGGCCTCAATCAGGTCATTATCTCACACTCATGATGTATGCATGATGGTCAGCCTCAATCAGGTCATTATCTCACACTCATGATGTATGCATGATGGTCGGCCTCAATCAGGTCATTATCTCACACTCATGATGTATGCATGATGGTCAGCCTCAATCAGGTCATTATCTCACACTCATGATGTATGCATGATGGTCGGCCTCAATCAGGTCATTATCTCACACTCATGTATGCATGATGGTCGGCCTCAATCAGGTCATTATCTCACACTCATGTATGCATCATGGTCGGCCTCAATCAGGTCATTATCTCACACTCATGATGTATGCATCATGGTCGGCCTCAATCAGGTCATTATCTCACACTCATGTATGCATCATGGTCGGCCTCAATCAGGTCATTATCTCACACTCATGATGTATGCATGATGGTCGGCCTCAATCAGGTCATTATCTCACACTCATGATGTATGCATGATGGTCGGCCTCAATCAGGTCATTATCTCACACTCATGTATGCATGATGGTCGGCCTCAATCAGGTCATTATCTCACACTCATGTATGCATCATGGTCGACCTCAATCAGGTCATTATCTCACACTCATGATGTATGCATCATGGTCGGCCTCAATCAGGTCATTATCTCACACTCATGTATGCATCATGGTCGGCCTCAATCAGGTCATTATCTCACACTCATGATGTATGCATGATGGTCGGCCTCAATCAGGTCATTATCTCACACTCATGTATGCATCATGGTCGGCCTCAATCAGGTCATTATCTCACACTCATGATGTATGCATGATGGTCGGCCTCAATCAGGTCATTATCTCACACTCATGATGTATGCATGATGGTCAGCCTCAATCAGGTCATTATCTCACACTCATGATGTATGCATGATGGTCGGCCTCAATCAGGTCATTATCTCACACTCATGATGTATGCATGATGGTCAGCCTCAATCAGGTCATTATCTCACACTCATGATGTATGCATGATGGTCGGCCTCAATCAGGTCATTATCTCACACTCATGTATGCATGATGGTCGGCCTCAATCAGGTCATTATCTCACACTCATGTATGCATCATGGTCGGCCTCAATCAGGTCATTATCTCACACTCATGATGTATGCATCATGGTCGGCCTCAATCAGGTCATTATCTCACACTCATGTATGCATCATGGTCGGCCTCAATCAGGTCATTATCTCACACTCATGATGTATGCATGATGGTCGGCCTCAATCAGGTCATTATCTCACACTCATGATGTATGCATGATGGTCGGCCTCAATCAGGTCATTATCTCACACTCATGTATGCATGATGGTCGGCCTCAATCAGGTCATTATCTCACACTCATGTATGCATCATGGTCGGCCTCAATCAGGTCATTATCTCACACTCATGATGTATGCATCATGGTCGGCCTCAATCAGGTCATTATCTCACACTCATGTATGCATCATGGTCGGCCTCAATCAGGTCATTATCTCACACTCATGATGTATGCATGATGGTCGGCCTCAATCAGGTCATTATCTCACACTCATGTATGCATCATGGTCGGCCTCAATCAGGTCATTATCTCACACTCATGATGTATGCATCATGGTCGGCCTCAATCAGGTCATTATCTCACACTCATGATGTATGCATGATGGTCAGCCTCAATCAGGTCATTATCTCACACTCATGATGTATGCATGATGGTCGGCCTCAATCAGGTCATTATCTCACACTCATGATGTATGCATCATGGTCGGCCTCAATCAGGTCATTATCTCACACTCATGTATGCACCATGGTCGGCCTCAATCAGGTCATTATCTCACACTCATGATGTATGCATGATGGTCGGCCTCAATCAGGTCATTATCTCACACTCATGATGTATGCATGATGGTCGGCCTCAATCAGGTCATTATCTCACACTCATGTATGCATCATGGTCGGCCTCAATCAGGTCATTATCTCACACTCATGATGTATGCATGATGGTCAGCCTCAATCAGGTCATTATCTCACACTCATGTATGCATCATGGTCGGCCTCAATCAGGTCATTATCTCACACTCATGATGTATGCATGATGGTCAGCCTCAATCAGGTCATTATCTCACACTCATGTATGCATCATGGTCGGCCTCAATCAGGTCATTATCTCACACTCATGATGTATGCATGATGGTCAGCCTCATCAGGTCATTATCTCACACTCATGATGTATGCATGATGGTCAGCCTCAATCAGGTCATTATCTCACACTCATGTATGCATCATGGTCGGCCTCAATCAGGTCATTATCTCACACTCATGATGTATGCATGATGGTCAGCCTCAATCAGGTCATTATCTCACACTCATGATGTATGCATGATGGTCGGCCTCAATCAGGTCATTATCTCACACTCATGATGTATGCATGATGGTCGGCCTCAATCAGGTCATTATCTCACACTCATGATGTATGCATCATGGTCGGCCTCAATCAGGTCATTATCTCACACTCATGTATGCACCATGGTCGGCCTCAATCAGGTCATTATCTCACACTCATGATGTATGCATGATGGTCGGCCTCAATCAGGTCATTATCTCACACTCATGATGTATGCATGATGGTCGGCCTCAATCAGGTCATTATCTCACACTCATGATGTATGCATCATGGTCAGCCTCAATCAGGTCATTATCTCACACTCATGTATGCATCATGGTCGGCCTCAATCAGGTCATTATCTCACACTCATGATGTATGCATCATGGTCGGCCTCAATCAGGTCATTATCTCACACTCATGATGTATGCATGATGGTCAGCCTCAATCAGGTCATTATCTCACACTCATGATGTATGCATGATGGTCAGCCTCATCAGGTCATTATCTCACACTCATGATGTATGCATGATGGTCGGCCTCAATCAGGTCATTATCTCACACTCATGTATGCATCATGGTCGGCCTCAATCAGGTCATTATCTCACACTCATGATGTATGCATCATGGTCGGCCTCAATCAGGTCATTATCTCACACTCATGATGTATGCATGATGGTCAGCCTCAATCAGGTCATTATCTCACACTCATGATGTATGCATGATGGTCAGCCTCATCAGGTCATTATCTCACACTCATGATGTATGCATGATGGTCGGCCTCAATCAGGTCATTATCTCACACTCATGTATGCATGATGGTCGGCCTCAATCAGGTCGTTATCTCACACTCATGATGTATGCATCATGGTCGGCCTCAATCAGGTCATTATCTCACACTCATGATGTATGCATGATGGTCAGCCTCAATCAGGTCATTATCTCACACTCATGATGTATGCATGATGGTCGGCCTCAATCAGGTCATTATCTCACACTCATGATGTATGCATCATGGTCGGCCTCAATCAGGTCATTATCTCACACTCATGTATGCACCATGGTCGGCCTCAATCAGGTCATTATCTCACACTCATGATGTATGCATGATGGTCGGCCTCAATCAGGTCATTATCTCACACTCATGATGTATGCATGATGGTCGGCCTCAATCAGGTCATTATCTCACACTCATGTATGCATCATGGTCGGCCTCAATCAGGTCATTATCTCACACTCATGATGTATGCATGATGGTCAGCCTCAATCAGGTCATTATCTCACACTCATGTATGCATCATGGTCGGCCTCAATCAGGTCATTATCTCACACTCATGATGTATGCATGATGGTCAGCCTCAATCAGGTCATTATCTCACACTCATGTATGCATCATGGTCGGCCTCAATCAGGTCATTATCTCACACTCATGATGTATGCATGATGGTCAGCCTCATCAGGTCATTATCTCACACTCATGATGTATGCATGATGGTCAGCCTCAATCAGGTCATTATCTCACACTCATGTATGCATCATGGTCGGCCTCAATCAGGTCATTATCTCACACTCATGATGTATGCATGATGGTCAGCCTCAATCAGGTCATTATCTCACACTCATGATGTATGCATGATGGTCGGCCTCAATCAGGTCATTATCTCACACTCATGATGTATGCATGATGGTCGGCCTCAATCAGGTCATTATCTCACACTCATGATGTATGCATCATGGTCGGCCTCAATCAGGTCATTATCTCACACTCATGTATGCACCATGGTCGGCCTCAATCAGGTCATTATCTCACACTCATGATGTATGCATGATGGTCGGCCTCAATCAGGTCATTATCTCACACTCATGATGTATGCATGATGGTCGGCCTCAATCAGGTCATTATCTCACACTCATGATGTATGCATCATGGTCAGCCTCAATCAGGTCATTATCTCACACTCATGTATGCATCATGGTCGGCCTCAATCAGGTCATTATCTCACACTCATGATGTATGCATCATGGTCGGCCTCAATCAGGTCATTATCTCACACTCATGATGTATGCATGATGGTCAGCCTCAATCAGGTCATTATCTCACACTCATGATGTATGCATGATGGTCAGCCTCATCAGGTCATTATCTCACACTCATGATGTATGCATGATGGTCGGCCTCAATCAGGTCATTATCTCACACTCATGTATGCATCATGGTCGGCCTCAATCAGGTCATTATCTCACACTCATGATGTATGCATCATGGTCGGCCTCAATCAGGTCATTATCTCACACTCATGATGTATGCATGATGGTCAGCCTCAATCAGGTCATTATCTCACACTCATGATGTATGCATGATGGTCAGCCTCATCAGGTCATTATCTCACACTCATGATGTATGCATGATGGTCGGCCTCAATCAGGTCATTATCTCACACTCATGTATGCATGATGGTCGGCCTCAATCAGGTCATTATCTCACACTCATGATGTATGCATGATGGTCAGCCTCAATCAGGTCATTATCTCACACTCATGATGTATGCATGATGGTCGGCCTCAATCAGGTCATTATCTCACACTCATGATGTATGCATCATGGTCGGCCTCAATCAGGTCATTATCTCACACTCATGTATGCACCATGGTCGGCCTCAATCAGGTCATTATCTCACACTCATGATGTATGCATGATGGTCGGCCTCAATCAGGTCATTATCTCACACTCATGATGTATGCATGATGGTCGGCCTCAATCAGGTCATTATCTCACACTCATGATGTATGCATCATGGTCAGCCTCAATCAGGTCATTATCTCACACTCATGTATGCATCATGGTCGGCCTCAATCAGGTCATTATCTCACACTCATGATGTATGCATCATGGTCGGCCTCAATCAGGTCATTATCTCACACTCATGATGTATGCATGATGGTCAGCCTCAATCAGGTCATTATCTCACACTCATGATGTATGCATGATGGTCAGCCTCATCAGGTCATTATCTCACACTCATGATGTATGCATGATGGTCGGCCTCAATCAGGTCATTATCTCACACTCATGATGTATGCATGATGGTCAGCCTCAATCAGGTCATTATCTCACACTCATGATGTATGCATCATGGTCGGCCTCAATCAGGTCATTATCTCACACTCATGATGTATGCATGATGGTCAGCCTCAATCAGGTCATTATCTCACACTCATGATGTATGCATGATGGTCAGCCTCAATCAGGTCATTATCTCACACTCATGTATGCATCATGGTCGGCCTCAATCAGGTCATTATCTCACACTCATGATGTATGCATGATGGTCAGCCTCAATCAGGTCATTATCTCACACTCATGATGTATGCATCATGGTCGGCCTCAATCAGGTCATTATCTCACACTCATGATGTATGCATGATGGTCAGCCTCAATCAGGTCATTATCTCACACTCATGATGTATGCATGATGGTCAGCCTCAATCAGGTCATTATCTCACACTCATGTATGCATCATGGTCGGCCTCAATCAGGTCATTATCTCACACTCATGATGTATGCATCATGGTCGGCCTCAATCAGGTCATTATCTCACACTCATGATGTATGCATGATGGTCAGCCTCAATCAGGTCATTATCTCACACTCATGATGTATGCATGATGGTCGGCCTCAATCAGGTCATTATCTCACACTCATGATGTATGCATCATGGTCGGCCTCAATCAGGTCATTATCTCACACTCATGTATGCACCATGGTCGGCCTCAATCAGGTCATTATCTCACACTCATGATTATGCATGATGGTCGGCCTCAATCAGGTCATTATCTCACACTCATGATGTATGCATGATGGTCGGCCTCAATCAGGTCATTATCTCACACTCATGATGTATGCATCATGGTCAGCCTCAATCAGGTCATTATCTCACACTCATGTATGCATCATGGTCGGCCTCAATCAGGTCATTATCTCACACTCATGATGTATGCATCATGGTCGGCCTCAATCAGGTCATTATCTCACACTCATGATGTATGCATGATGGTTAGCCTCAATCAGGTCAGCCTCAATCAGGTCATTATCTCACACTCATGATGTATGCATGATGGTCGGCCTCTTTTTTCTGTTTTTGGAAGATAATTTTATCTATTTAAAGGTATATTGACTTAGGACTTACACTATGGAATTCCATTACTGCCAGTTACTATCCCATGTATGGAATTATCGGTTGGGTCCTTAAACCGTTTGTGGTTCTAGTTGCACATAGTTGTGTCAACTGGTGCATAAGGATCCAATCATTTACAAATGGCACTCATGAATGTTGTCCATAGTACATTAGAAAATGACACTAAGTGTTTTGTACCATATGATTCATTTTTGTTTGTGTGTGTTTAGAAATCATCACTGCTGTGGAGACTGCAAAGTGCATATAACATGTACAGGGAACTCTTGAACTGTAATCGTGTTATATTTGGTTTTACTTCACTTCTAATATACTTTGAAATAATTCATCCTCAGGAAGAATGCCTCACATTGTCGTGAATTTCCAATGTGGTTGAGATTGGGATTTGACCACAATCATGCCATAGAAAGTGCAGATGTCCTACGCCACCGTGATGTGTGTAAAGATACAAAGCATAAATTCAAGAAGTTGTTTAAAGCTGGGCATAGTCCATCATCTGCTCTAGAGACTCATAAATATGACATGCAGTGTCTGTATAGAGATAACTACCAACAAATGGCTGCAGCTGATCGTGCTGTTATTCCAGATGTCCAATGGTGTTACAGGTAAAAACCAACAATGTTTAGGTATTTACTTTCTTTTAACAAGAACATTTGAAACAATATTACAAATTTGACTTTATTTACAGTATAAAGCATCTGTGTATTGCACATACCAAATATACACCTACTGTTAGCTGTTATTTGTCCATAAATGCCACTGCCATAAATGTAGGGAGGATCAGATGAGTTTAGGGAGAGAGGCCACACATTTTTTTTCAATGTACGTGATGTATGTATTGTTATAAAAACCCTACATAAGAAACGATTAAAGAAAACCCTTAGTTTGTCCTGGAAAGTCATGCAAAACATACTCTAATTATAAGTTTTTTGTTGGTACCTTGATAAAAAGACAAATTACTTTTGCTTTTTTTTGCTTTTGCATTCCTATTGTAACTTCTGTCAAAAGTTTAGCAAGTTTTTTTTTTTTTTTTTGGTTAAGTTAATATCACCATGCCAATTAAGATAGACACTGTAATTTTGATTGTCTTTTTGAAGTGCTCATGTTAAGTTTAAAATAACACATAATGGTTCAAAGAAAACTTAATATGAATAAAGGCTGTTGTTTTTTGTGCTCATTTTCAAAATACACTTCATCTTTCCTTGTAATATGAATAATGACCACATATTAAATTTAATGAAACCAATACTTTGGGGGAAAATGAAAAGTTGAAATTTGACTTAATTTTTGTCATTGAAAAGCAAGCTAAACATCAAAATGAAACTGTGTAATTGATCATACAATTAAGGGAAACTTTGTCATATTCAGATTATAAAGAATTCGTCCTCCACGAACCCGCACTAAGCGCTTCAGAATGTCATTCCTACCAAATGCTTGCCACCTATTCAACTCTAAATTCAAAAGATAATCCCCCGCTTGTTCCTTTTCTGTTTTTCCTGGTTTGCTGGCATCACTGACAATTTAGGTTTCCTGTGTTTTTATTGTTCCTTTACTTCGGTGGTTTTTATTTGTCACCCTTGTATTTTTAGGATGGTTGTAAATATCTTTGTCACTGTATTTTTGTCCTGTTTATCTTTTTGTAGTTCTTGCTTTCTATTTTAAAATTATCTCCATTTGTGTTTTTATTGTTAGATGCACACTGGAAAACAATTTTCATGTTTTTTAACGTGACGTTTATAATAAATTGAATTGAATTGAATTGAATTGAATATGGAAGTAGCATTTTCTGAATCTCCTTGTATTTTGATGACACAATCTTGCACAATGCTTAATGCTGGTTCTCACAATGCACGTCTACCATTTCCATCACTTTGGGAGTCAATTCCTTTTTGTACACTTTGACTCTCAAAATGGTTGACAGGATATGTGCGCAGCGTTTTAGCTAGCGAGCCATGCAGCCGTGTTTTGCACGGCCAGTTTTCTGAAAACACAGCCTATTTTTTCAAGCACGGCTTTTGTGCTGTAAATGAAGCCGTGCACCACATTTGTATAAAATATGGTCTGAATTGAATGTTTTTCCCTTCAAAAAACATGACAAAAATATTTCTAAAATTTAATAATGTTGGAGAAAGACATGAAAACATCGTTGACTCCGATACAATTAATATTAATATATCCCCAAATAAGACGCAAGTTGCAGCAT
The DNA here is from genome assembly GCA_037783415.1 of Leptasterias polaris. Classification (NCBI taxonomy): domain Eukaryota; kingdom Metazoa; phylum Echinodermata; class Asteroidea; order Forcipulatida; family Asteriidae; genus Leptasterias; species Leptasterias polaris. The sequence goes on from JAZGTN010000202.1 coordinate 2,641,344, forward strand.
GTGTTAGTCGGATACCCTGTGTTTTGGTAAATGTTTTTGTGTGTAATTCTTAACACCGAAAGGCGAAATAAACTCTAGGAACCATTCCACTCCCTTTGTTATCGCATGGCATTGACCCATTGACGATTAGCCGTGTTGGATCTGTAAACTTGCTACTCCTAGAACTAGTATGAGGTTTGTTCCGCTGTCGTTTCCATTACCTACGATAGCGGAACGAACCTCATAGTTCTAGGAGTATACATGTAAACTTGCAAGCTGTTTCAACGGATGAAACAAAGAGGGGAAATGACATAAAAGAAACGAAAGTTACCGTAACAGATTTTGTAAAGAAGGTAAAGGTTGACTCAAATTTCTCTCATTCTGTTTTTCGTAATTAGACAGTCGTCACTTGCGATTCAAAACATCAGCGGGCGAGTTAAAACTTTATTATTACCAACAATTCTGCTCTGATCCTGAGAAAACATTATTTTCCTTGTCACAATTTACAGAAGTGGGAGGGCCTACGATGGTCAAGTCTCCGGTATTTAAAGCTCGTGAAATGGTTCGAAATGTCCGAACATTTTTTCTGCCATCATGGCCGCGATCGTTGTTGATGCTCACTTGCTCACCACCATACGTCACACACGCACCGACCGTGCTCGCGGCACAGACGACCACGTGTTTGTATGGTGCATGCAGCCACAGGGTGCAAAGTCCATCTATCAGCACGCTGTGATTGGCTGTAGATAATATCCATATTCATGAAGAAAGCTTGGCTAGACTCCAACTCAGTACACGTTCACAGTGTATGTAGTGGAGGCTGAGGATTTCTGTACTACACACACCCTTGTACTAAGGCTACTAAAACATCGAGAACGTTCGCTGGGGGACCTTGTTTTAACGTTGCCTCCGCGATACCACCGAAGTGCGTTATCATCGGACGTGGCACTTCGTTAATTTTTCATCAATGTTGAACCTTAGAGTCTCTGTCCTTTCTCTATGGATGAACATTTACTGCTTATTGAATTGCGAAGACGTCGTTGCAAAAAAAGGTTCTGATGTAATAGATCTTCAAATCTATTGAAATAGTTGTTGATGAAAAAACACCATTAAGGGCAAAAGTTAGGCGATGGCGATTGTTCAATACATAGTTTTGCAAACTCCGATTCCGTGGTTTCCCCCCACATTCTTCAAATTGTGCACATATCACATGCAGACCAATGGAAAAGAAATTGCAAGCGAATTAAGTTTGATTTTAGTCCATCCAGCAAAAAAACAAAAACAAAACAGAACACCAGTTTAGGAAAGCCCTCTTAATAAAAAAAATTGTAACAAATTTAAGCTTAAATTTTTCAGCTCCCATGATACAAAACGTATCAATTATCAATTAACATCAGTCAATACGTTTTGGGGAATCATCAGGCGAAAAAGAAGGGGGCAAAACAATTAAAACAATTTGACAATAATAAATATAATTCAATCAAGAAATTCACAATGACAGCCAATCATTATAAGGTAATCTTAAATTTGCCAAAAGGTTAAACAAATAATTGTGAAATTGTAAAGATTCTTTGGCCTATATATACTACATTCTTTCTTTACAATTTTTAAATTGTAATTCTTGTGTTATTGATTTTTGTGGTCTAAACAAAGTTTCATCCTAAAGGACAAACAAGTTATTTTCTTTGAATGAAATCCACAACTTAAAAAAAGTATTTATAGGAGCCTACATTGCAGCCCAAATTCAGGGCACAGAATATATCAGCGAATAAGAGCGTATACAACCAGTAAATTAAGCTTCCTGCTGGGCCTTAAGACAATTGATAAACAAAGTTACGTTTTCAAGGTAATTTGAGAGAGTTTGTGCGCTCTGTGTGGATTTTCGGTGAAAAAAGTTGCACACCCTGTTTTTCAATTTGCACACCCACTTTTCAAATCCTAGCTACATGTAAAACACTGTATGTGCGTATAAATGCGCTGCACGTTGTGCAAGGGGCCAATAAACAAGATGTTCACAGATTGTGTTCAAATGTCTTGAAGATTAGATGTTTGCAGTTTGTCCCATTTCATATCAAAATAAGACTGACCTGCAGTAGAAAATATATTGATGATTAACAAAGAAAAAATACATTTGATGCTAGGACTTGTTGGTTAATATCGGTCTAAATGCAAGAAAAGTTGACTAACTTGTAGCTTGTATTGTCTCATTTCACAGGTTATATTACAAGACTGTGAGTACTGTATGTAGATGTAAAGGAGCTGAAGAATTGATATCAGACTTACAGGCCTCCGTCAACAGGTACAATGACAAGAAACAACAACCAATCATCAAGATCAAAGTCACTGCTGATAACAACACTGTAATAGCCATTTCATCTCCTCTGATGCAAAGGGTTTCTGCTGAATTTAAACAAAGTGGGGAAATGGTGTTTGTCAATTCAATGGCAGTGGATCGAAAAAACATTCATGTGTGTTTTCTTATGACTCCTACCAGTATTGGAGGTCTCCCTGTTGGTTGTCTGATCACCACAAGCAAATCACCAGACACGGTGTCACAGGCGTTAACTTTGTACAAGTCATTGTTAACAAAGGAAGCATTTAATCGACAAGGTATTGAAGGACCACATATCTTCATGATTGATGACACTGAGTCACAGAGGAGTGCTGTACAAGAGGTCTTCCCTGATTCCCAAGTCTTACTGTGTGCATTCAGTATGTTGAAAACAATGTGGGGATGGTTATGGGGCACCAAGGCAAAGCATGGAATACCAGCTGCTGATAGGCCACATCTATTTGTGCTGGTTAAAGCTATGCTTTATGCAGAATCACCCGGGATGTTGGAAATGTATTTTCAAAGAGCACAACAAGACAAAATTGCAAGAAAATTCCCCAAGTTCACAGAAAACTTGGCAAGAATTTTTGAAAAGCGAAACACTTGGGCATTGTGCCTCATGTTTTCCATGCCCTTTGACCAAAACAACACACATCAAGTTTGGAAGGCAGCAATGCAAGTCTCCAAGGATAAGCTTGTCATGCCTTCAAAGGCATTCAATGTGGTGCAGTTAGTTGATTTCCTTGTGACAAGAACGGATTCCTTCTACAAAATGAAGCTTACTGATGCTACTAACAATAAAGCAGACATTTTTAAAATGTCAAAATGTCTTCCAGGTTCACAAGGAAAGCAGAAAGTTTGCTCAGATGGTATTGTCCAGTTGACAGCTACAGAATACGAGGTACCAGGTGAGAAAGAGGATGACAAGTACACAGTTAATATGGAATTGGTAATGTGTACATGTTCCATTGGACACAGTGTTCCCCCTTGTATGCATCAAGGTGCTGTTGTTAAGATGTTAAATCTACCTACTGTGAACTTTCTTTCACTATACAACCAGGTACAGGAAGAAAAGCTTCATTACATTGCTACTGGTCAGGAGAGACAGTCAGCATTGGCTAAGCCAAGTCAGCCAAACAAGGAACATCCATCTGAACTAGTAACATCTATCAATGCACCTTGGGGTACCAGACGAGATACACACATTGCTACCAGTCAGGAGAGACAGCCAGCATTGGCTAAGCCAAGTCAGCCAAACAAGGAACATCCATCTGAACTAGTAACATCTATCAATGCACCTCGGGGTACCAGACGAGATCAAGAAACTGCACTTGATGTTAATACTATTGTTGATGTGGGAAGTAAATCTTCTCACTCTAATACAGAGATCTCGGCTGTAAATACAACTGACATGGAACTGGACAAATTGTCAAATATGTTAGATAACTTGAAAGAAGTTATTTCACTTAAGATGCAAACAGGTGATGCAGAAATGTATTGTCAAGCCGTGAGAGTTTTTATAAGAAACTATGAATCCTTGACAACAGACTCGCTGTTAGTATCAGCCATGTTAAATTTTGGCAAAGTTTGAAAGTCTTGCTCAGTTCATAAATTTCTGAAATGGGATTAATTTTTCAGAATTTTCGGAATAATTTATTGTTGAGAATGTAATTGTGACAATTAAACCATGACATAACAAAGTAAAGACAAAGCTCTCATAAAATGCACTGGTATTTTTCGTTCTTTTCTGATAGTATTGGCTGAACCCTTCGCTGTAAGCCATAACCAATAATCAGTCATGGTATGCCAGAATGTCAGTCTTACTCCCATATGCCAAATACAGTGATGAACAATGGTGGCAGCCTATCAATCTCTCGTAATGCTTGTTTGTACAACAAAAGGACAAGGTCTGGAATAGGGAGATTTAGAGCATATATCCAATACCCTTTGTACAAGGGAAACAAAGTGTAATACACGTCCAAGTCATCCGCTGTTAACCTCAATAAAATGTTCTGGTTGTGTACAAAAATGTGTTAACTAGTCATCCAATTTCTGGTTCATGAAAGTTGTTTGTGTATGCGTGTCTTCCAGCATTAACTGGTGAGAGAAACCAATGTGAAAAGATGAAACAAGTATTTTTTGAGACGTAAACTTCATTTTCCTTTTAATTTTGGGAGGTAAGATGTTGAACTTTCTAGCTTTACCCATCCCTTGCTTGCAACCAAAATAAGCCCATCATTCAGGGCCTAGTACATGTATAACCCAAATGCAAAAAGTTCTAAATGAACCTTGGTACAACATTGCACCATATTTCAACAACCCCTAGAAGAAATGACCTTCAAATCTTTGATTTTGTATATAAATCGTTATTGGTTAACAAATTCTTGGCATGAAATTCAAGGCTTGATACAAGATTCAGTATTTATTTAGTGTAGTGCAGCCTTTGGCTTTCTTCTTATCCCCCAGGAAATTCACACATGATGTAGGACATCACTCTCTTGACAACCTGGGACTTGTCCTATACTACATGTATGTACACTGGTGAGGTGCATGCAAACTCCAGTGGCCATCTGGGCCCAATTTCATAGAGCTGCTTAAGCAACAAAAATAGCTAAGCACAACAAAATTATGTTTACCAGAGTAAGGTTACCAGCCAAACTGCCTTGTCACATGTACAATTTGTGTCTGGTATCCTGCTCATTTCTGCTTAGCAGAAAATTGTCTTTTTGAGCAATATTTTCTGCTTAAGCAGCTCTATTATGATGAAATTGGGCCCTGGTTTAATGTAGAAATATATATACATGTTGATTAATGGATGGGCATTAAGGAGTGGATGGATGATTGTTCTTTACAGAAAGAACAGTACAAAACCCTTGCAGCTTTGTTTGGTTCAAGAATTCAATTAAGTCGCCAGGACCAGGTTCATTAGCTGTGCCCAAACATGGCTTTTATGAAAAAGTGTTTTATTTCACGGATTGCCCTTGTTTTTTTGCTCACTAGCTATAACCAGACCTCCAAGCTTGCCACTGCAATAGTGCACTAGAATTTTCATGACTTAATATTTCCTCTCTTTTTTTGTCATTTGTATGAGATTTGAACTTGAACCTGCAGGATTAGTGTGTGTGTAGCCAGTTACATGAAGATGTTGGAAGCATTGTGTCATGTGTACCGGTATCTGGTTTAGGGTGTGTCTCATGCTGTCTTATTTTCACTAGAAAGCTGCGTGAACATTGCGGCACACTACACCCTTAACAACCAATGCACTATACCTGGCAGCTTCGTCTGTTAGTTTTTTTGCATGAGGTGTTATGAACCAAGTATTGACTGCTTTTACTCTATGGTGAAATCTATGACCCCCCCTCAGTAATCCCCAAACTGTTTTATTTTCCCCTGAGGCAATGCTCCAGGGATGACTGAAGTAGTAATAGTTTAACACATACGTCACATGGGGAGGTATCAATGTGTACTTGTGGTTTTCGGTACATCTACTTTGCTATTTCTTCTACTGCCGCAGAGTAGATTTCAGAACTTAGGCGGGGGCCATACACAATAGTCAATGTAAAAAAAAATTTTTTTTTACCCACCAACCCAGCCCAAATTTTGAATTTTAAATATTGATTGGCTTCATAATACAATCAAAGCTGAATAAACCAATAAACATTGAGATATGTCGCCTTGTGAAGTCACAGTCAGGTGAGTTTAGCACCGTGCATCTGTTAAATGATTGAAGTAGTTTATTGACAGGGATTTACAGTTTTAATTGTGAGGTGCTTTGGGGTATTTTACATAAGGCGCAATATTAATGCATTTGTTTAATTACTATAATATCACCAAATAAAGTGGTGAATTTACACAAAATGGCAAAACTAGTGACGCCTCAGTCGTGCTAATTAAGGTTTTTTATGAAACCATACGTATTAGATTTTTGAACTTGCTGAAAATGCAAACAGTTAGGAGTAGACTAATGTAATAACTTGTACACATTTTGACGTTTACATGTACGTCACTTGGTGGAAACAGTGAATTGATTCCAGTCCTTACTTTTATTAACAAGGGTATTAATCAAACTCATTCAGTAGATATTTATTCTTTTATTAAAAACTTTATAACAAATATTAAATCATTGCTTGTAATGTTCCAGTTCAAAATAGTACTGACACACTCAAGTTAACTAGTTTTAATATTAAACAAACACAAAGAATGATCTGTGAGCAACACTAAATTGATCAAATATTGGAGAGATTAAACGCAATTCCAGTAAGTTTTGGTTTGCGAGATGTTACAAACATCCTAGAGCTGTGAAATTTAATATCGATTCCCAGAAGGAAAATACAGTCTCAATTTGTTTCATTGGGTGGTTTTGTTCACATTTACTGGTGTGAATGAATATTGTTTGCTTTTTCATTAATGTAGAAATTGATTAGGCTAACATTTCATTTCTGAACAACATGGGTAATAAATTGTATTTCAAGTTTTCATTAGTAAACAGAGATCGTGTACATTAAAAGATGGTCATCCTTTTCAATTGTACAACTATTGTCAATTTGTTTTTCCTATATAAAAGTTTGCAATCTTCAAACTCGGAAGAAATAGCCTTTTTCAAATTTGTTGAAGTTACTTTCGTCATCACAATCTATTCTTTATACATAACCTGACTGAAAAGCTACACAATTCTTGTTTTATTGGTCAGAATACAACTTTCCTGATAAAATGCAATCTTCTTACAAGAAGATACTTGCCATGTACATGTAACAGTTTGTGATGAAGAAATAATAGTCAGCTGAAAATAGAGCTGTTAGTGTTACTGTCCCATTATATGTTTTGAAATTTTATTTCATTTTAAAACAATGCTCTTCGAGAACACCCACAAAAACAGGCCATGCTCATGATGACGCCAATGGTAGAAGAAATGGAACCAAAATTTATAAATTTCATTGCTACCACCCAGGTACATTTTGGTAGCACAAGCTTATTTTCAAAATTTCTTGTTCCACTAGAGTGACGTCACATGTAAAATCATGAGCCAGGCTTGCTCAGAGAGGATTATTTTAAAAGAAATAAATTGAAAAAATATATATATTGTACATAGGGGTCAAATCAGGTGATTTATTCTTTGTAACAAAAAACTTTGATGTGGCATAATGGTCAAGGCAGTATGGCACACATTCTTAAAGTGAACTACACTGTATATAATGGCCACATGTTTTGACTGTAGCAGCTACAGCATCATCATGTATTGACATATAGGACGTCTATAGCATGGAAAATGAACCAGACATAATACCTTAACCTCCCTGAACCATGAGAATACTCCTACTCCATAAAATAACTTGAAAGTATTGACCTGGTACAAGTGTGGTGACATTCTACTTTAAAATGTTCAAAAGAAATGAACAAAATACAATTAATATTCAAATTTCAGGACAATTTAACTCATTTTATTTTTCCTGAAAAACAAGTGAACTTAAAGATTGGTGCAGAGTGGACATCTTGAAATTCAGATCCTGCAATCGAGCCCACAAGTTTTAAGATTGATCAAAAAGATGCCCCTTCACAATTATTATTCAAAAAAAGATAAAGCATGTCAAATCAAATGTTTTACAGAATGACTATAACTTTAAATAAAAATGTTAACTATGAGATATTTTACGGATTCCATTTAAGAGCAAGATGCTGCATTTTTAGCCTGCTTTTTTTCCTTTGAACGAGCTTGTTTGCGTAAATCATACCTTGCTGCTCCTTCCTTAAATCTGGATATCTCGCCTTCAGTCTGTACCTGGAGTGAACAAAATCATTAAGTCAGTCAAAATAAAAGGAAAAACTTTACAAACTGTAGACAGTATTAAGATTTATTATACAGAGCTTATAACAGCCACTTTTTCATCTTCCAGTTAGAACTGGAACGTCAATGCACAGTTTATCCAATTTTTCAACACCTGATGGTACCATGTCACAACCTTGGTATCATCTTCTAGTTATATTCTAATGATTGCAAGTACGATTTTTAATGGACACTCAGAAGAACAAGAACTAGAACTACATGTATAGTAGTCAATAGACAATAACAAATAAAGGGAATAGTAAGCAAGTATCACTCTGTGCAAATAAAATCTTGAACACATTTATACTTGTTTATTTGTTCAATCTCAATGCAACAGTAACATCAGCTTAACAGTTTGCTGTAACCACTGCTAGTTTTAGGAGATGACTTGGTAATGTAGCAGTTTAGATGTCTGCTTTAGAATCTAGAACATTGCAGGACTTTGACAACACTGAGTTATACAGAGCATACATCGTTCCTTAAACAGACGCAATATTTACAATGTACATCAGTTTAATAATCATGTAAAGGAATTGTTTAAAGAGGTAAGTTACTCAATTGTTTCAGATGAGTGTAGCGTGTCGTTGCAGAGGGGTCCAGCACCGTACTTATACTTAAGCTCTGGTGCTTCTGATCATCAGAGTGTAGGTTCGAGTCCTGGTCTTGACACTTATGGCTTCACCCTTAAGAGGGGATTGTGTAATGCACTAAAAGAACCCAGCTACATGTACAATGTACACTTATCGCTAAGAGAAGGGGTCTGGCAGCGGCTGGGTGCACCACATAACCTTGTTATAAGGTCCTACACAAATCATTCACAAATCTCAAAAACCCGTCTTAAAAAATGTTTATCTTTGTTCAAGCATATTGAGTACCTTTTTGGATCATACGCTACATGTATTAAGACTCCACTGTTAAGTGTTTCTCAGGATTGATATACACCACATTGATAAAAGAAAGCTCAACAATTTAAAATCATTAATTGTTTACATCGTTATTAATCATGTGTCATACCTTCAATAATAATAACGGCTTTTATATAGCGCAATTCCAAAAATGATCATTGCGCTTCACAAACAAACAAAAACACCATCAGCAATGTGACCACACTAGAATAAATGGGTTTTGAGATTTCGCTTGAAAACATAACTGTTGGTGAGGATCTTATGGTCTGTGGTAACTGGTTCCAGAGAGTTAGCTCGAACACACTGAACAATCCATCGCCTATCCGTTTATTACTCTTAGAGATGATAAGACGAGTAGCATCCTGGTTCAGTTACCAATGTAACCTTGTATGACATACAGACAATTTTAACAGATTGTTTTACTCAGAATTGAGTCTTTTATTGTGATGACATACATGTAGGCATAAAAATAATGTACTCTGAACAGATGCATACTGTTGAATGTAATAAGATGTATAAAAACAAATGACTTGTAAGACAATACAGCGCTCTCTACAGTTTCCAACAGTGAATCAAGGGGAAAAGGTGGACAAGTTTTGGTCCACGCCCATCGCATGACCCTGATTGTTTTGAAGTTTGGTCCGCGCCCATCGCATGACTGATTGTTTTGAAGTTTGGTCCACACCCAGCGCCCACCGCATGACTTTGAAGTTTGGTCCAGACCCAGCGCCCACTGCATGACCCTGGTTGTTTTGAAGTTTAATCCACACTCAGCTCCCAGCGCATGACCCTGACTGTTTTGAAGTTTGGTCCACATCCAGCCCCATCACATGAATCTGATTGTTTTGAAGTTTGGTCCACACCCAGCGCCCACCGCATGACCCCGACTGTTTTGAAGTTTGGTCCACACCCAGCGCCCACTGCATGACCACGACTGTTTTGAAGTTTGGTCCACACTCAGCTCCCATGCATGACCCTGACGTTTTGAAGTTTGGTCCACACTCAGCTCCCACTGCATGACCCTGATTGTTTTGAAGTTTGGTCCACACTCATCTCCCACTGCATGACCCTGATTGTTTTGAAGTTTGGTCCACATCCAGCCCCCATCACATGAATCTGATTGTTTTGAAGTTTGGTCCACATCCAGCCCCCATCACATGACCCTGATTGTTTTGAAGTTTGGTCCACATCCAGCCCCCATCACATGACCCTGATTGTTTTGAAGTTTGGTCCACATCCAGCCCCCATCACATGACCCTGATTGTTTTGAAGTTTGGTCCACACTCAGCTCCCATACATGACCCTGATTGTTTTGAAGTTTGGTCCACACTCAGCTCCCACTGCATGACCCTGACTGTTTTGAAGTTTGGTCCACATCCAGCCCCCATCACATGAATCTGATTGTTTTGAAGTTTGGTCCACACTCAGCTCCCACTGCATGACCCTGATTATTTTGAAGTTTGGCCCACACCCAGCGCCCACCGCATGACCCTGGTTGTTTTGAAAATTGGTCCAGCTCTCAGCGCATGACCCTGGTTGTTTTGAAGTTTGGTCCACATCCAGCGAAAACTGCATGACCTTATTATTTTGAAGTTTGGTCCACAACCAGCGAAAACTGCATGACCTTATTATTTTGAAGTTTGGTCCACAACCAGCACCATCACATGAATCCTGATTGTTTTGAAGTTTGGTCCACACCTAGCGCCATCACATGTTTCTGGTTGTTTTGAAGTTTGTTCCACATCTAGCGCTCATCACATGAATCCTGACTATTTCAAAATTTGGTCCACATCCAGCGCCCACTGCATGACCCCGATTGTTTTGAAGTTTGGTCCACACCCAGCAACCACCACTTGACACTGACAATTAAAGGTCCCACACTGTCCATGGGGGGACTGACTCTCCACTGAAGAGGCTGCACTGTATTGCAATGTATTCATTTACTGGTACCAGTTGTTTCAGTGACACTGTTTGTTTTCTTTTGTTTGAGCTTGCCCCTGACATAATTATCCATGCTCCCTAAGACATATCAACTACTACTATAGTAGTAGTTGATATGTCTTGAGCCCTTTTCACACGAGAATCGGAAACTTACGTCCATCGTTTTGGGCGCCAGTTGTCTGTCCCAAAAGTTGCGTGCGATATCATGACAAACATTCACACGATGACACTTCGCATTCCCAACGTCCCTCGTTTTCGTGAGATCGCTATGTATTGGGTCAAAGGTCATCATTGGTTATTTATTAGTTCGCTGGTTCTCTGTCGGTGTCCTGTTTAATGTTACGTAAATGCGTTTAGGGTACCATCGATCGTTTTCTCGGCGCGACATTTCTGCTTTTTCGTACGAATTCTCAGTTTCCTGACGAACTCCGAAGATGAATGTAGCGGAAAGTGTTTTGTCAGAGATGGCAAGTGGAAATGCCAAATCCAAAAACAAAGGTAACTTAACATAATTTGCGACACGAACATTTCTTCCACCGACGCCATTTTAACGGAGGAAGGAATGCTCGAACAAACAAACGACATTTCTCCCGCTGCGCATGCATGATCGTTGTGTGATCGCATGAGACCTTGGTATCATAACGTGCGTCGTTTCACACGACCGATCTTGCCGATTCTAAACAGGGATGCGATTTTTGGAGGAGGTCTTGATCCCGGTTGTTTATAACGCGGGTCCCAGGTAATTTCATCACACGGATTCCTTTCACACGACGCAAATTTGCGATTTCATGACACCGATGCGATTTCGTTGCAAACGACCATCGTTTAGAGCGCTCGTGTGAAACGGGCTTTAGGGAGCATGGATAATTATGTCAGGGGCAAGCTCAAACAAAAGAAAACAAACAGTGTCATGAGTTCTTCTGCAATAGCCTTGTCTTGAAGGAGACTCACTGTATAACAAAGGAACAATGGTGTTGGCCAAATGCCACTGTGTAGTTATAATCAGCTTACTAGATAAGCCCTAGTATACCTGAGCTAGACCACAAACACTAATCCTTCACTCCTTTGTGGGCTACTTTTGCACTGCCTTGTTGGTGTAATCCGACCAACAAAAGGCACCAACAATAGAGTTTGATAATGAGGGAACCTAAAAATCACTGGAGCGCAAATCCCATCCTTGCATGGGGCCATGACAATTTTGGAACAACACTGTGCAGCCTAGCGTTCGCCACGCGTTCGCCACGCGTTCGCATGCGTTCGCACGCGTTCGCACGCGTTTGCACGCGTTCTTAATTTATCCATGGTCCCTTAACAATTATGTAAAGAAAGGGTGAAATAAAACAATTTCCTAAAACAGAATGTAAAGAAACTTACCTTCAGATGAGGAATGACTAGAACCTCTTTGCTATTGCCAAGTGACACAAAGGTAAAAAATGCATGCACTGCCCTCTGCTTCTTAGAATGTCCTTTAAACATGGTCTCCATGTCAACAAATACTTCAACCTCAATGGAATGCTTACTGGTAAAAGTAGGTCGACCCACAACATGCATCACAGATCCTAAAAGTAGTCAAAGTTATGAGGATAATTGCGCATCAATTGAAATTATGTTTAACAACCGAAAAATGAAAGCATTTACAGACTGTTGAATATTCTTACAGCAGCAGTTCTATGAAAACAAAATAATGCTAAATACTAGACTTTCTAGTGATTTTTAGATATAAATAGGTCAAAAGTCTCAAAAAGTAACTTCACCAAAAGTGACGTTCATGTTATATCTACAAATCGAATTTATTGGGGGTTTTTCATTATTACATCAACTTTTTCCTTTCTTTATTTATTTGAGTATATTTATTGATTTAAATTTTTTTTTTTATAATGGGAGATTGTTTTGCCATCATTTTGTATTCACCTCCTTTTAGCTCATTGCCATTCTTAAATTCACTCATAAGTTCGCTCACTGCTTTGGATGAATTTATTATTTTTTAATTTTTATAACACAACAACTTTTAATTTACTTTTTAGTTTTCTATATTTATTGGTTTGAAAAGACGGCCTTAAGGCCACAGTTATAAAGTGAACTGTTCCATTTTCAAGCTTATGCCACTTTGGTTTTTTTTCTACTCTCAATATTGCTGTTTTAAGTAATGTTTTTTATGCTTATCAATAACAACTAGGAATGAAGTGTTCGAACACAAAGGGGTTTTCTGTTCAAAAAGAAGAGATTTTCTGTTAAGGAAAAGGTAAAAACCTCAATTATGATTTTATACAGAGAAACAATATCCTAATTCTGTATAAAATTTGTCATAAACTCTCTATATAATAGTTCCATACAGTTATTTTATGTGGTGCTATTAAATGTGGTGCTAAAGAAGGTTACTACAGGTACATGTATCATGAAAAGACTGAGAGACAAACAACTGTGCGCTGGAGCAGATTGATACAGACGTATCTATCAGGAAGAGCAGTTTGGAAAGGAAGTTGCACTACTTTGGCCATTATGTCAGGAAAGGTGTCGGAATAGCAAAATAAATACTCCAAGGGTCTGTGGAAAGCCGCTGTAGAACTGGCAGCCAGCTACATCATGGACAGACGATGTGAAAGCTGCTCTCCTAGTACAGGAATGTACAGTGCTACAAGTCTGGCTTGGGACAGAAACAGATGATGTACTCTTGTGAGCGCCACCTGACATTCAGAAGAAGAAGTGTCTTTTGTTGGTGTATCTTAAATTCAACATTAAGTCTTCCTATTTTATTACTCACTCTATATGGTGCAGGTTTAATTGAAATCATAGCACTTGACTTTACCTCTTGGTATAGGTTCATGGAAGTTAACTGCATCCATAGATGCAGTTACTACTGTTGTTTTGCAGTGTTTAAATGCTGTGATCCCAGCTACTTCATCCATTAATTTCATTGTCACACCTCCATTAACGTAACTGGCAAAATTGCAATCAGTTACACCAGCTAGATGTATCAGGCTTGACTGAGCATAGGGAACAGAGTGTTCTGTAATACCTAAAAGCAAAAATTAAGATTTTCAATTAATTCAATTTTACAATTGAGTTTAAACAAAAATGCAAATCACTGATTAGCTGTTCCAGGAAGAGAGAAACCTACACCATGCAGTAAAACACACACATTGTTCTCAATAGTCCAGCTCCTATGAAGCTATCTTGATTTGGGACTCATAACTTGACTTACAACTTTATGTCAAAATATGTTTTCCTGCAAAAGCCCCAGGGCTTGTCAGTTTTATGTTTGACCAACCCACATCGAAGTGTTACAGTATTTTGACCATTCTGTTAGTTGCAGCTATTCTTGTTATTCTGTTATTTCAGTCGGTCATTGCACAGAATATAATCCCAACACTACTAATTAATATGTGTCTCTTTTGCTTTTATGACTAATTTCTTTAAAATCATAACTAATATCATAGTTCATACGGGTAAGTTGCTTATTTGTTAACTAGTCAAAAGAACCTGTGGGCTTTGGATCTAGAGACATGACTGTGGGCGTGCCTACAGAGTCATCAACAGTGGCGTCTATGTCTACGATGCAATCAAGTGTGAACGCTGCAGGTTTGTTTAATATTTTTGTTCAAACAAAGATTGTGTTTGCTAAAAACAAAAACTATTGTGTTCATACAAAGATTATTTTTGCTCTTTTGCTATAATGCTAGCAGCTATATCATTTGTCTAATGAGCAAATTGAAGTTCAAACAAACCTGGTTCACTATTTATGTTATTGAAGTGAAATTAGGAATAAATAGTTTCAACTTACAATTGTCTTGATCCATCATTTGTTCTACCTCTGCCATAGTGAAGCTAACTGTGCTACCAAGACCTTGCCTCCTTCTTGCTTCTTTCTGTTTATTGTAACGCTCCCATCCAGCAGCCTCTTCCTCTGCTGACAAATAACTAATCTTTGGTATAGGAAGTACTTTACCCAAAGTCTTAACACTTGTTGGTACATACCATAGGGTTGCTTCATTAGTCATTCTTTTGGTGCCTGAAGGAAAAATGTCAAAGAAAAACCCAGTTTATGCTTAAATCATGAGGCACTTTTAGGGGCAACATTCAAATGTAAGATTGCATATCACGGTTTAAGATGTGAATTTCAAAAAGTTTTAAAAAGGAACACACCAACTTCAAATTCTTCAGTAAAATTGTTTATGTACTTTTAAAATTTTGGGAGAATCTCTTAAACTAAAAGAAAAAACCTTCTAATTTAATCTTTCAGCCCCAACAGCTGTACTTTAGTCAACAAGTGTTAAAATGTAATGCTATTCTTGTTTGTTGCCCTTAGCTGTTGAATTTTGTGAATTGGGTTAAGTCTGAGTCAAGGTGCTCCGAGACCAAGTTAAAGTCCAAGTCCATGAAAAAATGAACTTAAAACCCCTGAGACCAGCCTGGAGTCCTCTAGCACTTGTAAATAATATCATAGTGCTGTTTTTGTCAACTTTCACCTCTTGGCCTGCTCCTAGATGGTTGATTGAAGTTTTACAATTTTCAACACATACCGAGCATTTGCTTTGGGCGGGCAGCCTCTACACTTAACCATTTTAAACTGTCCCAAAACATACAACCAAAAACAACAATCAGACATGGATAAAGTTGCAACCAAAATGTAAAGACAGAATGATAAACCTACACGTATGCTCCTATTCTCACTGTTTGGTGTTTAATGAAGAGCTTAAACCTAAGTTTCCAGCAAAAATGTTGACCCCCAAAATTCAGAATTTTTTTTGCTTTTTAAAGGTAAAATGATAATACACACTTGAATTTGGTTCAAGAAAAAGATAAATGGCTTGAAGTAAAATTGGCTGATATTGTCACATGATCAACAAATTTGCCAAGATAATCATGAAGGCCCTAACTGTATTTCCTATTGTTCCTGCAAAAACGGCAATATTTTAAGCAATGTTTTGTTACAATTCTCTTTCTAGTAGACCTTCCCAGCCATATGAAATCACCCAAGTCACTTTAAGTTTTACCAGTACAGTGCTCTCAAATAAAATGTTTTAAAAAAGATTACTTAATATTGGTCACAGTTATTTCAAAGACTCTGAAAAAAAAAAATACTGTGAAAAATGACTTCCTGCAAGGTGACTAGCCCTTTCCTCCTAACTCTGTGCATACAGAAGATGTCTTCCGCTAGGCCCTACTTGAAGTATCTACTGTATCATGTATCATCCTTCATGAATGTACTACATGTAGTTTATCCTCTTCATTCTTACCATGCATTACGTCCTCTGCCCAGACTCTTACTTGTACTTCCATGGAGTGGTATGCTGTGTGTGTTATCTCTGCATGAAGTTGGGCAACTTCTCCTATATACATAGGTTGTACAAAGTCCGTCTTCTCCACCCGTACTAGACCTGCCACACACTGTTCAAATTCCTCCTCTGATGTGGATTCCTATTAAATGACCAGACAACATAAAGTACATGCATAAATAACTGTTATCTTTAGATTGCTACAGATCTTAAGATGGCGTTCTTGGCCAAGCAGTCAAGCACACCGGACTTGAGCTCTGGTATTTCTGATGAGCAGAGTGTGGGTTCGAGTCCTGCTCTTGACACTTGTGGTTGTGTCCTACATTGCAAGACATTAAATACCATTACTACATGGTGCTATAATTGAACAACATACCTTGTAGAATCAGCACTTTGAGATGCCCTTGGGTGTGATAAAGCACCATAAGAACTGTGTATTATTAGTAAATTGTATGATGGTAAAGCATGACTGTTCAACTCAATGTGTCCATTGCAGCATTCAGCCTTACTACCAAAAGGATCATCACTGAAATTGTATTACTCTAAGTAAAACATATTTTACAACACCGAAGTAGATTCTTGTCATTTGATTGGATTGATGTACAGTGTAGGTCACACGGCATTCGTTAATCAAATCACTTCCTGGCCTACAACAAAGCGTGACTTTTGTACCATTCAAGATTCAACAATCACTTTGGTCCCATTCTTGTTTTGTATTGCTTGCTAGACCACATCATGCATTTTTCACAACAGTTCAAAATGCCCTTACAATCAAATGACAAAGATGCTAAACAAAAGAACATTCGTGCAATGGAGAGAATGTTTTCATGAGTTGCAATGGAATGAACTACATGTATTCAACAAGGGGAACCATTGCACCCAAAAAGATTCATTATTTTGTCAACTGCTTTTGAAACTGTGGATCTATAGTCCTATACATGTAATATCTAGACATTACTCTAAAGTTAAAGATTGCTATTTCGGGTAGTTTTAAATTTTTAAGTCATTGTAAAGTGTCATTCTTATTCAACAAGTAGCAGTAGGAATCAGCATGTTTTAATTAATTGATGGGGTTCTCTCTGACAAGTTTAATGTAAACTGGGGTGCCACAAGCATCATGTCTGGGAGCATTGCTTATTGTACCAACTCATCCAAACAGATTGACACTTATTGCTATGCCAATGACACCCAGTTGTATTTGTGATTTATAGGTTTACTTACAGACTAGGCAGTTTGGCCTCAATCATCCTATACTTCTCCTATGTCACTCCACAACAAATTGTTTGAACTTGGAAAAGATTAGAATAATTGACTTTGTTATAAATTTAAGCAATTGTTAAGGCCTACTGGTCCAAGTAAATTGAATCTTGCACTTTTAGTGATTGAAGGAATTTTGACTGCAACGGTTTTAATGTGCTTAGTTTAATAAATTGTACTTGGGGCCCCTTTGACAATTTTTATTATTATTATTAGTGATGTTTGAAGATTTGCATGATATGGATAATAGCAAGTAAATTTAACTGGTAAACTTTCAGGCACAACCATCGCAAGTTTACAAGTTAAAGTTACTTACTATTAATATTATTATTATTAATAATCATGTTTATACTGACGTGTCTCCTCATGACATTACAGTGTCTAGTTGAAACGATCAGGCCTGCTTGTTCAATCATCTTCAATATAACACCTCCATGAACATTTCCTGATATGTTGGCATCTTGTGGACCCATCAATCTAACATTCAAATCAAAAACACTTACATTTATATCATATTTGCAGATGACATAGAGAGCATGAACAGGAACAAGTGTCAGTTAGAAAAGTTATAAATTATATTAATTAAGCATTTGACAAGGGAATCAATAAGCACAGAGAGGACCCGGTTTTCACTGAACAGCAATGACCGAGCTGGCTGCTAGAGTGCCAGTGATGGACTTTGGGTTCCATCCTTAGATACAAAGTAAAAGACTGCAAATTATCCAAAATGTAATCATTATGATTATAACTGAACAAATTTGCAATTTTTTCGAACAAACTCTAGCAGGCACTTTGTACCACCCATAATTTTATGATAGTACCTATGTAAACAGGCAGATTTTAAATCATGACCAGCGAAGTGATTTGAGTGTCCTCTAGGAAAAGTAGGGCCAATTCAAGGATACAGAGGAATTTTTTCAATTTGGTAAAAATGTAGCACTTTACATTCAATCAAAAAAATATGAAAAACATTGCCCATAATAAGAATAATGATTTTATACCACTTCTGTAAATTGGTTTCTCATTCAATTTGTTGGAAATTGTACTCAGCATCTTTTTACCTCCATACTACATGTAGGGTTTGTTTGTGATGGATGCCAACTATTTGCCATGTCTGTCACTAGTTGCAATATCTGTCAGCATGGTCAGGGTCAAAATTGCCAGTGTTCTGTTTGATTCACAAACTTTAAATTAAGTCTGTAATTGGCCCCCAATAATTAAATTGTAAATTACACTCATCCAGTAGCTAACAAAATAAAAATTTTATGAACATTATAATGTATCACTTGGATGGGGTAGATACATTATAATTTGACCCTCAGAACCAATGTGAAATTGATACAAAAATTATCTTTTAAAAGCAAACTTGATGCACAGCTTAAAGGCTCTGTACACGTTTGGTAATTACTCAAAAATATATATTAGCATAAAAACTTACTTGGTAACGAGCAACGGAGAGCTGTTGATAGTATAAAACATTGTGAGAAACGACTCCCTCTGAAGTAACGTAGTTTTTGAGAACTTAGAGGTAATTTCTCACTAAAATAATAAAAGACTTCTGGCCAGAAGCCTTTTATTCCTATCTGAAAGCACACTAAATTTTCACAGGCTTGTTATTTTATGCATGTGGGATACACCAAGTGAGAATACTGGTCTTTGACAATTACAAAACGTGTTCAGTGCCTTTAATAGTACAGTACACAGAGTTAGAACAGCGCACTAAGCAGGGTGTAATTAATGGACTGTGAAATATTATAAGTTATCACACAAGCGCGAGTGGAATACTGAAAAATATAGCGCGTCTGCATCCCATATCCAACGAGGCCGAAGGCTATATTTTTCCGTATTCCACGAGTGCGCGTGTGATAACGAATTTATCTTCAAGCTGTACGTTTTGCATAGCTTATAAAAGCGCAATACGCGGAGTTTAACACAAAATCTGCAGGGTGTGATATGGGCCGTGCGATATAAGTTTTATAACACCCCTTACAAATATTCTGCCTTTTGATTGGTTTAGAGCGTGTCACATGATATGTCTTAGTTTTACTAGAAACCCGGCGCGTCGTGGCGCGGGACTATCACATGGCAAACGATGAACTATCACACGGGTACTATCACATGGCGTGCAGTACCTAGACGTCTTTTTTACCCACCTCGAACCCAATCAGTTGTGCATCTGTGTATCTGAAATGCGCGTACGAACGTTACGTGTACGAGGATGATAAATAGTTTGTTGGGGTGTTATAAAACAAATATTGACTGCTTTTACTCGTGCTACGGTTAAATGCGCCTCGGGAAAATAGAATGCTCCGGGGTTCACCTCGGGAGTCGTAGTTTTAACCATAGCACTCGAAGCAGTCAATATTTGTATAATATCACACTCCTATGATTCGACCAATGGTTCGACCAATCAAAATTGAATATTCAAGCCTGCTTGAAGATAAAGGTCAATATCACACTGTTGTGAGGATTGAAGTCGACTTGAAGATAAAAAATTGATATTATTAATTCTTAGAACTTGTAGTCTAGCTCTTTAAAACATGCATACAATTTATATAAATATAAATATTTTGACGTGATGATTTACAAAATGTGAGCAACACAGAGACTGAACAGCCTAAAGAATGGCCTTTGATTATGAATAAAAAGATTAGGCCCCTACAACAATATTGGCAAACAAAAATCTGAAATTTTGATTGTTTTTACCATATTTTCGTTATTTCAAGATATTTATTAATGGGAATAATAGTGTGAGGACCTAGTCATGCTAGTCTTCACTGCATGTATGATGTAGTGACCTTGGTTGGTAGTTGGCCGCTAAACCAACCTTGCCTTTGGCTCGGTTCAATTTAACCACACGCCAGCTACATGTACCAACTTGGTGTTGGTAATTACCATGCAGTGAAGACCAAATCCCCACACTGTTATTTACTGCAACTTCTGGTTTGGAATGAGAGATGTCAAATTGGGGTCATCAGGTCATGTCTGAATTTCTGAAAGAAATCATTATTAAATATGATACTTCATGGAAATTTCCCTGTCGCTGTTTTTTATCAACTTTCTGGTTTGGAATGAGAGATGTCAAATTGGGGTCATGTCTGAATTTCTGAAAGAAATCATTATTAAATATGATACTTCATGGAAATTTCCCTGTCTGTTTTTTATCAACTTTTGATAAAGAAAGGGGGCACCTCTCAAAACTTGTTCAGCTGTACTTTAACTCTTGAATTTATGTGGAAATTATGACACAAAATGTAAAATTTCAACCAGTGTTGTATCTTGCCTCCATGGAAATGCCCTGGATGGAATGTACATGTACAAATCAAATGTATGTACGGTGTACATGTACATGCAAAAAAATGTTTAAAACTTTAAGTTACCTCACCTGCAAACTTCAACAGATTTCTGCTCCCCAAGCGTTGCATTAGTAGTACTACTAGTAGTAGTAGTAGTACCAATAGTTGCCATCTTGGAGTAGGCCCTACTGAAAAACTGTTGGCTTCCAAACTGTTTTTAAAGCTTGTTTTCCGAAGACTGAATCTTGCTGATATAGTTTCGATACTATTACTAGTGATGCCGAAACACTGTTATTTGTGATACAATTAAATGGACAACAAGCCAAAAATGATGGTGATCTTGGTATGTTTGCTAGACTTTTTCTTGTACGACCACCTCCACAAATAATTGTTTGCCACTTCGTTCTTTGAAGAATATCTGCCCACAGTCTACGGTGCATAGCCTTTTGTTTCAAGCTTAAATATCAGTACTAAAGTAGTACATTAGTATTAGTAAATAGTGTTTGTAAAGCAATTCTCCATGGTTCCACTGTTAACAACATGCTCGTGTGTGCTCAAAAATTAGAACTGTCCGCCTCTTGTTAGCTGATGCGATTTTACCTTACACATTGACTCATTGAGCGCTTTTATGAATTTGCGCAATCTTCAGAAAGGTCTATAAGATTTCACAAAGAGTTAAGATTGATCGTAACTGCAAATCCATCGTAGTTGCTTAGCAAACAGTGATGTCACAATACAAATCGCTATGGTAATACTGATAACTCATCTTAAAATGAATCTTCAGTGCTTTGTGAAATCGAGCCCAGACCTTTCTTTTGTTGATAAACAAAGTGCGCCGGTTGGCATGGACGGCCGAATGTTAGCAAAACATTCAATCGTGTTAAAAAATGTTGTGACCAAATTCAACATTTTCTGTAAAGATTCATGAACGAAAATACCTTCCATGATTGGTTGATTTGTTTCCAACAAATTCAACACTATTTTTGAATATTTGTGTAACACTGCTACAAACTGCGGCAATCTGTTTTTGATTTGCAGTTATGGCTTTCCATACTTTCGGGCTGTGACGTTGCAAAAGAAAGGTCTATAATTATTTAGACTTGATTTCAAGTCTGTATGTAGACTTGATTCAAGTCCCTTTCTCGTGCGAGGTTCCTAACGTAACGCGCCAGCATGCAGCCACAGAATACCAGTGCGCCCTCACCGACAAAATGTAGTTATTTATGCGGTGGCGATCAAGAACAGGGAGGTTGGGGAATGCAGAGCGCAAAATAATAGTTTTCTGACGATGAGGCAAGGAAGGGCCTTGCACGGGATTGGGACTTGAGTCAAGTCTAGTCTGTATGGTGTTCCAAAGACGACAGGTCGCGTCGCCGTCGCCGTCGCCGCCGCCGCCGCCGTCGCCGTCGCCGCCGACGACGGCGACGGCAACATTTCGTCGCCCCTGAACCGGGGGGGCTTTATGCACAAGTTAATGGGCTTAATGAGACGTCGACGTCGACGGCGACGGCGACGGCGCCGGCGCCGGCGACGGCGACGGCGACGGCGACGCGACCTGTCGTCTTTAGAACACCATAAGTCTGAGATCGCGGTTATTTCTCTGCATCAGCCACACAGAATCCCCCCGCAGATTGGCTATCACGCGCTCTAACTCGCAGGTTAAAGACGGAGGTTAATCCTTGTGGGCGCTATTTCAGGCAATAATGTATTGGCTATCAGGTAGACTAAAACTAAAAACCACGAGCACAGACTTGGAACCAAGTCTAATAATTATTCAGCCTCGCTACCATGGGTAGTCTTGGCCCAAGACGTCAGTGATCGATAATGGATAGTGTACTGCGCTCCGTTACAACTCGTTACAGCGCGCCCTCTTGTGGCTTGAATTACCCAACTTGACTAGCTCGCACTACTAACGTCTTGGGAATCTAGCTCGTAGCGCTGGCAGCATTGGGGGCGTCGCCTTTTTATGTAAATTAAGACCGTTGTCAAGGTTGCTTAATGAATATTCAAACAATCAAATCCGCGAACAAGATGGCAGCTCCCATGCTATGCATAAATAAGGCAGTCGGACGACGACGGACCCACGATATTAAATAGCTATATTTGCTCAAAAGAAATAACTAATGCAGGGTTTCGCTCGTCCAGCTATTTTCCCCAGTAAATAATGTGAAATTGCTGCTTATCTAGAGAATGTCGTCGGTTTTAAATTTCTGTTTATAAAGGTTTGTAAATGTTATGGATTTGTTGCGACGAAACGATCACAGACGACCTGCTAAGTACTATAGTTAATTCTACGTAGTACTAGTGCTATTGTGTAGCCACTTTTTTGGATTCGAATTGGAACAATTCACTGCTGTCAAATTTTAGAACTAGTGCTATTGTGTAGCCACTTTTTGGATTCGAATTGGAACAATTCACTGCTGTCAAATTTTAGAACTAGTGCTATTGTGTAGCCACTTTTTGGATTCGAATTGGAACAATTCACTGCTGTCAAATTTTAGAGCTAGTAATTCTTTACAAATTCATAAAACCATGGAGGTGTGTTCCTATTCCTCCATGATAAAACAGTCCATATCATGCCTGAAGTACACATACTGTACATGACCTGACATATATGTATCCATACAAGTTTATATATTTTTAAATACATGAACGTCAGTTTATTTCTCTTGTGAGTTCTCTGTCACATTGTATATTTATAATTATAGTCAATATGTTATTTAAACTTTAATACATCTATAAAAACATCTGATACAGTTCAATTAAAATTATTTCCAAAGAGCCAAAAACAATACGGGCAAAAAGCGCAATGTATTTCTAACATTTATAAATGCCTCTTTCTACTGGAATGCACCATCATGACTATTACTAATTAGTATTACTATAGGTGGCAAAAATGTGATTTTGAATATAAACCATAATTAGTTTAAACTTGTTTTGTTATGAGGGCAAAGGGACAAATATTGGAGATGCTCTGAAAATGAGGAAGCAGCACTCATTTCAGTGAGTTGCTAACAAGTATGTTTGATCAAAAAATCACATAGGAAAAAATGTTGGCTTAAATAAATTAAAAAAAATCAATAAAAAAAGCCTCACAAAAACAAAACGTTTGTTGAAATACTTGTGCTGCACTGAAATGCAGAATTTAGTCATTAATATGTATGTGTGTCACACTAAAGATGAAGAAGAATGACAAAGGAATGCTTTTCTTTAAATAATTGAATAGCTGCCTACTTGAATTATGACTGACTTGTGTCACCTATAACTAAGTTACTGGTCTATTGCCCAAAGTGAATAATAACACGTCAACTTTGAAATGCTTCAATAACTGTAAATACAACACATGGTTCAGCATATTCACTGTAAGCTGCAACATATACTATGCGGATAATGAATTGATTAGACTGATCTGTGAGAAATGGCCCAAACACATTTTTTATTTTATTTTTTTGCTATTGCCAAAGACAAATCTTTCACAGAATTGTGATTCTGAAAATGTTTAAGTTTGAACAGGCTAAAACAAGAAATACCCCACAACAGCAGTTTAAAATGCACAGTTATCACAGCAGTTATTGTGGCACAAGTTCTTGTACTTGTGAGCCTGCTAGTGCTACATGGAATGCTGCATGTATCATAGCTCTTCTACATTGTTGGGTGTCTAGCAAGTTTTTCATCTGTTCCTAAAGTGTTTTTGTTTCTATAAGATAGTTTATTACAATTGATAGACTCCGTTTCTCATCACGCCGAACTCTTCCACTTAGTTGTACATAATCATCAATTTCACTTGGTGCCAGGTGTTCCAAAAATGACAAAGTTGTGGGCCCCTTTACATCAACCCCCAGTCTAAAAGCAACGGTTGCGAAGAGTATGCGCACAGCTCCCTCAGGGTCGAAAAAGCTACGTAGAAACTTATCGTAAACGTCACTCGCTGTAATAGTATGATGCATATTGAACAATTTGTGATGTGATGATGGAAGCTTGCAGCAGAAAACAGTACAGTTCTGCACACGTCTTTCTTGACTGACAGTATATAACGATGCGCCCCATCTTTTCCTTTTTTCTGTAGTCATCATCTGCAAGCCATCCAAAGATTTCTTCCACAACTTTGAGTTTTGCTTGATATTGTCACGGGCCGGTCCCTGTTGAATAAGAATTGCCAATCGTGTGGCAAGACTTGCTGTCACTGTCATGGCAGCAATGATACTTCCCGGTTTAAGTAAACTTCTAAGTTCTCCAAGCTTGGCGTACAATTTTCTGAAAGCTGATTTCTTTCCTGATGATCACTGGCCCCTGCAAAAATAAAAATAAAATAAATACAATAAGCTCAGATCTTGGTGTGTATTATTAGAGAAGAATAAATGGAACCTAATAATATTATGCAATAATGTATTGGATGGATCACTTCAAGCGCTTTTGTGGTCTCTATTATGCATATGAAGCTTGAACACTGTACACATTTAATAATTTATTTATGTTTGTTTGTTTATTTATAATTGATCTATTTTTTTTACTTTTTTCAGTTGGGGGTTGTTAATGATGTTTTACCGATTGCTAGTTGAAATGATTGCAATACGCAACCCTTGAACATGGAGGATAATACGATCATCATTGCAAATAACTGATTACAAACGAGTGCTTCAACAATACACAGAAAGTAGATATCCGACACAAATCAACAATTTGAGCCAGTGTCAAATCAATGGATAATGCATACTTGTGCATTCGGAATATGACTTGCTTTGTCAGGAGTGCCTTAGGTAAAATGATTTATTATTATTATTTATTCGACCTCAAAAAGAAAAACCTCAGCTATCAGATAGCCGACAATGTACTCATATATTCTAACCGGCTAACCGCATATGTTATTTTAACTAGCCCCTCTCTGCCGGGACTCTGGGAGAGTACGACTACGACTGACAACTATGTGGCTTTCAATTATTCAATTCAGTTTTATCCACATTGAACAAAAAGTAAAACAAAATGGGATTTCTCTCATAACTCACCACGTACTTTGTGACCAATGTGACTCTCTCCTGTGATAAACCGCAGACAAGCCTGTACACCGAGTATACAACTGCAGAAATTCACGTCATTTTATGCTGATGAGGGCTTCGGGACTGGTAAAAAAAATATATATATTTGCCTCTGGCACTCATGGCAGCCTTCTCCTTAATAATGTTCATCTGTGATTGTGAATCCACAAACTGCGACGACTGAATCTATCTCGTTTGGGCATTGTGTGAAGCATAGAGAAATCACATCGACATACAGAGGTAAATGACTGGAAAATTAAGCTTATACCGAAGCCGGTTTGTAAGCAGACGAAATGGTAGTTGCCATCTAGAACATCATCATCAATAGCTCATGACTTCTTTGGTTTAATTAGTTTGACTTTTAGTTTTTCACGAGCGTGTTTCTTTTCTAAATTCTAGTGAGAATCGCTCACAGCTGGCAGCCATGTCAACATTACTGCATGCACTATGCAGCTGAAGCATGACCCTGGGTCACATAAGTAATTATGCAAATTTATTACTACGATCGCGCGCTGATTGGCTCCCTAGGAAAGGCTAGGGAGAAAACAATGAAAAAGTTAAGCCAGCGCTACGAGATTCCCAAGACGTTAGTGCGAGCTAGTCAAGTTGGGTAATTCAAGCTACAAGAGGGCGCGCTGTAACGAGTTGTAACGGAGCGCAGTACACTATCCATTATCGATCACTGACGTCTTGGGCCAAGACTATACCATGGGCAGCGCGCAGTAACGCCCGCTAACTCCGCGTACGTCTCGAAGGGAAACACTAAAAATCAACGCTGATTGGCTTACCAAAAGTGACTGCTCTGCGTGCACGCCCCTTAAAAAATTTCGATCGCCCCTAGGCGCTTGTCGCCCGTTTGGTACGCGCCTGTAAAAATGCACGTATTTCGATGCAATACATTTTAAATGAATCGTCTCTTTTATATGGGCACCCTAAACTGCATACAGTTAAATGTATCACAAGATTGAAAAAGAATGAGAGGGGGCCAGTTGCTCTATGACTTGTGCGTCCTTTGACAGCGCGCTCTGCGTAGTCTCTAACACAGAATAGTGAGGTGGATTAAGGAAAAGATCGTTACACGGTGGACAAAAGCACCATTTTCTCACCAAAGTATCAGTTTGACCCATAGATTTCAAAAAAGTCATGCTCCAAAATATCTGAGAATGGGATCACCTTGAATTACGTCATTATGACGTCATAACCTCTTTTTATGTAATAAAGCAAACGCAAATGCCATGGTGGGATTTCTACATGCCAAAATTATGTTTCTGAGGTCAAGGAATTCAATGAGGGTGGTATTAGTTTGTAAAAAATTAATATCCTTTATGGTGACTATATTGATGTAATTATGACGTCATCATCGTCAATACTACACAAATAACACGAAATTTGAAAAAAAGATTTTATTGCCGTGGTTTCGCCAAAATGCTAATCTTTTTGTGTTCATATGGTAACAGTATAATTACCGTGGCACTGATCTATAAGATACCATGATGTCATTATGATATAATAAACAATAACTATCAACCAAAACAATAACACATTAACACAATGAAACACAATGATTCTGACCGGATATAGGTTTTATGACAGGAGATTTATTATGTTGAACAGCGCATATAACAGTTGGTTTGTGTAGACGAGGGATTACAGTGTGTTACCATTTATTTGACTGCATCTTACAGTTACAGTTATTAGGTTTTTTTACAGTTTATTACTATTAACCACCTACTTAAAGGGGCAGGATCGTCGCTCAAAAAATTGGCGTCCTCGGGAAACCTGTACCCAAGTCAATCAATGCTGGTCCATTTGCTTGACGTCACAACTGTTTAAGTCTAAAGCGTTTATACCCAGTGAACTACAAAGATAGGTACATGTTGTTTGGCAAGTTAGGACATACTTCCTTCAATTATTGTTAAAATCATAGTAATCCTGCCCCTTTAAAGTCCGCTTTGATTTTAAAGTTTGTTATCGTACAATAATGAACAGTCTCAATTTCTTGTATTAAAACATTTTAGATTAATGTTTTGATGAAGCAAGCATCACAGCTTCCAATTATTTTAGAGCTTTCGTAATTACTGTATCGTTTCAGATGACTGAATTAATTATCAATGCCCAAACTGATTATTTTTGACAGTTGCAACTGCAAAGGTCGGTGCAGGGTAGACCAGCTCTTGAGCACTTGACATCCACAGTAGTTGACTGCCTTTTTGACCGTCGGGGCCCTTGCTCCTCATTCTGGGTATCATGTTTTCGTTTCTTCTCAACTTTCCTTTCCAGTTTTGACTTATTAAATTTCTGATGACAGGATCGATGCCACTTTGCCTCATTTCGCACAAAGTTTTCTGCTGTCCATTCTGCTCCATATTGGAGGTTAACAGGTAATGCGTCAAGCTTCATGAATTCTTTGACATTCATAAGGAAGTCATTGAAGACAGTGAGAGAATCATAGTTGCGCCGCGTCTGTGGGCAAGATAAATTTTCCGGTGTAGTTTGCTGGCAGATAATGCAGGCTGTCCAATCCATGCTGACTATTACACCTACACATAAATAATGATTATAATTATTATGAGTATAATTTAAAAACAAATAATGATCATCAACAAAGGACCAGAATTAGGAACCAAATAATTATAACTGATGGTTCTTTCGCACAACAAATTTCTCAGACAAGATTATGTCTCGAACGCTAATGTTATGGACACAATTAATCCTAACAAATCTCGGGATCTTGAACAAAAAGGTTTTAAATCAAAATGTTAAATGATTCGGACATTTTGTCAACAAAATAATCTTTGAGACATTTGTTTTGGTATTCTGTGCAGATTATAAACCTGCAACTTTAGGTTGAACTAGAAAACTAGACAAATTGGTGCCCCTTTTAACCAGTGATGACCAGAACAGGTTTCGTGCCCCCCCCCCCCCCCACCCCCATGAAAAAGTAAACACGTATCCCGGCATTTATGATCAAGATTTTCTGAAAATTGTTATCAGAACTTACCAAATGGAACACCACGAAATAGCAGAAGATGCAAGACTCTATCTCATGTGTGAATACTCAAAGGACGACGCACATCCAACCAGTTTATACTTCATGTGTATTTTGATCTCCAAAACTGTCTGTGGTTTGGTCATCGTAGGACATTTTAGACACCAGTTGCCCAAGAAACAGTTTGCATTGTCTGAAACTGAAACAAAACCATTTCAATCCAAAACCGAGTTATAATTTCAAATGTTACTAACGTTGGTCTGCTAGCCATCACAACCATGAGCTGAAATTGAAACATGTTAAAATATTTTAATACAAACCACTGATTTGTCCTCGGTGATGATGATGTATTTTATACCATCATATGCTAATATAGACAAATTTAATACAAAAATGATGAAACTGTTTGTTTCAGCGCAGCACGAACGTTGCCATTCGATTCCTTGGCCTCTGATACATATAATTCGCTACTAAAATCACTTGCCTCGGCATTATATAACTAAAGTTATGCCGTTTTAAGGAAATGGCGGCCATTTTGAATATATTACGTCATAATTAGGTCAAGGTCATTGCAATTTTTTTGGAGCATGGGATTTTATCAATCTACATACCCATAGGAGTCTTCAAAAAAAAATTGTGCTTTTGTCCACCGTGTCACGATCTTCGTGTTTTTTTTCCTTAATCCACCTCACTAGAATGGATCAACCACAGAGCTAATTAAAATATCCCTTATATTTGGATATTTCAAAGTCACACTTCCAGGGGGATATGATCGAGCGATGCATTCTGGGAAAGAAAACAACATGGCGCCCGGCGAGATCGTACACCACTGGGAACGAGGTTGATAATTTTTATTATTGAAGCTAAACCAAGAACGGTTAATTGTCATTAAAATACGCATGCGCAAATCTTATTTAGTCTCTTGCAGTCGTAATGTTGTGTTTATTTTTGAGCCAATTTTACTGTATTAAACCATGGAGGAAGGAATCGTTCATATTTTGTCACGTTAATGCTTTGGGTGAATATTAAAGGGAACGTGTCCCTTTAAGCGGTTTAGTAAACTGCCCACGGACACTGTTTGTACGGTTGGATTATGCATTGAGGTTTTCTTACCCTGTGTTCGCATTATTTTCCAAAAACAGTGTGATTTGAATATTCAGAAACGGGGTTGACATTATTAACGAATATGCATTTCGGCGGAAATTCAACGCAGTGTTTTGTATCTCCATTTTGTTAAC
This sequence comes from Leptasterias polaris, assembly GCA_037783415.1. NCBI lineage: Eukaryota > Metazoa > Echinodermata > Asteroidea > Forcipulatida > Asteriidae > Leptasterias > Leptasterias polaris. The sequence goes on from JAZGTN010000202.1 coordinate 2,671,411, forward strand.
ACGGGAGAGCGCTAAACAGCTCTGATACAAAATAAACTCACAAAGCAACCAATGCTAGTGCTAAATGTTCAAAAATACTCTAAAAAATATTTAAGTCTCTCAGCTTTTGAAAACCTATCAAATATATTTTCGGACAACTAATTAAACTTCAGATTTCTTTTCAATTTTTGGCAGATCACTGCTATTTGGAATTTTTGCTGATAACCCCTGAAAAAAAAGCAAAAGTGCTTTTCCTAAACCGCTGCAAGTTTACATGAGCACTTTTTCACTTCCCAAGCCAAATAGGACCAACTTTAAAACCTACATTTATCAAGTCTCCTCAAAAGTTCAAGCAAGGAGCCAACAGTGATAAATTGTTATTGGCCCCTATAATTACACAATATATTAATTGCATGACCCCCAAAACGTTATTATTCAAAATAATTTGAGGGCCTAAAACTATGATAATCAGTTTTGCGCATGAATGTTGGCCTATTTAGTGGGGTGCACCCTGAAATATGGGGCTTCGTCTCTCGTCACCTCGGTACTGTAGAAATAAAAGATAGGCCTATATACCTATAAGCTAGAACAAACATAAACAATCCCCGCTTTTATTGTTTGAAAACCTTTTTTCTTTTCAGAAGAAAGCAACAATAACAGCACAAATACTGCCAAAAGAAACAAGACATGCTTAGCAATTAATCTTTGGTCCGTTCCGGCCACGCCCTTCTAATTATGTTCATTTTGGATCTAAAATTGTGTTTTGCTTGAGCGAGAGCAATTAGTTCATGTGCCAATACTTTTTAAACCAAACACACTTTTTAACACTGACATTAATCGTAATAATGATTACAAGCCGGTATATCTCATTTCCAAAAAAGTGCCGTGATAGATAATAAGTCATAATGACTTGTACTGTAGGTCAAATGAAATTTAAGTCATTATTATGAGTTGCAATGAATTAATTATAAGATGTAGGCCTAGGTCATAATTATGATTAAGTGAGTTTCTTTCTCTCTCAATGTTCATTTAGCGCATCCGTAGAAATTAATAGACAATGGCAATAACTCAATTGCAACTTTATAAGCAGGACTATACCTCGGTGTACAATCACCTTTGACAATTTCTCGTATCTCAAATAATCAATCGAGTGAAGGGAAATTTATACATATTTTTTATACAATTCAACTACTCTGTAGCGAGATTGATCTACTGTTTCTTTGTGTAGGTTTTTGCTATTTTAAAATTAATTCCGCTCATGAATTTTCAAAAAAATCTGCCTTTTTGGTATTCCTCCCTTATAATACCATGCAGAAACAGATGGCAGTAGTTATTTGCACTGGGTGGGTTCATTCACCTTGAAAAAATCCCATTACAACTCCAGTGGTCAGGAGAGCTGCAATTGGTTTGTACGTGACATAAATCTTGGCAAATCCTCAAGGGGTACATTGCCAGCCTAGTTTGATAACAATCATCAATTATCCAGGGAAGCCTCTGTGAGATTTGTTTGACAGGTGGAGGTTGTTTATCAGGGTAACACTGTACTAAAACACGATCAGAGTCAGGGTCTGTGTGTATTTTAGGTCATGGGTTTGTGAGCTGGAAGAGGCGGGGCTTCACTGTAATCCTGCTGGTCATCAACCCATTCATAAACAAGATTGAGGGGATATATAGACCACTTTTTTATAGGGAATAAACATCTCTAGCCCCTCTGAGTGGTATTAGGCTTGATGAAACAAGCTTCATAACCCGGGTGTAATACGATTTCCCAGACTGCATGAAAATTAAGTAGGGCTGCCGCAGAATGATAAGTATGACGTCACACGTTCTACAGAGGAAAATCACCACCCTGAAGATTTATTTTTTATTTTTTGCGTTTTGAAGTTGATGCGCTTCATAGTAAGAAGAGTCTACAATTTTAGGTTAATATATACAAATTTGATTTAAAAAATAAATATAGTAGTCCCTCGAGGTCGTGGAAGATGTACACTAGTCACTATCATAGCAATGGTCAAGGAGCTGCTCTACCACAATCTTTTCCAAAAAATGTGCAGACAACTTATCCCCAATCTTAAAAACGGGAACTACGTACGTTTGCGCATTCCATTGCATAATGTTGCCCGAAGGTAGGAAGTTTGTACAACTTTGTAAGAGCACTTAGCTGGTGAAGCTAGCTTTAACGTGCGAATAGTGATGCAATCAGGTCTGTATAGGCTTTGCCACCTGCCTGCTGAGAGACTCTTGGTCACGTCGTCCTTGACCACTTCCCTGCATCCATGCAGTGGACACTTCGTACCCGTTTTTAAGGTACGAAGTGACCGCGGACACTTCGTACCATGGACACTTCTTACAAGGTACTTATTCCTTATTTAATTCTAACAAGACACCTCGTATCCTCGTTTAAGCCACCCCCCCCCCCCCCATGTAGTAAAGATAGTAACTTTAATGATAAGTACAAAAGAAATGAACAATTTAAAGTCAAAACTTTTGGTTTGGCAAACGCAAACATTGATAGAATAGAAAAACATTAAATTATTTCATTTTCGTTGATAAAAAAGTATAACATTTGTATAAGTTTGGAAAAAAAATATTTAAATACATAAGCCGAACATAAATTTAAAATACCGTTTTCGAAAAAGTAAAAAAAAAAAAAAAGTTGATAAGGAGAAAGTTACGGAAGCGTATTGCCGCCACATGAATAAAAAAAAAATCTGACTTATCGTGTACGTACACGATAAATCCAAACTTATCGTGTACGTACACGATAACTTGTCAGATTTTGTTTTTATTCATGTGGCGGCAATACGCTTCCGTAGAAAGTAACTTTAATAGTTTTTTTAATACGTATAGTTGTGAAAAAAATACCACCCTTTCCATGAAAAAACATTGAACAAAAATAAATAACTTTGATTATGTTCATGACAATTTTTTTTTGAAATATAACTATAAGTGTACAAAAAATGAACATTTACGTATTAGTTAAAAAAGTACAATACTTTTATCACTTAGAAAATAAAAATATTTTGTTTTTTTTGCACATGCATATTATTTAACTAAATTTAACAGTAAAACGGTAGAGTGCCACACCACACCGACATAAAGGTAAGATTTTACTGTCATCCAACAGGATCGAGGCCTAGAGAGCCGTTGCTACGGAAGGTCTAAGTGACTCGGCTGACGGTACGAAGTGACCAACTTTGCCAAGGTACTTAGTGACCCAAAGGTACGAAGTGACCGAGGTAGGCCCTACAAATTGATGACCAAGGTACGATTACGAAGTGGCCAAGGTATGTACGAAGTGACTGACAACCGGCTGTGAGAGAATACACTTCTATCGCGACAGACAACACGCACTTCTATCGCGACGGACAACATACACTTCTATCGCGACGGACAACACACTTTTATCAGTGTCCTGAATAGAACACCATACCAGGGACCCGCCTAAGGTCCAGGGGTGGAGTGAAGCCCCCTGAAGCTGGAGGGTTCTAGCATGGAGCTATATAGCTCCATGGTTCTAGTATGTCTGAATGGCCTATAGACAAGCTCTCCTTTCTATAAATATTTACAAAAAATTGTTACAAAACTTAGACTTGGTTCAGAGAGAAAAAGAACGAGAAACACTAATAAATGCCCAACATACATGATAATTAATTTTATACAGCAATCCTTCACCGATCTTGAACTCTTGGTGGCAGCAGACAGCCTCCATTACTGCGGTGGTACCCGGGGGCTACTGCGCTGCCTAACGACGGGTTTAAGGGTTGGGCTACACGGCGATCATCTGATCAGTCACGGGGTATTGGACTTTTACTTTGCAAATCGCTTAAACCCGTCGCTAGGCAGCGCAGTACCACCGCAATAATGGAGGCATATCTGCTGCCACCAAGAGTTTAAGATCGGTGAAGGATTGCTGTAACTTTTAATAATCGACAATCTCCATCCCTTCCTTGCCCCCCCCCCCCCCCCCCCCCCGTTTGCCAATGGACAACATTCATGTATGTTAAACGGGGTCCCTGTAAATTTTTTGAATTCTTCAACGTCTCTTCTTTAGTGTTACGACGAATCTTAAAACCCTTTTTTTTTATTGTACAATGACAAACTCCCAGCATTACTTGTTGATTTGCATCGTTGACAGCCACTGCGCGCCCAGGAGGATTATGTCTTAGGGGGACAAAAGAAACCAATGTAATGGGTGATGGGGTCCAAGGGCGAAGCTCTGGTGGAGGTCCAGGGGGCGAAGCCCCCGGAAGCTTTGAGCTTTTGTGTTTTTTGGGGGGTGAACAATCAAACCTCCATACGTCTAAAAACAGAGAAATAGACACACCTTTTAAAGGCACTGTACACGTTTGGTAATTACTCAAAATATATATTAGCATAAAAAACTTACTTGGTAACGAGCAACGGAGAGCTGTTGATAGTATAAAACATTGTGAGAAACGACTCCCTCTGAAGTAACGTAGTTTTTGAGAAAGAGGTAATTTCTCACTAAAATAATAAAATACTTCTGGCCAGAAGCCTTTTATTCCCATCTGAAAGCACACTAATTTGTACAACAATGGTGTTTTTTCTTTCATCATTTTCTTGCAACTTCAATGACCAATTGAGCCCAAATTTTCACATGCTTGTTATTTTATGCATATGTTGGGATACACCAAGTGAGAATACTGGTCTTTGACAATTACAAAACGTGTTCAGTGCCTTTAAGCACTTTTGATCTATATCGATCTTTTGGCTTTACGGGAAAAATTTATGTAAAATCAACAGGCTCAAATACAATTTTACTACCAAATACCAACTAGACTGAGTATATGGACGTACCTGTAACCTTGAATAAGTGGACGGCAAACCTAGATCCTACCGATACTCATTGTTTTGCGAAAGTCGCGTCACATAATAATCATTATTCTATATCAGATTACTGTAAAAAAAAAATGAAACGAAAAGTTGATCCCGGGCATGCATTTGACGTGTAATATGGAAAGGGTATAGGATTGCAGGCCTTTTTAATACCTAGTCATAGCCGAATTTGAAGAAAAAAAATGTGGAAAGGAAACAACCCGTGATGACGTGTTTGGATCTGCATGGTCGGTGCATATTAGGTTTCATATACATATTTTTTTTAAAGTACAGGACTAACCGGCGTTTCTCAAAATCAGGTGCAGTAGTATTTTTACAATCGTCCGGCAATCCCTTGAAAAGGGGAAACAACACATCGGAACGACGGACAAATTGGCACGTTGGTTTCAAATGCTAATGAAATGTAATTGTTCAAAATTAAATATTAAAAAACACAATTGAGCTATTTTCATAAGAGTAATTTTGGAATAAAGAATAACAAAAATGCGAATGGGAATATGCATCAAAATATTGACAAAATAGGGAGACCGCCAACATAGGGCTAGATAGCTCAGTTGGTAGAGCGCCGGCACGTTAAACCGGAGGTCGTTGGTTCAAATCCCGCTCTAGTCAATTTTTCTTTGTTCAACCCAAAATCATTTAAACATTTACCGAGTCAGTTTCCCTTGTGGTTTATTATTCGAAATAAAAATATATAGAACGAAATAAATATATATATAACGAAATGTTTAATAACCCGCTCTCTCCGCAGGTTCCTCTTGCCTACTTTTAATTTCTTACATTTCATCTTATACACTGGTTATAATCTTCTAGAATTACATTCCTATTCACATAATTTTCTTGTTGCTTACTCAACTTTCTTCACTAGTTATTTTTGTCTTGCCCCCTATTGTGAGTTGCATTATCTTGATGCAACTTGCCCTCTAATCCTACCCTTTCATGCTTCCCGCATTGTTATACCCAGAATGCAGTTACCATCTTTCTCTATCTATCTAGCCTATGTCACTCCACTGCAGAAGGAAGGCCTCTTCATCTTTATGGTCCAGTAATCCACCCTTTTCACACTGACCATCCTTTGTCTTGTCATTCCTGCCTTGGATAGGGAAAACTTACCAGCATACTTACCTGCAAAGGGGCCTTGTCCCACAGTACAAGAATGGGATGTCTTCAATCATTTAAGGCGTACCAACATTAGAAAAGCGGGAGGACCATGGAGAGCGGGAGGACTATGGTATTCCAGCGAGAATTATTCGTGAATTCGCTTGTGAACTCAGCAAGCCTCTGACTAGCATCCTCAATATTGTTCTTATCAACAAGGGATAGTCCCCAGTCAATGGAAGCAGGCTAGTGTTGTTCCTCTCCCCAAGACTAAGAAGCCAATTTGGAATAAATTGCGCCCTGTGTCACTTACTGATTATTTTGCTAAATTAGCAGAAACATTTGTGACAAACTGGATCTTGTCAGACATTGGGGATCAATGGATCCCAACCAGTTTGGAAACCGCAAGGGAACTTCAACATCTCACTATCTAATTAAATTAATGGATACCTTGTATGCACATGCAGATTCCCGCAACAGCACTAGCAATGTAGTAGTAACTATGGTGTTCCATTATGTGCCACTCCTTCCGTCGCCTCAAATTTTGTCCGTCGCCTTTTCAATTTTGTCCGTCGCCTTTTCAATTTTGTCCGTCGCCTTTTCAATTTTGTCCGTCGCCTTTTCAATTTTGTCCGTCGCCTTTTCAATTTTGTCCGTCGCCTTTTCAATTTTCTTCCGTCGCCTTTTCAATTTTGTCCGTCGCCTTTTCAATTTTCTTCCGTCGCCTTTTCAATTTTTGAGGCGCATTTTTTTTCTGAAACGGCCACGTGACTGTCACATGATGACCATGTGATGATTTGTTGGCAAAGAAAAATGATTGGATACCTCAACCATACTGTCTATGTACAGGTTTTGCTTAGTAAATCTAGAATGGAACTGAAAAAGGATATTATCGTAGTTATCTGGTCTCGACTGTAGATGAAGCAACGTATACATCTTGGCAACTGCGGTATGCCTCCCAAAGGTCGAATTTCCTTCGGAGTCATGTGATAGTCACCTGGTAGTCACGTGGACCCACGATGGAAAAATTGAAAAGGCGACGGACAAAATTGAAAAGGCGACGGACAAAATTGAAAAGGCGACGGACAAAATTGAAAAGGCGACGGACAAAATTGAAAAGGCGACGGAAAGGAGTGGCACATATGGAACACTATAAGTAACCGACTTCAGTAAAGCCTTTGACTTAATTGACCACAACATAGTCATTAATAAATTACTTCAACTAGGTGTGAGACCATCAGTGATGCCCTGGGTTTGTAGTTTCCTGGATAAAAGATCCCAGTGTGTTCGCTATAAAAACATACTGAGGCCCCCCTCTCAGAATCCAAAGTAATACAGGGAGGTGTTCCTCAAGGAACTAAATTGGGGCCACTTTGTTTCCTGGCACAAATTAATGATGCACTCCAAGAGTCCCAACAGGGGATATCCATTTTGAAATATGTAGATGATGTTTAAATAATTGAGAATGGTTTTGCTAATAAGGATGGCAATATGCAATCCACTCTAGATGATTTTGGTGATTGGTCGTTACTCAATAACATGAAACTCAACCCAGACAAAATAATGTAAAGTTATGAGTGTATGTTTTATCATAGAATCCTATGAGACCACCTCCTCTGGAGATATGCTCACAGCAATTGCAAATGGTTGATTGTGTTAAAGTTTTAGGTGTTCAAATAAGCCATGATCTAAAATGGCATGTATCAGAATTGGTTCATAAAGCCATCGGTAAGCAGTATATGTTGAAGATGTTGAAGAATTTCAATCTCTCAACAGCTGACCTTTTGACAATTTATAAAGGGTATGTGCGGTCCCTGTTAGAGTATGCTGTTCCAGTATGGAATGCTGGTTTGACTGCTAAACAAGTTAATGGTTTAGAACGAGTTCAGAAGCGTGCACTTAGAGTTATTCTTGGTGCTACATACTCAACGTATCAAGAAGCCCTTGAGGTAACAAATCTTTTCACCCTTCAACGACGTAGAAAAGACATCTGTATAAATTTTGCCACTCAACTAATAATTCAAAGATTGGATTCCTAATCAGCGAGGTGATCAAGTGCAATATTACTTAAGAGACAGCCATAAAATCTCTAGAGTCAGGTGTAAGACCAACAGATACAAGAACAGTGCAATTCCGTACCTAATTGACCTCTTTAAATGATAGTAGTTCATATTTGTAATGATTCCTATAGGGGCATGATCCAACATTTGCTTGGTTTGATTGATTGCTATTGTTTCATGGTGTGCTTATAATTGTCTATTTAAATAATTTAGTTTTTTTGGATTTCTTTTATTGGTGTATGCTTCTGGTGACTGCTTTGTCTTTATGCTGTTTTTTCCCCTGTATTTTATCTGTATAGTTGGTCTTTTGTGTTTTTTAGAGGCTTGTTAATTTTTGTTTAAGGATTTGCTTTTTATTGTTTAATGGTGATTTGTGTAATATTTTTAAATTTTTATTGTAAAAATTGACGCAATTTAGCCATTGGCTACAAGTGCAATTTTAATAAACTATCAATAATAATAATTTGTCCTCACTACTTTGCTCTGATTGGTTCTTAGCCAACCCATTGTCTATAAATTAATAACATTGATTGGCTATAATCTTCCCGCTTTTTCTGGATACCTTCCCCTAATCCTTTGCTCCTCTTTTTGCTATAAATGGATATGTTTTTGTTTGTACTTGTTAATGCCTCTGAAGAAGGTCCAGTTTGGATCGAAAGCTAAGGCCATCTACCCTACTAATTTTATATAACGAAATAAAAATATATAGAACGAAACAAAAATATATAGAACGTTCCGAAACAGAAATATATTGAACGAAGCGCCGCACTATGGGCGGCCATTGGGGCAAAAAAGGAAACGTTTAAAATTTGAAACAAAACCTAAAGAAAAACTAATTAAACAACAAATTAATTAAAATTTACACAATTAATAACATTATAAAAAACGAAACAAAAACATGAACGGAATAAATAGCATTACTCAAACAAAACCAAAAGTAATAAAGTTGCAAAAAAATAACTTAAAAACAACGGATAAATGTTTAATTTTAAATTCATAAAAAAAGAATCAATAAAAGTTAACAAAATAAATAAAAATCCAGTTACAAAAGGCTAAAGCACAAACACTAAACAGAATAAATACAAATAAAATCATTTCTTCCGCCAAATTAAATAATAAATAAATGAATGAATAACAAATAAGTAACAATAAATAAATGTATAAACCACAAATAACTTGAATAGAAAGGATATTGTAAAATATCTAACACTAACTAACTAAATAAATCCGCAAACAACTTAACAAAAACCAAACAAACAAAACAAACTGTGATGATTTCGTAGAAGGAGGACGTGTTTTGCGAGAGCTCCGCCTGGCACATTACTATGTTTTAAACGTGGCCTAAATTCACAGCAAGTCTTCGTAAAACGTGAAGGTTGGAGGGAGTCTATCCGGAGGTGAACTTTATTTATAAAAGATTGAGCATTTTTGAGAGAAATTTGAGAGAAATTGATTTACCGAAACTGGACCGTTTTGTAAGTTTCTTCTTCTGTGCTATCCTGCTTAACATCTACTACACCATGCCTCCGAGGAAACAGCCCACCCCCGAGCCACTTGCAATTGACCCCTCAGTCTTAACTACGGCCTTGGTTGAAGCTTTCAAATCCAAAAGTCTCATCGACGCTCTCGTTCCAGCCCTAGCAGAGGCCATTACAGACGCTGTTAGCAATAACATATATAAAAAGCTGTGGAACAGGAATTCGTCAAAAGAGACGAACAAATCAGTCAACTCGACTCAAAGATACGCCATCTTGAGAGCCGCTTGGACGACATTGAACAATACTCCAGGAGAAACTCGTTACTTGTTTATGGCATTCCTGAGGATGTTCAAGAGAGCACGGACAATAAAATCATAGAAGCCGCCAAACAACACCTCAACGTGAACATTCCAGTCTCTACCATCGACCGCACCCATCAAGAGAGCACGGACAATAAAATCATAGAAGCCGCCAAACAACACCTCAACGTGAACATTCCAGTCTCTACCATCGACCGCACCCATCGTCTTGGTCCCAAGACAGACCGGTACGGAGAACCACGTGCTCGCCCAATCATTGTAAAGTTCACCAGTTATAACATCAGAGCAGCCTTCTATCGTGCTAGAGCAGGCTTCAAGGGAAATAACATCTATGTCCATGAAAGCTTGACTCCAGAGAGACAGCGATGGTTGAAGCAAGCACGAAGTCATCCATCATCTGTAAAAGCCTGGACACAGGACGGCAAAATTGAAATAAAGCTGAAAAACAACAGGAAAGTCATCATAAACAGTGAGAATGACTTAAATAAACTGACTTAAGCCTGATGCTGCTAGCCCCACGAGTCAGAGTCAAAGTTTCTGCTCTATTCTCTAAGAAACTGTTTTTCTTATATATTTTACTTAACAATATTGTAGTCAATTTTGTAACGTTCGGAGCTTTTGAGTAAAAGCCTGACTGATGTTAATTTTGTCATTAATCTTGTTCTACTGTTACAATTCCTGTCTCAATTTACCAAGAATTTAACATTCTTAAACAAAGTTATATTTCCAAATTTTGTTACATTTTGTGATTTTGAATGAGCCTGCCTCACGTTAATCCCACAAATTTTATCTTTTTGAGATTCTTGGCCAGTCTATTACGAATTCGTATTTATTGGACGGATCAGACTGATGCAAACATGTTATTCGCTCATTTTTCAAACTGCTCTTTGGAACAACACTTTAAGAATTCATCTGCGGACGCTCTTTTGAACCCGTTAACATTTTGGGTTTTTCACCTCATTAAGCAGTCTTCTTTTGCTACTTAATCATCTGTCCATTTGGTTTATTGTTTCTGTTTGTGTTGTTGCCGTTTTATGTAACACTTAAAAAAAATTATCTTCCTATAACTGTTATCCTTTTTTCTTTTTTCTTTTTTATGTCTAGTCTAGTATTTTGTAGCTTTGTCTATGATCCGTGCGACGATGAACTGACTCCTAGTCGAGATGAGTGTAAAATCAAGTTGACAAACCTTCTACACGTCATGCTGATTATGGTAAGAGGGAGCCTGGAGACTCAAACCTCGTTTTTTAATCAACTATTGGCGAAAGTATAGACCTGGGTTTTGCTCTTCCTTTTAATCACTTGGAGAACGACGATGATTTTGCCATGGCCCTTTTAGAATGTAATCTTAATTCAAAAATTGACCTACGTTATTTAAACTCGCTTTCCTTTAACCCTCTTTTATTTGACAATTTTGACAAAAGAGATACTCTTTCAGAGGATAACACAGATATTCCCACTGCCAAATATTTTCTTGAAGATAATTTTAACAACATTTTCTTTGAATATGCTGAACATTTTTCTATTTTTCATCATAATATCCGTAGTCTAACTAAGAACGTTGACGGCATCACTCAATATCTAAATCAATTGCATCATAGTTTTTCAGTTTTATGTTTTACAGAAACTTGGCTTACTGAAAATATTACACCTCCTACGATCAGTGGTTACTCTTTTCTGGGGAAAAACAGAAATGTTGGCAAGGGTGGTGGGGTTTGTGTTTATGTGAAGAACTCTCTTTCCTTTAAAATTCGTTTAGATTTTCCTGACCATCCAGATATTTCTGAGTCGCTTTTTATTGAAATTAATAGTCCAGTTGCTAAAAACGTTATTATCGGAGTTATTTATAGGCCACCGGATACCAATTTAAATGATTTTAACAATCACCTTGAGAGCATTTTAAATCATCTCACAGGTGAGCAAAAACCTTGTTATCTTACTGGTGATTTTAATATCAATCTGCTTCGTAATCACAATCATTCTCCTACAAATAATTTCATTACTTCTCTTTTGGCTCATTCTTTTGTTCCAGTCATCGATAAACCCACAAGGGTTACTAAAAATTCCGCTTCCCTAATCGACAATATTTTTACAAACACTAATACTCAGCATGCTATGTCGGGTATCTTTGTCACAGATGTGAGTGATCATTTTCCCATTTTTTATATTACTGACCTCAAAGCTAAAAATCATTATAAAACTGACTCTCGTAGAATTTTTGACGATCGAAATATCCTTAATTTCAAATCACAACTCGACCATATAAACTGGCATTCAGTTCTTCGATCGAACTGCCCAAATGAGTCATACTCAGCTTTCTCAGACATTTATAATCGTCTTTATGATAACAATTTCCCTCTCAAACAGGTTAATGCCCGTCCGTCATCTTCTTATAAACCATGGATAACTCCTGCTCTAAAAACATCTATTAAACAAAAAAATAAATTGTATAAAAATTCTATCAAACATCCATCAACACAAACAACAAGAAGATATAAAATATATAAAAATAAACTTACCCACCTAATTAGAATTTCGAAAAAAAGGTACATATCAAAAAAGCTCGACAAGGTTAAAAATAATATCAAAAGCACATGGCAGGTTTTAAATAGTATAATGGGCAGACATGAATCTCATACTTCCCCACCTGCTAAATTTCATGACGATGAGAAAGATTACACGTCTCCTTCTACGATAGCGAACAGATTTAATGATTATTTTATTAATGTTGGCCCTAAACTTGCAGATAAGATTCCATTTTCTCAATTTAATCCAACTGACTACTTAGGAAACCCTGTCAATCAGTCAATTTTTTTAACACCCACTACCCCAGAAGAGATTTTGGGTCTAACAAGTTTAATTAAGGATGGTAAAAGTCCAGGGTTTGATGATATAAATCCTTCCATTGTTAAAAAATCTCTTGGTAATATCATTCATCCTCTGTCTCATACTTTCAACCTTTCCTTAAGTACTGGGGTTGTCCCATCTGCTTTGAAAGTGGCTAAAGTTATCCCTATTTTAAAATCAGGCGACCCCGCAAGATTCTGCAATTATCGCCCAATTTCAGTTTTATCAACTTTTTCTAAATTACTTGAGAAATTGGTTCATATCCGCTTAACTAAGTTCGTTAACGCTCACCACATCCTAACAGACAGTCAATTTGGTTTTCGCCCTAAATACTCCACAGATATGGCCTTGATTGAACTTCATAACAAAATTTCCTCTTCTGTTGATAAGAAAAATCATACTCTTGGTATTTTTTTAGACCTGTCAAAAGCGTTTGATACATTAAATCATGATATTTTACTTTCCAAATTACGTCATTATGGTATAAGGGGTGTGGCCTTGGAATGGTTTCGTAGCTATTTGAAAAATCGTGATCAGTTCGTTCTTTTCTCTCATGTAAAATCAGAGTTAGCCCAGCTCTCTTGTGGTGTTCCCCAAGGAACAATTCTCGGACCTCTTTTATTCATCCTCTATGTTAACGACATTACCGAATCGTCTCATAAAGTTTCTTTTCTTTTATTTGCTGATGACACAAATATTTTCTATAATCATGAAAACTTGCAAGAACTTTTTGAAATTGTGAACACCGAAATGATTAAATTAACAGATTAACAAGCTAAATTAACAAATTAACAGTGTAACAAGCTCTCTCTAAACTTAAACAAAACTAACTATATTATTTTTGGCGCAAAAATACATAACGAAAACAATCACGTTTATATTAATGACATATCCTTGAAGCAAGTTTGTTCAACTAAATTTCTAGGAGTAGTGGTGGATGAAAAACTAAATTGGATTGATCACATCAATTACATTTCCTTAAAAATATCACGTGTTACGGGTGTTCTAAACAGGGTCAAACATTACATATCAAGAAACTCACTAAGAACACTTTATTTGACACTAGCTCAGCCTTATACATTTATTGTAACATTGTTTGGGCCTCAGCTCCCTCATCCAGTCTAAATCGCTTAATATACCTTCAGAAACGACTTGTTCGTATTCTTACAAATTCATCTTTCAGAGAACATACCCAACCACTGTTTCATTCTCTTACTTTACTAAAGTTGAATGACATCTATACATACCACGTTGCTCTTTTCATGTTTAAACATACCAAAAACTCCCTCCCTCCGTCCATTTCGGAGAACTTTAAATACCGTAGTCAAATCCATTCCTATAATACTCGTTCAGCCAATAAGATTCACATCCCCAGGCTCCGCACTTCCTTTGCTCAACGTACTGTTTTGTTCATGGGTCCACAAATTTGGAATAACCTCCCTCCAAACATCACTAGCATTGCCTCTCTTCATATCTTTAAGCATTCTGTCAAAAAATTCCTCATTGGCAAATATAAATGATTGTCGTGTCTCCAGGTGTTTAATCCCAGTAATCTTTAAGAATGGAACCCGCCTTTAGTATGTCTCCAGACACCCTCGATCCCAATTATTAAAATGAAGGTTAATTCGTATGCTCTCTCCCCATTCCAGTCCAGACAAAGTTACATTGTTTTTGTTACGTGAATTTGTCCTAAGTCCTGTGTTTTCTTTTGTGTGCTTAAATGTAAATTGTTTGTAACTTTACCCTGTATTTGCCAATGGTTGAGTGGGGGTCGTCGGCCCAGTGTTCTTCATGTTCATCCCATGTATCTTTTTCACTGTTTTTCTTTTCGCTTTCTTCGAAAAGCAATCAACAAATAAATAAATAATTCAAAATTCCACTTATAAATAATTCAAAATTCCACTTATAAATAATTCAAAATTCCACTTATTTCTAGTCCGTTTGCATGAATACACCCACTTTCCCATTGGCACTTACATAGGGTCATCGATACAAGCCCTATGGGTTTCTAGATGGCCCTCCGCTCAATATGTATTATTTTCTTCAAAGCCGTTGATTTATGACTTATTGTTTACTTGAGTGGAAATTAATAAACAAACAAACTCGATGATACTGCGCGCGCCATACATTATACGCTAAAGAAATAAACGAACAACGCAGAAATGAATGAACAACTCGGAAATTAACGAACAACTCAGAAATAAACCATGCGGCGGAACTTACCGAGACAATCCGAATACCCGAAAAACGCGCTCTCTGCCTGCTGACTGCCCCCCCCCCCCCCAAGTACATGCTGCATGGAGGAACTTCCTCCATATTATATGCCTGTGTACTAGCTGTACATGAATGTACATGTGTGTGCAGGTTCATATAAACTTTACACGCATTGACACACTGTGTGCTTCGCGCGGTGGTCGCCGGCTGCTTGTTCGTTGCTCGTTGCTGCACTACTAATGGAAGTCAATGTAAAAAATTATCATTGTTATTTTGCTTTGCAATGTGGCTAGAATGAAAGAACACATTGATTGCAATTGTTTGGTGGTAGTTTGAAAAAAATCAGTCAAATGGTTCCAGAGTTGTGCGAATTTTTAGTCAAGTTCAAAGTCCAAAGGGCGTTGCCCCGGCAACAACGTAAACAATAAACAAAACAATTAACTATGTTTATACAGTCCTAATTAACGAACAAACCTTCCAAGTCATACAGAACTTTATATATTTGTTCCCTGCAAAAAAGTTTATGAGAATGAAAGACTGCAAACAGTTTGATTGCATAGATTTTGAATTACAGAGCTCTAATTATGGTTTAAAGTCCCATGGGAATTAAAAACCTAAATACTGTCTATAATATTGTGTATTTTGTAAACAAACAACAAATTATGAATAAACAGGCGTTTTAAAACGGGCATATCTCAAATAGCAAACCTCTCACCAACCTCATTTTTTGGACAAGGAATTAAAAAGCAAGGCACCTTTAATGCTATTTAACACAGTAAACTCAATCTACTTCCTATTAATGAATTTAATGTTATTTTAAAAAAAATGCAAATTAGGCCTAATTACTGGGTCTCGCGAGAGATTGAATTAGTGTGTAAGGGGAAAAGCGAATCATACATGTAGCTGTGTATCAGACCATGAGATGAGACTAGTGTGACCACAAAAAACATTTTGATGGTATTAGATATGTGCATCATAATAGAGAGTTTTAGAGACGGGCATGCAAAGAAAAAATTAGGACCGGAATGCACTCAAAGTGTTCAAAAAGCTTTAGGTTGAATATTTAAAAATTCTCCCATGTTGATGGAGAATCAAGTATGGAGACTAAAGCTTTAAAACACGCAAGAGGCGTCAAGTGTATAGTTCTTAAAGTGATTGGGGGGGGGGGGGGGGTTTAGAGAGGGCCACAGGGAAAACAGGTGTTGGTTAAAAGGGGGGAGATAGATTGGAGGGCGTGAGAAACAGCCCATGTAGCGCTGTGTGTATGATGGTGCGGGAAATTCGAAGCTAGATCGGGTGGTAGCCAGCAAACGAAAAAGGGCAGAGAACGGGAGAGGTTGAAAAGGAAAACGCATGTTTTCGGTGTGGTCTCTGTTATTAAATAAATCATCCCATGACTGTTTGGATGTTGTTTTTGGAGCTCCGTTTTTTTCAAACAGTCAAAGCGATGGTTAAAACTGACCCAATCTTTGATGTTTTTATGCATCTTCACGGAAGAAAGGGAGGGTGGGTTTGTTAGAGAAGGGGTAGGGTTGTTGGGGGGGGGGGGATGAGGAAAGGGATGTTAGAACTCGCTAAAAAGAACTTTTTCCGGTGATAATAATGTTGAGCCTCTTTTGTTTGTTCCTTTAATGAAACATATTTTCTGTGCATTTTATAAGCTGCAGCACTTCATCAGTCACCATTTTTAGCTTTTACATCCTTTCTAGTAATGTTTTGCAACGAAGTGTGATCCCCGTATAAATTAGGTAGGCAAAGAGACTAAGAGAGATTAGTTTTTTTGTTTGTTTATAACTTACGTAATCTCAACTTTGATTCGAGCCATGCTGTTCTTTTAAGTTGTGTATCCGACTGTTGTTCCTGTACAGTAGTTTTTCAAGCAGGATTTGCAAGTACCGTTCATCCAAATCTTTGGGTTATGGGTTGAAACTTGCAATCTAGCCCGAAATGTTTTTCTTTGAAGCTCTTTTTGTGTGGTATAGTCCAACAGAGGTGGTACAAACATCGTCCTAGAGCAATCGTTTCCAACAAGGACAATTTGTTGTCAGACAGAGTATAGACAAACTGTTGACTTTTAGTGGCTTTTTGTTAAAGAAAATCCAATCTCTCGTTTTCCTTTCTTTCGTTTTCATAATAAAGGATAATAAAGGATACATAAGCCATAATGGTGACTGATGAAGTGCAGCTTATATAACGCACTGAAAATATGTTTTGAGCCATTCCATTAAAGGTATAAAAAAAAGTGGCTCAACATATTATCACCGGATAAAAGTTCTTTTCAGTGAGTTCCAACAACCCCTTCCCTTGCAACCCCCCCTTTCCAAACCCACCCTCTTTCCACCCCCCCCCCCCCCCCCCCCCCTTCAAGCCTTCAATCAGCTCTGTTGTAACCATTGCCTGAGTATCTGAATACAGAGACACTTGTCTCCCACCCCAAAACAACACTTAGACAGTCAGGGATGATTTACTATACCAGAGACCACACAGAACAGATGTTTTCCCTTCACTCCCTCTCGCTGCCAATCTTTCTTACTAGCACCGATTCAGTTTCGAATTTCCCGCTCCTTGGTGCATCTCGTTTCAATGTTCTTTGGCAGTCTCCTTTTCACACCCTCCATCCTATCCAAACCCCACCCCCACCAACACCTGTTCCCCTTCTAGTTTTGCCTCTTCACTTAACCACCCCATTCCCTATAATAAGAACTATCCACATATCGCCTCATACGTTCTTTAAAGCTTTAATTTCCCTACTTGATTCTCCATTAACAAGGGAAGAATTTTATAAATACTATAACTAAAGCTTTTTGAACACTATGAGTGCGTTCCGGTATTAATTACTATATCTTTGTTTGTGATTGTCCTCTAAAAACACTCTATATGATGCTTTATACAAAACCATCAAAATGTTTTTTGTGGTCACACTAGTCTGGTCTTATACTATAGTCTGTTTGCACAAGGTTACACGTTTGATTCGCTTTTCCCCTACACATTATGGTGTACATGAACTGTGCATGTACATGTACTACACATCACATCCGCCGTGCACACAATCGCCAGGACGGGAGGGCGGGGGGGGGGGGGGGGCAGTCAGCAGAGAGCGCGTTTTTCGGGTATTCGGATTGTCTCGGTAAGTTCCGCCGCATGGTTTATTTCTGAGTTGTTCGTTTATTTCCGAGTTGTTCATTAATTTCTGCGTTGTTCGTTTATTTCTCTAGCCTATTATGTATGGCGCGCGCAGTATCATCCAGTTTGTTTTGTTTGTTTGGGTATTTTTTTTAGTTGTCTGTGGCAAGTCGTTAGTTAGTGTGTCCTTCCTCCATGGTTAGTGTTAGGTATGTATAATATTCTTTCTACTTAAAGTTATTTTTTGTTCAATAATTGTTTTTATTCTATTTACTTCATTCATTCATTTATTATTTATTTAATTTGGCGGAAGACAATATTTTATTTGTATTTATTCTGTTTTTAAAATGTTTGTTTTTTAGCCTTTTGTTACTGGATTTTTATTTAATTTGTTTCACTTTTTAATAGTGATACTTTTTTATGAATTTTAAATTAACACGTTTGTTCTTTGTTTTTAAATTATTTCTTTCGCAACTTTATTTAATCCATTCATAATTTTGTTTGTTTTCTATAATGTAATTAATTTTGTTAAATTTTATTTATTTGTTGTTTAATTAATTATTCTCTTGGTTTTGTTAATTTTAAACGTTTCCTTTTTTTGCCCCAATGGCCGCCCATAGTAAACGACGATTAAGGGCCAGGCCGCCCTATTTATAGAACCATGGAGCTATATTTTATGCCAAAATAATATAGCACGAAAATTTAAATAATAGCACGAAGCGCCGCCCGCGACGATTAAGGGCCAGTATATGCTAGACTTGAAATCAAGTCGTTAGATAATAGAGTGTACATAGATAGTTGTCGTTAGATAGTTGTGTACACTCACTGCTGATAAACGTCGAATTATCGATCGCTGTAATTTTCAATGATCTTGGATCATCACACAGCCACAGAGAATTTTCCCAATTTGGGGAACAAACTGCAAATTAAGTGATTATATTCAGGCTGGTTTAACACGATTCAGTTCCAAGTGGAGCTGAAAAAAAAAAAATTATACGGAAGCGTATTCAGGACATTGCAACAAAAATTCATGGTTTACTATTTCGCCCGGGCGATTTACTATTTCGCCCGGGCGATTTACTATTTCGCCCGGGCGATTTAGTTTTGTAATGCCACTCGCCGTGTATAGTCAACTACAAAACACTATTTCAGAACGGCTTTATAACGCACGTGGCGTTCTAACGCTCTAAATGATTTACGGCGTTATAACACCCTGATTTACGGAGTTTTACTTGCCATGAAATGTTCATTCCAATTTCTACAAAATGATGACACAAGATTTTTCACGAATTTGCCGTTAGAGGGCATTTTGGTAGTTTTATGCCCTTTTGGTGATCAAGAAAGTTTTGTTTCCATTATTTCCTTATTTCTTTTCCAAATGCTATAAAATTATTTCCTTAGGAGGCCTATTTTTTGTTCAGATGCTATGAACATTTCACATAAATTCAAAATTTACAAAAGCAACAGCTGTACAGCTTTTGAGATGTTCCCCTTTCTTCATGTCAAAAGTTGAGAAAAATCATCTCCATAAAACATAAGATTTGTTGTATTCTTCCATTGAGCTGTGTACAAATGTGCCTGCAGGAAGTCCAGGCTCTGTGGCTCTTTTGTACAAATGTGCCTGCAGGAAGTCCAGGCTCTGTGGCTCTTTTGTAAACATGTGATGTCACAGGTCACATCGTCTATACGTCAAAAGGTTTAGTGGTATACTTGGTGGATCGAATGCAGCTTTAAAGAGTTACGGGGAAAATATGGTAGGGGCACATTGTGCGTCCCGGTCCTGAAATTTTGTGAACCAACCAGTGTGCTATTTCTCATCTCCCAAACTCGTCCCCGCCCCAGCAAAAAGCCACATGTGCACCACATCCTACCTGCATCCCTTTCTCCAGATCCAGCCCCCATCAACACTCCTTCGCAGTTATGGTGTAAACCAGCGGGGGAGGGGGGGCAGTAGGGGGGGGGTCGTCAGAACCCTTGCCCTGCCCCCTCTTGCCCCGCCCCCAAATAAAATGAGATCGACAAAATGCACAAAGTGATTGGTTCGATACATTACAAATTAAAGACCCCCCCCCCCCCTTCCACGCTACATCAGACATGAGAAACCCGTTGTCCTTTTAACTTGTTAGGCGAATTAGGTGTCTTGATCAATTATTACTACACATTTTCACAGACAGGGCAGCATGGCATAATGATGAAGAACATTGACCATAAATATTTGCAACTAAAAAACTTAAAACTGAATCCTGAAAACATAGCAGACGATGTGAGTTGTGATAGACACGGAAACTGCACAGTCGGGTTTGCGTCATATTATTATCAGCAAAGTTTTTTATCAGGATTTTCAGTATTCACTTTCTGTTTAGTTGTAGGCCTAAATATATTTAAACAGTTACTTGACTGAACAAAAATTGTTAACGGGAATGCTATTTAAACAAGTTTTATAATGTTTTTGTTTAACATTTAAATGTAATTTTGATACTTTGACACTTCTGAATTGTTCGTAATTATTGATTACAAAATTAGGCCCACACCTCAACGTTTTGAAAAACTAGCTACACTTCTGCCGCTGACGGCGTGCGTCAAAATTAATTTCCATATTGATTGAAAGCATTTTAAATGAATTTCAGCATGGATCAATTGTTGCCGTTTTCATTCAAACTGGTCTTTAATAATTATGTTCTACATCATTATATCATGTTTTCCTGTCAGGGACATTGTGTCGATCGTTGAGGATGACTCTTATTCTTAATTCGCATAAAAAGTGTTTAAAAAAAGGACACAGGTTTTCTCATTCGTTGTCAGCGTTCCAGTAGGGCGGCGCGGCGTATCACTTGCATGTATTGGATAAAAAGATTGATCGATAATGCCGTAAATTTGGGCGTTATAACGCCGTACATACTGTGTTTTATTCTTCAGTCACGGTATAAATGCGAACAAACACATAACGTATTTTATAATAACGACAGTAAATCGCCCGGGCGAAATAGTAAATCGCCCGGGCAAAATAGTTAACCGTGAATAATAATACCGTGACGCTTCCGTGAAGCTGCCCTTATTTTTGTGATAAACAGCTCCACTCGGAATCGTGTTAAACCAGCCTGAATATAATCACTCAATTTGCAGTTAAGTTGTTCCCCCAAATTGGGAAAATTCTCTGTGGCTGTGTGCTGATCCAAGATCATTGAAAATTTTGAGTTAAAGGGACACACTGGTTAACTGTTTGCGTAATTTAGTCAAGTAGTATCGAAGCCAATAAGTCGCCCCCTAGCAAAGTCGCCCCTCACATACAAACTCGTCCCCTCTCAAAGTAGCCCCTCACGTCAAGGGAATTTAACAAAATTGGTGTGATTGGAATTTAGAAGAACGAGATCTATCTTGAGGGAACAAAAGCTAGCTATCTTCGAACCAAAGAAGAATTTTGGGGAACAAAATCTCATTGCGAGGGAACGATCGAAAGCGTATAATTTAGGGAACGAAAGCATATTTCGGATGAACGAAAGTATATTTCGGGCAAACAATTCAAAGTCGTATTTTGAGGAAACGAAAGCTTGTTTTTAGGTGGAAATAACGCGTATTTTTATAGGGAACGAAATCATATTTCGAGCGAACTAAAGTATATTTTGTGCGAACAAAAACACATTTCGAGGAAATGACTGCGTATCTTCAGGGAACGAAAGCATATTTCTGGGGAACAAAATCGTATTTCGGGGGAAAGAAACCGTGTTCGACGGAACAAAAACATATTTTCTCGGAAAAATCTATTTCATTACCTATAAAAAAACACACTTTGTTCACAAAATAAAAAATAATATTTTTTGTGACAAAATTATATTTTGATTGAATTAAATAATATTTTGAAGAAACGAAATGATTTTGTTGGAATTTTGTGAGTCGAGAGATGGAAAAAGAAATTTCGAGTGAGGTATTTTTTCCACCTTTTAATTTTTAATTTCTTTTTCAGGAGCTGTTTTTTTTTTTGGGGGGGGGCCTCGTTTTTTGTAATTTGTCACACAAATTGTTTAACCTAATTGCACCGTCAATATAAAAGTGGTATTCCTTTGTATTGACATAAATCTTATTTAATTACCAAGAAATTCGGTACAAATCGGGGGAAGGAACGTACACAGAGCATTGAAACGTTGCGTTTTTGAAACTGCGGATTCTATCAGCGAGGTTTACCGACTAACAAACCCGCAATGACAACAATGTAGTTGGTGGTCTGGCTCCCTACCCCTCCCATGTTCATGGGCTTCCAGGTACAGCTATCTCTTGCAGGGGCGTCGATCGCTACTGAAAAGTAGGGGGGACGGGGGCGAGCAAGTCTTGAAAAAATACATCTTACATTATTTGCACCCCACACATTAAATTTTTCTGTGTTACACTTGTTCCCTATTTTTTGTTTGACCAGGAGGTGAGTTACAGGGGGTGATATTTAACAAAAGCATCATCCGAAATGGGATTTGGGCCGTGGTTTCTCTTATGTAAAACCGAGATTCTGCCAAATACAAACTTCATATTATTCACAATCCTTTTTAATTGTAACCACATTGCGACAATTTCTTCAGTAAAATTGAGAGAGTTTTTGATGTTTTTGTTTCTTCTTTCGTTTTTTTTATTTTTTTATTATATATTTTGTTTTTAGAAAACAAAATTATAACACTGAACAACCTGCTCCTATTTATTTTAAAGGTGCTGCATACGTTTGGTAATTGGAGCCTGCTGATTGTGTTAATCCTATATAAATGTAGGTACATACAATAAAACTAACCTGTAAAAATTTCACTTCAAAAGGTGGTCGCGTTTTTGAGATATCACCGAAAAACCGGAGTGAATATTTCCACGCAGGAAGAATATTCCCCATAGGAATACACAGTCTGAGAAGCATTTCTGACAGAAACGCTTCTCAGATTCAAATTTTTGGGAATAAAAAGTGATATATTTTTCCATAACCCCCGTACTTCGAAGTTAAAAGTTTCTCAAAATTCATTATACTACCCAAAGCTGCTGTACTTCTTACCAAGTAAGTTTTTATTGCCATTAATTTTCAGAGTCATTACCAAACGTGTACTGTGGATTTTACTACATTTTGTGCGTTAAAATGTAACTTACACTTGACACGTGCGCGCACTCACTGACTTCCTTTGTGGGGGGGGGGGGGGGGGGGGGGGGGGGGGGGGGTCGTGTACCGTACACATGTAGCATACACAAACGACGCATAACTTGAATGCTAACAAGGTATGTAAGCGGGATTTTGGCGTTCATGTCTTAAAGGCCCTGTACACTATTGGTAAGATCGAAAAACACAAATGTTCACAGATTCACACATAACTTACATGATTTAAAGTAAGTAATGGTAGAAAGGGTTCCTTAAAATATTTCTGCCTAAAATGCTATCGTTTCTGAGAAATGAGTAAAACAATAGTTTTTATCGCGCGCGATAATAAACTCGATGTTTGAAAAACAGAAAACACATAAGGTCTCTTTTCACTATTTTCTCGTGACCTCGATGACCATTGAGCTCAAATTTTCACAGGTTTGTTATTTCATGTATGTGGTTGATTACACAAAACATGAACACTGTCTGTGATTATTTTGTCAGCTCTGCCAATCCTGTATAATACCTTTAAACGAAACTTGTCGTCTATTGTCTGTATTATAGAAACGGAAATAGGCCCAAAATACCATTCTGCGCGTGGTCCATCAGAAAAAAAGATGAAAATGAAGAAAAAATTTCACCGTTTGTTCGCTATTCTTTTATCTAAACAAAAATTGTATTGAAAATATTAAATCAAGAAAATGGTGTATTTATTTTTAAATTTTGTTGCATATTTCTAATGAACAGTTAATCAGTGGGGGGGGGGGGGGGGGACATCTGATATGCTGTCCCCCCCCCCCCCAGTCAAAAGTGGGGGGGGGGGGGGGGGGGGGACATGTCCCCCCGTCCCCCACCCAACGACGCCCTTGATCTCTTGGCTCGGGGGTTTCCGTGGCGCTGAGCCCCGCCGGCCAGGCAGCCAGCTACACGATTGCCCCTGTGTGACGCGTAGCAAGCCCAACGCTGTGTACTGTAAAACACGCTTCCGTTACTCGGACTCTCTGAAATAAAATCTTAGGTTTGATTTTTTGTAATTATTTACAATTGTTGTATCCATAATTTGAATACGTATTTTCTTTTGTCAAATACTCATGAATACTTGTTAAAAAACAGAGTTGAATTCGGTACAGTAATTAATTTTTATACGGCTGGAAGTAAAACTAACTCACGAGGGTTATCCGAACCAAAATTGTGGTTCGGATAACCTAAGATAAAATGGACTCGTCTCAATGATCGTCTCTACAGCAACCGTAATGTACACTATTGTATTTGTATTTTTTGTATTTATTGTCCAAACCAACAGCGGACGAGCCGCCAATTACAGGAAAGGGAAAATATAAAATAACTTAATCTTGAAATATAAAATAACTTAAATTTGAAAATAGAAATTAAATATATAAATGTAAAAAAAAAAAAAAATTAACTAGAACAAAGAAACAAATAATTAATTTTTAAACACAAATACATACATACAAAAAAGAAAAAGAAAAAAACTAAAAAACTAAACAAAACAAAAACAAGCAAAAGAACAACAAAATGAAAACAGATACATGTAAATATAAATATAATCTAAATAATAATATATATAATTAACGCCCAGATACATAAAATAATTTATATATAATATAAATAAATAAATAAACGAATCAACAAATAATAATAACAATGACATCATCAGATACTGGTACTAGTAGTACTTGCTAAAGCACGTGAAATCTGATTACGGAATGAGTTGAGTGAAGGTGCCCCAAAAACATCACAAGTTTCATGAAACCCGTTGTAGGTGGATGAAATCCTGGATATAAATCCACGTTTTGTCACCTCAACGCGATCCCATGGAACATGTAGGATGTGTTTGTTGGCTTGCCTTGTACGACGATTAGGAACATGTAAACTAAATGGGTTGAAGTCTAGTGTTGTTATAACGATTATTGAATAATGTATAGATAAATAGACAGTCATTAATAATTCTTCTATGTCTGAGTGGTGGAAGCCTGTACATTTCACATAAATCAAGATAATCCAAATTACAATTATAAGCACTGACATTAGTAAGCGTCCTGTGTACAAATTTGAAAAAACGGTATTGAACCCCTTCTATCCTATGTGTCTGCTGATGAGTGGAGATTGAATTAAAAACAACAGTACAATTCTCTAAGTTGGGTCTAATTATAGTGAACAAAATAAGGTGCGAAGAACTGCGTTCGTACCTGAATAAATGAATACGTACAGTATTCGGCTTTCACAAGTCGTTAATGACGAAGAGTCGGCAGCCAGCAACTTCGCGTGAGAGCAGTGATCTCGCGAGAGCATTCTTTATTATAATATGCTACAGCACCACACGCGACTCGACCCACCGCGACCATCATTAACGACTTGTCAACAAGTCTACACCACACGCGACTCGACACACCGCGACAAACATTAACGACTTGTGAACAAGTCTATAGCCTGCTCAGCTAGTCTCATTCACATGCAGTGTATTTGTACTGCTATTAGTATTACAGATTGTGAAGTAGACTACACGTCAGCCTGCTGCACGCGCAGCCTGGCGACTACTTTGTAAACAGTGCATGTCATCAGCACTAATAAATCGTAGGACGTCCTGTATACAAGGCGACCCTGAAATCGAGGCAAATCTTTTACCTCTCTGCGCGCGATGTCAGTCCCTATTAGATACAATTTTTTCGCCAAGCAAAGAGTCTCCTCTCCTTTGACCAAAACTTTTAAACATGTAAGGCTCCACTGGTTAGTTGCACTTGTAAATGCAAAAAGTTGTGGTATTTTAGGCATTTCTACAAAGGTACAAAAATATATGTCATACTGTCGGGTCCTAATAACAAAATTTGCCCACCGAAAAACTGTTTCATCAAACCATGGAGGAAGGAATTAAAGACTCCATGATCAAACCATGGAGGTCTACCTCCATGATCAAACGTACACTTTTTCAATTCACAATGTGACTGAACATTCTGCTGAGCATTCTGGGGGAAAAAATACAGAGGCCTAAAGAAACCATGTGCCTCATATCATTTTCTAATAGTCTGGAGAATTTTTTTTGTAACACTCATAATTATTATAATATTAAAATTTAAACATCGGCTTGGTGATTCAATTATCACTGTTTATTTATATGCTTTATAATAAATGTTAAGAAACATAAAAAGACACAAAACAAAATAAAAATCAGATTTGAAAGCCAAGAATTGTTTACATTTTTAATTTTTTATTTTTTTTGCAAATTACCATGGTAAATAAAAAAAATGTAAAATAAAAATGAAGACAACTGCTGGCTATAGAGTCATACACAAAGTCTCACAAAACACTGTAGTCACATGCATACTGCAGATGTTTCTTCTACGTATGGCTTCACCAGGACACCATACTTTCTTGTTTGCCTTGAAAACAGGCAAAACTCAAAACAAATGGGGCGCTTCATCGAAGATCGGTGCGTGGTGTGAAAGATTCAATGTCCATCAAGTTTTAATATATGTTTGCATACTTCTTATAAACAAAGGAAGGTAATTAGGGCATCAGTTGATATATGGCATCATTTTTTTTTTTCAATTCAAAGAAAAAGGCATGGTACCTCGAAAACAGGACAGGGGAGGATACTAGTACTACCATGTAGTACTAATAATAATATTGACGTCACCATTAACCAATCAATGTTGTCTTCAGTGCTTAGTAACAGACAACTGTTTATAGCTCAACAAAACGCCGCGAAAAAATATTGGCACAGTTGGCAATGTAAAGTTATGCTAGAATCCGATGAAATTTTGCACAATTTGTGTTTTTCAGGGACACAAATAGAAGTTGCAGTCTGATAAGCTGGATGTGGTTGTTCATTGGTTTATGAAATTTGTTGATGTCATCTCACATATCTTAGGAAAATGCTGCGGAACTGTGGTCAACATCAAAATCATGACACCCCGTCTTCTCGTTTAACTGAAGGAATGAACTGAACTGAACTGCAGTATTTTGCAGCCGCGCACTGCTTTGCACTAACTTACACGACTTACTTCAAGCATGGAGGAAGGAAAGTTACAACCGAACAGTATACAGTAGTACGTACTACCGTGGTACTACTAGTACTACACTAGTACTACAGTGTTCATTTCAAGTTTACGTCAAGTTTACGTTAGATCATGTCTTTGCTTAAATGATGGATAGAACAAGGACTTCAATAATAATGGCCTTTGTCATGGTGTCGTAAAGCAAGCTGCACTGCACTCTACAGAGCTCGAGGCTCGCCGACAAGCAACATTTTCCGTTAAAACTAAGACTGAAGAATGATTGCACTTGTAGTTGCATTGCAGTCGTTTTTACCACAGTCTTCGTGTGGTGACTTGCACTAAATCCGGACATAAAATTAGCTTTCATTGTACCTTTACAAGTGTTTAATAATGTGCTTATACATGTATGTGCTAGCTGACCTGTTGTGCTGCTTAACTAAAAACTGTACTGACTCAGCTAGTGACTGTGCCAGCTTGCTGATGTTTACTTTGTACTGTAACTTTACAATGCATTATTGTCCCCGGACTTCTAATTTTATCTGACATTGACACTGAAGGTACACCGAACTACATTTATGTGTCTATGGAAGCATATTCTCCCTGCTATGAATTACTTGTTGCATGCTTTGATTTACTCGAACACCTGTTATTTTAAGAAAATACATGTACTGTAGCAGGCCTACTTCACTATGGCAAAAGTGCTACCCCCAGCTAGCTATTTGACAGTAAAGAGAGGACCTTCTGCTCCACTTAGTGGAAGTTCATCAGAGGGTGAAAACTCTGACCTGGAAGATATACCACCATCACCGTGCAGTAGTACATCTAGTGGTCCAATTTATGTACGCACAGCTGGATTTAAACACCATGCTCAAGAAATCCAGGCATTGAAGTTACGCACTTGTAGCTCTGTTAAGTTGAAAAAAAAAATTAAGAAGAATGCTGTCATGACTGTTCCTAAAGACTCCTTGTTTTGTCCAGATGTCAAAAATTCGGGAAGAGACAAAAACAATAATAACAACAATAGCAATAAACTGTCTTCAGTTCCACAGAGCAGGGCCAAACAAAAGACAAAAAAGGGTAAGCATGACGTGTGGTGATTTGTGTAGAGCATGACATGTCCTGAATCCTAATCTCTGATCCCCTTTAAATCATTTCAAGGATTTACAATAAGCCCATAGAGCCACAGAAAGCACGCTGGTTGTCTTAAATAAGGGATTACAAAGCAATTCCAAAATTAACATGAATAAACAAATGTGTTGCAAAGAAAACTTTTCCCTGTGTATGCAATTTAAACTATCCCATAAGGTCCAAAAGATAATGTTTAAAATTCGCATAAAATAATTAAATGTATATACAGGCTTTTTGAGTATTAATTTATTTTTAATTTAATAATAACAACATAAAGTTCAAAAGCAACTTTTCCCCTCTATCCACTAAAAACATCTTTCCAAGTTATACATGTACTTCAGTTAGGGACTCGATTGTGAATTGGAACATGGGAAATATTTCAGGTACCACCAGTGTAGTATAAAAACTAACAGTAACACAGTGGATTATTTTTGGCAGGTTTTGAGCAATGTAGGCCTAAATAACCTCAGTTCATTAAAAAATTACTTTTGCACAGAAATAAGGGCCTACATGTACATGATTTTTATTATATTCAAAAATAAGCTTTGCATTTGGCATAATACTCATTTAATTAACACTCAGAATTGTTGAAGTTTAGATAAATACATGTAGTGTTTCTCTATGAAATGTATTAAACTACTGAAACCTGCCATTAGGACTTGAAATAATCACTGAACCACTAGCCAGAGTTCTTTAATTTTTTCCTTGGGCTGTATTAACCCCACATCTAAACATCATTTGACTAGTCAGATAAATTTTGACAACCTTGTGATGCTGTGATCGTTAGACTGAAATATTACTAGGTTTGTCAATATTTATCGGGGCAAGACATGGTGTTAAAAGTCTTTCCATGGGTTGTAGATTGCTTATTTTTGACGAGCCTACCCTGTCTCAAGTACTAATCAAAGATTATGGCCTAACACATTCTTGACTATATTGCATGCTGGGCTAGTAAACAAATCCACTTGCTTAACTGTGTCAGTTGATGCATTTGGAGAAAATAAAGGCAAATCTCGCGTTTTTTAATTTAAATTAAGCTTTCTAGTTTCTTTAGTCATGGAATGGTGATACAAAACCCATTCTCCATTGCCATGATGTTGATCTGTTGTGATACCAAGTGTGTACACTACACTGTACTGTACATTAGCACAGGTTGGACTCCTCCGAGCTCCGTTGCATGCAACGGATACTGAAGTCCTACAAGGGCAACATGTACATGTACATATGTGTACATGTACATCCCCTGTGTAATGAAGCAGAAACACAATTGTGATGCTATAGCAACTGTTGCTATGCAACCTTCTTTCATGTATAAAATAGGTTTCTTGTGATGATGGTGAAGGTTATTAAGAATATGAATAGCAGGCATTGCTGAAATACTTGTTTTAATGAGACAAAAACAACAATTGGCGTTGTATTTCATTGGTTAGTTTTTTAATTTTTGTAAACTCTTGTTTTACAATGTATGTGAATATTTAGGAGGTCTTCACTGATAGGTAATTTTTTTCTGCCATGTATAAAGTCTTAAAAATATCATGGTTGCTTAGTTACAGTCATGGTTGAAACTGAAATTGTTATTTCTTTTAAGTGACTGATGACTGATTGTAGCCGTGTGCATGTGACACAATGTGATTTTGCATAGTTTTTAGACTTCAGGAAGTGGCCGAATGGATCACGCCACCGCCACACAGAGCAAGGTTGTAGCCACGAAGTGACACAATTTCCTAAAAAATACATTCACCTCATGAAAACCATGTAGGCCCTATGTGGATTTTGTTCATTTTCACAAAGGGAATTCACATGCATTATAAACAGGGATGCCAGTGACTCTTTCCTTCAGGGCCTGAAAAAAATTCGCTGCGAAGGAAGGGGGGTCACCGCCCCCCCCCCCCCGCTCAGACCAAAAAACAATAAAAAACAGCGTTTTTTTAAATAAAACATAAAGAAAAAGAAAATTCTGACCCCCCCCTGCAAAAATGTCTGGATCCGCCCTGTCGAATGTCACACTGATTTCATGGTTTATCTCATAATGGTTAAAAGAAAAAGAAAAAACAGTCTTATAACTTCCTCATGTAGTCTGATCTTCCTCATGTAGTCTGATAAAAAATAACCCCCACTGTCTTTCGACTCCAGCCACCGCCAATTAAAACTATTCTTTACCCCTCGATCAATTTGTTTCAAATTAGCTTCTCTTTCAACATCCATAATGACTCAATGGTAACGCCAAAAACTCAGTCGGTATGTCTCAATGGTAATGCCAAAAACTCAGTCGGTATGTCTCAATGGTAATGCCAATCGTCCGCGAAACAAAATTCTCAGAGCGATTTCATGTACGGTCCAAAGATCGTGTATGGATGTACACACAAAATACATCGACCATACGGCACCACGCACACATTCGACAGAAAAGTCTAGTCTTCGCTCAATACTTCCGGCATTTACAATACATGTACGAACGCTTGAGGGCGCTTTCAAAACATATTATCATTAAACACGAGTCGCTCCAAACGTGCGCCGGAAATCTGTTTTCAATAAAATATATTTTCTCCGGCCAGATGAAACACGGAGCGCCGGAAAAATTTGGGGAAAATTTGAAAATTCCGGCAATAGCCGGAAAACTGGCATCCCTGATATAAGTGCATTTTCACAGATTATAATCACAAATTGAAATTTGGACATCCAATGCAATGAGGCGAAGCTGAGGGAAATTGAAAAGTTAGATTTCACCTAGATTATTTATTGTGCGTCAAGACATAAACAAATCGCATCCAATATTTGTTCAATACTAAATATACAGATCCTTGTCATTTGAATTTTTTCTTTACAATAAACACAGAATAGACACACAGAAAATACCTCCAAGAGAACCCAAACCTTGTCCCAAATGAAACGGCCTTGCTTTGTTGGATTGAACGGGCAGGAACGATTATTATGTAAGCGCCCGAGGAGCGTCCTATAGTTATTTGTATGCCTATAGTTCATTAAATTATGAGAGAGGCAGTACATACATACTGTACATTTCAAAATAACATAGGATGACACGTGATGCATGTTCCACCAGTCCATGACAAGGATCTGTGTGTGGGGTTTAAGTTTATAGGCCTAATAGAAATTATACAACTTGTCATTGTGTAAACAATCTAAAAGTAGCCATGCTGGATAGTAAAAATACGTCATTATTGTAAAGAATTAAGTGTAGACATGGAGGATACATGTACATGTACCTCCATGGTCTAGCTAGACAAGCACTTGTTAAGTGTTAGCTCCATCTATCGGTCAGTTTGGTCCCATCATGTCACAGTGCAAATTGTTAAGTGTTAGCTCCCTGATCTATCGGTCAGTTTGGTCCCATCATGTCACAGTGCAAATTGTTAAGTGTTAGCTCCATCTATCGGTCAGTTTGGTCCCATCATGTCACAGTGCAAATTGTTAAGTGTTAGCTCCATCTATCGGTCAGTTTGGTCCCATCATGTCACAGTGCAAATTGTTAAGTGTTAGCTCCCTGATCTATCGGTCAGTTTGGTCCCATCATGTCACAGTGCAAATTGTTAAGTGTTAGCTCCATCTATCGGTCAGTTTGGTCCCATCATGTCACAGTGCAAATTGTTAAGTGTTAGCTCCCTGATCTATCGGTCAGTTCGGTCCCATCATGTCACAGTGCAAATTGTTAAGTGTTAGCTCCCTGATCTATCGGTCAGTTTGGTCCCATCATGTCACAGTGCAAATTGTTTTGAGTTGAGTTGTACATCTACATTTATTTTCCTAAACCGTTAAACAAAATTTGTGACGTTTCCAAAACCGTTAAAGCTTTTCCACCAATTCCAATCCAAATTGAGAATCGGAACTAAAAAAAAGAAGACCTGTAAAAGGAGCAGCCTATATCAGCACACTTTCCAGGGTTAAAAATGGTACACTACATGTAGGCCTACCCAGTCTTGACATCACAAAACCACAAACCACAGTTGTCCCTTTTGTGCTGGATAGTCTTTTCTCTGCAACAAAGCAAAATGTAACAAATTATAGGGGATTACATTGTGTACATGTATGTACATGTAAGACACAGCCAACAAAAGCTTGGATGTATACTGTTTAGGGCTAATTAAATATTTTAAAGAAAAGGAAGGTCTCATGTCTTTTTTTACTGTTGGCTTAGTTTAAAAGTTAAGGTAATTTCGAAGCAGATTTCATGGTTAAATGACCGAACCTGAGTCATCTTACATGATAAAAGGCACACTAAAAATGAAAAGTGGAATTTCTTCACAACACCGTAAGGAACCAACATGAATGTATGCACAAAGTTTCTGTGAAAAATTGATTGTTTTGTCATTTTGGAGGGAGAAATCAAATTCACTTTTAACAATCAAGGGTGACTTGGCAGAACGACCAGCTGATCTTCTCATGTGAATCACAATATTGTTAAAAACTTGCCCTTGGTGTTGGGTCATGTTTGTTGACATTCACAGATAATTTTACCAAAAGTGTACCCTTCCTCAATGCTTCACAGCATATTCATAGTGACTGTTATGTTCTGACAACCCTACATGTCATTGTACATGTACATGTACATGTACATGTATACCGCTCGTGATCTATAAGCTAGGGTTAGGGTTATAGGGTTACAGGGTTATAGGGTTAGGGTAAGGAAAATACATTTAATGTGTTGTCTGAACATATAGGGGTGTGGGAACGTATGTGGTGTAACCTTTGAGATCTCTATTCAGATTCATAGTACATGTTTCAACTAATTGTTAACTTTGCTTTGCATTCTGTCATGTTTACCAACTGTGTTTAACTGTTTATGGAAACAATTGTAAAGCTAACTATACCCATGATCTTTCCAAATATATAATTTCTTAAAAAATAAATGCACAGCTATGAAAGTTATTTTGAAATTTGCATCAGAGATAAAGATAACTATTTGGTTTTACCCTCCACCGATGTGTATTAAGCACTGTATACTCAGTACTTTACAGAGTCCTATGGAAAAAAAAATCACACGCATATTACTCAGGTGGGATTCGAACCCACGACCTTTGTCATTCTAGAGCAGATGTCTTACCAACTAGACCACCGAGATTGCCTGGGACTAGATGCAATCTCGGTGGTCTGGTTGGTAAGACATCTGCTCTAGAATGACAAAGGTCGTGAGTTCGAATCCCACCTGAGTAATATGCGTGTGATTTTTTTTTTTCACAGGACTCGGAAAAGTACCAAGTATACAGTGCTTTACACACATCGGTGTACGGGTAAAACCAAATATAATATTCTTTGTACTGTTTTCAAACATCGGCATTTATCATCAGTTTTAAAGATCGATTATTTTACTAATTTCCTAAAAACCCATACATTAGCATATTTTTATGCAACGGGCAATGCGCAAAATGCAAGTAATGTGCAAATGTTTTTAAGGACGTTAATTAATGTGAGGATCCCGACAATTAATATGTTTAAAATTAACTTACCAATATTGGCATTGGCGGATTGCTTTGTGATAAGCCTACTGGAAATAAAAGCATACATTTTGTCGAGTCTTTGGGTCTTACCATTGAAAACAACTGTTTTAAATTTAAACCTAAATGTTTGGATCAAATCGGTAAAAAAAAAATCGGACAAGCATCTGTAGACCAATACATGAACTGACGTTATGAGAAAATCTCGGAATAAATATTGAAAATTGTAAATTACAGAAAACAGCTATGGTGTTGATACCGTCCTCCTCTGCTTCTACATGTACATGTAGTAGTTCGTTGTTGTTCTCTCCAGTCTCTGTTGTACTCTAACAGCAATAGATTCATGACTATTATATTTGGTTTTACACGTACACCGATGTGTGTAAAGCACTAAATACTCAGTACTTTTCCGAGTCCTATGGAAAAAAACCCACCTAGGCATATTACTCAGGTTGGATTCAAACGGAAACCCACTACCTTCATTCTTGAGCAGTACATGTACGTACGTTATACGGCGGACTGCCCTGTAGAGAGGTATTAGTTTGAATGTTTGAATCATAGCAGCAGGCACCGCAACAATTATGGCAAATGTCTTGGGTTCAAATCCCACCTGAGGAATATACTTGCGTTTGTTTTCACAGGACTTTAGGAAAGTACTGAGTACACAGTGCTTTACACACAACGATGTACATGTACATACATGTACATGTATGGGTAAAATAAAATGAAATACATGTACACAATGTAGAAGTTAATATGTTGATCATTTTGTCAGTTTGTTGCATGGTGTTGCTGGGGTTTTGTTGCATGGTGTTGTTGGTTTTTTTTGGGGGGGGGGTTGTGTTTTTTTTAATTTAATTATTTATTTATTTATTAAATTATTTTTTATTTTTTATTGTTTTTTTTGTATTTATTTTTATTTAATTATTTATCTATTTATTTATTTTGTATTTATTTATTCATTAAAACAAAACAAAATTGGGGTGTTTGTTTTGTTGTGATTATTTTAAGGTGTGGTGGATATGAAATTTTTGTATTTTAATTGTATCCAGCCACTGCCATTGTAACATTGATTCCTATCAACAATTTGTTTTGATCCTTGTGTGATTACGCTCTTATTTCCTGACCATATTTGATTGCAATTGTTTTTATTCAGATCCATTGCCTATGAAATTACGAGCTTTACCACAGTCCTTTTGGCAACAACCAAATACAGTCAACACAGCACCACCTGGAGCAATGTATACTGTGTTACCACCCGTCTCTAAAACAGAGCAACCATTTATTGCTGAAATTACAGGTTAGTTGGGGGGGGGGGAGTTTATTCCCTAATTTTACACATAATTATGTTGAAATGAGAAGACATGTAAATCACTGTAACTGGCTCACAAGGACATATACATGTACATGTAGGCATAATAATGAATTCTTTGTGATGGTGAACGCTATTAAGAAAATAAATAGCAGGCATTGCTAAAATAAATGTTAATGATATGAAAACAATCATAATTGAACTAGTTAAAAAAAATTGTTTGTGTATGGTGTTTTTTGGGTGTTTTTTAAGAGAATGTGGATTTTAAGAGTTTAGAAAATCATCATGCATGGTGATCACTGCATTGGCATAGAATGCTTCAGACTTTGGCTATGAAAGCTGCTCTAAATAATATTGAACATTCTTCAAATTAAATGTACATTGTAAAAGCAAGGAACCGTAGAAATGAAGTATGATCTGTAATGATTTTCAATTAGTAAACATAAGCCAATAATATGCAAAGTAGCAGGGCAGGAACATTGTTATTAGGAATAGTAGAGTGAAATCCACATGACCTCAATAACAGAAGGTCATGCACGACAGTTTGAATTGACAAGATGCGATATTTTCATTGCTCATAATTAAATTTTGACCAGGATCAGCAGACTGTGCTTTTGTTAACACTAGGATTATAATGCAAGCCAGTAGCTACATAGGCCATGTTCTTTATGTCAGAATCAATTGGACTTAGTTGCTTCAAGTCTGTGTCACAATAAAAAGTTTCAATTAATACAGTAACAAATGACACAATGTGCAACAATCTTGTTTGTAACACATACAATATGTCATTTGTCATTCTAAATTAAATGAATGCAATAGTGAGATCACTATAGTGACTTCCCCCAAAAGTGTTAACATTGATCAATGTACAATGCTTTATCACCTGTGAAGGGAAAAACTTTCAATCAACAACATTTTCATATTGATCAAGTTATTCTTGTCAAGCCTGCTGTAATGAAATTATAGCACTCATGTTAAAATAACAAAATCATCTTTCTAAAAAAATATTAATGATTATTTTTAACAATGTTATTCTACATGTATGACAATTTTAATTTGATCCACCAGATATGCGGCCAGTTACACCAACGTCAGACCAAGAAGGAAAGCAATCCAAACCAGTGGTGAAATGTGAACGGTTAGAGAGACCTCAAAAAACTCTTTCTCAATGTGATAGGCAAGATAATAGCAGATCAGTTGAGACATTACAAGATACATCCAGAGAGGGAGAAACAGACACTCTTGTAAAGGAACGTATTAAATTCAAGCAGCTTAAACCTGCAGCTAGAAGGATACTAAGAGTATCTGCAACAAGTTCCAACCTTCTTGCTAAGCTATTTGATGGAATAGAAAAAGAAAAGAAAAGCAATGCAAACTCATCAATCAAAAGAGGAAGGTAAGCTGATAAGAAGAGTTCCAAGTTTAAGAATTAAAATAGCAAATGAGAAAATAGAATTAGCTGTTGCAAACTGCTTACCAACCAAAAGGACCTGTGGTATAAATGCAAAAAATAAGTTAGTGGCCTGACGTTTCGACCCTAGCAGAGTCTTTCTCGAAGGCTAAAAAAAAAAGGCCTTCGAGAAAGACTCTGCTAGGGTCGAAACGTCAAGCCACTAACTTATTTTTTGCAATTAAAATAGCAGTCACACAATGGTCTCTAGTGGGTCCAATAGCAGTCACACAATGGTCTCTAGTGGGTCCAATAGCAGTCACACAATGGTCTCTAGTGGGTCCAATAGCAGTCACACAATGGTCTCTAGTGGGTCCAATAGCAGTCACACAATGGTCTCTAGTGGGTCCAAAAGTGTTTTCTTCTCTGTGCTTCCTTTCATTCTCACATTTTCTTGTATTATAACAATCTTGTTTTTTTCTTGTCTGGTTGTAGTTAGGAAAACCATACACATGTCAAAAATATTGACCAAAATAACCAAAGTAGAGGACATGTAATGGCACGCACATAATAAAAAAATGAAGACCTAAAAGCAGCGGACGGTCTCTTATTCTTGATTTGATATGGATTTTCAAAGATTTATATTTTTAATGTTGAAAAACACCTGATGACGTCATCGTGACTTTATTGAAGTGGTTTCATTCCTAATGACTATCTTAATTACTGTGAAGTTTCAAGTTTATATAGGAAGTGTGCTTTTGTATGTGGACAATCGACAACCGAACAAAAACAAGAGGTGTTCGCCCGTTGCCCGAACACCTGACAAAACACTAAGCCCACATAAAGTTCAAAATGTGATACATTTTGGTGCTTAAAATACACAAAAGTTTATGTGTATACTGATTGATGATTTTAAAAATCTTTTGTTCCTTTGCAATGAAGTAATAAAATAAAATGTACACTTTTAATTATTTTTAGTCAGTCAAGCTGTGCACTTATCCACTTACAACACATTTGTTTGAAAATTGATATTGAAGAGTTTTAAAGTACACCTGCTTTCATTCATACCAAAGGCACCATTTACCCTCTTAGTAGCCCAGATCATTGATCCAGGTGGAAACTAAGAGTAAGACAAAGACAACCCTCCAGTCACAACCAGTCCTACTCAAGAAAAAATGTACAAGTGTCGGATAGGTTTGTTACATATTTTGGAAATTGTCTAGAGTATTGATGAATTAAAGTTGTAACTTTTTGATTTTTAACAGACCTAAGAGAGACTGTTCTCAGGCACATCACAAGCATGTGATTGGTGAAGATCCATATATGATAGATGCTGTTGCAGATGGGCTCCTACCACTACTGAGTATTGAATCACATCGACAGAGTGTTGGACCTTCTTCACATCTATCAGTTGTAGCCGTGAAAGATGGGGATAAAACACTAACTTTACCATCATTAAGTATTGAACAGAACTATCCAGCCATGTTGTCAGAGCTTGTCAAAGCATTATGAACATCTTAGCAAGTCATTGTGTATGGAATTCTCACAGGACTTTATTTGTCCTTAGATACATGTACGCTGATAATCAGTGTAGATCTTTGGTTCCAAACTAATGGATACTGTATTTCTCTCCCACTGTTGAAACATCTGCACCAGGGAATTGTCAACTGTCAACATCAATATTCTTAAACTGCTAATTCTGTTACACCTAGATTGAACTTGTTGATCTAACTGCTGTTTGTATTGACCTCTGATAAAATAGAATTAGCTGTGGCAAACTGCTTACCAACCAAAAGGACCTGTGGTATAAATGCAAAAAATAAGTTAGTGGCCTGATGTTTCGACCCTAGCAGAGTTTTTCTCGAAGGCTAAATGACAACACAACACACATACAAGCAGACATGAGTTGCAAGAGTAGTCAAGTGGAAATACATGAATAGAGAGAGTGGAGGTAGAAAAGCAGAAAGCATTCAGAGAAGGCAGGGGGTAAGCAGGGATTATGAAGACAAAGGGGGGGGGGGGTTATGAAGGGAAGGGGATAGCTTGACCACAAGAAGTTGGGAACACCATAGAGCAAGGACCAGAATGGAAGGTTAGAAGAGAGGTAAATAATTAGTTAATACAATGAAGGGCAGACTAATAAAGTGGATAACTGTGTGGGAAAAGGAGAAGGCAAAGACAAAAGGTTATTAGTCATTTCCTTCTTGGATGTTCAAACCATGGGGCTGAGTGGTCTTAATGCGCCTTATCCAAAGTTTTTCCCTACTCAGACGGACAGTCTCTCTGCAGTTACCTAGTGCCTCAATACCCTGTAAATTCATGTCAGAAATGGAGTGGTTAGGAAGGTTGAAGTGGTGTCCTACAGGTGTATCCAGCTTTTGGGTGTTGACTAGCTGTGGATCTGTGGCCATAGAAACGCCTCTTGAGTGTAGTTCTTGTTTCACCTATATTGAACACCACAGACTCTGCAAGATATTAGATAGATTAGATTAGTGGTGGTGCAGGTGACATGACCCCTTGTCTTGTGGGTGGTACCACCGGTATGGCTGGTAAAGGAGTCTGATTCCCTGATGTGTTGTCTACAAACGATGCATTTGGATGTGTTGGAACACCTAAAGGTACCCTGTGGCAAAGGGGGATTAACATCATCATTAATGGGGGGAACTTCTGCCTGGACGATGAGATCCCTGAGACTATACACAGGTGGGCGTCGGTAGGCAACTATGGGTTCTTCCTGTACAGCACGTTGAAGCCGATCTGATGTGTGAAGAATATGATGGTTAGAACTGGTTATTTTACGAATGGGAGGAAGTGAGGGGTGAAAAGTAATGTCAACAAAAGGAACTTTCCCTTTGGAACTCCGTTGTTGCTTGGGTCCTTTGGAGAGTACAGACTCCCTAGAACGAGCCTTGACTTTCTGGATCGCTCGATGGACTGCTAGGGAGCTATGACCCCTGGAAACAAGGTACGTGTTTCTTAAGTTCCTGTGAGTGGTGGAAAAAATCTGAATCATTAGAACAGATTCGACGGAGTCTGAGGGCCTGACTGTAGGCTATACTGGTTTGCAGTGTCTGGGGTGACAGCTGGTTGAGTGGAGGTATTGATGTTTATCTGTGGGCTTAACAAAGAGATCTGTTGTTAATCCATCATCCGTCTTTATGACCTTGACACCCAGAAAGTGGGTGTCCTTGGTCGAGTATTCATTTGTGAATTTGATGGTCTTGTGGAAGGAATTAATGTGGTTATAATGAATGCTATGAGGCTTTCTTCATCACTAGTCCAGATGAAAAAGATGTAATCGATATAGCGCCACCAGACCCATGGACGGCAAGGGGCTGACGCCAACATGCTGTATTGACCTCTATCACTTTTATCAGGAATGCTACATTAAATGCTTCAAAATGATATTGGCTCCAATTGATACCGTCAGCACCAAGGTAACAGATATTTTTAGATACATCTTGAAATATTTTTTCAAAAGTACTAAATTTTAACTAGGGGAAAACAAGTCTAACTTTATCTGTGGCAAGGCAAACATTTTTATTTGATGTTTGCCTTTACAAGTAACTGTTTAAATTTATTGTCAAATACATGTATTTATCCAATAAATCATGAAGGAAGACATAATTATTTGAAAACAAATGAACAAAATTATACATGGTTGAACCCTAAAAGTATGTCAACATTTGTGTATGTGTTAGGTGCCTCTGTGTTTTATTTACAAGTCTGTTGGAAAGACAGAGGAAAAATGTATGTAGAAGTTACAAATGTGCACACATGTACGCACTATCCAGGATAAACCAGCAATATGTAGAATACTTTCTGTTGCACAAAAAACCCACAACGCCTTTTTTAGTGTACAATATCTTTCACACAAGTATTTTTAAGGCTTCTTATCTTTCCAATAACTGTACAAATCCATTGGATATCAAAATTGCTTAGCATTTCTGCAATACAGCTAATCTCTTTTGACCTGAATTGGTGATTTTTCTCTGCATCAAATTTCTAGTAGTATATAATTTTATTGTTTCAATAGGTTTTTAATAAGTGTGTTATAATTGCCAAAATACTGATTTTGTGCATTAAGTTTGTGCTAAGCCCTTTCCTAAATGCACACATATCCTCACAGACACACCAATAAGCATTATGTGAAATAAGCTAGCTCCCATTGTTCAAATTAAAGAATTCAGCATAGTTTGTACATATTTGACTGAAGTATTATTGGAGTTTGAGAAAACCATAATAAAGGCTTCAAACAGCATTCAGTGCATCTTATTTTGAATGACATTTATTACTGATGAAGATGTACAAATGGCCTAACAAGATAATGTACAACACAATTTTTGACAAACGAGCACACATCAGAAACATCCATGATACAGTGTACGTGTAGGCCTACAATGTATCTCCTGCACTTACAATTTGTAAATGTGTGAGCATCTCTAAGCAAACATTACATACATTGGGCACTGAATGATAATGTAGACAAAATATTAATTTTTTACATTGAGAGCTGGATTAGTTCACAAAAATAATGAACTAAACTTTAAAGAAACAATTTGACATCAAAGTTCTGATACATAAAATGTATTCAGCCATTATAATGTTAATGGGATGAGCTATCAAAGAAGATTGGATTGATACATAGATATTTTTATTATTATTATAATATATGTAGACAAATCCAATGTGGATGTCCTGCACTGGTGTTTTCTGCCCTTACTGAGAGGCAAATTTGCCCAGTATTCAATTTTTTCATTTCCGACCAATGATGTTGACACAACTATACAAAATGCCAGCCTGACCTGATAAAAATCCTGTGTCTAATGCAAAAGTTAGCATAAAAGACCCCCATTTCTGGAAAACACATGTACACAGGCCTCAAACAAATTGAACTAATAAAAAGGATTGGTCTTATCACTGTGGCAATTGACAATCTCAAAGCCCCAGAAATTGTACTTTATGAAACACATCATTGTGGCAAATGGATGGTTTAAAGACCTTACACTCAACATTTAAACAATTGTGGGTAATTGTAAATCCTGTGTTTTGAACTTCCTGCACTGGTACCTGTGTGGGATCAGTCTGAGTCTTTGTATAGGAAGGTGTAATCTCAGGATCATGAACACCAGTGTGGCACAAAGAGTCCCTACTGTTCATAATGCAACTACAGTAGTGGCTAGAACTGTTACATTACAATTGTCTTTAGTTGGTATAACTTTATATTAAAGTGATGTGTGCATTTGTACACATCTTTGTTACATTTGTACATAACAAAGATAGGTGTGTGGCCAACAAAAAGATAGATAATACTATTTTTTATATATATTTGTGGTCAATTGTATAATTCTTATTGTGAATAATATTGAGAAGTACAAGAAGTATATTTATGAGGTTTGTCTATTTTTGTTTAAACTTAAATTTACTTGAATTCAAATGGTTAAAACAAAATATGCCATTGTCTCTGTATAGCATTTTTGGTTGATTGTCTGACAAAATCAGTTTGCCTTTTTTATTATAACATAATATTGGTATTTTACTTTTTACTTTGTGGTTGTTGTGGTTTCAA
This sequence comes from Leptasterias polaris, assembly GCA_037783415.1. Lineage (NCBI taxonomy): Eukaryota > Metazoa > Echinodermata > Asteroidea > Forcipulatida > Asteriidae > Leptasterias > Leptasterias polaris. The sequence continues at coordinate 2,713,350 of JAZGTN010000202.1, forward strand.
ATGGATGACTTTACTGAAACCATAGAAATAGAACCCAGAAAAGGCTGAGTGAGACAAATCATGGAGGTACATGTAGAATTAACCTCCATCATATCCACACAAATCAGTTGTGGGATCAACTGAAAAATATTGAAACAAATGTTACAATATGTACCATATAATTGCAGAGAGTTGTTTTTGACAAGCAATGTCAATACATTATGTGTGCTTTATGACATCAGATGCCTTTAAATTGCCTTATGTGAAACATGCGTGTCACTTGATGTTACTTGATGTTTTGAACAGCAATGGCGGTGGTTCTCATTGAAATCAAAGTACACATTGAGTACACATTGTTTGTACTTATCGATAGATATTGCAGCTGTTAATACTCAAAACATTTATTAGTATAGTTAAACCACCTGCAGGTACATGCTCAAATAGGCATGATCCACTATAATAAATATATACAAGACTGGAAATGGCTCTACTTACATGTTTTCATCATGCTTTTTTTTAAGGGGACAATCTGCAGCTGGCACATTAGTGTACAAACAGTTTGGAAATAACTTCATCATTGAATACAAGATGGTGTACAAATTGATTTCTTTGTCAATGTCTAATTTGTTGTTTCTTATATTAAGTAAGATGTGAAAGGTATAAATAGGAAACTAGATAACGACTGATGACAAATGTGTAGATGAAGACTACTCTCTTCATGGAGAAAGTGGTGGTTCTTGGAAGACTCCAGCTCTAGGTGAGATAACTGACATTTCAAACAGTGTAGTTTCTGTGTCTGGCTGGAGATGTTTTTTTGTCAGTGATGTTGAACAAACTGAAATTGTATGGAACTAGAAGCATTAAAGTCCGTTTATAGATTTTAGATACTGCATGATGAAAGTACTTTGTGTATTTACCCCGTACTTCAATTTCAATGACAATCCAACTTAAAAAATAGACTGAAATATTGGAAAGTGAACACAAATACCCATTATTCAGAAAAGTTATGGTGCTATGGTAACCTTTTGCAAAATAAAAGACATGCTATGTTTTTGTTAAAGTTTTAATTCAGGGAAGTCAATTTACATGAATAGTTGACCAACAGTAGTACAGCCTGCTTGCTCATGTATGTCCTAAATACTGTCAGCTGTGCATTCGTGTCCCACTTGTGATTAATTTTAATTCCATTTTAGTAACTAACTGCACAAAAAACATTCATGTTGTGGTATTAATTTTGCCATTTAAACATCTTCAGAATGAGTCTGAACAAGTCTAAGTTGAATAACACGATGTAAACACTTTCATTTCCATGCATTATAGTATTTTATTAAATCTTCAATGTTTTATAAAATCTCAGATTCTAACAAACTTTATGCACTGATTATGTTTTGTATGTTAAATATACACCATGCAGACTTGCAGTTAACAAACGATCCATTATTTAACTTTACAAGAATTTATCATTTGTTAGTCTTTCAAAATAAACAGACATATTTTAAATCAACGAAACTGAATTTTGTTTGGTTTAAATCACCAGCACATTTATTGTTTAAAGTTGCATCAAGGGACAGACAGGCTAGCTTTGGCACGATGTCATTAGTCTCTTTGTTACAAACCTGATCAATGATAAAACAACCATTCAATGTTCAGTAATGTGTATGTTATAAATTTGTGGTATAACTCCACAGAAGACGATCCGACCAAATTATGGACCCGTGTAGTTTTTGACATTTACATTGGGCTTATTTCAATTGTGGCAATTCCTTTTATTTGAGTGGACAGTACTGCAGATGAAACTCCTTCTCTGAAGGATCCCTACTAGTATTGACTTAAAAATCAGTCAGTTTTCAGATTGAAACGTATACCTTTACCCACTCTGTCCACCAATGTTTAACCACTTCATGTCAGATGACATGTTTATCTGCAAATTCCTTTTGGATAGATTTACGGCAGACGTTTTGTAACTCCAGCAACAACTTTGGTTTTTCCTGAATTTGCTGGCTGATGTTTAATCCACCTGGACTTACCAGTGTGTAGTGTGCACAGACAGGCATTGTGATACGCTTTGTTTCAGCCGTACAATGGGCAACAACAGGTTCCGGAAAACATGCCTTGTAAAATCCCTTTTCGGGGGTTATTGTGTAACACCCCCCCCCCCATTCTATACTTTTTTCCTGTTGTACAAATGTGGCATACAAGAATAGACAGGCTGCCACCTTTGCCTGTCATTATGTTCCGCTCAATGGGAGGTAAGTCTGAGCATTCTGAGATACCATGGCTCACAACATCAAATACCAAACCTGATTATGAAAACCTTTGTAGCCTTTCCATTACTCAAGAATATATGTAGTTGTTGGATGAAATTTATCATATTGTTGAATACTCTATTGATTTTAATAAGAAAATGAGCTACCAAAAACAACATAGTAATACAAAAAGCTGTTAAAAAAATAAAACCTGTGCACAATCCAATGTGTTATATTTGTTCCTGTGTAGAGTTTAATAGTGCATAAACAGCGGAACTGAAATTGTTTAAAAAAACTAAGAGACAGGCAAATAAATCAGGAAACCCACCTTGGAGACAATCATCAGTCACACTGGCATGATTTATAAAAATATTGTTGAGATTTCCTGAAGAAAAATTTGTTTTACATGCACAACAATGTCTTAATATTTTTGTCCAAAGACAAGTCAATCCACTTTTGTAAAATGTGATGAAGCCAGAGTTTACCTGCACATAGCCTAACTTTTAACATCAGAACAATTGTGATCTCTCTGTCTTTAGTTAATGTTTGAAGTAAAGGTGCACACAGCAACCTGATGGTGTCCATCATTTGCAAAGTGTCTACATGTAGCACATTTACCATTTGGGTTGAACTTTTGTATTAATCGCTTATTAATCAAATAATTAAATTCAAGGTATCAAAGTGTTGAAGCATGATAAGGAAACAAATCCCATTGTGCAAAGACAAAATTACATACAGTTGTTGAAGCAATCAAGTTGTTGAAATTAAGGTTCATATGAAAGTAAGCCCACATCATGAATACAAATGAACCAGACTAAGCAACATGACAGCTGACTGTTGACTGCAGTGTTCAAAATACAACAAATCAATACAATACATTTCACTAATTATTTAATAAAAACACTAGAAATTTGCTTGGTATTTAAGCAAGTATTTACATTTAAATGTTGTAACTTAATTTTTTCTCAGAGGTGAACTCATTTTTGATGATGGAGTTCTGAGTATTTGTGACAGTCCTTAAAAATGTTGGGAAGCCCTCACAACACTTTTATGAATTGTTTGGTTGCATACACAAATTCAGCTTTGTTTATTTTGAAAGGCAAGAGATTGTTTATAAATACATTGTGTACAGGGAAGATTCTGTTGACCAAACTGGCAGACAATAAATGGCTCCAATGTTTTATACAACAGCTTTTAGTCAGCTTGATCCCAAAGTAGCTAAAGAGAAATATCATAAAAATAACCTCAAAGGTTTTCTTTGGTCGGAAACAATTAGTTTATTTGAATGAGAGTGGATTCAAACAAAACCTTTCTTGAAAGTGAAAATTTTTCAGACAGTAATATTTCCTTAGTGTGAGTGGTAACACCAACTGGAAGTGAACTTTTGGATTTGAAATATTTCTATTATCATCAAGATCATTAGGAACGTTTTCTGATTTGGTAATAACAGACAGTAGTCTGTCATTACCAATCTATTATCTTGATCATATTCAAGCAAAGATACCGTTCATATAATGATTACTAACATGAGTTGGATAGGTCACATTCAGGAGTTAAACTAACATATACATTTACATCAAAATTTATTAGTTTCTATGACATCAAAAACTACCTAAAGGCAGGTTTGACATGAACAAAAGAAATGTAATAATAACAATAACTATTTTTTTAAAGAGCAGGTTACAATCTGAAAAGTAGCATAAAATAACAACTTGATGTTATGCCCCTCTTCCTACTTGACAGGTTCAAGGTGTCCAACTTTACATCTGATTATAAAGACTTTTGCATGAACTTGTTTCAGCAATGTTTTGCCAATCCTGGCATTTCCAGCACAGCAGTACACGTAGCAGTTATCAACATATAAGATTTGTTATAAGTTATTTTTCTCAAAATTCTATAAAGATGGTTTGTCATACTACACTACTGGGTTCTTCTGGATAGGTGGCAATACAGGGAACAAGATTTCATGAAAATAAAATGGTTGACAAAAACATGATGAAATGCTCGTAATGGTTTTTCATAACGATTTTTATTGTTAACAATTTTATGCATGACAGATACACATACATAGGCTCTATGCAACTTCAAACTGGTTTTGAGAAAATGAAGACCTGCATAGTTTCTACAAGACCAATGAGTTGGTGCAGGAACATGTTCTTTGTCAAGTTTTCCCATTGACAAGGCACCAGGACAATGTCGGGCATACAGAGGGAAGAAGCTGCAAAGAGACGTCTCCCTTTCAAAATCTGGACAGACAACCTGAAAACATGGGCAGGAGGACCAAGTAGCCAATGAAAAAAAATGTGCAATCTGTGCAGCAGCGGCCTCTAGTGGTTAGGGTTACTTGAACTTGAACTGAGTTTCTTTTAGTATAAGATAAGACGGATTACTGCAAAAACCTATTTGTACACAAGGTTTCACAATTTGCTTTTACTTCACCTTTTAACCTAACACCTAGTATTTTGTTGAAATTACCGGTGTTCAATCCAAATTTAAAATGAGAATCCAGACACTTCTGACTGACATTTACTGCATGATGGCAAGTACAACAATAATGTGTGCTGAACTATGGACAATAGATGTGCTAAACTATTGTTAATAAGGTTGTTGTGATTGCTTCTGAAAAGATACAATTTCAAAAAGTATATGTAAATTGCCTCAAGCCACAGATAAATCAAACTGAAAGCAAACGCTTTAAAATGATCACCTTTACACCACTTTAATGATGTTGCTGAACAGTAATACTTATATCCAGTTAGCCATGTTTTTTAAAACAACAAGCACAATACTCAAATCTGTTTTCATCGAAGTCTTAATTTCATGTAAGTAGAAGATACTCGTAGCTAAATTATGTAAATGCTTAAAAATTGCATTCTGAAAGAACCATGCTTTTTAACTTTTAACACTTGCCAGCTGGACTACATAAAGTTAACATTTTAAAAATATATATTTTGATCAATAACATTTAAAATATAAATATAAATATATTTATATATATACAAGAACTGAATATTTTTGTAGCATGTTACTCTCAATACAATTATCCCAAGATACAGACACTTTCCTTATCTCAACATGATTGAAAGAGCAATAAAGCAATGTGTGCTTTAATGCTCACAACAGACCCAGATGCCTTTTTGAAGTTCTAAGCATTAAAATTGACTTAAATATATTATTACATGCACACTATTTACATTATATATCATCTTTTAATCCAAAGAAATGCTTAAAATGGGAAAAAACTACTTGAAATGGTTTACACAAGATACTGTTAAAAGACAAATTAAACATGCAATATTTCACAATGAAATGAACATTTTATTTACAGTAATAAGACTTATTTACCATCCTTTTGGTAGGATGCTGTCTGTTTAGCTGACAACTTCCACTCTAAGCAATAATGCCAATGTGGAACTGAAAAGGTAAGCAGGAAAACTTTCCCAAAGAACTTGACAATGAATAGATTAAGGACATGGCAAATTTCTTCTTAAGCAAAAAGGGCATAACATGTGATACTGTGCAATTCACAATAAACCAACAAACTATACACACAGTATGCTGTCAACTCTTCCTAAAGCTACCATGGTTGACAAACAGAAGAAGTAAAAAACTCAGACAAAAATCCAATGAGGAAACTATATCCCTTAGTTGAATACAAGGGCGTCGATGACATGTCCCCCCCACTTTTTAGACTGGGGGGGGGGGGGGGGGGGGGGGGGGGGGGCAGCATATCAGATGTCCCCCCCCCCACTTTTTGATTGACTGTTCATTTGAAATATGCAACAAAATATAAAATATACACCATTGATATTTCATTACAATTTTTTTTCAAATAAAAGAATAGCGAACAAACGTTGAAATGTTTTCTTCAGTTTCATCTTTTTCTGATGGACCACGCGCAGAATGGAATTTTGGGCCTATTTCCGTTTCTATAATACAGACAATAGACGAGTCTCGTCCAAGACATGAACGCCAAAATCCCGCTTACATACCTTGTTAGCATTCAAGTTATGCGTCGTTTGTGTATGCTATAGTGTACGGTACACGATCCCTCCACAAAGGATGTCTGTGTGTGCGCGCACGTGCAAGTGTTACATTTTGTTACAATCGCACAATGCACAAAATGTAGTAAAATCCATTAAAATAAATAGGAGCAGTTTGTTCAGTGTTATTATTTTTTATTCTAAAAACAAAATATAAATTAAAATAAAAGAAAAATGAAAGAAGAAACAAAAACATCAAAAACTCTCAATTTTACTGAAGAAATTGTCGCAATGTGGTTACAATTAAAAAGGATTGTGAATATGATGTTTGTATTTGGTAGAATCTCAGTTTTCCATAAGGGAAACCCAGGCCCAAACCCCATTTTGAATGATGTTATTGTTAAATATCACCCCCTGTAACAAACAAAAAATAGGGAACAATTGTAACACAGAAATTAAATGTAAAAGTAATGGTGTGGGGTGCAAATAATGTAAGATGTATTTTTTCAAGACTTTTCAGTAGCGATCGACGCCCCTGGTTGAATACAACCATAACCTAGCTCTGCATATATCTTAATGCAGTACAAAATAAATGCCTATAATAATTGAAAGTAAACCACCTAGGATTATGCACTCATAACCATTCCGGTTGGCTCAGTGGTTTTTTCCCTGCCTTTCACCTCTGTGGACCCTGGTTCAAATCCCACACCGGAGCCTTGCATGTTGATTGCCTTTCAATTCCTACGTGGGGTTTCCCTATCTGGGGTTTTATTCCATCTTCTAAAGCTAACATCGTCTCCTTTTAAAAGTTGGTGTAATTTTTCTATTAAAATGCTTACATTCAGATATGCCACAGTTGCAACCCAAATGAGAACTGTAGCTGTTTGAGAATCAGCAATGTATCGGGCTAAGCATGTGTCACTACTGTACATGCACATCAACATCATTTTAGGCAATTTGCATTGTACCATTGCTGAGATGCAGTTACACTGGCAATTGCATGACAAACAAGATTTAATGCAAAATCATGTATCAAAATCATTGGTCAAAGATACCTAAAAATCTGAATATTGGGTGCAACAGATGGAATAGTGCCAATCCCTGACAACAATAAATGTCATTTGGCATTTTTACAAATCACAACGATTTTCGATTAAATGTTTCTACAATTTTAAGTAATCTAAAATGAGGTCATAATGAATACCTACACTTTTTGAACCTTTGTAATATGTATACATGTACATGTATTATGATATTGATGAGCAGCTTCAGTCTCCAGTTGGATACAATACAGCATGCTGAAGAAACTGATTACTGATGCAATCATTACACCATGGTGCTCTCTATCTCCTGACTACGTGATCTTGCACGGACTTGTTCCGGTACACTACTGAAGCTAGATGAATAAACTATCTCCTGACGAAGCTTCCTTCCTAATGCTCTACCAAGGGATCCCTAGCAAATAATATTGAAACAAAATAATACACAACTTATACAATAATAATTCCAAAAATAATTTATTCTTCATATAGCATTTTGCATAAAATCTCAAAACGCTGTACAGGAAATCACACAAAAAATGTACAGTAACCCAGTAACCCAGTAACCCAGTAAACCAGTAAACCAGTAACCCAGTAACCCAGTAAACCAGTAAACCAGTAAACCAGTAAGCCAAATAATTAATTAGTTATATACCATAAAGTAAAAGCACACAATGAAGAAGTAAAAAAAAAAAATTGTATACATAAATGGCCATGGAAACAAAACTAATCAATTAGCATCCCACTTGAGCCAATTCAAATTGTTCTCTTTGGTTAGTTTTTCAGTTTTTCAAGAAAAAGTTCTCATGATGTAAGAAAGCAATACACTTTCCATTGTTGCACCTGAAGAAAAGGTCAAATGAGGTCATGTTCATTAAACTTGTTTTAACAACAGTTAAATACATTCAGATGATACACGTATTTAATTCTTGAAAGTCCACTATGTATTTCAAGAGACATAATTTTAAAATAATCAACAATGTGACACAAGATGTGAGTTGGACTTTGACTGAGATCATGTCAACTTAACATGTGGTTGATAAAGGTAGGCCAATAAAACACATGCATCAATATCCAAGACTAACAGTCAAAGCAAATCAACACCTTGTTATAGATTAGCAACATTACATACCATCCACCGTTTATATCTCATCCAACTTATCTAAATATGAGTGATCAGGATGTATTCAGTACGTTATGCCCAATAAATGTACCACATTCAATGTCAACAAATGATGTGCTTGCCCCAACCTTATACATCAACTGTTCTACCCGGATACTTCTTGTTAAAAGTACTTTATTTTGACAGAATAAATCCTCAAATTCTCACCCTGCATCATGGTAACCTAGAATTCTTATTTGTTCTCTGTTAATTTAGTCTGTTTGGGGATTTCCTCATGGATATTGCACACAAAATAAAATTGTGTTTCAAGTTACCCAGATCATTGTTAAAGTCATCTGTGTCAACAGGTTGTTGGCAAGAACCATCTTGAGAGACCAAACTGCACCTGAAGTGTCACTGTCACTATTTGGGTGTCTGCAGCGAGGAGCGTTGACTGCTGCTGACAGTGAGAGCAGATAAAGAGAGAAGACCAAGGTGCAGCAGCTCACTCCATACACCATCACCTTTTGTCAATGACTATCTGACGTCTTTCGCAATCAGCATACATGGCATATACCCCACGACATCATCCCGCCTCCAGGCCGGCAATATCTGGCAAACTTCTCCAGGCTTCCTCAACAGATGCAAGATATCTTCATAACATGCTTGCAGACATCTTTTAAGGGAAGAGTAGGACGCACAATTGGCCTGGAGCTAGAGGTCAAATGACCGTAGAGACTGTCTTTAAGAAGATGCCATACATGTATGCCATACGAATGGAGATGTCTCTGGCTTAGCAGCCAAAGTGATTTCAATGTAGGGAGCGTGATCCTTCCAGGTATACTATTGAGGCTACGCATCATTGCTGACAAAAGGATCTTAAACTACCATCCACATTTTAGAAGGTATGTTGAAATGATGGCATCTCTTGAATCATAACTTTCAATGAGCGTCTGTAAACAGTATCCCAATACTAAAGATGTAGATCAAAGACTATGTTTTATATTGCAGGCCTCGAATTACAACATTTTTAGGGCAAGGCCACTTTGGCCTTGGAGTAAGCCAAATTTTGGAGGGCACCAAGGCCAGTAGATAGGGCACCAAGGCCAAAAATGTAATTTTAAAAAAGGCACGAAGGCCATTAATAAACTATTAGTTGTAAACCAAAACAACATAAAAATGTGTTAGTTACCCTGGAAAAAAAAGTAATTTAATAAATAAAAAATTTGAAAATTGGCCAGAGGTGGTAAACCCGATGAAACAATTAAATTGGCATGAATAAAATATTGTTAAATCATATCTTATTCAGGTTTAAAAGATCACACTACCCACTCCTAAGGGTCACAAAACCAGATCACAAAACCCCAAGGACACTGCGCAAACACATGGCTTGTCTTTTGAGTGAAGCAAGAGTATTACAAACTAAAAACAAATGATAACAAACTGCAGAGGATTAAGATAAGAGTAATTGGATCGCAATAGGAGTGTCATTCATTCTCCCAGGTCAGGCCTGGCTGTCTGGGGCAAACATTAAATAAAGCTCAGGGATCGCACATTTTTGTTTAAACTGTCGGCTTCGTTTGAGTAGAAAAGTTTGTTTTTTCTTAATCATTGACAACTGGGTACAAAAGTTTCCGGTGAAATCGCGGCAGCCGGCGCTTCTGGACAACACTGAAAATGTATTGTAAAGGGCACGACGGCCAAGGGGGATTAAGGGCGCTGCAATTATGGCCGTGAAGAGGGTAATTTTTGAAGGATCACCACGGCCGTGTAATTCGAGGCCTGTTATTGTAGGTAGGCATACCCAGAGCTGTGGGGACTTTTATACAATGGAACAAAGGTCCCCACAACGTTTTCTTTGTTAAACTGGGTCCCCACAACAAGATTCTTTAGAAAAGGGAATAATAGAACAACAATAGGAAGTCCCCACAACGGTGTGTGCACCGGGATGGGTATACATGTACATGTATCTGAAGAAAAAAAATGTTTTATTGTTGGACCAAGCCGGCATAAAACAAATCCAATTCAGACAAAAAGTCTGAAAATTCTCACCCCTGGAGTTATTGAGGGGGCATTGCTGGGCATTAGTTGTTTAGGACTATCTATTGCACAGCAGGTTGGACACAGGTCTGCTACACTTGCATCTTGGTCCTCAAGGTCAGTTGTCTGTTCTCCAAGGCTCTCTTTAGTTGGCATATCTGACTGTTGTTCCAGCACTTGACTATGTTTGTATTCAGAGATACTGTATGTAGGTTTGATTGAGATTGTTGACCCAAGGTACATGTAAGCGAAATCATCAACTACCTGCAAGATGTTTTCAACATTCTAGATAGTTGGTAAGGGTTGCCAGTTGGGTTGCCTGTTCTTCCATTGTAGGCAGGTCTTCATATTTCAAATAGTAACGCCTGTGAACTCATTTGGCCATCTCGATCCTCAAATCAGATGACAACTTCAGAGATGATGTCTATTTCACTGGACAACCCACAACTTTCTTCAAGCCGCCATACCTGCCACATATGTTGCAGCAGTCACTGAGTGTTGAATGTTTCTCCACATAGTAATCCAGTAATCAGATACATACACCTAGCACTCCCTGCGCTAATAGCTAGCTTCAATAATTGGAAAGTAATTTTGAGGGCTGATTTTTGCTCTTGCGATGCATTAAATAATCTTTTTCACTTTTTGACAGATATCCTCACATAAAAAAATGCTTCATGGAAAAATAAGACTTTGTAAGCCTGAATACATTTTGTAAGTTTGTGTTGGTCCAAAGAATGTCTCAAGATTCTGCATAGTGTGTATATTTGTCATTCTCAGGTCCATGCTTTGTACATGTATGTAATGACTCTTCACACCAACATTGTACACTTACAAGAGCAATGCAGGAACAGTGCGTCCTTTTGGTAGCTACACAAACTGCAGGGCATAACAAAACACAATTCAACAGAACCTCAGAGATCTCCAAGGTCTGTGCCGTATACTGGTTTAAAAAAAATAATAATAATAAATAAATTAACCTAGTTGCCACTACATGTATCTGGGGTAAGGTATCTGGCTCAGTCCTTAGTTAGTTTCACATATATTTGTTTCTGTCAATATGGTATACATGTATGCCATGTTAATATGGTTTTTATTTTATCAATTAAAAAAGACAGAATGTAGAAAGAGAACTTACCCTAAATGTTGGTTTGGGCCTGCTTTTATCATCATTAGGGCTGGTATAAGATCTCTGAAATGATCTGCCAAGCGTACCTCCTCCACTACTCCTCCTAGGACGATTATCAATTGAAGCATTGAACAAATCCTGTGTGGCTCTACAAATCAATGCATAAAACACATCTCAAATTAGCATCAACAAGTTTTCAACTTTGTTAAGAGAGATCCATTCCTTTCTGGTTAGTTTTGTAATTACTCTTGCAATCCTATATTCAGCCCGTGGGCACAACCATGCAGCCATTCCGGTTTCAATTTTGCATGCCTCTGAGAATGTCTCTATTGCCTTAGGATTCACTGATAAACTGTGACAAATGTTTGTTGAAGATGTGGACCAATACTTGTGGAAGGTTTGACATGGAACTTGCATAAAAACTTGTTCCAACTTTAAAGCAGCCTAAGTTAAACAGCCATCAGTGAACAAGCCTCAAAGCTACATGTACTGCCTGTGCAACAAAAAAACAACCATACTGATTTACAAAAGTTTTTTTCAAAAAGTATTTAACATCTTTAATAATCTCGTTATGATACAGTTTAGTCTTAAGTCTCCCAAGTAAATACTTAAAGAGTAATTTCCTGATTTTGGAATTACCATAGTTTAAGGCAACACTGTCAAAACAAGATGCAATTACTTGAGATTCTTTTACCAAGTATTTAAAGACCAATGTTGGCCCTGATCACAAACAAAGTAAACTATTCTGAGACCCCTGGCAAGTTGACATTTTAAGGGGCAAACATAGAGTAAAGATTTTTTTTTTGCAAGTTCTAAACACATCTGTCGTCAAGGACTGGCTTATGGCAGACTGTTTATTAAAACAAGAACAACTTTAGAGCACCACCAATTTTTTGGCTGGCAGCAGAGACAGCTGACAGAAACATCCAACATGATATTCTTTTGTGTAGCGTGCACAGGCGTGCACAGGCATGCACAGAAGTGCTATGATTAGTTCAAGGTACTGGCATTCAAGCCTCATAATATCCCCTTTTCTGGAGGTTAGGGTTAGATTCCAGACCTTTGTCCTGTTGTTGTATAAGAATGGATAGGTTGTCACCATTGTTTATCATTGTATTTGGAACAATTGGACGCAAGTCCAAGTGTTCCAAGATTCAAGCATACCTTGGCAGATTATCAGCCATAGCTTACAGCCAAGGTTATGTGAATCATAGTGAGTGTCTACTCATATTTTTGTATACAAGACAACATCAAATCTGGTGCTTCTTATGAAAGCCTATGTTGTATTTCCTTTGTCAAGTCATGGTTTCATTGTGGTAACAATAGTTTCAAAGGAAAATCAATTATTTCAGAAGCTTCACAAAATTCTGAAAAATAACACAGAAAACCACATTCTGACCCACAGTGGTTAATGCAAGTTCTAAAGATAGCACAATTTTAAGGGTGGCACTTATGTATAACAATATTGTTTTTTGAAAGTAAGGCAAAAGATTACAATTTGCAATTATACATTTGGTTTGTGATATATTTTTGCATTTTGTTTCAGTGAACTTACAAAAACCAGTTTTGAAGACCACAACATTTGACAAAATGCCCAAAATGGCATGTATCAGTAGCAATGGGCCATACATAGATTTTAAAAGTATATTTTGTTCACTTGAACCCCAAGTCCTTTCATCCTACTATTACTAAGTGTTTACAAAAATGTTTTTACCTTGTTCACGAAATTACTCTTAACTGATAAATTCAGCTGTATCCAATTACAATCAATTTAAGTTGACTCCAGTCTAACATCCTACTGATTGAATACCTACTGACTGTGCAAGATCTATTTACATGTAATGTAAGTTTCACTGTATGAAAGAAATATCATGAAGTCAATCTAATTACCTGGCTGGAAGAACAATGGAATTGAGTTCTGTGGTTAAATGTCTTCTTATAATTGTTTTACTTGACGGAATTCCCAGAGCATTTGCCATGGCATCTGAATCAAATGATGGTTCCAATACCATCAGAGCACCATGAACACCACTGTCCAACAAATTGTCAGCATACTCCTAAAATATGAAGGAAATATCAACAATATTGTTAATACCACAGTATTGCATACCTAAATATAAATGAATGCTCAGCATTCTCCTATAACATTCCTGGAGAAAAAACATTCCTTAATTCTCAGCATATCTTTTGTGGTATAACATCATTACAGCAAGTATTTTAACTGTTTTATTATTGATGGCTTTAACAAATACAATAACCCCTGGTTACCTTAAGATCAATACTTCTCGCCCATCTAATGAGTCTTTGACTGGTCCAGACTACAAGATCACAATCCATATCTTCACTCTGTACTCGACGCTCTGCAAGAACCTACACAAAAAAATACATTCGTTTTCAATCTTTCAAACAAAAGAAGTTGATATGTACATGTAAGCCCAAATGCAGGAGAGCGTGATCCAAAACTGGTAAACATTTGATGATCAATCAAATCAATCAAAACAGTACTTCAAATAGCAGAGAAAGGTCCATTGTTTACTTAACTAAGAAAAAACATTATTTAAAAAAATTTAGTTAGGCACACCGTGTCGTCGAAGTTGCACGCACGTTTTTCCAGCGTGAGGGAAAGGGAAACGGACAAAAGGAACATAAAATAAAATTAAGTTTTGAATGTGAAAAGTTAAGAATGCTCCATTGATGGTTTTACATATTTAGGTGTTCGGGCCTTACGCCCGAACAACTCTTTGTTATTGTTCGTTTGTTTTTTTCCTTCTTTGTTTTTCGTCATCTTCTCCCCGGGCTTTGTCCGCAAGCAAACGCATACTTGCGAACCTTTGATCAACTTGAAACTTTATGTGAAGTTAGAACATAACTAGCAGAAGCTGAGTAAGTTGTGATGTCATGATGACATCATCGGGGGTCAAGTTACAAGCCATTTTAGTTCAAAATGTGACCTCATGCCAATGCCTGTACAGTGTATGTCGGTGAATATTTAAGCTACAATATTCATATTTGGGCATATGATAGATCAAGACATGGGCAACATTTGAAAAGTTAACGCAAAATTCACATGACCTTTACTTCCGGTCGCACCGGAAGGTCAAAGTTTGCCTTTGTGAAATTCTTCAAAAAAACAATTCCCGGCAAAAATCTTAACTTCTGTATATCTGATCAACTTCAAATTTAAACCATGTTAGGACCTTGTTAAAAACTCCATTAAGTAGTTGTGACGTCATGATGACGTCATCACGTCATGATGACGTCATCAGGTGTCAAATTACAAGTTTTTAAACATTAACAATTTTAATCTTTGAAAATCTATATCAAATCAAGACGAAGAGACCGTCGGTTGCTTTTTGCGGGAATATATAGAGGTATTATAGGTCTTCATTTTTTATTGTGTGCGTGACATGACATGACCTCTTGTTCCGGTCGAAACCGGAAGTGCCTTGTAATTTAAAAGTGGCAAATTTGAAGTGCCTTGTAATTTAAAAGTGGCAAAGTTGTTTTTAATGATGTTATAATCCAGCAAGGGTCTGGTTTACAAAAATTGGACCGGTGACGTCATAACATCTCAAAGCGCCCTCTAGCGGCAGGTTATAAACACACCAAAATACACTTTTACTAGATGTCTGTGGTGAAGTTTATGACAATCGTTTCAAAATTGGTATACATAATGACCTTTATGCAGACAACATATGTGTGGAGTTTCAGATTGATGACGTCATCGTGTGTCACGTGGTAATGCCTTTAAGTTTTACTTTTTGAAGCCTTGCATCTCAAAAACCAAAAATTTGACTGAGTTGAAATTTGGCATATAGATAGACAATGATAATGACTACGTAAATCTAAAGTGACAACATGATGACGTCATCACATTTTTTTTACAAATATTTTAAATTTTGACCAATTATTACGGGTATTTATTAACCCGCTGTCAAACCACGGGATACACACACAATACGCGATCTAAACCAGTTAAACGGTGAGCGAATCAACCGCAAGGTTCAAAGTCCATCAAACATGCTTGTGGTATAGTTTCTGTTCAAGGTTCGCGCAACCTGCTTTTGACAATACACTTTGTTAGTCTCTAAAACAGCCGTCCATGCAAACCTCGTTAACAATCAAATGCTAGGCTTTTGATCGTGTGCTTTTTAAAACTTTTGCTAAAGTGTGTAGTTTGTTACGCACCTCAAAACAGTAATAGCACCAAAGTTCAACTTAATGAAATAGCTCACGCATTGACACAGCACTGACCCCAGCGATACCCGAACACCTAGTGTTTGTTGTCACAAACACGTTAAGTCTAGTTTAAACTGTGTTTGGAGTTTGTGATCATCACACTCATGTGCACACTTAGAAATGAAAATCTAACAACTTTTAGCCGATTTTCTATAACATTGTATGAAATAAGGCCTTCTGCAGTAAGATTGGACAACTCAATGTGTTCAAAGTAGTGTCATTCCCTTCGATAAATGGGTTTCCATCCCCCATGTGAGAGACGGAATTGGATCGCGCTCAGGACTCTTCCTCTGTGCTGAACACAGGTACAGAGTCCTATATATGAGGGTACGCAAAATAGGTAGACCGCCAACATAGGGCTATAGATAGCTCAGTTGGTAGTGTTGGCATGTTGGCGGCAGGTTTTGGATGTCACATATTCCTCATAAATCCGTCATATTCATGAAATAAATCAGCTCTCAATGTTAATCATTTCTGCAAACTTTAACCACAGTTCATTACCCAAACCTATCACGTGTGTGTTTGCATGCATTTGCGCAGCCAGTGATGCATACCACAGCACACTTGAGAGATGAACAATTTCACGAAAATGGAGGCTTCATACAGAATATCTGACGTCCACAACCAAACGCCAAAATATGAATGCAGCCATGGAATGTTAATGACCACTTATGTTTGAATAATTCCATAAACTATACTTCGTCTTGAAGTGAACAAACTCTCTAAGCAACACAGACCACATACATGTACAAGCAGAGTTAGGCTGTTTTGTTCAATGTAAGGTATTCATTACTTTAGGATTATTTTGTTTACACAAAGCACGGCTTACCAATACCAAAGGTCCTCAGAAATATTCCTGTCTGAATTACAGCCACGTTAGAGACAATCTGAATTACAGCCACGTTAGAGACAATCTGAATTACAGCCACGTTAGAGACAATCTGAATTACAGCCACGTTAGAGACAATCTGAATTACAGCCACGTTAGAGACAATCTGAATTACAGCCACGTTAGAGACAATTTTCACACAACATTCCCCCCTTAACTTATTTGGACATGCCAAGTCAAGAAACACAAAACTTCCTAACAAAATATGGAGACAAAACAAACAAAAAACACACATGTGTTTTCTTGCAAACATGACCTCACCTGATGAAATATTGAAAGTAATGTTGTAATGTTGTTGAAAAGTAAATAAAAGGAATACAAAAAACAGATTCTCAATAACCTTCAGTATCAGGCATGCAACTGCAGTTTGCCACAAAAAGAGAAAGTTTCCAGACACAGCAAGACTTGGTGCTGTGTTTGGAAACAAAGAATGTGGAAATCAGCTGATGAGCTGACAAGTTGCATGCCTGTAGTATGAAGCAGGATTCATTACTCATGAGGATGAGATTAGGTCATTAACACCCGGTTCAAACAGGCGCTCTAAGTCGCGCCGAACCAAATTATTGAATTAAGTTCATGAAAAGTTCAGCGTCTGAAACAGTTAGGAGCGACTGGACGCGCTAGAAGTCGAAAGATCGACTGTTGCAGCCATTCGAAATGACTCTGGAGCGCCTTTGTTTCAGATGTCGATCTTGTCATGAGCCGAACCTAATGTAAATGTTTTGTTAAGTTCGCCTGTCTGAAACCAAAATTTAATTGGGTCAACCTAGAGCTGCTCCTAATCTATTTGGTTTGGCGCGACTCTAGAGCGCCTGTCTGAACCGGGTGTAACTTCATTGTCAATGTATGTATTTTTTATTTCAGTTTTTATGTACAAGACCAACATGAACAAAACAAGTTTTGAAGTAAGCTTAAAGTTTAAAAAAATTACTTACCCCTTTATCAAAATGTATTCTTCTTAATAATTCAATGCCATGAAGTAAACTGACATGATGAAACTTTCGTGAAATTCCAAGATGTTTTTCAAGATCCTTCTTTGTCAAACTGTTTAGTACCCTTCCATCTATCCGTTCCAACTCAAACTGTAAGGAATACTGACCAAGGCCAAGGTCATTCAACCACGTTCTGGCCACCCATCGATGATCAAGGTCACCAGCTTTTTGATATATGCTACATGAAACAAACAAAGAAATTTTGACATTGAACTCTGAACATATTAATGCTAATACATTCTATACAAAAGCTTGGTCTCTGAAAATACAGACAACTTTAAGAAGCGATTGCCCTGCCATCAATGTCCTCAAACTTCAAGTTCACATAAGCCCAAGTCTTAAGGCTAAGTGGTTTGTGACATTCACTACTTAAGTACCTTAGCAGCAAATAATTAGCCCGAGTGATTTGGAGATTCACTACTTGAATACCTTAGCAGCAAATATTCAGCCTAAGTGATTTGGAGATTCACTACTTGAGTACTCTAGCAGCAAATATTCAGCAAATAATTCAGGTAATGAGCTAATAGCAATTAACAGACGCAACAATTGCACCTCGGATAAAAACTTTTACTTTGGTTTTACCTTTCATGAGTGTGTGATAAATACTGTATACCGTAATTTCTTGCGTATAAGACGCGTCTTATCTGATGTTTTTGACCACAAAATCATCACTGCGCCTTGTATTCCGGTGCGCCTTGTATGATGTCGCTTGAGATCAAAATGACCGCGGCCGACGTGCAAATAATCTAGGCCCTATTTAATGTAGCTGCGGTCAGGTTAATAATGCGGTCGCCAACCATCAACTCACCACGCATTGTTGACGTAGTACATTATCAGTGCTCAACTCTCCAGACAATGTCGCCAGATTTTCATTCCGACAATGACGCGATGTATTGAGCCGCCTTTGTGGCCACGTGTCCTTATACATAACGACCGTGAATTCATTCCAACAATGCAGCAACGTGTTCATCACTTCTTTTGTGGCTGCGATTTCGTACCAAAAATACTGCATTCAGATTAATCAGAACGATTGCGGAAGCATTCACCCAACCTCTATTGTGTGAACGGTGATTCACGCATTCACCCAACCTGTATTGTGTGAAAGGTGCGACCATGTCCATGGTTTACTTTAATCAACTTTATAAAAATAAACTGTAATCGTTACTTTTTAATTGATTGTATTTTATAAACGAAAAAACAATTATAAATCACGGGAAGTGACCCTTTTTCGAAACTAATTCTATGGTAGACCTTCAGCTTAGTTAATTGTTTCGTTTATTTTAGCTCAAAAGTTAGACATAAAATAACTGTGGAGAAAACAAACCAGAAAAACGACGTCTTTGAATAAATGTTTGTGGTATAAAATAAAGAAAAGGAACTTCTCATTAATTATAAATGTCACGTCCCCATCGGAATGGCAGGAGATTTTTCCCGTATGGTAGCGCCCTCTGTTGAACAAACAGATCCCTTCAGCCCTGTGGTAGCGCCCTCTGTTGGTCACCTGTAAACTCCCTTCAACCCCTTGTGACACACGGGAGAAGAATCTCCTGAAAACGTCGCTGAACGGTAGGTTGTTTCAATTTAAAATGAACTTTTCTACATGTCTCTACATGTTTCAAGCACATGTGATTTCTATTTATTCACATGTTGATTAGCGTGGTACTTTTAGGGTAACAAAATGACCCCTTTTTGGCGATGTACCGATACGGTCTGCTGTTTGCAGTCAAAGGTGCATGTAAGATCATGCGCCTTGTGCGGCGGTGCGCCTTGTCTGTTGACGCTTGATTTTTTTTTGTTAATTTCACGGCCCTGCGCCTTGTACGCCCCGCGTCTTATACGCAAGAAATTACGGTACTCATTCAATAATTTAATATGTCTTAGGAGGAAAAAGATACTGGCATAGGACATGGGTTGGATTGGAACCCAGGACATCCTTAAAGTACATATCTACATGTAATCTTGAATGCAGTGGTGGAGGGTGCAAAATGCAATCAATACATACAGTATACAGTAAAAAATAACTATGCGCATGTACGCATAACTATGGAGCATTACATGTAATTTGACCCTTTGAAAAGACATGTTCTAATTACATGTTTTTTCCCGCAGGAATATTCCTTTATTCATAAACTATCGGTTCTCCCAGGATTTGCTAAAGAAATCGGAATACACTTATGAAGACCATGCCTAACACCAAGGGTCCAAACTACATGGCTCATAAAAGATAAAACTTGACACAGTAAAGGATGTTTTTGTTAGGTGTGACCTAAGTAATGTCTACAGTTTGCAGAAGTCTGTTTGATGATTGCATTGGTTCAAAGGACTTAACAAAGAAGTGTTCATGTCTATTGTTGCCTCTTACTATCTGCTCTGGACTAAACACAAGCTTACTTACAGATTAAATGAATAATGGGCATGTTGGTGCCTCTTAATTCAAGATGAGCTAACTATCTAGACTAAAAACAAGCTTGTTTAAAGAGTAAGTGAATACTAGTCATTAATGTCAACCTTACTTTTCAACACCAGGTCTCTGCTCTTCAACTGCAAGTCTTACTTTACGTCTATGGAGTACATTAGTAACACCCATTCCAGATTCAAGCTCAGCATCTGATAAACCAAGTAAAACCTACACACAACAGTAAAAATTAATCAATTCATTCTCCAACTCTTTGTAAATAACTCATACATTTTGTTTTTAGTATCAGCCTAATAACACTGGTGTTCAGATAAAACATAAGCAGACAGCATTAATTGTCAATGCTAAAGGCTGTGAACATGCTCCCAACTGCACTCCACCCACCCCTTTGATTCTGCAACTGCACTCCACCCACCCCTTTGATTCTGCAACTGCACTCCACCCACCCCTTTGATTCTGCAACTGCACTCCACCCACCCCTTTGATTCTGCAACTGCACTCCACCCACCCCTTTGATTCTGCAACTGCACTCCACCCACCCCTTTGATTCTGCAACTGCACTCCACCCACCCCTTTGATTCTGCAACTGCACTGCACTCCACCCACCCCTTTGATTCTGCAACTGCACTCCACCCACCCCTTTGATTCTGCAACTGCACTCCACCCACCCCTTTGATTCTGCAACTGCACTCCACCCACCCCTTTGATTCTGCAACTGCACTCCACCCACCCCTTTGATTCTGCAACTGCACTCCACCCACCCCTTTGATTCTGCAACTGCACTCCACCCACCCCTTTGATTCTGCAACTGCACTCCACCCACCCCTTTGATTCTGCAACTGCACTCCACCCACCCCTTTGATTCTGCAACTGCACTCCACCCACCCCTTTGATTCTGCAAGTGTATCAAAGTTGTAACTTCCATCATGTGATTATGCCTTCACAACTGACATGACTAATAACTTGATGACATCATTACAGAAAAGGCAATCCCGTAAAATTCATTACAATCCTGGAAAATTAGATGCAAAAACATATCTTTTTGGAAAAGGTAAATGCAATTTTTTTTTCGAGATGCTTTAGAATGAAACAATTCAGTGCAAAAGGTTTACAATGAAGACAGGGAAAGGAAACAAGAATGTTTTGTGTTATTCAATGTGCTTGAAGATGCTGCTTTGTTTTTCAACAGACTAACATTTTACCTTTCCACTCTTGATATTTTCCTGGCAATTCTGGCTGTACTGTGGTAAGCACATGGTGAGTTCTAGCCAAGACACAACCATATCTGCCTTCCATTGAGTCATAGGAGTGCTCCTACACTTCTCTGCAAGTCGAACTTTGTCTCTATCATCCAACGCATAATCAAAGGTTGCATTTGGGCTGTTTCTACTTGAACTTGAAATATGGGTATCTGTAAAATAACAAACACAATCAGTTGTAGTTACACATACTTCCTAAAGACGTTTTCTCATATGTATATACTGTACATGTGTCCATATATGGACACATGAAGACGTGTTCATACACACTGCATAAAGTGAAAATGCAAACCCACAAAGAATGAACCCAAATTTTACAGCCACAGGACTTATATGTCTCAATCGCCACCTGCTGTGTTTCACACAATAGTTTTGGTTTGAATGTGTGTGTGTACTTGTAGTGACATTTAAACCAAGGACTTAAAACAAAACAGACAATAGGTCCACGATTGTTCCATATCACAAAGGAAGACGGAGGCCATTCCACAAATTAGACGGGACTATTGTTGGTCGCACAATCATGTCCGATGGGAAGGTGCTGGAAAATTCCAATATGTAGGCGTGGCTGGTTGTTTCAAGTACCCATCAGGGACCCCTGATAGTAGGTGACCCCCACCGCCCCGCCCCCAGGTCTAATGGTGAAAGGTCCTCATGGGGCTTTAATCTTTTTGTAGGCCCCTCCTTGTGGGACGAAAAGTGCCTTCGGCACATTCGTATATTCGTCTTCAGGCAGACGCTAACTGGGGGCTGCAAGCCTGAGACCAAAAAACTGGGCCAAAGGCAGTTCCTCAAGGCAACGAACCATCTCAGAGAGAGGACAATCTCACCATTAACCACTTAACATCTGTATTCCTGCGGTCTTGTTTTCCGGAACCTTTTGGAGCTTCTTGAGTAATCATTTTCCTTTAAAAAGATCATTGCCACAATGAAACCTTCACTTGATAAAGGAAAGACAAAGTATCTTATAATTGTTCCAGGAATTGATGTTGTCGTGCGAAAAAACTGAGTAGGCAAGAATACTGAAGAAAATTCGAAGTTGTTCTGGGAGTTTAAAAAATTCTTGTCGTAAGTCTGTCCCAAAAAGATTTGTGAATAAAGACAGCATCCGATGAGAAGTGGTTAAGGGCTAATATAGCTTCACAATGTTTTCTACTTCGACTCTGTATATGTCAATCAGGGTCACTACAGCTAATAGAAATGTGGCATTATCAAGACTTAGCAGATGAAGTAATATTGAAAATAGTGTACTGTGGTTCTTTTCATTAGGAGAGATATATTTGGGTTGACATTTTTATTATTAACTAACTTGAGACAATCAAAATACCTGTGTACATGTAGCTTCTGAGGGTTAACTCATTCAAACAATCTATCAACCAAACTTGTGAATAACGAACAAATCAAGAAAACTTACCATCAAAAACTAACTGTTCCAAAGTGGACCTATTTTTTTTCCCAAAGATCTTAGAGAGAGAGTTGAATTTCTTGGATTGCTTCTTAGGTTTTTTCTTCTTTTCTCTCTGATGGACTTCATAAGTTAGCTCTTCACTTGAACGTGCCATGACTTCTGATGTGGATAAGAGGTGCTCTGTACTTGTGCTATCTGCCAAGGCAATATCTGTAACCAAAATGAGATAGACTATGGTCAATATTTGGAGGGATAATTATTCATCCTGTTGTAGGTAGCTTGGGCTCATTGGCTTGGAGAGATGACCATTCATTCTGTTGTAAGTAGCTTGTGTTCATTTGGTTGGAGAGATAATCACTCATGTATGGCTGCAGTAAGTACAATAGTTTCTGACCACTGTTATATTTTGTTAAGACAGAAAGCTGTATGGCTGCAGTGAGTACAGTAGTTTCTGACCAGTTATATTCTGTTAAGACAGAAAGCTGTATGACTGCAGTGAGTACAGTAGTTTCTGACCACAGTTATATTCTGTGAAGACAGAAAGCTGTATGGCTGCAGTGAGTACAGTAGTTTCTGACCAGTTATATTCTGTTAAGACAGAAAGCTGTATGGCTGCAGTGAGTACAGTAGTTTCTGACTACTGTTATATTCTGTAAAGACAGAAAGCTGTATGGCTGCAGTGAGTACAGTAGTTTCTGACTACTGTTATATTCTTTGAAGACAGAAAGCTGTATGGCTGCAGTGAGTACAGTAGTTTCTGACTACTGTTATATTCTGTGAAGACAGAAAGCTGTATGGCTGCAGTGAGTACAGTAGTTTCTGACTACTGTTATATTCTGTGAAGACAGAAAGCTGTATGGCTGCAGTGAGTACAGTAGTTTCTGACTACTGTTATATTCTGTGAAGACAGAAAGCTGTATGGCTGCAGTGAGTACAGAAGTTTCTGACCACTCTTATATTCTTTGAAGACAGAAAGCTGTATGGCTGCAGTGAGTACAGTAGTTTCTGACTACTGTTATATTCTGTAAAGACAGAAAGCTGTATGGCTGCAGTGAGTACAGTAGTTTCTGACCACTCTTATATTCTTTGAAGACAGAAAGCTGTATGGCTGCAGTGAGTACAGAAGTTTCTGACCACTCTTATATTCTTTGAAGACAGAAAGCTGTATGGCTGCAGCGAGTACAGTAGTTTCTGACTACTGTTATTTTCTGTTAAGACAGAAAGTTGTATGGCTGCAGTGAGTACAGTAGTTTCTGACTACTGTTATATTCTGTAAAGACAGAAAGCTGTATGGCTGCAGTGAGTACAGTAGTTTCTGACCACTCTTATATTCTTTGAAGACAGAAAGCTGTATGGCTGCAGTGAGTACAGAAGTTTCTGACCACTCTTATATTCTTTGAAGACAGAAAGCTGTATGGCTGCAGTGAGTACAGTAGTTTCTGACGACTGTTATATTCTGTTAAGACAGAAAGCTGTATGGCTGCAGTGAGTACAGAAGTTTCTGACCACTCTTATATTCTTTGAAGACAGAAAGCTGTATGGCTGCAGTGAGTACAGTAGTTTCTGACTACTGTTATATTCTGTAAAGACAGAAAGCTGTATGGCTGCAGTGAGTACAGTAGTTTCTGACCACTCTTATATTCTTTCAAGACAGAAAGCTGTATGGCTGCAGTGAGTACAGAAGTTTCTGACCACTCTTATATTCTTTGAAGACAGAAAGCTGTATGGCTGCAGTGAGTACAGTAGTTTCTGACTACTGTTATTTCTGTTAAGACAGAAAGTTGTATGGCTGCAGTGAGTACAGTAGGTTCTGACTACTGACGTAACAGTAGTCAGGAAACTAGCCTATTTTTTAATGAAAATATTTCAAATATGCTACAAAGAAAAATAAATGGGACATAACTCCTTTAATTATTTTACCTGATACATCTGTCTGCCTAATAACTGCACTTTGAGTAGGAGTTGTTGATGTGACCTGGTCTGATATTGGAGTTGATGCTTCACTGTTAGCTTTAGAGACTGGTTTATGTTGATTCCTTCCATCTGATGAGTAGGCTGATGTAGAAACTGGTGTACTGGTCAGGGTTATTGTGGGCGTAAGATGATGGCTACGTCTTTCTGTTGCTAGCTGCTGCTTTAACTGTCAACAACAATTTTAATATTATTAGGGGTTTCTGCTTGGTAATGTAACTGATAGCCATGATAACAGCTGACCCCCCTTGATACAACTATTTTTGTAAATATGACCCTAGATAAAAATTTAAAAATGTCAAAAAAATTTGAAGTGATCAAATGCAGTTTCAAACATTTATGGGCAAAAATATGGTAAGGGGTACATTGTGGCTCCCACTCAGGATATGGTTAAAAAATTGTAACATAGTGGGCAAAAGAGAGCCCAACAAAAGATGAACAATTTGCAAACAAGAAAGGTCAGAAATCCAAAGCGGGGAGCATTAAACAGGTCTTAAAAAAATATATGGCTTTGTCAACAAATCTGTGCAGAGAACAACAATGGCAGCGTTCACCGTTAACTGTGGTCTGCTGGCCAAATGCCATTTAAAACCCATGAGGACCAGTCAAAATTCACTCTGAGTGTTCCGGCTGGCTAGTTCAGTGTTGGAAAGCATCCCTAACTAACTTGAAATTTTGGCTAATGAAAAAGCCGACAGACTAGCAAAATGACAAGTAAACTGGTCCTGCTAGCTAGTCACTAGTCTTGGTGCAAGACGTCCCTGTTCTGTATTTCCACGATCCGCCCCATTACAAATTGCCGCCAATAGAGGGCGCTATCATTCCACGAACCCGCTATCACCCACGAACCGCTATCACAGGAACGTCTTGGGAATCTCGTCAAACTGCCTGGAAAATTCCAGGGACATTCCGCTGTGACGTAGAAATTTGCATAATTCTTTGCAAGAAAAAAATCACGTGATGAGTCTAGTACCTGAACTGCCGCGTTTGTGAACCACTCAATTATTGTACTGTGGCTGCACATGGAATCGTGTGTGGGGAATATGAATGGAACTTGTCGCCGTACCCGTCGACCGACACCCGCGTGTGTACGTAGTAACCCATAGAACTATTTAAACTAGTATTTTGCTGTCGTTTGTGCGTAATGGCGGAGCGTGCCGTAAAAGTTGACAGTTAATGTAATAGAAGTTATAGTATAGTAATAACATTATTTGAATGTATTCAAATAATGTTATTACTATAAGGCCTGGGGTCGATTTCACAAAGGACTTACTAAGATTTATCTGAAGTTATTTGCCATAGTGATTTGTATTGTGACATCACACATTGCTTATCAATTAAGATTAATAATACACAGTTAAGATCAATCTGAACTCTTTGTAAAATCAGCCCCTGGTGATTTAATGTTACTGTTGTGTACGCATTATTACATTTTGGAGGATGAACCTCACATTTGTGCTTTTAAGGCAAGGAAGTATGTACAGTGTAGTTGTCTCACATTATCCAACACAACCTAGACTATCATGCTGAATCTACATCTTTTCCTTTGAAAACAAAAATAAAGAAAATTTATGGTGTCAAATATGATTAAAACTGGCACCACTTCCTCCATGCATGTACATGTATCAGGTATTATTAAACTATACAACCAGTACTTGGTCATAAAGTTAACAGTTTATGGTAGAAAACTGTTCTGTTACTGTTACATTATATTTGTTATTTTAGCTGAACAATTTTAAATGGTCCTTTTTATTGTAAGTATAATGCCCACATTACATTTGTAAGCATAAATATTTCATCAGTGAACATTTCAACTAAATATGATAATTAATGTAAAGCATTGTAATAAACATTCACACTGATAGGACAGGGTTTTTTTTCTTCAAATATCCACCAGTATATATATATTTTTTTAAGTTTCTCCTCTAATTAGACCCAACTCCCTAGGTGTTTTTGCTAGAAACCATACAAATCCGCCAAAATCAATCAATTGCAACTGTAGGCCTACTGAATCCATCATAATCAACCAATGCACTTAATGCTAATGTACTGGAATCAACTGGAATAAATTAGGATAATGCCGAGTACTTTGATGGATAGTCACCTGGTAGTCACGTGGACCCACGATGGAAAAATTGAAAAGGCGAAGAAAAAAATTGAAAAGGCGAGGGACAAAATTGAAAAGGCGAGGGACAAAATTGAAAAGGCGAGGGACAAAATTGAAAAGGCGAGGGACAAAATTGAAAAGGCGAGGGACAAAATTGAAAAGGCGAGGGACAAAATTGAAAAGGCGAGGGACAAAATTGAAAAGGCGAGGGACAAAATTGAAAAGGCGACGGACAAAATTGAAAAGGCGACTGACAAAATTGAAAAGGCGAGGGACAAAATTGAAAAGGCGAGGGACAAAATTGAAAAGGCGACGGACAAAATTGAAAAGGCGACGGACAAAATTGAAAAGGCGAGGGACAAAATTGAAAAGGCGAGGGACAAAATTGAAAAGGCGACTGACAAAATTGAAAAGGCGACGGACCAAATTGAATGGGCGACGGACCAAATTGAAAAGGCGACGGACCAAATTGAAAAGGCGACGGACCAAATTGAAAAGGCGACGGACCAAATTGAAAAGGTGAGGGACCAAATTGAAAAGGTGAGGGACAAAATTGAAAAGGCGACGGACAAAATTGAAAAGGCGACGGACAAAATAGAAAAGGCGACGGACAAAATTGAAAAGGCGTCGGAAAGGAGTGGCACATGGAACACCATACGAACCCCTAATTAATGCATTTCTACTTGACAGCTTCATCAACCCATCATACTCCAACATTGAGTGTGTACTTAAGGGAAATGTGAATTTTGATTTATATTTGAGGCAGACAGTACTAATATTGTGAAACAGACTCGTTCGATCACCGGTCCTCGCCGACAATCTCACTTAAATCTTTGATGAAGCCCTTTTCTTGGCTTTCGTTAGTAAAGGTGGTGTAACTCTTACATGTACAAGTTACTAGCTGCCGGTTACGAACTATACACCATCCGCCCTTTTTCGTACGGTGTGATGAGTATCGCGAGGCCATTATTCGCCAGCAAAGCTAGCCGTCATAATTGCAAAAAATCACGAAAGAGGCCGACCGTCCTTGCTACACAGAACAGCACACAGTGTGTCAGTATAGTAGACAATACAATTTCGTCTGCTACAGCAGCGTGACCAGTCTGGTTGGTCGTTATGCGGCTTAAAATTTTTGTTCGTGCGCTTGCGTATTGCCGTTGTGACCTCAATGTGAATATGCAGATATAGGTCACAGCGATTGTATCACGTGATACTCGACGAGATTCCCAAGACGTTCCTGTGATAGCGGTTCGTGGGTGATAGCGGGTTCGTGGAATGATAGCGCCCTCTATTGGCGGCAATTTGTAATGGGGCGGATCGTGGAAATACAGAACAGGGACGTCTTGCACCAAGACTAGCTAGTCACTAGCAAAATGACAAGTAAACTGGTCCTGCTAGCTAGTCACTGAATGGGACATGCCTCAACTCCTGGCTGTGACTAACCCTGGTAGGACATCAGTATCTGTTGCACTGCACTGACATCCTGGGTTTAAAGCTTCTCTACAATGTGAATAATATTTCGACTCATGTTTAAAAAAAATATTTTCACCTGATTTCAAAGGCTGAATGTTCCTTCCCATTTTCTTCATATCCTTAACTACCTTTTTGGTGATCCAAAAATTCCAAATAATCCATGGGCGACATTTTTCCAGATTTTTTTGGGGTAGATCTACTCTTTCATTTTCAACATCATGTACCGATTGATATGTGAGCACATGGGTGCATGCCTGAATGTAGCAATTTCAATGTTCGAATCGACTTTTGCGTCAACTGAAGCAAAACATTTGATAAGTGTTAGTATGGTATCGATACAGTATTTTATTGTAATACAAAGTGAATTTATCGATATAGTACTTGGTGATGTTACTTGAATTATTGTAAATTATAAATACCAATGCACTAGTTACTGCGCTTAAAGCACAAATCAGTAAAGTCTTGTTGCAAAACCGTCTCATTTTGATTTTTCACAATTTTTCCCACAAGAGAGCACTATCATTAGAGCGGTTCCTTGGATGGTAACGCCTTCTAGCAGGACAATTATGACAAAAAACCAAGGTCTTGCACCAA
Source organism: Leptasterias polaris (assembly GCA_037783415.1). NCBI lineage: Eukaryota > Metazoa > Echinodermata > Asteroidea > Forcipulatida > Asteriidae > Leptasterias > Leptasterias polaris. The sequence continues at coordinate 2,742,211 of JAZGTN010000202.1, forward strand.
GACTAGAATGAGCGTGACAAATTTGCTATGAATATTGTGGGCGTGCAGGCATGCAAGTTTTCACATACGTCATTAGTCAGTACAGAAAGTTGCAAAAGAGACTTTAATTTCCATTTTCTTCACCCAAGGATAAAATTAACAATTCTGAACTCAGCAGGCATTGAAATCCAGACACAAGGAATAAGTGAACAAATATTTGGCTTCCTCCATCAGGTGTTATACGGAAATATTTTGTTTTAAAATCGTTTGCAATTTATAGACCTTTATACCCTGGACTCCATCGTGTTGTTTGCAACGAAGGAGTCCAACCTAGGCTAGCCTGTGACTTAAATGAAGTGCTGTCCGTTTTGAAGAACGTGACTTTTTACCATTAAAAAATCTATCAGAACAAGTGAAGTATTCAATAAACTAATACTGGCAAATGTTCTGGAAATCAAGATTTGAATTTCCTTGATTCTTAAAAAATCACCTGATCAATTACAAAGATTAATTGGAGACACAGTTTCAAATGAGTTTGACAGTTTAAGTTCTGTCTACCTGAGTATCATTAATAAGTTCCACATGTAAATGTCCTAATTAATAAACTAAAACTTTATCATCACCTGAAAAGTATATTTTAAAAAGATATGATAATTTGTTACTGTTCAATTGAAGAAAACTTCATTTTAAATAATGAATTAACAGAGAAGTTAATTGTTTACAGTACCTTTTCTAGTTCTGCCTCCAACCATTCGTTTTCTTTTTCTCTCTTATCCAATTGTTCTCTGAGTGATACAGATCGTTCTGCAGCTTCCCGTGCTCTTTTCAATATTTCCCATCGATCCTTTTCAACATCTTCTTTTTCAGCAATGACTTTCCTGAGACTTTCATCACTTTCTGAAACACGCTGCTCATAATTACGAATGAAATCTCTCATCTCCTCTTCCTTGGCTTCAAGAGTACAGTAAAGCTGCTTCATTTGATTCAGAAGGTCCACCTTCTCTCCTTTCAAACGCTTTCGGTCAGACTTCATTGCTGGAATTCAGGACAAATAAACATTACCAAGTTTTATTAGAGAAATCAAATGAATGTATTTTTTAAGCAAAACCTCAGCTGAAAGTCTTCCATTGTAAATAAAATTTGATGTGTATGTAAAGGCTACTGATTTTGTGTCACATTAACTATTAAATTTGTATTTAATACAAGTTCTTATCAGACACAATAAAATTAGCCCTCTTCTTCCTCAATATATGCAGAACTTCATTTTTGATCAACTTTGCCCAGTATACTTTAACAAGGCATTTTACTGTATTCTCTTAAGCTAGCTCTGGTGTGTTATACCTGTAAGCATTTCCCTCAATTTTGATAAAAGAGTAAGGGAGTTGTGATTACACTTTGATCCAACTGATCAAAAATAGTTGTGTCTAAGCAAATACTAGTACTTCATGTAGTTTTTGGAAGAGGGAGGCAAAATAGATTCATTGTGGTTTCAAACTTCACTGTAAAAAGATGTGTTTGCCTCATTTATTGCCCTGATTTTAGTCCTTAAATGCTTCTGTGGCTCAAGCTTGTTCCTATGCATTATACCTGTTAAGGCTTCCTTGGCTCTAGCTAGCTCATGCTCTGTCTGTGTCAACTGAATCTTCAACTCTCCTGCACTAGGAATTTCAACATGACTATGATCTAACGCACGTAAATCATCCAGCTGTTTCATCAAAGTCATGTTATCATTCTCCAGGTGGCAATATCTGTCTCGTAATCTCTGCAACTCACTCTCCTCCTGTAACCTCTCCCATTCTGTACACAAAATTTAAATTATCGTTATTCCACTTGTACAAATCTTTTATAGTTACATTATAGTTATAAGGAATTTTAATCCTAGACACAGCAAACCTTCCATGGAAACAGGACTGACTGAACCACCTATGGCACCTATGTTTTTTTAAACCACACAACGCTGTAATTGTGTTGCAAAACAGGGAACTACAAGTTGCAAAACATTTTGCTGCAGTTTGCGTACATGATACCAATTGAAGAATAGTCCTTTGTTGGCATAGTAACCAAATCTGTGAGCTAAGAAGACTGGTTCAAATTAATGAATCAAAAGCCTTTTCTTATACATTTACTGTTATGCTGATAATAGCCTACCGGTTCGGCATCTAGGAGTCATTGATTCAGTAAATTCTGCCGACTCAGTGGACAGTCTGCCGAGGGTTATTAATGAGGGCAGCCGTTACTTTGTTTTTGTTATCTGTTCGGCCAGTTACATTACACAATAAAAAAAACGGGCAAAACTACTTGCTTTGGAGTCTTAGTGAGGTGTGTGGTGTGTTTTCTCATCCCTCAGAGCCTTATCTCACAGCATTGGTGAAAGGCTGGCACATGTAAGAGGACTCATTGGTTCATTTTGCATTACCTAAGGACCAAGGACCAAGGACCAATTTCATGGCAATGCTTACCACAGGATGTTGTGTTTAAAATACCCGATAAAGGGCATTATTCTATGGACCCTGAGCACAAGCAGAGCCATGAAATTGGGCCCTGGCCATCTATGTTAAAGAAAAGTTTGTTCATACAACACTACCAGTTGAGGCATACTTGCACAATGTAAAATAAATTGCTGCTCTGTTTACAACTTCATTTTGATAAGTTGTATATTAACCCTTTAGTCACTGTTCCGCCCGAAACCGCCCAGCCATTTACTCACTGGACCGCCCAAAACCGCCCGAGATTAAACAACACTTTGTATCTTGGGTTTTACATATGCTAGCGGGTTGCAGCAAACAGCCGTCGAAAGAGCGTGATCTAAAGATTGCGCCAGTCTAAAAATATCCCGTGGTCACCATTGACAAAAAACAAGTAATCTCCTTCCAAAGGTTCAAAGGTCGGAAATCTAGCACGACGTGTCAATGCTTCTCTGTGTGTGTGCGTACCGTATCGTATGTACAATGCATTACGCGCACACACGCACTATAATGTATACTACGAAAGCGACGATGTTTCGCTGGGCTTTCGCCATGTTTTTCACACATTATTGAAAGGAGTCTACATTGTAGAGGAAATGTATTGTTATCCATAAGTAATATAGACAAGATTGTTCATTTCTAAAGGTATGTTTTGATATTATTTCAATCACTTTGTCAACATTTTGTTCTTGTTTGAAACGATAGCAAAGTTGAAAAAGTTGCGTGCACAACTTTCCGTGAAACACTGACGCTAACGTAATGCAAACTAACAGTTGTCTATTTTCGTTGGTGTGTCAACATATTTACAATCTGAAAGCTTCAATTCGGTAAAAGCAAATACATATATGTGTGAATCATTCGAAAGATAATTTTATCCTCTACAAAATAAACCAAACTTGTAATACAAAAAAATAATTACAATGGAAGTTATGATACGACTTCCAGATAGTGCATTAATTCGATAACTTTTCCCCGCCCTGCTCAGTGAGTAAATGACTTTGTTGAATTTGCTCGTAAGTGCTAAAGGGTTAAAAAAAAAAATATATTGTTTCTTCGAGTTTGCTTTCTCTAGCCTTGCCTTCATTACATTTGTCCTTGGAGACTGGTCTTGTGGTGCAGTAATCAAGCCCTCGGTTTCCTTCTTCAGTTCCCTGCTCCCTAACCAATTCCAGGACTTGCAACTCGCCATTTCTTTTGTACATCCCTAGAACCGACCATGAAGTGGTTTGTTCCTCTACTCTTGGTGTCTTTCCTCTTTTCTTTCCCTCTTGTATTCCTTTAGCCCAACTTTGTCTTCATGTAGTTTTGTACGGTTTTCAACAAGTTCTCATCGGTGCTCCTGACACAAAAATGCAAGCTCCTTTGTTCGATGTTGACATTGTCTGCCACGCTCAGTAACCCCCTTTCACCCTCTGACCTCGGAAGGTAGAGTCTACTGACATTTGCTCGCAGATGCAGCAGGCAATGCATGGTCAGCAGTTTTCATTTCATGCCAGTGACATCTAGATCTTCCCCAGTCCATTCAACAACACCAACACTTTACCTCATCAAAGACACGGCCCAGGTGTTAATCTTCTTGACCATAAAATTATATTCTTCTTGACCATACTGCAGTCTGTTGAACAGGTTTATCTCAGAGCAATGTCATGTTGGCATTTTCTGGAATTCTGGGGTGTGCTCATTTACCCTTTGGATTTAGTGTTGAGGACTGCCTGACGACAAAGCTGCCAGTAGATGATGGCTGCTGATTTTGCCTACACTGCCTGCCTATAGAGTCTTTTAGTGTCTGGATGCCATCATCTTACATACACTGATCATATGGTGGATAGCAACCTGGATCTTTAAGATGTTGTTTTCTCATATGGATGGTAGAGAAATGATGGCACTGTCCAATTCAGTGACACCCACTATTCTTTACTTTAGATAAATAAAACCGTAAAGGTGTTTTTTCATGTATTAAGGGTAGAGTCTGTGTCTGGGGTCATGGTCAAAAAATTAGGAAGGATCGGGATTGTGTGAAGTACTTACATGTATTACACCTTGCTTCCTGTGAACTCAGACTTAAGAAATTATGAGAAGGGGCTCATAATTAATTTTAAAAAAAATTTAAAAGAAGTTACATAAAGAATCTCATGTAGCTTTAGCTGAAAATCTCTGCTGGTCAGATATGAGGGAACAAATTCCTTCTGTTCGTCAAGGATGCAGACTGGTGATGGATAGTTTCCGTTGATCACCATCTGGGTTACAGTAAAGAACTATAAGTTTATCTGGTAGAGATGAACTGTTAAGTTTCTACCAGTCTCTTGACAAAGGCCTGCTGCTTGAATGGTAAGCTTGAAAACATCCTGTCTACAAAATGTAGATTGTGCTGATCAGGGTGTATCCTCTACAACCTGAGTTTATAAAGAAGTAGATTATGAAATTATTGCAGAATGACTGGAATAATGACAAGGAGATCGAGAAGTTGTGGAATCCTTGTTTGTCTTCACCAGAAAGGAATGATCAGGATATTTATACACAACACTCTTCCTGTTCCAGCTTTGTAATGACTACTGTCCGGAGAGAGATCAGAACAAAAGCATACCCTAGAATTCTTGTCCAATTAAATCTGCAGCATTTCCCAAGTCTGTACATTTTTTAAAACATCACCAGTGGATTGTTGAGTGGGAATAGGTCTATGTGAGATGTCTCAAGAACATAGCAGATCTTCTGCAGCATAGAATCATGAAGAGACCACACTGTTAGAATATTTTGACCCAATGACAAATGACAACAAGGTATCCTCTAGCTAAGTGACTTATTTGGCTGTCTGGGGGAGACATTTTGATTGAGGCATGTGTATTGTACAACTGTGGAGTTTCTGACTTTGTCTGGTACCTTCAGAAGTGCCTTGAAAGCCACAAAGTGTTATAGGTGGTTGAAGTTGAGGGGAAGATCTTAAGGAGACTAAGTCATTGCAAGACCAAATCACCCAGATGAGCTCCCCAACCCGTCAAAGGCATCTGTTGGCACTGTCACTAAAGGGGGGGGGGGGGGGGATGGTTGCAGAAAAAACATGCATAAAAGATCTACTGAAGAGGACATGCAGCCTAATTCTCTAAATGAAATCAAGCCGTACTGAGTCATTCAGGGCTGTGCATCGTTTTATCATAAAAATCAGGATATAGTCTCAAGAATCTGAAAGGGAATTATTATTATTTTTTGTTTCCCTTCTACCTGGAAAGACTTCTCAAAAAGATACCCGATGTACTGTACATTCTGTTAAAAAATTAAAGGGCTGCAAGAGACATATCAAAGAGTGACATTGGAGCAAAGTGACTCTGTAAAGGAACTATCTGTTGCTAAGAATTCATGGCGATATCAGGTTAGCTTTCATCAGACATATCAGCTTTGAGTTTATCAAAAAGGCATATAAGGTAACCGAACTCATCCTCCAGAAAAAGTCAACCTGAGACGTCTGCAGGGACTAGAGTGGTAGGAAAATCAGGTGAATATTCAAATCTATGTAAATTACCTTGAAGCATTCGCACATATATAAAGACCTGAAGAGGAAAAAATTACCACTTGTGAACAAACTCCTTACTGGTCCCAGAGTTAAGGGCCGGGAAGGCATTCTACAGAGTCATAGTCCCTTGTATCAGCGCAATTCCTAGGATTTGAACAAATGTGTTGGGTTGCAGGGTTTATGGATTGTGGAAGAAGTAGAGAGAGTCAGTAGTCTGGTTGGTGGAATTAGGAATGACAGAAACACCTTGAGCTCACTGAGTAAAGAGTCTATAATGACCCCCAAAAATGTGTCAAGTTTCTTACTGTAAAGAAGAAAAGAGACAAGTGGAACATGTCAAAGGTCATTTTCTATAATGTCAGGCTTTCCTCTTCATTAAACTTCTTGTAAAAGACATCAAAGTCAATTGATTGTTCAACTCATTCTCTGGAGCCCAGAGACAGCCAGAAAAGACTGTCAAGCACTGGGAAGAAGAAGGTAGTATATGAAAGGGCAAAGCTAGATGCCTATTTTCATTTACATGATCCAAGAAAGTAGACAACATTTATTTGTTTAAAGTCAAGCAAGTCATCTAATGACTTATGAGAGATAACTGGATGCACATGTACAGTGTATGTGTTAAAAGATCTGAAGTATAAAGCTCAACATTTCTGTTCAAATATTTCAGATCAAGTTGTACTTAACAATTTCGTAAATTTTTTTTTATTTCATTTTTTTTCTTGAGAGGGTCTTTGGAATTTTTAGCACTCAGCGTAAAGGACCCTCAAGGAACCTTAAGAACCTTATGAACCACAGGGTAATGTGTATCTTTTATTCCTGATGTTCATGTTAAACTTCATTCCCAAAAATTTGAGGTCAGTTCTGGAAACAATCTCTCTATCAAAAGCCATTTGAAAATCACGGTCAGGTAGATACCGATGGCAGCGGTGTCAACATACATTGTAACCTTGCTCTATGGTGCTACATAGAAAGAGTCCTAGTTACTCATCATAGTCCAGAACACACTGGGGTAGGAAGCTGACAAAGATGACCTGTAGCATGCAGTAAAGGTTGGGAAGTTGGACATAACATAAAAGAAAACCACAGCAAGATCTGTGTCTGTAGATGGATTTTCTGAATTTTTCTCTTAAACTTAAAAGAATCCGACTTTAACTGTAAAATTCATGGAGCGACCAAAAGAACCTGTGCTCTGAACCAGCGCGCTGGAAAAAGGGGGCGAGGAAATTTTGTGGATTGTGTAGCTCGCAGTCTGGGCTATAACATTTTGAGGCTTTGTTTTTGTTCAGCGAATTGTGCATCCATTCATTGGACATGCATTTATGTAGATTATGGGAGGACAGATATTTTCTGCAGTAGAATCTGCAACTTGATATGACTATAAAAAAATTAGTAGGACCAGTAAAATTTGACTGTAGGCTATCAAAACATTAGAGTTGGTTTCAACTACATTCAGCTTCTTGTAAATGCACACAGCCATATGGATCGGTTTGTGGGGTACTGCTATTGTTGTTCTATTATTCCCTTTTCTGAAGAATTCCCTTGTGGGGTCCAATTGTTCCTATTGAAATTACCTTGTGGGGTCCATTGTTCCATTGTTAAAAGTACCCCATAAGTATGCATGTGTAAGAACACATGATTGCACAGTGTGTTTAATGAATGCATACCTTTGTTTCCCTTGTCATTATCAGGATCACACTTTCCTCCTTCATTGATACAAGTATAGCTATTTCTCTTGTTTGTGTCATTAGTCACTTCTCCATCAGCCAGCTGAAATACAGACAAAGTCATTCATATTCAGTTTCACTGAAAAAATGCATAACAACTCCTTGTGCTGGTAGCTTGCTTAGTTTAAGATATTGATTTTGTATTATTTAATTGATACATTGTACATGTATACTGTTTTGGAATGTTGCTATATTATTATTATTTGTTTGTACTACGCCATGAGCTCCAAGACTTAACAAATACCGGCTCATACACTGTAGGTGTTCTTTTTCTTATTGTAACTTTACTTTAATAAGCAAGAAGGTGTTTTTCATACAGTGTACATGGTTAAAACCATAACACCACTTGCAAATAGTCTGTCTTGTTTTTGACATTCACATTGTGCTAATTCAGAAACAACTACATGTACATGTACAATGTATTCTGCTTGTAAAGAGACTATCACCTTATCAAGCCAACTATCACACAAAGACATGGTACATGTACATGTACCAAGGCATCTACTTAAAACTGTACAGAATTGCATACATGTGCGTAGTGCACAGCCATCAACATCTTGTATTTGGTGCATTTATTTTCTGAGAGCCAGTGAAGTGAAGCAGAGTAACCCGAGTGATATGTTCCTAACATTTGACCCGACAAACCAGACGAGCTGCCGAATTCTGAATTTGTTCATGTTGTTGAAGTTGGGCAATTTGAGAAGTCAGCAGACCAAACAACAAGCTGTTAAAGTCAAGATGAGATGTAACAAATGCATAATAAGACACTCAGTGCAATTTTGGTCAAGGTAGTTACAAAGTGTGTCAATTTGTGAATGCAAAAAGATGCGGAGCGACTAATTTTACAATTGTGTTTACACCATATCATACGCAATACTGCCTGATGTGTAATTCGTAAAAAACCAAAAGGAGTTTTAGAAACTTGTACCTTTTACACCAAACAAAAAATGAATATATCTCTTTTCACATGTTTCAGAACAAGGTTCAAAACACGCATGTAAATGACATTATGTAAGAGCATTCTATCCAGAATGACAATTTCAGCAAATTGTTAAGCATTCTTAATGGTTGCAAGTACCATGTGACTTTTTTGAGGAATAAAGTTGAATAAAAGAATTATTGAATTAAAACCATTATAGTCCAACATACTTCTTTATACAATGCTAGCTTACAGCAGACTTACCAGGAAAATTTCCATTGTTTAAGTAGTTCTTAACATGCACACATTACAGAGAAAAATTGATTTACCTGGCAAGTCTGCTGCCACCTACATGTAGTGTCCCAAAAGTCCCCCATTGCCAAAGTGAATGATTCAGATGGACCAGGGCCAGTAGGCCCAAATAACAAGTGCTTATCACTGGGTTAGACATTCTAATTTGATCTCAATCCAAACAATTTGGTGTGGAGTGACATAAGACAAGAGAATGGGAGGATTGGGGCCACATGCCAGAAACAATGCCTCGTTTTTTTCATGAAGATAATTGATTAAATAATTAATTAAATAAATCATTCTATTAAGTTTAAATCACTTTACCTGTGGAGAATATTCAACCTTTGTGAGTCTGTTGTTTTCATCAACAACTCTTCTATATTTGATTTGAGCATCAATCAGCAAACGACGCATTAATGCTAGATTAGACTTGAGAGAATCCCTGGCAGGTAGATCTGCTGTCTCACACACTGGACTGCTTACGTCACACTCAGAAGATTTAGGTGTACAAATAAATTGCACAATCTGGTCATTGAGGGAATCCAACGACTCGATAGCTGACAACAAAGAAAACATAAAAATATTTAAAAATATAGGGATTTTACAAACCCTTGCTGCTTACAAACCCTTACTGCTTACTAACCCTTGCTGCTTACTAACCCTTACTGCTTACAAACCCTTACTGCTTACAAACCCTTGCTGCTTACAAACCCTTGCTGCTTACTAACCCTTGCTGCTTACAAACCCTTGCTGCTTACAAACCCTTGCTGCTTACAAACCCTTGCTGCTTACAAACCCTTGCTGCTTACAAACACTTACTGCTTACAAACCCTTACTGCTTACAAACCCTTACTGCTTACAAACCCTTACTGCTTACAAACCCTTACTGCTTACAAACCCTTGCTGCTTACTAACCCTTGCTGCTTACTAACCCTTGCTGCTTACTAACCCTTACTGCTTACTAACCCTTACTGCTTACAAACCCTTACTGCTTACTAACCCTTGCTGCTTACAAACCCTTGCTGCTTACAAACACTTACTGCTTACAAACACTTACTGCTTACAAACCCTTACTGCTTACAAACCCTTACTGCTTACAAACCCTTACTGCTTACAAACCCTTGCTGCTTACTAACCCTTGCTGCTTACTAACCCTTGCTGCTTACTAACCCTTGCTGCTTACTAACCCTTACTGCTTACTAACCCTTACTGCTTACTAACCCTTACTGCTTACAAACCCTTACTGCTTACAAACCCTTACTGCTTACAAACCCTTACTGCTTACAAACCCTTACTGCTTACAAACCCTTACTGCTTACAAACCCTTACTGCTTACAAACCCTTGCTGCTTACTAACCCTTGCTGCTTACTAACCCTTACTGCTTACTAACCCTTACTGCTTACAAACCCTTACTGCTTACTAACCCTTGCTGCTTACTAACCCTTGCTGCTTACTAACCCTTACTGCTTACAAACCCTTACTGCTTACTAACCCTTGCTGCTTACAAACCCTTGCTGCTTACAAACCCTTGCTGCTTACAAACCCTTGCTGCTTACAAACCCTTGCTGCTTACTAACCTTTGCTGCTTACACACCCTTGCTGCTTACAAACCCTTGCTGCTTACAAACCCTTGCTGCTTACAAACCCTTACTGCTTACAAACCCTTGCTGCTTACTAACCTTTGCTGCTTACACATGTACAAAACCAATTGCTGCTTACAAACCCTTACTGCTTACAAACCCTTGCTGCTTACAAACCCTTGCTGCTTACAAACCCTTGCTGCTTACTAACCTTTGCTGCTTACACATGTACAAAACCAATTGCTGCTTACAAACCCTTACTGCTTACAAACCCTTGCTGCTTACTAACCCTTGCTGCTTTACAAACCCTTGCTGCTTTACAAACCCTTGCTGCTTACAAACCCTTGCTGCTTACAAACCCTTGCTGCTTACTAATCTTTGCTGCTTACATGTAAAAACCCTTGCTGCTTACAAACCCTTGCTGCTTACAAAACCTTGCTGCTTACAAACACTTACTGCTTTACAAATCCTTGCTGCATAACAAACCCTCGCTGTTTCACAAAGCCTTGGTTCTTATTACATGGCCTTGCTGCTTTTTACCAATAAAATTAAAATTCTTAAATAACAAAACAATAGGTATATCAAACAATAGGTATATCAAACAATAGGTATATCAAACAATAGGTATATTAATTAAGTTACAAACAAATTAATTATGCACACAAAACTGGAGGTGAAATCCATCCACAACAATTGTCCACAATAAAAAATTCAAAAAAGAAGTTTTCTTTCATGTAATAAAGTCAAATACTCTTTCACAAACTGCATTTTTTCCCCTTCTTTTTTATATTAAATTTATGAAAAAAGCTATTACAGGGTGTAACTAAAAATCACTGAAAAATTCAATTTGTCCTCCAACCAAGTGAATTTTATGTACATAAGTACAATATGCGTGTTCCCAACCCTTGATCTCAGGAGACCTACAGTGAACTAGCCAGGAGTTCCAGGAAGATGACCAGTTTTCACGTGATTAGAACCGAATGGTATCATGTAATTGGCTTTATCCTGTGTGTAAACTCTGCTGTGAACCACTTTCTGAGTGAAGGTTTGGTTGACATGGTTGAGGTAGTTCAGGCACTAGGACTGTGTACATGATGGAATGTCAAACATTTCTTGTTTTCCTCAAGTTTTTTGTAGGTGTTCAGCTCATCCACCAAACAATTATTGATATTGGACTGTATTTTATGTCTTTGTGTAGTTGTCTTCTTTTTCTGTTTCTTATCACTAAACTATTACATTTTGGAGTGTCAGAACAGTAGGCCTACACATAGCTAAAAACAGTATGACACGTGATGCATTTTCCACCAATCAAATGATAAGTGTGGTATATGTAATAGTCATTATGGAAGTCATAAACTGTCTGACTGTGAGCTTCAGTCTGTATTCTTAATCATTTATTAGATAATCACAAATTGCAGCTGTTACAAACACTACATCTTTTGGACATGACATTTTACTACCTTTGCATTATAAACAAAAGTTTGTGAATTTGGGGTTCTCAATGATTGCATTTTGATACCAAATAGTCAATTAGATAATATGTAAAATGTGTAGTTCTAAGTAGATTTGATGGAATTTGTTACGTTTTTGGTCTCCAGAGCACAAAACAAGGCACTATGGACATTACATTTGGAGCATTACGGACAATACACTTTTGATCACTTTTAATAATGCTAAATGCCCCAGTTAATTTGGTTTTTTGCTACTTTATTATCCCAAACATGCCAAATATTAAAATTTACATCTGGGCAATTCCACACCAAAGTGGACATTACATCAAAAAATTGAAATGCATGTAACAAAAACAAATTATGTGTCAAATGAAAGCTAACTGTCTATATTTTTAAGATTGATACATTTTGGTACCCCAAAATGACGATAAATCAATAATCCAGTTATGAGCCAAAAATAAGATAAATTACTGACCTAAAACTATTAAAGAATTAATGCATAAAATATGGGTACAATTTCCATAAATCCATGTCATGAAAGTATACATCTGAGAAGATTATTGATTTTTTCCCCCAGATATTGCACATGTAGTTACGCTTCAGTGACTTGACGTATTTTGGTTCAGTTGAATGTCCTTCCGTTACCAAAAAACTTGATTTAACAAAAATAATAGTTGTTGGATAAATGCAATGAATCTTATTTTTTAATGCAAGTTTTAGTAGGCCTTTAATATGGAATTATGACTGACATCTAAATCCTTTTTGTTTATTAATTATAACTGATTAAAACATGTCCTTCCGTTACCATATTGGTAACGGAAGGACGGTAACAGAAGGACAAATTCAACTTTCATCAAATTTTATACGCCATTTGTAGCATTTGACAAACAAACACCCTTGTAACTTGTAAGCAATGTTTCTGGGTTGATACTGTAGCTAGGTGTAGGTGAGGTGTACACCCTGTGACAGCGTCTTTAAAAATGCTACATTTATGTTTTTTATGTACAGTATGGCAATTCCTTGGTAACGGAAGGACGTTTCGATTCATTAAACAACATTTAAATCATGAGTATCATTAACAGTTGAATTGGTTACATCAAGCATTTTTGCCCTGCCTTAGTAACTGAAGTGCATGATGTGTATTTATGTGACTCATCTTCATAAAAGTGATAAATAGGGCCAAAATGTTCTTTGCAAAGGACTGCACCGGCATGTACATACATGTAGGCCTATGGAATTATCACAAGAAATCAAATCACAAAGAGCTGCTTCCATCATCATTCGTGGACACCAGGGAAAGATCTTTTTTAAAAGCAAAGTTTTTTTTAACTAATATTAAGCTGGACAATTTAGCATAATTTAAGAAGTATTTAAATGTTTTTATAATCAACATAGTACATGAAAGATTAAAAAGCTTAAGTTGAACTTCAGCAGCCTTGATGGGACCAATCATCTTCAGCAGCCTTGATGGGACCAATCATCTTCAGCAGCCTTGATGGGACCAATCATCTTCAGCAGCCTTGATGGGACCAATCATCTTCAGCAGCCTTGATGGGACCAATCATCTTCAGCAGCCTTGATGGGACCAATCATCTTCAGCAGCCTTGATGGGACCAATCATCTTCAGCAGCCTTGATGGGACCAATCATCTTCAGCAGCCTTGATGGGACCAATCATCTTCAGCAGCCTTGATGGGACCAATCATCTTCAGCAGCCTTGATGGGACCAATCATCTTCAGCAGCCTTGATGGGACCAATCATCTTCAGCAGCATTGATGGGACCAATCATCTTCAGCAGCATTGATGGGACCAATCATCTTCAGCAGCCTTGATGGGACCAATCATCTTCAGCAGCCTTGATGGGACCAATCATCTTCAGCAGCCTTGATGGGACCAATCATCTTCAGCAGCCTTGATGGGACCAATCATCTTCAGCAGCCTTGATGGGACCAATCATCTTCAGCAGCCTTGATGGGACCAATCATCTTCAGCAGCCTTGATGGGACCAATCATCTTCAGCAGCCTTGATGGGACCAATCATCTTCAGCAGCCTTGATGGGACCAATCATCTTCAGCAGCCTTGATGGGACCAATCATCTTCAGCAGCCTTGATGGGACCAATCATCTTCAGCAGCCTTGATGGGACCAATCATCTTCAGCAGCCTTGATGGGACCAATCATCTTCAGCAGCATTGATGGGACCAATCATCTTCAGCAGCATTGATGGGACCAATCATCTTCAGCAGCCTTGATGGGACCAATCATCTTCAGCAGCCTTGATGGGACCAATCATCTTCAGCAGCCTTGATGGGACCAATCATCTTCAGCAGCCTTGATGGGACCAATCATCTTCAGCAGCCTTGATGGGACCAATCATCTTCAGCAGCCTTGATGGGACCAATCATCTTCAGCAGCCTTGATGGGACCAATCATCTTCAGCAGCCTTGATGGGACCAATCATCTTCAGCAGCCTTGATGGGACCAATCATCTTCAGCAGCCTTGATGGGACCAATCATCTTCAGCAGCCTTGATGGGACCAATCATCTTCAGCAGCCTTGATGGGACCAATCATCTTCCAGAAAAATCAAGTATTACATGTAGCAGGTTATATTTCTTACAATCAACATTTTCTTAATTGATACCAGTTCTGATATTGAATAGATGTCACTAACAGTAAACACTGTAAATTTCAGCAATTTTCTATTTGAAAAAGTAATCCACAAAAGGCATTATATTTATAATATTTTAAAGGAAAAATTTCTAATGAAAACTGATAAATTATAGCTATATCCAAAAGTATTGCATTTCTCACCTTTAAAACAAAATAGTCTCAAAAATTCATAGAAATTAAGCAAAACACATGATAGATGGAAAATCCATGTCTGTTTTGCTGTCCTGTTACCGACCTCATTAATATTCATATTTTATAAACTAACTGTAATTTTGCCAAAAAAAGGAGGCAATTTCGAAGGCAGTCCTTAAGTAATAAAACTGTGACATTTGCTCGATGTAACTAATTAAACTATTAATGATACTCATGATTTAAAAGTTGTTTAATGAGTCAAAACGTCCTTCCGTTACCGTGGAATTGCCCATCTGTTTTACGGTTTTGAGGCTAAAATTGCTGTCTCTGGTTTCCAACAACACATTACTGGTTCCACTCATAAACAAGGCCACACTCTTGATTTACTGATCTCCCGCATTGATAATGACATCGTTCAAGAATGGTACACACATCCTGTACTTTACTCTGATCACCACATCATTCAATGCTTCTTGATGCTTGAAAAACCGACTCCCTTGAAGGTCACTAGCACATCTCGAGATTATGGAAAGATCGACCTAAAGCTGTTTCTGAATCTACTTGATGATCGCCTTGGAGTTACTTCGCTGACGGAAGATGATCCTAATCTTCTGTCTGAAGCATATGAGTCCATCACTACATCATTGCTTAATGAGGTCTGCTCTCTGACTACCAGAGTTCGTACAGTCAAGTCAAGGTTACCCTGGTACAATGACACTATCCACAAAGACAGGCGATTCCGTAGACGGCTCAGTGAACGCAAATGGAGTAAAAGTCATCTTGACACTGACCATGATGCGTTTATTCAACAAAAGAACTGTGTACAGATGCTGATTGCTGATGCCAAGAAAGCATACTACTCTGACAAATTCTCCAGTGCCAGTCCCAAGGACATGTACATGTACACCACTATAAATGGTCTTTTGAATAACTGTGCCAAGAAACTGCCTGCATGTAGCTCTGACATCAAACTTGCGAATAACTTTTTGTCTTCCTTCATTGGTAAAGTTGAGCAAATTAGAACAGATGTCTCTCAAATTTCTATGTCCTCAGATATTATTATGCCATGTCAGCATCTTTCCGATCCTTGCATAAATAATTTGCACAATTTCAATCCCCTCACTAAATCAGATGTCAACAAACTTATAAGGCACTTTCCTAACAAGTCTTGTTCTCTAGACACACTACCCACATGGCTTATCAAGAGCTGTCTGCCCAGTCTGTTACCGATCATTACCAGAATCATCAACGCTTCTCTTGCATCTGGTGTTTTCCCTGAAACCTTCAAACAGTCCATCATTACCCCCATTCTAAAGAAGCCCGGACTTGATTCTAATGTTCTTAGGAGTTATCGTCCCATTTCCAACATCAAATTCATTGGCAAAATTATCGAAAAGGCTGCTTCATGTCAGGTTACCAATCATGTTAATAACAATTGAATCTCGGTGATCCGTTCCAATCAGCATACAAAGCTTACCACAGTACTGAGACTGCTTTGCTCAAGGTGAAAAATGACATCCTGAAATCCCTTGACAAAAACAAAGTTATTCTCCTGGTATTACTTGACATGTCAGCTGCATTCGATACCGTTGACCATGGCATATTTATTGAAAGAATAGAGACTTGTTTTGGCATTACAGGTACTGCTAAATCTTGGTTTAGGTCCTATCTTAATGAACATCGTACCAGAGTGTCCATTAGGAATGTTAAATCTGTGGAGCATGTTCTCAGTTTCTCAGTACCCCAGGGCTCCGTCATTGGACCACAGTGCTTTACCTTGTATACTCATCCAGTTGGTGATATTATAAGAGAATACAATTAGTCCATGAGCCAGGGGCTGAAATTTCACATATTGGTACCACCTCGAGGGACTAATTCTAATATCACCTTTCTTGTTGCAAATAATCCATAACTTACCATAAACTATGATAGCCTTTCCAAAAAATTAGATTTCTACCAGTTTTTGAAAGATTTTCAACGTAAAATCTGAAACCTCTCAGCCTCTTCCGTTGTTGATAAGTCAACGGCCGTTTACATATTAACAACATTTTAAGCCCATGTGTTTGCATGGAGAGAGAATAATTAGTTTTTTCACTTTGCTGCCTCTCGATAAAAACAGACTGTCGGCCATTTTGTTTTCGCTTTGGCGACAAAGTCGACAGTTTAAAGTTGATTTTAGACCTTTATGAGTAAACAAACTACATGGATATGTGTTTTTATGAAGAATAGAGGTACGCTATTTTGTATTATGGCTGTTGATTTAAAGGAGGTAGGAAAGTGCACATTGAGTAAAAAAAACTAGTAGGAATGTGCCGTGAATGTGATGCTTTGCCGTCTGCCCATTATATGCTGACCGAAGACAATCGGTGACGATCCAGATCAATGCTGTTCACATTTTGAAGTATTGTGGATACTAAAATACCTGGATTTCAGAGATGTAATACACAGAAAATTTGTAAATTTCATTTATTATTATGAATGACAGAAAAAGGCCGACCCAAGAGTTAAGCATGCAGTTTTGGTCAGTCAACGCATGCCGTTTTGGTGGAGGGCAACGCATTAGACCTGATTTATTTTATTTTACTATGTTATTTTACTATTTTCGGGGGGCCTATTTCTTGATTTTAATTTTACGACATTGTTTTATTTTTAAAACTATATAACATGTTTGGTTTTTTCAAGTGTTGCATAACCCTTGACTGCTAGTGAAATTTTAAAAAGGCAAGCAAAAATTGCTGCACTGCTCAACATCAGCTCTTCGCTTGCTTTTATCGTTTCCCAGGCTTCAGGATTCGATTCCCTCTGAAATGAAATATATCGGTGTTTTCAGCCTTCATTCATTTCCTAAATTATTTAGGAATCATCTACCGGCACCGGGCAGTGGCTCCCCTGACAAGGAATTAGTGAGAGGTTGCATGTGGGGAACTTGTTTTTCTGTTCTTTTTTATCTTTTAATACTAGGCTTCTTCCACTCTACTTTTATTCTTTTGATTTTTAGTGGTAAAAGAAAAAAGTTATAGAGCAATTGTTATACTTTTCTTTTGTAGGTTGAATTACAACGTTAAAATGCCACATCACAGGCAGTAACAAATTGAAAGGGACACCCTCTGTCATGGTCATCCCCACCCCACCCCTATCCCCGATACGGTTAGGCCTGCACAAATTTGGTGGACATTTTTCTACCTTAATCCACTTTTCTTTGTCAGAAGTATTTAAAGCACTTCTATTCTAGGGAGACATAACAAAAAACAGAGAACGCATCTGAGCTCTCTCCAAAGTGTATTGTTGATTCAGTTGGATAAGACCGGCACCATACAGGTGCTGCATTCTCAAGTAATTGAATAAAACCTGCACCACAACCTTCTCTTAACTTTACAAACCACATTTATAAACAAAAGGCAATTTAACGTATAACAAAGGCATTTTTCAACAGAATGACACTAAATCCAATTAATTCCTCTTGATGACTGTTGATGAAAAGTACATCAGCAATTATTGACGAAGAGAAACATTGTTGACATGCAGCATGCTTGCCATGTGACAAATACAACGGCTGTTTGAGTATGCACACTCAAATATTCACTCTCCGTGCAAACACATGGGATTAAAAAATTGTTACTATCTAAACAGCCGTTGACTTATCAATAACGGAAGAGGCTTAGAGGTTTTAGATTTTACGGTGAAAATCTTTCGAAAACTGGTAGAAATCTAATTTTTGGGAAAGGCTATCATAGTTTATGGCAAGTTATGGATTATTTGCAACAAGAAAAGTGATATTAGAATTAGTCCCTTGAGTTGGTACCGGCAAGTGGGGCTGGCTCATGGACTAAATGTCAATTTTCATGTTTATGCTGATGACACCCAACTCTATACTGAATTTGATCCCAAAGTTGCAGGTGATTCCAATCGTGCTCTTTTTAATCTGTCCACGTGTATTTCTAAGATCAATACCTGGATGGTGCAAAACAAGCTGCAGCTTAATCAAAACAAAACAGAATTTGTTGTTTTTGGTTCCCTGAAGGTCATCAGTACTTTACCTCATCTTGTATTAAGAGTTGGAGACATTTGCATACATGGCATAAATCCTTCTACCACTGTAAAAGATCTTGGGGTTACTCTTGACTCATCCTTGTTAATGAACAAACACATCAGTACAATCTGCAGAAGTGTTAATTTTCATATTCGCAATCTGTGGCGTACATGTATACGCCGTTTCCTCACCCAGGATGCTTGTCATAATGCTGTCAGATCATTGGTTCTTTCACGCATTGATTATGCCAACTCATTGTTATACGGTGCCAGGGAAGTGGACCTCAGACGAGTACAGCGCCTTCAAAACAAAGCTGCGCGTCTTGTGTTTGCATGCGCTAGAGATCAATTCTCATCAGCTCAACTACTGCGCTCACTTCACTGGCTCCCCATCAAGGAAAGAATCACTTTCAAAATTCTCCTGTTCGTCTATAAATCCTTCCAACAGCAATCTCCAAGTTACATTTCTGACAGTCTAAATGTATATAAATACAGAGGGGCCTGGAGGTCGCAGGGGGCTTCGCTCTTCTTCTGATGATGTCACCCAGCTGATTGTTCCGCGCTCCAAAAAGAAGGCTGGGGACAGTTCATTCTTTGTTGTTGCCCCTACTGTAAATTGTGGAACAAGCTGCCTTGTGCTATCAGGGAAGCAACATCTACTGCGACCTTCAAGCGCTAACTCAAAACTCACCTATTTCCCAGCTTATGATTTGTTTGTCTTACTGCATTTTCTGTATTTCATTAGCTGTTCTGACATAGGTCGGAACAGCTATTGTTTTCGTCGAGATTATTATTATTTTTATTAGCTGTTCCGACCTACTGTCAAAACAGGTATTGTTTTCGTCAAATTTTTTAGCTGTTCCGACTAGGGAGTCGGAACAGCTATTGTTTTCGTCGAGATTTTTATTATTTTTAGCTGTTCCGACCTAGCTGTCGGAACAGCTATTGTTTTCGTCGAGATTATTAGCTGTTCCGACATAGGTCGGAACAGCTATTGTTTTCGTTGGGATTTTTATTATTTTTATTATTATTAGCTGTTCCGACATGCTGTTCCGACATAGGTCGGAACAGCTATTGTTTTCGTCGAGATTATTATTATTATTCTTTGTTTCCACTCAAATCCCATAGCATTTGCACACGTTTTTTTCTTTAAGCCTAATATCCTAGAGCGCAAATACGAAAGAGTTAAATCATATATCAAATTGAAGCTTAGAACATAAACTTAACTCTAAATGTAAAATTTTTTACAATTCTTAATTAATTAGCCACTTTACAGCGAGGTGAATATTTAAATAGCCAGACTTTAGAGCACTGTATCTCAAAAAGTAGACGACCGATCGTCAAACTTTTTTCAGTTTTAGACTTCTTGGGTACTGTAGATGTGCTTTTCGGCCTAAAATGTGGAACGACGTCACAATGACGTCATTTATTGCGCATTTTCGCCCGTGTACAAAACACATGGAGATAGTGAAAACAAATCCGACTTCTAGAAACACAGTTTTTTCAATTAAGCTCAACTTTAACGTCCTGGATTCACAAATGTTTCTTAAAACAAGAAAGGTTTTATAGACGATCAGTTTAAAAGCATCAAAACTTATTAAAACATTGTCAGTAGAAAAAAAACCCAAAATTATCAGGCAAATTGAACGCCATGGGTACTCTGACTTGAATTTGATATGTGTTTATTAACGACAAAGTATTTTTTTTCTTCTTTTTTTTTAAGTAAAAAAAAACGCACCGTTAAACTCGTATAGCGCCCTCAATCTTTCTAGGGTTTCCTAGATTCGTTCAAGCCCTAAACCCATTTATGACCCGTGTTGTAGACGTTTATGTAGAATATACATAGAGTCATCATTCCTGTCGCCGACTGACACAAGTCTACGTTCATTCACAAGAATCGAAAAGAATTTGTCTTGCTATCAGCGCAGCGTCGTCGTCGTGTAGTCAGATAGTTATTCAGATTTCACCGTGGACGTAAAGAATATGAGTGCCGTGTTCTTGTCCATGGTTTGGGGTGGCAAACTTGTATGCGCTTAGGTCCCGTTCGCCGGGAAAACGATATGTTTAACATTTCTTGTGCAAAGGCATTACTTCAGGAAACCACGATGTATCAGTTACAAAACTTGATGGCCCTTGCAATAAGGCAATAAAAAGCTGATTGAGGAAAGGAGTGGTAAAGAGAAAATCGTTTTTCATGACTAAACGGTCAGTGTTGGATTTGGGGTTGTGGAAGAGACAAAATTACAATACAATCGTATCCCATATGAATTTACTGTTTTAGCCTAAACAAATATAACATACTCGATTGGCATTTCAGGGTAGAAAAATTGTTACGATTACGAATTAAATACATCATTTTGTTTACATGCATTTACAGTTATTTTTGAGTAAACTCGTAATCATTTCTGAAACGATCAGTTACATGTGTAATCGTTCACATTTATTATGGTCAAAATTTCGCGACACTTTTGAGGATGATTTTTCAACATTTATCCGAACCGTAATAATGTAGATGTTCAACCGGTTGATCGGATGGTTAACCGTGTGACCGTCACAGGCAGGCTTACAAAGCCTTGGCATTTAAATGTAAACGTAAACATTTAAACGTTTAACAGGATTATCATTTGGTTAACCGGGTAACCGTGCAATCGATTTGTTGTGGAACGCCCTCTAGCGTTCAATGTTTCTTTCAACTAATGCCGCACGCAAAGTAATGAAATAACAAAGCCTGTAAATTGGAAACGATATAGGTGTGTTTGGCAATTATTATGGTCAGCATTTCGCAGCACTTTTCAAGTGATTTTTTCAACGTTTACCCGAACCGTACAAATGTGAACGTTTAACCGTAAGATCTGTCACTTAACCGTGTATCCGTCACAGGCTTACGTATAAGCCTGCGCATTCACGAATTGTTGTGGAACGCCCCCTAGCGTGCAATGTTTCTCACAAATATTGCTACACGCACAGATGTAATGAAATAACAAAGACTATGAGTCTGTAAATTGGGAATGATAAGTGTGTGTTTTATGGGATATTGTGCTGTGAAAATCGTGATCACAGTTATTATGGTCAGCATTACTCGGCACTTTTTAAGTGATTTTTTCAACGTTTATCCGAACCGTACAAATAAATGTAAACGTTTAACCATAAGATCTGTCACCTAACCGTGTAACCGTCACAGGCTTACGTATAAGCCTGCGCATTCACGAATTGTTGTGGAACGCCCCCAGCGTGCAATGTTTCTCACAAATATTGCTACACGCACAGATGTAATGAAATAACAAAGACTATGAGTCTGTAAATTGGGAATGATATGTGTGTGTTTTATGGGATATTGTGCTGTGAAAATCGTGATCACAGTTATTATGGTCAGCATTACGCGGCACTTTTTAAGTGATTTTTTCAACGTTTATCCGAACCGTACAAATAAATGTAAACGTTTAACCGTAAGATCTGTCACTTAACCGTGTAACCGTCACAGGCTTATGTATAAGCCTGAGCATTCACGGTTATTTTTGGTCAACATACCGTTTCTGAAACAGTTGGTGACCCGTGTAACAGCAGTTTCATGAACAAAATTTCAAGTAAAAAAACCTGTTTACACAACCTTGCATGTGACCTAATATCCTAAAGCGTACAGATATGAAAGAGTTAGATCCTATATCAAATTGAAGCTTAGTACATGAGCTTAACTCTCAATGTAATTTTTTTTATTATTCTGAATTAATTTGCCCATTTACAGTGAGGTGAATATTTAATTAGCCAATCTTGAGATCACTGTATCTCGAAAAGCCTTGGGTAACCGTGAACCCATGTTGACCTTTACTTCCGGGTCAACCGGAAGTGGGACCATATCTCAAGAACTACACAATCGTTTTTCAAACTGTTTGTAGTTATAGACTCCTTGGGCATTGTAGATCAACCTTGGATAACCGTGACCTCATGTAAACCTTTACTTCCGGGTCAACCGGAAAAGAGACCATATCTCAAGAACTACACAACCGTTTTTCAAACTGTTTTTAGTTATAGATTCCTTGGGCATTGGAGATTAGCCTTGGCTAACCGTGACCCCATGTTGACCTTTACTTGATAACCGTGACCGCATGTTGACCTTTACGTCCAAGTCAACCGGAAGTAAGACCATATCTCAAGAACTACACAACCGATTTTCAAACTGTTTTCAGTTATAGACTCGTGGGGCAGACTCGTGGGGCATTGAAGACTAGCCTTGGGTAACCGTGACCCCATGTTGACCTTTACCTATGGGTCAACCGGAAGTGGGACCATATCTCAAGAGTTACACAGCCGATTTTCAAACTTTTTTCAGTTATAGACTCCTTAGGCATTGCAGATTAGCCTTGGGTAACCATGACCCCATGTTGACCTTTACTTCCAGGTCAACCGGAAGTGAGACCACATCTCAAGAACTACACAACCGATATTCAATTTCTTTTCAGTTATAAACCATTTGAGCAGTAAATGTTAGACAAGGGTTAAATTTTGTTTATGAATCAGAAAACCGGAACAGCTTCGTGTTTGTACACAAACACCTCAAGTCTAGTTATTATTATTATTCTTTGTTTCCACTCAAATCCCATAGCATTTGCACACGTTTTTTTCTTTAAGCCTAATATCCTAGAGCGCAAATACGAAAGAGTTAAATCATATATCAAATTGAAGCTTAGAACATAAACTTAACTCTAAATGTAAAATTTTTTAAAATTCTTAATTAATTAGCCACTTTACAGCGAGGTGAATATTTAATTAGCCAGACTTTAGAGCACTCTATCTCAAAAAGTAGACGACCGATCGTCAAACTTTTTTCAGTTTTAGACCTCTTGGGTACTGTAGATGTGCTTTTCGGCCTAAAATGTGGAACGACGTCACAATGACGTCATTTATTGCGCGTTTTCGCCCATGTACAAAACAAATGGAGATAGTGAAAACAAATCCGACTTCTAGAAACACAGTTTTTTCAATTAAGCTCAAATTAAACGTCCTAGATAACACAAATGTTTCTTAAAACAAGAAAGATTTGATTGACGCTCAGTTTAAAAGCATCAAAACGTATTAAAACATTGTCAGTAGAAAATAAACCCAAATTCTCAGACAAATTGAACGCCATGGGTACTCTGTCTAGAATTTTATATGTGTTTATATACGAAAAGCAGCCAAATTTTAAAATTTTGAAAAGATTGTAGCGCTGAGGTTCATGTCGTCGTGTACCACCACTCAGATCTGCAGGTCGTTATTAAGGGTTTTTTTAGCGTGGACGACGAAAACCTGTTATGCCGTGTTTTATGAGAAATATCCGGCGTTGTAGACTTGTCTGCTCTTGGGTCCCGTTCGCCGGAAAACGATATGTTTTAGCAATAAAAAGAGCTGATTGAGGAAAGGTGTGGTAAAGAGAAATTCGTTTTTCATGGCTAAACGGTCAGTGTTGGATTTGGGGGTGTGGAAGAGACAAAATTACAATACAATCGTATCCCATATGAATTTACTGTTTTAGCCTAAACAAATATAACATACTCGATTGGCATTTCAGGGTAGAAAAATTGTTACGATTACGAATTAAATACAACATCATTTTGTTTACATGCATTTACAGTTATTTTTTAGTAAACTCGTAATCATTTCTGAAACGGTCAGTTACATGTGTAACCGTTCACATTTATTATGGTCAAAATTTCGCGACACTTTTGAGGATGATTTTTCAACATTTATCCGAACCGTAATAATGTAGATGTTCAACCGGTTGATCGGATGGTTAACCGTGTGACCGTCACAGGCAGGTTTACAAAGCCTCAGCATTTAAATGTAAACGTAAACATTTAAACGTTTAACAGGATTATCATTTGGTTAACCGGGTAACCGTGCAATCGATTTGTTGTGGAACGCCCTATAGCGTTCAATGTTTCTTTCAACTAATGCCGCACGCAAAGTAATGAAATAACAAAGAATTAAGCCTGTAAATTGGAAACGATATAGGTGTGTTTGGCAATTATTACGGTCAGCATTTCTCAGCACTCTTCAAGTGAATTTTTCAACGTTTATCCGAACCGTACAAATGTGAACGTTTAACCGTAAGATCTGTCACTTAACCGTGTAACCGTCACAGGCTTACGTATAAGCCTGCGCATTCACGAATTGTTGTGGAACGCCCCCTAGCGTGCAATGTTTCTCACAAATATTACTACACGCACAGATGTAATGAAATAACAAAGACTATGAGTCTGTAAATTGGGAATGATAAGTGTGTGTTTTATGGGATATTGTGCTGTGAAAATCATGATCACAGTTATTATGGTCAGCATTTCGCGGCACTTTTCAAGTGAATTTTTCAACGTTTATCCGAACCGTACAAATGTGAACGTTTAACCGTAAGATCTGTCACTTAACCGTGTAACCGTCACAGGCTTACGTATAAGCCTGCGCATTCACGAATTGTTGTGGAACGCCCCCTAGCGTGCAATGTTTCTCACAAATATTACTACACGCACAGATGTAATGAAATAACAAAGACTATGAGTCTGTAAATTGGGAATGATAAGTGTGTGTTTTATGGGATATTGTGCTGTGAAAATCGTGATCACAGTTATTATGGTCAGCATTACGCGGCACTTTTTAAGTGATTTTTTCAACGTTTATCCGAACTTACAAATAAATGTAAACGTTTAACCGTAAGATCTGTCACTTAACCGTGTAACCGTCACAGGCTTATGTATAAGGCTGAGCATTCACGGTTATTTTTGGTCAACATACCGTTTCTGAAACAGCTGGTGACCCGTGTAACAGCAGTTTCATGAACAAAATTTCAAGTAAAAAAACCTGTTTACACAACCTTGCATGTGACCTATTATCCTAAAGCATACAAATATGAAAGAGTTAGATCCTATATCAAATTGAAGCTTAGTACATGAGCTTAACTCTCAATGTAATTTTTTTTTATTATTCTGAATTAATTTGCCCATTTACAGTGAGGTGAATATTTAATTAGCCAATCTTGAGATCACTGTATCTCGAAAAGCCTTGGGTAACCGTGAACCCATGTTGACCTTTACTTCCGGGTCAACCGGAAGTGGGACCATATCTCAAGAACTACACAACCGTTTTTCAAACTGTTTTTAGTTATAGACTCCTTGGGCATTGTAGATCAACCTTGGATAACCGTGACCTCATGTAAACCTTCACTTCCGGGTCAACCGGAAGTGGGATCATATCTCAAGAACTACACAACCGTTTTTCAAACTGTTTTTAGTTATAGACTCCTTGGGCATTGGAGATTAGCCTTTAGTAACCGTGACCCCATGTTGACCTTTACTTCCGGGTCAACCTGAAGTGGGAACATATCTCAAGAACTACATAACCGATTTTCAAACTTTGTTCAGTTATAGACTCCTTGGGCATTGCAGATAAGCCTTGGGTAACCGTGACCTCATGTTGACCTTTACCTCCGGGTCAACCGGAAGTGGGACCATATCTCAAGAACTACACAGCCGATTTTAAAACATTTTTCAGTTCTAGACTCCTTGGCCATGGGATATTAGCCTTGGTAACCGTGACCCCATGTTGACCTTTACTTCCGGGTCAACCGGAAGTGGGACCATATCTCAAGAATTACACAACCGATTTTCAAACTTTTTTCAGTTATAAACTCCTTGGGCATTGAAGATTAGCCTTGGTAACCGTGACCCCATGTTGACCTTTACCTATGGGTCAACCGGAAGTGGGACCATATCTCAAGAATTACACAGCCGATTTTCAAACTTTTTCAGTTATAGACTCCTAGGGCATTGAAGATTAGCCTTGGGTAACCGTGACCCCATGTTGACCTTTACCTACGGGTCAACCGGAAGTGGGACCATATCTCAAGAATTACACAACCGATTTTCAAACTGTTTTCAGTTATAGACTCGTTGGGCATTGAAGACTAGCCTTGGGTAACCGTGACCCCATGTTGACCTTTACCTATGGGTCAACCGGAAGTGGGACCATATCTCAAGAGTTACACAGCCGATTTTCAAACTTTTTTCAGTTATAGACTCCTTGGGCATTGCAGATTAGCCTTGGGTAACCATGACCCCATGTTGACCTTTACTTCCAGGTCAACCGGAAGTGAGACCACATCTCAAGAACTACACAACCGATATTCAATTTCTTTTCAGTTATAAACCATTTGAGCAGTAAATGTTAGACAAGGGTTAAATTTTGTTTATGAATCAGAAAACCGGAACAGCTTCGTGTTTGTACACAAACACCTAATGTCTAGTTATTATTATTCTTCTTTGTTTCCACCCTAAATCCCATAGCATTTGTACACGTTTTTTCTTTAAGCCTAATATCCTAGAGCGTAAATACGAAAGAGTTAAATAATATATCAAATTGAAGCTTAGAACATAAACTTAACTCTAAATGTAAAAAATGTTTAAATTCTTAAATAATTAGCCACTTTACAGCGATGTGAATATTTAATTAGCCAGACTTTAGACCACTATATCTCAAAAAGTAAACGACCGATTGTCAAACTTTTTTCAGTTTTAGACTTATGGGGTATTGTAGATGTGCTTTCCGGCCTACAATGTGGAACGACGTCACAATGACGTCATTTATTACAAGTTTTTGCTCGTGTACAAACACATGGAGATAGTGAAAACAAATCCGACTTCAAGAAACATAGTTTTTCACTTAAGCTCAAATTTAACGTCCTATATTACACAAATGTTTCTTAAAACATGAAAGATTTTATTGACGGTCAGTTTAAAAGCATCAAAACTTATTAAAACATTGTCAGTAGAAAGAAAAAAAATTTCTCAGGCAAATTGAACGCCATTGGTACTCGGCCTAGAATTTGATAAGTGTTTATTAACGACAAGGAGTAAATTTGTTTACTTTTTAACAGATTGAGGGCGCTATACGAGTTTAACGGTGCTTTTTCTGGAATTTTTTAAACTCGATAAAGCCCTGAACCCATTTATGACCCGTGTTGTTGCCGTTTTTGTAGAATATACATAGAGTCATCATTCCTGTCGCCGACTGACACAAGTCTACGTTCATTCACAAAAATCGAGAAGAATTGTTGATGTCTGAGCGTCGCGTGTCGTGTGTACACACTCAGATAGTTCGATATTCAGGTTTCAGCATGAACGACGAAAACATTTTGCCGTGTCATGGGCGATATTGCCTGCGTAGTAGACTTGCCTGCGCTCGGGTCCCGTTCGCCGGAAAACAATATGTTTTAGCGATAAAAAGAGCTGATTGAGGAAAGGTGTGGTAAAGAGAAATTAGTTTTTCCATGGCTAAACGGTCAGTGTTGGATTTGGGGGTGTGAAGAGACAAAATTACAATACACTCGTATCCCATATGAATTTACTGTTTTAGCCTAAACAATATTATAACATACTCGATTGGCATTTCAGGGTAGAAAAATTGTTACAATTACGATTTAAATACAACATCATTTTGTTTGGAAACATGCATTTACAGTTATTTTTTAGTAAACTCGTAATCATTTCTGAAACGGTCAGTTACATGTGTAACCGTTCGCATTTATTATGGTCAAAATTTCGCGACACTTTTTGAGGCTGATTTTTAAACATTTATCCGAACCGTAATAATGTAGATGTTCAACCGGTTGATCGGATGGTTAACCGTGTGACCGTCACAGGCAGGCTTACAAAGCCTGAGCATTTAAACGTAAACGTAAACATTTAAACGTTTAATAATAATAATAAAATAATAATAATAATAACATTTATATAGCGCCTTTTACAAAGGTAGATACAAAGCGCTTAAACAAACAACAATAATTACAGATACAAAACTATACATTATACAAATGTTCTCAACAAAAAGAGACCAACTACAGAAAGTGAATACTTATGAATGTTCATATAGTTCAAGATAATATTAGCATAACTTTGGATACAAGTGGGTTTTTAGTTGAGATTTAAAAGTACTGAGGGTGTTCACTGATCGAACAAAATTAGGGAGACGATTCCAGCATTTCGGTCCAGTGACTGCAAAAGCTTTAGAGCCAATGTTTGTGCGAGATCGTGGGGTAGTCAATACTACAGCAGAAGTGGACCTTAAGTTGTACGAAGACTGACGGGTGTGGAGTAGATTACAAAGGTACGATGGAGCTAGATTAGATAAGGATTTATATGTAAGTACAGCAGTCTTGTATTCAATTCTTTGAGGTACCGGTAGCCAGTGCAAAGACTGGATGAGAGGTGATGTATGCGTATATTTAGGTTTCTTGTAGATTAGACGGGCAGCTTGATTCTGTAGGAGCTGTAGGGTGTGCAAGTTCTTAGTTGATGTTCCATAGAGAAGGCTATTACAATAGTCTAGCCTTGAAAGAACGAGTGCCCGAATTGCTGCATGTGTGGAACTTTCATCAAGATACTTCCTGATCAAGGTCAGGTTACGGAGATGAAATTTGACAGTTCTTGAAATGTTTGCCACTTGAGCATCATGAAGGAGACGATTATCAAAGATGACACCGAGAATCCGAAGGGACTGTGATGGTTCCAGAACAATGTCATCAAGGGTCAACTTGACATCAGTGAGCTTTCGATGATGTGCTTGCGATGCAACTACTAGAAATTTTGTTTTGTCTTTGTTGAGCTTGAGTTTGTTGACAGTCATCCAGGTTTGAGTGTCTTTGATGATGTCTGTCAGCTTGGAGAGTGCACCTTGGATAGAATCCTGAGACCCTGGATCACATGTTAGATACAGCTGTATGTCGTCAGCATACATGTGATATGTGACAGCATGTTTGTGAAAGATTTCAACAATTGGTTGCAAATACAAGGTGAACAGCAGGGGCCCTACGACTGACCCCTGTGGGACCCCGTACTCCAGTTTATCCTCGGTAGATTTAGCATCATCGATGGCAACAGTGCATGTCCTGTTCTGAAGATAGGACACAAACCACTCTAAGGCTAATCCACATATACCAAAGTGAGTGTGAAGTCTGTCGGTGAGAATGACGTGGTCAAGCGTATCAAACGCTGCGGACAGATCAAGGGATAACATGAACGTAGCCTTCTTGTCATCTATGCCACGTGAAATGTCATTCTGCAGGGACAGTAGAGCTGTTTAACAGGATTATCGTTTGGTTAACGATGTTATTTATTTTATTTTTTTTAATTCTTAACTTAATTAGCCCATTTATAGCGACGTGAATATTTAATTAGCCAATCTTGAGACCACTATATCTCGAAATGTATACAACCCGATCGTCAAACTGTTTTCAGTTATAGACTCCTTGGGCATTAGACTTGATTTCAAGTCTGAGATCGCGGTTATTTCTCTGCATCAGCCACACAAAATTCCCCCCGCAGATTGGTTATCACGCGCTCTAACTCGCAATCTCAGACTTGACCCTCTTGTGTATACGGATATTCATTTATTCACAACTGACATTTACATAACAACACTATGCCAGAGAGATGACCAATCAGGAGGCCACAAAACTCCTGTTGGTTGCGTCTATTCCCAATAGGTTATAATCACTTCAGTATTTTCTGTAAAATCGATCGAGTCATTGTTTTTTTTTTTTATAGTGCTTTGTACGTATGCTATTTCTAATTTATACATAAACTAATACTAGATGTAGGCCTATTCTTAAAATATTGAAAAATAAACATGACAAATAACCTGATCCCTACTAGACGAAAAACTGTGTTCCCTTTATTTGAATGGAATCGTCTAATGATTTTCCCAACGTTTTTTATTTATTTTGAATTTAAAAACTAGAATCACTTTGGGTTTTTTGTTTCCAAACTGCAAGTTGAATCACTGAGCAGAGGCAGATTAGTTACATGTGCATCAATGTTGTATTTCTGTACTATATCCCGTGGTATAAACGGTCAAGTTTGAATGTGCATTTTATTGACGGCTTCTGAGATTCTGACCAATCAGAGTGTTCCGTCCACTTTTGGACTAATTCGCCATAGGGTGTGTGCAAACCGATGAACAATGTTCCCAAGTCTGTGATCATAGGTTAAAGACGGAGGTTAATCCACAAAAGGGCGCTATTTCAGGAAATAATGTATTGGCTATCAGGTAGACTAAAAACCACGAGCACAGACTTGGAACCAAGTGTACTTGGGCATTGGAGATTAGCCCTGGGCAACCGTGACCCCATGTTGACCTTTACTAACGGGTCAACCGGAAGTGGGACCATCTCAAGAACTACACAACCGATTTCCAAACTTTTTTCAGTTATAGACTCCTTGAACATTACAGTTTAGCCTTATGTAACCGTGACCCCATGTGGACCTTTACTTCCGGGTCAACCGGAAGTGAGACCAAATCTCAAGAACTACACAACCGTTTTTCAAACTTTTTTCAGTTATAGATTCCTTATGCACGGGAATTTAGCCTTGGGTAACCGTGACCCCATGTTGACCTTTACTTCCGGGTCAACCGGAAGTGGGACCATATCTCAAGAGCTACACAACCGATTTCCAAACTTTTTTCAGTTATAGACTCCTTGGGCATTGGGCATTGGAGATTAGCCTTGGGTCACCGTGACCCCATGTTGACCTTTACTTCCAGGTCAACCGGAAGTGGGACTACATCTCAAGAACTACACACCCGATTTTCAATTTCTTTTCAGTTATAAACCCTTTGAGCATTAAATAATAGACAAGAGTTACCATGACCCTTATTTCTGGTTTAAAAGCTCCTTTCGATTCAGTATCAGAATGAAGACCAGGTTTAGGTTTTTAGGCACACTTAAGTGAAAAGGGGGCCTGTCAAAGGTCAAGAGTCTTCTATCTTGAAATCAGACCATCTTTAAAGCTTTGAAGCACTTAATCGAAGCAAAACAATAATACACGGAACAGCTTTGTGTTTGTTCACAAACACCTAATGTCTAGTTGTATTTAATTCTGTTGTTGATGTGAGGCGCTGTGTTCTTTTTAGAGCGCCATATAAATGCCTTGTATTATTATTAGCTGTTCCGACCTACTGTCGGAACAGGTTTTGTTTTCGTCAAGATTTTTATTATATTTAGCTGTTCTGACATAGGTCGGAACAGCTATTGTTTTCGTCGAGATTTTCATTTTTTTTCTTATTCTTTGTTTCCACCCAAATCCCATAGCATTTGCACACGTTTTTTTGTTTAAGCCTAATATCCTAGAGCGTAAAAACGAAAGAGTTAAATCATATATCAATTTGAAGCTTAGAACATAAACTTAACTCTAAATGTAAAAAATTTTAAAATTCTTAATTAATTAGCCACTTTACAGCGAGGTGAATATTTAATTAGCCAGACTTTAGACCTCTATATCTCAAAAAGTAGACGACCGATCGTCACACTTTTTTCAGTTCTAGACTTCTGGGGTACTGTACATTGTAGATGTGCTTTCCGGCCTAAAATGTGGAACGACGTCACAATGACGTCATTTATTGCGCATTTTCGCCCGTGTACAAAACACATGGAGAGAGTGAAAACAAATCTGACTTCGAGAAACATAGTTTTTCAATTAAGCTCAAATTTAACGTCCTAGATTACACAAATGTTTCTTAAAACAAGAATTTTTTTATTGACGGTCAGTTTAAAAGCATCAAAACTTATTAATTTAACGCCATGTGTACTCTGCCTTAAATTTGATGTGTTTATAAACGAAATGTAGTCAAGTTTTAAACTTTTTAAAAGAATGAGGGCGCTATACTACGAGTTTAACGGTGCTTTTTCTTGTTGTTTTTAAACAATATCAAGTCCTCAACTCATTTATGACCCGTGTTGTTGCCGTCTTTGTAGAATAACATAGAGTCATCATTCCTGTCGCCGACTGACACAAGTCTACGTTTATTCACAAAAATCAAGAAGAATTGTTGATGTCGTATTCAGGTTTCACCATGAACGACGAAAAAAAATTGCCGTTTTATGAGCGATGTTGCCGGCGTAGTAGACTTGTTTGCGCTCGGGTCCCGTTCGCCGGAAAACGATATGTTTTAGCAATAAAAAGAGCTGATTGAGGAAAGGTGTGGTAAAGAGTGATTAGTTTTTCCATGGCTAAACGGTCAGTGTTGGATTTGGGAGTGTGAAGAGACAAAATTACAATACACTCGTATCCCATATGAATTTACTGTTTTAGCCTGAACAAATTAATATAATATACTCGACTGGCATTTCAGGGTAGAAAAATTGTTAAAATTACGATTTAAATACAACAGCATTTAGCTTTACATGCATTTACGGTTATTTTTTTAGTAAACTCGTAATCATTTCTGAAACGGTCAGTTACATGTGTAACCATTCGCATTTATTACGGTCAAAATTTCGCGACACTTTTTGAGGCTGATTTTTAAACATTTATCCGAACGGTAATAATGTAGATGTTTAACCGGTTGATCGGATCATAGAGCAAGGATCGGATGGTTAACCGTGTGACTGTAACAGGCAGGCTTACAAACCCTGAGCATTTACGGTTGTTTTTGTAATCTCGTAACCATTTCTGAAATGGTTGGTATCACGCGTTTCATGAACAAAAACCCATTAACACAACCACGCCCTCTAGCGTTCAATGTTTCTTGCAACTAATGCCGCACGCAAAGTAATGGTCACAATTTTCGCAGCACTTTTCAAGTGAATTTGTTTACGCTGATCCCAATCGTTAACATTTGAACGATTAACAGGATTATCGTTTGGTTAACCGAGTAACCGTGCAATCGATTTGTTGTGGATCGCCCTCTAGCGTTCAATTTTTCTTGCAACTAATGCCGCACACAAAGTAATGAAATAACAAAGACTTAAGCCTGTAAATTGGAAATGATATGGGTGTGTGTGGCAATTATTATGGTCAACATTTCGCAGCACTTTTCAAGTGAATTTTTCAAAATTTATCCGAACCGTACAAATGTGAACGTTTAACCGTAAGATCTGTCACTTACATGTGTAACCGTGTTACCGTCACAGGCTTATGTAGGCCTATAAGCCTGAGCATTCACGGTTATTTTTGGTCAACATACCGTTTCTGAAACAGTTGGTGACCCGTGTAACAGCAGTTTCATAAACAAAATTTCAAGTAAAAAAACCTGTTTACACAACCGTGCATGTGACCTAATATTCTAAAGCGTACAAATATGAAAGAGTTAGATCCTATATCAAATTGAAGCTTAGTACATGAACTTAACTCTCAATGTAATTTTTTTTTATATTCTTAATTAATTAGCCCATTTACAGCGAGGTGAATATTTAATTAGCCAATCTTGAGACCACTGTATCTCGAAAAGTATATGAACGATCTTCAAACTTTTTTTCAGTTATAGACTCCTTGGGCATTGGAGATTAGCCTTGGGTAACCGTGAACCCATGTTGATCTTTACTTCCGGGTCAACCGGGTCAACCGGAAGTGGGACCATATCTCAAGAACTACACAACCGTTTTTCAAACTGTTTTTAGTTATAGACTTCTTGGGCATTGGAGATTAGCCTTGGGTAACCGTGACCCCATGTTGACTTCTACTTCAAGGTCAACCGGAAGTGGGACCATATCTCAAGAACTAACTAATTTTCAAACTTTTTCCAGTTATAGACTCATTGGGCATGGGAGATTAGCCTTGGGTAACCATGACCCCATGTTGACCTTTACTTCCGGGTCAACCGGAAGTGAGACCATATCTCAAGAACTACACAACCGAAGTTCAAACTTTTTTCGGTTATAGACTCATTGGGCAAGGGAGATTAGCCTTGGAATACCGTGACCCCATGTTGACCTTTACCTATGAGTCAACCGGAAGTGGGACCATATCTCAAGAACTACACAACCGATTTTCAAACTTTTTCCAGTTATAGACTCATTGGGCATGGGAGATTAGCCTTGGGTAACCGTGACCCCATGTTGACCTTTACTTCTGGGTCAACCGGAAGTGGGACCATATCTCAAGAACTATACAACCAATTTTTAAACTTGTTTCAGTTATATAATCCTTGGCATTGGAGATTAGCCTTGGAATACCGTGACCCCATGTTGACCTTTACCTATGAGTCAACCGGAAGTGGGACCTTATCTCAAGAACTACACAACCGATTTTCAAACTTGTTTCAGCTATATAATCCTTGGGCATTGGAGATTAGCCTTAGGTAACCGTGCCCCCATGTTGACCTTTACTTTTGGGTCAACCGGAAGTGGGACCCTACATGTATCTCAAGAACTACACACGCGATTTTCAATTTCTTTTCAGTTTTATACCCTTTGAGCATTAAATGTTAGACAAGGGTTACCATGACCCCATGTTGAGGTGAATATTTAATTAGCCAATGTTGAGACCACTACATGTATATCTCAAAAAGTATACAACCGATCGTCAAACTTTTTTCAGTTATAGACTATATGGGCATTGGAGATTAGCCTTGGGTAACCGTGACCCCACTTGACCTTTACTTCCAGGTCAACCGGAAGTGGGACCATATCTCTCAAGAACTACACAACCGATTTTCAAACTTTTTTCAGTTATAGACTCCTTGGGCATTGGATATTAGCCTTGGGTAACCGTGACCCCATGTTGACCTCTACTTCAAGGTCAACCGGAAGTGGGACCATATCTCAAGAACTACACAACCGAAGTTCAAACTTTTTTCAGTTATAGACTCCTTGGGCTTTGGAGATTAGCCTTGGGTAACCGTGACCCCCATGTTGACCTTTACTTCCGGGTCAACCGGAAGTGAGACCATATCTCAGAACTACACAACCGATTTTCAAACTTTTTTCAGTTATAGACTCCTTGAGCATTGGAGATTAACCTTGGGTTACCATGACCCCATGTTGACCTTTACTTCCAGGTCAACCGGAAGTGGGACCATATCTCAAGAACTATACAACCAATTTTAAAACTTGTTTCAGTTATATAATCCTTGGCATTGGAGATTAGCCTTGGAATACCGTGACCCCATGTTGACCTTTACCTATGAGTCAACCGGAAGTGGGACCTTATCTCAAGAACTACACAACCGATTTTCAAACTTGTTTCAGCTATATAATCCTTGGGCATTGGAGATTAGCCTTAGGTAACCGTGCCCCCATGTTGACCTTTACTTTTGGGTCAACCGGAAGTGGGACCCTACATGTATCTCAAGAACTACACACGCGATTTTCAATTTCTTTTCAGTTTTATACCCTTTGAGCATTAAATGTTAGACAAGGGTTACCATGACCCCATGTTGAGGTG
Organism: Leptasterias polaris; assembly: GCA_037783415.1. NCBI lineage: Eukaryota > Metazoa > Echinodermata > Asteroidea > Forcipulatida > Asteriidae > Leptasterias > Leptasterias polaris. The sequence continues at coordinate 2,778,142 of JAZGTN010000202.1, forward strand.
AATATTTAATTAGCCAATGTTGAGACCACTACATGTATATCTCAAAAAGTATACAACCGATCGTCAAACTTTTTTCAGTTATAGACTATATGGGCATTGGAGATTAGCCTTGGGTAACCGTGACCCCACTTGACCTTTACTTCCAGGTCAACCGGAAGTGGGACCATATCTCTCAAGAACTACACAACCGATTTTCAAACTTTTTTCAGTTATAGACTCCTTGGGCATTGGATATTAGCCTTGGGTAACCGTGACCCCATGTTGACCTCTACTTCAAGGTCAACCGGAAGTGGGACCATATCTCAAGAACTACACAACCGAAGTTCAAACTTTTTTCAGTTATAGACTCCTTGGGCTTTGGAGATTAGCCTTGGGTAACCGTGACCCCCATGTTGACCTTTACTTCCGGGTCAACCGGAAGTGAGACCATATCTCAGAACTACACAACCGATTTTCAAACTTTTTTCAGTTATAGACTCCTTGAGCATTGGAGATTAACCTTGGGTTACCATGACCCCATGTTGACCTTTACTTCCAGGTCAACCGGAAGTGGGACCATATCTCAAAAACTACACACCCGATTTTCAATTTCTTTTCAGTTATAAACCCTTTGAGCATTAAATGTTAGACAAGGGTTACCATGACCCCATGTTGACCTTTATTTATGGTTTAGAAGCTCTTTTTGAGCACATGGTTAAGTTAGAATGAAGGTGAAAGTTAGGATTAGGTTCAGGGTCAGGTTTAAAGACAGTTTGAGAGTCAGTATCAGAATGAAGATTTAGGTTTTTAGGCACACTTAAAGTCAAAATAAAGGCCTGTCAAAGATCAAGGGTCTTCTATCTCAAAGCCAGGCTAACTTTAGAGGTTTGGAGCATTTCATCAAAGTAAAAAAAAAAACGGAACAGCTTTGTGTTTGTCCACAAACACATAATGTCTAGTTATTATTAATATTCTTTGTTTCCACGTTCAAATCCCATAGCATTTGCACACGTTTTTTGTTTTTAAAGCCTAATATTCTAGAGCGTAAATACGAAAGAGTTAAATCATATATATCAAATTGAAGCTTAGAACATAAACTTAACTCAAAATGTAGAAAATGTTAAAATTCTTAATTAATTAGTCAATTAACAGCGAGGTGAATATTTAATTAGCCAACCTTATAAGCACCATATCTCAAGAACTACACAACCGATTTTCAAACTTTTTCAGTTATAGACTCCTTGGGCAATCCCCTTATAAATAAGTTATATCCTCTTCTCATATGTCACTCCACACCAAATTGTTTGGACTTTAGTTTAAAAAGATTGAGATGCCTGACCCAATGACTACTCCAGGCATGAGAATAGGCGATGAAATAAAATCCGGAAAAATCTAACGCTAAAAATGCATGTCCGGATTTTGGGCAATGTCCGAATTTGTGCATGTCCGGAAATTGGGCAACTTTACTCGGGCGTCAGCGCCGCAGTCGGTGAACCCCTCTGGCGTTATATGGGACCATAGATGGGACCGGGGACGAGTTATCTTTTAATAGGAGGAAAATACTTTTACAAAAGATTAAATCAGACGTATGTTGTCTAAAAAAGCAAAAAAAAATACAATGATCTTCCGAAATAATCCACGAAAATATGAACGGAGCAGTAATGTTCGGAAATTTGGGGTCTTTACCTGTATTACTGTTAGTGAATCATTGGGTTAAGTGTTGCCCCCTTTTGGACATTGAAAATTGTTCTTCAAACACCTTTTAGTATCTCCAAGATTATCCTGACAGTTTACAAACCGCAGCATTTTGGGAAAAAAATGTGAGACGTCAACTCAAACGTCGACGATTCTCCTCACACGTGTATGACGCACACTCATTGCATGCATTGTCTCGAAGTTTCTTTCAGGTCATAGTTTAATGCGTAAAAATATCTCCAGCCGTAAAACACATTAAACGAATCGAAGAACTGGCGCTTTTGCCTATGAACGTGTGTGATGACGACTGGTAAAAAACTCTAACGATTCGCGGGCATCCACACAAAACACCGTGCGCTGTTGTCAGTAGACTTTTCAATGTCTCCACACATGTTCCTTTGCAACAGTAAAAATACATACATGAATTACGGTCAAACCGTACCGCGAATGAAGTGGGGAATGAGGAAAGTCTACACATATCAATAGATCTAGCTGCATACAATACCCGACGCACATGGAAGAAACAAATCACCGCATATTGGTCCGGCCGCCGCCGGGACGCAATTTATTTTTGAACGGTGTAAAGGTAAAATTAACTCACAGTTTATGATCGTATTGGAGAGATTATTGAAATTTACATGTATACACCCACACCCTACCCCCGAATTTTATATCAAATTCACACTGAACTCGGAGACCACATAATTTGAAGTGAAAAATCTGGAATTCCGGAAGATTCTCATGCCTGCTACTCACATTATTTGGGCTCAGTACTGGCATGGCCCCAGTTCTGAATCTTTCACTTTAGAGTAGTTTGATGCTATAATGTAATGCATTACATTAAGTTTATTTTATTTATTTCATTTTATTTTATTTTTAACATTTATTTATTTGTTTATTTTTTTTGTTTATTATATTTTTGTAAAATAACTATTATTAGTATTTTTAATTTTTTTTCCAATTATTATTATTATAATTCATTTTTTTGTAATGTTTTTTTCAGAGGGAGGGGGGGAGGGACGGGGCAGGGGAGCAAATAAGATTCAGAAGGCTCTCATAATGGTAAAAAACCCTGATGGTTTGTCAGTGTTTATGCTTCTCTCTGTCATGTCTGTGTGGAGTGATAAACAATTATTATAGCGCAAGCTATAATAATTATACTTTGGAGGTGTCACGTTGATTTTAGGTTGGGGTAATGGGAGGGACAAGAGAGCAAAGAGAGAGAGGGGTACATACATGTACACATGCACATAACAGAATCAAAAGGTTGGGAATAAACAAGAGGAAGAAAGAACATGGTGGGGACAGATACTAAAGTTGTGTCGTGGGGTAAAATATATATGATTTATAGGCCTAGATACAACTTCTGGGCTTGTAAGTGTAATGTTTTTCTAAGTTTAAAGAACAAAACATTAACATTTTTGAAGTCCAAATGGAGATGATTTCTATCTCTTCTTTCCCCTTTCTAAAAGTTATGAAAATGTTACAAAATCATATTTAATCAAACTATTTTTCGTGGTCATACACAGTCTCCCCTTAAGATTGAATCTTTATCTTCAAAGGCAATACATGTACATGATTTCACTCTTCCCTCTAATGCAAGCGTAGTCCAACGTCATTTCCTCCCAACATGCCCAAGGTTATGCTCACTTCCTTGACATTGGTTCATGCCACTTCCATAACAACGCACTCGATCTAAAAACTCAACAGAGCACAAACATATATTTGTTTACATCGCAATAGTATCAAGACATGAAGACTGGTAAAAATAACAGTAAAATATGGTGAACTGCTTTGCAGCAGGTTTTATGAATGTATATTTGTACTACAGTAGTGAAAGTCATGAACAGTTATTTTCAGTTCCCGTATAAGAAAGCATTGATAACTAAACTACACATACGCAGCTGTTTGTGTGTACCAGACGGCATGAACCAGTTGCCATGGTTGCGGTTGGGTGACATGAGGACAACTTCATGACTACAGCAGCGAATAAATAAGACAATCATGAATGGGAATGGAGACCCCCAGATCACTGTTTAAAGCTATGTATTATGTACATGTACATGTACATGTACATGTACATGTGTACATGTGTACATGTACATGTACATGTACATGTACATGTACATATGTACATGTACATACATACATGTACATGTACATGTAGTTCCTCTACATTATGGTGAACTTAAAAGATTATCTTGTTATTTTTTAGAAACAAGATACGTACATTGTACATTGTACATTGTAGCACCAGTGAAGGTTAACGATACCTCTCTGTACTTTCAGCAATTGAGCTGATTTTTGCATAATTATATTTCTCTTGAAGTTCTCTGTAAGTGTAAACCTGTGTGGTTCATTTAAAGAAAACATGAAAAGTAATACTAGTGGATGTACAGTGCCAGTTAAGTAGTGCCAGTAATAGCTACATGTAAGTTTGACACAAGTAGCCGACAACAACAGATTAAAGTAATGTCAGGGATTTTGGACAATTGCTGCGTAGCTCAGTGGAGTGACTGCTGCTAACATATAAAATCAACTAACACCAATCCTTGCTACTGCTGTCCCTGTCATATTTTTTTCATACCAAAAAATAATAATAAGGAACTTCTTGTATGACTAAAAGTTTCTCCTACAATGTTGATTTTAAAATGGATAGTGTCCCCACTATTTTTGTTTTTGTGTTTTGTTTTTGTGTCTTCCGAGGACATTGTCATCTAAACAAAAATAAGATAAGAAATTCATAAATGGTCCATGTCCCCCAAGACAGTCACTGCACATGTTCAGTGCCGGTGTGGCAGGAGATTTTGTCCCCCAAAACTGCGAACTGTGCACAAACTTCTTCTGATAGCGCTCTCTTTTAAATCCTCCTCCTTCTGCCCACGTTAATTTCCCATTGGGGGACAGAATCTGTGGGGGACAGATTTCCCTATGACACCGGCACAATTATACAATGACATTAAAAACAAAAAGCAGGTGGTTAACAAAGGCCTAGCCCCACTGGCTCTAGTGTATGCCAGATGAACCATTCACCTCCACTTCAATGCCCTCAACCTATTCAGCGATCAGCCAGCAGGACCAATTACATTTACAATAGCTCAGCATTTCAGCTTTTAGTCCCTCAGCTTTTTCAACAGTTCATACTTTAAATTAAATAGTGATGTTTTCAACACTGAACTACATACATGTAGCCAGCCCGACTACTTTGTAGAGTTCAAAAGTTTGACTGATCATCAGGTGTTTTAACTGGCATTTGGCCAGCTGACCATAAAAGGGAGAACGCGGACTGTGGTGGGGCTATTTTTAATATTTGTTGTATAAAATCTTAAGAACCGCCAATTAAATGAACACTAAGGCCGTGTCTGAATTGGCGGTTACTACAGCTACAGCTACAGCTCGATCACTGCATTGAGGAATAAGATGTCAACACCATTATCAACAGTGTAGCCCCATAAATAGTGCCAATACGCTGGACTCTGCTTCTTGGCCCTACTACTAGCCCCACATGTAGCATTAGGAAGTGTGATGATCTTTCGAATAACAACTTTTTTCCCAGTTGTCACTTACAATGGCCTTCTTGGGGAAAGTACATTAAATTATTAAGCTCGGGATTTACATACCATGTAACAAGTACAAAAATGCATTTATAAAGGAGACTGTTTCAGCAGGTTTTCTTTGTGAGTGCACAATTATGCCTTATTTACAAAAGAGTATGCAAATTGCCCTTTTTTTTTTTTACAATAAGGGCAGCATAACTTTACCCATGACAGTGAACGATTTCCCTTGTATACAGTAGCAGAGCAAATTGCTATTGTACACAAAATGCATGAGTTGCTACTCAAAAATCAGGAGTTGCTACTCAAAAATCAGGAGTTGCTACTCAATATTAATTAGCATTCAGTGTGCACAAAACAAGTTCAGTCTAAATATTCTGCTATGCAAAATTGCTGGATGAAATTGTTCCCTGCATGATGCATTGCACACTGTTCGATGAGCACATGGAAGAAGAGCTTGCTCGGCCCCCACTGTTCATATCCAAGACTGGTGGGATGGGCTGGTGAGCGTGTACAAGTTCTTGTTTAGGATGTAGCGATGCATGATGGGACTGATGGTAAACTGATCGGCGCAAAAGGTGTTAAACAGCTTACATGTAGTTAGCCCTATTCTTTTTAAACCAAAGTTGCAAGAAGAATAAAACTATTCAGGTACATGTACATGTACATGTACATGGTTTATTATAAATGTTGCTATCGAGCCAAAAAATTTGTTAAGGCAAAGAATAATTCCAATGGATTTGCACCACAGAGCTACATCAGGTTGATTCACTTGAATCTTTTGTAAACAGGAAGAATTGACCGGGGTTATGAATATTACGTCAGGCACGTCAGGGGAAATGGTCCAATGAGCATGCGTACGTCAGCCTATCCCAGCACCTTTGGTTCAGGGGCTGGGACCAAGCAATAAAAAACATACTGTTGCCAAACTTTGGCGGCAATAAATATATATTTTCAGTGAAGTTTTAGTTTACCACATACAGGACCTTCAATTTATTATTGACATAAAAACATTAATTCCAAAATGACGATCGTAACATTAACAATAAAAATATCTCACAACCCTGAGCATGCTTCCGGAATGTGAATAGAACATTGTTAATAGTAAATTGTACAATAAATTTTCGAACAGACTGTAGACATCCAGGTACATAATTTATAGAACAAAAAATTACTTTTGATTTTGGATTGTTTCGAGAATTCAAAAGAAAATAAGTGCATTTGGCAGAGCATGCTCGAAAGTTTAATTTTGTGAAAAAAATGGAAACAACAATTAAGAAAGAAATTAATTAATGATCTCTATGGAAAACACAAATCAATTAAATATTGGTAAGATTACTTTGTTGGTTTAAATGCCCTTTCTGTGTTTTCAAGCTTTGAAGCTTTGTAACTTGTGAAGACGCGTTGTGTAATTTACATGTTTGTGGCGGATTCTAAAAAAATTTAAGATTCTAGAAGATTTGTTATTATACTCTTATTATTTGTGCCCGATGCCATGGTCTTTTATCTATTTCAAAGAAATTTCAAGAGGTTGTTTGTATGAGGACACTTTCTGATTAAAGCATTTTGGCTATTTATCTATGTCTGAGATGTACTGTGAGTAAACAATTTTGTGTGTCTTATCATACATGAAACCAGTCTTTTCACCGGACTCCCTACAGTACCACAGGTCCAGTGACTACATGTACATGTAACTCTAGAACTATAGTATATGACATGTACGACTCATGAGGTTCGTTCCGCTATTGTCTCCACGAAAGAGTGACGTACAAAATCTTATTCAAAACTTTTTGCCCTTCTTGTTTACATGCCGACAGTTCTATTTTGAAATCAGATCTTGCCAAAATTAGGCTCTACACATGTATATGTGTTCTTTGTACTGTCTATGTCATAGAGTGTTGCGCATCCAGAAAATCCACTCTACAAAACATTTTTTCAAAAATAGATCTTAAAAGTGGTGAGATTTTATCTATTTTTGCAAAAATGTTTTGTAGAGTGGATTTTCTGGACCTGCGCAATGCTCAATGAGAGTACAAAGAACACATACATGTAGGCCTACATGACATAGAGCCTAATTTTGGCAAGATCTGATTTCAAAAAAAGAACTTTAGAGTGTAGGCACGAGGGCAAAAAAAATTGAATAGGATTTTGTACATATCACTCTATGACGAGGTTGATGCAGACGATAGTGGAACGAACCTACCTAGGGCGGTAGGAGTATTCAGTGACCACCTTTCCACCATATCAGGCTACCACTACAAAAGTTAACAATGTACCACTACCAGGCAGGGAATGCACATACAGTCAGCAGCACTACAGACAGTACCACTACCATAAAATAATTAATAACTTATATTTAGAGAATGCAAAAAATATAAAGCATTGTTATTTATGTAATGTATTATGTAATGCCAAGTGCAAGGGCAAGGCCAGGGAATAGGGTCTTCCAATCCTACCCCCAACTAAATCTGTCATGTGGAAATGTATGTTATTGATACAATAATTATTTAATAATTACGATAATTACCTGTACTAAGCGAGTCTTTCGGCCCAAGGTCCGTTGTGGTCATTTTGAATACGTCCGCCATATTATGATGATTATGATATTAATTGATTGCCAAAGTGACACCACTGACCTGACTGACACAGTGACAGAGCTGGGACAGCATGCAGTACAGATGACAGAAAAACCACTCACTTCTTAATTTCATGGGTCACAATGTTACATATATACGTAGGTCGTAATCATAATATCGTAAAATGTTTTACAATAATTCAAGGACAGCTAAAGAAGGGTGTAATTTCACCACTCACAAAGTAATCACTAAGTACCAGCAGTACCACCAGAGCAGTACTCTATACCATTGCATTCAGCAGTGCCGTCCGTGTGTCGTGTATAACATACTGTGTATGCAAACTCGACCCAACAAACCAAACTCGGCTCTTTTAAAAGAAGGTGGCCCTGAAGTGACACCAAAAAGACTTCAATATAACAAGCACGTTTAAATCAGCCTCATACCAGTGCGCCGTATAGATACCTCTCTCGTCACAAACCCCCCTGGAATGGATTGGCAACTTTGCCAAAAAACGCGCGTTTTGTGTAAACTTTCGAGCGCTTGCAGGGCGTTTATGAAAGATCTTATACAAAATAAGAATCATATTTGGGGTTGAACAAAGACAACTTGACAGGAGCGGGATTTGAACCAACGACCTCCGCTCTACATTGATCTAGCCGGTGTGGCGTTCTACCTATTTGTCAGCCTATAATATTTTGTTCGGGGTATGGTGCCAGCAGTCAGAAGCCATCACCCGTAACTGCCGTGTAGCCAGTGATCACACCCAAGTTTACGATATACAACCTGGGAAGACATAATTATTTTTACGGAAGACGTCGGCAGGGAGGCAGTGGCGTAACTAAGGGGGGCACGGGGGGCACGTGCACCAATTGATGTCGGTGCCCCCCGGGTGCCCCCCATTTGAAATCTGAACCTTTGAGACTATAATAATTACCAGAATATAAAATGTTAAGTTTTATAAACTTTTATGGAGCACTGGTGGCGTATAACTCAATGTTTCAAACTTGTTTTTCTATTTACACATACTTGTTGTACCTTTGCAATGGACAGTTGTTATTTTTACCAACGTCTTTAGAGTACGGTAAATCACGTCCGTAAATAATATTGTATGATGACTCATCGCCCGCGCGCGCCCCATTCTGCCACATTCTGTCACGTTAAAATACGGTACGGTAGTGTCACATGAAGCTACACGACGTGATGATGGTGCCGTTGCAATCGTCAGTACATGAGGAAAAGCCATTGAAAACTATTGAGCTGTGAGAGCATTGATCTAAAATGTCTGCTTCATTTGAGACATTTTTCTTTGTTCTTCAGTGTATAGAGTATATTAAATAGTTTGTCAATAATTATGTAAAAATCGAAATTGGGGGGGGGGGGGCGGAAGTTTTTAACATTGGTCACTGTGCATGGCCCCAAGTGTGTAATAAATAAATACTAGTGCCAGTCCTCAAATACATATCCCCATAAAAAAGAAGACTCGCAATCCCTTGTTAACAGTTATGATTTGTTTCTACACATTCAAACAGTAACTGCATGGTTCTACCCATGATGTGCGAAAAAGAAGAAAGAAAGAACAAACAAATGATAATCTTTGTTCATTATGATGTAGACCGGAAAATTAAGTTGTTTTAACTTTCATTGTCGGTAAGTTACAAGTGGCTTTGTTTTTGAAGTTGTTATTTTTCTATTATACCTTTCCTGTATTCTTGTTAAACTGTTTTTTTATTTTACAACCATGTCTTTAACTCTTAAAAAGTATTTTACATCTCCCATAAAAAAATTTAAAACATTATTAATAGTAAACGAAGCGCTGAAAAAGAGCATAAAACATCATTTTGCAAATTGACCATCCCTTTGGTTTAATTGAGGGGCTGTTTGGAACCCGCCATTGCGTAGATTAAGATCCAGTTTTTAAAAAGTGCAAAGGAATCTATAGTTGATTTGCAAGCAGTGCCCCCTAGAAAAGTGGTGTCCCCCCCCTTGTGCCCCCCTAAAAATTTACCTTAGTTACGCCGCTGCAGGGAGGTCTGCTTGTGCAGAAGATCATCACTTCTGCTTACTAGCTACAGAAGATCTTCTAATACCATTTCACTCGTCTTCGTCTCGTGGAATGGAATAGGCCGAGTTCACTCCTGATAATACTCAGTGACAATGCACTCTTAATATGCGTCCAATTGCATATTAATAAATAATATTTCCACATCTTTTAGTTCTACTTTTTCTTGGACTTCGTGACTTCTTGTAAAAAAAGAAGAATAAGGCACAAAATATCTCACACAGTTTAACTCAAAAAAGAATCATCCATTGTTCGTTCTTACGAAACCCCCGGTGCCATCGCTAGTTTACTTTTCAAAAGTAGTATTATTTTTACCAGTTACTTTTATTTTCAAGAGCAGTACTTTTGGAAATAACAATAACTGCTTTCGAAAATAAAAATAACTGCTCCCCCCAAAAGGCAGAAAAAATTAATAAAAAACTTCTCTAGCCCTTTCCTTACCGAATTGTTTGGACATAAACAACTGCTGATAACCGCATTGTTTGACCACTCAAGCGTGAAGCACACATTCTTACACAACAGAAAGCTTTCGTTCAAAGGTCATTTTTACAAACCCCATTATCTACTTGAAGACATTGTTTTACAGCAAAATATATAGTGGATAGTGTACTGCGCTCGGTTACAACTAGCTCTCACTAACTAGTCAAGTTGGTTAATTCAAGCCACAAGAGGGCGCGCTATAACGAGTTGTAACCGAGCGCAGTACACTATCCATTATCGATCACTGACGTCTTGGGCCAAGACTATCATCTGAGCTGCTCTTGAAAATAAAAATAACTGCTTTTGAAAATAAAAATAAATGATTTTGAAGAAGAAAGAAACCGGCTTTTTGAAAGTGTCAATAACTTCTTTTGAAAAAAAAAATTACGATTACACTAACGGGTTTTCGTAGTTGCTTGTTTCATTTAATTTATGTATACATGTATTAGAATGTACATGCAAACACGCTGACAAAACTATTGTCCACTGTTGGTGCTAGTTAGTTGCGAATTGACTTGGGTTGGGTCCTTCCTCGCATCCCTTTCTATAATTGGGTTATTATGGTCAGTCTAAGCATGGAGGAAGGAACTCCATGGTCCGAGTCTGATGGAGGCCTAGTCATAAAACAGTACTTTTTCCGTGTTGGACACGGACCGGATACGATCCGTGGAAGGCTGGACTGACCTATTCACACTACATTTCAATACAGTAGTATACTAGTGTCGAACCGTGTCGAGCGCTCGATCCGTGTCGAAACGGAGAAAGGTCGAAACCAACCCTGCTTGGTGGGTGAGAATTCTCGATCCGTGTCAAAAATTCCGTGTTAAAATTCAAGAAAGAAAACAAATCACCACGTAAAAAAAGTCGCGCCATCAAATTCCCGCTCCAATTCGAAAATATCTTGGAATGACTAGCATTTTCCCCATTTTCGAGTGCTATTTACGAGTCGTTTTCAATTCCGATTGTTAATATGCTTCTACATTGATGGTGCACACACAAAACAGAAAAGAGCCGCTGTTTGTTTGTTTGTTTGTTTGTTTGTTTGTTTATTAATTTCCACTCAAGTAAACAATAAGTCATAAATCAACGGCTTTGAAGAAAATAATACATATTGAGCGGAGGGCCATCTAGAAACCCATAGGGCTTGTATCGATGACCCTATGTAAGTGCCAATGGGAAAGTGGGTGTATTCATGCAAGACTAGAAATAAAAGGAATTTGAATTATTTATTTATTTGTTGATTGCTTTTCGAAGAAAGCGAAAAGAATAACGGTGACAAAGATACATGTGATGAACATGAAGAACACTGGGCCGACGACCCCCACTCAACCATTGGCAAATACAGGGTAAAGTTACAAACAATTAACATTTAAGCACACAAAAGAAAACACAGAAGGACTTACAACAAGGACAAATTCACAGAACAATACAATGTAACTTTGTCTGGACTGGAATGGGGAGAGAGCATACGAATTAACCTTCATTTAATAATTGGGATCGAGGGTGTCTGGAGACATACTAAAGGCGGGTTCCATTCTTAAAGATTACTGGGATTAAACACCTAGAGACACGACAATCATTTATATTTGCCAATGAGGAATTTTTTGACAGAATGCTTTGACAGAATGCTTAAAGATATGAAGAGAGGCAATGCTAGTGATGTTTGGAGGGAGGTTATTCCAAATTTGTGGACCCATGAACAAAACAGTACGTTGAGCAAAGGAAGTGCGGAGCCTGGGGATGTGAATCTTATTGGCTGAACGAGTATTATAAGAATGGATTTGACTACGGTATTTAAAGTTCTCCGAAATGGACGGAGGGAGGGAGTTTTTGGTATGTTTAAACATGAAAAGAGAAACGTGGTATGTATAGATGTCATTCAACTTTAGTAAAGTAAGAGAATGAAACAGTGGTTGGGTATGCTCTCTGAAAGATGAATTTGTAAGAATACGAACAAGTCGTTTCTGAAGGTATATTAAGCGATTTAGACTGGATGAGGGAACTGAGGCCCAAACAATGTTACAATAAATGTAATAAGGCTGAGCTAATGTCAAATAAAGTGTTCTTAGTGATGAGTTTCTTGATATGTAATGTTTGACCCTGTTTAGAACACCTGTAACACGTGATATTTTTAAGGAAATGTAATTGATGTGGTCAATCCAATTTAGTTTTTCATCCACCACTACTCCTAGAAATTTAGTTGAACAAACTTGCTTCAAGGGTATGTCATTAATATAAACGTGATTGTTTTCGTTATGTATTTTTGCGCCAAAAATAATATAGTTATAGTTTTGTTTAAGTTTAGAGAGAGCTTGTTACACTTAAACCAATCTGTTAATTTAATCATTTCGGTGTTCACAATTTCAAAAAGTTCTTGCAAGTTTTCATGATTATAGAAAATATTTGTGTCATCAGCAAATAAAAGAAAAGAAACTTTATGAGAGGATTCGGTAATGTCGTTAACATAGAGGATGAATAAAAGAGGTCCGAGAATTGTTCCTTGGGGAACACCACAAGAGAGTTGGGCTAACTCTGATTTTACATGAGAGAAAAGAACGAACTGATCACGATTTTTCGAATAGCTACGAAACCATTCCAAGGCCACACCCCTTATACCATAATGATGTAACTTGGAAAGTAAAATATCATGGTTTAATGTATCAAACGCTTTTGACAGGTCTAAAAAAATACCAAGAGTATGATTTTTCTTATCAACAGAAGAGGAAATTTTGTTATGAAGTTCAATCAAGGCCATGTCTGTGGAGTATTTAGGGCGAAAACCAAATTGACTGTCTGTTAGGATGTTGTGAGCGTTAACGAACTTAGTTAAGCGGATATGAACCAATTTCTCAAGTAATTTAGAAAAAGTATAGATAAAACTGAAATTGGGCTGTAAATCACGGAAATGGAGCGCCATGGATCAACAGGTTGGCCCGTTAATTCTCTCACTATGGATTGACTTTGAGCCTTCTACATGGTATTTCGGACAAAATTGACAAGAATCCATAATTTGAACATTAGGCTATAGACTGTGCAAGTCTCGCGCGTATCAGAACGAGAAAACGCGTCAAGCGAAGAACAATTTTTTCCGGAAATCAAATCATTGTTTTTAAAATAGATCTATGAAAAAATCTGAACAACAAAAATACTCATTACAATTTGTATAAAATGAGTTTTAGCTTTCATAACAAAAACACAAATCATTTGTTAGTTTTTGTTGAAACAAACTGAAAACTCTGGGACAAGGATGCTTACTCGATCTTAACTTTTATAAGGAACCCCTTTTTTAAATCCACGCCAGAGTACGTGCAGCCCATAGAAATAGAACCCGGAGAACGCTGAGCTCGACCGCCCTCTGTGTCGTCTGTGGACGCGGCGTATCGATACCACGCGACACGCGCGTGTATGGCAAAATGATCATCACGTGACACGCGTGTATGGCAAAATGGCGTCTACTTTATGGCAAAATATTATCACTGGCTTATCACTGACCAGCCTCGCTACCATGGGCAGCGCGCCGTAACACCCGCTAACTCCGCGTACGTTTCTAACCCCTGAAAGGGAAAATGGCGTACGCGCGTCCATAAAAATGGTCTCACAACGAAATCGCACGCACAATGACGCATTCAGCGTTCTCCGGGTTCTATTTCTATGGTGCAGCCACTAAAAGCCGGTTTAAACGCAGACGCGTGATGATCACACGGGTGTAGAATTAACGCGTGACGCAGCTTAAAGTGGACGCTGACGCCTCAACAACCGTAGACTGCAATGAAAAGGCTTAGCGTCTGACAATAGATAGGTTGCAATATGACGTAAATCGGCCATCTTTACGGGCAATTTGGAACACACAGTCCCGCGTTACGCGTGAGAACAGCGTGCAGCACGCGCACATTTCACAAAACCCATTACATGATTGGTTAGTGAATGACGCGGCTGCGTTAATAATTTGAGCGCTTGACGCGACTGCAAGCCAAAATGCGATTTGCCCGTAAAGATGGCGTCTACTGGGAACTATCTATAGACTGTGCAAGTCTCGCGCGTATCGGAGCGAGAAAACACGTCAAGCGAAGAACGTATTTTTTCTGCAATCAAATCATTGTTTTAAAATTGGATCTATGAAAAAAAACGGACCAACAAAAATAATCATTACAATTTGTATAAAATGAGTTTTAGGTTTCATAATATACACATAAATCATTTGTTAATTTTTGTATCGTTGAATTGATTTTACTTTCATATTTTTTATCACTTAGTATTACATTCCCAACAACATATTAAATTTTCATTGTCATAAAGTACGTTAAACTAAAATAATAGACGAAACAAAATCTTGCCAACGTAAAAATATGGTTGGGACCACAATGGTCCCGGAAGTTCGATTACGCGCGAGACTTGCACAGTCTATGGGTGCGTTCGATTAGCTTCCCCGGGTCGACCCCGGTCTGCTCATCCGGGTGAGCCCCTAACCATGAGCTAATCGAACGCCAACTTCCCCCAGCATTCATACCGATGCATCTTGGGACAGCCGACCGGAACTACTTCCATTTTGTGCCGTATGTCCGATACTTTCCGTGGATTCACGAAAACATCGTAAAATAATTATTCTCAAGGTAAAACTGCAACATTAAACAATTTGTACAACCCCACAGTGATACAAAGGTACCCGGCTTCGAATAAAAAAATACTTATTGCTCACAAAAACGCTGTTGTAATGGCGAAAATGTGTGTCAAACTTCCTAAAATGTCCCGCTGAATTACAAACAAAATGGTGGCCATTGAGAAAGTTTTTCGCCGTGACGTCATGAACCAGGGGCAGCCCCAAGTGACCCGCTCCACAAGCAGGGCACTTGGGGCTGACCCGGGTGAGCCCCGCGAATGACGTCAAAGCTATTCGAACGCACCGGGGGAAGACCTGGGTCGACCCGGGGAAGCTAATAGAACGCACCAATAGACCTTATGCATTGACGTCACCAAGCCGCCATCTTAGAGGTAAACTGATGATGAAACAATGGAAACGCGCTGATTTGTACGCGCGGCGCACAAGACTGGCCAATGAGCATCTTCCTTTTGACCGCTAGGTGAGGGCGCCCTACTCAAATGACGTCATATGCATAAGGTCTATTACAGCGTCTGGTTATTATCATCGCGCGACCAAAACAAATTTGGTGATCGGAGGTGGTGGGCACAAATTCTTAATTTTTTGCAAGTAACCGGAAGCTGAGGCCAATTTTAATTCTTGGGTTTTCTTCATTGTGTTGTTGAATTGATTTTACTTTCATATTTGGTATCACTTAGTATTACATTCCCAACAACATTATGTAATTTTCATGGTCATAAAGTACGTTAAACTAAAATAATAGACGAAACAAAATCTTGCCAACAAAACTCCTGGTCCCGGAAGTTCGATTACGCGCGAGACTTGCACAGTCTATTCCATCATCTATCACCCACCTACACACACCACCTTCCGTTATCGTCAGCAGGGGGGCAGCCTTTTGTCAAGGCCTAGTTCGTGGCCTAGCCTCGCCTGGACAACTTCGTAGAGCCGCGCTCCCAAGACTTCAAGGGGAGACCACGCACACGAGTGGCGAAGCCATGAGGGTCTTTTCCAACTTGTTTGCAGTTTCTAATGTGTTTCTTTATAATCTCGGTTTTTGCTACCCAAACGGTTTAATCCAGAAGCGAATAATGCACGTTTCATACTTCATGAATAATTCTCAAAAAACCCCGCAAACAAGTGGTCTCCCGTTCCAGTCGCTCCGCTGTTTACAAAGCTGTCCAAGCCTAGCCTTTTGTCAAGGCCATCGTGGCTTGGACAGCTTTGTAAACAGTGGAGCGACTGGAACGGGAGACCACGCGCACGAGCCGATTGGCGAAGCCACGAGGGCCTTTTCCAACTTGTTTGCGTTTTTTTTAATGAATTATTCATGAAGTATGAAACGTGCGTTATGCACTTCTGATTGGTTTGGACTTTTGCTACCGTTTCGGGTAGCAAAAGTTGAGATTATAAAGAAACACATTAGAAACCGCAAACAAGTTGGAAAAGGCCCTCGTGGCTTCGCCACTCGCGTGCGTGGTCTCCCATTTCAGTCGCTTGGGATCGCGGCTCCAAGCCACGAAGGCCTTGACAAAAGGCTAGTCCAAGCCACGATGGCCCTGAAAAAAATCTTGATTGGCGAGTGGCGAGTAGACGATATCGCCGCAACACGCAAATACTGCGATCAAAACTTCTGGATCAAAACTACAAAAGACTAGTCCCCCCCCCCCCCCCCCCCCTGCAGTCGTGACAATGAAATTTGAAAGATTCTGGGTTCCCATCATAGAGCTATATAA
This sequence comes from Leptasterias polaris, assembly GCA_037783415.1. Lineage (NCBI taxonomy): Eukaryota > Metazoa > Echinodermata > Asteroidea > Forcipulatida > Asteriidae > Leptasterias > Leptasterias polaris. The sequence continues at coordinate 2,794,818 of JAZGTN010000202.1, forward strand.
TAGCTCTATGGTTCCCATACAGATGGGCTAGACTTGATTTCAAGTCTGAAATCGCGGTTATTTCTCTGCATCAGCCACACAAAATCCCCCCGCAGATTGGCTATCACGCGCTCTGGTGGTAAAGACGGAGGTTAATCCACAAGAGGGCGCTATTTCAGGCAATAATGTATTGGCTATCAGTTAGACTAAAAACCACGAGCACAGACTTGGAACCAAGTCTACAGCAGATGGGCCATCCCAACTATAGTTTTGGGGTGATTCTAACGTTAGAGGACGGAACAGTGGCATGGCGGATACAACTCTATTCTATTAGTCTAGTATACTAGCTACTATACTCGTCACCACCAAACGATGCTGCGGCGCTTTCACGATTTCGTTTTCTGGTCTATCGATCTCCGGGCCTAAAAAACAGAATTGCCGTTAGCCGTAAGCGACAGTTGTTCAACAGCAATGTACTTTAATGAAGTAAAGGTTAGCATATTTTCGGTAAAATTTACATATTTGCAATTGACTGAAAAGCCTATTTTTTGTTCAGGAATTTGGGGATAATTAAATAATTACATGCATGCTGCACACACTGAGTGAACTGACGGGGGATGACGTACTGTACACAGTATGTATACACAGCACAGTCGGTCTATGGTCTACCCTTAATACGTCTCTAGTCTTATTTTATTTAGTCAAAAAGTTTGTGTTCAGTTCAGTAATGACGTAACCTGAACCAGAACAAAAAACCCGGATACTCAATTTCTGCATATAGACAGATTTAAAGATTATAGCCTACACTCAGTATAGTATGAACTTTGAATTGTTACAAAGGTGTACAAATCACGACGAAAATAAGCCATTTCCGGGTCTACACGGTATGTACGGACGGATGGTGGTATTTCCTGCTGACTGCTCTGCGCTAGCACCAGTGCAGTGGATGGAGGGCTAGGCCAACGAAATGCATTGCCAAAAAGCATAGCATGCCGAACTATATTTAAATTTTGGGGGAATGAGAGTGAGACATCCTTGTTCTATATGATAAGACTGAAAACTAGAGTGGACTATTTTTCCGTATCCTCATCCTGGACATGGAATTTTAGCCCCAAGACTGGAGTTAACATCATTTAAGAGTTAACATCATTAAAAGCTACCAAATAAATTTACTTTTTGAAACAAATAAAATAAAATAAAACACGGATTGTAGAAAGTGTGTGTGTGCTGATAGGGGGCCTATACTATACATGTAGCTTTTTTTACCATCCATGCTATTTTTCTGTTTTCTTTATACATACAGTCCATCTAGGCTAAAATTTCACATCCGGCAGCCACTTTATCTTCCTTTACTTTCTAGCTGAGTTATAGTATTAGGTCAGACTATATATATATCCTTACCTGTCCGGAAACGTTGACAGAAAGTATACAGAGAGGCACAGGCACTTAAACTTTTACAAAGTCTCAAAATCATGAAAAATAAACCATTTTAGGGTCTCCATGTATGGTGGTCTTGACAACGCTGCTTGCTACACTTTTTTGAGTTCCTTTGGGAATGAGTGCGCAAGAGTTCCATTCACGCGATGAAATGTGCGCTTGAATTTTCCTTTTTAAAGATCAAAATTTAACGTTTTAGCTACACATTCTTCAAGAAGATTATTTGAAAGTCCAACATCCATTAAGAAATAGAAAATAAAACCCAGTTAGAAAGTGGCTGCCGGATACGGACAATTGTTCCCTAAGTTAACGTGTTAGACATAAAGAGTGATGTTGCTCTTAAATAAAACTTCCACTACTAAAAAGTGCTATTAATATTTGGAGGAGGCCAAAGGTTGCATTTGTTTTATTGGTTTTTAAAATCATGAAATGACAGCTCAGTCATACTCTGTTTTTCAGTGATGTGCAGATGATTTTTAGGCTGTTTGGACTGGGTGTCACTTACTACTTAGTTGCAATAGTTGCAACCTTCCATCTTGATGGATGACTATTGCAACTTGACCAGATCACAACTTGGTGTCACTCAGTAGTGTTATAATTTCCTTCTTCGTGCTCAGTTTTTTTTATGCCACCTTTGGTAATGTGAAGCATTAAAGATGAACACAAATTGTTGTCATTTATGACCATAAACATGAGTTATCATTTCAACCAATACAGCCTATTCTGTTTTTAAAACACAATCTCCGGCTACTTATGACTTTTATTAATACCCTCTTTTTGTCTAAAAACATGACCCTTTTTCCAGTATGTTAGAAAAAGAGGGCAAACTTGCTGTATCCGTCCTCAGCTATTCCTCAGTAAATATTCTTACGTTGTTTGTTCAAAAGCGATTTATAGTACAACCAGCTTTTTGCTTTAGAGAATTTTTAAGAATTAGGCAAATATTGTAAAAATATTGGATGCATGTATACGGGTACAATATAGCAGAAATCACGAGGTGAAATCTGGATTGTTCCATTTCATGAGGTGAAAGGCTCAGACCATATTTTAAAGAGTGATTACATTCTGCTTTGAATAATGTTTGTTTTATATTTACCTCACACATATTTTGTAGATCCTTGTCATTTGATATTTTCCACATTGGTCCGCAACCTTAAGTGCGCACTAATAACACATATAACGCAATCAATACAAACGGTACCCTCTATGTAAAGTCTATTAGTACGCTTGAAAGTTAGCTGCAAAGTGTGCCAAGCATCCGATATTTATCAATATTAATAAAACAGAATAAATGAAGCTACATGTACAGTGTAGTACATTAGATGTGTATGCTCCTCTACTGTCAGTTTTCTATATTACATTTGAAGTACTAACTGTATGCTTTTTGATATCCACAGACTACTTGTAAAATTACAATGAAAATAAATTGCGCTTTAGTTGTAATTTTCATCACTTGTTACTTTGTTGATGTCATACTAAAGACTAAATGTGACTAACATTGGTTATAGTCTTAGAGGACTGTCTGATCTATCACCATCACAACAAATGGTAGCAATATTAACTTTGTGATTAAGTAAATAAACAGTGGGCTCTATAGACACTGAGTCAACAAATATTGTATTTTTACATTGTTTTTGTGAAGTGTTGTCATAAAGCTTAGTTTCTTGTAAATCGTTAATGTTACTACATATGTCAGACTTATAAACATTGCTTTATTTTTGTAGGTTTAAAATTGACATTGATTCTTTTGACCATGGAGGAGCCAGAGAGTCTTGAGTGGTTGAAGGAGCTTCTTGAAGAGACACAATTGCAGCAGTTCTTTACCAGCATACATGACAGCCTCCATCTGTCACGTTTGGAGCATTTTGACTATGTCAAAAGTGATGACCTGGAAAAAATAGGAATGGGTCGTCCAGCTGTGAGACGTCTGATGGATGCAGTAAAGCGACGGCGGCGACGAACATTCCTTGAACGTGTAAGTGCTCGTTTTGTCAGGACTACGTTAAATTTGCTAACCATTGTAAGGCATGTAAGGAAAAGTGTGAGAACCAGTTGGGTGTTGAGTTACCATTTGTTGTTGTAGTGAGGAAGAACCCCACTCAAGGGAAATAAGGGTTTTAAGATGAAGAGAGAACGACAAATTCAATTTTGTGATGTACTCATTTTCCAACTGAGGGAGTCCTCATGTTAGTGGGGAGAAAATTACAAGTAGACTGAGGTGCTGATGGTTTCACAAATCTTGATGAGTGGCCTGTGGTAGAAGAAGATAGTTGTGTGAGGTGCTGTTTCCACGGTTTATCAACCAAGCCAAATCTAATCTTGTACACTGTAGTTTGTAGAGCATTTGGAAACGCCTAAGCATACGCCAGTCCTAGAGAGATGTCCAGTTTAACGCTTGGAGCACGGTGGAGACACTACTTGTCCTGTCATAATCCTTGATGACAAAGCATGCTGCACTTTGCTGGATTTGTTCAAGCTTCTTTGAGTTCCGCTGAGTATGGGTATCCCACGCTGTTGAGGCATATTCAACGATAGCTCTTGTGAAGGTGGTTGTAGGCTGCCTCTTTGACTTTCTGACTGCAGTGGCTGATGTTGCGAGACAAGAAGGCCCTGGTTGATTTTTTGCTTTTCTAATGATTGTGTCGACATGAGTGTTGAAGTTGAGTCGAAAGTCCAGTTGCACTCCTAGGTACTTGGCGGACTTAACTACATCCTCCGGTGTATGGCCATGGATTTTGTATGATGCAAAGATGGACTTGCGTCTATTTGTCATTTGAAGAACTTGACATTTTGTAGCGTTGAAGCTCATGAGCCAGCTTGATTCTCACTTTTGCAGGAAATCAATGTCCTTCTGGAGAATGGATTAGTCATCAACAGTGTAGATCCTTCTGTGAATTAGGCAGTCATCAACAAACAAACTACATGTAACAGTGAAGACAGTGACACAGTCCAGGAGGTCATTGATAAAGATGACTTATAAGTTATAGCAGGTGCCCTAAGACACTACCCTGTGGCACTCTGAATGATACAGGAGATTCAGAACTCATTTGGCCGTCAACGAGAACTGCTTGCGTGCGGTTGGAAAGAAAATCTCTTATCCATTCAGAGCGCTGCCATGAATGCCATAATGCTCAGCTTCCTTCTAGAGATGGCGATGGGACCTTATTAAAGGCTTTTTCATAGTCGAGTAGAACCATGTATCAATCTGAGCTTTGTCATCCAAACCCTTTACCAGGTCGTAAATAGTGAGGATCAGTTGGGTTTCGCACGATCTTTGTTTGCAAAACCTATGCTGCGCATCTGACAGGATGTTGTAGTCGTCGAGATGGCGGATTATGGCGTAGTGGATAATGTGCTCTCAGAGCTTGCATACATGTAAGATAGTCGTGAACGCATCATCATGAGCAGTCATTAAGATTCTCATGACATGTTAAGTAAATTAATACAAATACATGCGTGAATGTAAAAAATAAATAAAGAAAAAAGCAAGAAATTAAGTTTTTCAAACTAACCAACAATGATCGCCACCTACTACGGGTTCAGGTAAGGACCTCGCAGATGAACAATTAGGAGTATGATGGTCGTCACAACATAGTGAAGACTGATTAAAAACTGTACTTGATTGAAAATGAGACCTAAGTTTTTGTTATCAATCTTTTGTGCAGAAATGATTTAATACTTGATTAAGACTTTGTTAGCATTCCAGACCACAGTCCTTATTACTTTGCAAGCAGGAGGCACCCTACTCCGGTCACCTACATAATGTACTACATTGTACGAGCTGACAGGTCTACATACATACATGTACACGTGATGTATAAGTTGCTTTGTAAAGTTCATGTTGTGAGCTAGGGTTAGACTTTTGTTTTTGTGTTTTATAAAACATTTTAAGTGTGGAGCATTTCAAATTCATTGTTTATGCGAAATTACAGCAGAAGAATAATTAAGTAGGATTTGAAACTTTGCATGGTGGGAGTATAGGTTTGCGGTAGCACCATGTGTATCTCTTTTTTGGGTAGTGTTGGTTCTGAAAAGAACCGGTTGATACTCAACAACCGTTGAAGAACAATTCAAAAAGCTAGGTTAGTTAGATCTTCCTTTTACATGTTTTATCTGAACATAAGCAACAAACACATTGTTTTATTTAATATCCACAAATAAGCGCTATTGAAATAATTTGTTTAGGTTTATGGTAATTTCTCATTTTAATTTCTAACAAATACAGTTTTATGTTGAAAATCCTAATATGATAAGCATTTTACATATTTGTAGCTACTGTTGTTCTTATTATTTTCTATTGTATATTCAAAGGTTCTTAACCGTAAAGGCGAAAGTCACATCCAGACAACTAAGCCCAAGATAAAAACAGCAATTTCAACACCAGCAGACTCTGCGCCACCAAGCAGTAGTATGACACAGAGCTTGACATGTCTGATCGGAGAAGCAGAATTAACATTGCTGGAAAAGCTTGGTGATGGTTCATTTGGAGTGGTGCGTAAAGGCTTGTGGACAACACCAGGCCACAGAAAGGTGCGTCCATAAAGATTGTATTAAAATTATCAGTCGCAATTAAGTCAAGCTGAATGAGACGTTCCTTCCAAAAAGCTCATGCCATGACTACATGTACCTCATGAGTCTAATGTGAAATCTAATCTAATCACTAAATTGTTAGAATCCTTTACATGTGGCACTCAAGCACAATTAAACATAGTCATTTAGTCCTCAACCGTGGCTACGGAATTCACAAGATTTTATGCTGTACCTAAAAATGCTTAGCCCTAAAGACAACTTTTGTTGTGATTATTTTCTTAGTGTTACAAGTTTAGTTTATTTCGTATGACATGAAAATACCTTTTGAATGAATTCCATGGTTGTTTTGTTTGCTTTACTAAATTGAAGCTTTGAGGTTGGAAACACATGTATATAAGATAGATCATCTAAAACTAGCAAATATTGTTTTTGTACGTGGAAAGTTGAGCACAAACGTTTTCGGGGGGGGGGGGCAATCTCGATGCGATGGCTGGCTGTTAAAGTTCAAAAAATCTTTTAAGAACACAAAAGAAATCACAAATTTACATGTTTGTGAAACTAAGTTCAATTAGCTTTTGAAAACAAATCCAGACTACTCAATTCACCTCAAAGAAAAAGAAGTAAAAAAGGCAATAACAGCAGATTCCTTTCTAATTTGCTTCTCTTCACCCAGGGGTATAAATGGGTACTGGCAGCAAGGGTAGAGGTTGATATTGGTTTGAAAAAAACCTTCTGAGACCCACAGCAGCTCGGGCTGTTTATTCCCCAGGGAGCTGAGAAAGATAAAAGGAATGTTACTGGCCCAATGACCAGGACACTAATGTAAAGCACATTGAGACGTCATTGTTAAAATGCGCTATACATGTACATACATTGTACATGTAAGAACTAGTTATTATTATTATTAATAGTCCCTTTTTAATATCCATCATATCATCAGCGTACCAAGGCTATACCTAGGCTACAGTGTGCATGTATGTGGTGAGAAATCTGTGATACCGTCTTTTTGTGACTTTTACTTGTTGTAAACGTCACAAAGTCAGGACAGCACTGAACATGGCAGTGACTGTTTTCTGAACTTTTCTTTGGTGAAAATCTTGTACTACATGTATGCTGGATATGTGGCAGAGGGTATCCCCCAAATGTTTTCTTGCTTTAACACACTATTTTACTTTTGTACTGAAGTACCCCCCTAAAATCCTCTAAAGAATCTCTGAGATTCCAAGCACACAATAAAGACTCAATTTGGGGGAGGGGTAATTGTTGCACCATGTTGCACAAAATTTCACTGTGACAAATGTTAGTATGGTTCCATGCCAACATTATCATTGTGACTTCATTGTCACAAGCTAGTAATCAGACAATTTTCATACTTCCACCTTTCTCTAACTTACTGTATTGTGATCCTTATGGTGTCTAGTTTAAAATTACATGTTGCCAAGATTAAATATTGTCCGACGGGTTCCTTTGGCGGCCATCTTGGCGACCATCTTGGATTGTTATTTTGTTATTTATATGATGCATATATAAACTTGCAAAATGTGAAAAAATCTGCAGAATTTATACTCAAAATATTGCAAAATATCACTCCATGTGGTATTTTTCATAAATAAACATCTTTAACTTGTTTCACTTTCGTTAATCTTGCATTCAGTTTAAAGCCTACGAAGTACTCTTTAGTTTGATACCAAGCTGAATGTTTTCAGAGATAAAATAAAGCAATGGCAGCTATTTTGGATTTATGAAGAAAATCGATATTCGCCATAACGTTTGAACTAGACATCACACAGAAACAAATTAACCCATTTTCCAGACTAATTTAGTATCAGGAATCAGTAACAATTGTTATTTTTATAATTTAAACAAGTTAGATGTATGAAAACATCAGACTTAGAGTTTATGCTCAAAATTTTGCAAAATACCATTACAGAGGTCGAAATTAAACTACATTGCTCACTAGCCGGCAGGGACAGTAGAAAAAAAAATACTGGCCCACAATTTGGTGGCCCAATACCATTTTGTAATTTAAAACTTGATCAGCAATGAACATCGCGCGCGCGGGGGTCAGTGCACATGTACATACATGTACAAATGTATATATGTTTAGCGTCCTGCCTTTTTGAAAAAAGGAAGGAGGGTTTTTTTTTCCTCAAAAATGTTCGCCCGACTTATTTTTCAAGACAACCGACCGGGCTATTTTTCAAGATGGTTGCCAGCCTCTTTTTTTTTTTTTTTTTTTGGTGTGCTAAGGTCAAAAAATTTGACCTTCTTTTTTAAAACTTTTTTTAAAATTTTCGTCAGAGATCGTTAAAATGTATCTCTTTTTTTGGTAAAAAAAAAAGGGGGAACAAAAGGAGACGGCCTCTTATAAAAGGAAGCGGGCGGAGACGCTAAACATGTGGTTTTTTTATTTGGCCTTACCTCAAACACTTCTAATAAAAATAATTATATTTCCAAAATAGATGGGAGTTTATTTAAAATAAATATTGTACAATATTTAACTCGGGGTTCTCCACAGACTTTTATGGGGGGAGGGCGGCATGACATAATAAAAATGGCGCCCGTCGGTATGACGTCGTCAAAATGGCGCCCGCTGGTACAATATGACGTCATCGAACGTGAAAGCAAAAAACATTTGAGATAATCCTTTTCTTAAAAATGATGTTATTAACCCCCGGGCCCCGACAATATCTAAGGAGAATGATTGACATCCATTTCGGTCTGAACAACCTTGTTGTAAAACTAATTAAAAACAAACAATTTGTTATACATTTTGCTTTGTGCGCCATGCCAAAAACATACACAAGAGATATGCCGCACAGTGTGGGGTTTTAGAAAGCTGGAGATGCGTTGTAAAAAAATTCTTATAAATATGTTAATTATCAACGGCCAATCACAGCGTGCGGAATGTTGGTTAGCTTGGACTTTGGACCCTGCTGGGAACATGTGTGCTATGCATGGACGACCGAACGTTGTGGGGCCCGGGCCGATGCACGCGCAGAGTGGATACTCAGCAGTCAGAACCATCTGGTTGTGTGTGAAATGAACGATCGCAATTCCAATGCTGCGGTTTTGAAGTCGGGAATGGCTCGTCGGCTACTCGTTAGATCGTATTAAGTGCAGGTTAAAAATAGTCCGTTTGTAAATTTTTGGAAGGGCGGCCAAATATTTTAGCAGGGCGGCCAATTCTTTGGCAGGGTGGCCTTAAACGGCCTTTTTTCACTGTCCCACCGGGCTATCGTTTTATGGGGTCATCGGTGGCCCGGAGATATTTTCACTGGTCACGGGCCACCGTTAATTTCGCATTATAATGTGGTATTTTTAAATAAATTACTATAACTTTGTTTCAATGTTGTTAATCTTGCATTTAGTTTAAAGCCTACATGTAGGAAGTACTCTTTAATTTGATACCAAGATAAATGTTCTCAGAGAGAAAACAAAACACTGGCGGCCATTTTGGCCACCATCTTGGATTTCCAACGAATTTCAATAATCAGCTTACATTTTGAAGTACTTGTAGACAGCGTAGAGAGTAAAAACATGTAAGCGCATTTTCTAGACTGTTTTTGGTTACAATGTACATGTATGTATATAAATATTCATGATTTAACAAATGGAATACATGTAAAAGACATGAAAACTCAGAAAAATGCATAATACACTCAAAATCTTTCAAAATATCGATCCCAGTTATTAAATATGTAAACAACTTTTTCAATGCTAAAAATTTTGCATTTATGTCAAAACATGAAAGTAGGCCCTAATCTTTAATTTGATGAAAAAATTAATGCTCTGCGACTTTAAAATTATGTATATGTATTTTGTGCAAGCATCAGCGCAGCCATTGCTTCCAACATTGTTTGGAACCAGGTGCAATATAATGCTTTAACACTTGACGCGGATGATGAGATAAAGAAAGCCTTCTACATGTAGCCAATTCTGGATTCCCCTCTCTCGAACATTCCGAAGGAACACAAGATCATCCTCCTTGGAGATTTTAACGCCTGTGTTGAGAGAGACCACCGCAGTTTTGGAATGGCACCTTAGGTAAGGAGGGAATTGGTGTCAAATGGTGTCCTCCTACATGAGCAAGTGTGTGGGACACAAACTCATTATAACAAATGAGTGCTTTTCTGCCACAAGAACAGATTCAAAACCACCTGGAGACATCCAAGACCAAAGAACTGGCATCAAATGGATTACAACATCGTTTGATCCGAACACTAGAAGGATGTCCTTATCACCAAGGCGCTGAATAGGTGCAGACGGTTCTTGGACAGACCACCGACTCATTCGCTCTACTGTGTTGTTGTGGATCCACAAAACATGTCGGAAGACAACGCGGCTCATTGGAAGGAAGTTCCATACGGGACGACTTAAAGATCACAATGTTCATTTGAATCTCCAAGGGTTTCTCCACATAAATATAAAGAACCGATAGGCTGTTGTAGTGGAGGAGAAGTGGGCAGAGCTAAATACAAAATCATTTCCAGCTGTGAACAATCTTTCGACTACAAAAGCAAGGAATCATTCAGGATCTCATCAACGAGAAGCAATTACAATGTACATGTAGCTTTTCAATAATGGCAGAAAGACATTACGAATGAGACAAAAAGGGCTGAACATCACGCTCTTAAGGCTAATGTGCAAAAGAGGACAAGAAAGATTAAGAACCACAAGTGGTGGACTGACAAGGCTAAAGCAATTCAGATCCTCACTGATAAACATAATACTCAAGGCTTTATTATTCCTCGAGGAAATCTGTGGCCCAACTGCAGTCAGGGCTAAGAAGGGTACACTCCTCAAGGACACCAGAAGCATAAACCACCGCTGGAAGGAACACATCGAAGAGGTTCTCAATTGTGAAGCTATCGTAGATGATGAAGTCTTTAAAGATCCCTCAGGTCTCCATCAAGGAAGACGTCAGTCTTGCTCCTGACTTGGTTGAAGTCAAGCAGGCCAAAAAGGGTACATGAAGAATGGAAAATTGAGATAGATGGAATTCCTGTGGAAGTTTACAAACAAGGAGGAGAAGACCTCATTCGGTCCCTCCATCAGCACCTCGAAGAGATCTGGGTACCTGAAAAATACCATCGGACTTCAGAGAGATTTAATTATTGTCACAATAATCAAGAAGAGAGATAGAGCAGAGTGTGGAAATTACCAAGGAATTTCCCTATTAATCCATCGCGGGGAAGATCGTCACGAGAAGTCTTGCCCAATGCCTGCTGACCCTCTCTGAAGGTATTCTCCCGGAATCACAGGGTGGATTCCGTTTTAACCTCGGTACAACAGACATGATATGTACAGCCCAGCAGCTACAGGAAAAAATGTGAGCAACACAACCCCTCTATGGCATTAATTGATCTCACAAAGGCCTTTTATTCCGTAAACCGCTCTTTGGAAGATCCTCTCCAGAACTGGAAATCTGAATAAGTTCATCACCAACCTCAAAATGCTTCATGACAAGAAGTCTGCCACAGTCTTGATGAAGGCAAAACTTAAGCTTTTGGTGTTAAGACAGGTGTCAACTGTCAAGTATATGTACAATGTAGGGCTCCGTCATAGCTCCAACCCTCTTTTCAATTTTCATCGCAGCTGTCATCCATCTCGTGAAGAACAAGTTCCCCAGCGGAGTTGACATTACATGTATCTACCGGATGGATGAGATGGAAAACTGTTAAACTTCAACTGACCAAAGTAAAAAAAGGAAAACACTGACAACTTCCGCCACTGAGATCCAGTACGCAGACGACAATGCCATTGTGGCCACCTCTGTGCAGAAGCTCAAGGCTATTCTGAATGCTTTTGCTGAAGGATATCGTAGGCTTGGCCTTAGTTTCAACCTCAAGAAGACTCAAAACTTCCAGCTTGTTCCAGGTGATACCCCTGATGCTCATTCCATCCAAATTAATGGTGAACTCCTTGACAACATGGAGCAGTTTCCTTACCTTGGAAGTGATCTACTGTACATGTACATGTATCTTCTGAAGCAAACATACATACAATGTAGATGCTGAAATCCAACATCGCCTCGCCTAGACTGCTGGCAGCACCTTTGGACAGCTGAGGAAAAGAGTCTTTGACGAACGAGACCTTGCGATCGGTGACTAAGATCTGTCAACAAGGCAGTACATTGTAGTCCTTCAAACACTACTCTTTGGCTCAGAAAAACCTGGACCATGTACATGTACATTGTAAAGATGCCACCTAAAAGGTTTGGAGAAACATCACCAATGTTGTCTTTGAATGACTCCAGGCATTGAATGGGAAGATAGACGCATCAACATCAACGCCCTTGAAGAATCGAACAACACGAACATTGAAGCATTGGTTACCTTTGATGGTCTGGCCGTGTACTAAGGATGTCAAACAATCGCCTTCCAAAACAGGTATTATTTGGTCAGCTTCGAAAAGGGCTGTGGTCAGGAAATGTTTCAAGAATACCTTGAAGGTCAGCTTCAAGAAATTTCCATGCAACAAAAGCAGTGGATCGGTTAAGTTCAGTGAAAAAAGCATCATTACCAAGTACATACAGTTGTATGTACGTATGTACTCATTTCCCCCGTCTGCAAATTTAACGTACATGTATTTCTACTCCAGCTACGCAAACACTCCAAATCATACTTCGTAACATGGCATTGGAGGAGAGGATACTTTGTAACATGGCATTGGAGGAGGGGGGGGGGGGGGGGGAGACCTACTGCATGCCCCTCAACTCAAAAGTTCAAAAAACAAAACAACAGTACTTTTTTTAAAGCCCATTCTACAAAGTGGTGAATCCCGAGTTCCCCACCCCAAATAAACTTGCAAAATTTCCTATACATGTATGCACACATCGTGCCCATCTTGTGGATGCAGCATTAAGGCTAGTGTTTATAAATCTATTCAGTAAGCTGGTCCTAAGATACAATGTATGGCAGTAATTAGATTGAGACTAAAATGCACAGTTCAGCAATGTTTGGATTCCAGTTCAACAAAATTGATTAGTCTGAGCCGGCGCATTGTATTTTGCTCAAAGTGCTCAGAGTGCCTGGATTGCAGTGGCTACAACATCAAGTGCTCAGAGTGCCTGGATTGCAGTGGCTACAACATCAAGTGCTCAGAGTGCCTGGATTGCAGTGGCTACAACATCAAGTGCTCAGAGTGCCTGGATTGCAGTGGCTACAACATCAAGTGAATTTGGCAAATACCATGTGTTTCATGCCTAAAACATGTCCTGAATAATATACATGTACATTGTACATATGTACATTGTATGTAGTTTGGGTCATTTTCCCTTCAGAAAATGATGACTATATGTACATTGTACATTTGTCCTGTTTTGAGATATCTACTTGGCTTCCGACTACCAAGAGTACATGTATCTGATTTAAGATTGCCTCTTTGTTTTCAAGATCCTTCATTGCAATGCCCCTCATATAAACAGGTCCTGTTCTGAGATGTTTACATGTAGGTTCATATCTGATAGCGACAGGCATGATTTTGTTCCTATTTTAGTATGATTTCGATTTTTTTGTTGCCCTTGGGAAAAACCAGAAATTATTATTACTTTTTGTATATTCTAGCCTGAAAAGTCTATTGAACTTTGAAGCCTACACCATAAGAAAATGTAGACAACCCCTTGTACTGAATACTATGTTCCTGCTTTTTCCAAGAACCAAATACTGTATCATGCCTGGTTAGCAGAAACAAGAACTAGAACTACATGTACTACAATGTACTGTACATGTACATGTAGAAGGCTCCTTTGTCAAGGCCACACCCAGTGTTTCCCCTGCCCATTACAATGTGAGTAATGTGAGGCAGTCTTTCTTGCTACTTTTGGCAGCGGCTTTACTTTTTTTAAACCAATATTGCTGCCTCAGTGAAAAGCTTTTGGGGGGAAAAACCAATTCATGTATTGCCATCCATGCAGTCTGCCTGAAATTCAGTCATGCCAAACTAAGTAAACTGTAGCAGTCCTGCATGGTTGCAAAACAAGACAATACAGTATTTCCTGCATACTATTGTCAACATTACCAGAAAACTAGACAAGTCTATGACACAAAATCTGTGAGGTCACATTATGCATTACAGATGTGTAAGCATGAGTGAATGTTTTCCTACTTTTGCAATAAGATCATGGCCTGCCCTACTCTGTCATCTTTGGAGATCTTCAAGTTAGAAAATATTTAAACAGTTGTTATTTAATCATTGTTGTATGATGTCATCAACAAAATAAGTAGGCAATGAATAAGGCATTACATTACTAATTTCATAGATACATGTAGTTAATTACACATGTATGTCAGATCTGCAGATTTTAAAGAACCATACAGTACTGTATGAAATGACAAGGCTTTTTTACACATTAAACACTAAACAGTGAGAATGTGAAACCCCTGATGCCTTTTGTTATAATTTATGAAAATATTGTCATAAAATTAATAGCTGGTCACAACGTGATGTTTTATTGACAGGTTGATGTTGCTGTGAAGTGTTTGAGAAGTGATACAGTTCGTCAAGCTGGTTTCTTTGAGGACTTTGTCAAGGAGATTAACTCAATGCATTTGCTTGATCATCCTAATTTGATTCGCTTGTATGGAGTAGTTATTTCCACACCCCTCATGATGGTGAGTTAATCCAGTATCAGCAAGTTACATGAGACAAAAAGTGAATCTACATAATACAACAAGCAGTGTCTTCACATTCATGCTCAATAAAAGAATGATGGTACAGCTTGATAATCTAAAGGTTGGAAGATTGTAGGCTTCCAAGGGCTGGAATCTGAATTAATGGTCTGAATTTTTTAAACCAGAACATCTGCCATCCTCTTTCACAACTTCAATTGTAAAAAAAAAAAGGATCTACAGTATGTAACTTTACGAAACATCCTTTTTAGAAAAACCATATGCAATACATGTAGAAAACAAATAAGATGAAGCAGAAGACCACAAAATGTACATCAATGCAGATCAACGTTACGATGATTGTATTAAAAGATGTAATCATGGTAATGCTAGAAAGTGCTCAGTTAGTATGTGTACACGTAATACACTATGTCAGGCCTAGAAATCCGACGCGAATCCGTGAATCGATTCACGCCAATATTCGCGCCCGCCGTTAATGCCGCGAATCCGAGTAGATTCGCGTGAAATTACCAGCATTCAGAAGGGGAAAACCACTTTTTCAGCTTTATATTTGGGTCAACAAGAATATGTTTTTACTTTTCCATTAAAAAAACATAAAAATTTTTCCGTTAATCCGACACAAAGTTAAGTTTTTTCACCCATCATTTTCTTTGTGTTTTATTTACAAACTTAAAAGGTATCATTCACGATCAACCACTCACGTCTATGTATATTGTCGTCGAGTCGATCGATACCGCCGAGTCGTCGTCCTAAATACACCGGCGCACTCCGTTTACGTGTGTTGCCATCAAGGGGTAATTTTCGCGGTCCAATAACTGTTTCGGTTGAATTTTGGCCATCCGATAACACTGGCCAATGACCGAAACAGTTATTCGTTCCAGCCGCGAAAACATACCCCTGGTCAATCTGTTTTAATCTGTCCGCGGATTGGTTGATAGCGTGAAAGATCCCGTTTTTGAGCCAATAGTCTTCCTGGATAGTAAGCTCACGGCATCAATCTGCTTTATACACGTGGTTACCATGTACCGAGATAGTCGATTTCCCAAGATTATCACAATATTTCTTTTCTTTTCGTTTCCTTTTCTGGACTCCAGTTTATTCTATAAAAATCTGGAAACATTGAATAACGATAATGTATAACCAAATAGTGAACTTTTATGACAAATACATGTATATGATTCTCAAAACATTTTGTGGAAAATCCAAGCAAGCGTACATCGCTGTACTTGGTAACAACGCTAACAGTCAAGGAAGACTATTGGCTCCAAAACGGGAACTTTCGCGCTATCAACCAATCTGCGGACAGAATAAAAACAGATTGACCTAAAACTTAGCATGACATGTGATGATTTCATGAATTACATGCCGCCGGTTGTTGTTGATGATCGAGAGCTGAGGTTCAATTCTGCTGTCAAATTCTTTGGCACGCGACGCAAGATGGCAAAAAAACGTAAGCTTAAACAGCTTTTACAAATAGAGGATGAATTGAAACATAACTTTGCTTTAATTTCCAACATTACATTTAGCAAATAATACTTATACAATTTGCAAAAAAAAAAAAGATTCTCCCCAAAAAACTGCGAGAATCCATTCCCCGAAAATTGCGAGAATCCTGGATTCTCGCGAAATTCTTCAGCGAGAATCCATTTTGATTCTCGCGGTGTCTTGCGAACTTCTAGGCCTGTATGTACAGCATACATGGCATATCTAATAGATCTCTGTTTTATCATACTTGTACATTGTAGGTTACTGAACTTGCTTCTCTGGGCGCCCTTATTGATCAGCTTCACAGTCATCCTGAAGACTTCTTGATTACAACACTGTGTAATTACAGTGTACAAATTGCCTGTGGAATGGAATACCTTGAAGCAAAGCACTTTCTTCACAGGGATCTTGCAGCAAGGAATATCCTGCTTTCCTCTATTGATAAGGTACATTGTAGTTTCAAGTGAAATTTGAAGCTGTGCATAGTGTCAGCAGTAACAAGAAATCTCCATTTCTAGTAATTCTTGCAGTTACATGTACCACCTTGAGGAAGGATTGTTACATGTAGCTCTTTTTGAATAGATGAGCTGTTGGTCTGTTCTTGACAGTTTGAACAATAAGCTTTGCTAATCTTTTTCAAACTGCTGTTTCATAGACTGCTTTATTTTTTGTTTTAAATTTTACCACCCCCAAAAAGCTGACTTATTCAGTCATACTGAACTGTCAATATTTTCAATCTTGCAACTATATTGATGAGTTGTTAATTCCTAATCACGTTCGTCATTTTGTGAAAAAAAAGGAATGTGCATGCAGCTCGCACTGTGTACAAACCAATGCACATTGAGATTTGCTCAAATAGCTCAACAGATTTGCTGGTTCATGGAAACACTCAATTTAAACCACTCGTGTTCTGCACTGTGCTACATGTACATATGTACATGTACATGTATGTATTTCGATGTATGAAGTGGCAAATCTTGATTCGCCACTCCTTGAAAATGCAAAATGGCAAGTCTAGTGATTCATCGGCATGCTAATTAGCGTAATAATAATCATAGTGGCCTCTTATAGCGCGCAATTCTGTCACGCAGTGACACTCAAGGCGCTCAACAATAAGCAAAACCGAAGAGCAGAAGAAAAAGGGAAACAAGTATATAATTTGGATTAGAGTGTGAACAAATAGGTTTTGAGCAATTGTTTGAAAGAACTGGCTGATGAGGCTTGATGAAGGGCAAGTGAAAGACTGTTCCAGAGTAGGGCCAGCATGTGAAAAACTGCAGTCACCCCAAGAGCGTAGGGATCCGGGACAGAACTTTGTAAGTAATCCGTGTCCATTCCAGGTTTTTTCAATGTCGGTCGTACAATCGCTGTCTTGAGGACTTCAGGGACAAATCCAGTATTTAGACTCACATTGATGATCTCTGTGATGACTGGAGTGAATCCAGTATTTACATGTAGACTCACATTGATGATCTCTGTGATGACTGGAGTGACTCACATTGATGATCTCTGTGATGACTGGAGTGATAGACTCACATTGATGATCTCTGTGATGACTGGAGGGACTCACATTGATGATCTCTGTGATGACTGGAGTGATAGACTCACATTGATGATCTCTGTGATGACTGGAGTGACTCACATTGATGATCTCTGTGATGACTGGAGTGACTCACATTGATGATCTCTGTGATGACTGGAGTGACTTACATTGATGATCTCTGTGATGACTGGAGTGATAGACTCACATTGATGATCTCTGTGATGACTGGAGTGATATGACTGGAGTGATGACAGTCATACATTTTTTTAAGAGACGGGTAGAAATTTGATCCAATTCACATGACTTTGCAGGTGACTTTGGAATGATGCTACAAACTTCATCTGCAGAAGCAGGATTAAGAGTATCTAAGACTGCAACTGTTTGAAGCGAAGAAAGTGGCAGATCCATGACCGGTAGATTGTTACGAATGGTTGCTATCTTACTGGTGAAGAAATTGATGAATTGAGTAGCTACATGTAGTAGCTCAGAGGCATGTGTAGGGAGAGGGGAAGGTTGCTTTCTGTTCAAAACAGCCGTTTGGTGTCACCTGAGCAGTCCTCAATCCGTTTCAAGTTGTAAGCTGTTTTGGCTGCACGAGATATCAACTGGACTCGCTGACATTGCTGGCGGTAAAGCTGTCAATGTATTTCAAGTTTTGACGAATGCCATTTTCTTTCAAACTTTCTTCGAAGAAGTTTTTCATGTGCCATTTCCTTGGTGTACCATTGAGTATTTGGTTGAATTTTCACTAAATGTTGTTGAACAGGGGCGTGCTTATTCAGTGCAGCTACATGTACCAAAATGGAGTGTTCTACCAACTGCAAGATAGATCTGCATTGTTCACAGAGCAGTTCTCCATGAGTGAACCTTCGTTCAAGTCCTTATTGAACAATTTGGACGTATAGACTGAATGTTTTGAGATAGAACATACTTTCTGTTTTTTTACCTGATTTGGAGTATGCAGGCTACAAGTAATGGCAGAGTGATCAGAAATGCCATTGATTATTTTGATGTCAGATAGTATTGAAGGGTCTCCTTGCCGTGAAATAAGCAGGTCTAAAGTGTGTCCATGTACATGTACATGGGTTTGCTGGTGGGTGTTGTTTAAGACTATAAGCACTTAAGACATCGCAGAAATTAGAGTCAACATGAATATTAAAGTCTCCAGAAATAATTAAACTGGCTTGCTTGAAGAGGCAGTTGTCAAGAACATTCGAGAACTCATTTAGGCATGTTAGGAAATCCTTCAATGAAGTTGATGATCCTGGTGGTCTGTAGATTACGACCAGATGTACAGCATTAGAGTTCTGAATAATGTCCATCTGTACCAGTTCAAGGAGTTGACATTATCTAGAGGTGGATGGATGTTGATTTTTAATCCACTCCGATAAAGAAAGTCAAAACCACCACCTCGTTTACCTGTTCTCGGTACATGTATGTGCTTGAACGAGTATCCTCCAAGATTTAGATCTGCAATTGCGGCATCAGAAGTTAGCCATGTCTCACAAACACCAACAATATCAAGACTATTTTCAACAACAAAGTCGACAAAGTCACAGGTTTTGTTTTTCAAAGATCTTGCATTGAGCATACAGAAGGAGGTGGTCTGTTCTGATTTAGACCTCTTGTTTCCAGTAAGCTGCACTAGGTTGCTTCG
Source organism: Leptasterias polaris (assembly GCA_037783415.1). Classification (NCBI taxonomy): domain Eukaryota; kingdom Metazoa; phylum Echinodermata; class Asteroidea; order Forcipulatida; family Asteriidae; genus Leptasterias; species Leptasterias polaris. Next base: position 2,814,082 of record JAZGTN010000202.1, read on the forward strand.
GCAGACGGTGGCAGATACATTGTGCAGATAGTCAGGGTGAAGTTCGCAAAATGTGAACAGCAATGAATGCCAAGTATTTGTACAAAATGACCAGTAGAGGGAACGAAAAAATGGAGAATCCAGATAACAATTTTCAGGTTTTAGTATTACATGTACATGTAGGTCTAGAAGAATAAAGGTACATGTACATGTAGGTCTAGAAGAATAAAGGTACATGTAGTGCTTTTGCTTACAGTGTACTTGACTAACCAAAATTTTCCTGCCAATTCTACTAGTCCAGTAGATAAGTGGAAACCTTGTGCACTTTGTGGTAAAAACATAAAAATTGGCACAGTACATGTTTGTCTTTTATACCAATCTTTCAAAGTAAAAAAATAGAAATTTGAAAATGCTTCTTTGAAGTGTGAGACTCTTCAAACCTATTCATGTACTTATAGACACTAAAATTAAACTCTTAATTCCCAAGTTGTATTATCATGCAAATGGCTACCATTTTGTACAAATATGGCTGCCATTTTGTAATTGGAAGATCTTTAAGAAGTTTAAAACTTTTGACGATGCTTTTTTCTTTTTGCTCTTATACCCTGCCGAAAAGTAGGTTTTAGATTTCCATATAATGATGTGAAATGGCGGTCAATTTAAAAAATGACCGCCAAAGAGACAGCGCAAGGTTGCTATGACAGAAAAACCTCTTCTTCATCAACACTGTAATATTCCCACGAACCGATGCTTTCCGACATTTTGATCAGCTTAAACTTTGTTTCAGAGATGCTTCTTTGCATGTAATAATATATCTTTGTGTTGGGGTAAACAAAACGAGTCTGCTGTATGACGTCACAGTGTTGTTTTTATTCCTAGGCGCTTAAGGTCTTTTTGCTCAGCATACCACTGATCAAAATGTGGTGTTTTTTTGTTAACAATATGACACAATTTTTATTGAGTTCAACTCATTTATATGTAATTATTATGCACTCGTTTACCTTTCTACAACAAAAAATATTAATGTTTATTTTGTTCCAGTTTATCTTTAAAAGGGAAAAGAAAGAAAAACAAGAACGCATCAAGGAAAATGTACAGATGTGTTTTTGCAATGTGATGCACTACATTAATGTATACAAACACGTACATGTACATGTATGCATGGTATAGACCTACATGCACAGTTATCTTAATAGGGAGGTTTCGCACGCGAACGCATACGCATATGCATACGTTTAGCTATCCGTAACCGTTAGCAGCCTTTCTGTTGTTTTGCAATCCCAGCGTTTTGGTGGCACTGTTCGCTGTTCCAGCACAGCACTTGGTGGCGCTGTTCAACATGGCATCCTCCATAGACGAGCTTATGTTCATAGCTTTAGAGGAAAATGACGAAGAAACAGTGCATTTTTTCGTATTTCAAAGTCTTAAGAAATCAACAAAATGACACGTACGTGTACATGTTCAGTGATTCATTTATTTTGATACTACATGTATTCATACATATTTGGAAACAAATACAGGAGAATTACTAGTTTTCCTACGTGTTTTTTACTTACGTGTAGCAAGCGGGATATCAGTGTCGTCTGCACGTATAGTGGATAGCGAGTAGCGTATGACGTCATAATGATGACGTATCCGTCGCATTAACCGTATCCGTTCGTATGCGAAACCTCCCTATTATTAGGTTTTGTTTTTTGTTTTTGACATATCAAACTTTGATCCACCTTAATTTTACAAACAATTATCATGGCATCACAGCAATTTGTACACCATTGGACATTTGCCATTATGTGCTGAAAGTTTCATCCAATTCACATTTATAGAAAATTGCAAAGAAGAAATCAGAATGAGACGTGTACAATTGCAAGGCGCTTCCATAAAAAGAATTAAGAAAAAACAAAATGAAAACGAGCTGTTTCGAAGTGCTATGCACCGAAACAGCTAAAAATACAGAACTTTAATGAAATCAAGAGCTGTTTTGCAGCGCTACATGTATGTGTAGAAACAACTTATAAACAAGCGTAATACTTTCAGGGCTGTGTAAGCCTACCAAGATCTTTATAACAGGCTTACAGTACAATTTGAAGAGGGCATGTCTCAACTCTATGTGGGGCAGGGCGAAAATTCAAGCACACTTTGGCCAGCTAGGCCAGGGATATAGCACATACATGGCCAGCCTCAAATTCTGCATAGCCTGTTTCTATTAATTGACTGAAATACAAATGCTCCAAGGCGTTAGATATACATGTATTATAATATCTCAAATATCTTCTTTGTTATGAATTGTTATTCTAATCAGATTAAAATTGGTGACTTTGGTCTGATGAGAGCTTTACCATCATCAGATACATACTATGTCATGACAGAGCACAAAAAAGTACCCTATGCATGGTAAGTACATGTAGCGGTAGCTTATAATTTTGGATGACCGTTAGTTACGACACAATGTGGTGTGATGTTTTTTCTTCCATTTTAAATGAACTCAAATAATTTCTTAACCTGGAGGCAGTTTGAGTCCTCTAATGAGCAGCAGGTACAACAAACAACTTAACTGGTGTAAAAAAAAGGTTTTCGTGAGGATAAAGAATTTTGGTTTTACACCACACTGATCAATGTGTGTTGTACATTGTACATTGTAAATTCAAGGCTTTCTAAATCCTTTGAGTCAAACAAATTGCCATTGGTCTTAAATGCAGGGATTGTGAGTCCAAATCTTAACCAAATAGAATGTTTTAATGGCAGTCAGAAAGATCTGAATTAATAAGAATATGATGAAAATCATCAAAGGTTTGGCTATACAAAAGGTTTTTTTCTGGTAGCATACAAAATAATGGATACTTGGCTCTTGTGTCGTCAAACAAGGAAGCTCCGACAGTGCAGGACATACATGTAGTGACATTGCATATGTTAATCCCTCGCTTATCCTATGCAGCCATGGTTGTTTACGCCTACAATGTACATGTATGATGGTGTGTCATGGTTAAGAGCACCAAACTCAAGCTCTGGTGTTTCTGATCAGCAGAGTGTGGGTTCAAGTCCCGGTTGTAGCACTTGTGTCCTTGAGCAAGTTATTATTAATATTGCTTTGCCCCTCGGATGAGATATTAAGCTGTACATGTAGGTCCAGTGTACTAGGATTGGTAGTGCACACGTATAAAAGAACCCAGAACACTTATTGTCGGGGTTAACCCTGGTGTTTCTGGTTTACATAGCAAGCACCCTTGTTTACAGGTTTCCTCAGGCTTGCAAGCTAAAGTGACTAAGTTTACTTATGAGGCATCCTTGTTTCATTACCAGAAATATATAATAATAATAATAAAGATCTCATGGGTCAATTGATTGCTTTGGGGTTTTTGTTGCCAAGGAATAAAAGCAGATTCTGAGCTTCAATCAAGTAACAAATTTGTCATGAACTGGGAAAATAACAAAATAAGTAACTGTTATTAATTTGGAGGAGAAAAAAATGGCAAATTGTTGTTACATACGGGTGTCATATTTTTAGAACTTAATATAAAGTTATGCCAGTGTTTTTGACATACCAAATCTGACCGACATACAGTGTATAGATGTTTTGTTTAAAATTTGAAGTTAGATCTACAGTCAAAGAAATGTAATTAGCATCTACTACATGTAAGTTAGATCTACAGTCAAAGAAATGTAATTAGCATCTACTACATGTAAGTTAGATCTACAGTCAAAGAAATGTAATTAGCATCTACTACATGTAAGTTAGATCTACAGTCAAAGAAATGTAATTAGCATCTACTACATGTAAGTTAGATCTACAGTCAAAGAAATGTAATTAGCATCTACTACATGTAAGTTAGATCTACAGTCAAAGAAATGTAATTAGCATCTACTACATGTAAGTTAGATCTACAGTCAAAGAAATGTAATTAGCATCTACTACATGTAAGTTAGATCTACAGTCAAAGAAATGTAATTAGCATCTACTACATGTAAGTTAGATCTACAGTCAAAGAAATGTAATTAGCATCTACTACATGTAAGTTAGATCTACAGTCAAAGAAATGTAATTAGCATCTACTACATGTAAGTTAGATCTACAGTCAAAGAAATGTAATTAGCATCTACTACATGTAAGTTAGATCTACAGTCAAAGAAATGTAATTAGCATCTACTACATGTAAGTTAGATCTACAGTCAAAGAAATGTAATTAGCATCTACTACATGTAAGTTAGATCTACAGTCAAAGAAATGTAATTAGCATCTACTACATGTAAGTTAGATCTACAGTCAAAGAAATGTAATTAGCATCTACTACATGTAAGTTAGATCTACAGTCAAAGAAATGTAATTAGCATCTACTACATGTAAGTTAGATCTACAGTCAAAGAAATGTAATTAGCATCTACTACATGTAAGTTAGATCTACAGTCAAAGAAATGTAATTAGCATCTACTACATGTAAGTTAGATCTACAGTCAAAGAAATGTAATTAGCATCTACTACATGTAAGTTAGATCTACAGTCAAAGAAATGTAATTAGCATCTACTACATGTAAGTTAGATCTACAGTCAAAGAAATGTAATTAGCATCTACTACATGTAAGTTAGATCTACAGTCAAAGAAATGTAATTAGCATCTACTACATGTAAGTTAGATCTACAGTCAAAGAAATGTAATTAGCATCTACTACATGTAAGTTAGATCTACAGTCAAAGAAATGTAATTAGCATCTACTACATGTAAGTTAGATCTACAGTCAAAGAAATGTAATTAGCATCTACTACATGTAAGTTAGATCTACAGTCAAAGAAATGTAATTAGCATCTACTACATGTAAGTTAGATCTACAGTCAAAGAAATGTAATTAGCATCTACTACATGTAAGTTAGATCTACAGTCAAAGAAATGTAATTAGCATCTACTACATGTAAGTTAGATCTACAGTCAAAGAAATGTAATTAGCATCTACTACATGTAAGTTAGATCTACAGTCAAAGAAATGTAATTAGCATCTACTACATGTAAGTTAGATCTACAGTCAAAGAAATGTAATTAGCATCTACTACATGTAAGTTAGATCTACAGTCAAAGAAATGTAATTAGCATCTACTACATGTAAGTTAGATCTACAGTCAAAGAAATGTAATTAGCATCTACTACATGTAAGTTAGATCTACAGTCAAAGAAATGTAATTAGCATCTACTACATGTAAGTTAGATCTACAGTCAAAGAAATGTAATTAGCATCTACTACATGTAAGTTAGATCTACAGTCAAAGAAATGTAATTAGCATCTACTACATGTAAGTTAGATCTACAGTCAAAGAAATGTAATTAGCATCTACTACATGTAAGTTAGATCTACAGTCAAAGAAATGTAATTAGCATCTACTACATGTAAGTTAGATCTACAGTCAAAGAAATGTAATTAGCATCTACTACATGTAAGTTAGATCTACAGTCAAAGAAATGTAATTAGCATCTACTACATGTAAGTTAGATCTACAGTCAAAGAAATGTAATTAGCATCTACTACATGTAAGTTAGATCTACAGTCAAAGAAATGTAATTAGCATCTACTACATGTAAGTTAGATCTACAGTCAAAGAAATGTAATTAGCATCTACTACATGTAAGTTAGATCTACAGTCAAAGAAATGTAATTAGCATCTACTACATGTAAGTTAGATCTACAGTCAAAGAAATGTAATTAGCATCTACTACATGTAAGTTAGATCTACAGTCAAAGAAATGTAATTAGCATCTACTACATGTAAGTTAGATCTACAGTCAAAGAAATGTAATTAGCATCTACTACATGTAAGTTAGATCTACAGTCAAAGAAATGTAATTAGCATCTACTACATGTAAGTTAGATCTACAGTCAAAGAAATGTAATTAGCATCTACTACATGTAAGTTAGATCTACAGTCAAAGAAATGTAATTAGCATCTACTACATGTAAGTTAGATCTACAGTCAAAGAAATGTAATTAGCATCTACTACATGTAAGTTAGATCTACAGTCAAAGAAATGTAATTAGCATCTACTACATGTAAGTTAGATCTACAGTCAAAGAAATGTAATTAGCATCTACTACATGTAAGTTAGATCTACAGTCAAAGAAATGTAATTAGCATCTACTACATGTAAGTTAGATCTACAGTCAAAGAAATGTAATTAGCATCTACTACATGTAAGTTAGATCTACAGTCAAAGAAATGTAATTAGCATCTACTACATGTAAGTTAGATCTACAGTCAAAGAAATGTAATTAGCATCTACTACATGTAAGTTAGATCTACAGTCAAAGAAATGTAATTAGCATCTACTACATGTAAGTTAGATCTACAGTCAAAGAAATGTAATTAGCATCTACTACATGTAAGTTAGATCTACAGTCAAAGAAATGTAATTAGCATCTACTACATGTAAGTTAGATCTACAGTCAAAGAAATGTAATTAGCATCTACTACATGTAAGTTAGATCTACAGTCAAAGAAATGTAATTAGCATCTACTACATGTAAGTTAGATCTACAGTCAAAGAAATGTAATTAGCATCTACTACATGTAAGTTAGATCTACAGTCAAAGAAATGTAATTAGCATCTACTACATGTAAGTTAGATCTACAGTCAAAGAAATGTAATTAGCATCTACTACATGTAAGTTAGATCTACAGTCAAAGAAATGTAATTAGCATCTACTACATGTAAGTTAGATCTACAGTCAAAGAAATGTAATTAGCATCTACTACATGTAAGTTAGATCTACAGTCAAAGAAATGTAATTAGCATCTACTACATGTAAGTTAGATCTACAGTCAAAGAAATGTAATTAGCATCTACTACATGTAAGTTAGATCTACAGTCAAAGAAATGTAATTAGCATCTACTACATGTAAGTTAGATCTACAGTCAAAGAAATGTAATTAGCATCTACTACATGTAAGTTAGATCTACAGTCAAAGAAATGTAATTAGCATCTACTACATGTAAGTTAGATCTACAGTCAAAGAAATGTAATTAGCATCTACTACATGTAAGTTAGATCTACAGTCAAAGAAATGTAATTAGCATCTACTACATGTAAGTTAGATCTACAGTCAAAGAAATGTAATTAGCATCTACTACATGTAAGTTAGATCTACAGTCAAAGAAATGTAATTAGCATCTACTACATGTAAGTTAGATCTACAGTCAAAGAAATGTAATTAGCATCTACTACATGTAAGTTAGATCTACAGTCAAAGAAATGTAATTAGCATCTACTACATGTAAGTTAGATCTACAGTCAAAGAAATGTAATTAGCATCTACTACATGTAAGTTAGATCTACAGTCAAAGAAATGTAATTAGCATCTACTACATGTAAGTTAGATCTACAGTCAAAGAAATGTAATTAGCATCTACTACATGTAAGTTAGATCTACAGTCAAAGAAATGTAATTAGCATCTACTACATGTAAGTTAGATCTACAGTCAAAGAAATGTAATTAGCATCTACTACATGTAAGTTAGATCTACAGTCAAAGAAATGTAATTAGCATCTACTACATGTAAGTTAGATCTACAGTCAAAGAAATGTAATTAGCATCTACTACATGTAAGTTAGATCTACAGTCAAAGAAATGTAATTAGCATCTACTACATGTAAGTTAGATCTACAGTCAAAGAAATGTA